>CM059869.1:26210113-27644584 GCA_030490815.1 Acer saccharum | reverse complement strand
TAGGATGATTATGTCATCATATCCTAGGAGCATAGAATATTTGGATATCATTTGCATACACATTGTTAGGATTATGCTCAATAGCAAGAGTGTAATGTTGTAATTAACAATCTTTTTCATATTAATAAAGTGATTTCTGGTTTAACAAATCGTATAGCATTTATAGTTTATATTATAATTGTCAAAGTAAATAATCATAAGGTCTAAAGACTATGGGAAAAGAAGAATTGTTCGTACATCTGGATATGTATGTGGTAGACACAATTCTTTAGTTAGTCTTGAATATTGTTCACAACTTAAGTTAAAGGTTGGGCACCTTTATCTTGTTAAAGTTGTAGAATTCTTTTGCTAGCATTTGAGTGGGATCAAATGAGATATGATGAGTCTAAAATCATCGGAGTGTCTTCGAGCAAAAGGATCTAGTGCACTGGGTGCATTGAACTGGATCACAATGAAAAGCTTTATCTAAAACCGTCAATAGATAATAGTTTTTTCATTATCAGGACAATCGGAGAGTCTATCTTAATCCTGAGATAAATGATGGACTTATGGTTGCAAGTGATATCATTTGAGTTATCAATGAGTACGATTATATCGCATAGTCTATCCTCGATAATTTGGTGATATTCATTTGTTAATCGATAGAGGACTTCATTTATAGATATGGACATCGTGGCTCCATTTAATTAAATGAGAGTATAATATCATCATATGGATGTTTTGAGGTAATTGGATATTAAATCTCAACGTTGAGTTTTCAATAGTGTCTATTGAAAACATGGCTTCTGGACAAGTCAAAATATCCAAGTTCAAAACGTGGTCATATGAGTAAATATGGTAACTTGGAGAGTTATAGGCGGTCTATGAACTCTTGGCGATTACTGATATTAATCACGAGGATACACTATCTCCAATATGATTGTCTAGGGTATGAATGA
The DNA here is from genome assembly GCA_030490815.1 of Acer saccharum. Lineage (NCBI taxonomy): Eukaryota > Viridiplantae > Streptophyta > Magnoliopsida > Sapindales > Sapindaceae > Acer > Acer saccharum. The sequence continues at coordinate 27,643,646 of CM059869.1, read as the reverse complement.
GGAGCATCTTCCTTTTCTATCTTTATTTAAGAGTTCAGTTTTAGCTCTTTAGTGGAATGAGTTAAAATTAATGGATCGGACCTAAGTGAATCATTTGTTGATTGTGATTAGGTTATGTCTATTGAAGCTTAAATTTAGATGGCCCGCCAAGATCCCCAATCCACACGGACTTGCATGGATCACTTGATATATTCTACCGGACCAATTTAAGGGTCCATCTAGAATTGCATTTAATATATTAAGAATATAATTTGCACATTATTTAAGTAATGGGCTGCTCAATTATATTAATATATTAATGAAAGACATGTGGGCTTGTTTCTTTTAGTAAGAATGGGTCTGGTTCACATGTGGGCTTTTTATTTAAAGTCCAATGGATTAAATGAAATAGAAAATATTTAGGCCCATCTTATACAAGTGGGGCGGCTAGGTTAAGGTTTTAACCTAAAAATATTATTTTGTTTCATTTGTTTTAATTAAATAAGAATTAATTGATTTATTGATTAATTGTTTAATTAAAGAAACAAATCTTTCCTAAAAGTAAAAGACTTGTTTGATAAGTAAATAAATAAATTAGTATTATTTATTTAATCAAATAAGGAGTCTTTTTTATTTAGTCAAATAAAATAAAAATAAAAGAGTTGGATTAGGGTTTGAAGTCTATAAAGTTAAAAAGAATTAGGGTTGAATTTTAGTCACCCTATATAAGTGACATGATGAAATTCGGCCAACCCTAATCTTATACTACATAGAATTCGGCAACCCTAAAGGAAAAAGAAGAAAAATTCGGCCAACCTATATATATGTTCTTATAGGGTTCGGCCACATCAATTAATTGGTGCTTGAGTTTTTATTTTCTTTCTTCTTCTTCTTAATTCTAAGAGAGTTTTTATTCTAGAGAGACAAAAAGTGAAAAATTATTCTTTGATAGTATACAATTGCTTAAACATCAATAAGCTTGTGTATACGATATCGATCTAGGTTCACGCGAGTTTCGATCATAAGATTGAGAACTCAAAAGTGACCGGAATAATTTTGACATTCTTTTGATTGTTTTGTGACTAACAAAGAAAAGAAAGTATTTGTTTGGTCCATTCACAGGTTTGCAATTCAAAGGAAAGGGAGACCACGCTCCTAGGTGATCCACGTTCGTGCTCGGATTGAAGGTCTTGCGGATTACCATCGACGTAAGTCAATCGGATCACGCGACAAGAGGTAATTTACTTTTGTTGATATATATGCATGTTTATTGATTAAAAGGGTTTAAGGTTCATAAAGGAAAAATTTTAAAAGTCACTAAATCGTCTTTAGTATCGCTTCCGCTGCGTGTAACACTTTTATTTATTATTTTTCCCTACAATTGGTATCAGAGCCTAGGTTGAACCCTTTTAATTAATTAACGTATATATACGTGGATCTATTTCTTTTTATTGTGATTATGCATGTTTAGAAAGAGATGGCACTCTAGGTATTCAAATATATAATTACATGTGATGTATGGATTTATATATATTTTATGTGGTTTGTTATTGCTCGATTTTGGCCCTAGATTTTCAATGTAATTTTTGTTTCGGAGTTGTAACAAGAAGGGTGGTCTATTATCGCCATAATTCCTTCTTGGTAGATTGCTAGGTTTTATTTTTTTTTATGTGCAGTATTTTTTTAGGGTTACTGCAGTTTTTTTTATTTATTTTTAGTATGTGCAGTTTTTGGTTTGTAAAAATACTGCAGTGAATAAAAAAAAAAAAAAAAATTAATACTGCAGTATTTATTATATATATACTGCCGTAATATATTTAGGTCTTGGAGATTCGAAGACACGAAGCAAAACGAAGCAACCGGAACCAAGTACGAGCACCGTGCGCACCCTAGGAGTGGATTGGGCTGCGCATGACAAGCCCAAACTTTGGTGGGCTGCGCATGGCAGCCTTGTGTGGCCTTATGGGCTGCGCAAGGCAGCCCCTTTGTGGGGTTGTGGGCTGCGCACGCCCATGGGAGAAGGCCGAAGGATGAGCGTATGGTTGATGGGCCACCTGAAGATCTTGTATTCCTGACAAATTGTAATTTACGTTTTTTCTAGGATGGGCCAAAGTTGTTGCTATTTAATTTATGCTTAAATATTACAATATTTGTTATTGTATGATAACATGACATATAGAATAGGAGTGCCACGCATATATCTCTTTTGGTATGAACATGCATTGAATGATTTAGGTATCTAAATTGGCATCTAGATAACTCGGTAAATCATTCTATGGGATTTAATCACACGCCTTAAATAATTGAGTGGGAGAAGGTGTTTTGGTAACACCTATGGCCTCCAAGGTTAGTTGAGCTTTATTATTTATTGGTAATCCCCCCAAGGGGCGTCCATGAATGGAATTTAGCAACATACTTCCTTACAAGGATAGACTAGACAATGGACTCAAACGAGATCTACTCCCCAAGGAGGGATTTTCGTGAGAGAAAATTGAGGGTCGATATCTTGGTAACACACTCAATGTAATTTTATTGATATCCTCCCAAGAGTTCTTGTCAATAAAATTGCAAGGCTAAAATTGAAAACGCTGGTTGTTATGTTAACAATTAGGTGGGACCTAGTCTAACTAGTAAATGGTGCGAACTCCCAAAGGAGGCGTAACATTTATGGGTGTTAGATCACCGTTGAATTTTATGATTGAGTTATTTATTTAATTCAAGATAAATATTTAAAAGTGCTTTATCATGATTATTTACTTATATATGTTTTGTTTTATTCAGAAATCATGACCCCATCACTTATGAACATCCTGAAAGATAACACTTTAACTGGAGATAATTATGTCACATGGAAAAGGAAAATTGGGTTGTTGTTGCTGCAAAGTGAAAAACATAAGTTTGTTCTAACTACTCCTAAACCACCTGCTCCTAATAATGAATCTAGCATAATGTGTAGAGATGAGTATGAGCAGTGGAAGACTTCAGATGATATGGCAAAATGTTACATTATGGCCACTATCTCCGACGTGTTGCAACAGCAGCATGAAGGAATGGAGTCCGCTGCTGATATAATGATGTCTCTAGAGGAATGTTTGCTATGAAGTCTAGGACGACTAAGAGAGAGGCAGTGACTGCTTTTATGAATCTTAGGATGAAACCTGGACAGGCTGTGAAAGATCACATGATGAAAGTCATAGCACATCTCAACATTGCTGAACTGCATGGCGCTGAGATAGATGGTGAGACAAAGATTGATATGGTTGTCAATTCATTGTCAGATTCCTTTGATCAGTTCAAATTGGACTACACTTTGAACAAAAAGGAATACACCTTACAAGGCCTGATGCAAGATGTTCAAAGTGCTGAAAAGATCCTTGTGAAAGGCAAAGGTCAAGAGATTCATATGGTTGGTAAAGTTGCTACTGTTAAGGCCCGTCAAAAGGTCAAGAAACAACAGAAGAAAAAGCAACTTGGGCCTATCAAGAAGGAGACCAAGAAAGTAACCAAGATCAAAGGGAAATGCTTCCTTTGTGGTGAAAAGGGACATTGGAAGAGAAATTGCCCAAAGTCCCAGAACAAGAAGGAAGAAGGTAATTTGAATTATCTAGAAACATGTTTTTTGGCTGATTCTACAGATTCTTGGATCATAGACTCAGGAGCCACTAATCATGTTTGTTATTCCTTGCAGGGGTTTCAAGAAAGGAGAAAGCTGAGTAAGAATGAAATCAATTTGCGCTTGGGCAACGGAACGTTAGTGTCTGCAAGTGCAGTGGGAGATATTAGAGTTTATTTGGATTCTAGAAGGCATTTAGATTTAATAGACGTTTATTATGTACCTCAATTCAAGAGGAATTTAATTTCAGTTTCTTGTTTGAATAAATTTGGATATTCGGTTACTTTTAATAAAGTTTTTATTATTAGTAAGAATGACAAAATTATTTGCCAAGGTACATTGGAAAACGGTCTATACTTTTTGCATAGAAATATCTCTCACTCGTTAGACACAGAAATAACGGAACCTAATCATAAAAGAGTAAAATTATCAACAGATGAAACCTATCTTTGGCATTTACGCTTAGGTCATATTAACCTTAATAGGATTAAAAGATTGGTATGACGGACCTTTGAGTGACTTAAAGGTTGATGATCTACCAACTTGTGAATCTTGTTTGGAAGGTAAAATGACCAAAAGGACGTTCTCTGCCAAAGGTGCAAGAGCCACTGAATGTTTAGGATTGATACACACTGATGTATGTGGACCTATGAGCATTCAAGCTAGAGGTGGATATGAGTACTTCATCACCTTCACGGATGATTACTCGAGATTTGGTTATGTGTATCTCATGAGACATAAGTCGGATGCTTTTGACATGTTCAAAGCATTCAAAGCTGAAGTGGAAAATCAGCTTGAGAAACACATAAAAATCTTGAGATCTGATCGTGGTGGAGAATATCTATCTGGTGAGTTTCAGCAATATCTTATTGATAATGGGATAGTTTCTCAGTTTTCTGCACCAGGTACACCTCAACAAATGGGGTAGCAGAAAGGAGAAATAGAACTCTTTTGGATATGGTTAGGTCTATGTTGAGTTATTCAACGCTTCCTATTTCTTTTTGGGGATATGCTTTACAAACTGCTATATACATTCTAAACGATGTACCATCTAAGTCTGTTCCTAAAACACCGCATGAGTTGTGGACTGGGCGCAAGCCTAGTTTACAACACTTAAGGATATTTGGTTGTCCTGCGCATGTGTTAAAAGGAAAGACAGAAAAGATGGAGTCCCGTTCAGAAACATGTATATTTGTAGGGTATCCAAAAGAAACTAAAGGATATTATTTCTATAGTCCTTCAGATCTTAAAGTATTTGTTTCGACAAATGCTAAATTTCTGGAAAAGGACTATATGAATGATTTTGCCTAGAAGTAGAATTGTCCTGAATGAGATGTCAGGAGATACAATTCCACGAGAGGTTACACAACCTAACCCAATTGTAAGTTCCGATCCAACACAAGATCAACAACCTACCATTCCTCGTCGTAGTGGGAGGGTTAGAACACAACCCGAAAGATACATCGGTCTGGGAGAATCAGTGGAGAATCTCCCGGACGACGATGATCCCTATACGTACAAGGAAGCTATGGAGGATGTTGATAGTCGCCATTGGCAAAAGGCAATGCAATCCGAGATTGAATCTATGTTCGATAACAAAGTCTGGTCCCTTGTAGACTTGCCTAAAGGGATAAAACCCATTGGGTGCAAGTGGGTATACAAGAGGAAAAGAGGTATGGATGGAAAGGTGGAAACCTTTAAAGCTAGATTGGTAGCTAAAGGGTATACACAGAAAGAAGGTATCGATTACGAGGAAACCTTCTCTCCTGTGGCCATGCTTAAATCCATTAGGATACTCTTATCCATTGCAGCATCTTTAGATTTAGAGATTTGGCAAATGGACGTCAAGACAGCTTTCCTAAATGGAAGTCTTGACGAAAGCATCTACATGATGCAACCAGAGGGATTCATTGAAAAAGGCCAAGTGGATAAGGTATGCAAGTTGCAGAAATCCATATATGGATTAAAGCAAGCATCCAGATCCTGGAACATAAGGTTTGATCAAGCTGTCAAAGGTTTTGGATTTATTCAAAATCCTGACGAACCTTGTGTATACAAAAGGATTAAAGGCGACAAGTTGGTTTTCCTGATTCTTTATGTTGATGATATACTACTCATTGGAAACGATGTAGGTGTATTGACATCAGTAAAAGAATGGTTAGCAAAACAATTTGATATGAAGGACTTAGGAGAAGCAAGTTTTATTCTAGGTATCCAAGTAATAAGGGATAGAAAGAATAGAACGATTGCATTATCCCAAGCTTCATACATAGACAAAATCTTGTCTAGGTTTTCCATGCAGGATTCCAAGAAAGGTATGTTACCTTTCAGACATGGAATCAAGCTTTCTAAGGAACAAGTTCCTAAGAATGAGCATGAAGAGCAATTCATGAGTAGAGTTCCATATGCCTCGGCAGTTGGAAGTCTCATGTATGCAATGCTCTGTACTAGACCAGATATTTGTTTTGCTGTTGGCATAGTTAGCAGGTTTCAATCGAAACCTGGACCTGATCACTGGACGGCAGTCAAGCATATTTTCAAGTATCTTAAGAGAACGAGAGATAATATGCTTGTATACTCTGGAGGGGATTTGGTTCCCGTTGGGTATACAGATTCTGATTTCCAATCAGATTCTGACTCCAGAAAATCCACATCAGGGGCTGTGTTTACTATTGGAGGAGGAGCAGTTATATGGAGGAGTATCAAGCAATCTTGTATTGCTGATTCCACCATGGAAGCTGAGTATGTTGCTGCATGCGAAGCTGCCAAAGAGGCTGTTTGGCTCCGCCAATTCTTGATTGACTTAGAAGTGGTTCCTAGTGCGAATAAGCAGATCACTATCTACTGTGACAACAGTGGAGCAGTGGCTAATTCGAAAGAACCAAGAAGTCACAAGAGAGGTAAACACATTGAAAGAAAGTATCATCTTTTAAGGGAGATTGTTCAAAGAGGTGACGTGACGATTACCAAAATCGCGTCAGCAGAAAATCTAGCGGATCCCTTCACAAAGGCTCTACCTCAGAAGAGTTTCGATGGGCATCTAGAGAATATGGGCTTGAGAGATATGACACATTTGCTATAGCGCAAGTGGGAGATTGTTAGGATTATGCTCAATAGCAAGAGTGTAATGTTGTAATTAACAATCTTTTTCATATTAATAAAGTGATTTCTGGTTTAACAAATCGTATAGCATTTATAGTTTATATTATAATTGTCAAAGTAAATAATCATAAGGTCTAAAGACTATGGGAAAAGAAGAATTGTTCGTACATCTGGATATGTATGTGGTAGACACAATTCTTTAGTTAGTCTTGAATATTGTTCACAACTTAAGTTAAAGGTTGGGCACCTTTATCTTGTTAAAGTTGTAGAATTCTTTTGCTAGCATTTGAGTGGGATCAAATGAGATATGATCTAAAATCATCGGAGTGTCTTCGAGCAAAAGGATCTAGTGCACTGGGTGCATTGAACTGGATCACAATGAAAAGCTTTATCTAAAACCGTCAATAGATAATAGTTTTTTCATTATCAGGACAATCGGAGAGTCTATCTTAATCCTGAGATAAATGATGGACTTATGGTTGCAAGTGATATCATTTGAGTTATCAATGAGTACGATTATATCGCATAGTCTATCCTCGATAATTTGGTGATATTCATTTGTTAATCGATAGAGGACTTCATTTATAGATATGGACATCGTGGCTCCATTTAATTAAATGAGAGTATAATATCATCATATGGATGTTTTGAGGTAATTGGATATTAAATCTCAACGTTGAGTTTTCAATAGTGTCTATTGAAAACATGGCTTCTGGACAAGTCAAAATATCCAAGTTCAAAACGTGGTCATATGAGTAAATATGGTAACTTGGAGAGTTATAGGCGGTCTATGAACTCTTGGCGATTACTGATATTAATCACGAGGATACACTATCTCCAATATGATTGTCTAGGGTATGAATGAGGAGCATCTTCCTTTTCTATCTTTATTTAAGAGTTCAGTTTTAGCTCTTTAGTGGAATGAGTTAAAATTAATGGATCGGACCTAAGTGAATCATTTGTTGATTGTGATTAGGTTATGTCTATTGAAGCTTAAATTTAGATGGCCCGCCAAGATCCCCAATCCACACGGACTTGCATGGATCACTTGATATATTCTACCGGACCAATTTAAGGGTCCATCTAGAATTGCATTTAATATATTAAGAATATAATTTGCACATTATTTAAGTAATGGGCTGCTCAATTATATTAATATATTAATGAAAGACATGTGGGCTTGTTTCTTTTAGTAAGAATGGGTCTGGTTCACATGTGGGCTTTTTATTTAAAGTCCAATGGATTAAATGAAATAGAAAATAATATTAGGCCCATCTTATACAAGTGGGGCGGCTAGGTTAAGGTTTTAACCTAAAAATATTATTTTGTTTCATTTGTTTTAATTAAATAAGAATTAATTGATTTATTGATTAATTGTTTAATTAAAGAAACAAATCTTTCCTAAAAGTAAAAGACTTGTTTGATAAGTAAATAAATAAATTAGTATTATTTATTTAATCAAATAAGGAGTCTTTTTTATTTAGTCAAATAAAAGAATAAAATAAAAGAGTTGGATTAGGGTTTGAAGTCTATAAAGTTAAAAAGAATTAGGGTTGAATTTTAGTCACCCTATATAAGTGACATGATGAAATTCGGCCAACCCTAATCTATATACTACATAGAATTCGGCAACCCTAAAGGAAAAAGAAGAAAAATTCGGCCAACCTATATATATGTTCTTATAGGGTTCGGCCACATCAATTTTGGTGCTTGAGTTTTTATTTTCTTTCTTCTTCTTCTTAATTCTAAGAGAGTTTTTATTCTAGAGAGACAAAAGGAGTGAAAAATTATTCTTTGATAGTATACAATTGCTTAAACATCAATAAGCTTGTGTATACGATATCGATCTAGGTTCACGCGAGTTTCGATCATAAGATTGAGAACTCAAAAGTGACCGGAATAATTTTGACATTCTTTTGATTGTTTTGTGACTAACAAAGAAAGAAAGTATTTGTTTGGTCCATTCACAGGTTTGCAATTCAAAGGAAAGGGAGACCACGCTCCTAGGTGATCCACGTTCGTGCTCGGATTGAAGGTCTTGCGGATTACCATCGACGTAAGTCAATCGGATCACGCGACAAGAGGTAATTTACTTTTGTTGATATATATGCATGTTTATTGATTAAAAGGGTTTAAGGTTCATAAAGGAAAAATTTTAAAAGTCACTAAATCGTCTTTTAGTATCGCTTCCGCTGCGTTACCACTTTTATTTATTATTTTTTTTCCTACACACATAGGGTTTGTTTGATCTCTTAGGATTGTAAGTCTTGTGTGATAGACCGGATTAGGTCGGACACCGGGATTAGGTGGTCACATGAGCAAATTGGACTAGGTCCACTTTTACAGGCCTGCGGTAGTGGTAGCGGGATATTGGCCGGATTAGGCCGTCAAACCTGGATTAGGTTTATACGTTATCACATTAGTGGATTCGGGTTCGAGTGTGGCGCACTTACCAGCCCGTGGTTTTTTTCCCGTGAGGGTTTCCACGTAAAAATCAAGTGTCGTTTATATTTCCGCACCATATTACACTTGATTATTATATTGTCTAGTTTGGGGGCATTTTCGTAAATTTGACTAAAAACGAAATTGGGTAAAAAGCGTAAAATCTATTCACCCCCCCCTCTAGATAGTTTTTACACCCGTGCTATAATTAGTTTTCAACCTTCTCTCATAAAATTATTGTTTCTAACCATTCATATTAATTTCTTTTTATCACATAACCATCCAATTACATTATTACCCCTATGTGCTGTGAAAGAGGGGGTTCATGCAGAAGCATTACCACAAATGTGCTTTCTTTCAGGCCACAATCTCACTTGCTGATCAGCCTGGAGATGACAAAATAGACAAGACCATAATACCTAAGTTCATGCGGGTCAAGCACTTTTGGTGGTAATTAACGAGACAACCAAATGGACTCATCTTCCTCATTTGACAATTAGGGTTTGGCTGTAAAGTTCATAATGGCTGCCTCCAAAGTTAGAAATCAGAAACACATCAAAGAAATGAGAGCTAAAAAGTTTTACTTTGGTCCCAATTAGGCTTGCAATTTAGGTCTACAAAAATGCATTACACTTCCCTAGTCAACTCAGCTTCAACTGTAGAGAATGAACTCACATTTTTATATGAAAACTAGGTTTGGAGACCAATATATGTTTGTCAAATTGAGTTTTGTGTGTAAATATTATATGTAAACTGATAAATTTTGATTTTTTTTTACTCTTTATTTTGTATATACATACACTTGAAAAAAACATTAATTCAGTTTTAAGTTTAGAAACTGTACAATCATATCTAATTAAAAATACAATCGGAGATAAAAAATCAAATTGATTAATTAAACTAAAATATGTGAGCTTAGTTGTATGTTAGTCAAAATATAAAAACCTAAAAAGTGACCACAAAGGAGAAGATACCTTATACTTGATCTTAGTAAAGGATCATATAATCAAGTAAACCCATAAACTGATTTCCTCATGATACTCGGTTGTAAACCATTTATGGATAAAGTCCCTTTACCCAAATCCTCCATATTATAAAAATAAGCACTGTATAAAAACAGATCTATCTAGTCACAAAGAAAAGTTTAAACTATATAGATAACATTATGGGCTCGTTTGGTACACTGTATTGTATTGTATTAAGATGTATGATTAGATTGTACTGTATTATTGTAATACAATCATATGTTTGGTGATATATTGTATTATGTTGTATTAAATAATACAAATGTTTGGTATGTTATTGGACAGTACTGTATTGTTTTTAATAATATTAATGATTATAAATTAATAAATTTAAATTTTTAAAAGTAAACAAGGGTAAATGGGTAAAATTGACTTAAATCAAATAACTGATGGAAATGCCTTTAAAAGGCACTTTGGTAACTTCATTTTTTTTTTTTTTTTTTTTTTTTTTTTTTTTTTTTTTTTTTTTTTTTTTGACATTTTTGCAAGTTTTTCACAAAGTGGACATTTTTGCTCTTTCATCTTCAAGGAAGGCCATTTTCTCCTATTCCCACAAAAAGGAATATGGTTTAGACCCGACGCCACTTCGGTTCGGTTCGAACCGTCGAACCGAACCGAAACCAAACTGGAAAAATCGGAACCAAGGAGGGAGGTTTCGGTCCTGGTTCCAATTTTGAAGGAACCACTCGATTAGAACTGGATTGGAACCGACGGTTCCTGTTCGGTTTGGTTCGGTTCGAATCGGCGATTCCTTTTTTTTTTTTTAATCCTAAATTATTAATGACCTAAATCCTAATCTTTGAAGTCTGAACACATACATATCTCATATCTCATATCTGATCTCTCTCTCTCTCTCTCTTTCTTCTTCTTCTTCTTCTTCTTCTTCTTTTTCTTCTTCTTTGATTCACGAAATCACGGGTGGTGGCGGGTGATTTTGGGGTTGATTTGTGTGAGGAGAGTAGGTTGAAGATGATTGATTGGAGAAGTATGCAAAATTTAGGGTTTCTAGAATTGGGAATTTGAAAGTGGATCGAAGTGAAATCAATGAATGAGTTGTGTTGTGTCTGAAGAGTTTTTAAAATTTTGATCGAAGTGAATTGAAAATTTATAGCTGGATTAAAAATAGAAAAAAAAAATGGTTCAAATCGTTGGAACTGCTGAACCGGAATCGGAACCGACAGTTCAGGAATTGGAACCGGAACCTCCTAAGACCAGTTCCAATTCCGGTTCCCTTTACCCAATAACCGGAACTGACGTCAGGTCTAGAAATTTATTAGATTTGTGAGGATGGTTTTTGAAGTATAAATTAATATCAGTTCAGTTGTTTTTTTGTTAAGTGAAAAGTGAAAAGTGAAAAATTTTCACTTTTATAAATAAGTGATTTTAAGAGTTATTTAAGTGATTTCATCAGTTAAAAAATCAAACAAATCAACTTATGGCGCGTTTACTAATCAGTAATCAAACTCAGGAAAAGGAATTAAGTTACTGATTTGTGAATTCCACTCTCAAATCAGTAATTAAGTTACTAATGGAAAGGAAATTTGATTCCCCCCACCCACCATAAGAAACAAGTTCCCTTTCCTGATTGAAAAAGGGAATTCATCTATTTTTATTAAGATATCCTCACTACATTAATTATAAAATAATAATAATAAAATAAAAAAAACAAAAACTATTGTCTTTCGTCTTTATCGTTCCGTTTTATAGATTGTTCTCTGTCATTCTTTTTTGTTATTGTTTTCCTCCGAATCTTGCTATAGATACGCCTTTTCTTTTCTTTTTTAATCTTAGATTTCTTGAATATACATAAAAATCATGTTGATGAATATTATTGACTTGTTGCACTGATTTTATATTTATGAATATCGAATCTGGTATGAAATCATGGTGTGTGTGTATATATATATATATATATATATACATATATTTTTTTGTATAAGAACCGTGTTGATGAAATCTTTGACTCGGTGTTTTCTTTCTCTTTTGGCAAATCTATGTGATGACCTTTTTTTTCTTCCTTTTTGCATGAAGCATGTATAGCAAGCATACTCATGTATATTTTGTTTTGTTTAATTTTTTTTCCCTTTTTACTAAAGCAGTATTACATATTCTCTCACACACACATATATATGTTATGGATCTTTTAGTGAAGCATGTATAGCAAGCATACTCATGTATATTTTGTTTTGTTTAATTTTTTTTTCCTTTTTACTAAAGCAGTATTACATATTCTCTCACACACACATATATATGTTATGGATCTTTTAGAGCATGGGTTGTAATGGTTTTTGTCATAGTCTTTTGTAGCATGATCATTGTTATTTTATTATTTAGTTTTATTGGTAATGTTTAATGTTTAAAAATATTTCAAATCATTTATGTACTTTTGAGACATGTTTATATTTTTGATTTTTTAGACTCGTTTTTATTTGACAATCTTTCTGGATATAGCTTATAATATATATATATATATATATATATATATATAAATATATATACAGTCTTTCTATTGTCAGTTTGTTATAACAATAAATATATCAGGACGAAGAATGTGGACCATAAATTATGGAGAAGTTTTGACAAATGCATACACTTTGAGTCAAAGTATATAAATCTAGTGGTCCATATATATTTATTTTCTGAATCATTGTGTGAGCTAATGGTTGTATATATTGAGTTATTATGTGTTTTAATTTTCAAGAGAAGGCAAAAAAAGCACCTAAATGTGAGAAATTAATTCGACATCAAATTAATTATGCTTTCAAATATGAATTACTCCTCATTTTTTAATTATTATTGACTAATTAGTTGAAAGTTTACGATATAAAGATGTTAATTATTAGTTATAGTGTTATGAGCAGTATAAAAAATAGTTTTTCGTAATAAAAAATATATTTCAATATATTATATATACAAGGGTATTTTTGTAATCAACTATATATCATTCCGATTCCTTAGTTGAACTAAACACTAGAAATGGAATAAATTTGATTCCGTTTATGATTCTTAAATTGTTAGTAAACACTGAAATGGAATTTAGTAACTTAATTCTGATTCCTCTCCATTACCTTCCCAGTGGAACTTCATTCCGATTCTCTCCATTCCTGATTAGTAAACGCGCCCTTAATGGAATACATTAATCCATTAATTGTTAAGCGAGAAAATCAAAAAATCAAAAAATCAAACAGGCCCTCAGTCACTCATAGATGTGACTGTGGTTCGGTTCGAACCGAAACCGTCGATGTGCGAACCGGACCGGAACCAGTCCTGGTTCTAATTTTTCAAGAACTGGTCCGGAACTAATAGTTTCATTCGGTTCCATTCTCTTTTTTTATTTATTTATTTTAAATATATCTATTTTAAAAAGCTTATTTGATTTGATTGAAAGAGAGAGAGAGCAGTCGCATTTGAAATTTGAATTTATTATTATTATTATTATTATTATTATTATTATTATTATTATTTTGATTTGATTGATTGAGAGGAAGAGAAAGAGCTGCAGTCTGAAAATTGAATGTTTAATTATTATTATTTTTTTTAAAAAAAACCGAACGGTCGGAATCGGGAATCGAAACTGGAACTGTTGGTTCTGTACCGGAACCGGGGTCACCTTATTCATAACACTCTCTCACAGTTATTGGAGGATAAGAGTTTCAGTGTCTATAAAATTCTATTATTACTTGTAGGTTGTATAGTTATAGTTGATTTTGTATAGCTGTCACGTTTTGTATCTTATCATTAGGAGGGTTTGCAATGTTCTCAAAGTTAACCTTTGCTATATATATTTACATGTTAATCAATGAAAGGATGTATGAGAAAATTCTTCATAAACCAGCCTCTGTTTATATGGTATCAGAGCCTACGGTCTCTACCTAGAACAAATATTTTTTTTTTCTCATCTCTTCTCCACTCCAATGAATACAGACACATCTCCTGACAACAGCTCTACAAGTCTGCCTCCTGACATGCCTCCTGCCAACAGCTCTTCTTCTGCGGCTCCTCCTACAATTATCAATGTAACACCGGCTACTTCAACTGCATTGCGCTCCAATGAATTCCATCTCATTACCATCAACATCTCTGCTCAGGCTCCTCTCAATCTCACCACTAATAACTACATGTCTTGGAAAATCCAGTTTCAAACCCTATTTACTGGTTATGATCTTCTTAGGTTTATTGATGGCTCCAAGCCTTGTCCACCAGCCAATATTACTGTGAATGAGGTCTCAACCGTGAATCCTTCATACTCCATTTGGGTTCGGCAAGACCAACTTATTTTGAATGCTATCGTTGGCTCTCTATCTCCCACAATCATCTCCTTTGTTGCCAGAGCCAAAACCTTAATGGAGGCTTGGACCATTCTTGCAAATACATATGCCAAGCCGTCTCGAGGTTGCATCAAACAAGTCAAAGCTCTTCTCAAACATTCCACAAAAGGTATGCAATCCATAACAGATTTTCTTCACTTTATCAAAGCTCGTGCAGATGAACTGGCACTGCTTGGTGCTCCAATGGACGATGATGATATCACAGAGCGGATTCTTGACGAACTTGATGATGAGTACAAAGAATTGGTTCGTGCTGTTCAGGCTCGAGATAATCCTATATCCTTTGATGAGCTTCATGAGAAGCTTTTGACGTTTGAGGTGTCTCTTCAAAATAACAAGAAGCTGTTATCACCTGTTCCAGCCACTACAAACCTTGCCTCTCGGTCTGGCTCGAATTGGCGCCTATAGCACTAGCACAATAACTGGCGTCCTTCCTCTCTTGGTAACACAAATTGGCGTCAGTCTTCTTCTCCAGCAAATAGGCAACAATTCACTAGCAATAGCCCTTCTCATCGTGGAGGTTCACAAGCTCCATGTCCCTATCTTGGCCTGTGTCAAGTGTGTGGAGTCCAAGGACACTCGGCCAGGCGCTGTGCCTCCTTTCAACTGGTTCCGATTCAGCAGCCTGCTATCCAGCAACATCTCTCATCACCGGTTCCTTGGCAACCGAGAGCCAATTACGCAGCAGCTGCCTCCTCATCCAGTCCCACCTGGTTACTTGATAGCGGGGCATCACATCATGTGACAGCGGACTTGAACAATTTGTCTCTACACTCTCCTTACGGTGGCTCTGATGATGTGATGATTGAAGATGGCTCAAGCCTTTCAATCATTAATACTGATTCAACATCTCTTTGTGCTTCTAATAATATTTTTAAATTACATGATGTTCTTTGTGTACCTCATATGAAAAAGAATTTGATTTTGATTTCGCAATTTTGTGCTACTAATGCGGTTTCAGTTGAATTCTTATCATCATCTTTTCATGTGAAGGATTTTCGTAAGAGGGCAATCCTTCTGAGAGGCAAAACCAAGGATGGGTGTATGAGTGGCCAGCTTCCAGCCCTATCTCCTCCCCGGTTCTAGCATTTTCGAGTGTCAAAACCTCCTCCTCAAACTGGCATCACAGACTAGGTCATCCAGCTTTCCCTATATTGTAACGTATTATTTCAAATTTCAGTTTAGATGTGTCGTTGCCTTTATCTAAGGATTTTGTATGTCATTCTTGTTATTACAATAAAGTCACAAACAACCATTTTCCTTTTCATCACTTGTCTCATCCAAACCACTTGAAATTATATTCTCTGATGTATGGACGTCTCCTGTTATTTCTCATGACAGTTTTAAATACTATGTCATTTTCGTTGACCACTTTACTAAGTATATTTGGTTCTATCCTCTTCAAAAGAAGTCAGAGGTTAAAGAAATTTTCATCCGTTTTAAAGCTATTGTGGAAAAAAATTTTAATCACAAAATCATCACTCTTTATACTGATAATGGTGGTGAATTTATGTCACTCAAAGATTTTCTTGCCATAAATGGTGTCTCACATCTCACAACTCCACCACACACCCCTGAGCATAATGGGTATTCGGAAAGGAGACATTGTCACATTGTTGAGACGGGTCTTGCATTACTCACTCATGCATCTATTCCATTGCATTTTGGCCTCATGCTTTTGCAACTGCTGTCTATCTAATCAATTGTATGCCAACCCCAACACTTAAACTTTCATCAACGTATGAGATGATTTTTAGAACGGCTCCAAATTACTCCAAACTGAAAATCTTCGGGTGTCTTTGTTATCCTTGGCTTCGGCCATATTCGTCTCACAAGTTAGATAAACGATCGACTTCGTGTGTCTTTCTTGGGTATTCGCTGTCTCAAAGTGCCTATCTATGTTTTGATCCGTCGTTCGCCAAAATGTACGTCTCTCGTCACGTTCAATTTGTGGAGTCCGTGTTTCCCTACAAGTCCTTAAATATCACTCTAGATCGTCCAACACCCGACACCATCAGCTATTGGGTTCCACATGTCATCACTGTGTCTCTCCCCCACACCAGTCGGTCACCATCTTCTCTGCCCTCAGTTGCACCATCTCAAGGGCTGTCACCGTGTGGAGCTCCCCCTTCCACGATGTCCACTGCCACTCATCAGTGCCTACTGCCGCCAGTCACTGCCACACCAGGCCTTCTCCCTGTCGACACAGCTGCTGTACCAGCTCCCTCTTTGTCCCCTGCAATGCTGTTCCGTCAGGTTCTATAGCCTCATCTCCACTGCTGTCCCGATCAGATTTTCAGACCGCCAATGCTGCACCTACTGGTTCAGCCCCTTCGCAGCAGCCTTTGTTACCTGGTGCCGAGCATCAGCTAGTTAACAACCACCCTATGACTACTCGGGCAAAGAATGCTATTCAAAAACCTATCCAGAAGTTGAATCTTCACACCAGTCTGCATCAGTCCTCTGATTTTGAACCGACAACTGTATCGCAGGCGCTCAAAGATTCTAATTGACGTCGGGCCATGTCCGAGGAATGTAATGCGCTTACTCAAAATGGTACTTGGGAGCTTGTTCCACCAGACACGGCTTCCAATCTTGTTGGGTGCAAATGGATTTTCAGGATCAAGCGTAAGTCCGATGGCTCGATTGACAGATACAAGGCCTGTTTGGTTGCTAAAGGGTTCAATCAACGACTTGGTGTGGATTACTTTGAAACTTTCAGCCCTGTTATCAAGCCTACTACCGTGAGACTTGTTCTAAGTATTGCTGTCAGTAATGGTTGGTCACTTCGACAATTGGATATCAAAAACGCTTTTCTTCAGGGTCGACTCACAGAGACAGTTTTTATGGCACAACCTCCTGGTTTTGTTGACTCAGATCGCCCGATTCATGTCTGCAAGCTTAGGAAGGCTATATATGGTCTCAAGCAAGCTCCTCGGGCGTGGTACCATGAGCTGCGTCAGTTCTTGCTAGCCTCTGGTTTCACGAACTCCTCTGCTGACGCCTCACTCTTCGTCCTGAACACTGGTGGTAATGTTCTTTATCTTCTCATTTATGTTGACGATATTATTCTCACAGGTAACAACTCGGCACATGTGGATCGGTTTGTGGAAAATCTTGCTCAACGTTTCTCTCTCAAGGATCTTGGTCCTTTTTCCTACTTCCTTGGTGTCGAAGTTGTTCCTCACAAGCATGGCATTCTCCTGTCCCAACGACGCTACATTTTGGATCTTCTTGCTCGCACCAACATGACTAGTGCGAAACCAGTTCAAACTCCCTTGCCTACAAGTCCACCACTCAGCCTTCATTCTGGTACAATTCTTGGTGATCCGTCCACATACTGTGCAACTGTAGGGAGTCTACAGTATCTCTCCCTCACTCGTCCAGACATCTCCTTCGCAGTTAACAAACTATCACAATTTATGCATCAACCGACTTCTTATCATTGGGATTTGGTCAAGCGATTACTAAGGTACTTATGTGGGACATTGAATGAGGGGGTTGTTATTCACAGAAATTCTCGGGTTGCTCTTTATGCATTTTCCGATGCCGATTGGGCTGGAAATAAAGATGATTTTTCCTCCACAAGTGCCTACATTGTCTACCTTGGGAGGAACCCCATTTCGTGGAGCTCAAAGAAACAACACACGATCGCTCGATCGTCCACGGAGGCTGAGTATAGGTTTGTGGCAGCCACTGCAGCTGAACTCAATTGGGTTTGCTATCTCCTCACCGATCTTGGTCTCAAGCTACCTATTGCACCTATCATCAACTGTGACAATGTCGGTGCTACACAACTGTGTTCGAATCCCATTTTTCACTCCCGTATGAAGCATGTTGTGATTGATTTCCATTTTATTCGGGAACAAGTGTAGTCTGGTAGTTTACGTGTGGCTCATGTCTCCTCCAATGATCAACTTGCGGATGCCCTGACTAAGCCGTTATCTCGCTCCATTTTTCAGACTCTTAAAGACAAGATTGGCCTCTTTAGCCGTGGCCTATCTTGAGGGGGCATATTGGAGGATAAGAGTATCAGTGTCTATAAAATTCTATTATTACTTGTAAGTTGTATAGTTATAGTTGATTTTGTATAGCTGTCACGTTTTGTATCTTATCATTAGGAGGGTTGGCAATGTTCTCAAAGTTAACCTCTGCTGCATATATTTACATATTAATCAATGAAAGGATGTGTGAGAAAATTCTTCATAAACCAGCCTCTGTTTATAACAGTCGCACACAGTACAGTAAGTACTACACCGGTTGCTTCACAAAAAGAAATGGCTTTGAACCTCAAGACTCTCGTCAACCACGCCCCTCTGTCGTCGTCTCATCAACACATTTATGGGGTTTCTCCAAAACCCACCTCCATCTCCTTTTCACATTCTTCTTCTCTCCAAGGTTTCAGTTTATTATTATTATTATTATTATAATTATATTTCCCTTTGGAGTTTCATGTTTTCCATTTTGTGGGGTTTGAATTTTTAGGATTTGGAACTCAGATTGCAACTCAGAGGAAGAATGACTCTTTGCCGTTTCAACAAACGGCAGCTGTCCGCCACTTGACTGGATCTCTTACTAGCAATGAAGGTCTTCGCTTTGCTGTGGTCTGTTTTATTTATTTATTTATTTATTTTTTATTTTTTAAATTCACTGCACATTCACATTCACATTCACACGGGTCAAAATTTGTTATTTTTTGTTTTTCTTTGATTTTTTAAGTTGATTTTCATCTGGGCAATTCTTTTTTTTTTATGCATCATCAAGGTTGTGGCAAAGTTCAATGAGATTGTTACCAAGCCTTTATTAGAGGGAGCTTTGGAGACTTTCAAGAAATACTCAGTTAAAGAAGAAGACATTGATGTATGTACATACAAGTTTCTTTGATTTATATGCTAGACTTAGCTTCTTACAATAACAAGGTACAGTAGTTAATATCAATCCCGGATTAATTGATTCGGATCGAATTTTGTTTTTATCAACCTGTAAAGTATTTGCGTGGATTAATCTGTAAAATGTAATTAAAAATCATCTCTGTTTATGGTAAGTGTTTCTTATTCAATTTTATCTTGCTGATTGTACTTGTCTTTTGGTTTTCATCAATTGCTGCATTTCTGTTTGCCTTATAGGTGTAAATATGCCCGTCAATGCGTCAGTAAGTTAGAGTGTGACATTTTCTTTTATGTGTCACAATCCAAATGTATCTATCTGCTGTTGTCAAGCCAAAGTTTGATACATCTTTTGACTGTTACAAAGCAGGAAAAGTAAGCAGAATAATGATTAGAAGAAGCTAAAGTTAGATAACACCTGAAAAGAAAAATAATCCACTAATCTTTCGATCGCTGAATCACTTGATCTTGTAGTATTTGCTGTTATAATCTTTAGTCGTGTACTGCAATTCTCAAGTCTATGGTCTTAGGTAGATATCAGAGAGAATTCTGATGTGGAATACTTATCCTCTTTACTTTCCTATCACAGGTCGTGTGGGTTCCTGGTAGTTTTGAAATCGGTGTTGTCGCAGAAAGGCTTGGGAAGTCTCGAAAGTATCATGCAGTATTATGTATTGGAGCTGTGGTATGATTTCTTTTCTAATCCCCTTTAATAATATCATCTGCCGTTTAACTCTTTTCTCTGGTCATTAAGAGTATACTGTTAGTACAGACTTGCTGGTGATTCCTAATCCATGAAACCCTGTTTGTTGTCGGTAGATAAGAGGAGATACTACACACTATGATGCTGTAGCTAATTCTTCTGCATCAGGAATCCTTTCTGCAGGCTTGAATTCAGGTTGGTATTCATGCTTTGTTTAGTTTATGAATTGATTTTATTCTCTTTACTCCTATTATGCTAATGTCTTATCCTAAATGGAATTTAACAATATAAGGATACATATTTAAGCGTATTCAATAACTTACAACATGCATCTTGTTCGTAAATTATATCCTATTTAGTGTTTAATTGCTTTTTGAGTACATTCTTCTTGATTTTCGTTTTGATGTTTAACTTAAATTTGAGCACAAGTTTTCAGTCAAACCTTTGATGTTGTGGGCATATATATATATATATATATATATTGAATTTTCATTTATGGATCCACATGGATAATTTATGATTTATGAAACATTTATCGTTCCTTATTCTTAATCTTTTATTACGGTAAGAGGGAAAGCAATGCACTGTAGCATATAATTATATCTCGTCAGTATATTGGTGCTTTGTCTTCTGTTCACTTCAGTTTATATTTGGTTTTACAATGGAATTTGAAGCTGTTTCTTATGTCCCCCTGTAGGTGTTCCATGCATTTTCGGTGTCCTGACTTGTGATAACATGGAGCAGGTAAAATCATGATACAAGACCTCAAAAAGTTGCATTGGAAGCATCCATGCTGCATCAAAGAAAGTCTTCAGATTTGTCGTGACTGTTGCATTTTTGAATAATTGCAGGCTTTGAATCGAGCTGGTGGTAAATCTGGGAATAAGGGAGCCGAGACTGCTTTGACTGCTGTAAGTTGATGTTGAAGTAATAGTATTGTAATTAAGTAATTGTTCATCTGTTGGTGAATTTATCAAATGCCTGTTTTAAGATGGTCAATTTTCACTTTTTTTTTTTTCTGCAGATTGAGATGGCATCTTTGTTTGAGCACCATTTGAAGTAGTGGTTCTGCCAAGAAGAAGAGTTGTTGGATTCTGTTTGCCTTGGAAATGGTCTGTTTTGTTGTTGACTGCGGATGGATGACAATCTATATGCTTCACATTTGTATTTCTAAATAATCAAATGGACAAAATTCAGGGTAAGTTTTTGTTTATTTTAGAGTTTGAGCATTTAATTTATATGTAGTAGTTCCAAATCACGCTATGTGGTCACAGCTCGAGCCTGTTGTTGCCTTGTTACGAGTTTTTTCTTTACAGGCTTTCGATTGGGAGATAAATGTTTGTTATAGGATTTCTGGTAACAGACAAAGGTGAGGCTCATTTTATACAAAGATTTCATAATGATATCTCGTTTTTACTCTCTGCTGATTCAACTCAAGTATTTCACAAATCAAATCAAAGTAAATACCAGATGATTTTGGTTGTGTGAGAGAGTGTTTAGGTTTAAGTCTATTTTAACTTTCTATAATGGAATCAAGAACTGAAATTAAAATGTCTGAACTAAAACCTATTACGTTAAAAATAATCAAAAACAACTTTAAAATACCCAAAAACGATAGAAAATTATTGACTTTTCACTTAATATCAAATCATCGAATTGCATTTAATTTCTTTCCAAGAATATCCTACAAAAATAATATAATTTCAAGAATATCAAATGAAAATGGGATTGGTCCGTCATAAGGTCGGAATCTTTTCTATTAATTAATTAGTTAATTAATTTTAATGTCATTTGAACTTACCAACTTCTTCATCTTTATTAATTAGTTAATATTAATATGACATGTGGTATCTTCTAAGGATGATATGTGACAAGTTAATATAGATAATAGTTGAAAGAAAATAGATGTAAAATTTTTTATTTTCACTAGACATTAAACTATTTTCTGAAGTTAACATTAAAGGATTTTTTGGGAAAATTACACAAATACCCCTAAATTTAGGTGATATTTGACTAATAGATAGAAGATTATTTTATTACACAAACCTTCTTTGGATACGGTTGACTAACTTAAAGTTAAGGGTGGAAAGGGCAAAATGGAATTTTTCAATTGTGACACAATCACAAACACAAACACCTAGAGAAAAATCCATTGAGGATAAAGAGACACCGGTTTCAAAAACAAAATTAAAAAAACTAAACAATTTATTTAAATCTCTCTCCTTCGTCGATGTAGATCTCTATATGAGATGATCCATCTTAGATGGACAATCTCTCACTTGAGATGGAGATTGGAGCTACAAGGCTCAATTGTCACGCGAGGATGGGCTATGGAGTCTGGACTCAATTGTTGTGCCATTTGGGGCTCAATAAATAAACACTATAAAAAGCCCAGCAGCCTTTTGAAAGGTTTCATAATGGAAGATTCCAATTTACTAAATATTTGTTTATATATAAAAATAAAAATAAAAATATAATTTTTTTCTATTCTTATTATTTTTCAAAATTTTCTAATTTCATTGTATTTTTAAAAACATAGAAATTTTCTCTTGGGCACATGTCACAATTCTGAAGAGTACAACTGCAATTGAAATTTGAAAACGAAAATACCATGCCACTTATAATTTTAACTCAAAGGTCACTAATGGAGCCACTCATTAAAGTGATGTATTTCTTAAAAGTTCGAGCTGATTAAAGAGTTTGAGCAATTTAATTTATGCACATATAGTTGTTTTTTTTATAATTAAATATATTTAACATAATAAGACATGAAAAAGCTGAGACAATTCCTACCTTGAAAACTACTCTATTCCAAAAGTGCTTGCTTTTGGCAATAATAAACACAATTGCCCAATAAAAACTACTCTTCAAGCTTTCAGTCTCTTATTAATTGACCCAATTGCCCCAAACCAACAAAAACACATAAATAAATAAAAAACAACTCCAAACTCAAATGATCCGATTGATGTGGTACAATCGTTTTGTATGAATGATCCTTTGTATGATCTTGCCGGGTCCTAATAGACCTTGACCCGATTGATGTTAGATTCCAAGAAAATCTAGTAGAAGTAATCGTTTTGTATTTTCAGATCGAGTGAGGGCAATGAGGTCATTGTGTGGCAGATATTTTAATACTAAATAAACTGTCCCTGGTACTACTAATCTTGTACATGGCATGAATTCGCTTTACATTCTTAAGAAACAAAGTTGAACAAAATGAATCAAAACAAAGAATAAAGAAGAAAAACAAAAAAAAAAGCAAATAAGAAGAAGAAGCTTAGAATCAAAGTTAAACATAGTAGCACAAACAAAGATTTCTCTGACAGCTGAAAACCAGCTTGCATGATTTTCATGTCCAAAGATGTTTTTCTCATTAAATAAGCACAAAATCTGTCTCTTTGCAATGAACATGAAGAAGAAGAGATCAAAATATTCTTATCTTCTTGATTCTGTCTATTAAATCAGAAATGCAATTAATAATAATTTACATTTGAAGAGGTCAAAATGATGGTGACAATGAGACTTAATTCTTGTTCCAGCACCAATGTTGAGCCCCAAGCAATTAATGCAAAGCTTGGCTTTCTGGGATCAGCTGATAATCATCGAAAACGCTTGTTGAAGCTTCCTTGTTCAGTTCCTCAGCCTCCAAGCTTGCTCATATTCAACTCACAGCAACCTCAGCTATTCCCTCCAGTTGATCAGGTTCATTTATATATTATACATTTGTATTGTTGTACATATAATATGTTTTGAGATTAAATTTGATTGGCATGCAGAGTGTTGCAGCTATAGTGCTTGGTGATGGATCAGACTCAGAGTCAAGGAGGAGGCTGTATCCACTGACAAAGAGAAGAACAGAAGGGGCTATTCCAATGGCAGCAAACTACAGACTGATTGATGCAGTTGTGAGCAATTGCATTAATAGTAACATTAAAAAGATATATGCTCTTACACAGTTCAACTCCACTTCTCTCAATCTCCATCTCTCCGGAGCCTATTCCGGTATGTTTCGTGGGAAACAAGGCTTTGTTGAAGTCATTGCTGCATATCAGAGCCTTGAACATCAGGGCTGGTTTCAGGTTTGTTAGAATGGGCCCTTTCTTTTCATCAACTTAAGCTTTTAGGTCTGATGGTTACTGACTATATATATATATATATATTATCTTAGGGAAACGCTGATGCTATAAGAAGATGTTTGTGGGTGCTAGAAGAGTATCCAGTGGCTCAGTTTCTTGTCCTTCCTGGCCACCATCTGTACAGAATGGACTATCAGAAGCTGATTGAAGCTCACCGCAACAGCAAGGCTGATATAACTATTGTGGCTTTGAGTGGTACAAGAGATCCAGTAGATTCCATCACAGTAAGTTTAGTTGTCTTCAGCAATCTCATTATGATCTTGATAAACTTTTGATTTTAATATTTGATCTTTCAAATAAAGGTATATGATAAGGTTTCAAGCACAGGAATTTATGTCGTTAACAGAGATACAATGTCAAAGCTCGTCAATGAATACTTCCCCGAGGCAAACGATTTTGCAAGTGAATTGATCCCAGGTGCAATATCAATTGGCATGAAGGTTAGCAGACTCTACTAAACTTGTTCAATTTCGATTAACTTGAGAATTTATATTCTTCATTTGTGTAAGGGGCAGGTTGAATCATATCTATTTGATGGATATTGGGAGGACATGAGGAGCATACAGGCATTTTATCAAGCAAACATGGAATGCATCAAGAAATCAAACATGAGATATAAGTCAGTACCCCAGTAGTGTGATTATAATTAACAGCCATCTAATTAAAATTAGACTAATGTATACTTTACATGGCAGCTTCTACGACAGAGACTCTCCGCTCTACACCATGCCTCGATGTCTGCCTCCGAGTCTTGTTAGTGATGCTGTCATATCAGATAGTGTCATTGCAGATGGTTGCATTCTCAATGTGAGTAAATTAGCACTTCTGTACTACTTTTATTCCAACACTAGCATCTTTTTTTCTGAACCTTGTTTGATCACTTGGCTTTCTAAGAATAGAAGTGCAAGATCAAACGTTCAATAGTCGGTATGAGGACAAGAATTGAAGATGGGGCTGTCATTGAGGATTCAGTGATCATGGGTTCTGATATATATCAAGTAAGAGTACTTTTTTGATTGATTATTGTAATTTAACATATGACATATGACATATGACATATGACATATGCACTCAGCAGAAAGAAGATGATGCTCAAAACATTCCAATAGGAATTGGTGAGAATACTCAAATAAGGAAAGCTATCATTGATAAGAATGCAAGAATTGGCAAAAATGTCAAGGTACACAAAAATCAATCAATGTTTTCATCAATGCACACTACAATGAAGTTGAATGCAATGGTGTTTTGTTGCAGATCATCAACAAAGACAATGTCCAAGAAGGGGATAGAGAAGCTAATGGCTACATTGTCAGTGGAGGAATAGTGGTGCTTCTTCGCGCTGCCCAAATCGCTGATGGCACCATCTTATGACAATAAATCTTTTACTTGTTTCATCATTCTTTTACAAAATTCCAATAATAATACTTGCAAAATTCAATGACTTGTCTCACATGGCTTACTCAAATGTGTTTAATAATTCAACTTCGACTCAAATGAAAATTCAATAAAATTGCCACAGGTAACTTCAAAATAAAACGACACCGTTTGGCAGATGCCAGTATTTCTCTCCATGTAAACTCGCTTATGTTATCCACACTACCAAAACGCCACATACTAAACAGACATTCAAGAGAAGTAATTCGGTTATAATTTTCATTTCCTCTGTAAGAATCAGTGGAATTCTTTACTGGGTATGTTCTCTTTTCTCAAAAAACCTTCATGATTTTCTTCATCGTCGTTTTTGGTATCTGTAGTAGCTAGTTACAGAGCCGATCCTGACCTTAGTCTTCTGTTTCTGTTGTTTGTTAGTTTTTTTTTCTTCTTTCTTGTTTGCTTAGTAAATAAATAATGGAGGGTTTGTTAAACGCATTCCCTCATCCAAGTTGCATAAAACCCTTCATTTTTAATCCAAAAACTGTCCATAATCTTCCAATGGTGAAACTAAGAACTGGGTTTTTTGCCCGAAAACTCGAGGCGGATTTTCAAAGAAGAAACTGTTCGAGTTTGGAGAGACAGATTAGTGCTAATAATAGAAGAAATGATATTGGTGATGGGGTTGATATTGGAGAAGAGAGTGAAGGTAGTGAGGATTGGGAATTGGAGTTTCTTGGGGAGCTTGATCCATTTGGTTATCAAGCTCCCAAGAAGAGAAAAAAACAGGAGAATTCTAAGTTGAAGGAAGATAGTGAAGGAATGGATTGGTGTGTTAGGGCTAGGAAAGTTGCACTCAAATCTATGGAGGCGAGAGGGCTGGCCCGTTCGATGGAAGATTTGATTACTGTGAAGAAGAATAAGAATAAGAATAAGAAGAAGTTCGAAAAGGTTAATAAGAAGAAGAAGGTGATTGATTATAATGATGATGATTCGGATTTCGATACGGTAGAAGATTTGAAAATGGATGACATGGTGATTGGTGCTAATGGTGATGATGCTAGTAGCCTTAGAAGACAGGTAAGTATGCTTGCAGACGGGATGTTTGAAGAAAAGAAGGAGAAGACGAGGGAACAGTTTGTTCAGAGGCTGTCTCAATTCTCGGGGCCATCTGATCGGAGGAAGGAGATTAACTTGAACAAAACTATTGTGGAGGCACAGACTGCTGAAGAGGTGTTGGAGGTTGCAGCCGAGATGATTATGGCAGTTGGGAAAGGTTTGACTCCTTCACCTTTATCCCCTTTGAACGTTGCCACAGCATTGCATCGAATTGCCAAGAACATGGAGAAAGTCTCTATGACGAAAACTCGCAGGTTGGCATTTTCCCGACAAAGAGAGATGTCAATGCTTGTGGCTATTGCAATGACAGCTTTACCTGATTGCTCGGCTCAAGGTATCTCGAATATTTCATGGGCATTGTCCAAGATTGGAGGGGAGCTACTTTATTTGTCGGAAATGGATAGAGTTGCGGAGGTGGCCATGACAAAGGTTGGGGATTTCAATTCTCAAAATGTTGCTAATGTTGCTGGTGCTTTTGCTTCAATGCAGCATTCTGCTCCTGATCTTTTTCCAGAACTAGCAAAAAGAGCAGCAGATATAGTTCACACATTTCAAGAGCAGGAGCTTGCTCAGGTGTTGTGGGCTTTTGCTTCATTATATGAACCTGCTGACCCTTTACTGGAATCTTTGGATAAAGTTTTCAAGAATTCAGACCAGTTTAAATGCTGTTTAAACGAACAACTGTCAAACTCTAATGATCTTGACACTGCAGGAGTTTTGGACACTCCGGTGCTCATCTTTAATAGGGATCAACTTGGGAATATAGCCTGGTCATATGCTGTTCTTGGACAGATGGACCGGATTTTCTTTTCCCATGTGTGGAAAACTATGAGCCATTTTGAGGAGCAAAGGATTTCGGAGCAGTATAGGGAGGATATCATGTTTGCTTCTCAAGTTCATCTTGCGAATCAGTGCTTGAAACTCGAGTACTCTCATCTTCAGCTAGCTCTGGGAAATGATCTTGAGGAGAAAATTGCTTGTGCTGGGAAAACTAAGAGGTTTAATCAGAAAGTGACTTCATCATTCCAGAAGGAGGTTGCCCGTCTTCTTGTTAGCACGGGCCTTGATTGGGTTAGAGAATATGTAGTGGATGGGTATACCGTGGATGCAGTTTTGGTTGATAAGAAGGTTGCTTTCGAGATCGATGGACCAACTCATTTTTCTAGGAACACTGGTGGGTATCTTTCAGTCATATATATATATATATATATATATATATATATATATGTATATATAACATTTAGTCTGATATTTGATCCCCATTAAGCATTCAATTGATCTTCTTCTGTCTCTTTGCAGGGGTACCTTTGGGACATACCATGCTAAAACGAAGCTACATTGCTGCTGCCGGTTGGAAGGTGGTGTCATTATCTTATCTAGAGGTAACTTCCCTTTTCTTACATGAGTTTCAAGAGAATGATAACAGAAGAATATGTTAGTTTTTGACTAACAAAACAATAATGGTGGAAAAACTTCAATGTCCTTGTTGAAGTTGAAGGTTCTCTCTCTTCAACCCCAATTGTTTCATCCCCGTATCGCTAACCACAAAAACACGCTTTCATAAACTCTCAAGTCTACAAGGTTGAATTCTGATCAATACAGCTCTAAGGCACGCACACTACAGAAATCATCCTGCATTAAAGAGCCAAAAATATGCAAAAAATTTGTCAACCTAATATATGTTAGTGAGGGAATATTTACAAGGCTGAGTTATGTCTTGATGTTCTTTTTTGGTTCTTAAATGACAAATTGTTTGCATGCATTGATTAATAGGGTGGTTCGAACTTTGAAGTTCTTCCTCCTCAACATTGTTGATCTGTTTGATATTTAGAAAAAAATTTGATCATGTAGTTTCTTTTTACCCCTGCAGTGGGAGGAACGTCAAGGGAGCTTCGAGCAGCTCAACTACCTACGAGAAATTCTCAAAGATCACCTTGGTGAACGCGGTGCATAAACAGCTAGAAATTAAGTTGGTAAAATTTTTGTAGATATCAACCGGAAATGAAGGAAAATAGTATGTTGATTATATTATATATTATATGTATTATTCATTTCTTAATCATTGAATGTGTAATTGTGTATGTTCATTGATTTTTCCTGCCTAATGATTATGGAAGTATCAAGTATTTGAATTAATAGTAGGTTATGATCGATAGTGAATGAATATATGAATGTTAAAGTCGCATGATATCATAGTAGGACTATAGTCAATCCCGTCCGGTTAACTATTGCTATTGAATCTGAATTACTAAGGTATAAACTAAGAGGTCGTTTGTTTTTTATCACGATCCTGAATTTCACTGAATAGAGATTGAAAACTGAATGATATGTTTTTTCTTTTACATATCTGAATATAGTGTCAATTTATTTGTTTTTAAAGATAAAATTGTTTGATAACAAGTAATTTGACATTTATATCCTTATTAATATTAATTGTTATGTATTTTCTTTAATATGATAAGATAACTAAATAAAAATAATTTAACAAATCCTAAACCATTTTTATGTAAATATTGGTAAGATATTATTCATGATTAAAATATGATAAATAATGATATAAAAATGGATTTAATTTTTACAAAATAATTAAATAAAATTGAAAGTTCAACATTGGAGTTGAAAGTGACAATGCAATTAAGGTTTATTATTTTTATTTTTATTTTGTTTACACTTGTTTATCATTAGTAATATATTAAAAGAAAAAAAATATGTATAATATTGTGAGGGATCGCTCTAAAATTGTTTGGTACGAGCACCTGTAATCTGTAAATAAAGCTAGACGGGGAAAGAATAGTCAAGCGTTTGAGAAACCCGTAAGGAAATGGAGCGATTGGGGGTGGTCCCTTTGGGGGATGTTGGTGTCAATTTAGATAAAAAACTAATAAAAACCTTGTAAGTGCACAAATCGTGAGAAATAGCACATCAGTTAAGCAATGATCGTTCCAAAGAGGAATTAATTACCTACTAAGATGATGAGTTTATATCTATAGCGGTAAAATATTAAGCCCATCTAGAGTCCTTTGTATAGCAGATGGAGGTACATAACTCCTTCAGAAGGGCTATGTGCCAGATGTTCCCTTGCACCCTCATCGACTTCGCCAAGACATGGTTCAAGAAGCTCCCCCCAGGGAGCGTCGGCTCATTTACTAGGCTATCAAGGGATTTATGTGCCTAATTCTAGGGGGTGAAGACCCGATCTTGCTATAGTATGTGGTTCAGGATCGGGGAGAGAGACTCAAGTCCTACGTGGAGCGTTTCCATAAAGAGGTGATCCAAATGGGAGTGTTTATGGAGAAAGAGACCCTCACCAACTTCCCGAAAAACTTGTGGGTAGAAAGCTTCGGCGATCCTTCAGCAAAGACAAACCAGAGACCTACCAGGAGGCTTATAGCTGGGCCTTGGAGCAAGTCCAGCTTGATGAGCATTATCGCATCAAAATGGAGCACTACGAATCTTACTCAACCAAGCGCTTCAAAAAGGATAACTACCAAGGGAAGGAAAGGGAGCCGGTCCCTAAGCGAAGAGACAACCCTTCAAACTGGTTCACTTATTGCCTGCCCCCGCTTCCTCCCAGCAGGGCCTGGCCCTGAAGAAGGATATCCCTGCCAAGAAGGATCCGATGGACATCTTCCCCAATAAGGGAGGTCGCCAGAATAAGCCAAACAGAAGAGGATGAGTACACCAACTACACCCCTCTCAATGCCCTAGAGAGACAATTTACTTGGCTATCCAGGACAAGAGGCTCTTGATGAAACCCGACCCTATGAAGCTCCCAATGGATCGAAGGAACAAATCCAAATATTGCGACTTCCATGAAGACGTCAGTTATAATACTTCAAAATGATTCAGCCTCCGCAACTAGATCGAGGGCCTAGTAAGGGTTGGCCTACTAGTCGAGTTCCTATAGCAGGTGATGGATGAAATCATGACCGGGAAGAAAGTCCAAGGAGAGCTCCATGAGCAGAAAGAAAAAAGGAAGAACAAGGGAAATGATTTGATAGAGCAGATCCAGATTATCAACACTATCAGTGGAGGGCCAACCCTTGCTGGTACCTCAAACAACTTAAGGAAAAACTATTATAGGAAGGTACCCCGGCACTCAGCAGAAGGGCAGGTGTTGAGGGTCAGTGAGGAATCTCGGAGCACTCTCGCTCTAGTCAAATCATATCCACAGAGGATGACGTCTACAACATAGTCCAGCCCCACGACGACCCCATGGTGATCACCATCCAGGTGGCCAACTACTGGGTAGCCAGGGTCATGATCGATACTAGTAGTAGCGTCGATATACTCTTCAAGATGCTTTGGACCAGTTCCAACTCAAGCAACCATGTTATAATAGCTGTACCACCCCGCTATACGCGTTCACCGGGGACTTTCTAATGCCAACCGGGTCCATGAGACTCCCGGTGATCATATGGGAGCCTCCTCGACATGTTAACACCATGGTAGAGTTTGTAGTGGTGGATGCTCCAAGCGCCTACAACATCATCCTAGGAAGGCCCTTCCTCTCATAGATCAGAAGGGTCCTTTCAATCTACCACAATGTCTTGAAGTTCCCGGTCGACAGAGAAGCGGGAACCATGAGAGGATACCAACAAATACCACGCAAGTGCTGCGCCATCTCCTTGAACCTCGCGGCACTGGCCAACTAATGGTCTCAAGTTACCATCGGAAAAAGCCAGGGAGAACTGGGTACAATAATGGGGAATATCGGGGAAAAGGGCCAATCAAAGTAGATGGAGTTGGATGATACCACGTCAAAACACCCAAAAGAGATGAAGGAACGGTTGGACATCAAAGAGGAGGATGCGGAGGAAGACAAATGAGGGTCGGTAGAAGAACTAGAGGATGTCACCATTAGAGAGGAAAACCCCTTGAGAACATTGAAGATTGGGTCCACATTGGCACCAGAGCACAAAGCCACACTACAAGAGATCCTCCGGGAGTACAATGATGTGTTCGCGTGGTCCAATAAGGAGATGCCCGAGATCCAAGCCAACTTGACATCCTATCGCCTTAATGTGGACCCAACCTTTAAACCAGTTAAGCAAAAGAGGAGACATTTAAACCAGAACAGCAACACTACGGTATAAGAAGAAGTCGATAAACACCTACGAGTGGGATTCATCAGGGAAGTGCAATACCCAGAGTGGATCACCAATGTGTTCATGGTAACCAAAGCCAATAGGAAGTGGTAGATATGCTTAGATTACACAGATCTTAATCGCGCCTACCCAAAGGACAGCTTCCCCCTCCCCAAGATAGACTGGCTCATGGATTCAACAATTTGTCATAAGACCTTGAGCTTCATGGATGCCTTCTCCGGTTACAACCAAATTGTGATTCACCCTTCCGAACAGGAGAAAACCAGCTTCATCATGAGTCAGGGATTATACTACTACAAGGTGATGCCATTTGGGCTTTGAAACTAATAATGCACGGTGTGTATAAAACTATCTGGAGAGGGGGGGGGGGGGGGGGGTGGGATGAATAGATTTTAACTGATTTTACCCAATTTTCGTTATTAGTCAATTTTACGAAAAAACCCCTATCTAGTCAAAACAATAAATCAAGTGTAATAAGTGCGGAATTATAAATGACATTTGATTTTTATGTGGAAACCCAAACTGGGAAAAACCATGGGCTGTTATGTGCGCCACACACGAACCTCGAATCCACTAATTGCAATTGTGTTTACAACTTAATCCCGGTCTATAACCCACCACCACTACCCGTAGGCCTATAAAAGCGGACCTAGTCCAATTTGCTTGTGGCCTAAGCAATCTTAGCCACAAGTCTTACTTCTCAATGAAGAGATGAACAAGCCTATGTGAATATGTATGATATCCAATATGCAAATAGAGCTATGGAACACTAAATGCTTATCTAGGATTATAATATGACAATTAAATCAATCCTAGATATTAAATGCTAAATGACATGGCATAACGTTTAGCTAAACATAGATTAAGCAAACCTAGATAGCTATCACAATTCAACACTCAATCAAAACATCACAAACAATCTCTATCTTGTATCTAGAATGTATTCTAAAAGCATACAAGTAAGTAAAGAGATAACTTGTTAAGAAAGACACTAAAATTAGATGAAGTTAGTGAAAACCTTACCAAGCAAGATGTGATGTTGCAAAACCATGCATGGATGCATCCTATATGATCATAGATGATGCTTGATGAACTTTGATGCACAAAGGAATGACTTTGAGTGATTAAAGGTGAGTTCTTGTGAATTTTTTCTCTTGAAAAATGTTCTAAAGGAAAAATATGATTTTTGAACTCTTAGGGACGACCTAAAGATATAGGGCTCCCAAATGATGCAACACCGTTTTGATAAAAACATGGCAAACCGCTGCAAGTACCGCTGCAAAAGCTACAGCGGTATCCACAGCGGTGCATTAAAATATGCATTAGGTATGAAGAGCGCTGCGCCTATCGTTGTGGCTTCCACAGCGGTTAAGGCAGTGGTATGCACTGGGCACAAAACTCTATGCCTAACGCTGCGGAAACCCACAGCGGTCAAGAGAGCTGCAAAACAGGGCAACTCACCGCTATGGATTCCGACAGCGGTCTCCTGTACCAAGCAAGGCTTAAGTAAAAAAAAAAAAACATGCAATCTTAAGCTTCTAAAGGCATGGCTTTACATCCTAATGCCTAAACATGTCATGATATTTCAATGTTCAAGATGCAATCATTTAAGAGCATACATGAAGAGATATTCAGAACATGAATGCACACATATAAAAACACACAACTTACAAGTATTAGATATATGCATGAGTTGTGTGTGTGTGCAACTAGATCTCTTCAAAGCAAGTAAGTACAAGTATTTTACCTTTGATGTGCTTCTTCTCTTGAGGTCTTGAGAGGGCCTTTATTGTGCATGAGCACCAACAATTAAAGCCTAAGTTACCTTTACATCAAACCCCACATGTGGTTTGTCACCGAAATAAGCCAATCAAACTTTGAGGAACTTATAGGCTTAAATGCATCGGGGCAACCTATCAAAGGCTGGTTAATAAGCTATTCAATGGGTAAATTTGGCAGACCATGGAAGTCTACGTAGATGACATGATAACCAAGTCACAACAGGCAAGGCAGCACCAAATCATCTCCGGGAAACCTTCAAGGTCCTTTGAAGAAATCAGATGTGGTTGAACCTGGACAAGTGTGTGTTCGGGGTTTCAACCGAGAATTTTCTAGGCTTCATGGTCCATGAGAGGGGGATTGAAACGAATCCTGAGAAAATTAGAGCCATCCTCGACCTCCAATCACCTACCACCTTGAAGCAGGTATATGGACTAACGGGTCGCTTAACGGCGCTTAACAGATTCATATCCCGTTCCACCAACAAGTGCCTCATATTCTTCCAAGCCATCAAGAAGGGAAGGGGGATGAAGTGGGACGATGAGAGCGAGTGTGCCTTTCGGGACCTCCAACGCTACCTCACCAGCCCCCCACTTCTTATCAAGCCTTTGCCAGAGGACGTGCTACAACTCTACCTTACTGTGTCTGCCACAACCACTAGCGCGGCCCTAATAAAATAGTGTGAGGGCATAATCTAGAGATCATTTTACTACATCAGTCGCTTTCTCAGCAAAGTGGAAAGGAATTACAATCAATTGGAGAAGCTCACCTTTGCCTTGGTAATTGCGACTCGCAAGTTGCACTCCTACTTCCAAGCCGACTCAGTAGCAGTTATCATGGACTAGCCCCTTAGGTAGTTCATGCAGCGACCCGATGTATCGAGTAGGTTAATCCTGTGGGCCCTTGAGTTAACCTAGTACGATGTTTCATTCAGACCCCGCACTACCATCAGGGGTTAGGCTCTAGCCAATTTCATGGCAAAATTCGGTGGGGACCTCAGCCTTGATCCAAGAATGGAACCCACTCCCCAGTAAGAGCCAGGCCCCCTCGCTACCAATAAGAATGGCCCTTCAAATCCAAGATATAGGTACTCTATGTCGGTAGGGCCTCCAACTAGCACGGCTACGGAGCAGGAATCGTATTGATCGACCTAGAAGGGGTCAAAACAAGTCACTGCTTGAGGTTCGAATTTCGAGCCACCAATAACAAAGCAGAATATGAAGCACTGCTAGTAGGTTTAAGAGCAGCAGAGGAGCTAAGAGTACAATTCATGGCCATCAAGAGTGACTCGTAGTTGATAGTGAACCAGGTGACTAGGTCATATCAAGCAAATGGCAACAACATGACCGCTTACCTAGATAAAGTAAAGAAGGTAGCCAAGACATTTAAGTTAATGAAGATTGAGCAGATCCCTAGAGGAGCTAACCATTGGGCGGATGTCCTTGCCAAGATAGTCACTAGGGGAGGACAAACTCTCCCGAAAAGGATTCATTTACAACTCCTACCCTTGTCTAGTATTACCATATCATCAGAGGTCCATCCATTGAAACGTCTCCCTTGCTGGATGGAACCCATCGTGAGTTATCTGCATAACCAAAAACTGTCCGATGACCCAGTGAAAGCAAGAGTAGTGAAGAGAAAGTCAGCAAGGTACTGCCTGGTGTAGGGACACCTGTATCGAAAGGGAAGGTTGCCACCGCTCCTAAGGTGCCTACATCCAGATGATGCCAAGTGGGCACTGAAGGAAGTCCACTCAGGTGATTACGGTGATCATTCCGACGGGGACGCCCCACAAGGTCCTAAAGATGGGATACTTCTGGCTAACCCTCCATAAGGATGCTTGAATCCACTCCTGCTTCTGCATACCATGTTAGAAAGTGGCCAACCTCATGCATCAGCCACTGAAGAGGTTGTCCTTGATTTCCTCCCCCATCCCTTCCCAATATGGGGGGCAGACCTGATAGAGCCCATGTCCATTGGAACCAAGCAGGCCAAGTACGCTGTCATTGCCATAGACTATTTCACCCGCTGGGTGGAAGCGAAGCCACTTACTAACATAACCGAGGCAAACATGACAGCGTTCATCAAGAAAAATGTGGTATGCAGATTCAGGGTCCCAATAGCGATCATCACTGACCTAGGCAAACAACTTGATAATTATAACTTTAGGGATTATTGTGAGGATTTGGGGATCGAGTGCCATTTTGCATCGGTCACCCACCCTCAAACTAACGGTTTGGTTGAATTTACCAATAAGACTATCAAAAAGCTTTTGAAGAAGAAGGTATAAAAGAAGAAGGGGGCGTGGGCAGAGGAACCCCCAAACATCCTTTGGGCCTACCGAACCACCAAGAAGACCGCAACCGGGGAGACCCCCTACTCACTTACTTTTGGAGTTGAAGCTGTTCTGCCTATCGAATTAAAGCTCCTCAGCTTCCGCGCACAGTTCTACAACTTGGAAGACAATGAGGACAAGCTTAAGGTAAGCCTAAACCTCTTTGAGGAAAAGCAAGTTAGGACCGTGCTTCGATAGGCGGCCTACCAGCAGAAGATTGCCGTTTGTTTCAACAAGAGAGTTAAGATCATAAGCTTCAAAGAGGGCAACCTAGTGTTGAGGAAGGGGACCCAGAATACACGTAGCCGCTCCAATGGTGTACTCGCCCCGAATTGGGAAGGTCCATACCTAATCAAGGCACGGGTGAGCCACGGAATGTACAAGCTTGCAAACATACAAGGGGACCCAATCGGGCATGTAAGGTCCTCATTTATTGATTGGCTTATTTCGTGGACAAACCACATATTGGGGTTTGATGTAAGGGTAGCTTAGGCTCTCAAGACCTTAAGAGAAGAAGCACCAAAGGTAAATTTCTATGTGCTTACTTACTTTGAAGAGATGTATTGTACACACTCACAACTCATGCATATTTCTTATTCTTATATATTGTGCTTTTATATTTGTGTGCATTCATGTTTTTAATAACTCTTCTTGCTTGATTAAATTGATTGCATCTTATGATTAAATTGCCATGTCATGTTAGGC
The DNA here is from genome assembly GCA_030490815.1 of Acer saccharum. NCBI lineage: Eukaryota > Viridiplantae > Streptophyta > Magnoliopsida > Sapindales > Sapindaceae > Acer > Acer saccharum. The sequence continues at coordinate 27,607,015 of CM059869.1, read as the reverse complement.
ATTAGGATACATTCTCTTCACCTTTTTACTCTTGCACAATTTGTGTGTGAGTGTGAAGGAAGTGGTAGTGTGCTGGTCACATTACCCGCGCACAACCAGCGTAGTGCGCTACTCGTGCAACACCGGACCAGTGCCCACACCAGTGAAGTTTCTCCAGGAGTTTGTCGCTGGTTATGTGCCACTCGTCATGTGCAGCCCACACCAGCGCAACTTGCCCAGTTGTTTGCCGCTGGTCGTGCGCCTCTCATTTGCGCAGCTGGACCAACGCACTGTGCAAACATAGGCTATGCGCTGGTACCCGGTTTCTGGAGGTAAATTGCCATGTCATGTTAGGCATTAGTGAAACAAATTAACGGTGTGTTAAATATTAATCTAGGGGGTGAATAGATTTTAATCGTTATTACCCAATTTTCGCGATTAGTCAAATTTACGAAAATGCCCCAATCTAGTCAATATACAAAATCAAGCATACAAGTGCGGAAATTAAAGAACGCTTGATTTTTACGCGGAAACCCTCAACAGGGAAAAACCTGTTAGGATTATGCTCAATAGCAAGAGTGTAATGTTGTAATTGACAATCTTTTTCATATTAATAAAGTGATTTATGGTTTAACAAATCTTATAGCATTTATAGTTTAATATTATAATTGTCAAAGTAAATAATCATAAGGTCTAAAGATTATGAGAAAAGAAGAATTGTTCGTACATCTGGATATGTATGAGGTAGACACAATTCTTTAGTTAGTCTTGAATAATGTTCACAACTTAAGTTAAAGGTTGGGCACCTTTATCTTGTTAAAGTTGTAGAATTCTTTTGCTAGCATTTGAGTGGGATCAAATGAGATATGATGAGTCTAAAATCATCGGAGTGTCTTCGAGTAAAAGAATCTAGTGTACTGGGTACATTGAACTGAATCACAATGAAAAGCTTTATCTAGAACCGTCAATAGATAATAGTCTTTTCATTATCAGGACAATCGGAGAATCTATCTTAATCCTGACCTGAGATAAATGATGGACTTATGGTTGCAAGTGATATCATTTGAGTTATCAATGAGTACGATTATATAGCATAGTCTATCCTCGATAGTTTGGTGATATTCATTTGTTAATCGATAAAGGACTTCATTTATAGATATGGACATCGTGGCTCTATTTATTAAATGAGAGTATAATATCATCATATGGATGTTTTGAGGTAATTGGATATTAAATCTCGACGTTGAGTTTTCGATAGTGCCTATTGAAAACATGGCTTCTGGATAAGTCAAAATATCCAAGTTCAAAACGTGGTCATATGAGTAAATATGGTAACTTGGAGAGTTATAGGCGGTCTATGAACTCTTGGCGATTACTGATATTAATCACGAGGATACACTATCTCCAACATGATTGTCTAGGGTATGAATGAGGAACATCTTCTTATTCTATCTTTATTTAAGAGTTCAATTTTAGCTATTTAGTGGAATGAGTTAAAGTTAATGGATCGGACCTAAGTGAATCATTTGTTGATTGTGATTAGGTTATGTCTATTGAAGCTTAAATTTAGATAGCCCGCCAAGATCCCCAATCCACACGGACTTGCATGGATCACTTGATATATTCTACCAGACCAATTTATGGGTCAATCTAGAATTGCATTTAATATATTAAGAATATAATTTGCACATTATTTATTTAATGGGCTGCTCAATTATATTAATATATTAATGAAAGGCATGTGGGCTTGTTTCTTTTAGTAAGAATGGGTCTGGTTCACATGTGGGCTTTTTATTTAAAGTCCAATGGATTAAATGAAATAAGAAAATAATATATGGCCCATTTTATACATGTGGGGCGGCAAGGTTAAACTATTAACCTAATATATTATTTTGTTTCATTGTTTAATTAAATAAGAATTAATTAATTTATTAATTAATTGTTTAATTAAGAAACAAATCTTTTTCTGATCAGGAAATATATCTCCTAGAGTTATACTATTGGTAGTAGTATACTAAAAGTAAAAGACTTGTTTGATAAGAAAATAAATAATTAAAGTTTATTTATTTAATCAAATAAGAAGTCTTTTTATTTAGTCAATAAAAGAATAAAAATACTTATGAGTTGGATTAGGGTTAGAAGCCTAAAAGTTGATGTGTATTAGGGTGCAACACAAACCTTTTTTTGTATGGGATTTGCGGCAACCCTAATAGCATTATAGGAAGATTTCGGCAACCCTAAATAAAAGAGAAAGCAAAATTCGGCCACCCTATATATTTCATATGATAGGGTTCGGCCACCTCTAATGGTTGATGGATTCAATTTTCTTCTTCTTCTACACTCATAGACAAGTATTTGATTATTCTACCAAAACAAAAAGAGAGAAGAGATTATTCTTTTGATGGTACTCTAATTGCTTGTTCATCAATAAGCTTGTGTGTACAACATTGAATTAGGTTCACGCGAGTTTCGATCATTAGATTGAGAACTCAAAAGTGACCGGAATAATCTTTGTATTCTTTTGATTGTTTTGTTACTAACAAAAGAAAAAGAAAAGTTTGTTTATCCATTCTCAGGTTTGCAATTCAAAGAAAAGGGAGACCACGCTCCTAGGTGATTCACGTTCGTGTTAGGATTGAAGATCTTGTGGATTACCATCGACGTAAGTCAATCGGATCACGCGACAAAAGGTATTCTACTTTTGTTACTTGATATGTATAGTTAATTAATTAAGGGTTAAGGTTCATAAAAAGGAAAAATTTTAAAACATACTAAATCTATTTTTTAGTCTCGCTTCCACTGCGTGTACTACGGTATTTTTTCCTACAAAACTACGGGCTGGTAAGTGCGCCACACTCGAACCTCGAATCCACTAATCGTGATAGCGTATACAACCTAATCCCGGTTTGACGGCCTAATCCCGGCCAATATCCCGCTACCACTACCCGCAGGCCTGTAAAAGTGGACCTAGTCCAATTTGCTATATGACCACCTAATCCCGGTGTCCGACCTAATCCCTGTCTATCACACAAAACTTACTTCTCTGAAGAGATCACACCCTAAGTGAATATGCAATGATATCCAAATATGCAAGAAGTGCTAGGGTACACTAAATGCTTATCTAGGATTATATGATGACAACAAAATCAATCATAGATATCAAATATAGCTATATGACATGGCATACAACTTTAGCTATGTTAAGGATAGCCAATCCTAAATACAATAGCTATCACAAATAACCCACAAACATTCAAAAGATTAACTAGTTGATTAAAATACAATCTATCAACCTAGTTATCAATAAATCACACAAGAATGTTTATGGCATAGCTTTTAGGTAATAATGACCTAATCATTTAAGCTATCAAAAATAATCTCAATCATATAATGAGATTAATTAGCTAGATATAAAATAGGCATGAAAACCTAGCTAACATAAATAACCCAATCAACACATAATCTCAATCATGTATGTAGAAATTACTCAAAGAACATACAAGTGATAAAAGAGATAAATTGATAAGTAAAAACACTAAGATTAGATGAAATTAGTGTTTAACAAATCATAACATGTGTGTTGAAGAAGACCCATGCATTAGCACATACTAGATGAACCTAGATGATGCCTAGATGATGATTTGTGCATGTGGGAATGGGTTTAGAGAGATAAAGATGTAATCTTTAAGCTTTTTCTCTCAAGTCTCTCTTTCTCTCTCAAGAATAAGGAGCCTCTCTCTCTAGGGTTTGATTTTGTGGCTCAACCCTCAAAATGATAAAGATATGTATTTATAATGCCCAAGTGAAACTATGTCGATTTGGAAGAAATGGAAAAATTATGGGCATTTTCGCGGTACTCGTGTTAGTGTAGCGACTCAAGATTCGAGTGCTTTGAAACATGACCAAACGACATCGAAACCTTTCGTATGATATATCGTTGGAAAGGTATGGATGTCTATTTTCTACTTGTTTTTACAGAATGACATTTTGATGTCTGTAGAAAAAGTTATGGTCAATTTAGTGACCAAAGGTCAGAAACAGACAACAACAGAGTTGCCCTGTTTTGGTTGTAACTTTGGAGATTTTAAAACCAATCCAAACGGTCATGAAATATTACGAATAATACACCGTTGGAAAGGTATGGGTGTCTAGTTTGTACAAAAATTTTCAAAACTCATTTTGAAGCTTTGTGTAAAAAGTTATGGCCATAAGACCATACATAGGTCAGTTTTGAAAATCATTTAAATCATTAAAATCCAATCTCTTGAAACTAGAAATTTTACTCCAAACAACCAAACCAAAACTACCACTTATCCAAGAGAAGGATGAGACCTTCTCAAGTTGTCAACCATCGCGCTAAGACATGCACACCATCGTGCAAGCGCGGACGTTTTCGATCACACAAACGGAAACGAATTACACCACACTTAAGACTAATCATGAAGTGCAAGTGTGGGAAGTGAATGCATCCTAATGCCTAAACATGTCATGGCATTTCAATGAACAAGATGCAATCACTTAAACATGCACGAATAGAATTCATGGCTTTGCATCCTAATGCCTAAACATGTCATGACATTTCAATGAACAAGATGCAATCAAATAAAACATGCAAGAAGAGATGTTCAAGAACATGCATGCACACATATAAAACACACAACATACAAGAATAAGATTTATGCATGAGTTGTGTGTGTGTGCAACTAGATCTCTTCAAAGCAAGTAAGCACTAGAATTTACCTTTGGTGCTTCTTCTCTTGAGGTCTTGAGAGGGACTTGGTTATGTAAAACACCAACCATCAAATACCTAAGCTACCCTTACATCAAGCCCCAATATATGGTTTATCCACGAAATAAGCCAATCAATAGATGAGAATCCTTACAATTAGGATACATTCTCTTCACCTTTTTTACTCTTGCACAATTTGTGTGTGAGTGTGAAGGAAGTGGTAGTGCGCTCGTCACATTGTTTCCTTTTTGTCTTTCCTCCTATAAGTGTGGCCTGTTTGAAACTTAAGAGCCATGGTCACACATTTCAAAAGAAGCGGCTTGGACCATATATACTTAGGGTTTTCCTGCCCTTGCCTTGAATGAATGAAAAATGGTTTCTAAGATTTTTTTGTTTAATCATTTACCTACAGAAACCGGGTACCTCGGACAAGCTACCTTGATGCCTTGGGCTGGGTACGAGACCGTCCAAGAAGGGATTTGGGATTAAAGTGGCCCTGGTTGCCTACCAAGTCCAGGAGATACCGGGTACCTCGGACGAGGTACCTTGGACGAGCTACCTCGATGCCTTAGGCTGGGTACGACCCCAATAACTCAATAAGGGACTTGGGATTAAGTAGCCTTGGTTGCCTACTAAGTCCAGGAGATACCGGGTACCTCGAACAAATTACCTCAATGCCTTGGGCTGGGTACAAGACCCCCCAAGAAGGGACTTGGGATTAAGTGGCTCTAGTTGTCTATGTAAATTCCTCAATTTTGATTGGCTTATTTCATGACAAACTACATTTAGGGATGAGTTTGTAATGGGTAGCTTAGGTTCTCGATGGCAAGCCTCTAAGCATCCCAATGTGATTCAAGAGCAAGAGCAAAAGGTAAATCACTTGACTTGCCTGATGAAGAGATTTAGTTGCACACACACACTTTCATATTGCATTGCTATGATTGCATGTGTATTTCTCTTGTTGTGTACATTTTTGTTTTATCATCACACTCTTACATTTTCATATCTTGCATATTTTTGTGTGTCACATGCTTTGTGATTATTCATAATGTTATCCATTCCCATGCATGTTATTTACTCACTTCACACTTGCATAAAATTCATATAGTTCAGGTGTGTAAGTTCCTCAAAGTTTGATTGGCTTATTTCATGGACAAACCACAATTTGGGGTTTGATGTAAGGGTCGCTTTAGGCTTCTAATGGTTGGTGCTTTGCACAACCAAGGCCCTCTCAAGTCCTCAAGAGAAGAAGCACCAAAGGTAAATTTCTAGTGCTTACTTGTTTTGAAGAGATATAGTTGCACACACTCACAACTCATGCATAATTCTTATTCTTGTATGTTATGTGTTTTCAAATGTGTACATTCATGTTCTGAATATCTCTTCATGCATGTTCTTAATTGATTGCATCTTGAACATTGAAATGCCATGCCATGTTTAGGCATTAGGATGCAAAGCCATGCCTTTAGAAGCTTAAGATTGCATGTTTTATACTTAGGCTTTGCATGATTCAGGAGACCGCTGTCGGTACCTCTATCGGAATCCGTAGCGGTGGGTTGCTCCGTTTCGAGCTCTCCTGACCGCTGTAGGTTTCCACAGCGGTTGGCACAACGTTTTGTGCCCAGTGCATATCGTTGCCTTAACCGTTGTGGAAGCCACAATGGTAGGCGCAACGGTCTTCATACCTGATGCGTTTTTTTTAATACACCGCTGTGGATACCGCTACGGCTTTGGTAGCAGTACCCGCAACGGTTTGCTCTATTTTTATCAAAACGGCGTTGCATCATTTGTAAGCCCTATATATAGATTGTTATATCCTTAAGTCGTCCCCAAGAATTTCAAAAGCATATTTTTCTCTTAGAACATATTTCAAAAGACAAAATTCACAAGAACACCTTTAAACACTCAAAGTCATTCCTTTGTGCATCAAAGTTCATCAAGCATCATCTATGAGCAAATATGATGCATCCATGCATGGTTTTGCAACATCACATCTTGCTTAGTAAGGTTTTCACTGATTTCATCTAATGTCAAGTCAAGTCATCTCTTTCTTGTCAAGTCATCTCTTTAATTACTTGTATGCTTTTAGAATATATTCTAGATACAAGATAAAGATCGTTTTTGATGTTTTGATTGAGTGTTGTATTGTGATAGCTACATAGGATTGTCTAATCTAAGTTTAGCCATGTTTTATGACATGTCATTTAACATTTGATATCTAGGATTGTATTAACTGTCATATTATCATCCTAGATAAGCATATATGGTTCTCTAGCTCTATTTGCATATTTGGATATCTTTGTATATTCACATAGGCCATTTTTTCTCTTCATTGAGAAGTAAGTCTTGTGTAGCTTCTGGGATTAGGTTGCGTAAATCACAAGCAATTGGACTAGGTTCACTTATACCGAGATTAGGTAGTGGTGGTGACTTATACCGGGAGTAGGTTGTATTCACCTTACCATTAGTGGATTTGAGGTTCGAGTGTGGCGTACTTACCAGCCCGTGGTTTTTCCCAATTTGGGTTTCCACGTAAAAATCAAGTGTTATTTAAATTCTGCACTTTACACTTGTTTTATTGCTTTAACTAGTTTAGGGTATTTTCAGAATATTGACTAATTGCAAAAATTGGTAATAATAGTTTAAAATCTATTCACCCCCCTGATAGTTTTATACACACTGTGCAATATTTGTTTCAATTGGTATCGGAGCAGGTTCCTAGATATACTTAGGTGATCCTTGCTCATTTTGATGTGTTTTGCATTTTGTGTGATTTTTGATCATTCATACATTTGCATTCATTTCATTCATTCATAAACATTATGAGTGGAAACGGTGGAAATGAAGGTGTGAAAGTATACAAACGAAGTTAAATTGCTTAAAGCATACCTAGAGGGGGGGGGGGGGGGGGGGGGGTGAATAGGTTTTTACACCTTTTTTCAAACCCTTGAACAAACATTCATTTGTCCCTCAAGGTAGCCTTACACACAACACAATAAGCCAAGGAAGACATACATAGACAATACGATAATACAATCATAAGATCAAAGTCTAAGTATATCAACAAGTTATGTGAGGTAAAATAGCAAATAAACATAACAACAAAATAAGCTTGTATTTCATAAGATGTTCAATGTGTTACAAGAGTGATCAAAATGTCACTAAACAAAAATTACAATATATAAAAGAATCAAAGATACAAAATATGATCAATAGAAAGAATTCACTAATCACACTATACAAAGTCTTGCTTCACAATACATCACATGTGAATATTATGAATCAAGACAATAAAATATACAATTAAAATATAAGAGAAAGAGATAGGAAGAATTAACACAAGAGATTTTTTAACGTGGTAAAACCTCCAAGGAGGAAACATCCACGGGTTGAACGACAACCATTGGGTACTATATTATTGGAAAGCAAACATAGAACATTCACAAAGTGACCAATCTTTAGCTCACCCAACCTAGTGAAGTCTAAGCCTACCCAACCCTATTGGAAAATGTGAAATCCCTCAATGATGCGAAACCACCATATATTGGACACCACACACAACCAACATCGATGGTAGATTAGAAATTCCTCAAGAGTGCATACACCTCCCGTGTACCCCGCTCTATCGGAGTCTATGTCTAACCATACGCCTAGGCCTACCAATACAATAGCCAACTCCCTATCCAAGGCACTCTTGCCTCTAGGGAGCCTCCCATGCATGACTATCCAAGTCCTCCCGACTCTAGCCATGACTCCTTGCTTACCTATCCAAGTCATCCCGACTCTAGGCAAGACTTCTTGCTTGGCTATCCGAGTCACCCCGACTCTAACCAAGACTTCATGCCTTTTACAAGGACTTCCTAGTGTGATCATGTGAATGCAAATGATGCAAACAATCAATACAACATAGAACATGTGATCAATACATTCTATGGCACAACTAGACCTAAACATGTGAAATCACAAATAATCAAGTCTAGATGCAAAATACATGAATAGAAACCTAAGCATGTGAAACACCTAACACATACACTCAAAGTCTCATTCACACACAACACTTGAATCACAATATGTTCATGAAGTACAAATTCAAGATGCTATCAATATACAATTAAATGCTAGATATATGAGATTAAAATCAATCAATATACTAGTCAAAAATATAGAACAAGGTTTTGAGATTTACATCAACCAAAACCTATATTCTCTAAATCACAAACAAATACACAAATCCTAGATTTTATCAATCAAAGGATCAAATCAAATCTCAAGGTCATTTTAACATAAAATTAATTCAATTAATTTCCAAACAACCTAAGATGTCATTCTAATCACAATACAACTCACAAACATATGTAAAACCTAGAATCATAGAATCTAGTTAACATTAGTCCACAAATTGACTTTCAATTAGAATGATAATCAAGCTATCTTTCCAAATAGCTTTTACCAAACATAAACATAGATATAGAAGAAGAAACCCCAAGCAAATGGAAGGTCAAAAAGCAAGAAATCCCAAAGTTGAGACCATTACCTCGGATTCTGCAGCTGGTTCGGAAATCAGTGTTCAACCACTTGAAATCACGATCAAACAGCCACCAAACCACTTGGAGATGTTAGAGGACTCAAATACAAACACTCTCCAACTTGAATCACTCAAATCCGACTTCGGATGAGGAAGATATGGTGTTTTGAAAATCTGAAAATTGGAGAGGATGTTCTTGCGGGAAATCTGAAACTTTTTCTTCTTGGATTTCAAAATGGAGAGAGAGAGGGAAGAAATAGGAGGAGAGAGAGAGGGTATTTCAGCCAATCACGTGGTGCCACATCACCCCCTGGCCATGGGGGGTACGTGGCCCACACGGGAGCAGAGAGTGCTCCAGGCCGTGGGGCCCACGGCCTCATCAACGGCCAGCCCATGTGGCCCACGGCCTGGGCTATCCTCTCGCGCGCTCCCTTGGTTCTTTGGCCCATATCTTGGGCGTCTGAACTCCGATTTTGAATCTGTTTTTGGATTACAAACCGTGACTCTCTCACGCATGATGACGACTACACAAATTTGAAAAACGGTTGAGAAATCATCTCGGAAATCATCGATGAAGTCAACTCAACGAATGAGAATGAAAAGTAGCGTAGCTACATCGTTTGGACTCGAAACTACATGAATGAGTAACCGAAACGATCAGGACTCAATAAGGAATCATAATAGAGCATATTCAAGTCCAAATATAAAAATACAGAAACATACAAATACAAAGACACACACATATGCTAGTTTCCGGACATAGTCCTAGAAAATGCAAAACACAAAGTTTATCAACATAATATGAATGCATGAGCATATTTTGCCAAGTGTGTGAAAGTGATATATAAATGAAATTAAATCATGAAGGAACACACAAGAATGCTATGTGTGAGTGTGTGCCTAGCCTTGTAAGAGATAAGAGGACCTGTAATACCTTTGTCGACCAATAATGCACGAATCTCTTAAAAGCCGGCTTCTTGAATGAATTGTGGTTGAGATGTCCTTCGTCTTCAAAATTCTTCAATTACTAACCACTAAACATTACAAGATAAACACGTTTTGATATGGAATTAATGCCAACACTAACTATAAACCTTACAAGGTGGCAATAATGGTGCTTCTAGCATGAGACCTCCCCTACTCACCGGGTTGAATTATGCCTCTTGGAAAGGCAAGATGGAGTTGTACATTTGTCAAATCCATGATAGGGCATGGATGGCAGTTGAAGACGGATACACATCACTAATGATGACTCCTACGGGTGGAGGAGAGAGGATGTGCTCAATCCCAAGGTGCAATGGAACGCGTAAGAGTTTGAGTCATCAAAATGGAATAGGAAGGCGATGCATGCCATCCTATGTGCAATGGACGAAAATCAATATAAATTGATTCAAAACACTAGGATCGCTAAGGAGGCGTGGGACATCCTAGAGGTTGCACATGAGGGAACCGAAGTGTTTAAGGACTCGAAGCTTCAAGTTCTCCAAACGCAATTCGAATTGCTTAGGATGGATGAGAATGATTGTTTCAACAACTTCAAAGTAAGGTTGATGGACATTGTGAACAAAAGTCATCAACTTGGTGGCCCGTATTCGAATAGGAGAATCAAGCAAAAAATTATGAGATCTCTCCCCAATAGATTTGAGTCCAATGTGACGGCTTTAGAGGAGAATAGCTCCTACAAAGATATGAAGCCAAGTGAGGTGATTTGGAGGCTTCTAGCTTATGAGTCTATGAAGGGTCCTACCTCCACACCTCCTAAAAAGCAAAAGGGAATTACTTTGAAAGTCTCCAAAGATGAGAAGGAGGAGAATTATGACTCGAACAAAGAAATGACCTTATTGATGAGAAGGTTCATGAAATTATAAAAGTCTGAAAAGAAAGGTTTTGGATCCAAGGGCTACAACTTGAAGAAAAATACTCCCTTTAAGAAGTTTGAGCCTAGGCAAGAGAAGACCGAAAGGAAAGGGGTCTGATGCTATGAGTGTGGTGGGATAGGTCACTTTGCCCCCGAATGTGCTAATCACAATAACAAGAAGAAGGGAAAAGTGATGGCCGTCACTTGCAGTGAAAGTGATAACTCCAACGAGGGAGATGAGTCTTTAGATGATGAAGAACTCATGGCTAACTTTATAGCCTTTACATCATCTCACAAGAGCAAATGTGCTAGTAAAGAAAAGGATGAGAGTCAATAAGAAAATGACTCAAGTGATGATGGTTTTTCATCACAATCCACAAATGGAAATGTGGATATGATGGATCTCAAAGACTACATGGTCAAGTTTGAGAGTTCAAGGTTAAAGAACAAGAGAGAAATCAGGAGATTAAAGGAAAAAAAACCTAGAGCTCTCAACTCAAGTTGATCAACTAAGTGAAGAGGTAATGAGATCCATGAAGAATAAAGATAAGCTAAGAAAGGAGTTAGTCTTATCTAAGAGGACAGAAAATGGTTTGAAGAGGGAGCTTGAAGAAGCTAAAGAGTCATTGACTAGGATGACTTCTAGTACAAAGAAGCTTGACCACTTGCTTGGTGTGTTGGAAAGAGTCCTTGTGACAAGAGAGGCCTCGGGTTTGAAGATAGCAAGGAAACCTCCTCTCCCAACCTAGGATTGTTTAATCTAAGTTAGCTAAGCTTTATGCCATGTCATATAGCATTTGATATCTAGGATTGATTTAATTGTCATCTTATAATCCTAAATAAGTATTTAGTGTTCCATAGCTTTATTTGCATTTTGGATATCATTTATATTCACATAAGCTATTTAATCTCTTCATTGAGAAATAAGTCTTATGGTTAAGGTTGTTTAGGCCACAAGCAAATTGGACTATGTTCACTTTTAAAGGCATACGGGTACTAGTGGTGGGTTATAGACCGTGAGAGGTTGATGTCAACCTAGGTTGTAAACACCATTGCAATTAGTGGATTTGAGGTTTGTGTGTGGCGCACATAATAGCCTGTGGTTTTTCCTTGTTGAAGGTTTCCATGTAAAAATCGAGTGTCTATTAAATTCCTCATTATTACACTTGATTTTATTTTGTGACTAGTTTGAGGATTAAATTTGGAATATTGACTAATCAATAATTTGGTAATATAATTTGATTAAAATCTATTCACCCCTCATAGATAATATTAGCACGCCATAATTAGTTTCAATGACTTGTTAGCATTTAGACTAAGAGGTTTTTTTTTAAAATTTTTTTAAATTTTTATTTATTTAAAGTCTTATAAAACCTTAATTTGTTAAACATATGGATAAGTTTTATAAATTAAGATACTATGATATATATATATATATATATATATATATTTTTTCATTCATTTTGGACGATTTATTACAAATATAAAATTGATTAGGTTGTGTTATGGTTTCTTTAAAATTTGGAATTTTTGGAAAATTGATTTTTAAAATTATATTATATGCGGATAAAATTATAAATGTATGAATTGTTATAGAATATTTGTGGAAATTTACTAAAAAACTCTACTATATCACTTTTTGAATAAGATAAAAGTCAATTTTTTTTTACTTTTTCTAAAAGACATATATATATATCTTAAAATAAGATATAGTTAGAAAAACAAACAAACTAATTTATCTTAATTTAAGATATAAGAGGCAACAGCCCCTAAGTTTTTATCTACATGTTGAGCTTTTGTGTTAATTGATTGGGTTATTGTATTGTGATAGCTATTACATATATGATTGTTTTTATTCTATATAGCTAAGTTTGATATATGACATGTAGGATCATGATTTCTAGGATTATTTGACATGTTCATTCATGAATAGTTAAGCTTAAATGTGTTGACCTAGCATTTATGCATTTTATATTCACTTAGGTTGTGTTCTCTTTTTTAAGTGTTAAGCCTTGTGATTAAGTTGTTTAGTGCACAAGTAAGTATGTCTACAATCACTATTAAAGACCCGTTGGGTAGAGTGGAAGGGTTAATGACCAAGTATGGTTTGACTTGAGGTCAACCTAGGTTGTAAATTTTCATTCAAGTAGTGGATTTGAGGATTGTGTGTGGCTAGCACAATAGCCCGTGAGTTTTTTCTAGTTGTGGGTTTCTCACGTAAATGAATCAATGTGCAATTTATTGCTTTCCGCACTTAAATTTAGTTGATTGTATTTGTTTATATTTGGGTGGGTTTTTGAATATTGACTAATCAAGAAAAATTGGCAATTAACTTGATTAAAACCTATTCACCCCCCCCCCCCCCCCCTAGATAATTTAGACACACGCTTTAATAATTTCAATGCTGACTTGTCAGTCCTTCGATTTTTACAAATAACAGAAGTATTTTTAAGTTGTTTTGATCACTTAAAAAAAAAAATGCAAACCGTACAATTTAATAAGTTCAATTCAAACCCATTAACTATTTAAGTGTTAAAAAAACAAAACAAAATAAAACAAACGACCACCAAGTTTGTCGAAGAGAAAGATTGTTCCTCCCAAGGTGAGGATATTTACCTGGCGTGCTTGTTTGAACGCTCTCCCCTCCCTGGAAAATCTGTGGAAGAGAAAGATTGTTCCTCTCCCTAATTGCAACAGTTGCTCCTCCTTGATGGAATCTGCTGGACATGCCCTCTGAAATTTCCCTTAAGTAGTAGTGTAAATATACCTAGAGGGGGGGTGAATAGGTATAGACTCTAAATTCTTCCAATTTAAAACTAATGCGGAATATAATAAAGAGAATGCACACTTGATTAGATTTTAGCAAATGAATTTATTTCACTAATACAAGAGTTAATCAATTTACAAGATATGCAATCAATGTAAGATATGGAAGATAAAGAAAAATAAAAACAAAAATGAACACAAGTGTTTTAATGTGGTAAAACCTCAAAGAGGAAACATCCACGGGTTGATACCACAACCACCGACAAAGCAATCCACTATGTGAAAAATGATTTACACACTCAAGCTATCACTCATGATATCTGCTCAAGCTATCAACTCCTAATCTACCATCGGGTTAGTGAATCACCAAGCCTACTTCTTATCCGAGATGTATCCTACACCTCTAGAAAACAACTTCATATCCAAGACGCTCAAGTCTCTAGGAAGATTTCTTGCTTGCCTATCCGGATCCTCCCGACCCTAGACAAGACTTCTTTGCTTGATTATCCGAGTCCTCCCAACTCTAATCAAGACTTCCTTGCTCTATCCACAAAGCTTCACTCACTTTGCTAGAGACTTCAACCTAATGCAAGGCTATGATCTAAAGTGATGTAAGTGATGCAAACACAAACAAATTAAGCTAGATGATCAATCAAGCAAAATGTACATGTTCAATGACAATCTAGAATATGCTTCCAACACACAATCACAAGATTATCTAGAAATCAAGACATGTAAATCAATGAGAACAAATGTATGAATATTCAATATATTACACTAAAAACCTAGTTCTTAGATCATGAAATAAAACCTAGAAAATAATATGAGACATATCATATATACATTTTCTAGAATCAATTTCAAACAAAATCAAGTTTAGCACATATATGTTCAAAGGAAATCACAAAGCTAAAACTCAATTGAAAAATGATCAAACACCCCTAGCATATGATCTAACATACTTCTCAACAAATTTCATCAATCAAATAGTAAGAATCAAGAGATGATCAAAGATGAAATTGAAAAAGAAGAAGTTGAACAAACAACCTTGAACTCGTAATGAAGAACAGGCTGCTGGGAAAGATGACGAAGTCAGCTCCCTCTAGAAATGCTTGGGGTTTGTAGCTCTTCTCAAGACCAACAATTTTGGCTTTTGAATTGATTGATTTCAAGTTCGTATGAGAAAGTTATGATCAAAATAAGAAAACGAAAATTGAAGAATTTCAGCAGAATTTCTCAAAGTGTTCTTGAAAATCTTCAACACATGTGGAGGGAAGGAGAGGAGTTTAAAAAGAGGAGAGAGAGGAGATTTTTGGGCAAATCAACATGTGCCACATCACCTCCCCGTGGGGGGCGCGTGGGCCTCACGGGGGCAGAGAGCATCTCTGGCCGTGGGCCCCACGGCCTCCTCCACGGCCAGGCCAAGTGGCCTCACGGCCAGGCCCTTCTCTCGCACGCTCTTCAGTTCTTCAGCCATATCTTGGGCAATCGAACTCCGATTTTGAATCCGTTTTTGGATTATGAACCGTGACTCCCTCACGCATGACGATGACTACACAAATTTGAAAAATGGTTGAGAAATCAGCTCGGAAAACTACGATGCAGTCAACTCAACGAATGAGAACGAAAAGTAGCGTAGCTACATCGTTTGGACTCGAAACCTTATGAATGAGTAACCGAAATGACCGAAACTCAATAAGGCATCAAATAAGAACATGTTCAAGTCCAAAACACAAAATACACAAACAAATAAACACATATTCACACAAGCATGCCATATCAAAGAGATAGTCATAAAGCATGCAATTCTACAATGTTTGTCAATACAAGATCAATGCATGAGCATACTATGAAGTGTGTGAATGTGTTATACCAAATGTTTGAACCACGATGCAGGGACACACATGTATGAATTGTGTGTGTGTGCGCTAACGCCTTGCAAGAGGATAGGAGTCAAGATATACCTTTGACGCTTTTCACCTCTTGAAGACGACTTTTGCACTAGACATTGCTTCTTCACCTTTTAAGCTTCTTTTCTTTCAAGAACATCTTAAGCAATAACTAATACAAATATAGAGCGTTTTGCAATGGAATCAAGCCAATACAAATCATAAACCTTACACCCTCTTTGGCTGCAAAGCCTCTAGAAAGGTTTGGCTTGGAACTCGGTTTGGCAGCCTTCTTGCTAGTTTTAAACACCTTTCTGCGCAAGATTTTTTCCTCTTTCTTGCTGATTGGATTTATGTGGTTGAGCTAGAGCTTGTGTGCATGGTTGCCTGGGCCATTTGGGAAAATCGCAATGCCCTGAATAATAGCGAGAAAGCTAGAGAGCCTGAGACGTTAGTGAATTGGGCTTCAGAGCTGCTTGTTGAGTTCAAGAATTCAAAGCAGGTTTTGTCTTTTGGCCCTTTTTCCTCCTCTTTTGTTATATCCACAGTGTGGCTCGCCCCTCCCCTTGGTATGTTAAAAATCAATACTGGTGTGGCTGTCTGCAAAAACTCTAGAAGTGTTGGGATAGGGGTGGCGATTAGGGACTCATATGGCAGAGTACTTACAGCTCGTTCAAACCAGTTGATTGGTTTGTTTTCAGCAGAGATTGGTTAGTGTATTGCTCTGAGAGAGGGGCTTGCGTTGGCAAAATTCTTTAATTTTCCTATTTCCATTGCTGAAATCTCCTCTCCTTATGTTGTGGCATCGTTCGTTAGCTTGGCCCCTTTTGTTGGGGATGCGAAGTTTATTGTCAATGACATTTTTGCTTTATTTTCTGAAGTGGGTATTTGTAAGTGTCAAGCCACCCCGGTTTCAGGGAATTCCTTGGCACAAAACCTCGCTTCGTTAGCCTTCTTCTCTATGCGGGAGCATCTATGGCTAGATTCCAGTATTTCTGTTGTTTCGGTTGTGTAATGTTTTTGTTTTCTTTCAAAAAAAAAATAAAATAAAATAAAAAAGACCTCCAACTTGAACACGACCTATTTTTCTTATGACCCATGTTGGTTGTGGTTTGTGTTGACCCACAACCTGATTTTTTTGAACCATGGTCCCCAACAAGTCCACAGCCCACGGGGATGACCCAACTCTATTCGAGCCCTTACTAGTATAAATAATAAATTTTTTTACAAAATTTAAAATATGAAATTACTATTTTAACCTTAAAATTTTAAATTATTTAATTTAAAGCAACAATAAAAATGATATTTTTCATCTAAATTTAAAATATATTTTAAAAATATTTATAAAAAAATATAATTATAATAATATTTGTGTCAAGTTGTGCCAACAACTTGACCCAATAAAACCCATATATTGTCTCTTAACGTACCATGCCAGCACTAGTATCCAATTCACAACTCTAATTACAGTATAAGGGAGACGTAATCTATTCTAAAGATTTCTAGTTTTTTAATTTTTTTAAATTTCTCATTTACTTGAAATTCAACCGATCCGAATTACTCGTATAAAATTACAACTCCCCTCTCTTTATTCTTTATTTTTATTTTTTTGAAATTACAACAACTAGATTACAATAGTTGGATAACAGAAACTGGAACTGGATTACAACAACAGCTGAGAACCTGCAAGGATAGAGACGTTGACGAGCACGGCCCAGAGAGTAGCTCTCACGAATAGAGAGAGACACCCACTCGAAAGTAGAACAACTACTCACCCAAAGGTGGGACAAACACTCACATAAGGTGGGACCACGTCCACACAACATGTGGACCAAGGAAAATTGACATATCTATATGCATGCCTTGACAATCGAACTTGGATGGTGGATGGCTCCAAGAGGAGGGTCCAGCCATCACTCTACGAGGCCATTGACGCTCTCTTTATTCTTTAATCATATGATTTATCTCATTCACGATAACATACGGAGTCTAAGCAATAAAGAACCGGGACCCAGAATTGTCGGCAAATATTACATTTAAAATAAAAACAAATAATAGTTAATGTGTATAAATTAAAATCAGACTAGTGCAAAAGCCCCCCACAACGTTAAATTTGCTCTTCTTCTTGTCTTCAACTCTGAAATCTCATTTTCAGGTAAAACTCACTTTCTCTTTTTGAATTGATATAATATGTTTTTCATACTACAATTAATCAGATCTGAGTATATATAGTTTAAGAGTACATGAACATGCTTGATGTTCTTCGTTTGATTATGTTTTTAAAATGGATAGATGTGTAAATCATTATCGTTCTGAGTCTTTTTGGGTAAATGGGTTCTCTGCATATAATGTGATCATGCTTTCTATATCAAGTTTGATTATATGATCTACCGAGGATCTGATTGATCTAATGATGAATTTGATGTTTTTAAAGCATGACTTTGAATTTGAGTTTAGAGGCATGGTATTTTGATGCTCTGTGTTTAATTTTTGAGAATCAAGCGATGGCGATCATTCTCTCATTTTTTTTTTTTTTTTTCATTTTGATGGATGTTCCAACTTGAGATCGTTGACGTTGTGATTTATAATTTTTTGACAATAAAGATGCTAATATTTGGATCCCTGATTTCAGAAATTGACAAAACTTGACTAGTTGGTTCACATTTGTAGATCACTTCTGGCCTTTTCATTGTGTTTTGGCAATTGGGATTTTGATAACCATTGCGTATTTGTTGATTTCAAATTGCTGGTTTTGTATTTTGCGAATCCATGTCATTGATTACAAACCCTTTTTTGTTTCATTTCTGTGGTTAATAGTGTTATTGTACAATGAAATTCTTCTAACATTGAGATTCTCTTGGGATGAAGGTATGACATCTTCTGATAAGCCAGAAATAGTTGACAGGGAACGCAAGGACGATGACATAGAGGAAGGACAGGGTGGATTTATTGATAAGGTCAAGGATTTTATTCATGATATTGGTGAGAAGATCGAGGAGGCAATTGGATTTGGGAAGCCAACTGCTGATGTTACTGGGATTCACATTCCTAAGATCAATCTTGAGAGAGCAGATATTGTTGTTGATGTCCTCATTAAAAACCCAAATCCCGTGCCAATCCCTCTTATCGACATAAACTACTTGATTGAGAGTGATGGAAGGAAATTAATTTCTGGGTTGATCCCAGATGCTGGAACTATCCATGCACATGGTGAGGAAACTGTCAAAATTCCTGTTAGTTTGATATATGACGACATAAAAAGCACATATGCTGATATTAAACCCGGGAGCATTATTCCATATAAGATCAAGGTTGACTTGATTGTAGATGTACCAGTTTTTGGAAGGTTAACTCTCCCCCTTGAGAAAACCGGAGAGATTCCCATACCTTACAAGCCTGATATAGATGTTGAGAAGATAAAGTTTGAGAGATTCTCATTTGAAGAAACTGTTGCTATTCTTCATGTGAAATTGGAAAATAAAAATGACTTTGACTTGGGCCTCAATTCACTAGATTACGAGGTTTGGCTGTCTGATGTTAGCATTGGAGGTGCTGAACTTTCAAAATCTACCACGCTTGATAAGAATGGAATCAGTTATATAGATATTCCTATCACCTTCAGGCCTAAGGATTTTGGCTCTGCACTTTGGGACATGATTAGAGGAAAAGGTACCGGTTACACCATGAAAGGACATATTGATGTGAACACACCTTTTGGAGCTATGAAGTTACCCATTGACAAGGAAGGTGGTACTACTCGCCTCAAGAAGAACAAAGAAGATGGTGGTGATGATGATGATGATGATGATGAGGTATGCAAATTTTCTAATTAAATTTCATTGTTTCATCCTTGGCTGTGTTGACTTAGGTAGTTTTGATTTGCATGATGTAATCATTTATTCTATATAGTAAATGATCAGCAAAGTAATTCTTGCTTGCCCTGGTTTGCTTCAATATTCTGAAGCTTGAAGGCCAAACTTTTTCTTTTTTGCTATAACGGTTCTATTATTATCAATGATACAATTCGGATCCTAGATTTAGAAATAGAGCTGTAGAAATATAAGAAGGCCTATCCCTTTCTCCATCGAAACAAATGATATTATCACACAGATACAAAACAGAAAGTAGAAAGAATTATGCAACTGCAAACCTGATTACTTGTGTTAATTTTTGTTTCTTTTTATCATTGTTTTTTTGCTTCTTAAAAACTCCTTTCATCTCATAGAACTGGATTATTACTTTCTTTACATAGTTTACTGACATACAGAATACTTCTCCTTTACTGCATATGATCAATGACCAGATTTGATATAATCTAACAGTATCGTGTTGACTGTTGACTATATTATTGGTTAACTTTTTCTTATTCCTATGGTGGATATCATTAGAAATAAAAGAAATGACGAGGTGACAATTTTTGGAGAATTATACAAGTTAATACCATGCTAGAAATATAAAACATATTTAGTTTGTTAAACCTTGAAAGAAAAATGAGTAGCTGTGTTAAATTATAGTCTTACAGAAGGAAATTTATGGCTTTATACACAGAGATGTGCAAATAATCTGATGATTATATCAAGTTGGCACAACAGGGAATATACAGATGCGTGTCAGTGTGTGTATATATTCTGAATGCACAGAAAACCCCAAGTACATATTGGGGTTGTCACCAAGACAAATTCATGTATATATGGAACTATGTTAGCTCATTTGTTGCAAGGTCCACTATTTGATGGTTAAGTTCAAACATACCCAAATCAGTTTCTGTCTTCAAAGTTAGGCCCATGAAAGCTGTTGTCTGTAAATCATAAGTGTGTAGCCTAAGGAATGTGCTTTTCTCTTAAATAGGAATAATGTACAGATGAAGTGCATGAACTCCTCCATTTATTAATAAAACCTGTTGATACTTTGTTTTGTATTTAACTGTGCAATTATTATTTTCTGTGCAGGAGTAGACCATCATTGACAGGAGTGGTTCGTATGAGTAGCTGTTGTTTGATTATTGGATGAAGTTCATTACAATAATAGATAAGTAGACTCTTGAGTTTGAAGTATCGGTCTTCTGTTGGCATCATACATATACTTCTATATAGACTGTGGTATTTATATTTAGTGCATTATGTATGCTGGTGTTGTTGTGATCAATGTTGCTATAATGTGGCACTGGTTTTTATTGGATTAGCCACTTTGCCAAAATGACTTTCTGAACGGTTGTTATTTACTTATTTCTTTTGGTTCGATTTGTGTGTGTATCACTTTTATACTATGCAATATTGTGGAATTCTGAGTTTGGTTCCTTTATTCTAGGAGTTGATATTTCCCTATGAGTTGTAATGGGGGATTTGGATATCTTCTATCTAGAATCTCACTCTTTATTAGCTTCCTGTCTTATAGGTCTAATTAGTTTATTTCTTGTTTATTTTTATTTCCTGTTTTGTGTTGCTAGACTCATGGGAGAATTATGACAGAATATTTGGCATCTTTTCTCTCTATAAATTCTGTATTATTTTTCAGCAAGTAATAAGAAAAAATATAAGAGGTTTTCCTCCTCTTTCTTCATGGTATCAGAGCACGATCTGAACCATTGAAATCTAGATCACAAAGTTCAGCATGGCTATCGACAAGACAAGTTCAAGTTCAAAGGTAACGTCTGATCAAGAAGCTGCAGTCTCAAGCACTCCAAGCGGACTAGAAGGCCCTCTCAACGAAAACAACTTTCGTCTTCCAATCACAGGGCACAAACTCAACGAAAACAACTTTCTTCATTGGTCTCAATCTGTCATGATGTTTGTTTGTGGATAAGGAAAAGATGAATATCTCACTGGTGTAATTATGTCACCAAATTAGGAAAACCCAAAATTTAAAACTTGGAAATCAGAGAACAACATGGTGATGTCGTGGTTGATCGATTCTATGACCAATGAGATTGGAGAAAACTTCATGTTCTATGGGACAACAAAAGAAATATGGCATGCAGCAAAAGAAACCTACTCCAACAATGACAATACATCAAAAATCTTTGAGATAAAAAGCCTCCTTCATGACCTAAGACAGGGGGATCTCACTGTGACTCAATACTTCAACACATTGACTCGGCATTGGCAACAACTCAATGTGTTTGAGGAACTTGATGAGCTCGTTTTGGTACTTAACAAAATACTATATATATGTATGTGATCTTTTTGGAAATAATGTTTTACCACTTCAGAATCCTTTTAGGATATAAAATGTAATAATGGTAAGTTAGATTCGTTCCATAGGGAAATGAAGTAATATGTTAGGTTGATTAACTAATCTAAGATTGCGATAATATAAATCAAGATAAGTGGATAGTGGGTGGTTTAAAATGCCAAAAAACATGCATAAAGTAAAAGTAACAAAAGTGATAGGCAAGATAGAATCTCAACAATCTAAGATAAGAAAAGTGGATGAAATCAATTAAGAGATATGCTAGGGGATTAGTGAAGTTGCAAGTGGATTAACGGTGCTTTTCAAACTATCATAAAGAACCAATCTCATATGGATTAACCTTAAAACAAGGTTTGGATTATTGTGGTTGGTATTCTCTACAATAATCCATCCTATGTATTGAATTCTTTAATCAAATAAGGTTGTCATTTCAAAGGTGATTATATAATAGGTTATTCTAACAAGATTATGATTAATAGGTTGATATACAAATCAATCATATAGTGACAAGAATCTAAAGATATAATAAATAGAAAATACATAGAGATTCAATTAAAATATAGCTAAGCAAACCCCAATCCAAGTGTTTATAACACCAACCCCCTAGATTGGGGGTTTTAGCTACACATAGTTACAAATAGGAAAAGAGAGTAATAAATGAGGAAATCACCTGTAGGTCACCTTCTTTAATGCTCAATCCTTTCCCTCCTTAGATGCTCCTTTGTGCAAAAGTGTGATGCGTGTCAAATGGTGTGTGACTAAGGTAATATGGTGAAGAATATGGTAAGAGAGGAATGATTTGGTGAGGTAGGATAGATTTGGTGTTGAGTGTTTGATGGAAAAGGTAGTTCAAGGCTATAAATGGAGGAATTTGGAAGTGGGAATTATGGAAGAGAAACTAGGTCTAAAAATGCTAAGAAAAAGTGTGCTTTCTAAAACTCTGTATATTTTTTGTGTCTTCAAACTCAAAGAAGAGAGATATTTATACTGAACTTGATTTTGTGCTGAAAATCACTTGGAAAGCTGATGTGGCGGGAATGTCGCCATTTGTGTTGCCATGGCGACCTCATGACGACATACTGTTACACATTCTGAGATCCAATTGTCGTCATGAGCATCATCTTTTTCGCCCTTTGCAAATGGTGACACTGAGGAATTTGGGGTGATGTCGCCATGGCGACATGCAAATGGCGATCACACCTGATGCAATATTCTGGGAGTAATTCGATTGTCGCCATGGCGACCGTGTGGTGACCGTAGGGCGACTTTTGCTCTTTTTGAAACAATCCTCCCTGTCGCCATGGTGACCATATGGCGACATGGGGGCGACATTGACAAGCCTCCCTGTCGCCATGGCGACCAAGTATTGAGCAAATGGCGAACCCCCCTATTTGCATTGCCTTTATGCTACTTTTTGCACCAAGTTCCTCCTCTTCTTCACAAATGCCCTTGAGGCCTAATAAAATCTGAAACACTTGATTTGACAACATTAAATACGGGGAATCGCCTGAGAATAGGCACAAAGAATAGGAAATAAGGGTACAAAATCGTACCATATTTGGTCTGATCAGAACTAGAGTGGAAGTGCACGGAAGACAACATGAAATACAAGAAGGTTGTTGAAAAAGAGCGAATCTTCAAGTTCCTATTGGGCCTTAATAAAAATCTTGATGAAGTCTGAGGACGAATCCTAAGCACAAAGCCTTTGCCTCATAATCGAGAGGCTTTCTTTGAGGTGCGAAGGAAGGAAAGCCGGAAGAAAGTAATGCTTGGGAGTCAAACTAGTGCTGCCTCAACAGAAAGCTCAACCCTTGTTTCTCGAGGAGTCAATCTGTCAATCACCGACAACCGAGCAAGGAGGGGTAGACCGTGGTGTGACCAGCTAAAAACCTGGACACACCAAAAAAACATGCTGGAAGATACATGGCAAACCTACTGATTGGAAACCGTCAAGACCCCCACATGATCGTGAAAGTCATGACCACATGGCTAACAGGGAAGAAAATTCAACCCTTGAATCAACTCTCTTCAACAAGGAACAAATGGATCTACTACAAAAATTAATCATTCCATCTCAGCCGAACATTGGAAATTCTATCATTGAAACCGGTTCCCTTGCTTAAAAAGGTAACTTTTCTTGTGCACTGAATGATAGAATTGAGAATTCAAGGCCATGGATTATTGATTCTGGAGATGCTTCTTTGTTTCAGACATATAATCCATGTTATGAAAACTTTAAAGTTCATATTGTCGATGGATCCTTATCCACTGTAACCGAAACAGGTTCTATTGTTATTTCCAAGAACCTAATCTTAAGAAATATTCTGTCGGTTCCTAATTTGAGTTGCAACTTGCTGTCCATTAGCAAGATTGCAGGAGATCTTAATTATGTTACTAAATTTTTCTCTACACATTGTGAATTTCAGGACTTGGATTTGGGGAGGATGATTGGCAATGCTAAGGAGTGTGTGGGGCTCTATCTTCTCAGAGTTGATGATCTTATTGAAGAACAAACCCAAATTGCAAGTAGTGTTCCCTTAACTAGTCAGTCCAGTAGGAATTGTTTTTTAGTTAATAGTTTGAACAATAATTGTTCACATCTTTGTTCAATAATAAAAATTCAAAATTTTTCCGGTGTGAGATATGCCAATTATCATAACATGTTCAACATTCTTACAAAATTCAACCATATAAAGTATCTCATCCATTCTTCATTATACATATTGATATTTGGGGTCCATCTAGGGTTAATAATGTTTCAGGTGCGAGATGTTTTGTGTCCTTCATTGACGACCATACTCGAACCACTTGGACTTTCCTTATGGAGGAAAAATCAGAAACTAGTTCCATCTACAAAAGGTTCGATTCGATGATCCAAACACAATTCCAAACAAAAATCCAAGTTCTTAGGACCGACAATGGTAAAGAATACTTCCAATCTATTCTTGGGGATTATCTATCTATTCATGGCATAGGTCATCAAAGTTCTTGTGTTGACACTCTGTAACAAAACGGAGTAGCCGAGAGGAAAAACAGGCACCACCTAGAAGTCGCCTCGATCCCTTATGTTCACTACTCATGTCTCAAATTTTTTTGGGGTGAAGTTGTCCTCACGGCTACCTACCTCATTAATAGAATGCCATCTGGTGTCATTGAGTTCCAAACCCCGTGTCAAAACCTCATCCGAGCCTATCCTCTAACTCGTCTAATTTCCTCTTTTCCTTTAAAAGTGTTTGGGTGCTCTATATTTTTTCACATCCACCAGTAGCAAAGAAGTAAGTTAGATCCTAGAGCTATAAATTGTATTTTCCTAGGCTAACTCGAATGTTCTATAACTCGATGGATGTAACATTTTTCGAGAATCAACCTTTCTACCCCAAAATTGATATTTAGGGTGAGAAATCAATGTCACAAGAATATCAGTTTTGAATTGATGAAGAAACTGCTGGAACCCCCATCCAACCAAAGAGCTCACCAGATCAAACTTCTCCACAAAATGTTCAAACAGTAACTGAACCTGAAATCATACAATTCGAAAATACTCAGCCACAAAGTCTCACACCACTTGCAAATAACAAGGAGTTACGTGTTTGTTCAAGAATACAAAAACCATAAGAGAATACAGAGCATTACACACTTCACATGCCATTCCAGGAATCCAATCCGGATCCAAGCACGCAAGATTTTCTGCCAGGTAACACTAATCCTGACTCTTGTCCAGATTGTTCTTCTTGTGATAATGATCTAGACATGCCTATTGCCTAAAGGAAGGATGTTAGAACTTGCACACAACATCCAATTTCAAACTTTGTTTCCTATGAAGGATTATCATCTAGCTACCATGCTTTTACTACTGATTTATCAAGTGTAGAAATTCCTAACAGTATCTAGGATGCCTTCCGAAGACTAGAATGGAGAGCGGCAGTTGAAGAGGAAATTCAGGCACTTGAGAAAAATGGTACATGGGCTCTTTCAGAATTGCCGAAAGGGAAACAATAAGTGGAGTGCAAGTGGATTCTTATGATCAAATACAAGGCTAATGAGAGTATGGATCGATGCAAGGCCAGACTTGTTGCAAATGGATTCACTTAGACCTATGGAATAGACTATCGGGAGACCTTTGAACCAGTTGCTAAACTCAACACAGTCCGAGTACTTCTATCCCTAGCAGCAAATCTGGATTGGCCTCTACGCCAACTAGACCTCAAGAACGCCTTCCTTAATGGTGACTTGGAAGAAGAGGTGTACATGGAAATTCCACCATGACTCGAAACTACTAGTAATGTCAACAAAGTTTGCAAACTTTGGAAGTGTCTGTATGTCCTTAAGCAATCCCTACGGGCTTGGTTTGATAGATTCACTAAAGCAGTTAAACGACATGGGTACACTCAAAGGCAGTTAGATCATACTTTGTTCTTCAAACACTCACAAAGTGGCAAGATTGCAATTCTCATTTTGTATGTCGATGACATAATTCTTGAAACTAATTATGCCGGTGTGTATAAAATTATCTAGAGGGGGGTGAATAGATTTTAATCCGGCTATTACCAAATTTTCACGATTAGTCAAATTTATGAAAATAACCGCAATCTAGTCAAAGCAATAAATCAAGTGTAAAGTGCGGAATTTAAATAACACTTGATTTTTACGTGGAAACCTTCAACAAGGAAAAACCACGAGCTGTTATGTGCACTATACACAATCCTTGAATCCACTAATTGTAATTGTGTTAATAACCTAGGTTGACCACGTTAAATCTTACACGGTCACTAACCCACCACTACTACCCGTAGGCCTTTAAAAGTGAACCTAGATCAATTTGCTTGCGGCCTAAGAAACCTTAGCCACAAGACTTACTTCTCAATGAAGAGATTAAACAACCTATGTGAATATGCAAAGATATTTAAATATGCAATTAATGCTAGGATACACTAAATGCTTATCTAGGATTATAAGATGTCAATTAAATCAATCTTAGATATTAATTGCTATATGGCATGGCATAAAACATAGCTAACATAGATTAAGCAATCCTAGGTATAGCTATCACGATACAAAACTCAATCAAAACAAGACAATAATCTCTATCTTGTATAATAAAATATGATCTAAGAACATACAAGTAATTAAAGAGATTTCTTGTTAAGTAAAACGCTAAGATTAGATAAAATTAGTGAAAAACTTACCAAGGCATGTGTGTTGAGTAAAACCCATGTAAGAAAGCATCCTAGATAAGCTAGATGATGCTAGATGAAGTTTGATGCATATGAAAATGGTTTTGAGTGTTTAAAGGTGAGTTCTTTGAAAGATTTTTCTCTTTTGAAAATTTTCTTAGTCAAAAATATGATCTTGAACTCATATAATCTGACTTAAAGACTAAGAGGCACTTATATAAGTGATCCCCTCAAAGCCACATCGTTTTGGTCATTTTAAAAAACAAAACTCTGTTTGAGCCGCCTGATGCACCCCGGAACGGTTCTATCCACGGCGGCGCCAACAACTTGGTCGGTGCACGCGGGACACGTGACAATTCTATAAATTGTCGGTAAATGATGGGGTGTGTGAATTTATCCGCAAGCGCACGGATCGTTACGATCACATAGCAGCAAGTACGGTTCGTTCCACAGGGATGTGAGGTACCTTTTATCGGTTCTAGTCTTATATATATTATATACTAATTACACTAATTACAACATATTTACATGCAAGAAAAGTAAATGGTGAGGATGGCACAAACAAGCAATTAAACTAAGATGCAAGAAAAGTAAAGGAGGATGGCAAGTAAGCAACTAAACTAGAATTATACTAAGGTGGCAAATTATCTAAATTACACTACATCAATTACAACTAACTAAACTACAATTACACTAAGATGACTTTAATCTAAATTACACTAACTAACTAACTAATTAACTAACTAATTACCATCCAATGAAATGGTCTTGCAAAAGTGGTAATGAGAGATGGGATGTTGGGATATTGGTGTACAAGTGCAATCCCCCAATCAATTAGTTGATTTCTATTGATTACCTAGGATAATCTAAAACCTTTAATCAAGACACATACATCAAGAGTTATTCATGCATGGTCTAAATTGTATTACATGTTAATCAACTTGTTAATTCAATCAACACATATAAGAATTAAAGCTCAACATAGAAAATCAACAAATAGAATAGATAATATACAAAGTACACCAAATTCCCAACATCAATATTTAGTTACATAAAATAACTAAGGTGGTGTGGGTGTTCTTGGTGAGAATTAAGTTACACTAAGCTAAACTAAGCTATACTAAGCTAATGGGAGGTATTTGGATATTTGGGAGGTGTGTTTTAGGTTTCCAAAGGATGTATATATATAGGGAACTGTTTTGGGCAAGTTTTGGACGAAATATCCTCCAAGTCGGTTGTCCCGGCGAGCTTGGATCCCCTGGCTGGTGGGTTTGTGCCCGCCATCGAAGCTCGCGGTGGAGAAATGGAAGTCGGCAGCGAGTTTCTTCCTTCTGGACTGCTGGTACTTTCCCGCAGCATAAAACTGCAGAGTTTTGGCGAGGTTGGACGTGCTGGTTCGCAAGAAGGAAGCCGTTGGGATGAGCTTGGAAGCTTGGACTTCCATGGAAGTTTGGAGGACTTGGAGGAGATGGAAATCTTTGCATGGGAGCCTAAAAGTGGGACCATCGTGATCAGGAGGCTCGTGGCCGTTGATCTGGGCTGAACGGCGCTGAAAAAGTGGTTGAAAAATGGTCAAAAATGGTCGAAGAAGTTACCGGGTCTATCACCGGTTCGGGTCGGGTCAGGTCAGGTCAACCAGGTCACCGGTCAACCCGGCTTGCTGAAGAAGACGACCTGACGTCATGCTGACGTCAGACGTGATGTAGGCATTGCAAAACGACGTAGTTTCTAGTGCTGACGTGGCCTGACCGCTGTGCTTTGGCTGGTGAATTACAATTTGGACCCCTCAACTCTTCCTTATTCATAGAATCTTCAATGAAGTCCCAAATTTTGCACTTTTGCCCCTAATTTGTCCAAAATGACAATTATGCCCCTGAACTTCCCTAATCACCTGAAACACTTATTTATCCATTAAATACCTGGTTTTACTCAAGAAACAAGCACAAAAAGATAGGAAAAGGGAGCGCTAAATGTGAACATTTGGAGCGCGATCACCGCCCCCTGTACCGCTCCCCAGGTAAGTGCCTGTGTTGCGGTACACAGAGCGAGATTGCTCTAGGGTTTAACGCCCTGGAGAATGCCCCCTAGACAGTGTCTTCGTTGCGGTATAGACCGCGCAAAAGCCATAGGTCTTTTGACTTGGCTTGGACCGCTGCCTTGGCACTTGTACCAAGGGCGGTACAGGCAGCGGTAAAGAGAGGATTTCCCTTTTCAAAGGCAATTCACACTTAGTCTAATATGCAATATGTGCAAGTGTGAAATGTGAAGAGATTGTTCATAGAAAACATTAAACACTCATACATACATGATGTGGTGTGTGTGTGCAACTAATCTCTTCAATGAAAACTAAGCACAAGAGATATACCTTTGGAGAGCTTATCACTTTGAGGTCTTGAGAGGGCATTTGAGCTTGATCGTTAATACCTAAACTACCCTTACAATTCAAACCCCAATTTGTGGTTTGTCACTGAAATAAGCCAATCAACCTTGAGGAACTTACAATCTCCCCCTTTGGCTATTTCGTGACAAAACCACCACTCACATTGATCCTCACAACAAAATAGAAACTAAAGGTCAACAATGACTTTCTACATTACAAAAAGATAATTAAAAGTAAAAAAATCTTCGAGTCTTCGATCTATTGTAGAAAAACCAATCCTTCAAAAATAGTTTTTACACTTTCCAAGATAAGTACAATGTGAGATGATCAAGTGAAATCAAACAAGCATTTGCATTTAAAGAAATTAAGCACAACCTCATGCCATGTATGTGTAATGCAATGCTTCCCCTCAACAGGTTACTCCCCCTAAATATGTAATCTCCTCAATGTGTGAATTAGCTACTCTTGTTGACGGTGAATTCTGGATTGCCACACGTCCAACAATGATGTTACGTTAATGAAAGCAAGAATGTAAATAAATACATGCAAGAACCCAAATTTTACATGGAAAACCCTAGAAAGGGAAAAAAAAACCGCGACGCCCCTGAAGGCAGGAAAATAATACTTTGATTCGTTTATAGGTTACACACTCAATAATATATCTCTCTCTCCCCTAAAGGTTCTGAACCCTTTCATCGTAGATTACATGGTTCTATTTATACTGGACTGGTTAGGGTTTCTTCTTGCCTATGCCATGTTAGTGGTGGAATTACCAATTTGATTTGTATTAGGAATCTAGTGTAGCGAACTGATTATGACTTGTTTCCTGTTTAGACTTCTCCAGTAGAATATGAGGTTATGTCCTTGTTGGAGTGCAACACTTTTAAGCCTTATATCTGGATGAATCCTCACTCTAGGAGGTATGCTAAAACAAGGTTACTTTTCCCACATTGGCCGAGTAGGTCTGGGCCGAGTAAGGGTATTCGACGAGTACGATCTCTACCTTTTTCTAGGTTGGGTTGCTTGGCAAGTATACCTTTGGTTTTCACTGATCTTGATGACGTGGTTATATGACGTGGCAATTGGTCAATGTTTCCTTTGTTGACTGTTGATAAATGACGTGGCGTTCTCCTTCCTTCATGTTTCCTGCCTATTTTGCTGACGTGTCTTTCAGCCAAATATATACATACAACAATACACCCATAAATACTTCGAGCTGAAAAAGTGACTTGGTCTTTCCATTCCTTTGTTTCTGCGAGCAGTATTTATAATCATACTTGGCTTTAGGTTTTTCTGTTATGCCGGTAACGTGATATGGTCCTTCTCATTTATCTACGAGCGACCCTGCAACCTTGTTTTTAGTTCATGGGGCCACTTTTTTCAGCACTAGGTCACCGAGCACGAATCTTCTTACACGCACATGTGAATTGTAGTACTTGGTTGCCCTTTGTTGATAAGCTGCATTCCTTATTTGGGCGTGTTCCCTTCTTTCCTCTAACTCGTCTAACCCATATTTCAGCATGTCAATATTGAGTTTGGGTTGAAAGAGCCATGTTCTTGGCAAGGAGATTGCTGTTTCTACTGGAATGACAACTTTGGCTCCGAAAGACATGGAGTAAGGTGTCTCACCTGTTGAACTCCTTTCTATGGTTCGATAAGTCTAAAGCCAAATATAATACGCAACATTGTGTTCTAATATTATTCTGGGGGGGGGGTGTGAATAGATTTTTACCCTTATTACCAATTTTCACGTTTAGTCAATTTACAAAAATACCCCAATCTAGTCAATTTAATAAATCAAGCATAAAAGTGCGGAAATTAAAAGACGCTTGATTTTTATGTGGAAACCTAAACGTAGTTAAATTGCTTAAAACATACCTAGCGGATGAGGGGGGGGGGGAGTGGTGAATAGATTTTTACGCCTTTTTCAATCCTTTGAAACAAATTCATATTTGTCCCTTAAGGTAGCTTTACATACAACATATAAATCAAACATTCATACATAGATAAGATAAGCATGTAATCTTTTAAGCATTGTCTATATATATCAAGGAGTTGCATGCGAAAGAATAACATTAAAATCTCAATAACAAAAAATACTTGTATTCCAATAGTTGTTCAATGTGTTACAAGTATAAACAATTATAACAATACATAAAAATAACAATATACAAAAGAATTATATTTACAATTATGATCAAAATGAATTACCTTATAAATCATACTTTACAAAATCTTGTCCAATATACATCATAAGTGAATAATATTCAACAAGATTAAAACATACAATAAAACAAATAAGAAAGAGAGAGACAGAAAGAATTAACACATAAGATTTTTTAACGTGGTAAAACCTCCAAGGAGGAAACATCCACGAGTTGAACTACAACCATTGGGTACTCTATATATTGGATGATAGATTAGAAATTCCTCAAAAGTGACCAACCTTGATCTACTTCCTATTGGAGTCTATGTCTACCTAATCCCTATTGGAAGATACAAAATCCCTCAATGATGCGAAGCCACCATATATTGGAGTCCATACCAAACCAACATTGTTAGAAGATTACAAATTCCCCAAGAGTCAATACACATCTTATGCAACACTCTCCATTGGAGTATATGTTTAACCAAACTTCTGGGTCTACCAATAATGTAGCCAACTCTCTATCCAAGGCACTCATGCCTCTAGAGAGCCTCCCATGCATAGCTATCCAGACCTTTCCGATCCTAGCCATGACTTCTAGCTTGGTTATTCTGACCTCTTGTCCTAACCAAGTCTTCTTTGCTTGACTATTCGGATACCTTGTCCTAGTCAAGACTTCATGCCTTTTACAAGGACTTCCTAGTGTGATCATGTGAATGCAAATGATGCAAACAAGCAATACAACATAGAACATGTGATCAATACATTCCATGGACCAAATAGACCAAAACATGTGAGAACACAAGTTACACTAGTCTAGATGAAAAACTTGAATAAAACCTAGAGCATATGAAAACACCAAACACAAATAGCTCCTAGTTTCATTCACACAAATAACACTTGAATAAATCATATACATGAAGCACAAATTCAAGATATTACAAACATATACAAAAATGTTAGAATCACAAAATGTATTCAATGAATATTCTAGCCAATAATTAGAGCAAGGATATAATGACAAATCAATTAAATCCTAGATAGCTCTAAAAACACATACAAATGAATTAATCCTAGATTTTATCAATCAAAGGATCAAAACACATTTCAAGGATTATTAATCATAAAATGATACAATCAAGTCACAAATAATCCTTGATATCAAACTAATCACAATACAACTCTCAATAATGTGAAAAACCTAGAATCCAATAAACTAGTTCACATATGTCTCTAATTAGACTTTTGATTAGGTTTGATTATGGAGCTATCTTTCTCAATAGCATTCACCATAGATACACATACATATAGAAGAAGAAACCTCAAGCAAATTGAAGGTTATAAAAGAAGAAAACTCAAAGATATGACAACTACCTTCAAATCAGGAGCTGATTCGTTTTTCTGGGTAGAACCACCAGAAATCTCAATCAAACAGCTGCAAGATCACTTAGAAAAGCTAGATGACTCGATTACAAACAATCTCCAACTTGAATCACTCAATTCCGACTTCGTATGAGAAAGTTATGGTGTTTGGAAGGTGAGAAAAAGTTAAGAGAAAATTCTGGTCTTGAGAAATTCTAATTTTTCTTATTTAAATGAATGGGAGAGAAAATGAGAACTTAAAAGAGATGAAAGAGAGGGAAAATACGGGCCAATGGGAGAGTACCACTTCACCCTTTCCATGAGGGGCGCATGAGGCACACGAGGGCAAAGGGCTGCGCAGGCCGTGAGCCTCACAGCCTCCCTCATGTGCCTACAAGGCTTGGCCTTTGGCCAAGCTTGCTCCTCTCGCGCTCCGCTTACGTTCTTCGACCGTATTCGAGCCTCTAAACTCCGATTTTGAATCCGTCTTTGGATTACGAATCGTGACTCCCTTACACACAATGAAGACTATGAAACTTTGACAAAAGGTTGAGAAATCATCTCGGAAAATGACGACGAAGACAACTCAACGAATGAGAATGAAACGTAGCGTAACTTCATCGTTTGGACTCGAAACCTAATGAATGAGCAACCGAAATGACTGGGACTCAATAAGGAATCAAATAAGATCATGTTCAAGTCCAAATACAATAAAACACAAATAAATAAACAGAAGTTCATACAAGTATGTCATTTCCTAGACAGTCTTAAAACATGCAATTCTAAAATGTATGACAATATGAGTTTAATGCATAAGCATACTAAATCATGTGAATGTGTTATATAAATGGTGTACAACTATGCAGGGATACTCATGAATGAATTTTGTATGTGTTTGTGTATGCCTTGTAAGAGAAATAAGGTCTAACATACCTTTATCATGTAATGAAGCTAATTTCCCTTAACAAGCCACCACCTTGCATGAACCATAGCCGAGTCTTTCTTTGAAGCTTTGAATCATCATGATAACAACCACTAATCAATACAAGATAAACATCATTTTGATATGGAATACATGCCAAGACAAACCAAAAACCTAAAAATCTCCCCCTTTGGCAAATTCCATGTCAAAACACCTATACATATACTAAAACAATTACAAAGAAAATGTGGTCACAATTAGTACAATGAGTTACACATTTCAAGACACAATTTCCAATATGATCAGACCAAAATTGGTATGATTTTGGCCCTCACTTCCTTTTCTTTATGCTTGATTCTCGAGCATTATCCTATGATTTAATGGTGTAAATTAAGTGTTTTCAGGTATTTATTAAGTTATGGAGTAATTTTGGTCATTTAGGGGAAAACTGTATTTATTGAGGAAAGATTGATGTTATTGTGATTAAATGAGAGAGCAGGGGACCTAATGGTAATTCGCCATGCAAAGCAGAGAAGGGCGCCATGTCATTTAACTATACGGTGCGTTTTGGGGATGTTGGGCCTCTAAGCCCAGCCAAAGCTATTCCTAAATGCACCTATATGAGGCAAGGCAAGACACGCCTAATTATGCCCCAGCTACGTTCTAATTGCACCCTAAACAATAAGACCATGTAGCAGCCCAGTCTGACGTAATGGAGACCAAGCGCACCCCAGCCTTCTTCTATTTGCACCCCAGCAGAGACAAGAAGAAGCAGGCTGTCTGCACCCCGGCCCAAGACTAAATGCACCCCACCTTCACCTAACTTTATCTTCTTCCTTCAGCTCACGCGTGCAGCAGCCATGGCAACTCTCAAACCCAAATCACCGTCGCCTGATGACGCCCTTTTCGACCTATCGCCGATCGATTCCAGTGCCAAAATGACGACAAGATCGACGGTAAGATCAACGGCAACCTGGTCGTTCCATTTCTTGGTCCTCTAACGGTCGGAATCTCCAACCTCAATCATGCCTTCGTCGCCCCTTTGTTGCCACTTTCCCAAACCACGACCAAACCCGTAAATCGATGTAGCGGTTTACATTTCGATGTCGCCATGGCGACATGGAGTTGATTTTGGCTCCAAATGATGTCTCCATTTGCGTCGCCCAAGCGTCACAATGAACCCAGAATCGCGACATTCACCCTGTCAATGGATGATTTGGTGTGAAAATTACAAGATGCATCCCTCTTATGGACTATATGGTAATTTGCCATGCAAGAGGGTGTTTTAGTAATTTACCACCCGATACCTAATTTGAAAAGCCTATAAATTCATCATCATTTTCCCTTTTTAGACAACTCTTGGCAACTCTTGACAACCAAGAAACCTCCTTTCTATCATTCCTAATCCCACAATTTCTCTTCCACCCTAAACTCAACATCTAGATTACCTTCCCCTAATCATTTCTTTCTTCTCATCTTCTCCACATATCTCCTTAGTCACTTCCCATTTGACCTCACTTATCTAGACACATCCTCATCATCCATTCTTTGCACAAGGAGCATCAAAGGAAAGGAAAGGATCAAGCTTACAAAAGGAGGCCCAAGGGTGATTTCCTAATCTTTTACTTGCCTTCCATTTGATTGTAATATGTGTAATTAAACCCCCTTTCTAGGGATTTGATGTGACAACATTTTGGATTGGGTTTGCTTAAGCTTAATATATTTTAATCTCTATTTGTGTTCTATTCATTTTATAATTAGATTATATTCATTATATAATTGACATGTATACCCACTAGTTGATTATACTCTTGTTTATGATAATTTGTTATATAATCTTGATTGGATTGACACCCTTAATGGATTGAGAACATAGTGAGTAAGATAGATTATCGGAGGGTATATCAACCGCGACAATCTAAACCTTTAATTGTAACCAACCGATGCCGCCGTGACCCCCTCTCCTTAATCGGTTAGGCATTACGGTGGGAAGTTGTTTAGGGTTCATAGTAATGGTCTAAATACATTCTAGAAAACAATTGGTTAACATTTGTGAGATTGGTTCACTAAGGTAGCTTGAGAAGCACTTCCCATAATCCACTTGCGATCTCATTAATTCCCTAGCAATTCTTTTAATTGTTTATTCCATATATCTTATCTAGATTTGTTGAGCATTCTATTTTATTAGTTTTATTAGGTTTATTTTACATGTATGTTTGATGGCTTGACAAACCATACAACCATCCATTTCTTATGTTTTACTTTATTGCATTTAGGAATTGTTAATTTATTCAACTATTACTCTAATTCCCTATGGAACGAATCCTAACTTACCACTTTACTAATTTTCCATCTAAGTGGATTTTCTAGTGGTGAAATTGGTTTTTAAAATGATCACATTTAAAACATCATTTTGTTAAGTACACAACGATGGCTCATCAAAATTGGCGCTGCTGCCGGGGAATTAGTAGCAATTGTTGAATCAATTAACTTTTCTTAGTAGTTAGTTAGTTTTTATTAATTTTAGTCTCTTAGTTGTTTTTAGTCTTTTTAGTTTCTTTTTACTGCTTTGATAGTTTTTGTTTATTTTTGTTTCAGGAATCTATAGATTTCTTCACGGAATATCAAGGGCTGAGCTACGAGACTCATGGGAATAGCTTCAATATGGATTGGTGGATGAACCAAGATTCCTTCTCATCATACCAATCAAACACCATTGATGATGAGAGGAAAAATTTCATGGAGAATCATCTTCAAGAGAGTGAGAGATTCCAAGCTTCTCAACGAGAGACCATGGAGTTATTCCAATCCGCATAACAAGCACATGAGAAGAGGATGACCAACCATGTGCTACCTAGTTGGCTGGACCTATCACTAGAATCAGTCAATCCCAAGCAAGGGAGGTCAAGGAATCGTGTACACGCTCTTGTACAAGTTTATGAGAAGGGTGCAGAAACCAAGGAAGAACCGCCGAAGGACCAAGAGCGAAGCACATTATTAGAAGAAAAAGTGTATTTACTTCAAGAGAGATTAGTGAAAACCTCCCAAGTGAAGGAAGAAATAAGGGAATAATTTGAAAGAAAATTACAACTCATGATGAAGGAGTTAGAAAACAAGGAGGCCTTGGGAAAGGTGAAAGTGGAAGAGTTTGAAATGGAAAACAAGAAGCTCACTCTTGAAGTAAACTTGCTCAAAGAGGAGAATGATACCTTTCGGGGGAAGGTAGGAGAAGTCTCCAACAAGAACAAGGAGTTGGAAATACAAGTTGGGAGACTTGAAGTTGAGAGGAATTCCACATCAAAGGAATTCGAAGACCTTGCAAGATTATTTGAAGAATTTGAAGAGGAATGTGCAAGGAAGACAAGGAAGTTGCTTATGGAAGTGGAGCGAAAAGCAAAAGCTTTGGAAGAAACAAAGGAAGCACTTGGTAGGAAGGATGAAGCCCTCAAGGTACCCAAGGTCAAAGAATATGACTTCATAGTCAATCTAGACAAGGTGGAGAAGGAGGTCAAAGCACTACAAATGAGACAACACCATGGACCTCATAGTCACCTACCAAGATGGAGTTTTCTTAACCATCCTCCTACTTGCTATTTTTGTTTTGCTTACAAAAATGGCACTTAAAAGCTCATTGTTTTAAATTCTATAAGCACAAAAAAATGAGAGACTCTAGGAATAGGAAAAATCTAGAAATTTGGATGAGAAAAGACTTGGTTAACCAAGTTAGACCCAAAAGAAAGGAAAAGGGGAAATCAACTCAACTTGTTTGGGTTGTGAAAAAGAACCAATTTCCAAACTTGGTAAAACCTCCTTTAGTTGATGCCACCCCTAGCACAAGTACATAATATAGAAAAATTCTTTTGTGCATTTTATTTTTATGCTTTATTTGTTTAGTTTGTTTCTTTTGAATAATTGGTGTTCCAAGCTTTTGTTGGCAATTGCATGTATTGATTATATTTTTATTTGCTGGAACTTTCTAATGTGCTTAGTGTTTCTGTAGATTTTCTATTGCTTCTTGAGGAAGTGTGTTGTGTTGCTTGTGCATTGATGATCGAACCAAAATTGGTGCGATTTTTGCCCTAATTTCCTTCGCTTCTTGCTTGATTCTTGGGTAAGATCCCGTGATTTAATTATGTGAATTAAGTGTTTTCAGGTAATTATGGAGTTTAAGGGAATTGGAGTAATATTGGTTAATTAGGGGCAAAACAAGCTAAAAAGCAAGAAAGAAGCTTCAGTGTGCGGGTACTGTGCTGGTCAACATACCCGCGCACTTCTAGCCTACTTCCAACATAAGAATTCCTGCGCAGGATCCACGCACAACCCGTACATTGAATGATCGAAGAAGACAACAGAACGCCATAAAGTGTGGGTATAGTGTGGGTCCCAACCGCACTCTCACCCGCACTCTACTTTCCAGCGTAGGAATTCCCACGTTGGAATGCGGGTGAGTGCAGGTCCCTAAATTGCACTCCACCCGCACTTTACAGGAAACCCGGGAGCTGAAATTGTGAAGAATTGATAAAGTACGGATCCCAACCACACTCTCACCCACACTCTACACTTTCCAGCGTGGGAATTCCCGCGTTGGAGTGCGAGTGAGTGCGGGTCCTTGAACCGCACTCAACCCACACTACGCACACGTTAGACTCAGTTTTCAAGCTTAAGTGACCTATTTTTGCATCCCTTATAAATAAAACCTTATATGTTTCAACCAAATGATCCCTACACCTTCTACACTTAGATAATTTCTTTCTTTACTTGTTTTCTAGCCTAGGAATATTTTCCTTCTCATCCATACTCATCTCTACTCATCCAAAGGCAACTACGGAGATTTGGATTCAAGTTTCAAGGAAGGAGAGCTCTTCAAGGGTTTCCTCTCAATCTCTTATCTTAATTTTGTATTTGTTATTTAAAACCATGAGTAGCTAAATTCCCCACTAAGGGGTTGATGTGATTAGTTGATGGATATTGGG
The DNA here is from genome assembly GCA_030490815.1 of Acer saccharum. Classification (NCBI taxonomy): domain Eukaryota; kingdom Viridiplantae; phylum Streptophyta; class Magnoliopsida; order Sapindales; family Sapindaceae; genus Acer; species Acer saccharum. The sequence continues at coordinate 27,568,123 of CM059869.1, read as the reverse complement.
TTTTTGTAATTAAACTCTATTATTTTATATTCAATCTATCTCTATGTTCTATTCTATTGCTTTAATTGCTTTCCAATATTGATTTGCTTGGATACACCCTTTTACCATGTTTATTTGGATTACTTGAGTAGACAACTAGGTGTACACCATATTTCGTTTTCTATTGCTCTTTTGAATGGAAGGGATTTTCGGAATCCCGGCTCCGCAACCGCGCTCTTCATCTAACCTCGAACGAGTGTCCGTCGTTATACACCCAGGACGGCTCTTGTGAGGGGATTAGAAACCTTCTCTATACACCCTAGGTTGGCTAAATTAGTAAAGGTTGAGCCCTAGATAGATATACGTGCATTCATTGTTAGGGTCCTAATCGAGCAACTAACACTATACATCCTAGGTCGGTTGCTTGAGAGGGATCAATCACTAGTAGGAGGCCTTCTTTATACACCCTAAGTTGGCCCCTTGCTAGGGATAGATAGCCAACTCTATACACTCTAGGTTGGCTACATTCGTTACAATACACGTATTTTCGAGTTTATTGCATTGCCCAGTGTTCGTTTACGAGTCCATCAACACCTTAGTCATATCACTCCATTCGCATCCATTTTAGTCATTGCATTTATTAGTTTTCTTTAGTTAATTTACACTTCACAACACATACCATATACTTTACTTTTATGCACACTAGTTATATTAATTCAAATCTATTCACCGCTACCTCGATCCTTGTGGACAACACATGTGCTTACTGCTTTACTCGTATTTATACTTGTGAACGCATCGCATAGGTTTTATAAATTGTTTTGACATATGACCTTTTTTAAACGGCAAAAACGTAATTCGTCAGTTGAAGTAAGGTTTCTTTATCTCTTGGGATGAAACAAAGACAACGTCTCGGAGGGACGAGCAAGCCAAGAGTGCTCATAAAAAGGGCGAGGGCCTTACCCTAAGGAAGCAACATTTTGGAGTTCGAAGTGTGGGAGCACCATGCCACGTCTTGCCTAGACGTTAAATCGTAGCGCTTGGTGGGAGGCAACCCACTTAGGTACATTTCATTTTTAGCTTAAATTTTGTTTTTATTTAGTCATTTAATTTTTGGTTCTTTGTTTTTATTTTTGCTTAGAATAAAGTTGTGGATAGTGGATTTAGGGTTGAATGATCAGATATTTTGTCCACATGGATTGTGAAGATAACTCTCGATGAATTACATTGCTATATCTCTTGAGTTGATTATGAACATATAGGGTGTTATGGAACCACTTGATTCCAATATTTGGGATAAATTTTAGAATGGATATTGATTGTGTTTTTGAAACTCTTTGATTATGGATGTGTGTTGCGCCGCGTTTATTGGTTTATATGCCCCAAAGACATTGAGGACAATGTCTAATTTAGGTTTGGGGGTGTGTGCGCAACACCGTCTCTTGTTTGTAAATTGTGTGCAAATATTTTGAGCCTAATTTTTCTAATTTTTTCGAAAATCTTGTGATAATGCCATGCTTAAGCATATTTTGCTTGTTGAGATTGTGCCATTGTGTGTGCGAGTAAGGAATTGTGCATCTTTGCCTTGTTTAGTTTAGATTAATTTCATGTCATTTAGGGTTGCATTGAGCAAAGTGCGCTAGTTCTTTTCTCTTGATGTTAGAGTGAATATTCAATTGTGCTTGAAGGTTAGGAATTAATAGTGGAGACTTCCTGTGAGGTTACAAACATGGCCTTAAAAAGCGTATTTTGAGGGAAAATTTTCACTCTTTAAACACTCATTCAAACACACATGTTAAACATATTTCAAATGTCTCATTCGCACTTAAATGTTGTTTGCCATAGAACACATGGACTGCTTGTGGATGCCTTAATTGACTTTGTGGACAAACCTTTAGAGATGATTTTAGGCAATGCATGTGAAAAACCGCTAAATTGGCTTAAATTTAGGCAATCCCTTTATGTGTGTGCTCCATTGCCCATTTGAAGCCAAACACAATTAAGCTTTTCATTCATGAACCACATCAACATAAACCATATAGCCTATACACTAGACTTACCTTGTACCAAATAGTTTGCTAAGGCTTAGGGGTTGAATGTAAGCTTTGAGGTGTATTAAAATGTAAGGCGGGTACCTAGGCAAATATGTATGTGCAAACACATTAAAAAGATGAAATGCAATGCTTGAAAAGCAAAGAAAAGCAAAGAAAAGCAAAGCAATGCAAAAGAAAGAAAAAGAAAAGATGAAAGAGGCACAAATTGCCTAGATGAAATTAAATGAGCTACTCAATGAAAAGTAAGAGTAGAAAATTGCATAAAGTAAATTGTAAGCCTGGATGCTAAAGTGTGGAATATGCAAAGTTGTAATGAGCAAAGTGTGCTAAATTTAGAATGTATGCCTTAGTGTGACCTTTGGGTATTTGCAATCAATTTTTCCCATTTATTGACTCACCATTCACCTTAGGTTACAACCAAATGAAAGACCTATTTGATCTTTAGGGATGTCCATTTAGGAAATTTTGGTTGATACATGTTCTTTTCAGTTCATGGTTTTCAATTCCATTCATGAGACAAATTTTCAGAAATTGTGTTTTTAAATGATCATGTGAAATTATATTTGATATTTTGAACATAAACTCATATTGCATATGGATTGTGAGTGAAGCCTAGGAATCTGTGCAAACATGAGAGAATCCGGTGAGGATTAGATGTCGAGGCGAATTACATTCTTTTCCTAATGGCACTCTAGTCTTGAAGCTTTAGCATCTTGAATGTAGGATTACGTTGCGCGCAATGTTTACTTAGAGTGGCATGTCTTTAATCTTTATTAGCATCTCTTACATGCATTTTTTCCTAATGAGCACAACGATGGGTAAATCTCTTCGCTTTTGGTTTCAAGTCAAATCTTGACTTTTGAGTTTTTTACAAAGAGTCGGTGCTTTATGTTGATTGTTTGATAGTTGAAACATGTCCATGAGTCCTTATTGTTTGTTTTGCTCAAGGACAAGTAAAAGATAGGTTTTGGGGTATTTGATCGGACCAAAATTGGTATGATTTTGGCCCTCACTTCCTTCTCTTTAAGCTTGATTCTCGGGCATTATCCTATGATTTAATTGTGTAAATTAAGTGTTTTCAGGTATTTATTAAGTTCAGGGGCATTGGAGTAATTTTGGTCATTTAGGGGTAAAAATGTAATTATTGAGGAAAGATTGATGTTATTGTGATTAATGAGAGAGTAGGGGACCTAATGGTAATTCGCCATGCAAAGCAGAGAAGGGCGCCATGTCATTTAACTATACGATGCGTTTTGGGGATGTTGGGCCTCTAAGCGCAGCCCAAGCTATTGCTAAACGCACCCATATGAGGAAAGGCAAGACACGTCTGATTACGCCCTAACTATGTTCTAATTGCACCCCAAACATTAAGACCATGTAGCAGCCCAGTTTGACGCAATGGAGACCAAACGCACCCTAACCTTCTTCTAATTGCACCCTAGTGGAGACAAGAAGAAGCAGGTTGTCTGCACCCCGGCCCAAGTCTAAATGCACCCCACCATCACCTAACTTCATCTTCTTCCTTCAGCTTAAGTGTGTAGCAGCCATGGCAACTCTCAAACCCTAAGCGCCGCCGCCCGATGACGCCCTTTTCTGACCTACCGTCGGTCAATTCCGGTGCTAAATGACGGCAAGATCAACGGTAGCCTGGTCATTTCACTTTTCGGTCCTCCAACAGCTGGAATCTCTAACCTCAATCACGCATCCGTCGCCCCTTTGTCGCCACTTTACCAAACCGTGACCGAACCACGTAAATCGATGTAGCGGCTTACATTTCGATGTCGCCATGGCGATAGGGAGTTGATTTTAGCTCTAGATGATGTCGCCATTTGCGTCGCCATGAACCCAAAACTGCGACATACACTCTGTCAATGGCTGATTTGGTGTGAAAATTACAAGATGCACCCCTCTTATGGACTAAATGGTAATTTGCCATGCAAGAGGGTGTTTTGGTAATTTACCACCCGATACCTAATTTGAAAAGCCTATAAATCCATCACCATTTTCCCATTTTAGACAACTCTTGGCAACTCTTGACAACCAAGAAACCTCCTTTCTACCACTCCTAATCCCACCATTTCTCTTCCACCCTAAACTCCACATCTAGATTACCTTCCCCTAATCATTCCTTTCTTCCCATCTTCTCCACATATCTCTTTAGTCACTTCCCATTTGACTCCACTTATCTAGACACATCCTCATCATCCACTCTTTGCACAAGGAGCATCAAAGGAAAGGAAATGATCAAGCTTACAAAGGAGGCCCAAGGGTGATTTCCTAATCTTTTACTTGCCTTCCCTTTGATTGTAATATGTGTAATTAAACCCCCTTTCTATGGATTTGATGTGAGAACATTTTGGATTGGGTTTTGCTTAAGCTTTAATATATTTTAATCTCTATTTGTGTTCTATTCATTTTATAATTAGATTCTATTCATTATATAATTGACATGTATACCCACTAGTTGATTATACTCTTATTTATGATAATTTGTTATATAATCTTGATTGGATTGACATCCTTGATGGATTGAGAACGTAGTGAGTAGGATAGATTGTTGGAGGGTATATCAACCGCGATAATCTAAACCTTTAATTGTAACCAACCGATCCCGCCGTGACCCCCTCTCCTTAATCAGTTAGGCATTGCGATGAGAAGTTGTTTAGGGTTCTTAGTAATGGTCTAAACACATTCTAAAAAACAATTGGTTAACATTTGTGAGATTGGTACACTAAGGTAGCTTGAGAAGCATTTCCCGTAATCCACATGCGATCTCATTATTTCCCTAGCAATTCTCTTAATTGTTTATTTCATTTATCTTATCTAGATTTGTTGAGCATTCTATGTTATTAGTTTTATTAGGTTTATTTTACATGTATGTTTGATGGCTTGACAAACCATACAACCATCCATTTCTTATGTTTTACTTTATTGCATTTAGAAATTGTTAATTTATTCAACTATTACTCTAATTCCCTGTGGGACGAATCCTAACTTACCACTTTACTAATTTTCCATCTAAGTGGATTTTCTAGTGGTGAAATTGGTTTTCAAAACGATCACATTTAAAACATCATTTTGTTGAGTACACAATGACAGCTCATCACAATAGTAAGTCTTGAAATTCATCTTGGTCTTCTCTTGATATCACCGAAAATAAACTTGAAAGCACAAGAATATCCAAGAGACAACACATATGACAATATTCATTCTTAGGCAAGAAAATAAAACATTTAAATTCAAATGGATCATGTATACTCCCCTTTAATGCATGCTATCCAATAAAATATTCTAGCCAAGATCATCAAATACCAAAAAATATTACATGCCATAAAGTTCAACCTTGAAACCAAAATACACCAAAAATAAAAACTAAAATGACACTAAGCAAGCTAGATATATATCTCCCATATTTCTCCCCCCTTTTGACATGATATGAAGCCAAAAGGAAAGAGTTAGAAAATATACCTCAAGATACCCTCTAGCCACTTGTGCCACCAAGGAAAGTTGTGCGATGTGATGATCTCACATAATGCTTTGTAGTAGTTTATTTTCTTTCCAACTCTTTGACCTTCTCATCTTGAAGCACTACCTTAGCATTTAGATCTTTAATCTTCCTTTGTGACGCCTCAATCATCCTTCGTGAATCTTCAACCGCATTCTTCAATTGTATAGCCCAACTAGGAAGACTAGGTGTGCTTGATACATGGCTTGAATCATGAGATTCACTAAATAGCCTAAATGTATCACTAGACTTTCCCTTTTCCTTATATGACATGGTTGCCATACGTTTTTCACTAAAGTTCTCTAAGGGAGGAAGTAGCACATCATCATCTTGACTTTTCAATCCTTTAGCTAAACATAAATGAGAAATAAACCCCGGAAATGCCAACTTCTTGTCCAAACGAGTTGCACAAGCTGCAATCTCAATATGTTCTATAAGCACTTCACCAAGATTGATAAGTTTGTTAGTCACTAAGGCATACACAATCTTGATCTTCTCTCTATTAAGTTCGGTAGCATTAGAAGACCTAGCAAGATTTACACAAACAAAGAGATGCTAAAAGGCACTCACTTTAGTTAACTCCCCTTGCCTAATAAAAGCACGATTTCCCCACTCAAAATTAGCATTGTCACAAAGAGTTTTACCCATCAACATCAAGGAAATTTGACTCAATGTCATTGGGCAACCCTAGAAACTCATTCAACTTTCAAGAGTTGACTTTAAAGACAACACTTCTCATATTCATAACAACATCTTCACATTAGTACTTTCCTTAAACACATGATAGAATTCTCTAACCATGGTTTCATTAGCTATTCCTAGCATGTTAATCCAAGTACTCAAATTTCTCTTAATGGTGACCTTATGCACATATGAATCAATACAAGAATTCAAATCAATACCTTTCTCTTGTAAAATCTTTTTGCACTCATAAGCTCTCAAAGGCCTAAATTTGTTGGCTTTGATTGTCTTGGAAGGGGAAGTAAGATTAGAATTGTCAACGGACTTTGAAGGATTGCTAACTCCAACTTTCTTAGTTTTTCCAATGACCTTGTATCACAAAAACACTAAAAACACAAGTGAGTGGAAACAACAAAGCAAGTTAGTGACCAATAAACATATACAAAGGCAAAAACATCATGTTTGAACAAACCAATATGCAAATCAATAATTATCATAGCATCTTAATGATTTCTCAAAAACAAGAATAATGTCAACAAACAACTATCTTGAAGAACATGTGAACATTTCATAAAAGAGAACACAAATTTAGCATATTATGCTCCCCCTTGATAAATGCCCCATCTAAGATCTAGATAGACAATTGTTCACAAAAATCGCCACACATTCATATCATAAGCAATTTTAATAGATTTTCAAATAAGCTCCACATATCAAAGTGAGTTACACCAAGATTTTCAATCACTCTCATATGTCTTCAAAAATTGCTAAAGTATCAAAATACTAAATAAGCAAAAGTGAGTGTGTGAAGATTTGCTTCAAGTATACGAAAAGAAGTAGTTCGATAATCAAGCATGCAAACATTTTCAACATCTATTTATCTTAAGCCTTTCCATAAAAAGGTCAAACTGGTTATCATCCGAAATTTTGCTTATGAAGAGAATAGATTTCAACAAGTGAGCGTGTGTGTGCATGTGGCTCGTCATCCCATTTCTATTTGACAACCCAAGCAAACTTGATTATTCAACTATACTCCATAAGCCTTTTTGTTTTGTTTTTAGGCTTGAATCAAAGTTTTTTTTTTTTTGTTTTTTTTTTGTTTTTAATTATTCATTTCAACACTACTTTGATTTTTCTAACATAAACATATACGCCTCATGGCGGCTTTCACTCATCACAATGGCGTAGCCCTTTCCTACATTAGGCGGCTGCACTACCATGGTGTGTAGCCCTTTCCATAAGGGTGCTCATTGAGTTCTATATTGCCGAAGCAAATGGATACCAACCATTTGTCATTTTTAAATGTACTAGTCCTAAGGGCTTCAAGTTGTATCCAAAACTTACATCAATCAAACTCAACATACATAACAAGACATACAAGAGAAGCAAAGTACATTTTCGAAACCAAAATTTTAAGGCTTAAAAGCACATGATTGAAAAGCAAGTAAAGAGACTTACTTAAGATCTCTACTTCTCAAGAGAGTAACTTTCAAAGAATATGAAGTTCATATTATTCAAAATATGCCACTCAACAATCATACAAACAATAACACACATCATGATTAAGATCAATGTGAACAATTATCACCAAAAGATCTTAAACTAGCAAATGTCAAAGAGGACCATATAAACACTATATTAGTTCTCAAATATGATATGCTTCATGAAGTGGTACACACAATAAGTTGAAAGATGAAAATTTAAATAAGCAAGCAATGTGATATTAAAGATACCTTCGCAAGCTAATTTCATCAAATGCAAGACCTTCACCCTTTTTATGAGTTTTCTTGGCTTATAAGTCCTTATGACTACAAGTTATAGGTGTGTCGATTCCAAGAGACTAAAGACTATTCATTTCAACTCAAAAAAAAAAATGACTTTCTCTAAAAGTCTTAACATGATTGTCACCATATATATTTCATAAAAACAACTTCTCAAAAAGTTAATCAATAGATTTCGACTATCATAACAAAAATGTGAGATAGCTAAGTTCATGTCACGTCATAGAGATACAAAGCAAACAAGCTAAATTTCTTAACAACATAACACTAATCTTAAAGCTAACACACAAGTGCAACTTACACTATTGGTAAGAGCACTCACCCTTGACAAATTTTGTCTTGGGTGAACCTACACAAACATTATCAAGATTCTCTTTGACAACAATGTTGAATCTAGAATAAAGTTCTTCAACTACTTGATTCACAAGAATATCATTGATACTCATCTTTTCAACATTGCTAGCAACACATGCTTTGTCAATTTTTGCAAGATTTGCATTCTTCACATTCCGGACATTCTTAACATGCTTTGTGTCATTATCATGCTTTCCATATTCAAAAGTTTTAGCATGCTTAAAATGTAGTCCAATCTCTCTATCCCTAGATGCATTTCCTATGTTGCAATATTCAATGAATTTAAGCACTTGGGCTTGATATGGCCTACGGTATTGCAAAAATGACATATGGGAACAAAAGAAGAGATTTTACCTTCTAGAGTTGGAGAAGCACAAATGGGAGTTTCAAGGGGTATCTTGTTCTTCAACTTGTTCTTGGTCTTGGAACGTCTTTTCTTAGGAGCTTTCTTGTCGACAATGACCTCACTTGTAGGAAGTGATGCTTCTATGAAATTCTCCTCAACTACCAAGTCCCTTGAGCCTCCTATAGTCAAACTAGAGATGATCCTATCCCTTTCAAGAACAAACCCTTCAACTTCTCTAAGCTTCTTGGCAAGAGCATTCTTTTCACCTAAGAGCCTTCGAGTTGTTGAGACAAACTCATCCACTTGTAGCTTGATCAAATCATCATTTTCATCAACCTCCCTTAAGGTTATCTTCAACTTATCTTTAAGACACTTCAACTTAGCCAAAAGATCAATGTAGGTAGGATTCTCACTTAAGCACTCTTGATGATTTGGATCAACCTCCTTTTCCAACGAATCTTGACATACACCCTCTAGGATAGAGTGAGAGGCCATGAATGCAATAAAGTTGCTCACCAACTCTTCTTCAATAGAAGATTCATCACTTAAGCTTTCCTCATCACTAGAGTCATCATCTTCACTCCATGTGGCCGCCATAGCTTTTCCCTTCTTGTCTATCTTGGAATCATCATTTGGACAATCCGAAGCATAATGCCCTAGCTTCTTGCACTTGAAGCATTGGACCTTCCTATTGCTCTTAACATGACCACTCCTTTCATGAGGTGGAGTAAATGATTTATTGACTTCCTTTTCTTTTGAGTGCTTGCCACTTGGCTTGGCACCTTTCCTCATAAACTTTCTAAACTTCCTAGCCAATAAAGCCATCTCCTCATCATCTTCACTACTAGTAGTTTCTTTGACAACCTTAAGAGCTAAACCCTTGTTCTTAGCCTTTGATTTCATGCATGCCTTAAAGGTTTGAAGAGAACCTAACATTTCATCTAAACTCATGACGTCAACGTCGTTGCTCTCTTCAATGGCCGTGACCTTGGCTTTGAACCTTTTTGGTAGAGATTTAAGAATCTCCCATTTAGCCTCTCACCGGAGATAGGAGTACTAAGAGCTTGGCATTTGTTGGCAATGTCTAGGAGTTTGTCTTGAAAGTCAACAAACTTATCTTCCTCACACATTTGCAAACCCTCAAATTGGGAAGTGAGCATCTGAAGACAAGACTTCTTCACCGCTTTAGTCCCCTCATTGGTGACTTGGAGAGCATCCCACGCCTCCTTTGCGGTCTATAGGTTTTGGATGTAGGAAAATTACCTACTATCAACACCTCCGATAATAGCATTCACCGCCCGATGATGCCATTTTGCTAACCCGAACTCATTTGTAGTCCACTCACTTCTAGGTTTGGAAATTGTCGCTCCATTCTCAATCTTATTAGGAGAGAGGTAACCTTCTTCCACGGTCATCTAAGCTCTCTCATCAATAGAGTGAATGTAAGCCTTCATCCTCAATTTCCAAAATCCGTAGTTGTGACCCTTGAGAAGAGGAGGCCTAGAGTTTGAAGCCCCTTCGGTCATCACATCATCTTGCAAGACCATACGTCAAAAACCTAAGCAATTCATTAGTAAGTATAACTCAGATCTCATCGACGACCCGCTCTGATACCAATTGAAAGTATACAAACGTAGTTAAATTGCTTAAAGCATATCTAAAGGGGGGGGGGGGGGGGGGTGAATAGGTTTTTATGCCTTTTTTAATCCCTTTAAACAAACTCATGTTTGTCCCTTAAGGTAGCGTTACATACAACATATAAATCAAACATTCATACATAAACAAGATAAGCATGTAATCATTTAAGCATTGTCTATATATATCAAGGAGTTGCATGAGGAAGAATAACATTAAACTCTCAATAACAAAAAATACTTGTATTCCAATATTTGTTCAATGTGTTACAAGGATAAACAAATATAACAATACATAAAAATAACAATATACAAAAGAATTATATTTACAATTATGATCAAAATGAATTAGCTTATAAATCACACTTTACATAATCTTGTCCAATATACATTACAAGTGAATAATATTCAATAAGATTAAAACATACACTAAAACAAATAAGAAAGAGAGAGACAGAAAGAATTAACACATGAGATTTTTTAACGTGGTAAAACCTCTAAGGAGGAAACATCCACGGGTTGAACTACAACCATTGGGTACTATATATATTGGATGAAAATTAGAAATTCCTCAAAAGTGACCAACCTTGATCTACTTCCTATTGGAGTCTATGTCTGCCCAATCCCTATTGGAAGATATAAAATCCCTCAATGATGGGAAGCCACCATATATTAGAGTCCATACCAAACCAACATCATTGAAGGATTAGAAATTCCTCAATAGTCAATGCACATCCCATGCAACACTCTCTATTGGAGTCTATGTCTAACCAAACGCCCAGGCCTACCAATAATGTAGCCAACTCCCTATCCAAGGCACTCATGCCTCTAGAGAGCCTCCCATGCATAGCTATCCGGACCTTCCCGATCCTAGCCATAACTTCTTGCTTGGTTATCCGGACCGCTTGTCCTAACCAAGTCTTCCTTACTTGACTATCCGAACACCTTGTCCTAGTCAAGACTTCATGCCTTTTACAAGGACTTCCTAGTGTGATCGTGTGAATGCAAATGATGCAAACAAGCAATACAACACAGAACATGTGATCAATACATTCCATGGACCAACTAGACCAAAACATGTGAGAACACAAGTTACACTAGTCTAGATGCAAAACTTGAATAAAACCTAGAGCATATGAAAACACCTAACACAAATAGCTCATAGTTTCATTCACACAAATAACACTTGAATAAATCATATACATGAAGCACAAATTCAAGATGTTACAAACATACACAAAAATGCTAGAATCACAAAATGTATTCAATGAATATTTTAGCCAATAATTAGAGCAAGGATATAATGACAAATCAATTAAATCCTAGATAGCTCTAAAAACACATACAAATGAATTAATCCTAGATTTTATCAGTCAAAGAATCAAAACACATTTCAAGGATTATTAATCATAAAATGATTTTGTTAGGTTTTTGGTTTGTTTTGGCATATATTCCATATTAAAACGATGTTTATCTTGTATTGTTTAGTGGTTGTTATCATGATGATACAAAGCTTTAAGGAAAGACTCGGCTACGGTTCATGTAAGGTGGTGGCTTGTTAAGGGGAATTAGCTTCATTGCTCATCAAAGGTATAATTGACCTCATTCCTCTTACAAGGCATAGGCACACACACACAAATCATTCATGAGTGTCCTTGCATTTTTGTGCACCATTTATATAACACATTCACATGTTTTAGTATGCTCATGCATTGAACTCATATTGTCATACATTTTAGAAATGCATGTTTTAAGACTGTGTCTAGGAAATGACATACTTGTTTGAACTTGTGTTTATTTGTTTCCGTTTTATTAATTTTGGACTTGAACATGATCTCTTATGATTCCTTATTGAGTCCCGGTCATTTTGGTTACTTATCATTAAGTTTCGAGTCCAAACGATATAGCTACGCTACTTTGTGTTCTTATTCGTTGAGTTGTTTTTGTCGTCGTTTTCCAAGATGAATTTTTAACCTTTTGTCAAAGTTTCGTAGTCGTCGTTGTGCATGAGGGAGTCATGATTCATAATCTGAATATGGATTTGAAATCAGATTTCAGAGGCCTGGATACTGCCAAAGAACACAAACGGTGCGCGAGAGGAGCAAGCATGGCCATTGGCCAAGCTTGGTGGCCACGTGTGCCACACGGCCAGCATGGCCCTCCGCCCACGTGTGCCACACGCGGTCCACACGTGGTGCTGACATAGCACATGCTGGTTGGCCAGTTCCTTCTCTCTCTCTCTCTCTCTCTCTCTCTCTCTCTCTCTCTCTCTCTCTTCCTTTTAAATATTTTCATTCCCTCCCATTTTCATTTCAAGAATAAAAACTTTGAAATCTCACCAGAATTTTCTCTCCAATTTTTCTCATCTTCCAAACATCATAACTTTCTTATACGAAGTCAGAATTGAGTGATTCAAGTTGGAGATTGTTTGTAATCGAGTCATCTACCTTTTCTAAGTGGTCTTGCAGGTTCTACCCAGAAAACCGAACTAGCTTGTGAGATTGAGGTAGTGTTCATATCTTTGAGATTTCTTCTTTCATAACCTTCAATTTGCATGGGGTTTCTTCTTCTATATGTATGTATAAGTATGGTGTATGCTATTGACAAAGATAGCTTCATAATCAATCCTAATCAAAAGTCTATTTAGAGACATATGTGAACTAGTTTCTTAGATTCTAGGTTATTCACATGTTTGAGAGTTGTATTGTGATTAGATTGATATCTAAGATTATTTGTGATTTGATTGAATCATATTATGATTAATAATCCTTGAAATGTGTTTTGATCCTTTGATTGATAAAATCTAGGATTAATGCTCTTGTATGTGTTTTTAGAGACATCTAGGATTTAATTGATTTATCATTATATCTTTGCTCTAAATCTTTGGCTAGAATATTCATTAAATACATTTTATGATTCTAGCATTTTTGTGTATGTTTATGACATCTTGTGTGCTTCATGTATATGATTTATTCAAGTGTTATTTGTGTGAATGAAACTATGAGCTTTTATGTTAGGTGCTTTTCACATGCTCTAGGTTTAATTCATGTTTTGGCATCTAGATTATATTACTTGTGTTCTCACATGTTTAGGTCTAATTGTTCCATGGAATGTATTGATCACATGTTCTATGTTGAATTGATTGTTTGCATCATTTGCATTTACATGATCACACTAGGAAGTCCTTGTAAAAGGCATGAAGTCTTCACTAGGACTAGGTGTTCGGATAGTCAAGCAATGAAGCCTTGGTTAGGACTTGAGGTTCGGATAACCAAGCAAGAAGTCATGGCTAGGATCGGGAAGGTCCGGATAGTCATGCATGGGAGGCTCCCTAAAGGCATGAGTGCCTTGGATAGGGAGTTGGCTTTTATATTGGTAGGCCTAGGCGTATGGATAGATATAGACTCCAAAAGAGCGGGGTACATGGGATGTGTATGCACTCTTGAGGAATTTCTAATCTACCATCGATGTTGGTTTTGTATGTTGTCCAATATATGGTGGGTTCGCATCATTGATGGATTTCATACTTTTCAATAGGGTTGGGTAAACATAGACTCCTATAGGAAGTTGATCTAGGATTGGTCACTTTGTGGAATTTCTTATTTACCATCCAATATATATAGTACCCAATGGTTGTAGTTCAACCCGTGGATGTTTCCTCCTTGGAGGTTTTACCACGTTAAAAAATCTCTTGTGTTAATTCTTCCTATCTCTATCTCTTATATTTGTATATGTGTATGTTGTTATCTTGTTGCATATTATTCACTTGTGATGTATATTGAAACAAGATTTTGTAAAGTGTGATTTGTAAACAAATTCATTTGATCATATTTGTAAATATAATTCTTTTGTATATTGTAATTTTTGTGTATAGTGTATTTGATTATACTTGTAATACATTGAACAAATATTGAAATACAAGTATTCTTTGTTGTTGAGTTTTTGTGCCCTTATACCTCATACAACTAATTGATATATATAGACTGCTTAAATGATCACATGCTTATATGTTCTATGTATGATTTCTTGGTTTATATGTTGTATGTAAGGCTACCTTGAGGGATAAACATAAGTTTGTTCAATGGATAGAAAAAGGCGTTAAAACCTGTTCAAACCCCCCCCCCCCCCCCCCCCCCCCCCCCCTCTAGGTAAGTTTTAAGCTATTTAACTACGTTTATATACTTTCAGATTCAATCAAGTCACAAATAATCCTAGATATCAAACTAATCACAATACAACTCTCAATCATGTGAAAAACTTAGAATCCAATAAACTAGTTCCCATATGTCTCTAATTAGACTTTTGATTAGGTTGAATTATCAAGATATCTTTCTCAATAGAATTCACCATACATACACATACATATAGAAGAAGAAACCCCAAGCAAATTGAAGGTTATAAAAGAAGAAAACTCAAAGATATGACAACTACCTTCAAATCACGAGCTGGTTCGTTTTCTGGGTAGAACCACCAGAAATCTCAATCAAAAAGCTGCAAGAACACTTTGAAAAGGTAGAGGACTCGATTATGAACAATCTCCAACTTGAATCACTCAATTCTGACTTCGTATGAGAAAGTTATGGTGTTTGGAAGGTGAGAAAAAGTTGAGAGAAAATTCTGGTCATGAGAAATTGTAATTTTTCATCTTTAAATGAATGGGAGGGAAAATGAGAACTTAAAATAGATGAAAGAGAGGGAAAATACCGGCCAATGGGAGAGTGCCACATCACCCTTTCCGTGAGGGGTGCGTGAGGCACACGGGGGCAGAGAGCTGCCCAGGCCGTGAGCCTCACGGCCTCTCTCACGCGCCTACAAGGCTTGGCCTTTGGCCAAGCTTGCTCCTCTCGCGCTCCGCTCGCATTCTTCGTCCGTATTCGAGCCTCTGTACTCCGATTTTGAATCCATCTTTGGATTATGAATCATGACTCCCTTACGCACAACGAAGACTATGAAACTTTGACAAAAGGTTGAGAATTCATCTCGGAAAAAGATGACAAAGACAACTCAACGAATGAGAACGAAAAGTAACGTAGCTACATCGTTTGAACTCGAAACCTAATGAATGAGCAACCGAAATGACCGATACTCAATAAGGAATCAAATGAGATCATGTTCAAGTTCAAATACAATAAAACACAAACAAATAAACACAATTTTACACAAGTATGCCATTTCCTAGACATAGTCTTAAAACATGCAATTCTAAAATGTATGACAATATGAGCTCAATGCATAAGCATACTAAATCATGTGAATGTGTTATATAAATGGTGTACAACTATGCAGGGACACTCATGAATGAATTGTGTGTGTGTGCCTATGCCCTGTAAGAGAAATGAGGTCTAATATACGTTTATCGTGTAATGATGCTAATTCCCCTTAACAAGACACCACCTTGCATGAACCGTAGCCAAGTCTTTCTTTGAAGCTTTGAATCATCATGATAACGACCACTAATCAATACAAGATAAACATCGTTTTGATATGGAATACATGCAAAGACAAACCAAAAACCTAACAATGTTCAAAGAGTTGAGTGAAAGAGAGTGACATAATGGTGTATTTATAGAGAGCAACAAAAGGCTTGGTGAAAAGACAAGTTTACCCCTGAAACGTGCCAATCAGCGGTTTCAAAATCATCGATCGAACCACCAAATTAAATCCCAACAGAACAAGGGATCAACGGCGGTTTCATAACCACTGATCACAACCGTAGAAATAAACTCGAGAAATAAAAATCGATCAGGTCTAAATGACGGTTTCAAACAGCAGTCGGGGCCCCCGATCATAAGTGCAGATCTGCTCTAGATGTAGGGAAAAATACCGTAGTACATGCAGCGGAAGCGAGACTAAAAATAGATTTAGTATATTTTAAAATTTTTCCTTTAATGAACCTTAACCCTTTTAAATTAATTAACCACACATATAAAGTAACAAAAAATAGAATACCTTTTGTCACGTGATCCGATTGACTTACGTCGATAGTAATCCGCAAGATCTTCAATCATAGCACGAACGTGAATCACCTAGGAGCGTAGTCTCCCTTTTCTTTGAATTGCGTACCTGAGAATGGACAAACAAACTTTCTTTTTCTTTTTGTTAGTCACAAAACAATCAAAAGACCACAAAGATTATTCCGGTCACTTTTGAGTTCTCAATCTAATGATCGAAACTCGCATGAACCTAATTCGATGTTGTACACACAAGCTTATTGATGAACAAGCAATTAGTGTACTATCAAAAGAATAATCTCTTCTCTCTTTTTTGTCTTGGCAGAATAATCAAAAAACTTTTCTATGAGTTGAGAAGAAGAAGAAAATTGATCCAGTGAGAACTTAGGGGTGGCCGAACCCTATATTATTTCTTATATAGGGTGGCCGAATTTTCTCCTCTTTTCCTTTTAGGGTTGCCGAAATCTACATGTTGTTCTATTAGGGTTGCTGCAATTCCTCTACAAAAAAGGATTTGTGTTGCACCCTAATTCACATCAACTTTAGACTCCTAACCCTAATACAACTCATAAGTATTTTTATTCTTTTATTGACTTAATAAAAAGACTTCTTATTTGATTAAATAAATAAACTTAATTATTTATTTTCTTACCAAACAAGTCTTTTACTTTTAGTATACTACTTCCAATAGTATAATTCTAGGAAATATATTTCCTAATCTGAAAAAGATTTTGTTTCTTAATTAAATAATTAATTAATTAATTAATTAATTCTCATTTAATCAAACAATAAAATAAAATAATATTTTTTACTAATATTATAGCCTTGCCGCCCCACATTAAATATATGGGCCAAATATTATTTTCTTATTTTATTTAATCCATTGGACTTCAAATAAAAAGCCCACATGTGAACCAGACCCATTCTTACTAAAAGAAACAAGCCCATATGCCTTTCATTAATATATTAATATAATTGATCAGCCCATTAAACAAATAATGTGAAAATTATATTCTTAATATATTAAATGCAATTCTAGATGGACCCATAAATTGGTCCGGTAGAATATATCAAGTGATCCATGCAAGTCCGTGTGGATTGGGGATCTTGGCGGGCTATCTAAATTTAAGCTTAAATAGACATAACCTAATCACAATCAACAAATGATTCACTTAGGTCCGATCCATTAATTTTAACTCATTCCACTAAAGAGCTAAAATTGAACTCTGAAATAAAGATAGAATAAGAAGATGTTCCTCATTCATACCCTAGACAATTATGTTGGAGATAGCGTATCCTCGTGATTAATATCAGTAATCGCCAAGAGTTCATAGACCGCCTATAACTCTCCAAGTTACCATATTTACTCATATGACCACATTTTGAACTTGGATATTTTGACTTCTCCAGAAGCCATGTTTTCAATAGTCACTATCAAAAACTCAACGTTGAGATTTAATATCCAATTACCTCAAAACATTCATATGATGATATTATACTCTCATTTAATAAATGGAGCCACGATGTCCATATCTATAAATGAAGTCCTCTATCGATTAACAAATGAATATCACCAAACTATCGAGGATAGACTATGCTATATAATCGTACTCATTGATAACTCAAATGATATCACTTGCAACCATAAGTCCATCATTTATCTCAGGATTAAGATAGACTCTCCGATTGTCCTGATAATGAAAAGACTATTATCTATTGACGGTTCTAGATAAAGCTTTTCATTGTGATCCAGTTCAATGCACCCAGTGCACTAGATTCTTTTACTCGGAGACACTCCGATGATTTTAGACTCATCATATCTCATTTGATCCCACTCAAATGCTAGCAAAAGAATTCTACAACTTTAATAAGATAAAGGTGCCCAACCTTTAACTTAAGTTGTGAACATTATTCAAGACTAACTAAAGAATTGTGTCTACCTTATACATATCCAGATGTACGAACAATTCTTCTTTTCTCATAGTCTTTAGACCTTATGATTATTTACTTTGACAATTATAATATTAAACTATAAATGCTATAAGATTTGTTAAACCAGAAATCACTTTATTAATATGAAAAAGATTGTCAATTACAACATTACACTCTTGCTATTAAGCATAATCCTAACAATGTGGGCTTGCCATGCGCAACCCAATATGGTCTCATGGGCTGCGCACGGCAGCCCCTTTGTGGGGTTGTGGGCTGTGCACGCCTATGGGGCAGCCGAGGGATGAGCGGATGGTTGATGGCCACTTGAAGATCTTGTATTCCTAACAAATTGTAATTTACTTGCTTTTCTAGGATGGACCAAAATTGTGACTATTTATTTTTTGCATAAATATTACAATATTTGTTATTGTATGATAACATGTCATATAGAATAGGAGTGCCACTCATATATCTCTTTTGGTATGAACATGCATTGAATGATTTAGGTATCTAAATTGGCATCTAGATAACTTGGTAAATCATTCTATGGGATTTAATCACACGCCTTAAATAATTGAGTGGGAGAAGGTGTTTTTGTAACACCTATGGCCTCCAAGGTTAGTTGAGCTTTATTATTTATTGGTAATCCCCCCAAGGGGCGTCCATGAATGGAATTTAGCAACATACTTCCTTACAAGGATAGACTAGACAATGGACTCAAACGAGATCTACTCCCCAAGGAGGGATTTTCATGAGAGAAAATTGAGGGTCGATATCTTGGTAACACACTCAATGTAATTTTATTGATATCCTCCCAAGAGTTCTTGTCAGTAAAGTTGCAAGGCTAAAATTGAAAACGCTGGTTGTTATGTTAACAATTAGGTGGGACCTAGTCTAACTAGTAAATGGTGCGAACTCCCAAAGGAGGCGTAACGTTTATGGGTGTTGGATCACCGTTGAATTTTTATGATTGAGTTATTTATTTAATTCAAGATAAATATTTAAAAGTGCTTTATCATGATTATTTACTTATATATGTTTTATTTTATTCAGAAATCATGACTCCATCACTTATGAACATCCTGAAAGATAACACTTTAACTGAAGATAATTATGTCACATGGAAAAGGAAAATTGGGTTGTTGCTGCAAAGTGAAAAACATAAGTTTGTTCTAACTACTCCTAAACCACCTGCTCCTAATAATGAATCTAGCATAATGCATAGAGATGAGTATGAGCAGTGGAAGACTTCAGATGATATGGCCAAATGTTACATTATGGCTACTATCTCCGACGTGTTGCAACAACAGCATGAAGGAATGGAGTCTGCTGCTGATATAATAATGTCTCTAGAGGAGATGTTTGCTATGAAGTCCAGGACGACTAAGAGAGAGACAGTGACTGCTTTTATGAATCTTAGGATGAAACCTGGACAGGTTGTGAAGGATCACATGATGAAAGTCATAGCACATCTCAACATTGCTGAACTGCATGGCGCTGAGATAGATGGTGAGACAAAAATTGATATGGTTGTCAATTCATTGTCAGATTCCTTTGATCAGTTCAAATTGGACTACACTTTGAACAAAAAGGAATACACCTTACAAGGCCTGATGCAAGATGTTCAAAGTGCTGAAAAGATCCTTGTGAAAGGCAAGGGTCAAGAGATTCATATGGTTGGTAAAGTTGCTACTGTTAAAGACCCGTCAGAAGGTCAAGAAACAACAGAAGAAAAAGCAACTTGGGCCTACCAAGAAGGAGACCAAGAAAGTAACCAAGATCAAAGGGAAATGCTTCCTTCGTGGTGAAAAGGGACATTGGAAAAGAAATTGCCCAAAGTCCCAGAATAAGAAGGAAGAAGGTAATGTTAATTATCTTGAAACATGTTTTTTGGCAGATTCTACAGATTCTTGGATCATAGACTCTGGAGCCAATAATCATGTTTGTTATTCCTTACAGGGGTTCCAAGAAAGGAGAAGGTTGAGTAAGAATGAAATCAATTTGCGCTTGGGCAACGGAACGTTAGTGTCTGCAAGTGCAGTGGGAGATATTAGAGTTTATTTGGATTCTAGAAGGCATTTAGATTTGATAGACGTTTATTATGTACCTCAATTCAAGAGGAATTTAATTTCAGTTTCTTGTTTGAATAAATTTGATATTCGGTTACTTTTAATAAAGTTTTTATTATTAGTAAGAATGACAAAATTATTTGCCAAGGTACATTGGAAAACGGTCTATACTTTTTGCATAGAAATATCTCTCACTCGTTATACACAGAATTAACGGAACCTGATCATAAAAGAGTAAAATTATCAATAGATGAAACTTACTTATGGCATTTACGCCTAGGTCATATTAACCTTAATAGGATTAAAAGATTGGTATGTGATGGACCTTTAAGTGACTTAAAGGTTGATGATCTACTAACTTGTGAATCTTGTTTGGAAGGTAAAATGACCAAAAGGTTGTTCTCTACCAAAGGTGCAAGAGCCATTGAATGTTTAGGATTGATACACACTGATGTATGTGGTCCTATGAGCATTCAAGCTAGAGGTGGATATGAGTACTTCATCACCTTCACAGATGATTACTCGAGATTTGGCTATGTGTATCTCATGCGACATAAGTCGGATGCTTTTGACATGTTCAAAGCATTCAAAGCTGAAGTAGAAAATCAGCTTGAGAAACACATAAAAATCTTGAGATCTGATCGTGGTGGAGAATATCTATCTGGTGAGTTTCAGCAATATCTTATTGATAATGGGATAGTTTCTCAGTTTTCTACACCAGGTACACCTTAACAGAATGGGGTAGCAGAAAGGAGAAATAGAACTCTTTTGGATATGGTTAGGTCTATGTTGAGTTATTCAACACTTCCTATTTCTTTTTGGGGATATGCTTTACAAACTGCTATATACATTCTAAACGATGTACCATCTAAGTCCATTCCTAAAACACCGCATGAGTTGTGGACTGGGCGCAAGCCTAGTTTACAACACTTAAGGATATTTGGTTGTCCTGCGCATGTGTTAAAAGGAAAGACAGAAAAGATGGAGTCCCGTTCGGAAACATGTATATTTGTAGGGTATCCAAAAGAAACTAAAGGATATTATTTCTATAGTCCTTCAGATCTTAAAGTATTTGTTTCGACAAATGTTAAATTTCTAGAAAAGAACTATATGAATGATTTTGTGCCTAGAAGAAGAATTGTCCTGAATGAGATGTCAGGAGATACAATTCCACGAGAGGTTACACAACCTAACCCAATTGTAAGTTCCGATCCAACACAAGATCAACAACCTACCATTCCTTGTCGTAGTAGGAGGGTTAGAACACAACCCGAAAGATACATCGGTCTGGGAGAATCAGTGGAGAATCTCCCGGACGACGATGATCCCTACACGTATAAGGAAGCAATGAAGGATATTGATAGTCGCCATTGGCAAAAGGCAATGCAATCTGAGATTGAATCTATGTTCGATAACAAAGTCTGGTCCCTTGTAGACTTGCCTAAAGGGATAAAACCCATTGGGGGCAAGTGGGTATACAAGAGGAAAATAGGTATGGATGGAAAGGTGGAAACCTTTAAAGCTAGATTGATAGCTAAAGGGTATACAAAGAAAGAAGGTATCGATTACGAGGAAACCTTCTCTCTTGTGGCCATACTTAAATCCATTAGGATACTCTTATCCATTGCAGCATCTTTAGATCTAGAGATTTGGCAAATGGACGTCAAGGCAGCTTTCCTTAATGGAAGTCTTGACGAAAGCATCTACATGATGCAACCAGAAGGATTCATTGAAAAGGGTCAAATGGAAAAAGTATGCAAGTTGCAGAAATCCATATATGGATTAAAGTAAGCATCCAGATCCTGGAACATAAGGTTCGATCAAGCTGTCAAAAGTTTTGGATTTATTCAGAATCCTGACGAACCTTGTGTATACAAAAGGATTAAGAGCGACAAGTTGGTTTTCCTAATTCTTTATGTTGATGATATACTACTCATTGGAAACGATGTAGGTGTATTGACATCAGTAAAAGAATGGTTAGCAAAACAATTTGATATGAAAGACTTAGGAGAAGCAAGTTTTATTCTAGGTGAATGTACACAAACGAAGTTAAATTGCTTAAAGCATACCTAGAGGGGGGGGGGGGGGGGGGGGGGGGGGGGGGGGGGTGAATAGGTTTTTACACCTTTTTTCAAACCCTTGAACAAACATCCGTTTGTCCCTCAAGGTAGCCTTACACACAACACTATAATCCAAGATAGACATACATAGACAATATGATGACACAATCATAATTGAAATGTCTAAGTATATCAACAAGTCATGTGAGGTAAAATATCAAATAATCATAACAACAAAATAAACTTGTATTTCATAAGATGTTCAATGTGTTACAAGAGTGAGCAAAATGTCACTAAACAAATATTACAATATACAAAAGAATCAAAGATACAAATTGATCTATAGAATGAATATACTAATCACACTATACAAAGACTTGATTCAAAATACATCACAAGTCAATATTATGAATCAAGACAATAAAATATACAATTAAAATATAAGAGAAGAGATAGAAAGAATTAACACAAGGGATTTTTTAACGTGGTAAAACCTCCAAGGAGGAAACATCCACGGGTTGAATTACAACCATTGGGTACTATATTATTGGAAAGTAAACATAGAACATTCACAAAGTGACCAATCTTTAGCTCACCCAACCTAGTGAAGTCTAAGCCTACCCAACCCTATTGGAAAGTATGAAATCCCTCAATGATGCGGAACCACCATATATTGGACAACACACTCAACCAACATCGATGGTAGATTAGAAATTCCTCAAGAGTGCATACACATCCCGTGTACCCCGCTCTATCGGAGTCTATGTCTAACCATACGCCTAGGCCTACCAATATGTTAGCCAACTCCCTATCCAAGGCACTCTTGCCTCTAGGGAGCCTCCCATGCATGACTATCCGAGTCCTCCCGACTCTAGCCATGACTTCTTACTTACCTATCCGAGTCATCCCGACTCTAGGCAAGACTTCTTGCTTGGCTATCCGAGTCATCCCGACTCTAACCAAGACTTCATGCCTTTTACAAGGACTTCCTAGTGTGATCATGTGAATGCAAATGATGCAAACATTCATTTCAACATAGAACATGTGATCAATACATTCTATGGCACAAATAGACCTAAACATGTGAAAACACAATTAATCAAGTCTAGATGCAAAAATACATGAATAGAAACCTAAGCATGTGAAACACCTAACACATATACTCAAAGTCTCATTCACACATATAACACTTGAATCACAAAATGTTCATTAAGTCCTAATTCAAGATGCTATCAATATACAATCAAAGTCTAGATATATGAGATTAAAATCAATCAATATACTAGACAAAAATATAGAGCAAGGTTTTGAGATTTACATCAATCAAAACCTATATTCTCTAAATCACAAACAAATACACAAATCCTTGATTTCTCCAATCAAAGGACCAAATCAAATCTCAAAGTCATTTTAACACAAAATTAATTCAATTAAGTATCAAACAACCTAAGATGCCATTCTAATCACAATACAACTCACAAACAAATGTAAAACCTAGAATCATAAAATCTAGTCAACATAAGTCCACAAATTGAGTTTCAATTGGAATGATAATCAAGCTACCTTTTCAAATAGCTTTCATAAAACAATAACATATATATAGAAGAAGAAACCCCAAGCAAATGGAAGGTGAAATAACAAGAAATCCCAAAGTTGAGACTCAAACCTCAAGTTCTGCAGCTGGTACGAATTTCAGTGTCCAACCACTTGAAATCACGATCAATCAGCCACCAAATCACTTGAAGATGTTAGAGGACTCAAATACGAACACTCTCCAACTTGAATCACTCAAATCCGACTCCGGATGAGGAAGATATGGTGTTTTGAAGTTTGGAAAAATTGGAGAGAAGTGTATACGGGAATTCTGAAATTTTTGCTTGGAAAATTCAAAATGAGAGAGAGAGGGAAGAAATAGGAGGAGAGAGAGAGAACATTTCGACCAATCATGTGGTGCCACGTCACCCCCAGGCCGTGGGGGGCGCGTGGCCCACACGGGAGCAGAAGGGGCTCCAGGCCGTGGGGCCCACGGCCTCAACCACGGCCAGCCCATGTGGCCCACGGCCTGGGCTGTCCTCTCCCGCGCACTCTCGGTTCGTCGGCCCGTATCTCGAGCGTCCGAACTCCGAATTCGAATCCGTTTTCGGATTACGAACCGTGACTCTCTCACACACAAAAACGACTATACAACTTTGAAAAAAGGTTGAGAAATCATCTCGGAAATCATCGATGAAGTCAACACAATGTAAGAGAACGTAAAGTGGCATAGTCAACACGTTTGGACTCGAAACCTTATGAATGAGTAACCGAAACGACCGGAACTCAATAAGGCATTGAATAAGAACATGTTCAAGTCCTAAACACAAAATACGGAAACATATAAACACAAATACACACACATATGCTAGTTTCCGGACATAGTCCTAGAAAATGCAAAACACAAAGTTTATTAACTAAAAGTGAATGCATGAGCATATTTTGCCAAGTGTGTGAAAGTGAAATGTAAATGAAATAAAATCATGAAGAGACACACAAAAATGATATGTGTGGGTGTGTGCCTAGCCTTGTAAGAGATAAGAGGTCATGTATACCTTTGTAGACCGATAATGTCCGAAACTCTTAAAAGCCGACAACTTGAACGAATAATGGTTGAGACGTCCTTCGTCTTTGAAATCCTTCATTTTCTAACCACTAAACATTACAAGTAAAACACGTTTTGATATGGAATTAATGCCAACACTAATTATCAACCTAACAATCTCCCCCTTTGGCAAATTCCATGTCAAAACCCCTAAACAAACACTAAAACAATTACAAAGAAAATTTGGTCACAATGAGTACAATGAGTTACACATATAGACACAAATTATAAATCAAGTCTTGAACTTCATCTTGGTCTTCTCTTGATATCACCTAAAAAAAACTTGAAAGCACAAGAATATCCAAGAGACACCAAGTATGGCAATATCCAAGTATCCAATCATAGGCAAGAAAATAATAGCATATAAGTTCAAATGGATCAAGTATGCTCCCCCTTAATACATACTATCCATCAATATATTCTAAGCCAAGATTCAACAAAAAAATATTACATGCCATATAGTTCAAGCTAGATACCAAATATACAAAAACAACTAACATAAGGCTAAGTAAGCTAGATATCTCCCATGTGTTTCTCATATTTCTCCCCCTTTTTGACATGATATGAAGCCAAAGGGAAAGAGTAAGAAATTATACCTCATGAAGCTTTCTAGCCACTTGTGCCACCAAGGAAAGAAGAACGGTGTGCGGATCTCACATATTGCCTTGTTGGAGTTGATTTTCCTTCCAACTCTTTGATCCTCTCATCTTGAGCAACAAGCTTTGCACTAAGGTCTTCAATCTTCCTTTGTGACGCCTCAATCAACCTATGAGATTCTTCAACCTCTTTCCTCAATTTTAAGGCCCAACTAGGAAGAGCGGGTGAGTAAGGGACATGGTTAGAATCAAGAGAATCACCAAAAAGCCTAAGTACATCATTAGACTTTCCCTTGTCCTTGTATGACATGGTTGCCAAACGTTTCTCACACAACTTCTCTAAGGGAGGAAGCATAACATCACCATCAAGATTCCTCACACCTTTAGCTAAGCACAATTGAGTTATAAACCCCGGAAAAGCCAATTTCTTGTCCAAACGACTAGTACAAGCCGCACTTTGAATTTGCTCCACAAGCAATTCACCAAGGTTTATAGGTTGGTTAGTAACCAAGGCATACACAATCTTAATCTTGTCTCTATTGAGCTCCGAAGCATTAGTAGAACAATAAGATTGGAGCATACAAATAAATGCCAAAATGCACTAATTTTTGTTAGCTCACCTTGCCTAATAAAAGCACGTTTCCCCCACACAAAATCATCATCATCACAAAGAGTCTTACCCATTAAATCAAGGTTTTCCAAGACATCAATATCAAGGAAATCCGATTCAATGTCATCGGACAAGTTAAGAAATTCATTAACCTTCCTAGGGCAAACTCTAAAGACAACTTTCCTTATGCTAAGAGTAGCACTAGTCACAGTAGAACCGGATTTGTAAGCATTATAAAATTCTCTAACAATGGTCTCATTAGATACTCCTAACATGTTGACCCATGAAATCCAATTCCTACTCTTAAGCACATCATAGACATATGATCCAATACAAGAGTCCAAGTCAATACCTCTTTCTTGAATTATCTTTTTGCACCCAAAAATTCCCAATTCATCAACTTTGTTACCTTTGGAAATTTTGGACGAAATTGTAGGTTTCGACTTGGCAATGGGAGATGAAGAAGTATTTCCACCAACCTTCTTTGCTTTACCCATTATCTTGCAACACAAATCAAACTAAAAACAAAGTGAGAGGAAACAAAGAAACAAATAAGAAACCAATAAACATATACAAAGGCAAAACACTATATTTAATAAATCACCATGCAAGTAAGAATTTATCATAGCATCTTCATGATTTATCAAAAATAAGAATAATGCCAACAATTAACAACCTTGAAGAACATGTGAACATGTCATAAAAGAGAACAAGAATTTAGCATATTATGCTCCCCCTTGACAAGTGCCTCATCTAAAATCAAGATAGACAAATGTTCACAAAAATCACCACACAATCACATCACAAGCAATCTTTATTAGATTTGCAAATAAGCTTCACATATCTAAGAGAGTTACATCAAGATTTTCAATCACTCTCATATGTCATCAAAAATTGCTAAAGTATCACAAATACTAATTAAGCAAAAGTGAGTGTGTGAAGATTTGCTTCAAGTATATGAAAAGAAGTAGTTTGATAATCAAGCATGCACACAATTTCAACATCTATTCATCTTAGGCCTTTCCATAAAAAGGTCAAACCGGTTATCATCCGAAATTTTGCTTATAAAGAGAATAGATTTCAACATGTGAGCGTGTGTGTGCATGTGGCTCGTCAACCCATTTCTATTTGTCAACCCGAGCTCTTTTGATTATTCAACTATACTCCAAAAGCCTTTTATTTTTTTTTATTTTTTTATTTTTATTTTTTTTATTAAGGCTTGAATCAAAGAATTTTTTTTTTATGATTCAATTCAACACTTCTTTGATTTTTCTAACATAAACATATACACCTCATGGCGGCTTTCACTCATCACAATGACGTAGCCCTTTCCAACATTGGGTGGCTTCACAACCAAGGTGTGTAGCCCTTTCCATGAGGGTGCTCGTTGAGTTCTATGTTGCCGAAGCAAATGGATACCAACCATTGGTCATTTTTAAATGTACTAGTCCTTAGGACTTCAAGGTGTATCCAAAGCGAACATCAATCAAGCTCAACATACTTAACAAAACATACAAGAGAAGCAAAGTGCATTTTTGAAACCAATTTCAAGGCTTAAAAGCACATGATCTAAAAGCAAGTAAAGAGACTTACTTAAGATCTCTACTTCTCAAGAGAGTAGCTATCAAAGAATATGAAGCTCACATTATTCAAATATTAGCCACTCAACAATCATACAAATAACAACACGCTTCATGAAATAAGATCAATGTGAACACTTATCACCAAAAGATCTTAAACTAGCAAATGTCAAAGAGTACCATATAAACACTATATTAGTTCTCAATTATGACATGCTTCATGAAAGTGATACAAACAATGAGTTGATAGATGAAAAATCAAGTAAGCAAGCAATATGATATAGAGATACCTTCGCAAGCTATTTTCACCAAATACAAAGCCTTCACCCTTTTTATGAGTCCTCTTGGCTTGTGAGTCCTCATGACTACAAGTTATAGGTGTGTCGATTCCAAGAGACTAAAGGCAATGTAATCCAACTCAAAAAAAAAAAATGACTTTCTCTAAAAGCCATAACAATAATGTTATCATATAGATTCCAAAAAAAAACTTCTCAAAAGTTAACCAACAAATTTTGACTATCAAAACAAACAAAGTGAGATAGCTAAGTTCATGTCAAGTTGTAAAGATACAAAGCAAAAAGCTAAGCCTCTTATCAACGACACTAATCTTAAAGCTAACTCACATGTGCAACTTACACTAATGGTAAGAGCACTCACCCTTGACAAATTTTGTCTTGGGTGGACAAACATAAACATCATCAAGATTCTCTTTGACCACAATGTTGAACCTAGAGTAAAGTTCTTCCACAACTTGATTCACAATAATATCATTAATACTCTTCTTCTCAACATTGTTAGCAACACATGCATGGTCAAACTTTGTAGGATATGCATTCTTCACCTTCCGGATATTCTTAGCATGCTTTGACAAATTATCATGCTTTCCATATTCAAAAGCTTTAGCATGCATAGAATTAGGTCCAATCGCTCTATTCCTAGATGCATTTTCTAAGTTGCAATATTCAATGAATTTATAGCACTTGGGCTTGATATGGCCTAAGGTATTGCAAAAATGACATATGGGAACAAAAGGAGAGATTTTACCTTCCGGTGGTGGTGGAGGACAAATGGGAGTTTCAAGGGGTACCTTATTCTTCAATTTGTTCTTTTTCTTGGAACGTCTCTTCTTAGGAGCTTTCTCTTCAATGATAGCTTCACTAGTAGGAAGTGATGCTTCTATGAGCTTCTCTTCAACCACCGCTACACTTGAGCTCTCTAAGTTCATATTAGAGATGATCCTATCCTTTTCAAGCAAAATACCCTCAACTTCGCAAAGCTTCTTTTCAATAGCATTCTTTTCACGCAAAAGCCTACGAGTTGTAGCAACAAACTCATCCACTTGAATCTTGATCAAGTCTTCCTTCTCATCAATCTCACTCAAGGCTAATTTCAACTTCTCCTCAAGAAACTTCACCTTAGCCAAAAGATCAATGTAGGATGGATTATCATTTGAACACTCTTGATGACTTTGATCAATCTCCTTATCCAATGAATCTTGATTAACATCCTCTAGAGTAGAGTGAGAAGCCATGAATGCAACAAAGTTGCTCACTAGCTCTTCTTCACTAGAAGACTCATCACTTGAGCTCTCCTCATCACTAGAGGCATCATCTTCACTCCATGTAGCCGCCATAGCCTTTCCCTTCTTGTCCCTCTTAGAATCACCACTAGGACAATCCGAAGCATAATGTCCAAGCTTCTTGCATTTGAAGCATTGAACCTTCCTATTGCTCTTAGCATGGCCACTCCTCTCATGAGGTGGAGTAAAGGATTTCTTGACTTCCTTGTCCCTTGAGTACTTACCACTTGACTTGGCACCTTTCCTCATGAACTTCCTAAACTTCCTAACCAATAACGCCATCTCCTCATCATCATCGCTACTACTAGCTTCCTTGACAACCTTGAGAGCTAAACCCTTGTTCTTAGCCTTTGGTTTCATGCACGCCTCAAAAGTTTGAAGAGATCCTAGCAACTCATCTAAGCTCATGACGTCAACGTCCTTGCTCTCTTCAATGGCGGTAACCTTGGCTTTGAACCTCTTTGGAAGAGATCTAAGAATCTTCCAATTTAGCCTCTCACCGGAGATAGGAGTACCAAGAGCTTGGCATTGGTTGGCGATGTCTAGAAGCTTATCTTGGAAGTCAATAAACTTGTCTTCCTCACCCATTTGCAAAACCTCAAATTGGGAAGTGAGCAATTGAAGACGAGACTTCTTCACCGCTTTAGTCCCCTCATTGGTGACTTGGAGAGCCTCCCATGCCTCCTTAGCGGTTTCTAGGTTTTGAATGTAGGAGAATTGCCTACTATCAACACCTCCAAAAATAGCATTCACCGCTCGATGATGCCATTTTGCTAACTCAAACTCATTAGTAGACCACTCACTCCTAGGCTTGGAAACGGTCTCTCCATCCACAATCTTGTTAGGAGCAAGGTAACCTTCTTCAACGGTCATCCAAGCTCTCTCATCAATAGATCGGATGTAAGCCTTCATCCTCAATTTCCAAAACCCGTAGTTGTGACCCTTGAGAAGAGGAGGCCTAGAATTCGAAGCCCCTTCGGTCATCACATCATCTTGGAAAACCATTCTAGCAAATACCTAAGCAATCCACTCGTAAGTGTAAACCGGATCTCGCCGAGTGCCGTCCGACGACCCGCTCTGATACCAATTGAATGTACACAAACGAAGTTAAATTGCTTAAAGCATACCTAGAGGGGGGGGGTGAATAGGTTTTTACACCTTTTTTCAAACCCTTGAACAAACATCCGTTTGTCCCTCAAGGTAGCCTTACACACAACACTATAATCCAAGATAGACATACATAGACAATATGATGACACAATCATAATTGAAATGTCTAAGTATATCAACAAGTCATGTGAGGTAAAATATCAAATAATCATAACAACAAAATAAACTTGTATTTCATAAGATGTTCAATGTGTTACAAGAGTGAGCAAAATGTCACTAAACAAATATTACAATATACAAAAGAATCAAAGATACAAATTGATCTATAGAATGAATATACTAATCACACTATACAAAGACTTGATTCAAAATACATCACAAGTCAATATTATGAATCAAGACAATAAAATATACAATTAAAATATAAGAGAAGAGATAGAAAGAATTAACACAAGGGATTTTTTAACGTGGTAAAACCTCCAAGGAGGAAACATCCACGGGTTGAATTACAACCATTGGGTACTATATTATTGGAAAGTAAACATAGAACATTCACAAAGTGACCAATCTTTAGCTCACCCAACCTAGTGAAGTCTAAGCCTACCCAACCCTATTGGAAAGTATGAAATCCCTCAATGATGCGGAACCACCATATATTGGACAACACACTCAACCAACATCGATGGTAGATTAGAAATTCCTCAAGAGTGCATACACATCCCGTGTACCCCGCTCTATCGGAGTCTATGTCTAACCATACGCCTAGGCCTACCAATATGTTAGCCAACTCCCTATCCAAGGCACTCTTGCCTCTAGGGAGCCTCCCATGCATGACTATCCGAGTCCTCCCGACTCTAGCCATGACTTCTTGCTTACCTATCCGAGTCATCCCGACTCTAGGCAAGACTTCTTGCTTGGCTATCCGAGTCATCCCGACTCTAACCAAGACTTCATGCCTTTTACAAGGACTTCCTAGTGTGATCATGTGAATGCAAATGATGCAAACATTCATTTCAACATAGAACATGTGATCAATACATTCTATGGCACAAATAGACCTAAACATGTGAAAACACAATTAATCAAGTCTAGATGCAAAAATACATGAATAGAAACCTAAGCATGTGAAACACCTAACACATATACTCAAAGTCTCATTCACACATATAACACTTGAATCACAAAATGTTCATTAAGTCCTAATTCAAGATGCTATCAATATACAATCAAAGTCTAGATATATGAGATTAAAATCAATCAATATACTAGACAAAAATATAGAGCAAGGTTTTGAGATTTACATCAATCAAAACCTATATTCTCTAAATCACAAACAAATACACAAATCCTTGATTTCTCCAATCAAAGGACCAAATCAAATCTCAAAGTCATTTTAACACAAAATTAATTCAATTAAGTATCAAACAACCTAAGATGCCATTCTAATCACAATACAACTCACAAACAAATGTAAAACCTAGAATCATAAAATCTAGTCAACATAAGTCCACAAATTGAGTTTCAATTGGAATGATAATCAAGCTACCTTTTCAAATAGCTTTCATAAAACAATAACATATATATAGAAGAAGAAACCCCAAGCAAATGGAAGGTGAAATAACAAGAAATCCCAAAGTTGAGACTCAAACCTCAAGTTCTGCAGCTGGTACGAATTTCAGTGTCCAACCACTTGAAATCACGATCAATCAGCCACCAAATCACTTGAAGATGTTAGAGGACTCAAATACGAACACTCTCCAACTTGAATCACTCAAATCTGACTCCGGATGAGGAAGATATGGTGTTTTGAAGTTTGGAAAAATTGGAGAGAAGTGTATACGGGAATTCTGAAATTTTTGCTTGGAAAATTCAAAATGAGAGAGAGAGGGAAGAAATAGGAGGAGAGAGAGAGAACATTTCGACCAATCATGTGGTGCCACGTCACCCCCAGGCCGTGGGGGGCGCGTGGCCCACACGGGAGCAGAAGGGGCTCCAGGCCGTGGGGCCCACGGCCTCAACCACGGCCAGCCCATGTGGCCCACGGCCTGGGCTGTCCTCTCCCGCGCACTCTCGGTTCGTCGGCCCGTATCTCGAGCGTCCGAACTCCGAATTCGAATCCGTTTTCGGATTACGAACCGTGACTCTCTCACACACAAAAACGACTATACAACT
Organism: Acer saccharum; assembly: GCA_030490815.1. Taxonomy (NCBI): domain Eukaryota; kingdom Viridiplantae; phylum Streptophyta; class Magnoliopsida; order Sapindales; family Sapindaceae; genus Acer; species Acer saccharum. The sequence continues at coordinate 27,535,492 of CM059869.1, read as the reverse complement.
TTGAAAAACGGTTGAGAAATCATCTCGGAAATCATCGATGAAGTCAACACAATGTAAGAGAACGTAAAGTGGCATAGTCAACACGTTTGGACTCGAAACCTTATGAATGAGTAACCGAAACGACCGGAACTCAATAAGGCATTGAATAAGAACATGTTCAAGTCCTAAACACAAAATACGGAAACATATAAACACAAATACACACACATATGCTAGTTTCCGGACATAGTCCTAGAAAATGCAAAACACAAAGTTTATTAACTAAAAGTGAATGCATGAGCATATTTTGCCAAGTGTGTGAAAGTGAAATGTAAATGAAATAAAATCATGAAGAGACACACAAAAATGATATGTGTGGGTGTGTGCCTAGCCTTGTAAGAGATAAGAGGTCATGTATACCTTTGTAGACCGATAATGTCCGAAACTCTTAAAAGCCGGCAACTTGAACGAATAATGGTTGAGACGTCCTTCGTCTTTGAAATCCTTCATTTTCTAACCACTAAACATTACAAGTAAAACACGTTTTGATATGGAATTAATGCCAACACTAATTATCAACCTAACACTAGGTATCCAAGTAATAAGGGATAGAAAGAATAAAACGATTGCATTATCCCAAGCTTCATACATAGACAAGATCTTGTCTAGGTTTTCCATGCAGGATTCCAAGAAAGGTATGTTACCTTTCAGACATGTAATCAAGCTTTCTAAGGAACAAGTTCCTAAGAATGAGCATGAAAAGCAATTCATGAGTAGAGTTCCATATGCCTCGGCAGTTGGAAGTCTCATGTATGCAATGCTCTGCACTAGACCAGATATTTGTTTTCCTGTTGGCATAGTTAGCAGGTTTCAATCGAAACCTGGTCCTGATCACTGGACGGCAGTCAAGCATATTTTCAAGTATCTCAAGAGAACGAGAGATAATATGCTTGTATACTCTGGAGGGGATTTAATTCCCGTTGGGTATACAGATTCTGATTTCCAATCAGATTCTAACTCTAGAAAATCCACATCAGGAGCTGCGTATACTATTGGAGGAGGAGTAGTCATATGGAGGAGTATCAAGCAATCTGGTATTGCTGATTCCACCATGGAAGTTGAGTATGTTGCTGCATGCAAGGCTGCCAAAGAGGCTGTTTGGCTCCGCTAATTCTTGATAGACTTGGAAGTGGTTCCTAGTGCGAATAAGCAGATCACTATCTACTGTGACAACAGTGGAGCAATGGCTAATTCGAAAGAACCAAGAAGTCACAAGAGAGGAAAATACATTGAAAGAAAATATCATCTTTTAAGGGAGATTGTTCAAAGAGGTGACGTGACGATTACCAAAATCACGTCAGCAGAAAATCTAGCGGATCCCTTCACAAAGGCTCTACCTCAGAAGAGTTTCGATGGGCATCTAGAGAACATGGGCATGAGAGATATGACACATTTGCTATAGCGCAAGTGGGAGATTGTTAGGATTATACTCAATAGCAAGAGTGTAATGTTGTAATTGACAATCTTTTTCATATTAATAAAGTGATTTTTGGTTTAACAAATCTTATAGCATTTATAGCTTAATATTATAATTGTCAAAGTAAATAATCATAAGGTCTAAAGACTATGAGAAAAGAAGAATTGTTCGTACATCTGGATATGTATGAGGTAGACACAATTCTTTAGTTAGTCTTGAATAATGTTCTCAACTTAAGTTAAAGGTTGGGCACCTTTATCTTGTTAAAGTTGTAGAATTCTTTTGCTAGCATTTGAGTGGGATCAAATGAGATATGATGAGTCTAAAATCATCGGAGTGTCTCCGAGTAAAAGAATCTAGTGCACTGGGTGCATTGAACTGGATCACAATCAAAAGCTTTATCTAGAACCGTCAATAGATAATAGTCTTTTCATTATCAGGACAATCGGAGAGTCTATCTTAATCCTGAGATAAATGATGGACTTATGGTTGCAAGTGATATCATTTGAGTTATCAATGAGTACGATTATATAGCATAGTCTATCCTCGATAGTTTGGTAATATTCATTTGTTAATCGATAAAGGACTTCATTTATAGATATGGACATCGTGGCTCCATTTATTAAATGAGAGTATAATATCATCATATGGATGTTTTGAGGTAATTAGATATTAAATCTCAACGTTGAGTTTTTGATAGTGACTATTGAAAACATGGCTTCTGGAGAAGTCAAAATATCCAAGTTCAAAACGTGGTCATATGAGTAAATATGGTAACTTGGAGAGTTATAGGCGGTCTATGAACTCTTGGTGATTACTGATATTAATCACGAGGATACGCTATCTCCAACATGATTGTCTAGGGTATGAATGAGGAACATCTTCTTATTCTATCTTTATTTAAGAGTTCAATTTTAGCTCTTTAGTGGAATGAGTTAAAATTAATGGATCGGACCTAAGTGAATCATTTGTTGATTGTGATTAGGTTATGTCTATTGAAGCTTAAATTTAGATAGCCTGCCAAGATCCTCAATCCACACGGACTTACATGGATCACTTGATATATTCTACCGGACCAATTTATGGGTCCATCTAGAATTGCATTTAATATATTAAGAATATAATTTGCACATTATTTGTTTAATGGGCTGATCAATTATATTAATATATTAATGAAAGGAATGTGGGCTTGTTTCTTTTAGTAAGAATGGGTCTGGTTCACATGTGGGCTTTTTATTTAAAGTCCAATGGATTAAATAAAATAAGGAAATAATATTTGGCCCATATATTTAATGTGGGGCGGCAAGGCTATAATATTAGTCAAAAATATTATTTTATTATATTGTTTGATTAAATGAGAATTAATTAATTTATTAATTAATTATTTAATTAAGAAACAAAATCTTTTTCTGATTAGGAAATATGGTTCCTAGAATTATACTATTGGAAGTAGTATACTAAAAGTAAAAGACTTGTTTGGTACGAAAATAAATAATTAAGTTTATTTATTTAATCAAATAAGAAGTCTTTTTATTAAGTCAATAAAAGAATAAAAATACTTATGAGTTGTATTAGGGTTAGGAGTCTAAAGTTGATGTGAATTAGGGTGCAACACAAATCCTTTTTTGTAGAGGAATTGCGGCAACCCTAATAGAACAACATGTAGATTTCGGCAACCCTAAAAGGAAAACAGGAGAAAATTCGGCCACCCTATATAAGAAATAATATAGGGTTCGGCCACCCCTAAGTTCTCACTGGATCAATTTTCTTCTTTTTCTCAACTCATAGAAAAGTTTTTTGATTATTCTGCCAAGACAAAAAAGAGAGAAGAGATTATTCTTTTGATAGTACACTAATTGCTTGTTCATCAATAAGCTTGTGTGTACAACATCGAATTAGGTTCACGCGAGTTTCGATCATTAGATTGAGAACTCAAAAGTGACCGGAATAATCTTTGTGGTCTTTTGTTTGTTTTTTGACTAACAAAAAGAAAAAGAAAGTTTGTTTGTCCATTCTCAGGTATGCAATTCAAAGAAAAGGGAGACCACGCTCCTAGGTGATTCACGTTCGTGCTAGGATTGAAGATCTTGCGGATTACCATCGACGTAAGTCAATCGGATCACGTGACAAAAGGTATTCTACCTTTTGTTACTTTATATGTATGGTTAATTAATTTAAAAGGGTTAAGGTTCATCAAAGGAAAAATTTTAAAATATACTAAATCTATTTTTAGTTTTGCTTCCGCTGCATGTACTACGGTATTTTTCCCTACACCAGAACCTTCTGGACTCAAACGGCGGTTTCATTTGGTGGTCATGGCCGCTGATCAAATCGCCGTTTCACCAATTGTGGTGAAACCAAAGGAAAAGCCAAGGGCAATCTCCGAAGGCAATCGTCGCGCTAAACCAAGCACACCAACGTGCATGCGCGGACGTTTCCGAACAATCTTCGGGAAACGAATTACTAAACACACTAACACACACCAAGATACAACAACGAAGTGCAAGTGTGAAATGTGACATGTGAAGAAAATGCATATAAGAGCAATGAGCATATATGCAAGCATGAGAAATGTGTGTGTGTGTGCAACTAGATCTCTTCAAGGAAAACTAAGCACAAGATATACATTTGGAGTGCTTATCAACTTGAGGTCTTGAGAAGGGCCTTTGAGCTTGATCACCAACACCTAAGCTACTGATGAACACATAAAAGTGTATGTTTAATAAGGGTTGAAATCATTATTTTACACTAGTAGTGTCATTAACTCTCCAAATTTAAGCACATTTACACTTTTGTCTTTTATTTTTGATATTGTTATTTTGATACAGGTTACTTGAAATGGGCATAAATTTTCACTCAAATATTGGATTGATCCCATTCGTTTTCTTGTTTAAAGATGATTCAATTTCCTACAAAACTGCATTTCACATTGAATTCAAAATTCGGATGTTTTGAAGGTCAAACAGAGGGTGGAAGATGACATATGAACAGTTTCGGTACACATTGAACATGCTTCAGTGTTTTGGGCATAACTTAAGCTATAAATTTCGGATAATTACGAACCAAACCATTCTGAAAATCTAAGTAAAAAATACACACTTCTTCTGTTCATGTCAGAGGCCAAATCTAAAGCAAGCAGCACAAAATCGGGGTTCAAAGACAGTGCATGCATGGGCAATCCAAAATTGTCAATGTTAGGTGGCTAAACATTAATTAACCATGTTCCCCTTTTGTGACCCTTTTGCCCTTCGATCTCTCTATAAAAAGAGGTCTTGTAGATGGCTGAAAACATACCTTGAAAATCTTAATTTGTCTCTTGAATCATCTTGGTTCATTGCAAGTTTACCTTGCATGTATTATTATTATTTCTCTCTTTCACTATAAACTTTCTTCTTGCCAATTAGTTTTCTTTTACATGTTTTTCCTTTTATATTTTCATGCTTATTTCCATTTCCATGAGTAACTAGTTTCATTATGCTAAGGTGAAAAGGTGAAGCTCTTGGTATGAAAATAAAGGTTTATTAAAACTCTTAAATTGTGGTTAATGTTTATATTCATTTGTTATTCACATATATGATTTACATTTCTTTTTCTTTATTAACTTGACTCTAATATTGATTTCTCTCTTGTGTATGGGGATCTTAACTTATTGTAGACAATCCTATCAATGGATACTTGAATCCTTTTGGACGGTTGTGTCCTTCTAGATACCGTACGATTTTAGTTATCCCTATACCTCTAGTAAAGGATTCTTGATTCATGATAGTGATTGACACATTGAGTACTTGAAACCCATTGAATCGAAGAGTGGGTAATTCTTGTAATTAAATTAAATGGAAAGAGATATAATTTCATATATGTTCAAACGAGCTTAGATTGTTGTATTTTCCGATTGGAACCTCCTTTGTGTGTGGATTCTGATTAAGTTATAAAAGAGTTAAATAAACCTTTATTCTAAATACCAAGAGTGGAACCTCTAACCTTAGCATACATATTTTTATTTGAGTAATTTTATCATTATATTTGCCCATCATTCACCAATTTAATCATTTTATTTCTTGATATCTCTTGAGATTATTGTTGATTATTGTGAACATTAAAGCTCCTTCCCTGAGGAACGACCTCGTACTTTCCGGGTTAGATTATTACTTTGACACTCTTGCACTTGGGAGTAAAATCCCTTTTCTAGACGTGTCAGCTACCTTTTACACTTCAAACCTCAATTGTGGTTTGTCACCAAAATAAGCCAATTAAACTTAAGGAACTTACAATCTCCCCCATTGGCTATTTCGTGACAAAACCACCACTCACATTGATCCTCACAACAAAAAAGTAACTAAAGATCAACAATGATTTTCTACTTTACAAAGAGATATTAAAAAAAATAAAAACTTCAAGTCTTCAATCTCTTGTAGAACAATCAATTCTTCAAAAAAAAAAAGTATCTACACTTACCAAGACAAGTGCAATGTGAGATGATCAAGTGAAATTAAAACAAGCATTTGCATTTTAAAGAAATTAAGCAACATCATGCAATCAATGTGCAATGCAATGCTCCCCCTCAATTAGTAATCTCCCCAATATGTGAATTAGCTACTACAACTCCCTTACATATACTACTCCCCCTTTTTGTCATAAGATAGGCAAAGGAATATCCCCGAACTGGGTCATTTTAGTAAAGAGAGATAGTAGCATATGAGACATTTGCATAATCATATAAGCCACTTTATGCAACTCAATTAATTTGAGAGAAATAAGGAGATTTATTTCATGAAAATGTGTGATTCAGATGCTTTGCATGGAAGACATGTTGCATTCAAGTCCAAAGTTCAATTGTATTTGACAAAGCAAATTACGAAGGCTTCTAATAGAATTCAAACCAATTTCACCATTTTTCATGAGTAAAGCAAGGATATAGAGATTTCAATTGACTACAATTTAAGAGGTAACTACATCTGAAACAAATTATAGCACGGTGTGTATAATACTATCTAGAGGGGGGGTGAATAGATTTTAAGCTTATTACCCAATTTTTCGTATTAAGTCAAAATTACGAAATTACCCCTAACTAGATAAAGCAATAAGTCAAGTATAAAATGCGGAAATTAAATAACATTTGATTTTTACGTGGAAACCCTCACGGGAAAAACCACGGGCTAGTAAGTAAGCCACACTCGAACCTCAAATCCACTAAATGTGTAAAACGATTACAACCTAATCCCGAAAGTAATCACACACCTACCTAATCCCGGTATGAGTGAACCTAGTCCAATTTGCTTGCGATCTAAGCAACCTAATCCCGGAAGCTACACACAAGACTTACTTTCTCTATGAAGAGAATACAACCCTAAGTGAATATATGAATATCCAAATGCAACATAGAGCAAGGGAAACCCTATATGCTTATCTAAGATGATGAATTTGCAATTAAAGCAATCCTAGATATTACAAACAAAATGACATGTCAATTAGTTAAGCTAATCAAGATTAAGCACAAAACCTAATTAGCTATCACAAAACAACTTCTCAAACATACATCACACTAATCTCAAACTTGTATCCAAAGTATATAAAATAACATACAAGTAATTAATTGAGATTGCTTGTTAAGAGAAACACAAAATATGTAAGATATTAGTGAAAAGCTTACCAAGCAAAGTATGATGAAGAATCCATGCAAGATGACATCTAGAAGATCAAAGATGATGCTAGATGATGATTGATGATCTTGAAAAAGTGTTTGAGTAATTAAAAATGAGTTCCTGGAATTTTTCTTCTCTTTGAAAAATATCCTAAGTATGAAATCTGAATATGAACTCTCTTAATTGACCTAAAGACAAAATAGCATATATATAGGGGGCCAAATCAAAGTGAGGTCATTTTGAGTAAGTTGCAAGAAACGCGCCGATCGGCAGTTTCAATCGGCGGCCAGGCCGCAGATTTCAACCGCCGAATGGCTCCCGAGAAAGGCAGGGGAGAAACAGCGGTTTCGAAACCGCCGAACCAACTATAGAATCAAACCCGAGAATTAAAATCAATCAGGTATGAACGGTGGTTTCGAACGGCGGTCGGTGGCCACCGATCGAACAGTAGAATTGCTCCAGACACTTCTGGAAGCAAACGGCGGTTTCATTCGGCGGCCAGGCCGCCGATCAAACCGTCGAATCACCAAAGATGGTGAAACCAAATGAGAAGCTTAGAGCTTCCTCCTTAAGCGGTCTTCGCGCAAAACCAAGCACATTCTAGTGTATGCACGGACGTTTCCGAATACTATCGGGAAACGAATTACTAAGCACAAAAGCACACAACAAAATACAACATCAAGGTGCAAGTGTGAAATGTGACATGTGAAGAATATGCACACCAAATGCAAGAATGCTAAGTAAGTGTGTGCAACTATCTCTTCAAGATAAGTATGCACAAAGAATTTACCTTCGGTGCTTATCAAGACGAGGTCTTCAAAAGGGCTTTGAACAATAAAACCAACTCCTAAGCTACCCTTACAAAGAACCCCAACATGTGGTTTGTCCACGAAATGAGCCAATCAACAAATGGGAACCTTACAACATCCAACTTTATAAGCGAAACATGGCATGAGCAACTGTTGCACCCTATTCGATTTTTCCGGGTAAGATACATATATGATAGTAGCCATGTTCAACCAATAAAGAAAGAGAGACATTTGGATTTAACATCCTTTGAACGGATACAAGATCCTTTATTCATTTGAGTCTCATTATTGCTTTTCACACATAGTTTTGCATTTAGGAATTTTCAATCATCAATTCATGCTTTTTCATTTTTAAGCATGTCATAAGAATTTCATGCTTTTTCGTTTTGAGCATGTCATTTAAAGAATCATCATGTCATGGAGATAACTATAGGTCATTCAAATTGTACTTCCTAAGTAAATCTCCTAGTCCAAAAATGCATGTTTGAACATAAATATGACATGGATTGCAATCAAAGCAAGGTTCATACTTATTAAAGAAAATATCATATAAGAATATGTGCAACCAAGATACTCAAGCAATTAATAAAGAAACATAATATTTTTCAAAATTTTGCATGTGAAAAGTATGCAAAATAGCTCTTTTTGCTTGAGTTCCCTTTATGGGGTCAATCACCAAAACACATCACTTCACGGGACATATCCTAATAGATCTACTAAGAGTTTTAAACCTAGTTGCATCTAAGGGTTTTGTAAATAAATCCGCTAGTTGATCATTAGTACCTACATGTTCAAGTAATATGCATTTGTTCTCAACTAGTTCTCTTATGAAATGATGTCGGCTGTCAATATGCTTAGTCCTAGAATGTTGCACAGGATTCTTAGAGATGTTAATGGCACTCATATTATCACAAAAGAGGGTTACAGTACCTTGGTTAAATCCGTAGTTGACTAGCATTTGCTTCATCCATAGGAGTTGTGTGCATCCACTCCCCACGGCAATGTACTCGGCTTCGGCCGTGGACAAGGAAATCAAGTTTTTCTTCTTGTAAAACCAAGACATCAAGTTGTTCCCTAGGAAGAAGTAACCGCCCGATGTGTTTTTCCTATCATCGTAATTTTCTGCCCAATCTGCATCACTAAAGCCAACTAAACTATCATTAGTGTCAAAAGAGTATCAAATCCCATAGTTGGATGTCCCATTCACATAGCGAATGATTCTCTTAACGGAAGAGAGATGGGACCCCTTAGGATCCGATTGGTACCTAGCACACACACCCACACTAAAAGAGATATCGGGCCTACTTGTGGTCAAATAAAGCAAGCTACCAATCATGCCCCGATATAGAGTTTGTTCCACACTTTTTCCACTAGCATCCTTGCTAAGTTTCAAAGTGGTACTCATGGGTGTATCACAATGTTTGGCATTTTCAAGACCAAACTTCTTCACTAGGTTCTTAGCATATTTAGCTTGGGTTATAAAAATCTCATCATTTAATTACTTAATTTGCAAACCTAGGAAGTAACTTAACTCACCAACAAGACTCATCTCAAATTTGTGAGACATAACATCAACAAATTGTTGGATTTTGTTGTTGTTGGTGGAGCCACACTCTATATCATCAACATATATTTAAGCTATGAAAAGCTCATCATTGTTTTTCTTGATGAATAGAGTCTTGTCAACACTACCTCTTGTGTAGTCATTGTCAACAAAAAATTGAGTGAGGCGCTCATACCATACCCTTGGTGCTTGTTTCAACCCATATAGAGCCTTCTTGAGGCGATATACATGGTTGGGGTGGTGTGCATACACAAACCCCTTGGGTTGCTCAACAAACACTGGCTCCTGCAAGAAGCCATTGAGGAAGGCACTCTTCACATCCATTTGGTGCAATTTGAACTTGTGCATAAAAGATATGGATAAGAGAAGCCTTATGGACTCAAAACGGGCAACGGGAGCAACTGTCTCCACAAAGTCAATACCCTTAAGAGCATAATCAGAGTCTCATCTTCGTGCTTCCTTGGTAGAGCTAGGCAGTTTCTCTGGAAATGGATGGGAGGATACTTCCTACAGATGGCGCCAAAAAGTGTTAATGGGAAAATATCAGAGGGTTAAACTTCCAATTAACACAATATATGTATCATGAAGACAGAGGAATAATCTTTTTTTATTGATAAATAGCGTACAGTTTTAATGATACAATGATAGTTTATGGGTTTTAGGTATGGTGTCTTGACTGAATAGGTGGTGATGTACTCGTGCTAGTCGATAAGTGGAAAAATTTTGATCCCATCTCTTTTGAGAGTCTTGTAACATTTATAGGTCCCTTTTCTTACTATCCACTCCGTTAATTCAATCAATCAATTTAGCAATCAAAGGGACGTTAATGGTGGCTTCGTTTAGGCGCCGGAATGATCCCAAAATCAAGTGATTTGTTTCCCTTCTTGGCGATATTGACATAGTTGACCAATCCCATTTTAAATGGAGTTTACAAATTGCGAGAAAAGGTCAACTTTCCTTATGTTCAAAGTTTATTGCATGCTGCTCTTTTTCTAACGTGGCTCTGATCCCTTGGTATATCGGTCCTTCCTTCCTTGATAGCCTTCTCTTTTGACGTATTGAAAACTCCTTTGTTACCATGATCTTGACCGAGCGTCGTTGTACCCGGTAGAAAAGATATTTCTATTCTAATTACCTCGCAAATGCACGAGTCAAAGGACAAGTATAGCATGTAAGCAAGGGTCTCGTTCCACAAGGAGATGGATTCGTTAACTGTATCTAGTTCTAGTGTTTATTAAAGCATGTAAAAGGAAAGCGGTGTGGTGTGTGCGGAAATGTAAACTAATTAACTAAGGTAGAAATGTAGCTGGGTGTCTTAGCTATCTAATTAATCTACTCTTAATTAAGTTAATCTACTCTTAAAGGCAAGACAACTTAACTACGAAAATAAAGGTGGCTTAGAGATAAGCAAGATATGAAACGCATATGGGACATCGGTTTACCAAACACAATATGCAAATCTATGTATATTGTATAACATGTTAATATCAATTAATTCAGTAAAGGGTTCGTTTTCTTGATTAGGGGATTACCAAAATCATGATCTTGATTAAGGAATTGCCCAGAAATCAAATCACCACTCTCTAAGTCGGAAGAGTGATTGTGTCTATGGTCTAGACCCATTAAGCACAAGAACAATGAACCAAGGCTATCATAGCAAAGTCATGCATAAGCCTTTTCCATTCTATAGAGCTAATAGCCAAATTCATACCCGGAATGGTATTCCGAGCACAAACTCAACTCTCAATCTCTCTAATCACTCTAAGCATAGCATGATGAATTTTCTACCAACATACATACATAAATGAGATATTTGATTACAACTACTCCTACATCATTAGTTAATCTACTCATAATCTCATTCATACATACATATCAATAGACAACTCTATATACACATGAATATCATAATAAGAGATTATAAATGAATAACATAGAATAGAACAATACATGAATCAAATCTAAGAAACAATACAAACATATATTATAGCATAAGTGTTGGTTACAAATATTCCCACATGAAATTACACATCAATAGATTACAAAGATGAGGAAAGGGATTACCCTTGAAGACAAGCCTCCAAAGCTCTCCCTATCAATGAAACTCCTATGGCTTGAACACAAGCCCTCCTATCTCTGCATATCTACTCTCCATGGAAGGCTTTCCATGGAGGAAAATCCCCCATGGAAGGCTTGGAGTTGCTCTCTCTCTTTTGTGGAGTAAGAACAAAGCTCTATGTGTTGATTCTTTGGTTGGTCACTTGGTTCACCCTTTGAAAGAGAAGCTAAAGAGGTGAAGACATGAATGCCCCTGAAAATATCATGATTTTGGCTCGAACAGGGGTCTGGCGGGTTTGTGCAGCGGGATATGTCTAGCCACATGGACTGGCCAGAATCTTGGCGACTTCGTGCGGCGGTATATGTCTAGCCACACGAACTAGCCAAAGTTTCGATGGATTCGTTCCGCGGGCAATGTCTAGCCGGCCAGAATGTACAAGCTAGCGGGAATCCTGGCGGGTTCGGTTCCGCGGGACATATCTAGCCGGCCCGAAAGTCTGAACTAGCCATGGTGCTCCGCAGGTTCTGTTCCGCAGGTTCATTCTCGCCGGTCCAAACCGCCGGAACTCTTCTTCACACATAATTGCCCTGTTTTGCCCATTTTCGGTACAAACACCATCCATGTGGGATATTTACCTGCACATAGCTAAAACACACATTATATACACAAAAGTGCTCGGAAACGAACGCAAAAGATAGGAAAAGAGAGCGCTAAATATGAACATTTGGAGCGCGATCAAACCCCCAAACCTAACTTTTGCTCGTCCTCGAGCAAAACAAAAAACGAAAAACAAAACAAATTAACAAACTAAACACTAAAGCAATAACATAGAAACTAATTAGTCCTCTGTCATGGGAGAAACGATGGCACTTAGCACGTGCCACAAGCCTTTTAAACCCCTAGGTGTCCCTAGTAGGAGGAGTGAAGTCTCCTGAGGATTTACCAGATACGATACCCACAAACGCAACTCTACAAAGCAAAAGGTTAAGATGCAATTTGTACATACCAAGCAAAAACTACAAGCATGCTAGAATTTCTGCATAAAGACTAATAATATGTCATTCAAATCACCGGATTTCAGTCATATGTTCACTCAGAATCTAGGCTATCACTCTTTATCAAACATATGTGAATGGGAGTTTATGTATAGAAATCAAAATATAACGCATATGAGTATTTTCAAATAAAGCACAATTTCTGAAAATGGATCTCATGGAAGGAATTGAAATACCATGAACGTGAAAAACGCATGCATCAACTCATATTCCCAATATAGACTTCCTAAGAGATCAATTAGGCTTTCCCTAATTTGTATTGTGACCAATGGTGATTTGTGGTGTATGGATGTTATGGTAGGAATGGATAGATAAAGCTATTAATCATGCCAAAGTGTTTAAACATTAAACTTTCAATATAGTAAGCTCTATGTATTTTTCATAATACAATTTAAGCGTCTAGGCTATAAACTTTAAAGGTGTATAATTTGCTAATATTTGTAATCACATCTTTGAGTAACTTTACATTGAAGATTGAAGGCTTAAGTGTTTTTCATTGAACACCTCTTTTTGAAAGCCTTTTTCTACCACAATTTTTACACATTTGCCTCAGTACACGCTTTTACACAATTTGGAGCTTACAATTGACTTTTATTAAGCTATGCACCTTAACATGATTAATAAGTAGGGAGTGGTTAAGTGTTTGAATTGTGGGTGATGTGTGTAGGTTTAGTGTTTGGTCTCAATTTAAACAATGAAGTACACATATAGGGACATGGAAGTGTTTAGGCTAGATTTGGAGTTTAGCACACACTATAGCCCAAAATCATTTCTAAAAATCCATCTAGCAAGGGAATACGAATTTCAACAATCAGTCCACATATATGTTCTATGGCAATCAATGCAAAATTGATGTACAATGAGATCACTAAAAATTAAGAAACAATATTCGAAGAGTGTTTAATGAGTAGAAACAAAATACCCTCTCAAATAAAAATGCTTATAGGCACAAATTCTCACAAGGGTAGCCTCCACTATTCTCCTAAACTAAACAAGAATAGAGTTCTATCTACCTCAACATCAAAAGATTGGCACTGTAAAAGCAAATTAATAGTGACGCAAAGATCATACATGGCATGAATGATAGTCAAGATATAAACCTAAAAGCATACATGACATGTCTCTACCGGCACACACAAATATTATCTCAACAAAAATGGACTTCAATTCCAAAATTTTCAATTTTGACCAATTTGTAGAGATTTGAAAATTATTAATGACAAAACCTAAAAAAACAACATCACAAAAAGTTGTCCACACCCCCAAACCTAAACTTAACATTATCCTCAATGTAGAACAACGGGACTTTTTCCGTACATAAATTGGACAACGCTTAGCAAGATTCGGAAATAAGAACAACAAAAACACAAAGACTAAAAACAACAAAACAAAATAAATCCTAAGATCTAAGCACAAACAACTCGTACTCTTAGATCTAAACAAAAATAAAAAATAAAAATTACAAAATATACAAGCAATGCATTTATCTATGAAGCTCATTGGTGGAAAACTTACCACCATACTACAACGACACATATTACATTACGCTCAACTCAACAAATATGCATTCCATAATAATTGAAGCACAAAACTAAGACTCTATCCAATCCTCTCAAATCCAAAAATGGATGAGTCGATTGAAGAGACTTAATGTTGGGAAAGCAAAGTGTAGAGGATACCTCTTGTAGCGTGCGTCGCGGTCCATGGACTGTGCAGTCATCCACTGTTGGGGCTCGGCGCGGGTTCATTCCCGCGGGCTCTTTCCCGCGGGCTCTTTCCAGCGGAATGAAGTCACGGAAGGTCCAGCGAGTTCATTCTTTCTGGCTGGCGGGCTTTTTCCCACGGATACAAAGTCGCTGACATTTCCCATCACAGTCCCGCGGGTTCTTCTCTTCTGCTCAACGGGTTCTTTCCCGCTGAAGGAAGTCGCGGACTCTCCTCGAGTCTTCTCGTGAGTTCATGCCTTCTGGACGGCGGGTTCATTCACGCGGACTTGTCTCGCTCAAGGCTCCAAAGTGGAACTCGCGTCTTTGGTTGTGCGCATTACCCGCGGATTGAGGTCGCGGAAGATAAAATTTGCTCATTGAAGCTCTCTTCCTTGATTCCGGACCTGAGAATCCTGCACAACACCAATACTCAAACAAAATCAAACGCATTTGCTTGATATGAAAATAAAAACAATAAAACAAACAAACATGACAACTACATTATTTGCTAAAACTAAATACGGCTAACGAAAACCATTCCTCGGCAGCGGTGCCATTTTCTGACCGGGCGTCTCTGTACCCGGTAGAAAAGATATTTCTATTCTAATTACCTCGCAAATGCACGAGTCAAAGGACAAGTATAGAATATAAGCAAGGGTCTCGTTCCATAAGGAGATGGATTCGTTAACTGTATCTAGTTCTAGTGTTTATTAAAGCATGTAAAAGTAAAGCGGTGTGGTGTGTGCGGAAATGTAAACTAATTAACTAAGGTAGAAATGTAGCCGGGTGTCTTGGCTATCTAATTAATCTACTCCTAAAGGCAAGACACCCTAACTATGAAAATAAAGGTGGCTTGGAGATAAGCAAGATATGAAACGCATATGGGACATCGGTTCACCAAACACAATATGCAAATCTATGTAGATTGTATAACATGTTAATACCAATTAATTCAGTAAAGGGTTCGTTCTCTTGATTAGGGGATTACCAAAATCGTGATCTTGATTAAGGAATTGCCCCAAAATCAAATCACCACTCTCCAAGTCAGAAGAGTGTTTGTGTCTATGGTCTAGACCCATTAAGCACAAGAACAATGAACCAAGGCTATCATAGCAAAGTCATGCATAAGCCTTTTCCATTCTATAGAGCTAATAGCCAAATTCATACCCGGAATGGTAATCCGGGCACAAACTCAACTCTCAATCTCTTTAATCACTCTAAGCATAGCATGATGAATCTTCTACCAACATACATACATAAATGAGATATTTGATCACAACTACTCCTACATCATTAGTTAATCTACTCCTAATCTCATTCATACATACATATCAATAGACAACTCTACATACACATGAATATCATAATAAGAGATTATAAATGAATACCATAGAATAGAACAATACATGAATCAAATCTAAGAAACAATACAAACATATATTATAGCATAAGTGTTGGTTACAAATATTCCCACATGAAATTACTCATCAATAGATTACAAAGATGACCAAAGGGATTACCCTTGAAGACAAGCCTCCAAAGCTCTCCCTATCTATGAAACTCCTATGGCTTGAACACAAGCCATCCTATCTCTGCATATCTACTCTCCATGGAAGGCTTTCCATGGAGAAAAATCCCCCATGGAAGGCTTGGAGTTGCTCTCTCTCTTTTGTAGAGTAAGAGCAAAGCTCTAAGTGTTGGTTCTTTGGTTGGTCACTTGGTTCACCCTTTGAAAGAGAAGCTAAAGAGGTGTATATATAGTTGGGCAAATTTGGGCAGGAATGGGGTGTGAAAAGACATGAATGCCCCTGAAAATATCATGATTTTGGCTCGGACAGGGGTCTGGCGGGTTTGTGCGGTGGGATATGTCTAGCCACACGAACTAGCCAGAATCTTGGCGACTTCGTGCGGCGGGATATGTCTAGCCACACAAACTAGCCAAAGTTTCGGTGGATTTGTTCCGCGGGCAATGTCCAGCCAGCCAGAAGGTACAAGCTAGCGGGAATCTTGGTGGGTTCGGTTTCGCAGGACATATCTAACCAGCCCAAAAGTGTGAACTAGCATGGTGCTCCGTGAGTTCATACTCCCCTGTTCCGCGGGTTCATTCTCACCGGTCCAAACCGTCGGAACTCTTCTTCACACATAATTGCCCTGTTTTGCCCATTTTCGGTATAAACACCTTCCATGTGGGATATTTACCTGCACATAGCTAAAACACACATTATATACACAAAAGTGCTCGAAAACGAACACAAAAGATAGGAAAAGGGAGCGCTAAATGTGAACATTTGGAGCACGATCAGATCTCTACTGCTTAGTAGACCGGTTCTATGAAGGAATCGCGATATAGGGTTGTTATGCATTGTTGGACCACGGCACCAGTACTTTTTAGGTATCAGGGAACCAGGATGGTGTGGTAGCAGGATCCTCTGGACCTCGATTTCAATGTTTCCTGGTACCTACGAATCTAGGTGATCCCAATCCCGATCCTGATTCATAGGTGGCATGCATGGGTAAATCGATTCTGGCTTCTTCTTGAGGTAGCCGGATGCTCCCTATAGTGCCCCTTTACTTTATGTGGTCTTGACAAGGATGGAAAATTCTTCTTTGGACCCCTACCATTTTTAGGCGGTTAACAGTAGGATTGAAAGCATGATGGAAAGAAAGAGGCTTAGAAGAGCCAATTTGCTTGTGCCAAGGAAATCTTTAGTCAATAATCCTATGAACTCAAGTAACATGCAAACTATGACCACTAGGAATAAAAATATGTCACCTAGGTGGATAAGAGAAGATGAACCCGCTTGCTATGATGCTAACATGTCTCCCATAGGTTCAACTAGGTCCAATAGACTTGGTAGGTCTTTAAGACCTCATGCCCTTCATTGATGCGGTGTGGTAATTGACCCCATATCGGGAAATCAGGCAAAGAGAGCAAATTTGCATACTTGTCACATGCAAAAATTTGATAAACATTATCCTTTTTTATTAATTGCTTGAGTATCTTGGTTGCACATATGCTTATATGACATTTTCTTCAATAAGTGTGAACCATTGCTTTGATTGCAATCCATGTCATATTTATGTTCAAATATGCTTTTTTGGACTAGGAGATTTACTTAGGAAGTACTCTTTGAATGACATATAATTAATCTCCATGACATAATAATTCTTTTAAATAACATGCTTAAAATGAAAAGCATGAAATTCTACTGACTTGCTTAAAAATGAAAAGCATGAATTGATGATTGCAAATTCTTAAATGCAAAATTATGCGTGAAAAGCAAAGTATGAGACTCAAATAAATAAAGGATCTTGTATCCGTTCTAAGGATTTTAAAATCCAAACATATCTCTTTCTTTATTTGTGAAACATGGCTACTATCATACATGTATCTAACCCGGAAAAATCGAATAGGGTACAAAAGTCACTCATGCCTTGTTTTGCTTATAAAGTTGGATATAGTTGCACTTTAAAAATGAATGAATGACTATTCTATATCCTTGCTTTATTTCATGACAAATGGTGAAATTGGTTTGAATTCTTTAGGAAACCTTTGACATTTGCTTTGCAAAACACCATTGCTTTTGGACTTGAATGCAACATGTCATGCATGCAAAGTATTATTATCACACATTTTCATAAAATAAATCTCCTTGTTTCTCTCCTGTTAATTAAGTTGTATAAAGGGGCTTATATGATTATGCAAATGCCTTGTATACTACTACCTCTCTTTGCTAAAAGGACCCGATTGGGGGGATACTCATTTGCCTATCTCATGAAAAAAAAAAAAAAAAAAAAAAAAGGAGTAGTATGTGTAAGGGAGTTGTAGTAGCTAATTCGCATATTGGGGAGATTACTAATTGAGGGGGAGTAACCTGTTGAGAGGGAGCATTGCATTGCACATTCATTGCATAATGTTGCTTGATTTCTTTAAATGCAAATGCTTGTTTTGATTTCACTTGATCATCTCACATTACACTTGTCTTTGAAAGTGTAAAAACTTTGTTTTGAAGGATTGATTATTCTACAAGAGATTGAAAACTTGAAGATCTAGCTTTTAAATACCTCTTTATAATGTAGAAAATCATTGTTGACCTTTAGTTTCTTTTTTGTTGTGAGGATCAATGTGAGTGGTGGTTTCGTTACGAAATAGCCAAATGGGGAGATTGTAAGTTCCTCAAGCTTGATTGGCTTATTTCGATGACAAATCACAATTGGGGTTTGAAATGTAAGGGTAGCTTAGACATTTAATTATTGGTGATCAAGCTCAACAAAGGCCCTTTCAAGACCTCAAGATGATAAGCACTTCAAAGGTAAATCACTTGTGCTTAATTTACATTGAAAAGACTTAGTTGCACACACACACTTCTTATGCTTGCATATGTATTCATTGCTCTTGTGTGCATTCTCTTCACATCTCATACTTGCACATCTTGCATATGTAGACTAAGTGTGAATTGATCATTTGAAAAGATAAATTTTCTCTTTCCCGCTGCCTGTATCTGATCGCGCTCCAAATGTTTACATTTAGCGCTCCCTTTTCCTATATTTTTGTACTTGTTTCTCGGGTAAAACCGGGTATTTAATGGAATAAATAAGTGTTTCAGGTAATTAGGGAAGTTCAGGGGCATTGTTGTCAATATGGTGAAATCAGGGGCAAAAGTGCAAAATTTGGGAAATTATTGAAGATTCCGTGAATAGGATAAAGATCAGGGTGCAGAACGTAATTCGCCAGCCAAGGCGGGTTCTGAAGGCGGGAATATTCCAGCCTTCCCGAAGGTTTGAAGTCACCAGAGCAAGGCAAGTTCGCGCGGCGGGTTCATGCGGCGGGAAATTAGCCGCCTATATCTTTTCTGAAGCAAGGCGAGTTCGCGCGGCGGGTTCGTGCGGCAGGCAAGAGCTCGCCTTCCAGGGGATCCAAGCCCGCTGACCAGACCGACTTAGCCATTTTGCACACCCAAAACACTCCCCTATATATATATATTCTTCTCTCTTAACCCTAAACACTATCGCTAATATCCAAACTTACACCCAATACATACAAATTACCCTAGAATAGCCTAATCAACCTCCAATCTCACAAGCCACCATTGTTTCCAAGCTTGGGAAGGTCAAGGAGAAGCCTAGCTAGCTTGAGGACTTCACCAAGAGTTTGTGTTGTCTTCTTTATCTTCTTGGTTTCTTTAGTTTGTTGTTGTTGTAACTATATGTTTATGTTGGGATTTTGATGAGATTGTAATAATATTCAATAGTTGGTTGATGTGTTTATGTGCTTGTGCTTAATATATACATGTTAGTTGATTAATCAATTAATTGATATGTAATGGATTTAGACTAATTGAGATTTCAATAACATGCATGGATGATCATTTATGTATGTGTCTTTATCCTAGTTTAGGTTGGTGAAAACCAATCTTGTAAGCATATTGCCATTAACTAGGAATTGGATTTATTGCATGAACATTATTTCCTAGCATTTGCATATCCAATCCTCACTCTTGCATGACCATGCATGAGTTTAGTTAATTTAGTTAATTAGTGTTAAATTAGTTAAATTAGTTAAATTAGTTAAATTAGATAATTGTAGTGTTAACTTAGTTGATTAGGTTAATTAATTACTAAGGAATGACAAACCTTAGTTGTAGTTAAATTTAGTGTAATTTAGTTATAATTTAATTCATACCATTCTTAGTGTATTCATTAGCTCATTAGTTAGTTAACTTGCCTTGCCACCATTTTCCCTTTATTTTTATGCATGTAATTAGTGTTTATAGTGTAAATAGTGTGACTATAACATAGGTGTAGAACCAACTTAAGCGTACCATACTTCCTCCGTGGGAACGAAACCCTTACTCGTAACCACTATACGTGGCGAACGATTCGTATACTTGCGAAAGGGTATAAACTCGCACGCATATCGTTTACCGGTAGTTTATAGAACTATCGCGTACCACATTTGCGGCGATCAGTATCGCGCTTGGTACACTTGCAAGGGCAGTGGTCCAAGTCAGGTGCTAAACCCGATGCTTTTGCGCCGTGCATACTGTCGTGGGTGTACTTGCCTATGGGGCAATCTCCACAATAGTAGAGTCCAGAGCCTACACGCTCTGCGTACTGCGGCACAGACACTTGCCTGTACCATGGTATGCACAGCGGTTGTGACGGCCAAGTGTTTTAAAAATTGACCAAAACGGTAGAGCCTTGTGGTGACCTTCTATATAAGTGTCATTTTGTCTCTAGGTTAGTAAGAGTGAGTTCAAAATCATATTTTCAACTTAGAGTATTTTTCAAGAGAGAAAATCATCCAAGAACTCACCTTTGATTACATAATCTTATTTCTATGTGCATTAAACAACATCTATCATCATCTAGGATCATCCAGGATGTATCTATGCATGGGTCTTTGAAATTCCCTTTAATCAATAGTGTAAAATATACCTAGAGAGGGGGAGGGGGGGGGGGGGGGGGGGGGGGGGGGGGGGGGGTGAATAGGTATAGACCCAATTTCTTCCTTATTCAAAAATAATGCGGAATATAACAAAGAAAATGCACACTTGAAGAGATTCAACAAATGAATTGATTTAACTAATGCAAGAGTAAATCAATATATAAGATATGCAATCAATGTAAGATATGGAAGTTAAAGAAAAGTAAAGCGAAAATTAACACAAGGATTTTTACGTGGTAAAACCTCAAAGGGGAAATATCCACGGGTTGATACTACAACCACCGGCAAAGCAATCCACTATATGAAAATAACTTATACACTCAAGCTATCAACACATGATATCCTCTCAAGCTATCACCTCCTAATCTACCCTCGGGCTAGTGAACTACCAAGCCTACTTCCTATCCAAGATATGTCCTACACCTCTAGGAAGCAACTTCCTATCCATGACGCTCACGTCTCTAGGAAGATTTCTTGCTTGTCTATCCGGATCCTCCCGATCCTAGAAAAGTCTCCTTGCTTGACTATCCGAGTCCTCCCGACTCTAATCAAGACTTCTTTGCTCTATCCACAAAGCTTCACTCACTTTGCAAGAGACTTCAACCTTACACAAGGCAATGATCTAAGTTATGCAAATGATGTAAACACAATCAAATAAAGCTAAATGATCAATCAAGCTAAATGTACATGCTTAGTGATAAACTAGAATTATGCTTTCAACACACAATCACAAATCTATCTAGAAATCAAAGCATGTGAAACAATAAGAACAAGATATGAATATTCAATATATCACACAAAAAATCTTAGTTCTTAGAACATGAAATTAATCCTAGGTAATGTCATTAGGCACAACATATATGTTAATTCTAGAATCAATTTCAAGATAGGTCAAGTTTAGCAATATATGTTCAATTGAAATCACAAGGCTAAAAACTCAACAAAAAATCAATCATAAAACCCTAGCATATGTACTAGCATTCTTCTCAATATATTTCATCAATCAAATAGAAAGAATAAAAGAGATGATCAAAAGAAATTGAAAGAAGAACAAGTAACACATACAAAGTTGAACCACGTACTGAAATCAGACCACTGGGAAAAATGAAGAAGTCAACTGCCTCTAAAAATGCTTGGGGTTTGTAGCTCTCATCAAGACCAACAATTTTGGTTTTTGGATCAATCAATTTCGAGTTCGTATGAGAAAGTTATGATCGAAATAAGAACACTAAAATCATAAAGATTTCTGCAGAATTTTCTTTTCAAAATTTTCTTCAAGTTATGTTTGGAGGGAAGGAAAATCACATTTGAATGATTCAAGAAGGGAACAAAAATGACCCAATCGGAGGCGGCCACCTCACAAACACCATGTGGGGTACGTTGGCACACGGGACCAGAGGGGTGCTTTGGCTGTGTGGCACACGGCCTCCACACGTGGTGGCTAGGCATGGCCTTTGGCCATGCTAGTCCCTCGCACGCTCCTCTCACGTTCTTCAGCCGTATTTGGGCATCTAAACTCCGATTTTGAATCCTTTTTTGGATTACGAATCGTGACTCCCTCATGCACAACGAAGATGACAAAAATTTGACAAATGGTTGAGAAATCATCTCTGAAAACTACGACGAAGTCAACTCAACGAATGAGAATGCAAAGTAGCGTAGCTACATCGTTTGGACTCGAAACCTTATGAATGAGTAACTGAAATGACTGGGACTCAATAAGGAATTAAATAAGAACATATTCAAGTTCAAAATACAAGAAATACAAACAAATAAACACAAAGTCACACAAGTATGCCATATCAAAAGAGATAGTCATAAAACATGCAATTCTACAATGTTTGTCTATATGAGACCAATGTATGTGAATACTTATATGTGGGTGAATGTGTTATACCAAATGTTTGTACTACAATGCAAGGACACATATATATGAATTGTGTGTGTGTGTGTGTGCGCTAACGCCTTGTAAGAGGATAGAAGTCTAAGTATACCTTTGACGCTTTCACCTCTTGAAGACGAAATTTGCCCTAAACATTGCTCTTTAACTTTGAAGCTTCTTTTCTTCCAAGAACATCCTAAGCAACAACTATTACAAATATAGAGTGTTTTGCAATGGAATCAAGCCAATACAAATCATGAACCTTACAGTCTTCTTCAACACACATGACTTGGTAAGTTGTTCATTAATTTCATCCATTTTAGTGTCTTACTTAACAAGAAATTTCATTTATCACTTGTGTGCATCTAGATTAGATTTTATATATACATGATTGAGATTATGTGTTGATTGATTGAGTTGTTGTATTGTGATAGTTATGATTTCAAGTTTATATAACATCTAGCTAGTTTATCTCATTGGTTGATTGAAATTGTTTGTGATAGCTATTGTATCTAGGATTGGTTATCCTTTACATAACTAAGTTGTATATGCCATGACATATAGCAATATGATATCTAGGATTGATTTTGTTGACATCATTTAATCTCTAGATAAACATTTAGTGTAGCTTAGCATTAATTGCATTTTGGATATTTCATAATATTCACATAGGTTGTTGATCTCTTCATTGAGAATTAAGTCTTGTGACTAAGTTGCTTAGTGCATGAGCAAGTGGGTCTAGGTTCGCTATTAAAGGCCCGTAAGGTAGTAGTAGTGGGTTAGTGACCGAAAATGGTTGAGGGCAACCTAGGTTGTAAACATCATTAAAAGTAGTGAATTTAAGGACCGTGTGTAGCTAGCATAATAGCTCATGTTTTTCATTGTTGAAGGTTTCCACGTAAAAAATCAAGTGTTCTTTAATTTCCGCACTTTATACTTGATTTTATTTTTTATTGAATTGGGTTTATTTTTTAATATTGAGTAATCTGAAAAATTGGTAACTAATTGGATTAACAACCCATTCACCCCCCCTCCCTCTAGGTTGTTTTAGACACGCCGCTATATTTGTTTCTGAGACTACTCTATGGATGGTTACGCTACAAGGCTAAACTACAACGGCTATCTAAGGGGCATGAGAGTGTTTCACCCATCACAAGTGCACGAGTCGTTCAACTCGTATATGGTGCACAAGTGCGAGTTATTGTTCCCACAAGGAGAGATGTGTTAATAAAGACTATCTAGATTAGTGAAGTACTAAAAAGCTAACAATTAATTATGTTTCTAGACTAAGATTCAACTAAGGTAAGTAAATGAGATTAAAGCTATGAGATTTAAATGCTATGGGAAATATGAAGTAACCATGAGACACTACCAAGGAAACACGCAATCAATATTTAGCTTAAAATCACTAAGGCAAGTTCTATTACTCAAATTCAATGAACTCAACAACTCAGTACTAAATGTCATCCTAGTGCTTAGAAAGGACTTAAGTAGATGAGTTATTCAACTTAGAACAATTAAAACAAAGAGTGTGGAGTTTTACAAAGATATTACAATTAATTCTCACACTCTTTTAATAAAGCTATTTGATGACAATACACATATCAATGGTCATAATATAAGCATTTCATCTACTCAAACACAAATCTACTAAAATAAGTTCATCATATTAGGATTTGGATAATCAAAGCACATTATAAGCTCAAAGTGATTTATTCACAAATAAGAGTGATCACAAAAATAGATTATATGGTTACTATCATAGATCCCCAAACAAAAGTGGGTTAGTTACACATGATATCTAATGAAACATAAGGAAAGAGAAAGGAAAAGAGTAAACCAACGAAGGTCTTCTTAGGTTCTTCTTAGATTCCAATGTTGAACAAGCCTTTCTCCAATGCTATACTGCAAGAGAGGATCAAGAGTAACTTTCAAGAAGTGTTTAACTACTTAGTAAGTAATCTAAGGTGATTCTAAACTAGAAATGGAAGCTTAGACTAAGGTAGAGTGAAAGTGTATTATAAGGATGAAGAGTGTGGCTGCTCATTTCGGTCTACTCGAAATTACAGGAGGAAGAGGTGTATTTATAGTTTAGATTAGAAATGGAAAGTGGAAATTACGTAAATATCCTCGGTGCATTTGGCACGACTTCATTATGTAGGTTTATTCCCATGGTAAACTCTTGCGGTGGATTCCTACGAACTAGGTGTGGCTTCTTCCTACGGCTTCTTTCTCGCGTACTGAAGTCACGCGATTCCCTGGGATTGCAATACGACTTCATTCCCTAACTTCTTTCTCACGCAACTTACTGGCATTGCTCTATTTCTCTATGCGGCTTCATTTCGCTGCTTTATTCCCACGATAGAAAGTAGCCCAACTTACAGCTATTTCTGTATGGCTTCTGATAGCGACTTTATGCCCGCAGTGGAAAGTTGCCTAACTTACGGCTATTTCCCCACGGTTTCTTATCGGCGGTAGTCCTCTTCACAGTTCTGCCCATTTTTGGCCTCTTTTCTCCATATTTAGCACATACACCTTCCTTTATGGGTCCAATGCCTGCACTCAACTAAAACACAAGCTAAATACACAACAATGCTCGAAAACAAATAAAAAAGATTGGAAATGATAGCTCTAAATGTGAATATTTGTAGAGTGATCATGACTGGATGGGACAAAAAATACCAAAACTTGTCCCACCCAAAACCATCGGTCAAGTTGTCCCATGCATAGGACTGTAGGGAAAAACACGTGCACGCAGTAAAAGCGAGACTAAAATAGGTTTTAGTATGTTTTAAAATTTTTCCTTAAGATGAACCTTAACCCCTTAATTAATTAACATATAACTAAAAGTATTGTACCTTTGTCACGTGATCCGATTGACATTACGTCGATGGTAATCGGTAAGATTTTCCAATCCAATCACGAATGTGAATCACCTAGGAGCGTGGTCTCCCTTTCTTTGATTTGTGTACCTGAGGATGGATAACAAAAACTTTTTCTTTTTCGTTAGTCACTAAACCTCCAAGAGATAACAAATAATGTTCTAGTCACTTTTGAATTCTCAATCTAATGATCGAAACTCGCGTGAACCTCATTCGAAGTTGTGCACAAAGCCTATTGATGTATAAGCTACTAGTGCACTATCGAAATAAAACGATCTCTTCTCTTTTTCTCTCTTAGCTGAATTCTCACACTAATCTCTATAGTTGGATTTTATTTTTCTCAAGCAAAAGAAAATAATTCTCAAGTCTAGCAAGTCGGGTGGCTGAATTCTATCACTTCTAATATATAGGGTGACCGAATTCCTTGCCCTATCACATTAGGTTTGGCCGAAATCTTCTAATAGGAATACTATGTGGTGGCTGAAATCCTCACTTGAAGAGGATTTGTGTTTCCACCAATGACTCCTATCAATCTTTTGATTTCCAAACCCTAATCCAACTCTTTAGTGTATTTGTGACTATATCAAAGACTTCTTAATTTGACTAGATAAATAAAATCATTTTATTTATATTCTTATCAAATAAAGTCTTTTATTCTCATGATACTACCACAATAGTATACTACGAAGAAACATATTTCCTAGTCAGAAAAAGATTTTGATTCTTAATTAAATAATTAACTAATTAATTAATTAATTTCCATTTAATCAAATAATAAAATAAAATAATATTTTAGACTAATAATTTAGCCTTGCCGCCCATATACACATACATGGCCCAAATATTATTTTTCCATTCTATTAATTCCATTGGACCTTAATTAAAAGGCCCACATGTGAATTAGGCCTATTCTTACTAAAAGAAACAAGTCCACATGCCTTAATACAATTCTAGATGGACCCATAAATTAGTCCGGTAGAATATATCAAGTGATCCATGCAAGTCCGTGTGGATTGGGGATCTTGGCAGGCTATCTAAATTTAAGCTTCAATAAACATAACACAATCACAATCAACAAATGATTCACTTAGGTTCGATCTATTAATTTTAGTTCATTCCACTAAGGAACTAAAATTGCACTCTTAAATAAAGATAGAATAAGTAAAAGTTCCTCATTCATACCCTAGACAATCTTATTGGAGATGGTGATAATATCAGTAATCGCCAAGAGCTCATAGACCGCCTATAGCTCTCCTAGTTACCATATTTACTCATATTACCACATTTTGAACTTGGATATTTTGACTTGTCCAAAAGCCATGTTTTCAATAGACACTATCGAAAACTCAACGTTGAGATTTAATATCCAATACCTCAAAACATCCATATGATGATATTATACTCTTATTTAATAAATGGATCCACGATGTCCATATCTATAAATGAAGTCCTCTATCGATTAGCAAATGAATATCACCAAACTATCGAGGATAGACTATGCTATATAATCGTACTCATTGATAGCTCAAATGATAACACTTGTAACCATAAGTCCATCATTTATCTCAGGATTAAGATAGACTCTCTGATTGTCCTGGTAATGAAAAGACTTTTATCTACTGACAGTTCTAGATAAAGTATTTTATTATGATCCTATTCAATGCACCTAGTGCATTAGATTCTTTTACTTAAAACCACTTTGATGATTAGACTCATCATAACACATTTGATCCCTCTCAAATGCTAGCAAAAGAATCTATAACTTTAACAAGATAAAGGTGCCCAACCTTTACCTTAAGTTGTGAATATTTATTCAAGGCTAACTAAAGAATTGTGTCTACCTTATACATATCCAGATGTACGAACAATTCTTCTTTTCACATAGTCTTTTTGACCTTATGATTATTTACTTTTGACAATTATAATATTCATTCTATAAATGCTATAAGATTTGTTTAAAATAGAAATCACTTTATTAATATGATAAGATTGTCAAAAACAATATTACACTCTTGCTATTGAGCATAATCCTAATAGGGACAAGTCTGGAAAATGAGGAGTCGGACACTGTTGAAATGTTGCCTACTGATCGCGCTCCAAATGTTCACATTTAGCGCACCCTTTTCCTATCTTTTTGTGCTTGTTTCTCGGGTAAAACTGGGTATTTAACGGATAAATAAGTGTTTCAGGTGATTAGGGAAGTTCAGGGGCAAAATTGTCATTTTGGACAATTCAGGGGTAAAAGTGCAATATTCGGGACTTTATTGAAGATTCTGTGAATAGGGGAAAGATCAGGGGTGCTGATTGTAATTCGCCAGCAAAGCACAGCGTCAGCTACCACGTCAGCGTTGGAAACGACGCCGTTTTGGCGCTGCATGCGTCAAGCCTGACGTCACGCTGACGTCAGGTCGTCTTCTTCAGCAAACCGGGTCAGCCCAACCCGGTTCAGACCAGACCAGACCAGAACCGGTACCGACCCGGCAACTTTGGCAACCGATTCCGACCATTTTTTGGCCACTTTTCCAGCGGTTCTCCGCCCAGATCGGAAGCCCACTCCACGGTGGTCACGTTGCACCCACTTTTAGCCTCCCATGCAAAGGTTTTCAACTCCAACAAATCCTCCAAACCTCCATGGATGTTCAAGCCTTCAAGCTTGGTTCGGTGGCCATTCTCCCGTGTTCCAGCACGTCCAACCTCGCCAAATCTTGGCGGGTACATGTAGCGGGAAAGAACCCGCGGTCCAGAAGGCTAGAACTCGTCGCCGACTTCAATTTCTTCACGGCGAGCTTCGACGGCGGGCACAAACCCGCCGGCCATGGATTCCAAGCTCGCCGGGACGACCGACTTGAAGATATTTCTGTCCAAAATCTCCCCAAAACAGTTCCCTATATATATATTTCCTCCCCTACCCTAAAACACACCTCCCAAATGTCCAAATAGCTCTCAATACCCTCCTAATACACACAATTAGCTTAGTTTAGCTTAGATTAGCTTAGTTTAGTTTAGTGTAATGTAAACTCTCACCACCCACACCACCTTAGTTATATTATGTAACTAATATTGATGTTGGGGTTTGGTGTACTTTGTATATTATCTATGATATATGTTAGTTTTCTATATTGAGTTTCAATTCATATATGTGTTGAATTAACTGACAAGTTAATTAGCATATAATACAATTTAGACCATGCATGAATAACTCTTGATGCATGTGTCTTTATTAAATGTTAAGACTATCCTAGGTTAATAGGAATCAACTAATTAAATGGATAATTGTAATTGTACACCAATATTCCAACATCCTATCTCTCATTACCACTTATGCAAGATCATTGCATTAGATGGTAATTAGTTTAATTAGTTAGTTTAGTTAATTTAATTTAGATAATTGTAGTTATAGTTTAGTTGATAGATTAATTAGTTACTAAGGAGATGACAATCCTTAGTTGTAGTGTAATTTAGTTATAGTTAATTTATGCCATCTTAGTTAATGTAGTTATTAGTTAGTTTCAATGTTTACTTGCCATCCTCCTTTACTTTTTGCATCTTAGTTTAATTGCTTTCTTACCATCCTCACCAATTTACTTTTCATGCATGTAAATATGTTGTAATTAGTGTATATAGTATATATAATATATAAGATTAAAACCGATAAAAGGTACCTCATGACTCCCTGTGGAATGAACCGTACTTGCCGCTATGCGATCGTAACGATCCGTGCGCTTGCGGATAAACATACACGCCCCATTTATTTCACGATAGTTTATAGAACTATCGCGTGTCCCGCATGCGCCTATCGAGTCGTTGGTGCCGCCAGGGATACTTTATTATAGACCGTTCCGGGACGTGTCACCCACCCCATCAAATGTTGCCTTTGCTTCCTTTTCCCCAAATACAGAACAAACATCAAAGTGGAAGAGAAAGATGAATGTCAATTCAGCAGGAACAAACATCACGAATGTTTTAGAGAAAAGCATGGAAAGGGCATCTACGGATATTGCTAAGTTGTCTGAGGCTATTATGGGAGGGGATGTGAAATTCCCTTAAGCAATATAGTGTATAATATACCTAGAAGGGGGTGAATAGGTATAGGCCCAATTTCTTCTAAATTCGAATTTCTCAAATACAAGAATTAAATGCACACTTGATGTGTCTTAACAAATGAATTGTTATAGCCAACACATGCGGAAATCAATATACAAGTGATACAATCAATACATGATATGGAAGATAAAGAAACATAAAAACGAAAAAATGACACAATTGTTTTTACGTGGTAAAACCTCAAAAAGGAAACATCCACGAGTTAATACCACAACCACCGGCAAAACAATTCACTATGATGAAAATGACTTACACACTCAAGGCTATCAACACATGATATCCACCCTAAGCTATCAACTCCTAGTCTACCCTCGAGCCTAGTGAACCACCTAGCCTACTCCCTATCCGAGATGTGTCCTACACCTCTAGGAAGCAACTTCCTATCTAAGGCTCTCAAGCCTCTAGGAAGATTTACTTGCTTAACTATCCGGATCATAAAGATCCTAGTCAAGCTTCCCTAGCTCAACCATCTAGAGTACCACACTCCTAGCTAAGTCTTTTGCTTGACTATCTGGACCACATGTCCAAGTCAAGACTTCTTGCTCTAATCAAAGCTTCACTCACTTTGAAAGAGACTCCACTTATTACAAGGCTTTGATCTAGGTGATACAAATGATGCAAAACACAATCAAATAAAGTAAGATGATTAATCAAGCTCTATGAACATGCTTAGTGATAATCTAGAATATGCTTTCAACAAACAATCACAAATGTATCTATAAATCAAAGTATGTGAATCAATAAGAACAAGATTAGAATATTCAATCAATCACTCAAAAATCCTAGTTCTTAGATCATGAAATTAAACCTAGAAATCATCATGAAGCACATCATACAGGTCATTTCTAGAATCAATTTCAAGTTAATCAAGTTTAGCTAAAATATGTTCAAATGAGATCACAAAGCTAAAACTCAATAATTAATCGATCAAACAAACCTAGAGTGTGAACTAACATCATTCTTAACACATTTCATCTATCAAATAGGAAGATATAAAGAGATGATCAAGAGAGAAAGTGAGAAGAAGATGTTTCACCTACAAATGATGAGACTCGGACTGAAATCTGCTTGTTGTGAAAATTCACAACATCATTTGACTCTGAAACTGCTTGGGATTTGTAGCTCTTTTCAAGACAAACATTTTTGGCTTTTGAATCACTTGATTCGGAGTTGAGATGAGACAGTTATGATCAAAACAAGAAATCAAAAACTTGAAGAAAATTCTACACTTTTTCTTTTTCAATTTTTCTTCACTTATGAATTGGAGAGAAGGTGGATAATATTTAAAAGAAGGAAGGAGGGAGATTCAGTGACGAATAAGAGGAGGACACATCCGCAACCCTATGAGAGATGCGTGAGCCTCATGGGGTAGAGGGATGTGTGGGCCGTGAGGCTCATAGCCTCCTCACGGCCTCTCCAAGCTTGGTCATTGGCCAATGCTTGCTTCCCTCGCGCTCCTCTCACGTTCTTCGGCCGTATTCGGGCCTCCAAACTCTGAATTCGAATCCGTCTTTGGATTACCAACCGTGACTCCCTCAAGAACAAGGAAGACTATGAAACTTTGCAAAAAGGTTGAGAATTCGACTCGATACACGATGACGAAGACAACACAATGTATGAGAACGTAAAGTAGCGTAGCTTCCTAGTTTGGACTCGAAGCCTAATGAATGAGTAACTGAAATGACCGGGACTCAATAAGGAATCATATGAGATCATGTTCAAGTCTAAAAACAATAAAATAAAAACAAATAAACACAAAGTCACACAAGTATGCCATTTCATAGAGATAGTCCTAAAACATGCAATTCTACAATGTTTGTCAATATTAGACTAATGCATGTGCATACTTCAATAGTGTGTGAATGTGTTATACCAAATGTAGCACAATGATGTAGGGACACACATGTATGAATTATGTGTGTGTACGCTTACGCTTTGTAAAAGGAAGAAGTATCTTGATACCTTAGCATCCAAGTACGCGCTTTTCCTCTTGAAGACGATATTTGCATGAGAAGTTGCTTTTCTCCTTTGAAGCTTCTTTTCACCAAGAATCACCTAAGCAACTAACCATTACAAATAAAGAGAGTTTTGCAATGGAATCAAGCCAACACAAATCTAAGATCTTACAAGATGCAATGACCCATTTAGGTGTTAAGCTAGATGGTATGGGTCTTGATCGTATACAAGTGATACAAGTTGCGATGTATTTTGGAAATAAGTCAAACCAGTTGCACATTTGGAATGACTTGAATGACTCCTACAAGCTAAATTTCGTGAAGGCAATTCTAGATGAGTGAACACTTTTATATATGATTTTGTGAACATGTATGAAGCATATGTTTTGTTAGAATTGTAAACATATTAGTGTCATTTAATATATGTTATAAGGTTCGTGAACATTTAAATTACGTTAAGTATTAGATTTTTTGTTGGTAACATTATAATGACAATCATTATTGAGTTTAATTGAAACTATTTTAATATTGTATCATTAATATGAATTAAGAATGTTTACTAATGCTATTCAATGTTATTATATTATTAGAATTAATATGAATTATTATGTTTAAAATATTATGTTTGAATTTATTTTTCAATCACAATATTATTATTTTTGTTAAATATGATATATAAATGAAGGGATATTCCTATTTTAGTCCCTCTAGTTTAACGTAATTCTATTTTAGTCCACTAGTTTGTAAAATAGTCATTTTTAGTCCTTTTATAACTGTTTCCATTAAAAGTACCATTGATGACATGAGCAAAGGGCAAAATGACTCTACTGCCCCCTAAGTAGTGCTGATACCTTTTAAAAGACCAATATGCCCTACAATTTGTCTTATTTAGGCATCATGGTAATTTTGTATTTATTTAATTAAATACAAAATTACAAATAAAACTAGTTAAAATTGATTTATTAAAAAAAATATTTTTAAAAAAAAAAGTTCATTCAAACCCTAGATCAGATTTGTAGATCTGGTTTGGATCTCCATTAGG
Organism: Acer saccharum; assembly: GCA_030490815.1. Taxonomy (NCBI): domain Eukaryota; kingdom Viridiplantae; phylum Streptophyta; class Magnoliopsida; order Sapindales; family Sapindaceae; genus Acer; species Acer saccharum. The sequence continues at coordinate 27,502,888 of CM059869.1, read as the reverse complement.
TTATTAAAAAAAAAAATTATAATAAAAAAAATACCCAAAAACAAAATCAAAATCATCAATACCGAACCAAAAACAAAAAAAACAAAAAAAACCGAATTCCAACACCAAAAACAAATCAAAAAACCCAATTCCAACACAAATCACCACTATCAACATCATCACCAAACCACCATCATCATCACCAACATCAAGCCAAGAACACACCACATCAACATCAAACCCCGACCCAGATTTGGACCACCACCAAACCTAGATCTAGATCACAATCACCGACACCTACCCATCTATAACACCTTCTCACAGTTAACGAAGCCCCATTCTCGACCACCAAATTCGATTCGAATCGAACCTTCAACCGAACCAAACCCCAGAAACAAACCAAACCCAAATTAGAAACCTCAAAACCGAGATCGGCCACTGGAGAGAGAGAGAGAGAGAGAGAGAGAGAGAGAGAGAGAGAGAGAGAAGAGATGGGTAGAAAGAGAAAGAGATCGACGGTGATGGTTGTTGAGGTGGTGGTGACGAGAAACAGAAGTTGAAGAACAAGAAAATGTGGGTTGGTGATGGTGGTTAGAGGGTGGCTAAGGCTTTGGGTGGATTGGAGAGACTGAGAGATGGATCTCTCAATCTCTTTCTCTTTATTTATGGGTTTGTGGCAATTTTAGTTTGATTTTAGTTTGATTTTGTTTTGATTTTGATTTCGGTTTATTTCAATTTAGGGTTTTGATTTCGATTTTGGCTGTGTGAGAAAGTGAGAGAGATAGGGGTTTGGTGTGTGAGAGATTTCTAGGTTTGGTGGTGGGAGATGTTTTTTTTATTTTATTTTTTTGGTTTGATTATGGTGTTTCTGGGTTTATTATTTTATTAGTATTATTATTTTTATATTGTGGAGATCGAGACTTTAAATTTAATTTGTTTATTAGTTGTGTGTTACTGTTTATATGTTGATGTGTCCCAATTAAAACCTTCCAAATTGATTTTATTTTTAAAAAAAAAAATTACCACTATAGCCTTTGGTCATATAAGATTCTAGAAGCCTCGCATTCTTTTACCATTCTACCCTCGTTGACCAAACAAAAGTGTTAGGTTTTTGGTTTGTCTTGGCATATATTCCATATCAAAACGATGTTTTCTTGTAATGTTTAGTGGTCAAAGAATTGAAGATTCAAGTCGTCAAAGAAAGACTTGGTCACAACTCATGCAAGATGCCGGCTTCAAATAGAAATGTGCTTCATCGGTCTACAAAGGTATATAAGACCTCATTTCTCTTACAAGGCTAGGCACAACATGGCATTCATATGTGTCCCTACATGGTTGAACATCATTTATATATCACTTTCACATACTTGGTAATGTATACACATGCATTAGATTTAATTTGATAAACATTGTAATTTGCATGTTCTAGGACTATGTCTAGGAAATGGCATACGTGTGTGATTTTGTGTGTATATGTTTCCGTATTTTTTGTTTTTTACTTGAACATGATCTCTTATAATTCCTTATTGAGTTCCGGTCATTTCGATTACTCATTCATTAGGTTTCGAGTCCAAACGATGTAGCTACGCTACTTTTCGTTCTCATTGGTTGAATTGTTTTCGTCATCATATTCTGAGATGATTTCTCAACCTTTTGTCAAGGTTTCATAGTCTTCGTTGTGCATGAGGGATTCACGATTTGTAATCCGAAGACGGATTCGAAATCAAAGTTTGGAGGCCCGAATACGGTCGAAGAACGTGAGCGGTGTGCGAGAGAGTCAAGCATGGCCAAAGGCCATGCCTTGGTGGCCACGTGTGGAGACCGTGAGCCACACGGCCAGACCAGCCCTCTGGTCCCGTGTGGCACACGCGCCCTACATGGCTAGGAGCTGATGTGGCAGCTCTTGGTTGGCCGGTTTCCTTCCCTCTCTCTCTTCCTTTTAAATATTTTCAATTCCCTTCATTTCATTTGAAGAAGAAAAAGTTGAACTCGCACCAGAATTTTCTCTCAATTTTTCTCATCTTCCAAACACCATAACTTTCTCATACGAAGTCGGAATTTGTTGATTCAAGTTGAGATTGTTCATAATCGAGTCCTCTACCTTTTTCAAGTGGTCTTGTAGCTATTTAATCGATTTTCATGGTGGTTTTACATAGAAAAACGAACTAGCTCGTGATTGCAAGGTAGTGTTCATATCTTTGAGATTTCTTCTTTTATAACCTTCAATTTGCTTGGGGTTTCTTCTTCTATATGTATGTATATGTATGGTGAATGCTATTGAGAAAGATAGCTTCATAATCAATCTTAATCAAAAGTCTAATAAGAGACATATGTGAACTAGTTTCTTAGATTCTAGGTTTTTCACATGTTTGAGAGTTGTATTGTGATTAGATTGATATCTAGGATTATTTGTGACTTGATTGAATCATTTTATGATTAATAATCCTTGAAATATGTTTTGATCCTTTGATTGATAAAATCTAGGATTAATTCAATTGTATGTGTATTTAGAGACAAATAGGATTTAATTGATTATTCAATATATTCTTGCTCTATTTGTTTGCTAGAATATTCATTGAACACATTTTGTGATTCTAGCATTTTTATGTATGTTTATAACATCTTGAATTTGTGCTTCATGTATATGAATTGTTCAAGTGTTATTTGTGTGGATGAAACTATGAGTTTTATGTGTTAGGTGTTTTCACATGCTCTAGGTTTTTATTCAAGTTTTGCATCTAGACTTTTATTATTTGTGTTATCATATGTTTAGGTCTAGTTGTTCCATGGAATGTATTGATCACATATTCTATGTTGAATTGATTATTTGCATCATTTGCATTCACATGATCACACTAGGAAGTCCTTGTAAAAGGCATGAAGTCTTGGTTAGAGTCGGAAGGACTCGGATAGGCAAGCAAGAAGTTTTGTCTAGAGTCGGAAGGACTTGGATAGGCAAACAAGGAGTCATGGCTAGAGTCGGAAGGACTTAGATAGTCATGCATGGGAGGCTCCCTAGAGGCATGAGTGCCTTGGATAGGGTGTTGGCTTGTATATTGGTAGGCCTAGACGTATGGATAGACATAGACTCTAAAAGAGCGGGGTACATGGGATGTGTATGCACTCTTAAGGAATTTCTAATCTACCATCGATGTTGGTTTTGTATGTTGTCCAATATATGGTGGCTTCGCATCATTGAAGGATTTCGTACTTTCCAATAGGGTTGGGTAAACATAGACTCCAATAGGAAGTTGGTCAAGTTTGGTCACTTTTAAGGAATTTCTAATTTACTATCCAATATATATAGTACCCAATGGTTGTAGTTCAACCCATGAATATTTCCTCCTTGGAGGTTTTACCACGTTAAAAACTATCTTGTGTTAATTCTTCCTATCTTTATCTCTTATATTTGTATATGTGTATGTTGTTATCTTATTGCATATTATTCACTTGTGATGTATATTGAAACAAGATTTTATAAAGTTTGATTTGTGAACTTATTCATTTGATCTTATTTGTAATTATAATTCTTTTGTATATTGTAATTCTTGTGTATAGTGTTATTTGAATATACTTGTAATACATTGAACAAATATTGAAATACAAGTATTCTTTGTTGTTGAGTTTATATGTTCTTATACCTCATACAACTAATTGATATTCATAGAGTATGCTTAAATAATCACCTGCTTAAATTGTCTATGTATGATTTCTTGGTTTATGTGTTGTATGTAAGGTTACCTTGAGGGACAAACGTAAGTTTGTTCAAGGGATTAAAAAAGATGTAAAAACCTATCCACCAACCCCCCCCCCCCCCCCCCCCCCCCCCTATGTATGCTTTAAGTTATTTAACTACATTTGTATACTTTCAAGAAGTCAATGAAATTCTAACACAATTGGATGGTAGGGACTATAAACGAGATTTTTCAGTGAATGTGTGGACTAAAAATGATAATGAACAAACTAGAGGGACTAAAAACTGGATTATATCAAACTAGAGGGACTAAAATAGGAATATGCCTATAAATATATTTATTTAATAAAATCAAATAAATACTAATTTGTCATGTCTCATTTGTCACTAATATGTGGTAACAAACATTAGAAATGACAAGAGGGGTACTCTGGTAATTTGAACCTCTTGTCCCGTCTTATCATAGTCATACCAAATGCATAACAGTACAGGTAACAGTTATATCCCAAACATACCAAACACAATGCGGAACAACTGTCCTGTCTCGTCCTATCCCATCCGCGTACCAAACACATCGTAAGGTTGCGTTTGGTACGGGGACGGACAGGACAGATGTTCCATATTGTGTTTGGAATATATGGGAAATAACTGTTAAATGTACTGTTATGCATTTGGTATGGCTGGAACAAGACTAGACAAAGGGTTCAAATGACCAGAGTGCCCCTCTCATATATATTCCTAAATAATTTATTTTCAACTCAAACTCAAAGCATTCATGCATTAATATATGTATAAATAAATAAATATATATATATATATATATATATATATATTAAGAAAAGATAATTAAAGTTATTTTAAACATTTTAAATTAAATTTAACTCAAAGTGTATGCATTTGTCAAAACTTCTCCATGATCTGTGGTCCACATTCTTCGTCTTGATATATTTATTGTCAGGACGAACTGATAATAGAAAATATATATGTATATATATATATATATATATATATGAAGAAAAGATAATTAAAGTTATTTTAAACATTTTAAATTAAATTTGGTTAAAAAAAATTTAAAATTATTTGTTGAATAAAATATAATATTTTTAAAAAATAAATAAATTTATTTGAAATAAAAAAAAAACATTTATTTTTTAATTGATATTAAAAATTATTTTTCTTAAAAGTTAGAATAAAATATTTTTTTATATGTTAGAATAAAATATATTAAATTAATTTTTAAAAAATATTAAATAAATTTAATATTATATATAATTTAATTAAAAATAAGGATAAAAAAAAGTCCAAAGAGAGTTTCTATTTTCTAATATAAAATGAAATTGAAGCGGCAGCCTTTTTACCTAATTGATTTGATCCATATTTTTCACATTTTTTTAACGGCCTACATTTACAGAACCTCAGAGTTTTCCAATGAAGAAAACAATTAAAATGAGGAATCTGAGTCAAAGTTCTTACATGAATTGTCAAAAAAGAATAAATATGTTGGAATATTTTGTGTTCAAAATTTAGACTAGTTCAACCCACAACAACATATAATGGGTCAGAAACAGAAATTAAGGTGGCTTTGAAAAGCTAAAAATCTATTTAGCTTAAATGAAAATGAAAATAAAAAGCTACCACCGACAAAAAAAAATATAAAATAAATAAATAAATAAATAAAAAATCTACCAGTTTCAAAATTAATCAAAACTTGTCAAAGTCATTTGTGGTGTTGTAGCTTTATCATCAGAACTCTGCCATGGTATATATTGTCCTACATACATTTGTTCATAAAACTGCAAAATGTGGGGAGACTCTTTCCCCTATGGTAGGAGTAGATTCATCCAGATTATGGGAATTGATGTTGGAAAAATTAGAGGAGTAGATGGATGTTGAAAGAAACAATTAAGGTTAAGGTGTGCTAAAACATTGTATTTAAGATCAGATTGCGTACCTCTAGAATAATGTCCCAGTGCAATCAGGTTAAACGACGCTTTGACCCCCAACATTCAATGACCTGTTAATACCATAAAGGTGCACTCTCAATACAGTATTCTAGAACATCTAGAATATATTCACATTCCTCTTGGTAGAATTTGAAAGGGATTCGGCTCTTTTGTAAAATGATTTTGAATGCACTATTTATAATTCGAAATCCATTGCACATAAATATCATCATTAACAATACCTTTAATTGTCGTAACGGTCAATTATTTAATGTATAAAATTGTCGTAACGGTCACACAATTACAATCATTTAGTAGGAACGGTTACAACTTCTAAAATTAATAAACTATAATGATTATATTTTGAAATTTTAAATAAAATTTCCAACAATTGATATCAAATCGAGTATATAGTGTTTGATCTTGATATGTTCTAATAAACTAGGGAGGGGGAAGAAGGGACCTTCTCTCAAAAAAAAAAAAAACTCAAAACTCCATATTAAAAAACTATAAAATTGTTACTCAATTTTAAAGCTTTTTCATTTTGCGCACCCTTTGGCCCTTTAATGTTGACTTCCCCCGTGTAACAAACCGTCGAGTAGGGATGGGCTTGGGGCCATTGGGGTGAAGAGGTCCCCCATCACCTCCCCCATTGCTCTACCCCTTCCCCCACCTCCACCCTAAAACCTAATTTGGGGGAACTAGGATTGGGGGGAGGTTCCTCCCCACCCACACCCATTTTCTTCATTTCTCACATTCTTTCGTATTTTTAATCTCAATTTAAAATTTGGAATTTGAAATATATGGCACTATGGTTCGTGGTAGCAGTCGGCTGGATCACATCATGGTCCATGAAGGTGGAGAAGATGGAGAAGGGATTTTGGGGGTTAGGGTTTTGGAAAAGAAAGAAGAGAGAAAAAACAAAAAATAATGATGGAGAGGGGACCATGTTGTATTTATTGTGGTTTGATTTAGATTACAATAGGATAGGTTTAGATATTTGATAGGATTTGAAAATAAAATTTTATATATATGAGTGGTGGGAGCATGGGGATACATTTTGTTTTGGTAATCTTTTTTTCGAGGTGGGCATGAATATTGTTGTATCTCATAAAGGGTTTTTTTTTCGTTGCTCTTGGATTGCCTTTTAAGGCCACAACACCTTTTTATGAAATATAGTTCTTTTGATCATTTTCTTTTTCTTTTACTCTAATATTTTAGATGTAGTTCAATTCTTTCTAATACTAAGTTCTTATATAATTGTTATAGAGGAAATAGTTAGGTTTATGTACAAAGTTGATGGAAGAGATGGGTTCTAGAGTTTTACTGTTGAGATTTTGAGCCTTATCTCATCGTATTTTGGTAAAATATTATTCATAAATTTTGTAGATCATGGAATTTCGTGCAACTCAGAATCAAGAAATTCATGATTTGGGATTTTAAGAACAGAGTTACATACATTGCAATGTTGTTGTTCTGGTTTGCGGTTTTTCTAGGGTTTTGCTCTTGAGATCGTGTTTTCGAGCCTCATGCCATCATATTTCGGCAAATCATTCTTCATCAACATTGTAGATCATGGAATGTAGTGAAATATAGAATCAAGAAATTCGTGATTTGGGGTTTTCGATATAGAGTTACATCCGTTACAATATTGTTGTTCTAGTTTGCACTTTTTCTAAGGTTTTGCTATTGAGATCGCGTTTTCGAGCCTCATCCCATCATATTCTGGTAAGCCATTCTTCATCAACTTTGTTGATGGTGGAATTTCGTGCAACCCAGAATCAAGGAATTTGTGATTTGGGGTTTTTAGCACAGAGTTAGATTGGTTGCAATATTGTTGTTCTGGTTTGTGGTTTTTCTATGGTTTTGTTGTTGAGATCCCATTTTCGAGCTTCATCCTTTCATATTCTGGTAAAATGTTCTACATCAGCTTTATAGATCGTGGAATATTGTGCAACCTGGAATTAAGAAATTCATGATTTTGATTTTTTAGCATAATGTTACATGTGTTGCAATTTGGCTGCTTCACTGGTTTAGGAGCCCTTTTAGGGTTCATGAATAGTGATTTCCATGAGAGCCATGAGACTCTCTTCTCTCAATCTAGGGTTCCTTCTTAACCCTCTTTGTGCACTTCTAGGAATGTTGTGACATCTTCTGGTGAGGTTGGGACGGATTCTGGCTCCGATCATGGTATCGTTTGGTAATAGTTCTTGTACTGTTATGGCAATCCCATCTGGGGCTAAGTCCTCAAAGATTCCTGGCGGGAATTTGAGTCCTCAAGTTTTTGGTGCTTTATCATATACCGATATTTTGAAGGCTGTAAGTGTTCAGGTGGATTATTTGTCTGTACTTCCGGTTTTTTTCAAAAAAAGGGAGGATATGTTGCAATTCTGTGGATCCTTTAGCTTATAAGTCTAGACTTGATATATGTAAAAATTCCCTGATTGGTCGGGTTGTTCTTTCTAGTGGAGAGAAGCCTTGGAAGCTTGTGGATTTGAAGGCTAAGCTTCACTCTATTTGGAAATTGAGTTCTGCTTGGCACTTGATTTCTTTAGGTATGGGGTACTTTCAGATTATTCTACCCTTTTCAGCAGATTAGACTGTCGTTTAGGGTATGGCACTCTCCACCTAAAATCGGGAATTTTACGGCTCTAGCCTTGGGTTCCAGATTTTAATCTAGCTAAGCAGAAGTCTACGAACACTCAAGTTCGAGTTCGTTTTTATGATATTTTGTGGGAGTATTGGCACTCAAAGATAATCTCAGATTTAGCTAGAGACATTGGTGTGCCTTTACGTTTGGACATGGCTATGGTTGAGGGTGATTTTGGGCACTTTGCGCGTGTGTTGGTGGATATTGATGTTTCTTCCATGCCACCAAGTTCTTTGCTTCTAGAGCAGGACGATACTCACAGTTCTTTCATATCCGTGGAATATGAGAATCTCCCCGTTTTTACTCTACTTGCTCCATCATCGGACCTTTACCCAATTCTTGTCGTTGGAACAAGTCAGGAAATGTGATCTCTGCTAGTTATGGTAAGCCTATTTCAACTCGAGATGGTCCTACTATGGTCTCTTCTGATGAGGGGTTTCAAGTTCCCTGTAGTCGCTCTTCTAAAATGGTTTTTCGCTCAGTTTATTTTCCTCAAATGGAAGTCCAGATCTCTAATGTGTTTGCCGCTATTCATCAGGATATAGGGGCTTTAAACTTAGTGGTGGTTCATTCCTCGGCATGTTCTACCTAGATTTGAGTTTGATTCCTTCGGCAAGCTTAGTTGTCTCTTCAGGTTTGGCTTCGTTGGCAGCTTCTGCTACATCGGTTATTGCTTCCAGTTCGATCTCCTTAATGGATTCTCAGTCACAACAAGTTTGGCAGGTTAGTGCTATTTCAATTCTTGATTCTATGGTGGATTCTTCCATGGTAAGAAATAGTACTGTTGTGGGTTCAAGCTCTTCTTCAGTTGTTCCTCACTTGGTTCTTGAGGCTTCGGTTGGTTCGGTTGTTGTGTCTTCCTTAGTGAATGTGCAAAAGTCAAGGGTTGGAAAGGAACGTGTTTCTTTGATGGTCTCTTTGGCTCAGCCTATTGTTTCTATAGTTTTGTCTAAGAATTCTTCTCATTTGGGTCCCTTAGTTCGATGGGATTTCGAGGTTCCCCAGAGTTTGATTGATAGGTTAGCGAAAAATTCAATTAAGTCTTCGTTTTGGTTACGAGGGTTGATTAGAGGGTTTTGGGGGATGGTTCTGGGCATTCTCACATTCCTCCTTTGGTTGCGGTTTCAGTTATTCTGTCATAAGGATCTTAGCTTCCGTTTTTGGATTCCCAGGCTAAGCTCTATTTTATCGTAGATTCTTCCTAGGCTAGCCAAGTTGACGCTGGAGAGCTTAAGGATAGTGCTATCTCTCAAAGAACCATGATGGTTGCTCGTAGGCTGGATTATTATATGTCCAAATTTCAGGCTCCACTTCATGTTTTTGATGATTAGTGTCCTTTACTGAAATTGTCATGGTATCAGGAACGGGTCTACGAGGCGTGTTCTCTGAGAATTATGTCGTTTGTATTGTTCTTCTTTGGTTTGTATTGTTGAGCCTATGGTGGTTTTTACTTTTGTCGTTTCTACCCTCAGGGTTGTTTTGATGTTCCTCTTAGTCAGGTGTTTGCGTTTGAGGTTGAGCTTCTTGCGGCGTCGATGGCCATTAATTACGATTGGATGTACGGGTGGCGTCAGATCTGGCTTAAGAGTGTTCAACTGCTTTCTTCTCGCTTTGAGTAGGTTCCTTTGTAGGTTCAGCAAGCTTGGCAGCGGTGTATCTATTAGATTTCACAAATGGAGTTTCATGTGTCTCATATTTTTAGGGAGGGGAATCAGGTTGCAAACGCTCTTTTAAGCATGCTTTAGGGTTAGAGGTTGATGCTTGGTAGTTCTCCACCCCGTCTTTCGGCTCTTTACTGGTTGGCAATGACTACATGGGTCGGGAGTCTTTTCGGTTTTCCTGATGTTTTCAATTTCTGTTTGTTGTGGCCTACGTGTCATTGTTTTGGTTAAGGCTGTTTCCCTTGGTTTTTGTGATTTTTTGGTCTTTGTTACTGTAAGGTTCCCATTTGTTGATTGGCTCATTTCGTGGACAAACCACATGTTGGGGTTCTTTGTAAGGGTATCTTAAGTGTTGGTGTTATTGCTAAAGCCCTTTGAAGACCTCATCTTGATAAGCACTGAAGGTAAATTTCTATGTGCTTACTTGTCTTGAAGAGATAGTTGCACACACTCACAACTCATGCATATGTTTAATCCTTATATGTTGTGTCTTATTTTTGTGCATTAATGTTCATTAACATCTCTTCTTGCTTGTTATTTTGATTGCATCTTGTATGTCCAATTGCATGTTCATGCATAGTCTTAGGCTTACAATTTTGCATTGGGCGCTGTTGAAAGCGCTCTACAGAGGCACTGTTTGAACAGCGCCCATCATGACCTGGTTGAAAATGCATTTTTAAATGCATCAGGTCTGATGCATTTTTAGGTGGCGCTGTACGAGCGCTGTATAGAAGCGATGTTCGTACAACGCCCCCTCTTAGACCCGAGAGACCAGATTCTTGGCGCTATACATGCGCTGTACACTGAGCGCTCTACGTACAGCGCCCAAGGCAATTTCAGGCCAACTTACTCAAAACGACCACATTTTGATTTGGCCCCCTATATATATGCCACTTTGACTTTAGGTCAATCAAGAGAGTTCATATTCAGATTTCATACTTAGGATATTTTTCAAAGACAAGAAAAATTCCAAGAACTCATTTTTAATTACTCAAACACCTTTTCATGATCATCAATCATCATCTAGCATCATCTTTGATCATCTAGATGTCTTTTTGCATGGATTCTTCATCATACTTTGCTTGGTAAGCTTTTCACTAATATCTTACATATTTTGTATTTTTCTTAACAAGCAATCTCAATTTATTACTTGTATGATTTTCATATATCTTTTGATATAAGATTGAGATTAGTGTGTTGTATGTTTGAGAAGTTGTATTGTGATAGCTAATTAGGTTTTGTGCTTAATCTTGATTAGCTAAACTATTTGACATATCATTTAGTTTTAATATCTAGGATTGTTCTAATTGCATATTCATCATCTTAGATAAGCATATAGGGTTTCCCTTGCTCTATGTTGCATTTGGATATTCATATATTCACTTAGGGTGTTATTCTCTTCATTGAGAAAGTAAGTCTTGTGTGTAGCTTCTGGGATTAGGTTGCTTAGATCGCAAGCAAATTGGACTAGGTTCACTTATACCGGGATTAGGTAGGTGTGTGATTACTTTCGGGATTAGGTTGTAATCGTTTTACACATTTAGTGGATTTGAGGTTCGAGTGTGGCTTACTTACTAGCCCGTGGCTTTTCCTGTGAGGGTTTCCACGTAAAAATCAAGTGTCATTTAATTTTCGCATTTTATATTTAATTTATTGCTTTATCTAGTTAGGGGTAATTTCGTAATATTGACTTCACACGAAAAATTGGGTAATAAGTTTAAAATCTATTCACCCCCCCCCCCCCCCCCTAGATAGTTTTATACACACCGTGCTATAATTTATCTCAGTTACTCTTTATTATTTTCTTTTCTCATTTATATAGATGGATACTACCTAAGGTTTTTCAGCATATGATCAATTATGATGCTTTTTCCCCTTAGGTCAATCCATTGGTTCTCTGATAAGGGGATCCTTTATTTTAATTTTGGTAAGAACTTTGATGAAATCACATCCATTTTTAAGAATTTTGATCTGAATTTTTTTGCCGATAATATGTTCAATGAAATTTACCTATGAATAAATTTGAGAAATTTTCAAGCACCACAACTATTTTTCTTGAATTTTCTTACATTTTACTCATTTTATAATGCCTTCATATTTAACAAAATCGGAATAAATAGTTATAGTTCTTGAAAAATTCTTACATTTTATTGATAGGTAGATTTCATTGAACTTATCATCTACATAAAAATTCACATTAAAATTCATAGAAATCGATATGATTTCATCAAGATTTTTACCGAAATTAAAATAAGGAATCTCTTATTAGAGAACCACTATATATATAGTTGGGGGAAATAAGGAAATTGGGGTTGGGACCCTACCCCAGTGGCCCACTCTCATTTAGAATTTAGGGATCAAATTTTCCCTCAACCCGTAAACTAAATCCCCACTTGTGGACAAAATTTACACCCTAAATAGGTATGTCCGCGGTCCGCCATGGGGGTGGGGCCGAAGGGAATTTGCCCATCACTAGCCTCTATAGGTCCCAACAAATACCTAAACTTTTGATGTCAATTTTTTTTATAAAAAAAATCCTAATTAAATAATCATGTTTACTAATTTAACTTTTCTCTAAATCAATAAAAAATAATCCCGTACAAGACAAGTTTCCAATGGCAGGTATTGACATCGATCGGATTCGCTCAAAATCTTGTCCTAATTAAGTGAATTTTAATTTTTTAAAAATTTGTTTTTGCAATGACCGATTAATATTGATCCAACACAAATCTAAAACCCAATTGCAAAAGGGATTTGACCATAAATTCCTCTTTAAACTTGCTTAAACATTCTAAAACTTGTCCTAAATAACCACAGCACAATGTAACTTAGTGGTAAGAGCCAAGAGCGAAGAGCGGAATCGAAAATCTGGAATTAGGGGGGCCAAATGATAAAAACTTAAAATTTAGAGTACTAAAATATAAATTACTATATATTTTTGTAAAAAATTTATAATTTATTTTTTCAGTGCCCCCCCCCCCCCCAAAAAAAAAAAAAAAAAAAAAAAAAAAACCCTCTATGGTGGTCCGTCATTGTTAAGAGCACTCATTCATCGTGGTAATGTTTTAGGTTCGAGTCACCACTAATAAAAGACTTATTCTTAATAATTAATTTTTCTTTTTACCACCACTAAATGTGGCTTAGAGGTTCGAATTGTTACCGATATAAGTGGTATATATATATATATATAATCTAATTTTTCTTTTCGATTTGATTATGCTATGAATTTGATCCACTCAAATCATATCCACCATTCTCTTCTCCTTAATCTAGATTAAGAAATCATAATGGCTTCGAAATCATTCAAATTTATCTTACATTTTTATGTTTCTTTGACATCATAAATCTTCTCTTTTTTTTATATATATATGTTATTAGATAAAGCAATAAATTTTTAGAAGAATATGATTCCGACAAATTTTGAAATTTGAAACAATTAAAATTTTAAAATATGTATATATTTATCCACACACTGATATAGGTATCTTGTATAGACTCCCATGCTTGAGAGTTATGTACCCCACAATACCAAACTTGTAAAATGCATAAATGTGAGATTCAAACCCCATCACTAATGTGGAAGGGAGGTGCAAACCACCTAAACTAAGGGATGAACTTGTTTGAATTGGATTAATCTTTCCAAAACTTATTAATTCATTAGTTTAAGTTACTAATATAATAAGAGTAATGCTAGTATTGAATTGTGAGGATTTAGATATATAGAAAGCAAGAAATCTAGATTGAATAATGGTTCCCTAACCCAATTGCAAAATGGACCCACATTCAACCAACCAAAGACAAAGAGGCAGATTTGGAATTGTGATGGGTGGGGAGGGAGTTTTAGGGTTTGGAAGAACCCTACTCTTGTTTCCTAAATTCTTCCACCTAAAGTAAACATCCAAATTTATATTTTCAATACAAAACTGACAAAAGGAAACTTCCTTTACACCTTCACATAATTTTTAAGTGATTTGTGATCCCATAATTTATACAGTAAACATAATTCACCTGTCCATATCATTCAAGATTAATTTTTGGGATGTATAGCATTACTATAGAAGATAATATCATTCAAAATATAAGGTAATCTTTCTGCCAATTTTTATGTGAATGGAATTCTATTTCAAAAATCAAATATGGTTAACTAATTGATTTAGAAACCAAGACTTTAAGATTGATTCAAATCACATTATTCTTTATGACAAAAATAAAATTGACCAAAATAGTAATGTTAGTATTATGTTGTGATGCATGCACAATCAATAAATTATTTGAATTCATGAATTTGATCGGCAAACAAAAATATGTGAGGAGTGGATGGAGAATGGAAAGTGTAGTTCAAATCTAATCAACAAAAAATTATATATATATAAATAAAAAAAATGAGGGGTTTGTTGTACGAGGAATTAAATTGCAAGTTGCATAGAGATAGATGCATTGAATGAACATGACACATCTAATACCACTATGAGTTATATATGCCAATTGCCAACCCATCTCCCATTGTTTATATAACACAAGTTGATGAGACACACTTTTCTATGTATCCACTAGTCACTAGAGGTGAAATGTTGATTAAATAAAACAATATGAATTTAACGTTTCACAGTTGAGAAACTGATTTCATAAATGTCAATATATGCTCACAGAAAAAATACTTGACATATACTTAGATAAGTATGCTTGAGCTCTCATGATTTTTTTTAATATATATATACAGTCTTTCTATTATCAGTTCGAACTGACAAAAGTTATATCATTTCCTTGTATGTGGGCCACTGGATTTAAATACTTTGACTGACAAGTGCATACAGCCAAGTCAAAGTATTTAAATCCAGTGGCTCACATGCAAGGAACTGATATAACTTTTGTCAGTTCGAACTGATAATAGAATTTCTGTATATATATATATATATATGTTAAAGATTGAAAAACTGTGTACAAATAATTATATTTATTTTAAGTTTTGCATTATATATTAGAAGAATAAATACAAATGATTTATTTAAGTTTTGGATCATTAATCTGTCTCCTAAATCGTAAAGTGAAATTCCTTTTATGGAAAGGGTTGCATTTCACATCGTACTTGTAAAGTCCAATCTCGTCTGGTACCGATAGGCAGGCCTAGCCCTAGGGGCAGCCGCCTAGGGCCCCGGATCTTTAAGGGCCCCCAAATTGTAAAATATATATATATATATATATATATATATATATAATTATATTGATTTCAGATATATCTCATGTATGATTTTAAACCAACGAACCCATAAATGAGTTTAAAATAGACCTATTAAACATATAATTTTTTTAAAACTAACAAACTCATAAATGAGTTTAAAATATGCCCACTAAACTTTTTTTTTTTTTTTTTTTTTTGTAAGAAAAGCCTATAAATTATAAAACCCAATTATCATTCTCAAGTTTTAAGTCAAACGTGGGTTTGAATCCTATTCATAACACTAATTATCTTTTATATATCTAAAATGGGAAAACAACAATATAACACTACTCATATCACTTATCAGACAAACAGAAGCAGACATCGAACAAAAATCAAATTAAGGTTCTTCAAAACTCTCTTAAATCTTACTACGAAAATTCATAATTCAGATATAAAATCTCAACCTGAAATCTCAAGGCCCTGAAATTCATTTTCTATTGTTCGTCTCGGGCCCTGCCGATAGGCCCCTAACCCACAATGGTGTTAGATAAAAATAAAATAAAATAAAATAAAATAAATAAATAAATAAAGTCCCCGTATGACATTTTAATGTGACCCTTGAAAATAAGCATTTACATCATACCAATATTGATTCGTGTGATTGGTGAAAAACACTATATAACAAAAAGCACAATAAGAACAAAAATCATCCTTACAATTTTATTAATGATATTATATTTCAAGAGATAAGGATATTGAATTTCAATAAAATATTGTATTATAAAAACTTATATTACCAATTATATTCAATACTAAAAGGTCTATTATAACATTGTCACGTTGGACCTCGAATGTTATTAGTCAGCCGGCTTTGTGGCTAATTAGAAACCTTTCAAATCGATGAATTATTTGAGAGTTCTTTCTTCGTAATATTAGTTAATCTATTTCTATTTCAATCTGTGTTTTTTTTTTAAAAAAAATTTACAATAATTCGAGATTTCGGTAGGGGGATAGACACCCACATCCTCACGGTGACAAATGTAAATAATCAAGATCAGATTCATTTATGACCTTATAACACTTGTTATTTTATTTTATTTTATAATAAAAATATAAAATTCATATAATTATTGTCATGGTTGTACATATCTCTATTCGTATTTATGAAGAGGGTTAAAGTTGATGTTACTTATTAAAACTTAAATGTGGAGATACCTTTCTCTTCTCGAAGTAATTACACATTACACGAACCGCGTTATTAACTTTTAATATATATATATACATATATATATATATATATATATATATATATATTAAGAAAAAGAATCATAAATAGAAAAAAAAAAAGTAAGTTACAATCAAGGAACTTAAAATCGACATATCCACCGATATATCCATATTTTGGAGGGACCGATATCGAAACAGGGACCGATATATCCACCGATAGAGAAGAAATTGGTGTAGATCGTGGAGCTACAGTAGCAAATCCTTTTTTAAATTTTTTACCGAATATCCACCGATATCGATAATATTCCTTGGTTACAATGATCCTGAGCACTTAGCCCAAGTAAGCTTCTCAACAAAGGAAGGAACACCTTCCATCCAAAACCAATCTGCCTCACTAGACCTACCATATTTAGCTAAACCATTTGTCACATCATTGGTCTGTCTAGGAATAAAAGAAAACCGATTACGGCTAGTAGCGGAATGTAAAGCCACAATATCACTAATAACTAAACCAATATCACTAATAATTGATATGATTCACCACAACTAACGCATCCGACTCCACCTTAAACCAGAGCTAAACCCGAGTCCACAGCAAGCTGCAACCCATGAAGGATAGCCGTTATCTCTGCAACTGAAAGAGACAACCCAGCAGCAATGAATTGCACACTATAAGCCATAACCAGCCCTCAATGATCCCGAATAACCACTCCCAAGCCAACCACCATTTTTGAACAATTAACCACCGCATTAATATCGACTTTATAGTAGCCAATCCCAAGAGGTTCCCATTTGATCTTATACCAAAATGCCCTTACACTTAAAAATTTCTAGAAAAATTGAACAGAGTGTGACGGAATGACTATTTCTGTCACAATTTCTCCTAAATTCATTGTTTTGAATAGAATTTTCCATATAATGATTATTTTGATAACATCTAACCAAATGGGTGGCCAATATGTAATTTCCCCTATTTTTAATCATTAACTTGTATCGTAAAAATGAATTTTGGAAGACTTAAGGCTTGTTTGGTACACTGTATTGTATTCTACTGGATTGTATTGTATTCTACTAGACTGGCTTGTTTGGTACACTGTATTGTATTCTACTGGATTATATTGAATTAGACTAGACAGTATTGTATTGCATTAGACTATATTATTATTGTACAAATAAGTGTTTGTTGATATTTTGTATTATACTGTATTAAGTTATACAATGCTTTGATATGATTTTGTTCTTCAATATTTTATTAACTAATAAAATTGATATATTTTTAAAATAAAAATATATATTATAAAATATATATTTATATTTTATTTTTAAAAATAATAATTAATATTTTTATTACATAAATTATAATTTATGTAACAAATATCAATAATATTTGGCAATTATTTTTAACATTTTATTTAACTTATATAATTTTTTCTAATATTTTATTATTATTGTTATTATTATTTGAATATATTTATTATAATTTCTCTTCCCTTTATATTAACTAATACAACATTTATTATATTAAAGCAATTAAAATATATTAGTCAATATAATATATTTAATATATTTTAAAGCTTTAATACAATACAATACAACCTATCAAATACGTCATTGGAGTGGTTTGTGTAATTCAAAGAAATAAAAGATTGATGGAAGAAAGAACCCATTTGCAATTGTGAGATGAAAAAATGGAAATGATTTGATGTAAAAATGGGACCCATAAAAAAAAAAAAAAAAGGTGAATAAAGTAGGTGAGGTGGTGGTGGTGGTGTTAAAGACTTAAAAAGGGTTTTATTTATTTAAATATTTCTAGAAAGAAAAATAAAATAAAATAAAAATTCAGTCCAGGGGTGGTGAACCTTGGAAGACACAACACAAAGACGGTCTTCATTTTCCAAAACCAGCAACTGTGTGTCTGTGTATGTCAGCAGCAGCAACCCCACCCTTCAACTTGTTGATCAAAATTCACTGAACCCAACCCCTCCTTTTTCTCTCTAACAATAACAAGAAAAGAATAGTAACAAGAAGAATTTAACATATTCAATACAAATACAGTGTAACAAACCAAAAAAGTTGTAGTCTTTTTTTCACTTTCCTCAATTCCTTCCTTTCCTTTCTTGTAAACTTCACATCCTTTTTAAGACCCTTTGGCCTTCTCTCTTTTATTTTGTATTTGTGTTTGGTTTTGATGATTTCTCTGTAATATTCTTCTTCTTCTCTCTTTCTTGGATTGCCGAATTGCAAGAAAAAGAAGATAGGGGGAGAGATAGGTGGAGCTGAGTGAGGTTGGAGATGCAAAAACTGCATCAAGGAGCTTTCTTCTCTATTTGTTCTTCTTGTTGTTATCTCATCTGGAAATTCTCTCACCATTCTTGTTCTCATCACCTACAAACTCTGCAACATCACAGGTAATTAGTTTTGATTTTCATGGGATTTTCTTGATTTCATTTCTGGGTATTGTTCTTTTTCCTCAATTGTTATGACATATATTGGGTTGGATGCAGATTAGATTAATCTCTTGTAGTTGGGTATTTTAGAAACCCTAATTAGTATTTAGTACTACGGTTCGAAAGTTGATAGCTTTATTGGTTTTGATGGTGGCTTGTGTTGATTATAGATATGATGAGAATTCCATGTCACTGATTAAGTCTTTTCTTGTTTGTTGAATTGTTCAAAACTTTGAAGTGCAGTTGGATTATTGGGGACGACGTTTCGTGGGTTCTCAGATATTGAAGGCAACTGAATTCTCTGGTTTTATTTTTAGGATTTGAATCTTGTTTTTGAGGCATTTAAGTACCAAATTGAGATCCGAAAAGACTTTAGTTTTCGATAAAGATACTCATGTGTTTTTGGTTTGAGATTCAATTGCTTCTGTTTAGAAGAAAATCTTGTGATCACCACTGCTTATAATTGTCCCTCATTTTAGAAATTGGATCTTGCTCCGACCACAACAGTTGAAAGTTATTCTCTTCTGAGATTGAAGAAAGTTTGGTGTTCATTGCTTAAATTTGACACATTGCAAGTCTTTCCGGATTATCAGCATCTGAGTCTTTACCAGTTTGATCTCTTGTTGTTATAAGAATTTGATCTAATCCGGGGTGTTGGTGATCTTGAATGAATTCTGAGCATCCTGAATCGAATCTAAGACTGCCGAAAGGTATAATCAATCTTCAAGATCGTTATTCAGGCAGCATTATGGATGGAAGAGTGAGAAAGATAGCTACTCCTCCCATGGTGGACAAAGGGAAAATAGAGTACCGTCGAAGCTTCTCACAAGGGTCCTCGAGAAGATTGTTACCAGCAAGCTATTACAGCTTGGAGTCATTGCTTTTACTCATATGTCTAACGGTGTCTTTGCTGATCCTTCCGCTGATACTTCCACCGTTGCCTCCCCCGCCATTCATGCTGTTGCTGCTTCCTATAGGTATTCTGGCAGTGCTTATGATCCTGGCATTCATGCCTTCTAATGTTAGAGATATAACGTATACATATGTGTAAATGGTGTTCAAAATCGCACCCTTGTCATCATACAATTTTTGTTATTCTCAAAAGAAATTTCTTCTTTTATTTCTTATTAATCAATCTTGATTCATCCTTTGAAGTTGTATACACTGTTGTTTCTTGATTCATTTTGTTATAACTTGCAAGGAATTGTTGATGCCTGTTTGTATTTGGAGATATGATGATTCGAGCACTTTTAAATACTTGTTTATTTGGCATTATAAAAAACATGTTTTTTTTTTTCGGTGGTGGTGTTATTAATCAAATGTCTTGCCTCTTGAGTTGAGGTTTCTCACCTTTCCTCCAAATTACACTCGCCCTATATATTATTTTACTTGAATGAAGTTATTAATCTTGTATGGAATGATTTGATTGATATCCATTTTCACAACTACTTGAGCTACTTGTTTTTGGAGTTTAGATTGTTAATTTGCCCCACGTAATTCAAGCTGTAGGTAGTTGTTTATTTGGGGCATAAGAAGCAACCATTTGTAGGAGAGAGTTTTGATTAGGGATGCCCATAGCCCATAAGGGGCCGTCACCATTTGGGGTAAAAACAAGGATAGGGATGGAGAGGGAGACGGAGACACGATCGGGCCACATCTTAACAGAAGATTTGGGATGGACCTGGACAAAATTGAGGACACGGAAATGGAGTCTGGATGGGTTCCCCCACCCAATATATATTTATGTCATTAAATTGTTTTATTTCGTTTTTTCTAACCCTTTCTCTTCTTCATCATTAAATGGGGATGAGGGAACGAGGACAAGGGTCAAATGGGGGATGGGGAAATAGGTGGGGACGAGATACTTCCCCCCCCCCCCCCCCCCCCACACACACACACAAAAATATAAATAAATAAATAAAAAGAGAAAAAAAATTTGATGTTCATATTTTTTGTTGGAGATTTGATCACATCTATGAATGTGGTTAGTAGCATGTGAGTGTGATTGATAATAAAATGTAACCCTACATAATGTTGAAACCCAGAAATCCTTGAATTAATGTAATACGTTAAAAAAAAAAAGAAGGATTCATGATTTAGTTGTCAGAAAACTTGTTTAGTTTAGAATACAGACAATATGACTGTTGTGGATTTATGTTTTTTTTTTTTTTTAAAGCTATTTTCTAGGGTATCTCGTTCTTGCATGGCTTAGTGTGGATTTTTTGGTTAGTGTGGATCGTGGTGGAGTTTGGTTTTTTGTTTTGCATTCTTGTTTTTGTGCTAGATAGCTGTGGAGTTTGGTTTCTCTAGGCTATTTCAATTTTGTGGAGTCTGGATTCCTTCATGCATGGCTTGCTTTGCTGTTGAGAATCCTATATGTGCATGGAGGCATCCTTGGGTGGCATCTCCGGGGCTCCTACGGGGGTGGTTATGCCGTTTCCGGTCCACTTTAGCTAGTATTGCTTCCTCGGTTAAGGGCTCGGTTTCTTATGTGGATCGTTTCAAAGCTCCACCAACTAGGGTTGATATCGTTTCGAGTCTTTTGATTCCCTCGGTCTCAGTTCCTTCGGTTCCCTCGGTTTCGAGTCCTTCGGCTCCTTCAAAGAAGAGTGGTTATGTGGCTATTCGAGTGGACCCCACAGCTTATAAGTCCCATCTGAAAGCTTGTAAGTTCTCTCTCATTGGCCGAGTAGTCCTTTCTAGCGGTGAAAGGCCTTGGAAGCTTGTTGATCTTAAGACCAAGCTTTAGTCTGTTTGGAAGTTTTGTTCTGTCTGGAGGCTGATTTCTTTAGGCAGGAGTTACTTTCAAATTATGTTGAAATCTGATGCTGACATGAATATGGTGTGGGGTATAAGATCTCTTAACCTCAAACTGGGTGTATACGGCTCCAGCCGTAGGTGCCAGATTTTAATCCAGCTTTGTAGAAGTCTTCGAATGTTCATGTATGGGTACGCTTTTATGATATATTGTAGGAGTACTGCCATCCGTAGATTATTTCAGACTTAGCTAGAGGTATCAATGTGCCTTTACGGTTGGACAAGGCTACGGTTGAGGGTGATTTCAGACATTTTGCGTGTGTTCTTGTGGATATTGATGTTTCTTCCATGCCTCCGACTTCTTTGCTTCTTAAGTAGGATGATTCATATAGTTGTTTCATTACTGTGGACTACAAGAATCTTCCGGCTTTTTGTATTACTTGTTCCTCAAATTTACCCAGTGCTTATCGTTGGAACAATTCGAGAAGGATAACCTTTGCTAGTTCTGGTAAGTCGATTTCGGCTCAAGAGGGTCCGACTACTATTGCTTCTAATGAGGGGTTTCAGATTCCTTGTAGTCATGCGTCAAAGATGGTATATCGCCCAGTTTCTGTACCTTAGCAGGAGGTTCTGATCTGTAATGTCTTCGCCATTATTCATCAAGATATAGGGCCTCTAGATTTAGTTTTGGTTCATTCTTTGGTTGGTTCTGATTCGGTTTCGAGTTTGCCCTATTCTACAAGCTTAGTCGTTTCGTCAAACTCGACACCGTTAGTGCTTTCTGCTTTGGTTTTGCCTTCTGTGATGTTTCCTGTCCTTTCGGTTGTCGATCCAATTCCAGTTTCTCTGATAGTTTTTTAGTCACTGCAGATTGGGAAGGGTTGTGATATTTCGATTTCTGAGGTTGTGGTGGTTTCCTCCGTAGTGGGAGCTGACTTTACTTCGATTCCCAACTTTTCGGTTGTTACTTCTATTACGGATTTTGTTGTTTTGACTATGTTGGGTCTGTAGGATTCGGGTTCCTCCAGTGGCTTCTCTTGTTTAGTCTTTGGCTTCTTCTATTGTGTCAAGGCCACCTTCTCGTTTAAGTCCTTCAGCTCGTCGGGAAGTTAGAGCTCATCGAATTTCAATTGATAAGTTAGCTGTCAAGGCGGTTGAACATTTGGTTCTGGTTGATCGTGTTGCCTATAGAAGTTTGGGGGGTGGATTAGGTTCTTCTCATGCCTTTTCGTTGGTTATGGATACTGGTATGCAGTTTTTATTAGGATTTATGCCCTAAAGCTTGTAATTTGTAAATGTTATAAATTCAATAATAAAGGAAGTAGTTATTTCATTCAAATATATTGTTGACGGTGAAATTTGGATTGCCACGCACTCAACAATTATATCAATCTAATATAAAACAAGAAAATTAAGAACGCATGCAAAAGACAGATTTTACGTGGAAAACCCTTGAATGGGAAAAAACCACGGCGCCCCTGAAGGCAGAAAAATAATACTAGGTTTTCGTTGCCTTGTTACACGCTTAGATCTCTCTTACAATTGTTCTCCTCTCTCTAGATTTTGAACCCCTTCCTCATGGGATAGGTGGTTCTATTTATACATGTTTAATTAGGGTTTCCCCTTGTTTTCAGCCGTGTGGGTGAAAGGTTTCCCTCTTTGATTCGTACTAGGATCCTTTCTTGTCACGGATCAGGTCTACTTTCCTTTTTATGATTCCTTGTTGTTCTGGGTCTTCTAAAAGTTTTTAAGGTTTATTTCTGTGTCTTTGCCGAGTCGATTCAGGCCCAGTGTACTGGTCCAGCGAGTACCCTTACTTTCTGGATATCGTATCTTTGGCGAGCACATTCCTTCATTCGGCAAGTAGGTATCTAGCTTCGGCGATCATATCTTTGACTCCCTTTTGGCTTGAGCTATTTTATCATTCTGACTTGTCATACTTCCTCCCTTGACCCGGTCAATGAGTGACGTGGCAGTCTTTCGTCGGCTCTTTTGATGACGTGTCAGGTTGGCGAATTTATACACACAACAATACCCCCATAAATACTTCGAGCTGGGCGAATGATTTGTTCTTCTCACTTTGTTCGCCTCTGCGAGCAGTATTTATATCTATGCTTATAAGATTTCGGCGCATTTTGTAATAACTCACTCTTTCCTTTTTTACCACGCGTTGTTTCATTTAATTGATTCTTCTGGTGCAAGCTTTCAATTTGAACCACATGATTTCTAGCGCTTCCATTTGTTTTGACAGATGAAGGGACATTCTGACTGCTTGGTTGTCCTCGAGATGCCACGTGTCCCTTACTTGGTGGTGGCTGTTGTGGCTGGTCACTGTAGCCGTCATTCTCATTAATTGCATATCATTTACTTGATTTCTTTTTTATTTTTGAATTTCGAAGTTCCCCCTTTTAACGCCTAAACGTTTCTTCTTCTCCTTTATCCTCTCATATCTCCATTAATTTCTTTTCTCAAAAAACAGAGTTCCTTCATAGTCTCTCATTTCTTCTCCCTCAGAAGTTTCTGCCATAAAATTTCTTTTATTTATCTTACTGTCAGACAGCTTGCTTCGAAATCGATCGTGGTGATTTCTCAGCGTTTCCCAAACCTTCTGCTCATCCTCCGATCCTAGGGTTTCCTGGTGAGTTCTTATGGATCCCTCCTTACGCTCTTCTCTTTTTAATCGGATGATGCAAGCTATGGAGCTTGGTGATAAGTGTACTGCGGACAAAATTGAATCTCTGATTCGTAATTTTCGTCCGGATTCTCCGGTCCCGATTTCTATTTATGTTCCATCTTTTGAGGATACTTTTAATCCTGACATCTCTCCTTCGTCTTTTAACAGTGATTCTCCAGCAATGCCGAGATCTCCTAAAACCACAAGCAGTAAACGACGCGCCTCTAGGGCTCCACGTGAATCTCTGCTGGATGCGCAGACGATTGTTGACTCTGATGTTGAAGACCATCGGAGGGATAGGCTGCATTTCTCGCCAACTCGTCCGTGTTCTTTTGATACGGAAGTAAATGTAGTCAGCGAGGGCGAACTTCGTAAATACAAGAGTCGCTTCGACATTCCAGACTCAATGACTCTCATGTTACCCGGCGACCGGGCTGTGTGGAATCCTCTCAAAAATGCAATTGCCATTTACGGAGCCATGCTCAGCTGTGGGGTTACCCTCCCTCTTCAGCCTTTTATCGCGAGGTTTCTCGCCGAGGCTCAGATTGCACCGGCACAACTTGCTCCAAACAACTACAGGATACTGATGTGCCTGTGCCTTATGTGGAAGCTGAAGAGTTATGGGCCTCCTACACCCCGCGAGATCCGCCATTTTTATACTTTAAGACAGGCGGGCAATGGTGGCACGTACTTCCTTCTCTCCTCGCCGGTGGAGAACTGGATTCCTGAGGGTGTGGCGAACCCTGGTCAAGTTGAGGTCTCCAGTGATGAGAAGAAGAACGGTTTCATCTGGGGCTTCCCCACTTCAAACAAAAGGTGGAAAAACAGTTGGTTTTTCACCGGCGGCGAGTGGGGTCGAGATGTACCAGCTCTCAGTCGTCGTAATCTTTTGGCGAGGAAGGTTCCCAGGCATTTCACATCTCCTGAAGCCTGGTCGAAGACGGCCCCTGCTTTGATGGATAGGGAGGTTTCTCACCTCGCTGCGGCGGCTGTCCTTCCTTTGGATTCAAGGGGTAGATCCTTCCTCTTGGATGAGGAAAAAATGATTTCTCTGGAAATTTTCACACGCCTACATGCAAGGCTTCCTCGCTATAAGTCTTTATCCGTTCCTTCTTTGTTTTATTGCTTCGTCTTATTCTGTTAGTTGACACTTGGTTTATTTCCCTTGCAGTGTGTGACTTTGACACCGTTTGTGACTTGCAAGCCCCGGCGGTGAAGAATTCCGAGGCTGCCAGCAAAAGGCATGCTGCTAGTTTGGTTAAGGAGGGAATTGCTGGCCCTGATGGTGATGATCACTCAGACGGCGAGGAAGCTGATGATATTTCTAGGGGAGGTGCTGAGTCTGGGCGACCCCCTATGCATGCAGAGGTTGCTGCGAATACTCCTGCTGCAACTGTTGCTGCTACCCCCAACCGTAAAGGCAAGAAGAAAGTAGGTGCCTCAAGGGGGGTTGCTGATGCTGATGAGGGGCGTGTCGAGTCGGGGCCATCCCCTGTTCGTCCGAAGGTTGTTGCGAATACTCCTGCTGCTGCTGCCGCTACTCCTGCTGCGAGTACTGCTGCGACTTTTCCTACTGTGACAGCCCCCAACCGTAAGGGAAAAGAGAAGGTAGGGGTTTCAGGGGTGGCTAGTGAAATCCCCATTTTTGATGTGAATGTTCCTGAAGCTCCCCCAGATCCTTTAAGCGACTTGACCCCCAGACCTGGTAGAGGCAAACGTCCGGCAGAGGGTACTCCTGACCACACTGCTCGACCTCTAAAACGGGCGTCAAGGGTCGTGCAATACATTGTTTCTTCAGATGAGGAGGTCACTAAAGAACCTGTGCTCGCCGAGGCTCCTTCTACTGAGACGACTGTCCCTGGGGCTTCTGTTGAGAGGCCAGATTTGGCGGAGTCTCCCCTTCTGGAGGGGGCAAATAATTTTGATGCTTCTACCATTTCCCGAGCCAGCGCGACTCCTCCTCCGGCAACCGCGGATGAGCCTGGTGCTTCTTTTGTTGGTCAGCCTGGGCCACCTGGTCGAAAGGAGCCAACTAAAAAACCGGGGTCGTGGAGACAGAATGGGGCTACTGCGTCTGGTTCAGGCGTTGCTCATGAGACTCCTCCCGTTGATCCAACTGAGGCTGGTGAGGGAGTCGAGACTGTCTCCCTTTCAGATTTTACAGCTGCTGAGATTTGTACATATATGATGAACAATAATGTTTATGTTGGTGAGGGTTGGGAGGAGCTGAAGAAAAGATCCTGCAACAGAAAAATGGAATTTTTCTTCAACTGCCATTCTCTGGTGAGTCTCTCGCTGTGTTTTAAAATTTTTGTTCTCGCGTTTCCTGACTTCTGCTTTTTCTTTTCAGTTGTTGTCCGAGTTGGCTGACAACTACAGGTGGGGAAATTTTTTGTCAAAGAACGTGAGGCGTCTACAGGAACAAACCTCTATTTTGGCAGCTGAGAAGCTTTCTATTGAGGAAAACCATACTCAGCAGCTTGCTCAGCTGAGAGAGTCCGCGGATGGTTATCTTTCAGCTCAGTTGGCCGCTGAAGAGAAATTAGGTGCTGCTGAGGAAGAAATTCGTTTGCTGCGAGAGCAACTCTCTGCTAGTCAAGAATCACTCGCAGCACGCTTTGAGACTGAGCGACTGGCTGAGGAGGCGAAAGAGAAAGCTGAACGCGAGGCTTTGGACTTGCGCAACCAGTTAACCTTGCATGAAGTTATTTTGAATGATCTCAAGGCTGTGTTGGAGGTTGAAGCGGTTGATCGCTTCAAGAGATCCCCTGCCTATGATGCGCTGTTGTTACGCGAGTTTGAAAAGGGCATGAGGCAGGCGAAAAAGTTCTTCGCCATGAAGGATCACTCAAACGATAAAGCTCTGAGGCGCTTCGACAGGTCTCTTCAACAACACATGGCCAATGGGGTGGACTCGATTAAAGAGCAGACAAAACGATGGAGAGCCCACTGCCGTTATAATAGGACTGAACCTCATCCTATGCATTTGGAGATCCCCAGCAAGCGCGTTTTTAATACTTACTATTCGGGTCAGAAAGGCAGGTTCTCTGGTTCTGGTGCTGAGCCTGACTTGGGCCCTGTTGCTGGAAGGGATTATGAGCCTTTCATGCCAGAAGAGGATGAGGAGGTCATCTGGCCTTCAGAAGAGGAGATTGAAGATGAGGAGGACAGCGAGGGCCCTCCTGCAGCTGGTTGAGTATTTTTGTCTAGGACTGTAAACTTTAATTTCTTTTTATACCTTCATTTGTAATTCTTTGATTGTAAATAACTTTTTATTCAAGTTATAAACTTCTTCTTTTCTTTTTGTTCAACTGCCGTTGCTGAATTTTTGACTTTACTTAGTCTTTTCACTAAGTTTTTTAGCATATTTTATAGCTCTATTCAGCTGCCATTGCTGCATTTTGGCGTACCCAGTGTTTGTCAGGACGTATCCGACCATGCACCAAGTTTTTAACATGTTATTTGTTTGTTCAGCTGCCATTGCTGAATTTT
This sequence comes from Acer saccharum, assembly GCA_030490815.1. Lineage (NCBI taxonomy): Eukaryota > Viridiplantae > Streptophyta > Magnoliopsida > Sapindales > Sapindaceae > Acer > Acer saccharum. Next base: position 27,475,203 of record CM059869.1, on the reverse strand, counting down.
GGCATCTTATTGGGACGTCTCCCCCTTGTTTTACTGTGTTTAACTGGCTTTCTCGCCTATGGGGACTTTATTTTCCCGTAATGGCAACTCCCAATCTTTGTAACTTGGGATTTCGTTTCTCGCCAGTTTCTCATTGCTGCGAGCATGAAGCTTGCTATTTTGTGATAGTGGCAAGGTATGATGGCGAGTGCCTTTTGTGACTGGCGAGTGAAACCGCTCATTCTCAGTAATAAATTACTCTTTATTGAATGCTTCCTGCAACTTTGTTGACATGGTCATAAAGAAAATGCTAAAAACGAAAACTGTTCTAAGAAAAAATAAAAGGAATTCAAAAAATTCTAACTTGACCCCTATGTTAAGGATAATATATCTTCAAGTACTGCGCATTGCACGGACGGGGTAGTTCGCCAAATCCTTCTCGAGTAATGCGATATGCCCCGTGGCCAGCTATGCCTGTAATCTTATAAGGCCCTTCCCATTTGTCTGCGAGTGACCCTGCAGCTTTGTCTTTTGTTCCTGGGTTCACCCTTTTCAGCACTAAGTTGCCCAGCGAGAACCTTCTTTCACGTACATGTGAGTTGTAATATCTGGCTACCCTCTGTTGGTACGCAGTATTCCTTATTTGCGCGCGCTCTCTTCTTTCTTCTAACTCATCTAGGCCGCATTTTAGCATATCAATGTTGATTTCTGGCTGAAAGAGTTGTACCCTTGGTGAAGAGAATGATGTTTCCACGGGAATGACAGCTTCAGCTCCATAAGCCATGGAATATGGGGTTTCGCCTGTTGAACCCCTCTCTGTGGTTCGATATGCCCAGAGCACTTGTGGTAATTTATCCGCCCAGCTGCCCTTTTTGGTTGCCAATTTAGCTTTCAGGTTGTGCTTTATGATCTTGTTCACTGCTTCAGTCTGGCCATTCGTCTGTGGATGTGCTGGAGAAGCGTAGTAGTTGTTGATGCCATACTTATCACATAGCTCCCTGAATTTCCTACCATCGAATTGGGTCCCATTGTCCGTGATGATGGTGTTTGGTATCCCAAATCTGTATAGGATATTTTTCTTCACAAAGCTTATGGTGTTTGCTTCTGTTATATGTACCAACGGCTCGGCTTCTATCCATTTTGTAAAATAATCCACGGCTACTATGGCATGCTTTGCTCCTCCAGTTGCTGTTGGCATTGGGCCGATCAAGTCTATTCCCCACATGGCGAATGGCCAAGGCGAGGTAATACTTTGCAAGAGCTCAGGTGGTTGTCGGATGTTATTGGTAATTTTTTGACACGCTTCACATCTCGCTGCCACCCTTTTGGAGTCGGCGAACAGTGTTGGCCAGTAAAAACCCTGCCTTAATGTTTTGTGGGCTAGGCTGGCACCCCCAGCGTGGTTCCCACAATTTCCACTATGTATGCTTCTTAGGATACCTTCTGCTTCTTCAGGTCCGACACATCTCTGCAGTGCCCTCGAGTATCCCCTCTTGTACAGTTCTCCATTGAGTACTGAGTATCTTGTAGCTCTGTACTTCAGCCGCTTTGCTTCTAATGGGTCACTTGGGAGTACATCATTGACGAGATATTCTTTAATTGGTGTGATCTAGCTGTTCCCTTCGCCAAAGACTGCCCCAACTTACTTTGTTTTAACTATACTCGGCTGCAATAGGCGGATCATAGAGATATTGTTGGGCCAAATGTTGATTGTGGCAGATGCCAATTTGGCTAAGGCATCAGCCTTTTCATTTTCTTCTCTGGGGACATGAACAATTCTGTATTCTTTAAATCTTTCCAACAGCTCCTTTGCTAATTCCAGGTAGGTGATCATGCTTTCATCTCTCGCCTGGTATTCATCTAGTACCTGATTGACAACAACTTGAGAGTCGCTGAAAATTTCCACCTCGTCTGCTCCTAGGACTGTGCTAATTTTTAAACCTGCTATGAGTGCCTCGTACTCAGCTTGATTGTTGGTAGCTTTGAAGTCAAAACGCAAGGCACATTCGACTGAATCTCCCTCTGGGGTTGACACTACTACCCCTGCCCCGCTGCCATGCGTGTTTGACGAGCCGTCAACGCGGAGTTGCCATTTGAATATTTTCTTACTTTGTTCCTCCATCATTCTCGCCACCTCTATGCTTGGTTCGGTGAACTCTGCTACACAGTCTACCACTGCCTGGGCTTTAATTGCTGTCCTTGGGAGGTACTCTACATCGAATTCACTTAATTCGATCGCCCACTTTGTTAATCGACCGGATACTTCTGGTTTCTGCAGGATTAACTTCAGTGGGCAGTTGGTGTATACCCCGATTTTATGAGCCTGGAAATATGGTCTTAGCTTCCTTGCTGCTGTTATTAGGGCGAGTGCCATTTTTTCAACCGGCGAGTACCTTGTTTCGGCTGGTAATAGTGCTTTGCTGGTGTAGTATATTGGCTTCTGGATTCCATCTTCTGTCGCACTAGTACGGAACTTGTGGCTGCTTCAGAGACGGACAAGTATATGTACAATGTTTCTCCCGTTTCTGGTTTTGATAGCAGTGGTGCCTGTCCAAGGTAATCTTTCAAGGCCTGGAAGGCTTTTTCGCAATCCTCATTCCACTCGATACCTTTTCCCTTTTTTAGAGCTTTGAAAAATGGTAGGCATCTGTCTGTTGACTTAGCTATGAATCTGCTTAGCGATGCTAGGCACCCCGTGAGTTTTTAAACGTCCTTCAGAGTCCTTGGCGAGACCATTTTTGCTAGTGCTTGGATTTTTTCAAGGTTCACCTCTATTCCTCTTTGATGTACTTGATATCCGAGAAACCTCCCAGATGGTACGCCAAATACACACTTTGCTGGATTCCATACTTGACCAGTACATCGAATGTTTCCCTCAGGTCATCTGTATGTCTATCTGCTGTGATGCTTTTTGTCAGCATGTCGTCAACGTAGACTTCCATATTTCTCCCTATTTGTTTGGCGAACATTTTGTTGACCAAGCGCTGGTAAGTTGCCCCAGCGTTCTTCAGGCCGAATGGCATGACTGTGTAACAGGTCAACCCCTGATCTGTGGTGAACGCTGTCTTCTCTTCGTCTGGCTTGTGCATCTTTATCTGGTTATATCCTGAATATGCGTCCATGAAGCTTAGCGTCTCATGTCCAGCTGTTACATCAACTAACTGGTCAATCCTTGGTAGCGGGAAGCTATACTTGGGGCAAGCCTTGTTTAGATCGGTGAAGTCGACGCACATTCTCCATTGATTGTTTTTCTTTTTCACCAAGACTACATTGGCCACCCATTCCGGGTACTTAACTTCTCTAATTGACCTTGCGGCGGGTAACTTCGACACTTCTTCTTTTATCGCTGCACTTCTTTCTGGGTTGAAACTTCTCCTTTTTTGCACAACTGGTTTGCATTTTTCACTCACAGCCAGGTTGTGTGAAATTACGCTTCTATCAATTCCTGGCATGTCTTTGTGGCACCAAGCGAAAATCTCCTTATACTCTCTCAGCAAGTTTGTCACGTCTTTCTTAACTTGTTCAGTCAGCCTTACTCCGATCTTTACTGTTTTATCTAGTTCTGCTTCATCTAGAATAACTGGCTCAGTTGGTTCTTCTTTCTCTCTGCTCGTTTTGTCCCTTGGGTCCAGTTCAAAGTTTTCCGGATTATCTTCCTGCACATCCCTGTCTACCTCGAATATGTTCAAGGTTTCCATCCCTGTTTTATCTTTGAAGATTGATAGGTTGGCGCGGCGAGCCATCTCCTGTGACCCTCTCAATTCTCCGACACCAAATTCTGTAGGGAATTTTATTTTCAACGCATGGGTAGAAGTAACAGCTCGAGCTTTGTTAAGAAACGATCGGCCAAGTAAAGCATTATACGGCCAATTATGGATGTCAACCACGACAAAGTCTAACAGGATTGTTCGCCGGCATGGTGCTGTACCAAATCTCACTGGCAACTTCATAGTTCCTAACGACCTAACTTCCGCGCCACCGAATCCCTTTAATGGCACATGGAATGGTTCAAGATCTTTCCTGTCCAGCCGTAACTCATCATATACTCTGGCACTTAAAATATCAGCCGAACTTCCGTTGTCAATCATCACCCGAAGGACATCCCTATGGGCTATTCGAACCCCCACGACGATTGCATCGTTAGGCTTTGCATCAATTCCGTCTGAGTCTTCTGCTGTAAATGTTATGGGATCATGTCCTTCTCTTCCCTTCTTGGGGTTTCTCTGCACAGAATTGATCTCCATGCTTCTGCTTTCATACATTACTTCTCGAACCTCTGACATCCTTTCTCGATTGCTTCTCCCAGTATGAGGTCCGCCGAAAATGGTGTTTATAGTTGCGTTAAGGCTGTTCCTCCTTGGACTCTTCCTTTCCTGCCCGTTTCCTTGGCGGCTATCCTGGCGACCACCGTGCTTGTCCCCTTTCAAGGCAAAGTCCTTCAGGTGCCCATCTCTGATCAGGCTTTCAATGTGATCGCGTAATTGAAAACATTCTGAAGTGTCATGCCCATGATCTTTGTGGAACCGGCAGTACTTAGTTGTATCTCTCCTGGCATTCGCTGACTGCTGCCGAGGATATTTGGCGAGTCCCTTGTCTTCTACCACAGACAGTATCTCCTCTTGATCACCAGTTAAAGGGGTGTAATGGTTGTACTTTCCTCGAAACTTATTGGCTCAAGCGTTTCCTCTGCCTTCTCTTGGATATCCCTTTTGGCCCTTCTCATCTCTCTGGCGATCACATGGCTGCGTCTTTTTGTCATCTTTATGGTCCGGTTTTGAGTCAGGCTTGTGTCCATGCACATAGCTACCCCCTTGCGCTGCTTCTTCTTCTTCCGCCAATGCATAGTCGCCAGCTATTTCCATCATCTCCTTATAAGTTTTTGGTCTCTCCCTTCGTAGGTCAAAGGATAATCGCCCACTTTGTAACCCATTGGTGAATGCGGCGATCACAGCTACATCACTGGCGTCTTCAATTTGAGCAACCTCCTTCCCAAATCTTGCTAGATACTTCTTGATCGACTCGTTACGTTCCTGTTTTAAATTAGATAGATGAGCGAGTGACTTTCTTCTCTGGACGCTCCCCATGAACTGCCTTATGAACGCTTTGCTGAGATTTGAGAAGCTGCTTATACTTCCGGGAGGAAGTCTTCCAAACCACCTAGAGGCAAGGTCGCCGAATGTTTACGGGAAGGTGAGGCATAACAACCCATCGTTGGATGAGTACTGGGCCATAATGTTACGGAATCGGCGAACGTGCTCCTTCGAATCCCTATTCTCCTTGTACTGCTCAATGGTTGGCATTCTAAATCTGTCTGGAAATTGGGTGCAAGCAATAGTTTCGATGAATGGGCTATCTGACTCATCATCCGAAGATACACTACGACCATACCTTCGCGCCATTGCTGAAACTTTTCTTGATAGCTCTTGCTGGGTGACATCTCGCTGACCAGTTGGTTCTCCTGCTGGATCGAGTCTACTCTTGATTGTCATTCTGCCATGATTGCCTCTCTCATCCGGGCTTCTTCGATCTTCAGTGCTCTCGGATCTTCTTCGCTTCGCTCTTTTGGATCGTAATTCCCTTCGTGGACGAGGACTCTTATCTTCAGATGAGATGGAACGGTGTCTCCACCGGTTCCGTTGATATGTGTCGCTGGAATTGACCCCATGTGTTCGCACATGGTCTCGTTCCTCCCTGGATTCTTCATTCATCACGCCTTTTCCCTTCCTTTGTTTTCTCCCCTCGAAATCCTCAGTGTGGTCCTGGGGAGTCTCCTCAGTGGATTGTCTTGCTTGGGTATCAGGAATTGCAATGTGAACTTCTGATCGTAGCCTTTCGGGAGGATGGATTCCAGGAGTGGTTAACTCATAAGGAGATGAAACTCCCAACCCTATGGGGAGCGAAAGCCTTATTTTGCTGGCTTCGCTGATTAAGTTTACCAATGCAGCTTGGAAGTGCTGCAGAATCCCGGGATCAGCCGCCCTAGTTCCTGGTGTTGCCGCTGATTGCTCCCCGATTGTCACTGCCCTGTCTCCCGTCGGCACGGTTGGTTCAACAACTAAATCTCCGCTGGAGTTACCATCTCTGTCGCTGTCGTTGTTCATGCTGTTTGATTCGCAAGGGTCCCTCGAAGTTTCTGTTCAAAGACCCCCTTCTTCTAGCGCCAATTGTTGACGGTGAAATTTGGATTGCCACGCACTCAACAATTATATCAATCTAATATAAAACAAGAAAATTAAGAACGCATGCAAAAGACAGATTTTACGTGGAAAACCCTTGAATGGGAAAAAACCACGGCGCCCCTGAAGGCAGAAAAATAATACTAGCTTTTCGTTGCCTTGTTACACGCTTAGATCTCTCTTACAATTGCTCTCCTCTCTCTAGATTTTTGAACCCCTTCCTCATGGGATAGGTGGTTCTATTTATACATGTTTAATTAGGGTTTCCCCTTGTTTTCAGCCGTGTGGGTGAAAGGTTTCCCTCTTTGATTCGTACTAGGATCCTTTCTTGTCACGGATCAGGTCTACTTTCCTTTTTATGATTCCTTGTTGTTCTGGGTCTTCTAAAAGTTTTTAGGGTTTATTTCTGTGTCTTTGCCGAGTCGGTTCAGGCCCAGTGTACTGGTCCAGCGAGTACCCTCACTTTCTGGATATCGTATCTTTGGCGAGCACATTCCTTCATTCGGCGAGTAGGTATCTAGCTTCGGCGATCATATCTTTGACTCCCTTTTGGCTTGAGCTATTTTATCATTCTGACTTGTCATACTTCCTCCCTTGACCCGGTCAATGAGTGACGTGGCAGTCTTTCGTCGGCTCTTTTGATGACGTGTCAGGTTGGCGAATTTATACACACAACATATATTAATTCATACACTTATATTATATATGCAAACATCCAAGATTACTAGATGTAATCTCAAATTGAGTATATGAATGTCATATATAGAAGAATTCAGTTTGAGACATGCAATCTAAATAGTTTGTAGAAAGCAAATAAAGTTGGGTACTTTATTTGTGGTTAATCTACAACTACGGTCCATTCCGTATTGTATGGTGGTCTTATCCTATACTACTCATATGATGTTATGAGAATATATGCACCTTATGTGATGTGATCATATAGGACTGGGTCACGATCTATATGAATCTGTCACTAAGATTTGTTAGTTAAAAAGATTCATATATATCGACTAATAATGGCTATATATGGGTGATCTAAATCTTGAGTGTCTTACTGACTCCTTTAGATTAGATCGTCATTTTTTATTTACTATGGGTGAGATGGACTATCGTTCTCGGTCAATAACTCCGTATCTTGGAATCACGGTTTAGCTTGTGGCTGGGAAGGTATGTGCAAAATAGTGGAATCCACTCCTTCTTGCGAGAAGTAGATAAGTAGTTCCCTTAAGGGTTGATTCGGGGCTTGAATGATTAAGAGCGCTCTCTTTCTTCCGTAAAAGAATGAAGGATATAATCATTCAAGAGAATCAATGGTACTTAAAGGAAAATATATAATTAGAGAGGTATAACGAACTTTATAACCTAGCTCTAATTATGAACTACTTGTGGAGGATCATACCATATGTAATAGCTATATCAATGGACACTAATAAAATTGGTTGTGTAAAACATCTACAGTTACGAGAGTACAACCTTGAGTTTTTAGTGGAATAACTCCAAGGTTAATAATTGTGAAATATTAATTAAAGAGTTTAATTAATTTTTTCTAAGAATTATTGGAGCTCAAAACTGTGGATCCATTAGGTCTCCTTGCTAGCCCTATACGATTGATAGTAACAAAGACTCATGGAGAATTGGATGGTCCAATTAATTGTATTATGAAAGTAACTTAAATATATTTTGAGATTAATTAAATGATGTGATTATTTAATTAATATATTGTTGAATTGTTGAATTAAATATTATTAAATAATATGATTATTTAATTGACATATTAATAATTAAGAATTATTAAATTGTCATATTGAGGTTTCAGTTTCTAACCTTGATAAGAGCAATAAAATAATAAGTGATTATTTTTATTTACTCTAAATAGATCAAAGGTTTAAACTCTAGTAAAAAGTAATAGTTAAAAAGAATTTAGAATCCTATTTTAACTTGGATTACTAAACCCTAGGTTCCTAGTATATAAGATATACTTGTCAGGAAAAAGAAGCTATTCGGAACCCTACGGAGAATCAAGAGGTGCGGCCACAAGAGAGGAAAAAGAAAAAGATTTTTTTTTTCCCCTCACTAGGGTTGGCCGAATTCAAGGAGGAGCAAGGTGTTGTCTTCCGGTTCTCTCAAGCCTCCATTCAACCGTTCCCGGAATCCGTGACGTGCCTACACACACAGTTGCTAGATCACGATACATAGCTATGAAGGCTTAGTGGTATTGGATCGTAAAGAAGGATTGAAAAGAAAACGAATGAGTGTTCTTCGAAGGTATGTAAACAAATCTCTTCCTCATATTCGTGTATATACGAAAGATCCCAAGAAAACGATAGAAAAATTTTAAAACCTATTGTTCTTAATTTGTTTTTATTAATTTAAAAACCAACTTTTTTCCGCTGCGCGACTTACAGTTTCAGGGTTCAAAGCTTCTGATGTCGGATTATCGGGCTGAGCTTCGCCTTATTGCAGATTCCTCCCGGACTGTTCAAGCTGAGGAGAAGGAGTTAGAATATATGGATGTCTCTCGGAAGTCCTAGATGATTGAGCATATGCTGGCTTCGTATAAGTCTGAATCCTAGGCTCTTCCAACGGTCTTCGATGATTAGTGTCCTTCACTAGAATTATCATGGGATCGGGGGCAAGTCTACAAGGCATGTTCTCAGTGAGTTGTGTTGTTTGCATAAACCTGCTTTGGTTTGTATTGCGGAGCTGATGGTGGCTTTTACTTATATCTCTTATGGTTTATGGTCTTTGCTCGGTCTTCACCTAGTGGGCATGAACGATAGGGGTGGGTTGATTCCGACTACTTGGGTTTTCACTTGTGCTTCATTTCCTCATGCTCAAATAGTTTAGTGTCATGAACAACAGCTTACTGTTTCGCTCTCGATAGGTTCTCAGGTGCACTGGTACACTTCTGTTTATTTGAGCACTTCTACGACGGTCCGTAGGTTGCTTTGGCATTCTCTTAGGGGTATGGTTAGTTTGGTTTCTTCTTCTTGGTTGGTTGTTAGGGTTATTAATGCGATTCTAGGTGCTCATGAGACTTTGGGTTCTTGTTCTCTCGTCTGTGGTTCTTGTGAGGATTTTAGGTTGATGATTGAGGATTGTGATTTGGTTGGTATTCGTTCTTAGGGCACCCAGTTCACTTGGGTTAGAGGTCGCAGTATTCGTACTAGAGTTAAGAGACGATTAGATAGAGTTTTGATTTCAGATGGTTGTATTTCCTGTTGGCGGGAAATTTCTTATGTGGCTCTTCCCCGTATTTGTTCTTATCATTGTCCGTTGTTGGTTCGGTTATCAGAGTTTGAGTTTCCAGTCTTAGGCCATTTCGGTTTCAGAGCATGTGGTTAGAGCATCCTGATTTTATAGCTATTAGTCATAGGATTTGGAGCTCTCATGTTGTGGGTAGGCCTCCTTAGGTTGTTACCAGTAAGTTGAGGAGCTTGAAGAAGGCTCTCAAAACTTGGAATTGAGAGGTTTTCAAGGATCTTAATTCTGCCATTGCAAGGAAGTCTATAGAGCTTCATTCTATTCAACTGGATCTGTCTAATCGGGGTATTTCAGATGATCTTTTTATGGTCGAGGTGAGTGTTCATTTTGGGATGGATGTGATGTTACGTAGACAAGGGTGCCTTTTTTGAGATCGTTCCATATTTAGGTGGCTTCGTGATGGGCATCGAAACACATCTTTCTTTCATGCTTCTATCAGACGTAGGCAATATCGTAACGCTATATCAGCCCTCTCGATTAATGGGGTTCTCTCGGAGGATCGGCCTACCATTAGGGATCATATCATCGATTATTATTCTAACCTTTTTTCCTCGGATGTTTCTCAAGTTGGGAGAGATTTATCTATTGTAGATAATGTGATTCCTTCTTTTGTGACTACTGTAGAGAACACTTTATTGACTAGTTTTCTATCTACATATGATATTCATGATGTGGTCTTTGCTATGGATGCTGCTTCTGCTTCTGGGCCAGATGGGTTTTCTGGTAGATTTAACCAGAGATGTTGGGAAGTTGTAGGTAGTGACGTGGTCTTCGCTGTTCAGGATTTTTTTAATCACTGGAGTTATTTTCCCGTGTCTCAATTCCAGCTTCATTGTTCTTCTTCCGAACCTGAGGGACTCGATTTTGATTGATTAGTTTCAGCCGATTGTGCTTAGTAACTTTCTATTGAAAATTTCTTTGAAGATTTAGGCTGATCATTTAGCTTGGGCTGAGGCAAGGATTATTTCTCCTCAATAGTTTGGATTCATTCGAGACCAGCATATTGAGGATTGTATTGCTTTGGCTTTTGAATGTGTTAATGTGTTGTAGAAGAAGTACTATTAGGGTAACTTGGCCATGAAGATTGTAAGTTCCTCAAAGTTTGATTGGCTTATTTCGGTAACAAACCACATGTGGGGTTTGATATAAGGGTAGCTTAAGCTTTTGATTGTTGGTGCTTATGCACAACAAAGGCCCTCTCAAGACCTCAAGAGAAGAAGCACACCAAAGGTAAAATACTTTTGCTTACTTGCATTGAAGAGATTTAGTTGCACACACACACAACTCATGCATATCTATACTTCTTGTATGTTGTGTGCTTTTATGTTTGTGTAGTAATGTTCTTAACTCTTCATGCATTTGATGATTGCCATGCCATTAATAGCTTTAGATTGCAAGATTTTTCATTTGGCATGCTTTGGCCCAGGTGACCGCTGTCGGTACCGCTGTGGCTTTCACAGCGGTAGCCACAGCGGTGAAATACCTGTCTTGGCCGCTCTTGACCGCTGTGATTTTCTGCAGCGGTAGGCACAGCGGTTTTGCGCACAGCGCTTACCGCTGTCATAATTGATGTGGAAGCCACATCAGTATGCACATCGTTTTGACACCTGTTGCTTTTTAAGAGACCATCGCTTGGATACCGTTGTGGCTTTGGCAGCGGTACCCATAGCGGTCATTCCCTGTTTTTTGTAAAACGCCGTAGCTTCAGTTTGGACACCTATATAAATATTGCTTTCACTTTAGGTCGTCCCCAATGACTCAAAAAAAATCATATTTTTTAATTGAGAGCATTTTCAAAGAGAGACTTTTATTCAAGAATTCATCTTTGATCACTCAAAACCATTTTCATATGCATCAAACTTCATCTATCATCTTCTAGCATATCTAGGATGCTTTCTTGCATGGGTTTTACTCAACACAATGCCTTGGTAAGTTTTTCACTAATTTCATCTAATCTTAGTGTTTTACTTCACAAGAAACTTCTTTAATTACTTGTATGTTCTTAGATTATATTCTATTATATGATCATGGTCGTCATTATGCCTCTCAGAAATGATATTTCTATTTTAATTACCTCACAAATGCAATGAGTCAAAGGACTAGTATAGCTAGTAAGCAAGGGTCGTTCCCACAGAGAGATGGAATTCGTTAACTGTATCTAGCTCTAGAGTTTATGAAAACAATGTAAATGGAATGCGGATGTGGTGAGTGTGAGGAGATGCAAACTAACTAACTAAAGATAGAAATATAACCGGGTGCTTGCCTTTCTAATTAGTCTACTCCTAATTACGTTATTCTACTCCTGAAGGCAAGACACCCTAGCTACGAAAATAATGATGGCCTGGAGAGATGCAAGATATGAAACACACATGGGAAATAAGTGTACCAAACACAAGATGCAAATCATGTAGATTGTAGATCATGTGAATACCATTTAATTCAAGTAAAGGGTTTGTTCTCTTGATTAGGGTGATTAGGGAATTACCCCGGAATCAAATCATCACTCTCCAAGATCGGAAGAGTAATTGTGTCTAGATCTAGACCCATTAAGCACAATAACATGAACCAAAGCTATACTAACACGGTTATGCATAAGTCTTTCCCATTCAATAGAGCTAATAGCCAAGCTCATACCCAGAATAGTCATCCAAGCACAAACCTAGCTTTCAATCACTCTAATCATTCTAAACACATACATATTGAATCATCTACCAACATACATACACAAATGAGATATTTGATTACAACTACTCCTACATCATTAGGTTAATCTACTCCTAATACATACACATCAATATATAACTCTCCACACACATAAATATCACAATAAGAGATTATAATGGATAGCAAAGAATAGGACAAAACATAAATCAAATCAAAGAACAACACATACATAATATAGCATAAGTATTGGTTTACAAATAATCCCACATGGGTTGCACATCAATAGAAGATACAAAGAGATGAGTAATAAGAGATAATCCTTGAAGACAAGTCCTCAAAAAGCTCTTAATATCTAATGAACTTCCATGGCTCGGTTTTGACACACGAGCCCTCCTTTCTCTTCGGATTTAATTCTCCATGGAAGCTTGAAGGTTGCTATTTTTTTTTTTTTTTTTTTTTTTTTTGTAGTTTAAGATCTAAGATCTAGGTTAGGTTGTGGTAAAGTAGTTGGTTCAATACTTCACATTTAGAAAGGGAGGCAAAAGGGTATATTTATAGGCTAGGCAAAGTTAGGGCATGAATGGGGAGTGAAGAGACCGAAATACCCCTGGAAATATCATAAGTTCAGCTTTGACGAGGGCCTAGCGAGTTTGTGCCGCGGGTTTGTTCCAGCAGACTGAAGTCGCAGGATCCTCTGATAATACCTGGCGGTTTTGTTCCTTCTGTTCTATGGCTTATTTCTTGCGTGGGTTTTCCAGTGTAGGTTTTCCCGCGGCTTCATACTTTCTGGTCCGCGGCTACTTTCTCGCTAACCAGAAGGCTTGAACTAGTTGGTCTTCTTTGCGGCTTCATGCTCCCCTATTCCATGGGTTCATTCCCACGGTGGTATTCTCACGTAGGAATTCCTACTCGAGTTCTTCTTTATAGATTTGCCCTGTTTTGCCCACATTTGGTACAAACACTTTCTTTGTGGGATATTTACTTGCACATAGCTAAAACACACATTATATACACAAAAGTGCTCGGAAACGAACACAAAAGATAGGAAAGGGAGCGCTAAATATGAACATTTGGAGCGCGATCATTATACAAGATAGAGATTATTCTATTGTTTTGATTGGGTGATGTATTGTGATAGATATACCTAGGATTTCTTTATCTTATATAGCTATGCTTTATGCCATGGCATATGGCAATTGATATCTATGATTGATTTAATTGTCATCTTTTAATCCTAGATAAGCATTTAGTGTAACCTAGCATTAAATTGCATATTGGATATCATGCATATTCACTTAGGTTGATTAATCTCTTCATTAAGAAGTAAGTCTTATGACTAAGGTGGCTTAGTGCGCAAGCAATTGATCTATGTTCACTTTTAAAGGCATGTGGGTAATAGTGGTGGGTTAGTGACCATGTAAGGTTTGACGTGGTCAACCAAGGTTGTGGACACCATTACAATTAATGGATTCGAGGATCGTGTGTGGCGCACATAACAACTTGTGGTTTTTCCTTGTTGAAGGTTTCCACATAAAAATCAAGTGTCATTTAATTTTTGCACTTTTACACTTAGTTTATTATTTTGACTAGATTGGGGTTATTTTAGTAAAATTGACTAATTGCAAAAATTTGGTAATAACCGGATTAAAATATATTCATCCCACCCCCCTCTAGATAGTTTTATACACACCACGTAATATTTGTTTCAAAGATTGATATCCGCAAGGCTTTTGATACCCTGGATTGGTCTTTCTTATGCAAAGTGCTTCAGACTTTTGGGTTTTCTTCTGTTTTTATGGATTGGATAGACAGCATTCTTCGTTCATCTAGGCTTTCGGTTTTTTTGAATGGAGTCCCAAAGGGTTATTTCCATTGCTCTAGAAGGGTTCATCAGGGAGATCCACTTTCTCTGCTTTTGTTTGGTATTGCTAAGGACTTCCTTAGTAGATTACTGACGAGGATGGTGTAGGAACCTAGGGTTACGGATCGCGCAGCGGAAAGGTTTTTAAAATTTTTATATGCAATCATAAATTAACCCATTTGTACAGTAATAATAAAATGCAATAAGAAGGAGATGAAACGATTTCATACCAGCGTTGGAAGCTCATTCTCTTTAATACGATCTGCTCCCTAATTTGAATCACAAGATCTTCCTTGTTATGACCCGGGATTGATAACGGCGTGTGGGCGCGTCACGGTACTCAGGAACAAGGAGGATGAAGAGACACACGAAAACAACACCTTGCTTTGTGTATAGAATGCGACCACACAATTTGTGAAGAACCAAAAAAAAAAAAAAAAAAAAAAAAAGAAATTGTTTCTTTTTAATTTTTTTTTTCTTGAGTTGGCCGCACCCCTATTTTTCTCTATCTTTCTTTTGTGTTGCGTGAGTTATATATCTCGTGTTAATCAGTTTCTTAAAACATATATATCACATGTATATATTAACTGATTGTTTTAATTAATTAATCCGTTAAAATATCTAATATTTATAAGGGTAATTAATAACATTGAATTTAAACCTTTTAAATTCAAATTTGATATTTAATTTAATAAAAATAAAATAATTAAATTATCTTATCTTCATTCAAACACAAATATCAATCAACGTCCTCCAACTAATGATTAATTACATAATAAATAATCTTATTATTTAATTAATTTAATCATTAATATCCATTAATTAAATAATCTCATTATTCAATTAATTCCCAAATAAATACGTGTCACTTATGTAACACAATTAATTGGACAATCCAATTAATCAACCATGACCCTTGTTACCTAAATCGATCGGGCTAGCAAGGGGACCTAATAGACCCAGTATTTTGAGCTCCAATAATCCTCAGAAATAATTAATTAAACTCTTTAATTAATATTTCATAATTATTAACTTCGGTGTTATTCCACTAAAAACCCGAAGCTGCACTCTCTCAATTATAGACGTTTTTACACAAACCAATAACTTTTGGTGTCCATCGATATAGCTATTACATATGGTATAATCCTCCACAAGTAGTTCATAATTAGAGCTGGGTCAAAATGTCTGTTATACCCCTCTAATTATATCTTTCCATTAAGTACCATTGATCCTCTAATGAACAATAAATCCTACATTCTTTACGGAATTAGGAGAGCGCTCATATTGTTCAAGCCCAGAATCAACCCTTAAGGGAACTACCATCTACTTCTCACAAGAAGGAGTGAATTCCATTATTGTGTACAAACCTTCCCAGCCACAAGCCAAACCACGATCCCAACACATAGAGCATATTGATCAGGAATGCAACTCCGACCTCACCCATGGTATATCAAAGACCACGATCTAACCTGAAGGAGTCGATAAGACACTCAGGATTAAGATCACCCACATATAGCCATCATTAGTTGATATATATGAATCTCATCGTTAAACGGATCTTAATGAGAGATTCATATAGATCATGGCCCAGTCCTATATGATCACATCATACAAAGTGCCTCCATTCTCATATCTCCATATGAATGATCCAGGATAGGATCACCGTACACTACGAAACAGACCGCAGCTGTAGATTAACCACAAATAAAGTACCCAACTTTATTTGCTATCTACGGACTCTTTAGATTGCTCGTTTCAAACTGCATCCATCTGTATATGACACTCATATACTTAGTTCGAAATTACATCTGACAATCTTAGATATTAAGTGCACATGTTATATACATAAAGTATGACATAAAATGAATGAATGTACTACTTCTTTTATTTATGTTCAAATCATATTTACAAATTACAAGCTTTAGGGCAAAAACCCCAACAGATGATGGGTTCTTCTCAGATTCTGTCGATTTCTTCCCTTAGGGATTTTTTGGCTCCAACTCATTTGCTCAATGTAGATGATGTTATGATCTTTCGCAGAGGCACTCAAAGGAATTTGAAGAATATCATGGGTGCTATTGGGGATTATGGTGATATTTCAAGCCAGTGGGTTAACTGCAGTAAGTCCTCCATTTATTTCAGATCTTTTGTCTCCCTTTCTCGGATTGGTAGTTTACAGTCTCTAGTTGGTATGTAGATTGGGCAGTTTCCATTCTCTTATTTGAGAGTCCTTTTGTTTCGGGGTAAGCCTCGAAAGGCGGTGTTACGGCCTATTGCAAATAAGATCTTGTCTAAATTTGCTAAACGGAAGGGCAAGTCCCTCTCTCTAGCTGGTCGTGCTACTCTGATCAGGTCAATCATAAATGATTCTTTTGTGCACTCTTTCATGATTTACAAGTCGCTTTCTTCTTTACTGTCGCTAATTAACCTAAGGTTGAGGAACTTTTTGTGGATTGGCTCTTGTGAGGAGACTAAGTTGGTTCGAGTCGCTTGGGATCATTGTTATAGCCCTTTCTCTTGGGTGGTCTTGGTCTAAAAGATCTTAGGTTGCTGAATGACTCGCTGTTGCGAAAATTCACTTGGAAGTTTATGACCTCTGATGGTTTTGCTTTCTTATTTCTTCGGGAGAGGTATCTTTGGCAGCTGCAGAAGCCTTAGGGAGGGTATGTCACCTCCTCAATTTGGTCTTCTCTTTGGACCAATTATAGTTCCCTTCTTAAGGAAGGTATCTAGCTAATTGTCGAGAACTCTCAAAGGGACTTTTGGTGTGATAATTGGTTGGGGGTTCCCATTTTGGAGCATTTAGGGATTCCAGATCATTTAGCTAATCCGCTCCAGGTGAAGGTCTCAGATTTTATTCAAGAGGGTACATGGGTGATGGACAATGGTTTCTAAGCGCGCTTCTCGGATCTATGTTCGAATTGATCGGATTGTGATTTCTCCTGTTGTTGATTATTTGGTTTAGGCTAATTCTTGGGATGGTCGTGTTTCTTGCAAGACTGCTTATTCCCAGTTTTTCCGTGATATTCCTCATGTTGTTTGGTAGAGAGATATTTTGTCTCATTTTAGTACCCCTTCTCGCTTAGCTTTGACCTAGCGTTTTATGTTGAACAGGCTTCATACTAAGGATCGCCTTTGCAGTTCTAGGTTCCATTTAGCTTCTCGTTGTAGTATTTGTGGGGTTAGTAGTTAATCAACTGATCATCTTTTTCTCCATTGTTCCCTGGCAATTGCTCTTTAAGAGGTTGTTTTCTCGACTTTCTGACGATGTGTCTCTACCGATACTTTGCAATCCTTCTTCTTGCAGGCCATGTTGATTTCTTTTAGTGAGCAAGTTATGATTTTATGGAAGGTGATTATCCATGCAGTGATTTGGGGTTGTGGACAACCCGTAATCAGTGGATTTATTAAAAGGAAGTCGATGGACTTTTGATCCGTCCTCTCTCTAGTTTGGCGTGCAGTTTCTGAGGCTAATCACCTAGAGGTTGGTTCTATGCATAATTGTATGGATGACCTTTTGATTCTTCATCAATTTGGTCTTCCGATCGCCCTTCTAAAGCCCTAGTGATCAAGAGTGTGCTTTGGTCACCTCCGGCTCCTGGTTAGATCAAAGTGAATATAGATGGTGCTGCTATGGGCTTTCCAAGGGTTGGTGGTTGTGGTGGTGTCTTTCAGAATTGTAGAGGCTTTGTGAAGGGTTGCCTTGCTATTCCTCTTGGTCAAGTTTTTGCGTTTAAGGTCGAGCTTCTGACGGCCTCATTGGCCATAAATTTTGGTTAGAAGTATGGGTGGCATCGGATCTGGCTTTAGAGCGACTCTTCTTATGTGGTTCAACTTCTTTCTTCTCGTTATGAGATGGTTCCTTGGAGGGTTCGTCAAGCGTAGCAGTGCTGCATCTTCCAGATCTCGTAGATGGATTTTCAGGTTTCCCATATTTTTAAGGAGGAGAATCAAGTTGCAAATGCGCTTTCTAAGCATGTTTTGGATCTTCAGGCTGATTCTTAATGGTTCTCCGCCCCGTCGTTCTGTTCTTATTTAGTTGGCAATAACTGCATGAGTCGGGAGTCTTTTCGTTTTTCTTGATACTTTATTTTTCTTTTTGGTGTGGCATGTGTTCTTCTTTTTGTTTAGTGTTGTTTTTCCCCTGATTCTTTGTGCTTTATTGATTTTTGTCACTCTTTTATTTTCTTTTATCTCTTATATTTATGTATGCTGTCTATGGTTTTTCGGCATATAATCGCTTGTGATGCTTTTTCCCCTTAGGCCAGTTCAATTTTATTTAAAAAAAAGATAAAATAAAAAATAAAAAAGATAATCAAATGTAATTTTCGTCTTATATGACACGTGGATCCAACCTAACAACTTGGCAAAGATGATCTTTAACATTTGTAAATCATATATATATATATATATATATATATAATAGAGTTTTATAATGTCACATGTCACCATATGAGAGCTTTGTAATTAAATGTAATCAATCAAATATGATTGTTCCTAATATCATATATTATTAAATGCTTTTTTCCTTTCTTCAAAAAATAAAGAAATAAATGCTACAATTAAATCAATTTAGTAAAATATAATAATAATAATAATAATAATAATAATAATAATAATAAAAGCAAATAAAGAATAACCCTTTCCTATTCAACCTTAACGTGGAATATGTTGGATTCTTAAACTGTCAAGCTAAATTCAAGATAAGATTGATTTAATATGATTGATTTCAATTTAATATTTGAATTTGTGTTTCAAGTGTGTGTTTAATTTGACTTTTGCTTTTCCCATTTTAATTTACTTTCTAAGCATGACTCTTGGATTTTTGATTTCATTATAAAAGAGACTTTTGCTTATAAAGATCCTAAAATTTTCTTCAAATTCATTTCTCTTTTTAACTTTTTTTTTCTTCCTAAGTTTCACATATTTTCATGGTTTCCTGTTTTTTTTTTTTTTTTTTTTTTTTTTTTTTTTTTTTTTTTTCAAGTTGAAGATTCATATTCTCAATATCTCTATTAAGGTAAGTTCTTTAAATTAATGTTTTATTGATTTATTCATTATCTTATTGTTAACGGTTTTTTTTTTTTTTTCCTCAGTTCAAATTTTTAAAATGAAAACAAGAGAAAAATTAAATTAGATGTTTTTCAAGATTAAAATTGTGTCTATTAGAATTTTTTGAAAATTGTTTTCTAAAATAAAAATAATGAAAATTATAACAAATACTAAAATTTATATTTAATGACATGAATCAAATAATTTTTTTTTAAAAAAAAATTGGCATTAACGATTAAAAACTAAAAAAATAATTAGAGGAATAACAAGTTTCAAGTAAAAGTATTATTAAAATAACTTTTAAAAAAGGTAAAATTGTTATGAAAAAATTAATATATATTTACATATGGTAAGAATAGTTGAACACCCCATCCTTATTTTCTTTATTTAATATCGTCGTCTCTAATTTTTTATTTGAAAAATCTTAACTTTCTCATATCTGGAACAAAAGATGATAAATATGTTTTTTTAAATCTCTAATCTCTATTTTCTCAATCTCTTTCTCTAATATCATTTTTGTTGCTATCACTGAAACAATAAATTTACAATTTCCTTAAGTATTATTTAAGCTTAAATGTCTGGTTTGATTTCCAGACATTGTTGTAATCATAAGAAAAGGAGATTGAGAAGAAAAGGAGATAAAAATACTTCTGAATTGTTGTAATCATAAGAATACTTCGGAAGAAAAGCCGGACGAATGGGAGTCCATGGTTGGGTTTTGTAGCCAAGATAAGAATGCTTTTAGAAAATATTTGGGAAAAAAATAATTAAAACATCTAAATGATGATTTGGGAGATTATAACAACAATTTTTTTAATTTTTTTTAATTTTCCAAAGAATGAAAACAAAAACCCTTTCACCGTGTTCTTAATTTCAATATTGAAAGAATAGACATCGAACGCATCAATGCTTTATTTTATTTAGAAATTTACGTGTGTGTGTATATATATATATATATATATATATATATATATATATTTGATGAAAACATGCATCCATGTCTAATAAATACCTTAGTCAAAAATACATAAATAACATCTCCATTAAATACAATTAAAATCCTCAGATTTTTCTCATTTGGCTTTTATGATGGTTTTTCGGTAGAATTTGAAACATTTCAATTATTGAGATTATCATGTAATACTTATGGATGACTTTTATAGTGGCTTTTGAGTAGAATTTAAAACAACTGAATTATTGAGATTATCACGTAATACTTATTGAACCTAAAAAATCATTTAGTGCACTTAACACATTAATTGAATCTTAAATGGAGAATGGTTCGTAAAAATTATCCTAAATTGAGCTAAATAGCAATCTAAATAGTTAAATTATATTATGAAATGAGAAATTAAGAAAAAATAATTGAAAATGTACATTTGAGAGAAAAGTAAAGGTAAATTTTAAATATCTTTTTAACAAAACCCGGGCATCGCACGGGTTACACACTAGTTTTATTAAAAACAAATGATGTATTGGATGACATTTGATAATTGAATGAGAGAGGGGATGGCATTGAGGGAAGTGAGAAGATGATGTTGATGATGGAATCCCATTCTCATGACATGATTTGGTCATTTGTTGACCAAAACACTTGATCAGAATTGGGGTTGATGTACATTTATTGATCCAAAAAGATGGCACCTTTCCACTCCTGGAAAGGGACCCAAATCCCCTAATTATTATGAGATTTGTTATTGATTTCCTCACAAAACAATAAAATAAAATTATACATTTTTTTCTTCTTTTTTTTTCGTTTGGGTCATTTGGTCAAACACCCATATAAAACATAATTTAATTAAGGTTTAAGAGAGATACAATGCCCAAACTTGACTTTGCGAACACTTTCCCTTTTTTAAATGCTGGATGGGATCTATTCTTCACTATTTCCCTTTTTTCATTCTTGGGAGACAAAATGGAAAGCAAGCATACAGCTACCAACAGAGATTTCAATCATCATATATTAAACACTTGCTCTCTGTCTTACATGATTATAGATCAAAATGAACATCCATCATCCATTCCAACATAACATATAAATGATGGGAGGAAAAGCTTTGTCACCTTAACCACATGTAAATATGTTATTATTATCTATATGACACATGAGAGATATATGGAGGTAAAAACTTTTAACCCAAAATCTTAAACATCCCCTGACTGTTAACAAGTGTACACTGTGTGAACCAAAAATGGAGGGAGGTGATGCTCCAAAACTGCCAAGAGCTCTCTGCCCTGGCTCACCTCTTCTAACACCCCACCTCCAAGCCTATTCACGGCTTCAACCAGCTGCCCCCTCAGCCTCTGAGATAGCAAATGGCCACCTGCCTTAATACACTCCCTATACAGCGGCAGGTATGCAATTGCCACCCTCAGTGGCCCTGGCAGATCCCTTAGGCAAATAGGAGATCCACCCCACTTTAAGATCCTCAATAAATTCATGTAATGCTTTTTCCCTTGATTCAATCCTTCCAAGTACGCCGCCTCAGACCAGTGCTCCCGAAGAAAAGCCTTCAGGTCAGGGGCGACAGCCTCATCATCAGATCTAGCGATGCTGTCTGCAACAGCATAAGTAGCAGCTGGGTCACTTAAGAAATCAGAATGGAGAAGGAATGCTACACCATCAAGAGATCCACCACTTCTTTCACCAGCAGCCTTGAGAATTTCAATGCTCAGAGCCGCAAGGACATGCTGAGGTACATGAGGGAGGAGATAAGAAGCAACAACAACTTGGCTGCTAGAAGTAGCAGCAGTAAGGGCAAGGCAGAGGTCCATATCTTTGCAGCCCCTTTTCACAAACCACTGAACGACTTGCATGCAACCTCTCTCCGCTGCTCTCATCAAAGGACCCAAGAAAGCCACAGCATTACCATCTTCCACTAAACACTCCATGGTGCCAATCTTGCAATAGTGTGAAGCAAATCCCAAGGCCAGATCAACATCCACGTCCAAACTGTTCCTTTGGGCAATCTAAACAGACAAATTCCACATTAAAAGACAAATGACAAAAGAAAGTTAGTTTCCAATGGTGTAAGCTTGCCAAATTTCTGAAATGCTGATTTCTAAATGTCTCAAACAGTTTGTTATCACTAAAAAATAGAAATAATTTCCCTAAATAATAATGGTAAAAGCTTAAAGCAAAATACTAATAGTCTCATTGATGAATGAAAAATATTTCAAGACCGAAAAGAGTATTATCAGAGAAGGCTTTGTGAAAAACAGTACAAGTTAGTAGGGTAGGGACTAGGGAGAGGAAGAAGCAAATCTCATGGGGAATGCTTATAATTTACGCTCACTGTTATCTCTCTCACTCATTGCACTCCTGTTATTGACACATCCAGCAAAGCTAACATGGAAAAAAAAGAACGGCAAACTTAATCGCGAATTAGATGACACAACTTGCTGTGTAACTTCATAAACTTGTGTGTTTGTCATGATGAATGAAACCGTTTCAACCTCAAATCTACTCCCACCTAACTTGGTTTTGCATATAAATTTGGAATCTTTAAGTTGAAATATAGGCCTCATTCCAATTAAAAGTGGTGGATGAGGTCATCAGTTGGCTATATATAGCAAGATGAGAAGGAATAAGTGGCTTGATGTAGAATGAGATTCCAAGATTGTTATACAGCCCATTAAAGGCAATTTTAGTCGTCCTTGGAATATCATTAACCTAGTACATGAGTCCAACTAAGAACTTGGCACTTTTATTGTCATTAAATAAACTCGTGTAGTCAATCAAGCATATAAGATGGCTAACATTTATGGTGCATTTCTAATCAGATGGCTGATGAGGATAGCTATTGTTAAAGTGTTTAAATACTATTATTAGGCTCTTTCCTATCAGCTTAAGCTTTTGGATTTATTGGTTACTATTTTGATTTGTGTGTGGGGTCCAAGTAAATTGATTCCCAACAATTTTTAGTAAACATTGTAATCACAAATCAATAATTAAGTTCCCTTTCCCTTATTAGGATTCCCAATTAGTAAACGCGCCTTAGCTAATATAGGTCTAAAAAATATAATAGTGTATTATTAGAGCGCTGTATTCAAATTTCTAAGTAGTGAAGTTTACTTTTGAGAACTGACATGAATTGTTTCAGGAGCATGCATAGAATCACATCTAAAAGAGGTATAAAGCAAATTTTATAGAGAGAACTTTCTGTTTTTCCATCAAAAGTTCTAGAGACACCCGACAGGATAGAACAAGCTAGCAAACTAGCTAAATGGAAAACTCCCTAGGGACCAAACCAAAAAAACTTCCTTCAAATTGAGTCAAGTAATTTACATCCACTAGACATAATAGCTCTACTTTTTCTGTTCTTTCTTCTATCGCAAAAAGAAATAAATAAATAATTCAGATTCACAGATCCAATCAAACTTGGCAGGCTCTTAGAAACAACTATTAGAGAGCAAAATAGTCTTGTTGAAAGTCAAGAGTCAGAAGATAGTGTAAATATAACTAAATTACCTGCAATAAAATGCGCACAAGTTCTGTACTCCCAAATCGAGAGGCTTCAAGGAAACACTGGTTGACATTGTCGGCACCTCCTTCCACCAACAGACCCAACAATCCTTGGATCACAGTAGCTGATATCCCAGATGCCCAACCAGGATCAAAAGAACTAGAGAAGAGAGTAAGAGGAAAGCAAGCCGCATCAAAGGCCTCTGTGAAATCTTTTCCTGTAAGTTGATTTCCAGCAATATCTAGGAACGTCTTGAATGCAGATAACTGGAATTGGATCTCAACAGCCGAGCTATGACCAACTCCATCCCTATTCCCTTGGCAACGAGAATGGAAGCCTATACATTTCAGAGCCCATTCAGTAAATTTTTGAACCTTTGCACCAGCTTCTGCCTTCAAGACCTCATCCCCATTGCACTCCTGAAGACGCTCATGCAGCCTGGTGAGATGCAAAAAATGAAGTAAATAAACATGTTATAAGCATGGTGCAAAAATCGGACACAAGCTGTAAAAGATTGAGCTTCATCTTACTAGATTCGAAGGATGAACACAATTTCAATTCGTTGTAATGTGGTTTTTTCAAGATACATTTTTTCTTCTACTTTTTCTTTTTTCTTAAGAATTCTTCAAGATACAGTTTGTACCATTCAGACAGGGGAATGCAAAAGCCAACTAGAACATCTACACATGAGTTGATGGTATTGTAATATTGATTCAACAACTGTCTATTATATATATCAAGTAGGCAAAAAGATGTTCCCACAGGATGTTAGCAGGATCAAATACAAAAGGCTAGAGTTTTAACATTTGGGGGGCAAATCAAGATAATTTTTTTTTTTTTCACATTTGCCACATTCAGATGATCTCAAATCAATAAAAGGAAACAAAACAATAACACACAATTAAGCAACAATAGCAAAAATAATTTTGTTACTAGTTTATATATAATTATAAATTTCACCAGTAATGTTTTATTTTGTGAAAATTCTCATACAACATCTGATGAATGGCAGAATTATACAATTTGATATCATGAGTCCATGATAAAATAACTTTTCAGTTCAGATAGTAAGTTCAATGATATGTCAACTACAATCTCAAATAATCAGAAAAAAGAAATTACAAATTATTCATGTTTTCAACAATGCAATTCACACAATCCCAGTGTCTATTTTCAAAATTTGAATATGCAAACGAGTTTATCGGTGGTAGTCTACTGTGAATAAACTAATCATCCCTCCTCTGGAGCTCAAAAAGCCTTTCAAACCACATTTAATCAATTCAATTACAAACAGAAGATGAATTCACGTAAGTGCTAGAAGAGGGAACTAAAATAGCGAACCATAACCTTCAATTCTGACCCACACCAGCTCTATAAATTAGGGAAGGAAACAGATGCACCCTCCAGAACACCTTGTTGGGTGAATCTATCAAAGCTTTTTCAAGTCTTTGAAATAACTAACATGCTAAAAATGTGTTCTGCCATTTACTGTTAAGAAATTACCTCTGGGCCATCACAGTGACTGTGTCTGCGAGACTCATTGTTCTGCTCTGGCAAGCTGAAACACAAGATGCAAGAAATGAAGTCCTGAGAGCTGCTCTTGTGAAGTCATAAGCACCGCTGGCAATTATTTTCTTAATCAATGCTGTTACCCCATGAAGCTCCTGCTGTGTACTCAAGAACCAAATAGAGTCCAGTGTGATGCACAATGCATCATTAAGGGTCTGTGGATCTGCCAATGATATCAGACTCTCGGCAAGTTCCCAATCATGGGAACTCATTGCACCCTGAAACAACCGGCCCAACTCCATCCTGTCTTGTCTACCTAGTTTTTTTTCCTGCCCAAATTTATCCTTAGCAAGCTCAGAATCTGTTGCAACCACCCCAGGTTTCAGATTCTTCAGACTGCAACAACAACCACCGGATGTTCTTGACTCGCTGCTGATGAGGGGTGCTTCTCTTGAAAATACTACGTTACTCCCCTCTCCTTCGTTTGTTGTAAAACCATGAAGATCATTCAATGGCCCTTGAATCTCATTCTCTTCAGTGTCCATTTCAACACGTATGGGTTCTCCAGGATAAATCCCATCCTCCAAATGCATATTATCGCTCTTCGAGACAAAACCCCTCTCTTTTACCATTCGCACTCACTGTACAAACCCCACAAATCCTCCGGAATCCAAAAACCTCTAATCAAGAAAACCTTCAATTTTCCCAAACAGAACAACAATACTATTTAATCTCTAGAAGTTACCAAATCCAAGCACCTTGTCTCAGAGAATTCACATAAAGATTCCTATTACATCAAAAGCAAAATGCCTATTGCCAAACAAACAGAAAACCCTATTTTTCTTCTTACCTTCTCTTCCAATTCACAATCTGATATATCTTCTACAGGCACACAGCAAACAGAAACAAAAGCTCCAATTTCCAGAAAACAAACAATCCCAGATATGAGATATCAACAAAAATTAGAAATAAACAAACGCCCAATTAAAAACCCTCCCAAAAAAATCAACTATATGACCTATAGCATATTGATTCTTTTCTAAAATATCTAAATTCACACTAAATAAACATCAAAAACGACCAAAACAAGCAAACCCCACGAAAAAAAAAAACGGAATCTACCATGAAATGAGAAACCAACTCAGACCCATCAAAGTTATACCATCAACTAGAAAAACCTAGAAACCTGGTTCGTCATCAAATCCAGTATCAATAGAAACCCAACCGAAGATCGAGAACAAACCCTGCAAAACAGAAAACCCATTTCCATCAACACATAAAACGTAAACCCAGAAACAGAAAACGGGAAAAACACCCGCAATTTTTAGGGAAACGTTAACTACGCATACAAATAGGTTGTGTTTGGAAAGTAAGAAACGGAAGGAAAAAATAGAAAAGAAATTTATAAAAAAAAAAAAAAAGAACGGGTAGCTAACCTGATTCAGAGATTGGGGAGAGAGAAAGAAACCCAGTCTAGTAAGGGCTGTTTTTGAGAGGAAAGAATTTTAGATGCCAAAATAGATGTCTAAATGTCTTTATTATTTCTTTTATTTTGTATTATTATTATTATTTTCATCTGTGATATCAAATTAAAATTATTATTATTATTCTTTTATAAAAGTTTATGAGAATTGGACTATTGGAGGAAGAGAATAATTAATTAATTATTTATTGAATATAATAGTAATTATATTAAATAAAAAAATAGGAAAAAAAATGAAGAGGGAGTAGTGAGTAGTGACTGACTCGTGAAAATGAGAGTCACTTGAGTGGGACCCAACCATGCAAAACACTTCCACTACAATCATTACACATATGACATATTCTCCTTTTTCTCTCTCTCTTCTCTTTTGTCCTCTTCTTCTATCTCTCTCACTTTCATTATTATTTTATAGGGGTAATTATCCTGGGACCATCAACTTTTGCCACCACTATTAAAATGGCCACTAAATGGGGAAATTGATGGAAAATAACCATTTTTGACAAACATTGTTACACTAATGGCCATTTCATCTATTTCCATCCAATTCCATCTAATGAATGGCATTTTGGTAAATAAGAGAATGACATTAATTTATTTTAGATGTTTTTTAGAAATCAATTTTTTCTTTTATTTTTTGAAACAAATAATTATATTTAGTGTATATATACGTATAGCATATCTCAAACACATACACACACATATATATATATATATATTTATATATATATGCAGAAATTCTATTATCAGTTCGAACTGACAAAAGTTATATCAGTTCCTTGCATGTGGGCCACTGGATGTAAATATTTTGACTTGGCTGTATGCACTTGTCAGTCAAAGTATTTAAATCCAGTGGCCCACATACAAGAAACTGATATAACTTTTGTCAGTTCGAACCGATAATAAAAAGACTGTATATATATATATGTATATATATATATATGTGTGTGTGTATGTATTTCTTTTTTGATAAGATTAAGGTTATAAAATCTAAAAATTCTAAAAAATATATTTGAAATAAGTTGAAAAGAAATATATATATATATATATATATATATTCTTTTTTGAGAAGATTAAGGCTATAAAATCAAAAAATTCTAAAAAACATATTTGAGATAAGTTGAAAAGATATATATATATATTCTTTTTTGAAAAGATTAAGGTTACAAAATCTAAAAATTCTAAAAAATATATTTGAGATAAGTTGAAAAGAAATATATATATATATGTTTGAGATATGCTATATGTATATGTACACACTAAATATAATTATTTGTTTCAAAAAACAAAAGAAAAAATTGACTTCCAAAAAATATCTAAAATAAATTAATATCATCCTCATATTTACCAAAATACCACTTATTTGATGGAATTGGATAGAATGGCCATTAGTGTAACAATGTTTGTCAAAAATGACCATTTTCCATCAATTTCCCCATCTAGTGGCTATTTTGATAGTGGTGGCTGATGCGCCACGGGATAGTTCTATAAACTATCGTAAATAATGGGGCGTGGTCATGTTTATCCGCAAGTGCACAGATCGTTAAGATCGCGTAGCAGCAAGTACGGTTCGTTCCACAGGGAGAGTATGGTACACTTGAAGTCGGTTCTACGCCTTATGTTATAGTCAAGCTATTTATATATATTATTATTTACACTATTAACATGCAATAAAAGTAAAAGGGGATGGTCACAAACAAATTAAACTAAGATTAAAATGAAATTAAACTAAGATTGCAATAACTAAATTATAACTAAATTAACATTAATTAACTAAATTAACTAAACTAACAAGCTAACCAAATCAATTCATTAACTAACACTAATTAACTAAACTAAACTAATTACCAACTACATCATGCATGGTCATGGGAGGGTGTAGTTGTGAGATGGTAAATGCATGGAAATGCTAGGAAATGATTTTCATGCAACAAATCCAATTCCTAGTTGATAGCAATAAGCTTACAAGATTGATATTCACCAATCTGCACTAGGATAAGACACGCACACACAAACAATCATTCATGCATGCTATTGATATCTAAATCCTATTACATATCAATTAATTGGTTAATCAATTAACGTGCATATATTAAGCTCAAGCAAATATACTAATCAACCAAAATATGAATAATATTACAATCCCACCAATATTCCCAACATCAACATGTAGTAAAATTACAACAACAATAACAACAAGCTAAAGTAAACAAAAGAGATGAAGAAAACAACCCAATCTCTTGAGAAGTCTTCAACTTGAGAAGTCTTCAAGCTAGCTAGGCTTCTCCTTACCTTTCCAAAGCTTGGAGTCAAAAGGTGTTGAGAGTGAGAGTGGATGGTGTGAGTGTAATTCTAAGCTAGATGTGTGATTAATTTGTGTAAGTAGGTGATTTGTAGGTGAATTGTGTGAGTAGGTAATAATTTTGGATATTAGGGATGTGTTTTAGGGTTAAGAAAGGAGAATATATATATAGGGAAGGTTTTGGAGAGCATTTGACCGAAATATCTCCAAGGTCGGTCAAGTTGGCGGGTTCAAAACGCCAAGCTCGCGGGTTCTTGCCAGCCGCACGAAGTCTCCGGGAATTTCTGGAGGTTAGAGGCGAGCTTGTACGTTCTGGACTGTGGGCATTGTCCCGCTGCATGAAACCGCCGTCTTTTGGCGAGTTTGGAACGTTTGGATTGGCGAGAACAAAGCCGCTGAAATTGACCTTGAAGCTTGGTGGCCATGGAGGTTTGGCTTGTTGGAGGAGAGAGAAAACTTGTGCATGGAAGGCCCAAAATGGGTCCATCGTGACCGGAGGAAGCTTGGCTGTCGATCTGGGCAGGATTTGGCCGGAAAAAACATCGAAAAACGGCTGAAAACCATCAGGAAAAGTTTGGGTCACGACCGGGCATCGGACCTGGTTCGCGGGTCGTAGGGTCGCCTGGCTGGAGGTTAGGGACGATGACGTCATCCTGACGTCACGCTGATGCGCCCTTGCCCAAAATGCTGCCATTTTGCTGCTGATGTGGCGCGCTGACGCCTGCACTGGCTGGCAATTTACCGTTTGCACCCCTGATCTCTTCCTTAATTGCAGAATCTTCAATCTTCTCCAGAATATTACATTTTAGCCCCTATTTTTCCAAAATGACCAAAATGCCCCTGAATTCCTCTATTTTCCTGAAACACTTATTTATACCATTAAAATACCTAATTTACCCAAGAAACGAATACAAAAGATAGGAAATGGGAGCGCTAAATGTGAACATTTGCAGCGCGATCAGTGGCATAAGTTGATGGCCACTAGGGTAATTATCCCTATTTTATATCCAATTATAATATATATATATATATATATATATATATATATATATAGGTATTATTATCATGGATGGGCACCCTATGTTTCTGCCAAATGGGGTACATTGATTCATTTGATACTTTTGTTATTTAACATAAATTATTAGCTTGGAAATGACACAATTACTCCTTCAAAATTATATGTAGGATTATGAAAATTTTCCATTCACTTTGGTCATAGATGTAGGTTTAGTTGATAGATCTCTTGTATGAGAAAGTTTGTATACTTAAAAAAAAAAAAGAAAAAAAAGTGATTGTGCATCTAATAAGAGTGGTTTATCCCGCGGTAGATTCAAGTGGCTTTGCGCGGTATGTGCCGTGGCTGGGGCGTAGTGCGTGTCCAACGGTATATCCCATGGTGATTATCAGAGGTTTGTTTCCCCTTGTTCCACAGTGTAGACACTATGCGTGTACCGCAGTATGGACAGTGATATAGACCGCAATTATGCGTTATTTGTCAAAAGGCACCATTTTGACGTGGCTTCTTATAAATACCCCCTATTTCTTTCAATCATAGCAGCCCTCGAAATTTAGGTCAAAAGAAAGTTAGAGAATATGGTTCCTTGTGAGAGAAAGCACCAAGATTACTTCTTTGACTCTCTAATCCCCAATCCATGTCCATCCAAGCATCATCAAGCATCATATAGGCATGGGTTTTCATGGTTGCATGACTTGGTGAGCAAGAACATTCATATCTTTCATTTATTATTTCTTCTTACTCAAGATTGTTCATTAATTGCATTTTTTTTTTTTTTTTTTGAGAAAAGGAAAAGAAATAGACAAAACACCATTACACAGGAAGGTCAGTTAAGACAGATCTCTCCACACACGGAGGATACGACTCCAACCAAAACCGATTCCCTAGGCTTGAAAGAGCCAATTTAGCAAGGTTATGGGCGACAACATTCGCCCTCCTTGGAACAAAAGAAATAGGACCAATACCCACACGCCTAAGACAGTCCCTAACATCACTAATAATCAAACCAATTTCATTTATCCAAAAAAAAAAAAAAAAAAACTTCAAAAAGCACATCAACATTAGAATTAATCAAATTAACCACAGCTTGAGCATCTGATTCAATAACAAGAGGGACCAGACCAGCCTCTGTTGCAAGAGAGATGCCGTGCAAAATTCCAATAGCCTCAGCAACATCAGAAGGGAAATTAGCCAAAAGACCTTGAGCACTAGCTACCATCATTGCTCCCTTGTGGTTTCGAATAACCAAACCCAACCCACCATGGAAGAGCAAGAATCAAGAGCTGCATCAGTATTTAACTTGAAGGAATTCTCACATGGTAGAGACCAAACTATCAATTGTTGCCTGACTAAAGAGCTCCTATTAGCGCCCTGAATAACATTGACAGCTTGAAACTCCTTCAAGAAATCCTTAGACCATGGGAGAATTTCCTCCACCATCCAAGTACCGCCACCATGCACTAAAAGATTACACAGAGACTAGATATGCCAAGAAACAACACTCAGCACTCGCAAATCCTCCTTCTTCAACCTGATCACACAATTCCCAAAGAAGTCAAGGAAACTCCTCTCTTTACCCCGATTCCACCCAGTTATCACCCCAAACATGTGATGGACAGCTTTCAACTCCGAACAACTCCACAATGCGTGGATAGTCATCTCAAAATCAAAAGAGCAAACAGGACACACACCACTAGCCGGAACCTTACGTTCAGCAAGATTGACCTGCGTAAGGATCCCGCTATTACAAGTAGTTTGCAAAGACTTCATTTATTGCATATCTATTGAAGTTATGAATGATTGATTAGGGTTATTTAATAGCTAACATGTTAGGGTTTCATTTACCTCATTTACCTAAGTCTTCTTGTATGTGCATTTAGACATCTTGATAACTAGGATTGTTAGATTTTCATATTTAATCTCTAGTTAAACATATTGTGTGTGGTCTTGCACTATATTGCATCTTGAATATTTCTACATGTAAGTTCCTCATTTTTGATTGGCTTATTTTGGTGACAAACCACAGTTGGGGTTATGATGTAAAGGTAGCTTATGTGCTTAACTGTTGGTGATCAAGCTCAAAAGCCCTTTCAAGACCTTAAGATGATAAGCACTTCAAAAGTAAATCACTTGTGCTTATTTACATTTGAAACAAATATAACAGTGTGTCTAATTTACCTAGAGGGGGGTGAATAGGTTTTAATCAAGTTAATTACCAATTTTTCTTGATTAGTCAATATTCAATAAAAACCCCAATCTAGTCAAAAGTACAATTAACTTAATCTAAGTGCGGAAAACAATAAATTGCAAGTTGATTGATTTACATAAGAAACCCTCAATGGGGAAAAACTCACGAGCTAATCTGCTAGTCACACACAGTCCTCAAATCCATTACTTGTAATGATGTTTACAACCTAGGTTAACCACCGTCAAACCATACACGGTCACTAACCTACAACTACTACCCAACGGGCCTTTAATAGCGATTCCATACAAACTTGCTTGCGCACTAAGCAATCCTTAGTCACTGGCTTCATTTCATAAGGAAGAGATCAACAACCTAAGTGAATATCATGATATTCAATATATAAGTAATACTAGGTTACAATAAATATTTATCTAGGATTAAAGATGTCAATAATAACAATCTTAGATATCAATATTGCTATATGACATGGCATACAACTTAGCTATCTTAAATAAAGCAATCTGATCGGTCTTTTACAAGCACCAAAATTCCACACTCAGAATACACAAATCAGAGTGAAATGTATAATGGCAAGCGGGATAGTTCCTCAGGGAAAGGGAGGATATTTGGCTATAATTAGGATATTTACACTAATCTAAACTATGTGCGGTAAGATAAAATTCATTTTGGTTTTGAAGATTGTTTTGAAAACTCAACTAAATTAAAGCAACAATTAAAGAACAAGTAATTAAAGTGATTGGTGTGATATATGATGATGGATATTGGGGAATTGAGTTGACAACTAAAAGATTTCCTAATGTAATGAACTAGTCCAATTAAGCATTTTAATCCAACTCAAGGTTTGTTCTTAAATTGATGTGAATTGTTTATAGCTCAAATTCAAACCTTAACTCAAGTAAACCCTACTATGAGTCTTGGCAAGAATATAAGTTCAAGCTCCTACTCAAGTGAACCCTACTATAAGTATTTACCCAAACAAGATTCTCAAGAACAAATTCAAGGTCTTATACCATGTAAGACATTCAAATCATACATATTCAATTTCATGGATGCTAAAGGTTGGAAAGTGAGTTTAAAACCCTTCAAACTCTAAACCACAACCTTCATATGTGAACCACTTTACAAACAAGCTAAATTGAGCCCCTATATTAACTTAGTAAAGTAAAATGGTAACTTTAAGGCAATGAAAATAGAATATACCAAGAGAGGATTATAAAATATATGACTAGTTCAAATACATGGGATTATCACATAAGTTGTCTCATCAATTCCCCATTATGAGGGTTTAGTTACACATAATGGAAATATAAATGAAGAGAACAAAGTGGTAGAGAAAACCCATGAAAGCCTTCACAAAGTCTTCTTGTTCCTTAATGTGCTTGAGATCCCATTGGTCTTGGTGAATCTCCTCTTCTCTCTTCAATTAATTCTTCAAAATGTGGATGGATGTTGGTGGGAAAGTTAGGTATGTGATTATGGTAGAGATTTGGTTAGTGGAAGGCTAGAGAGAGGTTAGGGTTTCAAGAATGGTGGGGGTTAGAGAGAGAATGGGAAAAGAGGGATATTTATATGGGATCACAAAAGATAGGGTTGAAATCTCGGTTCTGCTAACATGGCACTTAATCTGCGGTTAGAACGGCGGTCAGGCCGCCGATTTGTAACTGCTGAATTGGAAATGGCATCCACTGGAATTGATCAGCGGTTGAAACGGCGAGTGAATTATGGCTGTCGAATTGCACCTGTTGCTTCTGGAGGAAAACGGCGGTTTCAATATGCGGCCAGGTGATGAGGTCTGAAAATAATGTTTTACCACTTTGGAATCCTTTGGGATAGAAAACTTAGTAAATTGTAAGCTAGATTCGTTCCACAGGGAAAAATGAAGTAATACGTTAGATTGATTAACTAATCTAAAATGCAATAACATAAATCATAGTGAGTAGATAGTGTGTGGCTTAAAATACCACAAAACATGCATAAAGTAAAAGTAACAAAAGTGATAGGCAAAATAGAATCTCAACAATCTAAAATAAGAAAAGTGGGTGAAATCAATTAAGAGATACGCTAGGGAATTAATGAAGTTGCAAGTGGATTAGGGGAGCTTTTTCAAACTATCTTAAAGAAACAATCTCATATGGATTAACCTCAAAACAAGGTTTGGATTATTGTGGTTGGTATTCCCTACAATAATCCATCATATTCATTGAATTCTTTAATCAAATAAGGTTGTCAATCCAAAGGTGATTATATAATAGATTATTCTAGCAAATTATGATTAATAGGTTGATATACAAATCAATCATAAAGTGACAAGAATCTAAAGATATAATAAAATAGAAAATACATAAAGATTCAATTAAAATATAGTCAAGCAAACCCTAAGTCCAAATGTTTCTAACACCAACCCCCTAGATTGGGGGTTTTAGCTATACATAGTTACAAATAGGAAAAGAGAGTAATAAATGAGGAAATCATCCGTAGGTCACCTTCTTTAATGCTCAATCCTTTCCCTTCTTAGATGCTCTTTTGTGCAAAGTGTGATGTATGTCAAATGGTGTGTGACTAAGGTAATGTGGTGAAGAATATGGTAAGAGAGGAGTGGTTTGGTGAGGTAGGATAGATTTGGTGTTGAGTGTTTGATGGAAAAGGTAGTTTAAGGCTAGAAATTGAGGAATTTGGAAGTGGGAATTATATAAGAGAAACTAGTTTTAAAAATGCTAAGAAAAAGTGTGCTTTCTAAAACTCTTTATATTTTTGTGTCTTCAAACTCAAATAAGAGGGATATTTATACTGGTCTTGATTTTGTGCTGAAAATCGCTTGGAAAGCTGATGTGGCGGGAATGTCGCCATGGCGACATACTGTTATGCATTCTGAGATCCAATTGTCACCACGAGCATCATCTTTTTCGCCCTTTGCAAATGGCGACACTGAGGAATTTGGTGAGATGTCGCCATTTGCCATTGAATGTCGCCATGGCGACATGCAAATGGCGACCACACCTGATGCAATATTCTTGGAGAAATTCGTTTGTCGCCATGGCGACCATGTGGCGACTTTTGCTCTTTTTGAAACAGTCTTCAATGTCGCCATGGCGACCATATGGCGACATGGGGGCAACATTGACACACCTCCCTGTCGCCATGGCGACCTAAAATCAAGCAAATGGCGAAATGCCCTGTTTCATTGCCTTTATGCTCCTTTATGCACCAAGTTCCTCCTCTTCTACACAAATGCCCTTGAGCCCTAATAAAACCTGAAACACTTGATTTGACAACATTAAATATGGAGAATCGCCCAAAAATAAATGCAAAGAATAGGAAATAAGGGTACAAAATTGTACCATATTTGGTCTGATCAAATACCCCCAAACCTATCTTTTGTTCGTCTTCGAGCAAAACAATCATCAATCAACCCCTAGATATTCATCAAGATATTTCACAATTTTTTTAAATAAGTTCAAATCATCCTAGCAAGGTTTTACCAGCCGTTGATTGATAAGTGAAACCAAATAATGAAGAGATTAGAACAATGATGCACTAGTGAGAACCTATTCATGTAAGAAAATGTCAAGTAAAAATTAAAAGCATGCCACTTTTAGATATGATTGCACGCAGCGCGATCTTACATTCAAAAATGCCTAAGCTTCAAAGCAAATGTACTATTCAGTTTAGAATGTAATTCACCTTGATAGCTAGTCCTTACCGGATTCTCTCATTTCTTCTCTCAGATTCCTAAGCTTTCCTCAAAAGTACATATGCAATATGAGTTAATTTCATGAATATCAACTTGATTGCATATGATGTCATTTAAAACACAATTTCTGAAAAATGAGGTCCCATGAATGGAGTTGCAAATCATGAATTAGAAAGAACATATGAAAGCCACAATTCACAAAATGGACATCCCTGAAGATCGTGAAGGTCTTTCTTTGGTTGTAACGAGGCTTGGGCGAATGGTGAGTCAAATAATGGGTCAAATAGATCACAAGGAACCTAATGATTATACTTTTGGCATACATTCTAATTACAAGTTCCACATGCTTCACACATTCGTTTACGCCTTTGGCGCCCATTGCTTACAATATCATTTCAAATGCATATTTACTACTTAAACTTTTCTTGAGTAGCCTATTCAATTCTAAACCCTCTTTCTAGGCCAATTGTGCCTAATTCATATTTTTCTTTTTCTTGGCTTTGCCTTTCTTTTCTTTTCTTTTACATACATCTTTTTCATTTCAATCTTTTTCTTTTCTTTTCTTTTCTTTTTCTTTTGCTTTTGCTTTTCTTTTTCATTTCAATACTCTTTACACAAAATTACATGCCTAGGTACATGCATCAACATTTTCACATAAAAGAGCTTACATTCATAACCTAAGCCTTAGCAAAATCATTTTGGTTGAGGTAAGTCAACTATTTAGGCTATATGGTTAATTTAGATGTGGTTCACAAAATAAAAAGCTTAAGATGTATTTGGCTTCGAAAGGGCTTAGGAGCACACATATTTAGAGGGTATGGAAATATTTAGGTCAATTAACGGTTATCTTCACATGCATTGCTTAAAGTCTTTTCTAAAGGTTTGTCCATGAGCAAATCAAAGCATCCACAAGCAGTGTATAGTATTATATGATATGCAATTTTTGAGTGCAAATGAGACCTACAAATGCTTAAAAGAGTGTTTGAGAGAGTGTGTTTAAAGAGTGAATTTTCGACAACTCAAAATATGCTTCTTTTAGGCCGTGTTTTGTGATCCTCTCAGGAATCTCCACTATTAATTCTTAGCCCTTCAAGCAACAATGATAATCCACTCTAACATTATGAGAAAAAGATACACGCGCTTTGTTCAATGAAGTCCCAAATGGTATGACATTAATTTAAACCATACAATGACAAATATGCACAATTATTCACTACTCATGTAAATCATAATCTCAATAAGCAAGGTATGCTCAATATGGTATTATCGTAAAAAATTTGAAAAATCGGCTCAAATTGTAAAACCAAGCATAGTGAGTAAAGTGGTGTTGCGCAAATGTACCCCCAAACTTAAATTGGACATTGTCCTCAATGTTCATGGGAGGTAGAATTTGTTTATATGGCGTAACCCACACATCCCAAGCAAAAATCCATAAATCATTGGCAATATTCAATGAATGTCAATAAATCGGCATATTGCCCTCTCATCCTAATATGCACAATCATCCAATCAACAAAATTATGCAAGAAAGCACATACATCTTAAATCCTCTACTAGAATTTCAACGCACACTCTTATTCTAATCAACAACAAAATAAGAAGCTGGAATGAAATAAAAACAAGAACGAAAGATAAGGAATAATAGTAATAAACGTAAAGCAATGAAATATCCTACAAAACAAACTGAAAATAAACCAAAGTGCTAAACAATATCCAAGTAAGTAAATGATGCACATGATGATAGTAAAAAATAATGTCTAAAAGATGGTGGTGGTATCAATCTGACTCTTCATCTGACTGCTCAAAATCAACTCTTCCCTTTCCTCTTGGGTCCTTCCTCTTTTGTTCTTTTGCCGCAGCCGCTCTCCGGGCTTGCTCCTCTCTCTATCTCCTATGTGCAGCTGCCTCATCCACTAGAGGACCTCCTATAGAACGAACTCCCTGATTGGTGAGTGAACAGGCTAAAACTTCCTTTAACTGGGTTGCCTCCTTAGTGGTAGACCGTGCAGTCTGTAGGACAGAGTCTGGTGCCGTAACACTAGGTCCTGCTACTGTGGCTGGAAAGGATGAAGTCTTTGTGTCTGGCTCAGTAGTCCTCCTATGTCTCCTGACATATAAAGTGAGTTTCAAATCCTGACGAAGCTCTGTGAAACCCGTGATCACGGTCTCACTCAAATCTCTAACCAGACTCTCCAAAGTTGTCTGTCTAGTAATGATGTCTGATTGCCTTTTCTCTAGGGCCTTCTGCCTAGCTTCCAAAGCTAAACCATCAGCATGTAGAATATCAAAGTCAGCGGTCTGAGTGCTGATAATACGCTCTACACCATCTAAAATCCGAAGACCTATAGGCTGATTAGGATCATCAACAACAGTGGGAGTCCCATCATCCTCATCATCATCGTCAAAGTGCTCCTCATCAGGAATAACTCTATCAAACTCTGCCTCGGCACTCCTGCCGATCTCAGATCTACGCACTCTCTTCTGCCTCCCAATGGTTGGCATCAGCCCATGCTTGCTTAGCAAACAATGCCATATAGTCAAATCCATATCAGATACAGGGGGTTTAAGCACATCCCCAGATAAATCCACACCTGCCAATCTACACACCTCTGTAATCAGGCATAGAAAAGGAAGAATATCTGATCCTGACTCATTTCGCCTAATCCTTTGAATTTCCATCTTCACTATAATTCCCACATCAATGGGCTGCCTCTCCATGATACAATGCAAAATCCGGGCTACCTCAAATGGAACTGTAGACCCGTGGGAAATCGACCTAAGTGAGGAGTTAAGGAAGATGTGCCAAAATACGGGCTCAATCCTGAAGTTGGATTGTTTGAGAACGTATCTTTTAGCCATCCAGATCATCATAGGAACGATCATCAAAGTGTTTGCGAAGTCTATCGAAATTTTCACATACAAGGGGTTTTTGGTAATCCCCTCTACCACGCGATCTCGCAACTCCTCGAAATCCAACAATGTGGTCCCAAAATAGATGTTAATGTCCTCAGCATTCAAAAAGACAGGAACCCCTCTAACCAAAACTGGACCACCTCTCATGAACTCACTGGGGTTCATGCCCGCATAAAGCTCCCTCATGAGTCTCTCACTATAATCAGGAGGAGTAGCTATTAATCCTCCCCATCCCATGTCATTCACTGTTGTTGGGATGAGGGTGTCTACCAATTCTTCCAAATTGATTCCCCTCTCAGGCCAAATCTTCTTCTCGCTAAATGTTTCCATTCTGTCTTGAAAATCCTTGTTCAGATTGCATTCTGGGACCGTCTTCTTCATAGAAGTGGGGGTCTTACTACCCTTTCCTCCCCTATTTGGTAATTTCATCTTGGGTGCCAATGTGTCACAAATTCGGATACAAAGTGTCAAACTAAATTTCGGCAGCACAACGGCGCTTCAACAACAATCCCACACTCTCCAATCTCCACAAGCAATCACAAATACTTCCCTAATGTCTCAATACTCCAATGCATAATACTACCACAAAAATCCAATCCTAGGAACTATTCACTTCAAATCAAACTCAAAACCACCCCTAGTGTATCTAGATGCAACGTAGGATGATTGTGAATGGAAAAATTGAAGAACTAAAGTGATTGCTTACCAATTTCGATGATTTCGTGCATGCCACGGTTTGAGAAGATGAGAGAGTTTGAGAGAAGGTGTTTTTGTTGTGTGTGGTGTTTATGATTAGTGGCGACAACATATATGATGTTCGCCCTAAGTTGCCATTTGTCCTCTCTGTCGCCATGGCGACCTCATGGCGACATCAATCAGGTCTGGTGCTTGTTGCATGTGGTCGCCATTTGTCCCTCTCTGTTACCATGGCGACCTCATGGTGACAAGCACTTTTCTTTAAATTGTCGCCATTTGTCCTCTCTGTCGCCATGGCGATCTCATGGCGACAATCACTTATTTGCAATTTTGGACATGTTTCCTATAAACTTCACCAATCATAACATAAGTTCATATTTCACAATATACAAACAAGGATATTGGAACACTTATTTGAAAACTAAACAAGCAAAAAGAAACACAACATGAGCGAAAATAAAACACACAAACTTTATTCAAAGCATAAAATGTAAAAGTGCAAGCCCGCACTACAGCATCCTGTCATGCAAATTGGGACCGTGATGCCATGTAGGGAAAAATACCGTAGTGCACGCAGCGGAAGCGAGACTAAAAAATAGATTTAGTGACTTTTTAAAATTTTTTCCTTTTATGAACCTTAAACCCTTTAATCAATTAAACACATATATTATCTAACAAAAGAATAATACCTTTTGTCGCGTGATCCGATTGACTTACGTCGATGGTAATCCGCAAGATCTTCAATCCTAGCACGAACGTGGATCACCTAGGAGCGTGGTCTCCCTTTTCTTTGAATTGCAAACCTGTGAATGGACAAATAAACTTTTCTATTCTTTGTTAGTCACAAAAACAATCAAAAGAATGACTAAGATTATTCCGGTCACTTTTGAGTTCTCAATCTAGTGATCGAAACTCGTGTGAACCTAAATCGATGTTGTACACACAAGCTTATTGATGAACAAGCAATTAGTGTACCATCAAAGAATAATCTAACACTCTTTTTTGTTTTTTGTAGAATAAAATAATCTCTCTATGAATTTTGAAGAAGAAGAAAATAGAATCTCAAGCACCAAGCATTCCAGTGGCCGAATTCTATAAGTGTGTATATATAGGTTGCCAAACTTTCTTCTCTTCTTTTCTTTTAGGGTGGCCGAATTCTCTAACCTAAATGGACTAGGGTTGCCGCAACATACAAGCTTAAAAGAGTTTGTGTTGCACCCTAATTCCCATCTAGTTTAAGACTTCAAACCCTAATTCAATTCATAAATCTTTTATTCTTTTATTTTGACTAAATAAAAAGACTTCTTATTTGATTAAATAAATAAAACTAATTATTTATTTCCTTATCAAACAAGTCTTTTACTTTTACTTTTAGGAAATATATTTCCTGATCAGAAAAGATTTATTTCTTAATTAAACAATTAATTAATTCTTATTTAATTAAAACAATGAAACAAAATAATATATTAGGTTAAAATTAACCCTTGCCGCCCCACTTAGAATAAATGGGCCAAATATTATTTTCTTATTTCATTTAATCCATTGGACTTTAAATAAAAAGCCCACATGTGAACCAGACCCATTCTTACTAAAAGAAACAAGCCCACATGCCTTTCATTAATATATTAATATAATTGAGCAGCCCATTACTAAAATAATGTGCAAATTATATTCTTAATATATTAAATGCAATTCTAGATGGACCCTTAAATTGGTCCGGTAGAATATATCAAGTGATCCATGCAAGTCCGTGTGGATTGGGGATCTTGGCGGGCCATCTAAATTTAAGCTTCAATAGACATAACCTAATCACAATCAACAAATGATTCACTTAGGTCCGATCCATTAATTTTAACTCATTCCACTAAAGAGCTAAAACTGAACTCTTAAATAAAGATAGAAAAGGAAGATGCTCCTCATTCATACCCTAGACAATCATATTGGAGATAATGTATCCTCGTGATTAATATCAGTAATCGCCAAGAGTTCATAGACCGCCTATAACTCTCCAAGTTACCATATTTACTCATATGACCACGTTTTGAACTTGGATATTTTGACTTGTCCAGAAGCCATGTTTTCAATAGATACTATCGAAAACTCAACGTTGAGATTTAATATCCAATTACCTCAAAACATCCATATGATGATATTATACTCTCATTTAATTAAATGGAGCCACGATGTCCATATCTATAAATGAAGTCCTCTATCGATTAACAAATGAATATCACCAAACTATCGAGGATAGACTATGCGATATAATCGTACTCATTGATAACTCAAATGATATCACTTGCAACCATAAGTCCATCATTTATCTCAGGATTAAGATAGACTCTCCGATTGTCCTGATAATGAAAAGACTATTATCTATTGACGGTTCTAGATAAAGCTTTTCATTGTAACCAAGTTCAATGCACCCAGTGCACTGGATCCTTTTGCTCGAAGACACTCCGATGATTTTAGACTCATCATATCTCATTTGATCCCACTCAAATGCTAGCAAAAGAATTCTACAACTTTAACAAGATAAAGGTGCCCAACCTTTAACTTAAGTTGTGAACATTATTCAAGACTAACTAAAGAATTGTGTCTACCACATACATATCCAGATGTACGAACAATTCTTCTTTTCCCATAGTCTTTAGACCTTATGATTATTTACTTTGACAATTATAATATTAAACTATAAATGCTATACGATTTGTTAAACCAGAAATCACTTTATTAATATGAAAAAGATTGTTAATTACAACATTACACTCTTGCTATTGAGCATAATCCTAACAGGTCAACCAAGCATTCATTCATCTTTCTCTTAATTACCCAAATTGGTCCCTTAGATTCAACCCGGACTTTGTCCACCAATTCCTTTCTAACCCAAATTTTCTTAACATGATTAGGTCTCATCCTAGGTTTAGCTCTTTCATAATTAGCATGCTTCAAAAATTCAAAACACCTAGATTTAATATGACCCTTCCTATGACAAAAATAACAAGATAGGGAAGAGAAAGGAATTCTCCCTTTTTTTCATTGGAGTTTGAGGCTTAGAGTGGCCCTCCATGGTGAGTGTTTTGATGGCTTTGTCCATTCGGTCTATCTCCACCAAATGATCACACTCCTTCACCTTGGCAATCTTCAATGACAACTCTTTCTTGCTCAACTCCTTTTTGACTTCCTTTAATGCCTTGTTCTAGCTTCTACGCTCATAAGGGTCTTCCTCATCTTCATTGAGGATTCCTCCTCAAATTCTTCAGTGAGCTTGGCTAAGTCTTCAAGTTCTTGTACAGTTGACTCATTTTTCAATGCAAGAATCTTGTTGACCTTCTTCCATTTGTGATTCTTCTTTGAAAGGTCTTCCATTTTCTTTTCAAGAGCATACTTCTCTGCCTTAAACATCTCCACTTCAAGCATAAGCTCTAGGTTAGTGTTCTTGAGTCCTTCAATCTCAGAATCACCTATACTCTCTTCATCTTCTTGGCTACTCTTCTCATATAATTGAACCAAATTGCTCACCTTTCCTCTTTTTACCTCTGATGGTTGCACATCCACCACATTGCAACTCCCAATGCTCTTTAGATCATCGTTGCAAGCTATGGAATCAAGCTTAAGCTCTCTCTCAGATGAGTGCATAACGACTCTCCTCTTGCACACATCGATCTTCATTTGAGCAGTAGCCATAAAAGGTCTACCTAGCAAAACTTGCCATCTTGCTACATCATTGGATTTTTCTTCAATGTTTAACACCACGAAATCAGTTGGGACAACTATTCCATCCACTAGAATAGGTATATCTTTTATCTCTTCATGTGGTGTTCGAGAAGTTCGATCCGCCAACATAAGCTTCTTCCTAGTTGGTTCTAGTCCTACCAATCCTAACTTCTCATATAATGCTAAGGGCATCATATTGATGCTTGCACCCAAGTCAAGCATTCCCCTTAATACTTCACTTTCTCCAACCGTCAATGGGATCACAAAACTCCTCGGATCATCAACTTTTGCTTGGAAAGCTTCTTCAAACATCATTGTTTCATCTATAGCTCCGTCTCTATTGACAAAATTCCCCTCCTTGGCTTGCTCGGTGTGGCTAGGAAACTTTCCTTTTTCTTGTTTTTAGAGGGCCTTGGCAATTTGCCCCATCTGATTTTCCAACTTCTCGAATGATGCTTCTAAGTTGCCAAACCTTTAGCCACTAGCTTGCATAAAGTTTGTCAATGTGTGTTCTGCTCTTTGAAAACCTTGCATCATCCCTCTCATTTCTTCGTCCACGTTACGATAAGGTTGATACGAGCTAGACTGAGCATTGTTGTTGTTGTTCCATTGGTTTCCTCCACATTGGTTTCCTCCTTATGGATGGATATCCACCATGTTGATAACCACCTTGTTGATACCCACCTTGTTGCTCTCTTTGACGGTATCCACCTTGATTGTTTCCACCTTATTGGTATCCTGATCGCGCTCCAAATGTTCACATTTAGTGCTCCATTTTCCTATCTTTTTGTGCTTGTTTCTCGGATAAAACCGATATTTAACGGATAAATAAGTGTTTCAGGTAAATAGGGAAGTTCAAGGGCATTATTGTCATTTTGGACAAATCAGTGGCAAAAGTGTAATATTCGAGACATTATTGAAGATTCTGTGAATAAGGGAAAGATCAGGGGTACAAACTGTAAAATGCCGTGCAAAGCACAGTAAAGCGCCATGTCACTAGCGCAAACGGCGTCGTTTTAGGGGTCTTCTGTGCACGTCAGCGTGATGTCATACTAACGTCATCGTCTTCAACCTCAAGCCAGATCCGCGCGCCCGACCCGCCAACCCGGTAGATTCGACCAAAACCAGTTCAGACCCGACATACATGACTTGCAACCCAACATTTTTCGGCCACTTCCTGACGGTTTTTCTGGTGACTTTCAGCCCAGATCGACGGCCACCATCCCTCCGGTCACAATGGACCCATTTTGAGGCTCCCAAGCACAAGGTTTTCCTCCCATCCAAGTCCACCAACTTCCATGGCCACCAAGCTTGCAAGCTCACTTCCAGTGGTCTCTTGCCCGCCCAAAAACGTCCAAACTCGCCAAGATTCAGCGGTTTCATGCCGCTGGAACATTCCCGCAATCCAGAAGGTCCAAACTCAAGGCCAAACGTCCAAAATCCACCGCGAGCGACGGCGGGAATGAACCCGCGAGGACAACCGACTTGGGAGATATTTCGTCCAAAAGCTTGCCAAACCCTTCCCCATATAAATATACAACTTTCCTAACCTTAAACACAATCCCTAATATCCAAACTCACACAAAGTTTCACACAAATACGTTAGAATTAATGATCGTGCTCCAAATGTTCACATTTAGCGCTTCCTTTTCCTATCTTTTTGTATTTGTTTCTCGGGTAAAACTGGGTATTTAATGGTTAAAATAAGTGTTTCAGGTGAGTA
Source organism: Acer saccharum (assembly GCA_030490815.1). Taxonomy (NCBI): domain Eukaryota; kingdom Viridiplantae; phylum Streptophyta; class Magnoliopsida; order Sapindales; family Sapindaceae; genus Acer; species Acer saccharum. The sequence continues at coordinate 27,430,489 of CM059869.1, read as the reverse complement.
GGGAAGTTTAGGGGCAATTGTGTAATTTTGGACAAATCAGGGGCAAAAGTGCAATATTCGGATTACAATTGCATATTCTGTGAATAAGGGAAAGTAGAGGGGTGCATATTGTAATATGCCAGCAACGCACAGCATCAGCACGCCACGTCAGCGCGCTAAACGGCGTCGTTTTGGAAGGGTTGCGTCACGCTAACGTCAACATGACGTCACAGCGTCTTCAAGCTTCAGCCGGGACACACGACCCGCGACAGACCCGACCCGACCCTACCCGGTTTGACCTGACCACAACCCGACAACTTCTCCGGCGTTTTTCAACCATTTTCCAGCATATTTTTTAGCGTTCTCCGCCCAGATCGGAAGCCCACTTCTCCCCGGTCACGATGGACCCATTTTGTGCATCCTATGCACAAGTTTTGCATCCCATGCACAAGTTTTGCATCCCATCCAAGTCCACCAACTTCCATGGAAATGCAAGCTTCAAGCTCACTTCCAGCGGGTTCTTGGCCACCCAAATACGTTCCAAACTTGCCAAATCTCAACGGTTTCATGCGGCAGGAACAAGCCTGCAGTCCAGAAGGTCAGAACTCACGGCCAACTTCCATTTTTCCACCGCGAGTTTCGACGGCGGGAATAAACCTGCGAGCCTAGTGTTCTGAACCCGTCGGAGTGACCGACCTTGGAGATATTTCGCCCAAATCTTGCCTAAACCTTCCCTAATATATATATCCCTCTTTCCTAACCTAAAACACACCCTCATAATATCCAAACAATAGCAAAAATCACATAGAATAGCTTAGAATAACCTTAGTCTAGCTTAGAACTACACCACACCTCAACACTACATGGTTCATGTGGATTTCTAGCTTAGAAGAAGGAGGCTTGGTGCTTAATTGAAGACAAGAAGCTTACCAACTTGTGGTTTCTTCTTACTTTATGATGAATATGCAATTAGAACAATCCTAGATATTAAAACTAAATGACATGTCAAATAGTTTAGCTAATCAAGATTAAACACCAAACCTAATTAGCTATCACAATACAACTTCTCAAACATACAACACACTAATCTCAATCTTGTATCAAAAGATATATGAAAATCATACAAGTAATAAATTGAGATTGCTTGTTAAGAAAAACACAAAATATGTAAGATATTAGTGAAAAGCTTACTAAGCAAAGTATGATGAAGAATCCATGCAAAGAGACATCTAGATGATCAAAGATGATGCTAGTTGATGATTGATGATCATGAAAAAGTGTTTGAGTAATTAAAAATGAGTTCTTGGAATTTTTCTTGTCTTTGAAAAATATCCTAAGTATGAAATCTGAATATGAACTCTCTTAATTGACCTAAAGTCAAAGTGGCATATATATAGGGTGTCAAAATGAAGTGTGGTCGTTTTGATAAGTGATACCACTATTTTGCCTTGGGCACTGTATGTAGAGCGCCTCTGTACAATGCCTGTACAGCGCCCCAACTCTATTCTCTCGGGAAAACAGAGTGGCGCTGTACATACAACGCTTTGTACAGCGCCTGTACAGCGACCGAATTAAATCGATCAGGTCTATACAGCGCTCGATGGGTGCTGTTCGTACAGCGCTTCTGTAGAGCGCTTTTGAGAGCACCCACTGCAAAAATGCAATCCTAAGTCTAAGCATGATAAGGCAATTGGATATGCAAGATGCAATCAACATAACATGCAAGAAGAGATGTTAATGAACATTAATGCACAAAAATAAGACACACAACATACAAGGATTAAACATATGCATGAGTTGTGAGTGTGTGCAACTATCTCTTCAAGACAAGTAAGCACATAGAAATTTACCTTCGGTGCTTATCAAAACGAGGTCTTCAAAGGGCATTGAGCAATAATACCAACACTTAAGCTACCCTTACTGAAAGGAATACGTTCTCAATGTGTGTTTAATATATAAAGCTAGAGGGGGGGGGGGGGGGGGGTGAATAGATTTTATCTAATTATTACCCAATTTTTTTTGTGCATGTCAATTTTACGAAAATACCCCTAGCAAGTCAAAAATACATACAAGTGTAATAAGATGCGGAAATTTAAATAATACTTGATGTTTACGTGGAAACCCAACCACTGGGAAAAACCACGGGCTGTTTAGTGCGCCACACTCGGATCTCGAAATCCACTAATTGAAATGGAGTTTACAACCTATGTAGACCTCGTCTAACACTCCGGTCAATAACCCCCCACTTCTACCACTCGGTGTTAGGTTTATAGTTTGTGTTGGCATATATTCCATATCAAAACGTGTTTCTTTTGTAATGTTTAGTGGTCCATATGTTGAAGATTTATGAAGACGAAGAAAGTCTTGGCCACAATTCATGCAAAATGCCGGCTTCAAAGAGATATGTGCTTCATTGATCATTAAAGGTAATATAAGACCTCATATCTCTTACAAGGCTAGGCACACACACACATGGCATCCTTGTGTATTCCTTCATGGTTAAACATCATTGATATATCACTTTCACACACTTGATAATATATGCTCATGCATTTATACTATCTTGACAAACTTTGCTTATTGCATGTTCTAGGACTATGTCTAGGAAATAGCATATGTGTGTGTCTTTGTGTTTGTATGTTTCCATATTTTTGTATTTGGGCTTGAATATGCTCTATTATGATTCCTTATTGAGTTCCGGTCGTTTCGGTTACTCATTCATTTAATTTCGAGTCCAAATGATGTAGCTACGCTACTTTTCGTTCTCATTCGTTGAGTTGACTTCATCATCGTTTTCCGAGATGATTTCTCAACCATTTTTTAAAGTTGTATAGTCATCATTGTGCGTGAGGGAGTCACGGTTTGTAATCTGAAAACGGATTCAAAATCAGAGTTCGGATGCCCAAGATACGGGCTGAAGAACCGAGGGAGCGCACGAGAGACATGGGAGGCCGTGAGGCCACATGGCCCACGCCGTGAGGCCACTTGGCCCACGCCGTGAGGGAGGCCGTGGGCCCCACGGCTAGGGACCCTCTCTGGTCCCGTGAGGCCCACGCGCCCCCCACGGGGTGGGTGACGTGGCCTCTTCGTATTGGCCCTGAAAACCTTCTCTCTCCTCCTTTTAAAACCCCTCCATTCCCTCCAATTTATTTTCAAGAAGAAAAAACTTAGAATTCCCGTCAGAATTTTTCTCCCAAAATTTCCCAACTTCCAAACACCATAACTTTTTCATATGAAGTCGGATTTGAGTGATTCAAGTTGGAGAACGTTCGTAATCGAGTCCTCTACCTTTTTCAAGTGATTTGGCAGCTGTTTGATCGACTTTTCTGGTGGTTTCACATAGAAAACCGAACCAGCTCGTGAATCCAAGGTATTGGTCTTATCTTTGGGGTTTCTTTCTTTTTAACCTTCAATTTGCTTGGGGTTTCTTCTTCTATATGTATGTGTATGTATTATGAATGCTATAGAGAAAGATAGCTTCATAATCAATCTTAATCAAAAGTCTAATTAGAGACATATGTGAACTAGTTTCTTAGATTCTAGGTTTTTCACATGTTTGAGAGTTGTATTGTGATTAGATTGATATCTATGATTATTTGTGGATTGATTGATGTATTTTATGATTAATAATCCTCACATGTGCTTAGATCCTCTTATTGAACAAATCTAGGATTAGCACTTGTGTTTGTGTATTTAGAGACTAATAGGATTTAATTGACTATTCATTATATCCTTACTCTAAATCTTTGGCTAGAATATTCATTGAATATATTTTGTGATTCTAGCATTTTTGTGTATGTTTATGACATCTTGAATATGTGCTTCATGTATATGATTTATTCAAGTGTTATGTGTATGAATGAAACTAGGAGCTTTTGTGTTAGGTGTTTTTCATATGCTCTAGGTTTAATTCATGTTTTGGCATCTAGACTACTTTACTTGTGTTCTCACATGTTTAGGTCTAGTTGTTCCATAGAATGTATTGATCACATGTTCTATGTTGTATTGATTGTTTGCATCATTTGCATTCACATGATCATTCACATGATCACACTAGGAAGTCCTTGTAAAAGGCATGAAGTCTTGACAAGGACAAGGTGTCCGGATAGTCAAGCAAGGAAGTCTTGGTTAGGACGTGAGGTCCGAATAACCAAGCAAGAAGTCATGGCTAGGATCGGGAAGGTCCGGATAGTCATGCATGGGAGACTCCCTAGAGGCATGAGTGCCTTGGATAGGGAGTTGGCTATTATATTGGTAGGCCTAGGTGTATGGTTAGACATAGACTCCAAAAGAGCGGGGTACACAGGAGGTGTATGCACTATTGAGGAATTTCTAATCTTCCATCGATGTTGGTTTTGTGTGTTGTCCAATATATGGTGGTTTCGCATCATTGAGGGATCTCATACTTTCCAATAGGGTTGGGTAGACTTAGACTCCACTAGGTTGGGTGAGCAAAAGATTGGTCACTTTGTGGATTCTCTATTTTTACCATCCAATATATACAGTACCCTAATGGTTGTATTTCAACCCGTGGATATTTCCTCTTTGGAGGTTTTACCACGTTAAAAAATCTCATGTGTCAATTCTTTCTATCTCTCTTTTATATATGTTTATATGTATGTTTTAATCTTGTGGTACAATATTCACTTGTGATATATTTGGAAGCAAGATTGTGTAAAGTGTGATTTGTAATCAATATTCATTTTGATCATTTTTGTATATACAATTCATTTGTGTAAATATAATTCTCTTATTCTTTGATTCTTTTGTATAGATATATCTAGATTGATATTTGTATATACATTGAACATTAATATTAATAAATGTATCCTTTGTTTTGGTTTTAATATATTTCTTTCATTAATAAGTTGTAGTAGTTTTACTTAGTGTACTTACATTGTAATATTCAAAATACAACTTGTGGAATTTGATCTTAATTGAATATCTTGTATATGAGATACATTGTTTGTTGGTATATGTTTTGTAGGCTAAGGGTGGTGAATTGAGCATACATGTGTTAATTGTTTTTCTCATAACAATCATGTTTAAGGTTAATTTGTTTGCTCACCAAGGTTTTGACATAAGTCACGAAAGAGTTTTTAAAACTAGTGCGTCAACCTATTCACCCCCCCTCTAGGTTGTTTAGTATAACCTTGTAGGTATTTTCACTCGGGCCTTTAAAAGTGGCTCTAGTCCAATTGCTTATGTGACCACCTATTCCCGGTGTCCGACCTAATCCCTGTCAATCACACAAGACTTAAATCTCTCAAAAGAGATGCACAACCCTATGTGACTATGCAATGATATCCAAATATTGCAATAAGAGCTAGGGTACTCTAGATGCTTACCTAGGATTATAAGATGACAATATAATCAATCCTAGATATCACATATAGCTATATGTCATGGCATATAACTTTAGCTAAGTAAAGGATAACCAATCATAGATACAAAGCTATCACAAAACAACATTCAATCAATTCATCACAATTAATTCTCTTTTCTTGTATTTAGCATATGATCTAAAACATACAAGTAATTTAAAAGAGATGGCTTGGTAATAAAAATATTAAAATAAGATGAAGTTAATCAAAATCTTACCAAGCAAGTTGTGATGATGCAAACCCATACATGGATGCACTCTATATAGACATAGGAGATGCAATATGAAATTTGATGCAAAAAGGATTTGATGCAAAAAGAACTTATTCAGATAATGAGAAAGTGTGATATTTATAGACATCAAGAATAGGGCAAGTGAAAAGACAATTTTGCCCCTGAAATCGCACGATCGGTGGTTTCAAACGGTGGCCAGGCCGCCGAATTGAACCGTCGAATGTCTCCCGAGAGGATCAGGAAACATCGGCGACTTCGTTTGGCGGTTTCGTAACCGCTGATCAGAATCGCCGTTTTGGACCTGAGAGATATTTCAATTAGGTCTCGATCGACGGTTTCGAACGGCGACCAAGCCCCGAACGGAACCGCCGTTTCACCAAAAATGGAGAAACCAAAGGATAAGCCAAAGGCATCTCCACCGGCGATCATCGCGTAAAACATTGCACACCAATGTGCACGCGCGGACGTTTCCGAACAACCTTCAGGAAACGAATTACTCCACACTAAAGGCTAACATTACATGATGTGCAAATGTGGGTATTGAATGCATCATAATGCCTATCATGTCATGGCATTTCATAGAACAAGATGCAATCAATTAAATGTAAGAAGAGATATTAAATAAATCAATAAAGCACAATGCACACAAAATATAAACACAACAATCAAGAATAAGAGTTATGCATGTTGTGTGTGTGTGCAACTATATCTCTTCAAGACAATGTAAGCACTAGATATATACCTTTGGTGCTTGTCCTCTTGAGGTCTTGGAAAGGGTCTTTGATCTTCAACTAATCACCTAGACTACCCTTACAACCAAACCCTAACATGTGGTTTGTCCACGAAATAAGCCAATCAACTAAAGGGAATCCTTACACTTACAAAGAATCCCTAACATGTGGTTTGTCCACGAAATGAGCCAATTAACAAATGGAAACCTTACATGCATGTTGGGGAGAATACAAATTTAGGGGGAGTAACCTGTTAAGGGGGAGCATTGCATTATTTTTACATTGCATGATGTTGTTCTTAAATTCTTAATTGTAATTGCTTGTTTTTAACTTCACATGATCACCTCACATACACTTGCTTTGGAAGTGTAATCTTTTTGTTTTGAAGGTTTGATAATTCTACAAGAGATTGAAGACTAGGACCACTTTTAAAGGCCCACGGGTAGAAGTGGGGGTTTATTGACCGTAATGTTTGATGAGGTCAACATAGGTTGTAAATTCCATTTCAATTAGTAGATTTGAGGTCTGAGTGTGGCGCATTTACTAGCCCATGGTTTTTTCCCATGAGGGTTTCCATGTATATATCTTGTGTTATTTAAATTCCGCACATATTACACTTGCTATATGAAATTGACTACATAGGGATATTTTCGTAATCTTGACCTTACACGAAAATTGGATAAAATTAGTTAAAATCTATTTACCCCCCTCCAGATTAATATTATAACACACTGTTATTAGTTCCACAGGGAAAAAACCACGGCACCCCGGAAGGCAGGAAACTAATACTATGATTAGTGCAAGGGTTACACGCTCAATAATCACTCTCTCTCTCAACTCAAGGTTTTGAACCCCTTTATCGTTGATTACATGGTTCTATTTATATTGAATTAGCTAGGGTTTCTTCTTGCCTATGCCGTGTTGGTGGTGGAGTTCCCAATCTGATTTGTGTTAGGAGTCTGACGTGGTGAACAGATTAGGATTTGTTTCCTGTTTGGACTTCTCTAGGAGGAGATAATGTTATGTCTTTTCTGGAGTGTAACACCTTTTTTGGGCCTTATGTTTGGATGAATCCTTGCTACAGGAGGTATATTGAAATAAGGCTACTTTTCCCGTATTGGCAGAGTAGGTCTGGGCCAAGTAAGGATATTTGGCGAACACGATTCTTTTCCTTAGGCAGGGTGTATGTTGAGTACGCTTTTGGTCTTCTCCGACTTTAGTGACGTGGCCAGACATGCTGCATGGTCTACGTTTCTTTCGTTGGCTGATGGATAAATGATGTGGCAATATCTTTTCTTTGTTTCTCTTGCTCGTTTTGCTAACGTGTCTTTTAGCCGAATATTTTTATACAACAACAACAACAATAATAATATATATATATATTTAATAAAATAAAAAAACAATTAAAATCTACCAACATCAACACCATAACCACCGGTCCACCACCACCATCATCAATTCATCATCATCATCATCATCATCATACCAACACCAAACCCAAACCCAGATCACTAGCAACAACCAAACCAAGAACCCAAATCAGAATAAGTCACCAACATCAACACCACAACCACTAGTCCACCAGCACCGTCATCATCAATTCATTATTATCACACCAACACCAAACCCAAACCTAAACCCAGATCACCAGCAACAACTAAATCAAGAACCCAGATCACCACACCACCTCCCAAAAAGCTGAACCACCACACTACACCACCAGACCTTGGATCGGACCACCACCACCACCAGATTTGAATTGAAAATACAAATCCATAAACCCATAAATTCGAAAATTGATTTTCTTGAATCCATGAACCTGTTAATCAAAAACCCATAAATTCAAATTTTGATTTTCTTGAATCTATCAACCTTTTAATAAAATCCAAAAAAAAAAAAAAAAAAAAATTGACAACAGGCATGGAGATGAACAGAATGCATGGCAAGAGAATTGGACAACATTGCTTGTTGATTGGACAACTAGATCAGAGTGAGAGATTGAGATGGGAGAGAAGATAGTTTGATGAGATAGAACTCAAACCACTTCAAACTAGAAGTGATGGAGACGACGGCAATGACCAGAAGCGACAATGACGACCGGAAGCTCGACGATGACCACCCACACTTTCTCTCTCTCTCTCTCTATCTATGTTCTCATTCTTGATCTCTCTCTCACCAGCGCCGATTGGGGTTCGATTGGGTTTGGGTTTGACAGTGGGTGTTTTGTTTGGTTTGGGGGTGGTGGTTGATGGTGTGTTTGTGGGTGGCCATGGTTTGATTTTTGGTGGTTGATGGTGTGTTTGTGTGGTGGTTTCCAGATTTAGGTTGAAGAGATTTGGGAATGATTTAATTTTTCATATTTTTTTTATTCATTAATTTCTTTTTTTAATAATTTTTTTGTAAGGTAATATATATATATATATATATATATATATATATAATTATTATTAAATAAAAAATAAAAAAGAGATATCTCCGCCTGCATCTCAAAGATAGACGGTGGAGATCCATCTTTTTTTAATTGTTTATTTTATTTTATTTGTAAATTATCTTCTTCAGAATTTCAAATGGTCAATGATGTTAATGCCCTTCCCATTTAACGGTCAACGGCCTAAATGGATGGAAAAGGTAACAAAAGGTAACAAAAGGGACGTTTTTAATGTTTCTTTGATTTTAGGGTGAAAATGGCCGATATGGCAAACCCTGTCCTCGTCTTAACAATAGGTCAAATGTCAAGTGGGAAAATGATATTTTCCCTAAAAATAAAAATAAAAAGGACTAATTGCACAAACATGCCCTAAGTTTAGGCATAATTGCATGCATCTGTAACTTTTACCTATAATTGCACAAACATCCTTTGCCGTTAGTTGACTTCCGTTAACTCTAACCGTTGACCACAATTTTAACCCACAATGACTAAAGTGCCCCTAGTTACCTATTTTATTATTTAAATTAATAATTTAAAATGGAACAGAAACCAAGTTGGTTGTGGCGCAGTGGCAAGGCACCCCCACGACGGTCGAATTGTTCGGGCACTGCCCGAGTTTGAACCAGCTCTGGAGCATCACTTGGCCATGCCTTGTCCATGCCTCCAGGGCCGAGCGGGGATTAGTCCCACTCGTTAATGATTGATTGCGGAGTGAGGGATACCTCGTGGAATTACCAAAAAAAAAAAAAAAAACGAAAGAGAAAAGACAAAGAAAACAAAAAAAAACACCGTTAAAGTTCTAATTTTTTTTTTTTTTTTTTAAATGGATGTGGTTAACTGGTTGTGGAATTGATGGATTTGGATTTTTATTTGTGGATTTGATTTTGGTTGTTTTTTGAGGTTTTGAGTTTTGGTTTTGATTTGTGGGATTGAGTTTTAGTTTTAGTTTATTAATTTTTTTTAGATTGTGTTCGGGGGTTGAGAAAATGAAAGAGAAAAAAAATGATTGATTTTGTTTTTTTTTTTTGTTTTTCTTTGTCTTTTCTTTTCGTTTATTAATTATTAATTTAAATAATAAAATAGGTAACTAAGGGCACTTTAGTCATTGTGGGTTAAAATTGTGGTCAACGGTTAGACTTAACGGAAGTCAACTAACGGCAGGGGACGTTTGTACAATTATGGGTAAAAGTTCCATATGCATGCAATTATATCTAAACTTAGGGGACTTTTGTGCAATTAGTCCAAATAAAAATTGTGGGCTAGTGAGCTACATTAGGCCGCTTTATAAGATATTCCATTTTCTCTTTTTCTTTGATTTGGAAAATAGAATTCCCCATTTAACAAACAAAGCATCTCTCTCCCTTTTATAATAAAAATACGTATTGAAGACGCTTTCAATCTTTCTAACCACTGTATATCATCTGTATCTATATATATTGACCTAACCCAAGAAACCTTGATCACTAATCATCTGTTTGTTTTCTTGGAGTCAAAACCAAATCAAGCAACATGGATGAAGAGTACGACGTCATAGTATTGGGAACTGGTCTCAAAGAATGCATTCTCAGCGGTCTTCTCTCCGTCGACGGTCTCAAGGTCGTCTTCTTATCTCACTTCACTCATGTCGTTTCTGGGTTTCACTGTTCTTGATGATTTACATAACATGTGATTGTTTTTAATATGTTTTTCTATATGTTTTTGGTTTGGGTATCTAGGATTTGTTTGTTTCTTATCCGATGGATCTACATGTCTTGGTTCGATCTGGTTCGTTGTTGTTTGTTGGTTTATTTTGTCGATAAGAGTTAAATTGTTTGTTTGGTTTTAGGCTGGGAAGATCCACTGTTTTGGTCAATGCCAAAGATCTATGTTTAATTGCTTTTAAACTAAAGATCAAATTTTTAGCTTAAGAATTTATTGGGGTTTGTTCCATTTGCGTTTAACAACATTATTTTAATTGTTATTTAATCATTTAAGTGTCATGGTACACATGTTCTTGTCTTTTAAATTCAATACCGGTATATTGATTTGATTCTGGTTGATCATTTTTCGCTAGGTTGGCTGTCAAGTTTCGATTGCTTGTTTTTCTTTTCTGTTGGTTGATTGTATTAAAGTTTACCTAATTAATTAAAGTACTTGAGAGTCGAGATTTGAATGGAGTCTATTGAATACCTTGGCAGCTTAAGTTGTCTTGTTAGGTAGGATGGATAGTGAGATATTGCCGGGGGTTCAGAGCAATGCTGGGCTGGCTTCTGTCTTTGTTATTCTAAATATTATGGGGCAATTTTACGCTCAATATTCCAGTATGTCGTCATTACCACTTTGGGATTCTTTTTCTGTTTTAGTTGTTTAAATTTTGTTATTATAGATTATACTTGGTTTAAACAACTACTATTGCATTCATTATTGGATGTCCAGGATGGAGATAGTTGATACTTTTGTTAGGATTGAATTGAATGTTTGTTAATTTAAATGGATGGATACATAATTGATATTAAGGACCTAGATTTCTTTTGAAATTTTTTGTTGTATAACAATGCATGTGATTGTGAAATGGCGCTGTCTAAATTTCTGCTTGAAATCTTGCTCTCTAATCTGAAGTAGCTGAAGTGTGCAACATTTTAGAAAATTCTTCTTTTGGAGGAAATGAAAGCTTTAACATGTAAAGATGGTTCTCAAGAAGTTTGTTGTTCCTGGTCTTTTCTATTTAAGTCATCTTTTCTTTTTTACCATTCTATACCCTACGCACTTGTAAGGGATGCTTATGGTTTCGTTCCTTGGCATAAGCTTACAATTATTATACAGTAGTTTGTGATATAGTTTTTAGGCACATGCCATTTTCTTAAAGCAATGCACTTAATGTATTATTTGTTGCCATTTTTTGATTCCTTATATTGTCTTGTGAGTCAGGTCTTGCACATGGATAGGAATGATTATTATGGAGGAGAGTCAACATCTCTCAATCTCATTCAGGTCCAGCTCTTTAAACTCTTTTAACTTTTGTAATGTATATACTGTTTTCATTTTGCGTCAAACTATTTGTTTAACTATTTATATTTGCAGCTCTGGAAGAGGTTTAGGGGAAATGATCAACCTCCTGCACACTTGGGCTCTAGTAGGGATTACAATGTTGACATGATCCCTAAGGTAATCATTCCCCTATCATTATTCTGTATCCTCATCTCTTGAGCACAATTATTTATTTTCCTTCTTAATTTACTTATCTTGTACTATTGTTGACTTTGATTTGGTTAGTTTATGATGGCAAATGGAACTCTTGTACGTGTCCTCATTCATACTGATGTTACAAAATATTTGTACTTTAAAGCTGTGGATGGAAGCTTTGTCTATAATAAAGGAAAGGTATGAAGTTTTCTTCATCTTTTTTCGATTTCCCTTTTATTTTATTTATTCTTGTATGTGTAATTGCTCATAACTTGAACTGGTGATAAAATAAACCCACTACTGTAGGTTCATAAGGTGCCAGCAACTGACATGGAAGCCCTCAAATCTCCACTCATGGGTATATTTGAAAAGCGCCGTGCTCGCAAGTTTTTCATTTATGTTCAAGATTATAATGAAAATGATCCCAAAACACATGAGGGAATGGACTTGACAAGAGTGACAACTAAAGAACTGATTGCGTAAGCTTTTGCTCTTAATCTTTATCATGTGCTTCGCTTGTCTCTTGGTGTGTTATTTTTTGTAAGGATAATTTGATATGCAATTCAGATGTTGTCAAATGTCCCACGAACTTCTGTTTTTGTGTTTGAGAATGATTTTAGAAGATGTATTTTGATAGGCATGATGATATGCTTGTTTCCTGGTGTTTATCTCCTTTTAGTTATTTTGCTTCCATTATTTCTTCAATGAGTTGTAGACTTGTGATCTTTTACTTGAGATGAGATAGAAACATGTGGTAAGCATCTTAGTTATGTGTCTTATAAAATATCTGGATTTTGGCAGGAAATATGGTCTTGATGACAACACTATGGACTTCATTGGTCATGCTTTGGCGCTTCATCGAGATGATCGGTTCTTAAATGAACCTGCTTTAGATACTGTTAAGAGAATGAAGGTAAAACCTGCATTGGATAGTTTACATCCTTTCCTTGGGTTTGAACTGCTGTACGTTGAACATCTTCCTCATCTCTTTCTCAGTCAAAGTTCTTGTTCCTGATAAAAGATAAAAAAGAAAAAGAAAAAACTGCTGTATACTACACTGAAAGTTCTTTATCGTGCTCTTCCTAAGTTTTTCTTCCTGATTGTGTGATAGCTATATGCGGAGTCTCTTGCACGTTTTCAAGGGGGATCACCATACATTTACCCTCTCTATGGCTTGGGAGAGCTACCCCAGGTCTCTCTCTCTCTCTCTCTCTCTCTCTCTCTCTCTCTCTCTCTCTCTCTCAGTCTGTGTGTCTGTTTATCTATTGTCGTCAATTCTTATATAAATTTTGGTATAAATTTGACATTGAAATGATATGTGAAATTAGTTAATGTGGATTTCTGTCATCTTTTATTTTTATTCAGGCATTTGCACGGCTTAGTGCTGTTTATGGTGGGACATATATGTTGAATAAACCTGAGTGTAAGGTACTTATTGATGCTTCTCAATTTGAAGCTATTTTTTTTTCATCCCATCGGATTTCAATTCTTGTACTTGCTAAAAACCCTTTTGTACCTATTATATTCGCCTAACATTGGCATCTTGTTCTAATGCCAGGTTGAGTTTGATGATGAAGGCAAAGTTGTTGGTGTCACATCAGAAGGGGAAACTGCTAAGTGCAAGAAAGTTGTTTGTGATCCTTCCTATTTGCCCAACAAGGTAATGATTATAATATCTATTTGGTTTTATTTTACTCTTCCAGGTTAGGTGAAACTAAACGAACTTTCTGCCTCTTTGAAGTTAGTATACTTATATTTGATTTAGAGGTCCGCTAGTTTCTATCCAAAGTAATTTCAAAACTAGGATAAAAATGGAAGCATTTGTGGCCAATGTTTTAAATGCGCAAGGCGGTCGCCTCACTCCAAAAATGATAAATAATGCAATTTTTTTTTTAAATAAATACTAAAATAGAAAATATTATGTTATAAAGTTAAATTTATTTTTTTTGTTGGCTGCCTCAACCTCAATAGTGTTGATTTTATGTAATCTCAAGTCTGATTTAATGTTTCAAAAATCGAATTGAGTCGGCCGCCTCAACCTCAATGGGACCCGCCTGAATTGCATGAGGCGGCCGCTTCATTATCTTTTTTTCCTTGAAGCAGGCAAAGGCAGGCAGAGGCGGCGCAAAGCCTTGTCAAATTTAATATTTTTTTCTTAAAAAAAATCCCACTATAATACCTATGAAACCTAGACCTTGATTTTTTAACACAAAGTCGGCAGAGGCGGTGCAAAGCCTTAGTGGCATATTTTAATATTTGTTTTAAAAAACCCCACTATAAAACCTAAAAAACCCTAGCTTTAACTTTATAACATATTATTTTCTATTTTGGTATTGCTAATTTTTTTTTATTTTTTTTTTATTTTTTTTTTATTTTTTATTTATTTTTTTTTAACATTATTTATCATTTTCGAATTAAGGCGACCACCTCTCGCAAGGATGGAACCACTTCGCCCATTTTAAAACATTGATCTGATTTTGTAAATTGTAAAGACAGTTGAAAATGAAAAAAAAAAAAAAAAAAATTCCGTTGGATTGTTGGAATGATAAGTACCATTCAACTGAGATTCTCCTTTTCCTTCTTTATCTTCAATTATGCAGACAAAAACAGAATGTCTCTTGGTACATAAAGATTTGTTATCTGTTTGAACAGGTGAGAAAGGTTGGCAGGGTTGCAAGGGCAATCGCCATAATGAGTCATCCAATTCCAAACACCAATGATTCACAATCAGTGCAGGTTATCCTGCCACAGAAGCAATTGGGTCGCAAATCAGACATGTGAGTTCTCTGAGCATCTCCCACCCATACTCTATCTCTATCTCTATCTCAAAAATAGAGTTCCAAAAGGGAATATTCTCTCATGTAGTCATTTGGATGACCTTTTGAAATATTAATGTCTGAGTATTATGTAGTTATCTTATGTTATGTTGCTATTATTTAAGTTTTTTGTTATTTTTTTTTTCTTTTTGCTCTATTTTAATATGTTTATGTTATTGTAATTTTCATTTGGAAGTTTTAATGTCACTATGTTTCAGTTTGATTATATTGCTAATTTATAATTATTAATATGCAAATAATATAAAGTATGGGAAGAATAAGTATTGATAAATGAAAATTTATCAAATAAAAATATTATTAATAAATATTCAATATTAGTCTCATTTTAAAGATCTAGATGAAATATTTCTTATTGGTATAATTTTTATAAAAATAAAAATTATAAATTAAAACTTATTATATATTAATTGAATTTAATTAAAAGGTAAAAAGGATATAAATGTCAAATATTTGTTTATAACTATGGACATAAGGGTACAAATGGAATATAAAATTCTAAAAGTAAGTTTAGAGTTTCATATTTGGGACTCTAAATTTAGAGTACCAATATTTGAAACTCTAAAAAAATTTCTTGGAAATAGGATTTTAGAGTATGGTGGAGAGCATTTGATACTCTATTTTAGAGTTCATAGTTCATACGCTATTTTAGAGTACAGTGGGAGATGCTCTCATAGATTTTTTAATGTCTGGCATAGGATATATTGTCCTAATTGCCAAGTATTGTGTTTATTAGAATTCTATTGTTTAAAATTGGATTTCTTATGAAAATTGTGACTTTCTTTTGAGTTATTTACATTGTGTTTGAAATCAGTTTACCTTGATATTTTTGCATTTTTGTTATTTTGGTAATGATTGTGGTGTGAGCTCTCTTTTGCTTTGCCCATGTCTGGGAAAGTTTGAAGGGCATAATTAGCAGCTATTTTTTGACAGTGGAATCTTTAATCCCACCCGATGCAAATTAATAGGGGAAGTTTTTGTTATTCAGAACCAGAGTTGGTGTTTAAATGCTGTTAAAACATAATTAACAATGCCATTCGTTGTAGGAGATATCAAATGCCCCTTGATTGTTATAATTGCATTTTGTTTTTCTCTTTGTGAAGAGTATTAAACTTTTTATCCTATTTGCAACTTTATTTATTGCACTTTTACTTACCTCTCTGTAACGGATGCT
This sequence comes from Acer saccharum, assembly GCA_030490815.1. Classification (NCBI taxonomy): domain Eukaryota; kingdom Viridiplantae; phylum Streptophyta; class Magnoliopsida; order Sapindales; family Sapindaceae; genus Acer; species Acer saccharum. The sequence goes on along the minus strand of CM059869.1, from coordinate 27,414,565 downwards.
ATGAAAATAAATGGGAAAAGGGGAAAATAGAAACGAAGGAACATACACAGGCGGCTCGTGACATCTCTGGAGGCTGATTTACAAGATTAGTTGTTGGTTGTTATTTACTTACTATGGATATCTTTTTCCCCTCTTGAGCTAAATTTTATGATGTTTATATCATGAACAGGTACCTTTTCTGCTGTTCTTACTCCCACAATGTTGCTCCAAAGGGAAAATTCATTGCATTTGTATCAACAGAGGCAGAAACTGACAATCCTGAGACTGAACTAAGGCCTGGAATTGATCTTTTAGGTCCTGTCGATGAAATATTCTTTGACGTTTATGACAGAAATGAACCAGTCAATGAACCTGCATTGGACAATTGTTTTATATCAACAGTGAGTGTATCTTGAGTTTCTTTACATGCTTTTCCAGACCCTTAATTGACATGATTCTAATAAACACTTTATTGTACTTTTTCAGAGTTATGATGCTACCACACACTTTGAGTCAACTGTCATGGATGTGCTAAACATGTATACCCTGATAACCGGAAAGGTAAGGTTATGTATTTTGGTTTTAACATTACTTCTTTTGCAAGTCATTTCCCTAGATCCAAATATTTTGTCATGAACGAGATCCGGCTTTTTCTGGTTTTGATAGTAGTTATGTTGTTTAAGATGTGCATGTTATTTTATGGAAGAAGCAAAGTGTATGAGAAATAACAGTTTGTAGTCGCTGTTATATAACTTGGTATTTGATTGTCATTTCATGGTTAATATTATGGTTTATGGTATTATCGGTGCATGTTTTACAATAGATAAGAAGTGCTTGAAAATAACCATTTGTCTGTAATTAATAAAATATTTTGTATTGTTGATCTATTGTCATACAAAAGAAGAAAAGATTTTTTTTTTTTTTGGGTAGAAGATTAGTTGCTGATCAAATTACTTCTGGGTTGGTAATTTTTTTGAACACGCATTCCAAGAAGCAAAAGAAAGAAAAGAGAATAATACTATTTATGGGCGATGTTATTATAGGACAATTGAAGTCGAAAATACAAAGAGATGATAACCCTTGTTTTACATAATTGTTTTCTGTAGTGTTTTCACACTGGTGATTAACTGACTTGTTTCTGAGCAGGTTCTTGACCTCAGTGTGGATTTAAGTGCTGCTAGTGCCGCAGAAGAATGAGGAAAACTACTGTTATTGCATTTAACAGTGTTTGTGCTATGGTCGAAGTTCCTCAGAATGTTAATGTTGGTGGTGGACATAGGGGCTCGGACTTGGCATGGTTTTGTGTTTTAAATCATGGGTTATAATATTACTATGTAATAAACCGGTACTTTAAATGTTATTTGGAACTAAATATTTAGCATTCCGACATGCATATGACTGCAAATGTTATGACTCGTCTCTTTTATTGCTAAGAATCTTGTTTCTCTCCAAAATTATAAGTTGTATTTACTGTCATGTTTGTATGAGAGCCTTTTTCTTGGTAATCAAATGTCTCATCCATGGCTGCTATGGTTACTGTATCTACTGGACAGAAATCCTCAGACCAGGTTTTCCAAAATTCTGAAACATTTTGTGATCAAGATTTCTTTGAAGTTTTGAAGGATCTTTTGTTGCTTGATTGTATTTATCATTGATGATTGTTACATATGAATGATCTTGAATGATCTGATTCACTTCCTGACATCCATTATTTTGTAGCATTATATCATATATATATATATATATATATATATATATTACGAATTTGGTCATAAAAAGATCTACTAAATTGGGATTTGGCTACAATGCAGTGAAAAAAAATCACTTCATGATGCAGTGATTTTTAAGGTTAAATGTGAGCCATCAGATGAACCATAATTGATGTGAATGGATGAGATTAAATAGGGAGTAAATTAAAAATTTATCAATTTAAAAAAAAAAAAAAAAACCGGAAACCCGTAATCAAAAACCCATCTGGTCTCTCTCTGTCCACCACTCTAACAAAAACAACGTTACAAGCACTCCAAATCCCTAATTCTCAGATTCCAATCACAATCTGAATCCCAATCGTTGAACCAAATTGCAAGCCCTAAACTTCGATCTCTCTTCATCGAAAAAGATCTCCAGCGGCGACCTCACCATCGCCGGCGGCCGGCAATCCACTGTCTCCATGGCCGTCAATTTCTCTTCTTGCAGCAGCTGAGGATTTCTCTTCTTCCAGCTGCCGGTGATTCGCTTCTTCCAGCGGGCTGCGATTATCTCCTCCAACTTGTCCGGCAACTTCATCTCTCCTTCCTGTCATCTCCTCCAACTTGTCCTGTAAGCATACACTGCTCACTATCTATTTTCTTCATCTCCCTTTCTACTTCTCTGATCTATAAACAGAAGGAATAAAAAAGAAACATAAACCCCAAAATTTTCCCGAGAAAAACCTCTGCCACAAGAAAAGCATCCAAACACCAAACACCAAACATGCGTTTTTCCAATCGGTAAATATCATTGTCGTGAATCGAATCGAGCGATGGTCGCGGCTGTTTGTGGTGGTAAAAGATCCTTCTTTGAAGATATTCTTTCTTCACCGCCGCCTTCCAAGCGCCCCCGCTGCGCCTCCCCCACTTCTCTGCCTAATTTCGCGCCGCCGCAGCCGGTGCTCGATCGCCTCCGATTTGTTTTCCCCCACATCAATCCCCAGGTCGGTTTCTTTGGATTGATTTGTGCTTACATATATTTTACATGCATTTATGTGTGAATATTAATCAATTTTTTAATTGATATTTTAAGTTAAAGATTTCATTGGATGGTAAAGAAACTGCAGAAAAGAAATTGAAAACTTGAGTTATTTGTTATGGTTTTAGTGAATTTAAATATTTATATAATTATGTATTTGATTCGATATAGTTTAGGTTGATGGGTTGTTTGGTGCTTTGATTTTGTGAACCATGTTTGGTCCATTTTGTGGCTACCATTGGCACTTAATAGTGTTTTTGTTTAATGGTTTTCTTTTTCTTTTTCGAAAAGAACTTAGGTACAGACTAATATCATTTTGTACAATTGGCAAAATGATTTTCTGTCTATATTTAAAGCTTATGCTTCTTCATATAATTTCACAGATTCTAGAGAGAGCTCTAGAGGAATGCAATAATGATTTAGATTCTGTTATCAAGAAGCTGAATGAGCTTTGTTCTGGACCAGCCGAGGAAAAATCAGCTTCTGTTGAGGAATTGGGTGTAAGTGCTGATCAGGGTATGTTGTTATATTATTAATAACGCTATAGAGATACATTTTATCAATATTTATCAACATTATCTGACATTCAAATACCCTGTTTGATGACTATGCATTCATATTTGATCAAATTCACATTAGTTTTATTAATTCAAGATCATTTTATTTTTTTTCAAATATTTTCTTCACAATTAAGAAAATGTTTTTGTACTTAAATCTTGTTCGTCTACTATTTGGATTTGTTGGTTTAAAACAGATCAATGTTTCAATTTTCAGATCATCAATGAAATACTGTCTCGCAACCATATACCAGTCATTGTTGGGGGTACAAATTACTATATTCAGGTATGGAACTTTTACCTTCTATAAAGTATGAAGTCTGCCAGAGGTTACCTTGCTGACTTGGGTTAATTTTTCTCTAGTATGTTAATTGTTAACACCAATATTTAGTGGTGTGTTAACTAGTAAAGGAGAATCCAAAAACTCACCAGGAAACCCTCTAGGAAGGTTTCCAGGTAAAATGATGAGAATAATACACTTGCTTTCAAAATTTTAATTTTAAAAAGAAAATATCAAAATGTTGCAATTTTCCAAATTTCTTAAGAGTATTTTGTTATACTACCTACACTCTCAATTTTCCACAAATTTTACTTTAATCAGTATCTAAAGCCCTAGCATGAAGCACATTTTCTTTGCATGGAACTTGTGGGTAGATTAAAAGAGTGTCTCCTTTTGGATTGATAATTTATTTCATTGTGTCCAGGCTCTTGTGAGTCCATTCCTTCTAGATGATTCAGCGGAAGATAGGGATGAAAGCTGTCCTAGCGATCTTCTTGGTATGGAACATCCCTGTTACTTTTTACCTGTATATACATTCTAAATACATATTATATCCTCTCCATGTTCACAGGAGATGAGCAAATTGATTTGGAGCCTGACTTTGGAAGTGACAGTGCATATAGTTATGAAAATCTTAAAGATCTTGATCTAGTTGCAGCAAAAAGAATTCATCAAAATAACCACCGAAAAGTAAGGGCTTTAACTGGTCCAGGTTTTTAAATACTTAAAATTTATTTAATAGTTGTGCCTTTATTATGCATATCTCTTGTTTGATTGATAGATTTTGGTCTTTGATTGTATAATACTGTGACAAGCTAATTTTTTTTTATCTTTTTCTTTTTGGCAAATTCTGCCTGCATAATTATGCCTTGATTCTTACTGACGTGAATTCTTTAATGGATAATGGGAATAATTGAGGGAAGCAAGAAAGTGCATAAATCTATAAACCGACATAGTTGCCGGGAAGCGGGATTTTTATGAAATTGAATTATATTTCAAAGACAAATTGAATTTTAAATAATTCAATTTTGTTGTTGGGTTCTGAATTCTTAGTTGATTGTTTTGTTAATGGATTCTTAAAATATCTATTGTTTGAGTTCTTTATTTGAGAATTTGAAGTTTTTGGCTGTCACCTAATTGACCTCTTTTTACATTTTTTTTCTCTCTAATGCCAATAATTTATGTGAGAAATTCCAGGAAACTTGTGTCCTATTACTCTATAATAGTGATGTGCCTAAAAGTGTGTTTTATGGCATATCAAATCTGATGTTATGTTAATTTCAAAATTCAAATAGATAAATAAATAAAAATTCTAATGTTATGTTTTATCTCTTTTTTAATCTCTTGCAAATTCTAATGTTATGCTCCATCTTCTTCTATACTTTCTGTATTTTTTTTCCTGTTAGTTTCTATTTGGATGCTGAGAAAAATAAGAAGAGAAAATGAGGGATTTTGAGTAGTTGATGTTTTTTTTTTTGGTTTCAAAATGAAGTAAATAGTTGATTTTTTTTTTCACTCTCATTTGGGGACCTCTTGTTTTTGTTTTTGCTTTCTGGGTAGATCCCAAAATTAGTTTTTATTGTTTAATTCATTTGTGTGTGTATATATAATCACGATCTGGTATTCAATCAATTGTGTTCCTGTTTTATTTTTTTCTCTGTTTGAATTAGAATTTGAGTGTGTACTTTTTGTTGTATTTAAAGTAACTAATTTATGATCAAAATTTATCTATTTTTTGATAAAATTTTACTATTTTTGTGCCAAAAAATGTCTAAAAGGTTCATAAATTTCTTGTCTGGTTTTGGGGTTGGTTTTTTTCCTGAAAAATTGGTGTTAAAGGTTTTAAAAATAGCCAACTTTTTTGGCTGCATTAAAGGAACAATGCAAGTGCTAGACTGACCTAATAGCTAATAAAAAGAATAATTAGGGCTTTTTGCATCTGTAATTATAATTAGTTACTGTGATATAATCAAGATTTTAGTGCAATTTTGGTTTGTGGGTTTGCTCTAGTTGGTTGGAAATTAATTGGCAATAAATTTATTGTGGATCGTCTTTCCATAACCAGTTTTTAGTAAGTATAAAGACAATTGATTTTAACTTAGGGCTTTTTGTTTGCAGGTCAATTGAGGATTTGTATTGGTTTTGTTATGGCATTCTCGGCAGCGGTGCCTTTGAATCATTCCTCCGGAGGACACCATACAGGTTTAGTGATTTATCATTTATGTTCATGATGTTTTTGTTTATGCTTTAGAGTCATTTATGTATTGTTTACTACCCTCTTTCAGGATAGGTTATACGCATTGAATTTTTCATTTAGAAAGTGGTTTATTTGACTGAGCTAAAGCGGTTATAGGGTTATCTGATGCATTTTAAGTATAAAAATGAGAGTTTTGTTTTATGATTTTCAGGTAATTTTTTTTCATGTATCAGATTAATGCTAAAGTAATAATGTTTTCCTGAAAATGCAGGTTGAATACCGACATATTGATTGTGCTCAAGTATATGGCAATGAAAAGGAGGTATTACAATTTGCTTATGCTTTGAAAATTTTTCATAACTCTATATTTTGTTTGCTTAATTTCTTTGTTTTCAAGTTATGATACGGCTCTTTTTGATTCGTTTGATTTATGTGATTGCTTCATGCCGAAAGTTCTTCTGTTCATTTATAAATTGTCTTGAATTTGATTTGCTTGTTTTCTTTGCTCTGCATATGTTATATAATCTCATTCTATTCCTGTTGATCTAAGCTTGTTGACTGTATTTGTTTCTCCTTAAAGTAAATTGCTTTGGAAAATCTTTTAATGATGGATTGGAATAGCTATGTGACTAATCCTCAGTACTTTTGTGCGGTTCTGATTGGTAGTAAATCTAATTATGACATACATATTAATTTAGATGGAACAAGTGGTACTTGTTGATTTGGTTTTATTTTTCTTTTCTCCTGTGGTGTAAAAACTCTTAAATGGACTTTCTATGATGCTATGATCTCGTCTTTGATTCTTGCAGATCGATTTTGAATCCCTTTTCTCATCTTCTTCTATCTGCCATTTCTTTTACTCATTGATTCCCTATCTCTATATGTTAGATTGCTTGCTCAAACTCTTAATTTTCTGTCTTTTCTTTCAATCTATTGCTATAATCACATGAGTTCCTTTTTAATTGTGTGTAGATGTTAAGATAGGCAGCTAATAGTGGGTGGCAAGATCTTGAACTTGATACTTTAAGACACTGGTATGTGATTGGTATTTCATTTGCTAAAATTTATAGTCTACTAGTAGACAACAATTTTTTTTTTTCAGCTTTACACAATATTAGTAGTCTAGGTCAATCATTTATGTTGGCATGGGTGAATTGATTTTCTACTGAAAACTTATAAGAAAAATAATAATAGAACAGCAAACACATTATAACTCACACTTCCACATTATAATAAACACTTCCACTAGTCTTTAGTTATTTAGGTTTGTTGTATACTTATTTTGAGATCCTTATTTGTGATAATTTCTACTAGTAGTTCTCTTATTGTACATGTTTTATGTATATAATGAACATCTCAATTTGTTAAAAAAGAGATATTTATTAGAAAATTAATATTCTGTTTACATCACAAAGTGAGAGTTAGATTGCTTCAATAAATTAACTCTTGCAAAAATAGCTTTCGGCTCAGAAGCTGATCATTTTTACTTAAGGTAATTAAGAACGTAACAGATCCAGCTGAATTCTGGCAGCATTAACTGTTGAGGGTGGAGCCAATGTGGTTTCAATAATGAATGGTTCTATGAGAGTATATGCAACTGCTATTGTCGCAGCAGAATACATCCTCCGTTGGGTGTTATTCTTTCACCCAAGTCAGCACTAGCATATGTTGTTGATTTGCCTGTTAGAGCAGATCTTGCATTCTTATATATTCTTTTCCTTGTTCATGCCTATAAATGTGTTTATATTTCTTAAGAGTGGTTCGTATCTCTAAATATCTTGTTTATTTGTAAAATATTCACATTTATGTGTTGGCCTCAATTTTCCAAGTCATTTGATATTCACTACAACTTCCCAAAGGTACACATGAGTGGTCAAGTTTCCTTACACCTGAAGAGCTAGTTCACATCCGACAACATGCTTTGAGTTCAACTGATGTAAGTCATAGAATAGTGGTTTCGTTTTTGGTTCCTGTGTGGGTGGTTTCGTTTTGATATTTCTTGCTATCAGGGCAAAGGAAGTGGTTTGGTTCAGGAGGCTTAGGCTTGATGTGGTTTCATTTTTTCATTTTTGGTTCTTGTTAGGGTGGATTCGTCTTGGGTCTGCTCTTTGTTGTGTTGCCTTTTCTTGCTTTTCGGTTGTTTGGCTTTATTGGCTGGGTTTAGGTTACTGCTGTTTTTCTTGTTTGTTGGGGTCTTGTTTGTGCCGCTGTTGGCTGCTTCCGTATTGCATCTGGTTGCCTCTTCTTGATTAGTAAAGTTTGCCTTTTCAAAAAAATAAATAGAATACACATGCACCATTAGCATCTTCTCTCTATTGTTCATATGTGTGTTTGTGAATAATTTGGTTTGCTAGTTATTTGACTGTGTTTGTGAGGATTTGAAGTAGTGTATTTAAAACCGTAAGTACCATTAGCATTAATGATTCTCTACTTGATTGTATCTCTCTATCTATAAGTTTAATTATTTATTACTTTATTGCTTTATTTTGAATGTCTGCTATGCTATCATATTGCTGTTTGATTATATGAATTAATAGAGAAATTAATTTGATATTTGATGTAATGGTTCATCTATGGTAATGAGGCTGATGTTGACTTGAAAATCTCCTACACATTGTGAAGTCTATATAACTTGTAGTAGTGTAGGTTCAGATTGTGAGCATTGATTTTGATTACTGATTCTAATAATAAAAGTTTATGAGTTTGCTCTAATCAATTGATGATTTGTAGTAGCATTGAATATTGATTGTGTCCCCAGAATTTTTTCAAGGAGCAGGTGTTGGGAGTAAACTTCAAGTTAGTGATTCAACCCTTCATTGGTATGTTGTGCCTTAATGATAGTAGCTAGCATTCTCTCTAGAAAATTGTTTTTGAAAAGTACAATAGTCACTTTCCATCATCTTCCCTCCCCATTGATTTGTCTTCCTTCTCTAACTAATTTTTCAATATCTGTTTTCATACTTTGATTTGTGGTTAAGAAATGTGATTTTAGCTATATATTTAATGTACTATAACTCTTTTGTGCTTTACATCTCTAATGGTTTGGGAGATATATGAGATTGTTTCTATTCAATTGATTATTGTTATTGTATTTCGTACAGGCTGATACAATGATGTGGAACACAATGCATGATTGATTCAAGTACCCGGAACAGAGAGATGAAGCTATTTAGTTTTTTTTTTTTTTGTCATGGAAATGACAATGATAGGCTAGGCTACAACCTTCTATAAATATCTCTTTTGTATATTACATGCAAATATCACAGCTATATATTTAAAACCTTCTATGTACTCTACTATCATACTCTTCTATAATTTGAGTATCTTACACTTATAGTTTACCAAGATTGTTAATTAGTTTGATTTATGTTGAATTCTATTGATAACAAAATAGTTATGAGAATTTTAATTTGCAATTTGTTATTCAAAATAGGTTGAAATAAAATGATTAAATATGAATAAATAGAAAACAATATTATTTTTAACCGGCCACAACTGTCGAGAAAGAAATATATTTGTTAAGATGATATTTCGACGGCCATTGGCCATCGAAAAAAAAAAAGAGAATTGTATTTTCAACCGCTTTATCCCCTCGGTGAAAGATATATTTGATGAACATGACATTATTTTTGACGGCTTGTTGCAGTCGAAAATAGATTTATTTTGTTTGTATTCAGAATTTAATATTAATTTCTATTATTAATTGTATAGCAAAACAACTTAAAAAAAATAAAAAAAATAAAAAATAAAAAATAAAAAACAAACAACCTAGTATGTTTAGTTTAGATCATTATTGGATTCTAGGGCATTTGATTATAAAGTGAAGAGTTTGGGGCAAAAGTAAAATATTTGAAAGATAGGAGCAAAAGTGAGTTCTTAATGTGAAATGATCTTGCATACAAGTCATGTCAACGACCAGAAACTTCATCGAGCTCTTAAAGCAATAGTAAGTCGCTTTGAAATGTCAATAGTATCCTTATTGAAATGAATGTATTCATTTTAATACATTTTATTTATAAATCCACTTAAATTATTAATACAACCAATTTTTTTTTATAAGGAAAACTTAATGCTTAGAGGAATGGATATAAATGATAAATGTTAGGACAGAGTAATAAATGCAGTCATGGCAATAGAGTAATTAGAGTATCAAATATGTGTTAAGGGTTGGAAGGGATTGTTTCATCTTCTTGAATTCTGTAATATCTTCCAAGATGATGACCTTTTTCCTTTCATTGGGAAATAAATAAGATAATCTTATTTGTGGTGGACGAAGCTTCATGATGTTATAGTACTTTGAAACTTGTAAATTCCTAACAAAAGATCTTCTTTTGTTTTTTCATCTTTTTTAGCACAAGGAAGATTGTGGCAACATGTCTTTTTTTATGACCATATCAGGGATGTTTGAGTCATGCAATTATCAACATTATTATATCCTCGTTTTTCTCTTTCCATGTTCACAATTTGCAAAATCATATATTTTATAAATAAATAAAAAGAGTTGGGACTTGATTTATATTGAGTATTATTATAATTATCTTTTAAAAAAAAAAACATATGATTCAATATTATCTTTTAAAAAAATGCTTTTGCACTGCAACTCAACTCTCTTATTTATCAAAATTCTGTTTATCTACATTATTATGGTAGTTGTTTCTATCTCAAAGCTTATTTTCATATCATGCTTTTTTTGCAGGGTTTGAATGTCTAAGTACCAAAGCCGTAAACGTAGTCACCAAATCTATAAACGTAGTTAATAAAGCCGTAAGTGTAGATAAATTGGACGATTGATGCTTCTCTAATCATATTGATTTCCACAGCATCTCTACATGAAGAACTCGGTATTTCGAATTAATTAGGTGGCCCTTCTCTTTGACGCGTCCATTGTACACTACATCATTCAGATTAATATCGATATATCCCAGTGATTCCTACATAAATCACAAAAAACGCAAAAAGTAGTTACATGCTAATTTTTGGTAAAAAAAACCCTTCAACAGTTACCATAGCTGTGAAATTAGTTACAAGCACAATTTGTGGACGAAGCCCTTAAGTAGTTACTAGACTCATAAATGTAGTTACCGCAGCCGAAAAAGTGGTTACATGCCGTAAAAGTAGTTACAAGCTAATTTTTAGAAAAACCTTTAAGTAGTTACCAAACCCGTAAAAGTAGTTACCGATGCCATAAAAGTAGTTACCGATGCCGTAAAAGTAGTTACAGGCTAAATTTTTGGAAAAACCCTTAAGTAGTTACCAGAACCGTGAAAGTAGTTACCGTTACCGTTACCGTAAAACTAGTTACAAGGTAATTTTTTTGGAAAAACCCTTAAGTAGTTACTGATGCCATTAAAGTAGTTACTGATGCCATTAAAGTAGTTACCAGAGCGAGCCCAAGGTGACCTCAACAAGGCCATCCTAAGCTCGCCTTGACACAGTTGGACATCATTGAAACCCGAGACCATAGCGAGCCCAAGGTGATCTCAACAAGGCCATCCCAAGCACGCCTTGACAAACCGTTAAGTAGTTACAAGGTAATTTTTTTGATAAACCGTTAAGTAGTTACCAGACTCGAAGAGGTAGTTACCAGACTCCAAGAAGTAGTCACTGTTGCCGTAAAACTAATTACAAGCTAATTTTTTTGGAAAAACCCTTAAGTAGTTACCGATGCCGTGAAAGTAGTTACCGATGCCGTTAAAGTAGTTACCACTGCCGTAAAAGTAGTTACAAGGTAATTTTTTTAGAAAAACCCTTAAGTAGTTACCGATGCCGTGAAAGTAGTTACCGATGCCGTTAAAGTAGTTACCACTGCCGTAAAAGTAGTTACAAGGTAATTTTTTTGGAAAAACCCTTAAGTAGTTACCAAGCCATGGAAGTAGTTACCGATGCCGTTAAAGTAGTTACCACTGCCGTAAAAGTAGTTACAAGGTAATTTTTTTTGGAAAAACCGTTAAGTAGTTACCAAGCCGTGAAAGTAGTTACCAAGGCCGTAAAACTAGTTACAAGGTTGTATGTAAGTAGTTACCAGACCCGAAGAAGTAGTTACCATAGGCGAAAAACTAGTTACCGTAGGCGTAAAAGTAGTTACAAGGTAAAATTTTTTCGAAAAAACCCTTAACTAGTTACCATGACCGTAAAAGTAGTTACCATTGCCTTAGAAGTAGTTACAAGCAAATTTTTAAGAAAACCCCTTAACTAGTTACCAAGCCGTGAAAGTAGTTACCAATGCCGTAAAACTAGTTACAAGGTTGTTTGTAAGTAGTTACCAGACCCGAAGAAGTAGTTACCATGGGCGAAAAACTAGTTACCGTAGGCGTAAAAGTAGTTACAAGGTAAAATTTTTTCGAAAAAACCCTTAACTAGTTACCATGACCGTAAAAGTAGTTACCATTGCCTTAGAAGTAGTTACAAGCAAATTTTTAAGAAAACCCCTTAACTAGTTACCAAGCCGTGAAAGTAGTTACCAATGCTATAAAACTAGTTACAAGGTTGTTTGTAAGTAGTTACCAGACCCGAAGAAGTAGTTACCATGGGCGAAAAACTAGTTACCGTAGGCGTAAAAGTAGTTACAAGGTAAATTTTTTTCGAAAAACCCTTATCTAGTTACCATGACCGTAAAAGTAGTTACCATTGCCTTAGAAGTAGTTACAAGCAAATTTTTAAGAAAACCCCTTAACTAGTTACCAAGCCGTGGAAGTAGTTACCAAGGCCGTAAAACTAGTTACAAGGTTGTATGTAAGTAGTTACCAGACCCGAAGAAGTAGTTACCATAGGCGAAAAACTAGTTACCGTAGGCGTAAAAGTAGTTACAAGGTAAAATTTTTTGAAAAACCCTTAACTAGTTACCATGACCGTAAAAGTAGTTACCATTGCCTTAGAAGTAGTTACAAGCAAATTTTTAAGAAAACCCCTTAACTAGTTACCAAGCCGTGAAAGTAGTTACCAATGCCGTAAAACTAGTTACAAGGTTGTTTGTAAGTAGTTACCAGACCCGAAGAAGTAGTTACCATGGGCGAAAAACTGGTTACCATAGGCGTAAAAGTAGTTACAAGGTAAAATTTTTTCGAAAAAACCCTTAACTAGTTACCATGACCGTAAAAGTAGTTACCATTGCCTTAGAAGTAGTTACAAGCAAATTTTTAAGAAAACCCCTTAACTAGTTACCAAGCCGTGAAAGTAGTTACCAATGCCGTAAAACTAGTTACAAGGTTGTATGTAAGTAGTTACCAGACCCGAAGAAGTAGTTACCATGGGCGAAAAACTGGTTACCGTAGGCGTAAAAGTAGTTACAAGGTAAATTTTTTTCGAAAAAACCCTTAACTAGTTACCATGACCGTAAAAGTAGTTACCATGGCCTTAGAAGTAGTTACAAGCAAATTTTTAAGAAAACCCCTTAACTAGTTACCAAGCCGTGAAAGTAGTTACCAATGCCGTAAAACTAGTTACAAGGTTGTTTGTAAGTAGTTACCAGATCCGAAGAAGTTGTTACCATGGGCGAAAAACTATTTACTGTAGGCGTAAAAGTAGTTACAAGGTAAATTTTTTTCGAAAAACCCTTAACTAGTTACCATGACCATAAAAGTAGTTACCATTGCCTTACAAGTAGTTACAAGCAAATTTTTAAGAAAACCCCTTAACTAGTTACCAAGCCGTGGAAGTAGTTACCAAGGCCGTAAAACTAGTTACAAGGTTGTATGTAAGTAGTTACCAGACCCAAAGAAGTAGTTACCATAGGCGAAAAAGTAGTTACCGTAGGCGTAAAAGTAGTTACAAGGTAAAAATTTTAGAAAAAACCCTTAACTAGTTACCATGACCGTAAAAGTAGTTACCATGGCTTTACAAGTAGTTATAGGCAAATTTTTGTAAAAACCCTTAAGTAGTTACCACAGCCATAAAAGTAGTTACCAACACCCAAGAAGTAGTTACCACGAAAAAATTAATATTAAAATAATTTAATTTATTATTGTGGAAAATACTTTTTTATATTATTTTTTTTATTACTTTTATATTATTTTATAATTTTAAATAATTTTTTATTATTATTTTATCTTTTTTTATTTATTTTTATAATTCATATTGTCAAATCAATTAATATATATTATTATTTTAATGTGGTATGGGCAATAGCAGGTTGGTGACCTACACTATTCACTTCAAAACACTATTTTTTTTGCTTGCATGATGCAGTGATATAAAATCACTGCATAGTAGCCGGTCCCACTAAATTGATAGAAAATTAACATGGCATACTTTAAATGGAATTTCTTGTCGGCCAATAAATGGGATGGTATAATGATGCTTTGGGATTTCTTTCGTTAAGGCGAAGGCTTCTAAACACATGCTGGCGAAGTAAAAAGAGAGGCTTTTAGGTTTGTATTTGATTAGGCTGAAATTTCATAGGCTTCCCTCCATTCTCTTCGTTGTTTATGGTAACCAAAAATATCAGAAGCTATCTATTTTTAAATTATATTTTGCAAAGAAATTTCCAACTTAACAAAAAACTCGCCACTTCAATAGATTTTGTTACACTGCTCGCATAGAATGACCATTTGATAGTGACTGGTCAAATGAGAGAGCCACTACGGTAATTTTCCTTACAGGATAACTATTTTGATAGCGCATGATTAAATGAGTGGTGTATATATATATATACAATCTGACCTATCTAAATTAATACAATCCGTTGCACAATAAATTATTAATTAGCGGATGTTATTAATTTGTAGAACATTTACTTAAAAAATATTATTTCATGTATATTTGCTAGAGTAATGCTAGACGTCCTAATTTTTTTTTTTTTTTTTTTCCAAATTCTGTCCCAAATGATGTGGCACATGAGGTGTTAGCATCTTATGAATAATGAGATTATGCAGTGACTGATGTGATGCTTACACTTCATGTGCCACATCATTTGGGACAGAATTTGAGAAAAAAAATTGGGACATCTAGCATTACTCATTTGCTAATACCACTACTTCTAGGTAGTTAGAAAGTCTTCATCTGCTAATTTAATCTTATATATTTATTGTTTGTAAGTTACCAATGAGCTTGGTATACATCTCCAATAAAAAATTAAATGCAAGGAATATGAGAAGACCAACATCAAGAAAAAGTAAAATCTATAAAACCTGAAATAGTGAAAGTTAGTTCTAAACTCCATCTTCCCCAATTATACCTAGTCATTTCTTTCCAAAATGAAACCTTCGTCTTCACTCAATAATACTCTAAGACTTGAAATTTGTTTACACAAAGCAAGGAATCCCTCCATCACACAATCCGCCCTTGCCAAATGACCCTCCTTTGTCTAACAAAGATAAATTAGGTGCCCTTCACTCATGTATTTCTCTTCTTGACCTTTCAAATCCCACCCATGTTGTAGCTCATAAGGTACTATGAGGTATACAATTCGAGATCAGGACAACCGGGAAGAAACTAACTACTCTAGATAGATGGTTCTCTAAGGAACGTGATTATGCTAATTAATTCTTTTTTGATATTTTGTATTAGTTATTAGATAGCAGAAATATTCAATTATGCCTATAGAACGTGGTCGGTTTCATGAAATTTTATTAAATGTCAGAGATTATTAATTATTGGGGTGAATCGTTTTTTAAGCCTTTTTCAATCCCTTGGAACAAACAAAAGTTTGTCCCTCTAGATAGATTGTATCACACCTCAATAAACACACACAAGCATACATAGACTATTGATAAGCATATTCAATTTGAAAGATCAAACATAGTCTATGATTTGCATGAGGAGGTTATACTAAAATCATAAATCAACAAGTACTTGAATTCATTATGAATGTCTCAAATGATCAAGTACATATTATGGAAACAAAGTCAATCAAAGGATGTAATCAATAACAATTCATACAACATCAGTTTGATTCAAAGAGATAAGAAAAAAGAAACTTGACACGATATTTTTTACGTGGTAAACCTTCAAAGAGGAAACATCCATGGGTTGAATCTACAACCACCAGCAAAATGTCTTTCACTAGTTAGATAAGAGTACACCCTCAAAAGTGACCAAATCATATGAACCACTATCTATTTGATATCCCTCCTACCTAATCCCAATAGAGAGAGACTTGCCTACTTTCTAACCGAGACACATTGCATGCCTCTAGAAAGTATCCTTGCTCGGACTTACTGAAGCCCATTGCTTCTTGCCAAGACTTCCTAATTGCTTGGACTTACCGAAGCCTCATGCTTCCAGCCAAGACTTCCACCTTTAGCTATTCGGAGCCTCTTGCTCTTAGATAAGACTTTGCTTGCTTGACTATTTGGAGCCTCTTGCTCTTAGTCAAGACTAACTTGCTCAAATTGAAGAATCCACTCCAATATGAGACTTCCACCTTTTACAAGGCAAGTGATCTAAGTGATGCAAATGATGTAAGCACAACCAACATATAACATATGATCAATATGAAATATGGAAACTATAAGTAGACAATGAGCACACAATGTATGATGTTCTAGTTTATAATCCAAAATATGCAATCACACAAGATGATGCATGAACATATGAAATTTATGGATTATGTACACTTCATGAAGAACTAGACATAGGCAACAAAGTTCACAACAAGAATAGTCTAGGTCTTAACACATGAAAATCGAAATCTAGTATATGTTAAATCACCAAACATACTTAAATCCTAGATTTGATTCATGCAACTAATGCTTGATATTAGACATGTTCATGAAGCACATATATAAGCCTTTAGTACAAAAAATAAAATGCTAGAGAAATGAGATTAGATCTACAAACTTCTCTTGAAATCAATTAAAGCATATATTCATCAATCAATCAAGTGAATCTAATCAATGCTCTAAACATACAACAACTTGTGCTATTTCCAAATATGTTCAACCAAGGAAATATAGCACAACCAGGAATTATTAATCATTACAATATTCATAATCAATGCACAAATAATCCTAGATACAAAGCTAATCATACCACAACTCACAAACATGTGAAAACATAGGTTTTAGAAAAACCTAACTCACATTCAAGATTCTAATATAGCTCAAATTATCTTTTAATTGAAGCTCACAAACCTAATATCACATGATCAAGAACATACACATATAGAGGAAGAAAGCCCAAGGTAACTGAAGATGATTAAGCTCAAAACATAAAGGATTTGACAATTACCTAGAACAATAGAGTGCAATCTGAATTTGGTGTGGAACCAAATGAAAACTTGATCAAATCACCTCAAGGTTGCTTAGGGTTTGTAGAGGACTCCAATACGAAGATTCTCTAACTTGAATAACTTAAGTCGGATGAAAGATGAGAGAGATATGGTGTTTGGAAGTTAGGAAAATCTTGGAGAAAATTATGCACATTTCTCTCTTGAAAAATGGTCTAAATGAACAAGTGAGAGAGAGGGAATATTTAAAGGAGAGTTGGAGGGAAAATGAAAGACAGTGGGGTCCACAAGAGAAGGGCTTCCTTTTGCCTTCCCTTGGAGGCACGTGGCCACCACGGGAGGGCCGAGAGCCTTCCTTCCCGTGGTGGCCACGCGCCTCCACGGGAAGGCCACTCTTGTTGGCATTCTCTTCTTTACTTCTCTCCGTGTGCATCCCTCATGTTCTTTGACCATCCTTCGGCCTCCGAACTCAGAATTTGAATCCATTTTCGGATTACGAACCGTAACTCACTAACGCACGAGGACAACTATGAAACTTTGACAAATGGATATGAACTCAACTCGATACATGACGTCGAAGAAGACAATGCATTATAAGAGAATGTAAAGTTTTGTAACTTCCTAGTTTGAACTCAAAAACTAGTGTTTGAGTAACCGAAACAACCAAAACTCAATAAGGAATCATGTGAGAACATATTCAAGTCCAAAACACTAAAATACAAGATCACACAAGTATGTAATTTCCTAGAGATAGTCTTAGTACATGCATTTCTACAATGTTTATCAATTTGAGACTAATGCATGAGCATGCTAAAACACGTGTGTGAATGTGTTATACTAATTTAGCACTACAATGCAGGGACACAAATATATGCAATGTGTGTGTGTGCACCTAAGCCTTGTAAGAGGAAAGAGGTCTTATTACCTTTGTAGTCAATAACGTTTTCCTCACATGAAGGCTTTACTTTGCTTGAATCATTGTCTATCTTCTTTGAAGCTTGATAGACCATACAACTTAGACAACTTAACAATACAAAGGAAATAATGTTTTGATGTAGAATAATGCCAACTAGACTCAAAATCCTAACAGTATCAAAATACAATATAAGCAAAAGTGTGTGTGTGAAGTTTTGCTTCAAGCATATGAAAAGAAGTAATTTGATAATCAAACATGCAACCACATCAATATTTATTCATCTTAAGCTTTTCCATAAAAAGGTCAAGCCGATTATCATCCGAATTTTTTTTCTTTTAAGAGAATATAATTCAACATGTGAGCGTGTGTGTGCATGTGGCTCGTTATTCCATTTCTATTTGACAACCCGAGCAATCTTGATTTTTTGAACTATACTCCTTTAAGCCATTTTATTTTTATTTTTTTATTTTAGGCTTGAATCAAAGATTATTTTTTTTTTTTTTTTTTTTTTTTTTTTTTTTTGTTGATTCTTTTTCAAAACTTCTTTGATTTTTCTACCATAAACAAATATGCTTCATGATGACTTTCACTCATCACAATGGTATAGCCCTTTCTTACATTGGGTGGCTACACAACCAAGGTGTGTGGCCCTTTTCATAAAGGTGCTTGTTGAGTTCTATGTAGTTTCTGAAGCAAAGTGGATACTGATGTGTAAAATCATGTTATAAAATACTAACTCACAAGTGCACGAATCTTGAAATAAGTATAATGGAAAGTAGAGATCGTTCCCCGAAGAAAAGTGAATTATTAATTATAACTAGTCCTAATTAAAGTTAAGCAAGAAAAAGTAACCAAGAGATTTTGTTAATGATTGGATTAAAACTAATTTAAACTAAGAAAGCAATTTGACAAAGAATTGGTGTGTGATCAAGAGATGAAACACTAGGTAACTAATGCTCCCCATATGCAATGCTCAATGTTCATCAATTAATTCCATTAATAAGATTCAATCCAAATTTAGAGTTCATTACCATCTTAATTATGGTATTACCGTGATTCCTGATGGATTTAACCATGTGCTCTCAACCATAACTCACCCTCCTCGAAGGTGTGACCAAGAACCCATTACGAGTAAGAATTAGTGAACCAAATTGTCTCGCATATCCCTATGTAGAGAACAATTATACTCATTAAATTGAAAAGTAATTAACATTATCTATTTCGGTAGTGCAATCTCAATTTATAAATTATCAAAACCCAGACAAGTATCAATTAATTTCGGTAGATCAATACGAGTCAAGAATTAAGACTTATAATGAATTGAACAAATCAAAACTAGAATTGATGAATAAATATGGAATTAAATCAAAACAAGAGCATCACATAGGTTCACATCGATTCCCTAGTATGGAATTAATTACACATGAAAAGATTAAAAGAAGAGGAAAACGAGTTGATAAAACTCATGAGTGTCTTCTTCAAGCTTCCAAGTGCAATAATGGTGGTAGTGTGATGGGGGACAACCCTCTTGATGGCTTGGGACCTCCCTTGGCTTGATGTCTTGGCTGGTTTAAAGAGGTTTAAATAGGAGTAGATGCTAAACCAAGTCCTTAAACAACAAGCAAAACAATTCCCTTTGAGAATACATGCCTTTTAGGAACTCCATTTCTTTCCTAATCCATCCAAATTGATTACTTATTGAAGGAAGATAAGGATTAGATGTCAACTTGCTTCCAAAGACTTACACTCATGTCCAATAAGATAATATTTCCCGTTTCGACAACTTGCAAAATAAATCTCGTCACTATTCACAAAATTATGATTGATCTGACCATTGGGTACTAAAATAGGCGTAACTTCTTCTAGGAATATCAGAATTACGATCCGAAAGATACGTCGAAAACTATACTTTTGGGGCATTCAATACATAGGTGGTAGGACACACATTCATTCGTTGTTTTGGTTACTCATTCATTAGGTTTCGAGTCCAAACGATGTAGCTACGCTACTTTGCATTCTCATTCGTTGAGTTGTCTTCATCGTCATTTTTCGAGATGAATTCTAAACCATTTGTCAAAGTTTTGCAGTCTCTGTTGTGTGTGAGGGAGTCATGGTTTGTAATCCAAAAATAGATTCGAATTCAGAGTTCGGATGCCCGAATACGGCTGAAGAACGTGAGAGGAGCACGCAAGGGACTAGCATGGCCAAAGGCCATGCCTTGGCCACCACATGTGGAGGCCGTGTGCCACACGGCCAGAGCACCCCTCTGGTCCCATGTGCCATATGTGCCCCACACGGGGTTTGTGAGGTGGGAGCCTTCGATTGGGTCGTTTTTGTTCCCTCGAATCTTTTAAAAGTTCTCCTCCTTCCCTCTAAATATAACTTGAAGAACATTTCAAAAAAGAGAAGTGCTGAAATTTCTTCATGATTTTCGTTTTCTTATTTCGATCATAACTTTTTCATACGAACTCGAAATCATGTGATCCAAAAGCCAAAAATGTTGGTCTCGATGAGAGCTACAAACTCCAAGTATTTTCAGAGTCATTTGACTTCGTCATTTTTCACAGAGACCTGATTTCAGTACGTGGTTCAACTTTGTATGTGTTACATGTTCTTCTTTCAATTTCTTTTGATCATCTCTTTTATTCTTTCTATTTGATTGATGAAATGTGTTGAGAAGAATGCTAGTATTTATGCTAGGGTTTTATGATTGATTGTTTGTTTGAGTTTTAGCCATTTGATTTCAATTGAACATATATTGCTAAACTTGACCTATCTTGAAATTGATTCTAGAAATAGCATATATGTTGTGCCTAATGACATTTTCTAGGATTAATTTAATGTTCTAAGAACTAAGATTTTTGTGTAATATATTGAATATTCATATCTTGTTCTTATTGTTTCACATGCTTTGATTTCTAGATAGATTTGTGATTGTGTGTTGAAAGCATAATTCTAGTTTATCACTAAGTATGTACATTTAGCTTGATTGATCATCTAGCTTTATTTGATTGTGTTTGCATCATTTACATCACTTAGATCATTGCCTTGTAAAAGGTTGAAGTCTCTTGTAAAGTGAGTGAAGCTTTGTGGAAAGAGCAAGAAGTCTTGGTTAGGAAAGTGTTCCGGATAACCAGGCAAGAAGACTTAGCTAGGAGTAGGAAACTCTGGATAGCTAAGCAAGAAATCATCCTAAAAGCTTGAGAGCTTTGGATAAGATGTTACTACCTAGAGGTGTAGGACACACCTTGGATAGGTAGTAGGCGTTGTGGTTCACTAGCCTGAGGGTAGATTAGGAGTTGATAGCTTGAAGTGGATATCATATGTTGATAGCTTTGAGTGTGTAAGTCCTTATTCATATAGTGGATTGCTTTGTGGTATCAACCCGTGGATGTTTCCTCTTTGAGGTTTTACCACGTAAAAATCCTTATGTCAATTTTCGCTTTACTTTTCTTTATCTTCCATATCTTACATTGATTACATATCTTATATATTGATTTACTCTTGCATTAGTTAAATCAATTCATTTGTTGAATCTCTTCAAGTGTGCATTTTCTTTGTTATATTCCGCATTATTTTTGAATAAGGAAGAAATTGGACCTATACCTATTCACCCCTCCTCTAGGTATATAATACACTATTGATTAAAGGGAATTTCACAATTCAAAGAAAGGGAGCCCACACTCCTAGGTGATTCACGTTCGTGATTGGATTGGAAGATCTTGCGGATTACAATTGACACAACATCAATCGTCACGTGGAAAAATGTACGATATCTTTTATTATATGTTAATTTATCAAGGGTTAAGGTTCTTCTTTTAAGGAAAATTTTTAAACTATACAAATCAATTTTTCGCTTCCGCCGCATGTATTTTCCCTACAATTGGTATAAGAGCCTTGGTTGTACCTATTAGGTTTTTGGTTTGTCTTGGCATTAATTCCATTCCAAAATGACGTTTTTCTTATATTGTTTAGTGGTCTTAGAAATGATGATTCAAAGCTTCAAATAAAGTCTTGGCCACAATTTATGCAAGAAGGTGTCTTCAAAGAGGAATGTGCTACATTACACAATAAAGATATATTAGACCTCATTTCTCTTACAAGGCATAGGCACACACACACAATTCATTCATGAGTGTCCCTGCATTATTGTACACCATTTATATAACACATTCACATGTTTTAGTATGCTCATGCATAGAACTCATATTGTCATACATTGTAGAATTGCATGTTTTAAGACTATGTTTAGGAAATGACATACTTGTGTGTTCTTGTGTTTATATATTTGTGTTTTATTATATTTGGACTTGAACATGATCTCATTTGATTCCTTATTGAGTCCCGGTCATTTCAGTTACTCATTCATTAGGTATTGAGTCCAAACGATGTAGCTACGCTACTTTTTGTTCTCATTTGTTGAGTTGTCTTCGTCGTCATTTTCCGAGATGAATTCTCAACCTTTTGTCAAAGTTTCATAGTCTTCATTGTGTGTGAGGGAGTTACGATTTATAATCCAAATATGGATTCGAAATTAGAGTTCAGAGGCTCGGATATGGTCGAAGAACCCAAGCAGAGCGTGAGGGAAGCTTGCTTGGCCAATAGCCAAGTAAGGAGGGGCGCGTAAGGAGGCTGTGAGGCTCACGGCCAACAGCCTCCTCTACCCCCGTGAGCCTCATGTGCCCCTCACAAGTTGCTGAGGTGTCACATGTTGATTTGTCCTCTCTTTCCCTCTCTTCATTTCATTTAAATCTCCTCCATTCCCTCCCATTTCATTCTAAGAAGAAAAATAGAAATCCTTATGTGCAGAATTTTCTCTCAACTTTTTCTCACCTTCCAAACACTATAACTTTCTCAAATGAAGTCAGAATTGAGTGATTCTAGTTGGAGATTGTTTGTAATCGAGTCCTCTACCTTTTCCAAGTGGTCTTGCAGCTGTTTGATCGACTTTTCTAGTGGTTCTACCTAGAAATATGAACTAGCTCGTGATCTTGAGGTAGTGTTCATATCTTTGTGATTTCTTCTTTTATATCCTTCAATTTGCTTGGGTTTTCTTCTTCTATATGTATGTGTATGTATAGTGAATGCTAGTGAGAAAGATAGCTTCATAATCAAACCTAATCAAAAGTCTAATTAGAGACATATGTGAACTAGTTTCTAGGATTCTAGGTTTTTCACATGATTGAGAGTTGTATTGTGATTAGTTTGATATCTAGGATTATTTGTGACTTGATTGAATCATTTTATGATTAATAATCCTTGAAATGTGTTTTGATCCTTTGATTGATAAAATCTAGGATTAATTCATATGTATGTGTTTTTAGAGCTATCTAGGATTTAATTGATTTATCATTATATCCTTGTTTTAAATCTTTGGCTAGAATATTCATTGAATACATTTTGTGATTCTAGCATTTTTGTGTATGTTTGTACATCTTGAATTTGTGCTTCATGTATATGATTTATTCAAGTGTTATTTGTGTGAATGAGACTAAGAGCTATTTGTGTTAGTTGTTTTCACATGCTCTAGGTTTAATTCATGTTTTGCATCTAGACTATTATAACTTGTGTTCTCACATGTTTAGGTCTAGTTGTTCCATGGAATGTATTGATCACATGTTCTATGTTGAATTGCTTGTTTGCATCATTTGCATTCACATGATCACACTAGGAAGTCCTTATAAAAGGCATGAAGTCTTGACTAGGACAAGGTGTCCGTATAGTCAAGCAAGGAAGACTTGGTTAGGATAAGAGGTCCAGATAACCAAGCAAGAAGTCATGGTTAGGATCGGGAAGGTCCGGATAGTCATGCATGAGAGGCTTTCTAGAGGCATGAGTGCCTTAGATAGGGAGTTGGAAGATTAGAAATCCATACATTACACCATATATTGGAGTCCATACCTAAGAGCCAATGCACATCCCATGCCTTAACATTAAGTTTTCGATAGTGTCTATTGAAACATGGCTTCTGGACAAGTCAAAATATCCAAGTTCAAAATGTGGTCATATGAGTAAATATGGTAACTTGGAGAGCTATAGGTGGCTTTAGTGGAATGAACTAAAATTAATAGATTGAACCTAAGTGAATCATTTGTTGATTGTGATTAGGTTATGTCTACTGAAGCTTAAATTTAGATAGCCCGCCAAGATCCCCAATCCACACGGACTTGCATGGATCACTTGATATATTCTACCGGACTGATCATGTGTCCATTTAGAATTGTATTTAATATGTGTTAGGTTTATAGTTTGTGTTGGCATTAATTCCATATCAAAACGTGTTTCTCTTGTAATGTTTAGTGGTTCATATATTGAAGATTTTAGAAGACGAAGAATGTCTCAACCACAATTCTTGCAAGAAGCCGGCATTAAAGAGATATGTGCATCATTGATCATCAAAGGTAATATAAGACCTCATATCTCTTACAAGGCTAGGCACACACACACACATGGCATCCTTGTGTGTTCCTTCATGGTTAAACATCATTGATATAACACATTCACATACTTGATAATATATGCTCATGCATTTATACTATTTTGACAAACTTTGCTTATTGCATGTTCTTGGACTATGTCTAAGAAATAGCATATGTCTGTGTCTTTGTGTTTGTATGTTTCCGTATTTTTGTATTTGGACTTGAATATGTTCTATTATGATTCCTTATTGAGTTCCGGTCATTTTGGTTACTCATTCATAAGGTTTCGAGTCCAAACGATGTAGCTACGCTACTTTTCGTTCTCATTCGTTGAGTTGACTTCATCGTCGTTTTCCGAGATGATTTCTCAACCATTTTTCAAAGTTGTGTAGTCGTTGTCATGCGTAAGAGAGTCATGGTTTGTAATCCAAAAATATATTTGAAATCGGAGTTCGGATGCCCAAGATACGGCTGAAGAACCGAGGGAGCGCGCAAGAGAGGTTTGTGGCCGTGAGGCCACTTGGCCCACGCCATGAGAGAGGCCATGGGCCCCACGGCCAGAGGGGCTCTCTGCCTCTGTGAGGCCCACGTGCCCCCCATGACTTGGGGTGACATGGCCTCACCTGATTGGCCCGGAATCTCCTTCTCTCTCCTCCTTTTATTTCCCTCCACTCTCTTCATTTGATTTTTCAAGAAGAAAATTTGCAAGAATCCCGTCAGTCCTCTCCTCTGAATTTTCTCATCTTCCAAACATCATATCTCCCTCATCCGGAGTTGGATTTGAGTGATTCGAATTGGAGAACGTTCATAATTGAGTCCTCTATCATTTCCAAGTGGTTTGGTAGCTGATTGGTCGAGTTTTCTGGTGGTTCCACACTAAAATCCGAACCAGCTGTTGAATCAAAGGTATTGGACTAATCTTTGGGATTTCTTTCTTTTTAACCTTCAATTTGCTTGGGGTTTCTTCTTCTATATGTATGTTTATGTTTGGTAAAAGCTATTGAGAAAGATAGCTTCATAATCATTCTAATTGAAAGTCAATTTATAGACAAATGTGGACTAGTTTCTATGATTCTAGGTTTTTCACATGTTTGTGAGTTGTATTATGATTAGAATGGCATCTTAGGTTGTTTGTAACTTGATTGAATCAATTTTGTGATAAATGACCTTGAGATTTGATTTGATCCTTTGATTGATGAAATCTAGGATTATTGAATTTGTTTGTGTTTTAGAGCAATCTAGGATTTGATTGATTTATATCTTGAATCCTTGCTCTATATTTTTGTCTAGAATATTGATTGATTAAATCTCATATTTCTAGCATTTTATTGTATGTTGATTTCATCTTGAACTTGTACTTCATGAATATATTTTGATTCAAGTGTTGTATGTGTGAATGAGACTTTGAGTTTATGTTTTTGATGTTTCACATGCTTTAGGTTTTATTCTTGTATTTTGCATTTAGACTTTATTACTTGTGGTATCACATGTTTAGGTCTATTTGTACCATAGAATGTATTGATCACATGTTCTATGTTGATTTGATTGTTTGCATCATTTGCATTCACATGATCACACTAGGAAGTCCTTGTAAAAGGCATGAAGTCTTGGTTAGAGTCGGGATGACTCGGATAGCCAAGCAAGAAGACTTGCCTAGAGTCGGGATGACTCGGATAGGTAAGCAAGAAGTCATGGCTAGAGTCGGGAGGACTCGGATAGTCATGCATGGGAGGCTCCCTAGAGGCAAGAGTGCCTTGGATAGGGAGCTGGCTATTATATTGGTAGGCCTAGGCGTATGGTTAGACATAGACTCCAAAAGAGTGGGGTACACGGGAGGTGTATGCACTCTTGAGGAATTTCTAATCTTCCATAGATGTTGGTTTTGTGTGTTGTCCAATATATGGTGGTTTCGCATCATTGAGGGATCTCATACTTTCCAATAGGGTTGGGTAGACTTAGACTCCACTAGGTTGGGTGAGCTAAAGATTGGTCACTTTGTGGATTCTCTATTTTTATCATCCAATATATATAGTACCATAATGGTTGTATTTCAACCCGTGGATGTTTCCTCCTTGGAGGTTTTACCACGTTAAAAAATCTCTTGTGTTAATTCTTCTTATCTCTATCTTTTATATTTTATTTGTATATGTTATTATCTTGTTTCATATTACTCACTTGTGATGTATAATGAAGAAAGTATTTGTAAAGTGTGATTTGTGAATTCATTCTTTAGATCATTTTTGTATATTTGATTTTTTTGTATATTGTAATTTTTGTATAGTGATATTTGATCACTCTTGTAACTCATTGAATATCTTTTGAATACAAGCTTTCTTTGTTGTTATGTTTATTTGTCATTTTACCTCACACAACTAGATGATATACTTAGACCTTGTTCTCATGATTGTATTCTCATATTGTCTATGTATGTCTTTCTTGGTTTATTTTGTTGTGTGTAAGGCTACCTTGAGGGACAAACGAAAGTTTGTTCAAGGGTTTGAAAAAAGGTGTAAAGACCTATTCACGCCCCCCTCTAGGTATGCCTTAAGCAATTTAATTACATTTGTATACTTTCAATATGTTAAGAATAAAATTTGCACATTATTTATTTAATGGGCTGTTAAATTATATTAATATATTAATGGCATGTGGGCATGTTTCTTTTAGTAAGAATGGGTCTAGTTCACATGTGGGCTTTTTATTTAAAGTCTAATGGATTAAATAAAATGGGAAAATAATATATGGCCCATGTATTGTATATGGGCGGCAAGGCTAATGGATTAGCTTAATATATTATTTTATTTTATTATTTAATTAAATGGGAATTAATTAATTAATTAATTATTTATTTATTTAATTAAGAATCAAAATCTTTTTCTAACTAGGAAATATGTATATGTGCCACACGCGCCCCACACGGCTCCAGAGGCTGATGTGGCCTCTTTTCATTGGCTTGGTTCTTTCCCTCTCTATCTCTTTTAAGTGGTTTCCTCCTTCCTTCCAAACATAATAACTTGAAGAACATTTCAAAAAAAGAAAAGTGCTGAAATTTCTTCATGATTTTCGTTTTCTTATTTCGATCATAACGTTTTCATACGAACGCAAAATTGAGTGATCCAACAGCCAAAAATGTTGGTCTCGACAAGAGCTACAAACCCCAAGCATTTTCAGAGTCAGTTGACTTCGTCATTTTTCACAGAGACCTGATTTTAGTATGCAGTTCAACTTTGTATGTGTTACTTGTTCTTCTTTCAATTTCTTTTGATCATCTCTTTTATTCTTTCTATTTGATTGATGAAATGTGTTGAGAAGAATGCTAGTACATATGCTAGGGTTTTATGATTGATTGTTTGTTTGAGTTTTAGCCATATGATTTCAATTGAACATATATTGCCAAACTTGACCTATCTTGAAATTGATTCTAGAAATAACATATATGTTGTGCCTAATGACATTTTCTAGGATTAATTTCATGTTCTAAGAACTAAGATTTTTGTGTGATATATTGAATATTCATATCTTGTTCTTATTGTTTCACATGCTTTGATTTCTAGATAGATTTGTGATTGTGTGTTGAAAACATAATTCTAGTTTATCACTAAGCATGTACATTTAGCTTGATTGATCATCTAGCTTTATTTGATTGTGTTTGCATCATTTGCATCACTTAGATCATTGCGTTGTGAAAGGTTAAAGTCTCTTGCAAAGTGAATGAAGCTTTGTGGAAAGAGCAAGAAGTCTTGGTTAGGAAAGTGTTCCGGATAACCAAGCAAGAAGACTTAGCTAGGAGTAGGAAACTCCGAATAGCTAAGCAATAAATCATCCTAGAAACTTGAGAGCTTTGGATAGGATGTTGCTACCTAGAGGTGTAGGACACACCTTGGATAGGTAGTAGGCGTTGTGGTTCACTAGCCCGAGGGTAGATTAGGAGTTGATAGCTTGAAGTGGATATCATGTGTTAATAGCTTTGAGTGTGTAAGTCCTTATTTATATAGTGGATTGCTTTGCCAGTGGTTGTGGTATCAACCCTTGGATGTTTCCTCTTTGAGGTTTTACCACGTAAAAATCCTTATGTCAATTTAATTCATTTGTTGAATCTCTTCAAATGTGCATTTTCTTTGTTATATTCCGCAATATTTTTGAATAAGAAAGAAATTGGACCTATACCTATTCAACCCCACCCCCCCCCCCCCCCCCCCCCCCCCCCCCCCCCCCCCTTTCTAGGTATATAATACACTATTGATTAAAGGGAATTTCGTATACTATTGTTGGTAGTATAATAAATATTAAAGACTTTTATTTACCCCAAAAAAAATATTAAAGACTTTATTTGGTAAGTAGATAAATAAAAGGAATTTATTTATCTAGTCAAATTATGAAGTTTTTGATATAGTCACAAATACACTAAAGAGTTGGATTAGGGTTTGGAATTCTAAAGATTGATAGGAGTCTTTGGTGAAAACACAAGTCCTCCTTGTGTGAGGATTTCGGCCAAAGATAAGAAATCTACCTAGGGTTAGGATTTAGGCTACAAGGCATAAATCCTACTTGGGAGAAGATTTAGGCTATCACCTTATATGGCAAGAGAATTCGGTCACCCTAAATATATATGACAAAAGAATTTGCCTATAGATATATATATATATTATTGATATGGCAAGTTGAATTCATATTTTTATATATATATATTACTTTATAGGGCAAGTAGAATTCGTGCACTACACATATGATTATGGTGCAAGGAATTCGCACTAGATATATATAATATATTGTGCAATGATTTCGCACTAAATATATATAATATATTTAGCAAGGAATTGGTCATATATATATATATATATATATATATATATATATATTGTTTTAAAAGCAAGGAAATTAGGCCACCACCCTATATAAGAGGAGGGATAGAATTCGGTCACCATAATTGCTAGCTTGAGAGTTATTTCTTTTGCTTAGAAAAATAAATTCAACTCTTAGACATAGTGTGATTTTCGGCCAAGAGGAAAAGGAGAGAAAAGAACGTTTTATTTCGATAGTGCACTAGTAAGCTTTTAAATCAAAAGGTTTTGTGCACAACTTCGAATTGGGTTCACGCGAGTTTCATTCAAAAGTGACTGAACGTTCTTTGTTTTCTTTTGAAAGGTGATTGTGACTAACGAAAAAGAAAAAGTTTTTGTTATCCATCATCAGGTACACAATTCAAAGAAAGGGAGACCACACTCCTAAGTGATTCACGTTTGTGATTGGATTGGAAGATCTTGCGGATTACCATTGACGCAACGTCAATCGGATCACGCGACAAAGGTCCGATATCTTTTAGTTATACATTAATTAGTCAAGGGTTAAGCTTCATCTTTAAAAAGGAAAATTTTAAACTACACTAAACATATTTTTTGCTTCCGCCGCGTGTATTTTTCCCTACAATTGGTATCAGAGCCTTGGTTGTACCCTTGATTAATTGATGTATATATACGTGAATCGATTTCTTTAATTGTGATTATGCATGTTTTAGAAAGAGATGTCACTCTAGGTATTCACATATACAATTACATTGGAATGTATGGATTTATATATGTTATTATTATATGATTTGTTGTTGCTCGATTTTGGTCTTAGAATTTCAATGTATTTTTTGTTTCGGAATTGTAACAAGAAAGGTGGTCTATCATCGCTATAATTCCTTCTTGGTAGTTGCTAAGTTTTTTTTTATATATATATTTTTATTGTATAAAAAATATTGCAGTTTTTTATTGTATTAAAAAAAAAATACTGTAGTTTTTTAATGTATTAAAATACTGCAGTGAATAATAATAAAAAATAAAAAACTACAGTAATTTATTGTTTAAATACTGCTGTAATATATTCAAGCAT
The DNA here is from genome assembly GCA_030490815.1 of Acer saccharum. NCBI lineage: Eukaryota > Viridiplantae > Streptophyta > Magnoliopsida > Sapindales > Sapindaceae > Acer > Acer saccharum. Next base: position 27,384,452 of record CM059869.1, on the reverse strand, counting down.
CAAAGATTCAAAGATTTGAAGAATTGGAAGCAATCAGAACAAACTTGGTACCGTGCGCACCATAGCAACAAGCGTGCGCGCAAGTTAGCACGCAACCGCGCTTGTTGTGGTGTGGGCTGCGCACGGCAGCCCTTTATGGAGCTGTGGGGTGCGCACGCTCATAGGAGGTAGCCAAGGGGTGCTCAAGTGGACGATGGCCGCTTGAAGACTTGTTCGCCAAGAAAGGATATTTTGTATTTCCAACAAATGTAATTTACTTGCTTTTCTAGGATGGACCAAAATTGTGGCTATTTATGTTTGCGTAAATATTACAATATTTGTTATTGTTTGATAACATGTCATATAGAATAGGCGTGCCACTCATATATCTCTTTTGGTATGAACATGCATTGAAGGATTTAGGTATCTAATTGGCATCTAGATAACTTGGTAAATCATTCAATGGAATTTAATCGCACGCCTTAAATAATTGAGTGGGAGAAGGTGTTTTGAAACACCTATGGCTTCCAAGGTTAGTTGAGCTTTATGTTTTATTGATAACCCTCCAAGGGGTATCCATGAATGGAATTTAGCAAGATACTTCCTTACAAGGATAGACTAGACAATTGACTCAAACGAGATCTACTCTCAAAGGAGGGATTTTCGTGAGGGAAAATATTGGGGTCGAAATCTTGGTAACACACTCAATGTGGTTTTATTGATATCCTCCCAAGAGTTTTTGTCAATAAAATCACAAGGCTAAAATTGAAAACGCTGGTTGTTATGTTAACAATTAGGTGAGACCTAATCTAACTAGTAAATGGTGCGAACTCCCAAAGGAGACGTGACATTTATAGGTGTTGGATCACCATTGAATTTTACGATTGAATTATTTATTTAATTCAAGATAAATATTTGAAAGTGCTTTATCATGATTATTTACTTATATATATTTTTGTTTTATTCAGAAATCATGACCCCATCCCTAATCAACATCCAAAAAGATAAAACTTTAACTGGTAATAATTATGTCACATGGAAAAGGAAAATTTGGTTGTTGTTGCAAGCTGAAAAACATAAATTTGTTCTATCTATTCCTAAGCCACTTGCTCATACTTGTGAATCTAACGGCACAAGTCAAGAGATTCATTTGGTTGGTAAAGTTTCTACTATTAAGACCCATAAGAAGGTCAAGAAACAACAGAAGAAAAAGCAACTTGGGCCTACCAAGAAAGTAACCAAGATCAAAGGGTAGTGCTTCCTTTGTGACATGATATGAAGCCAAAAGGAAAGAGTAAGAAAATATATCTCAAGATACTCTCTAGCCACTTGTGCCACCAAGGAAAGTAGTGCGATGTGATGATCTCACATAATGCTTTGTAGTAGTTGCTTTTCCTTCCAATTCTTTGATCTTCTCATCTTGAACAACTATCTTAGCATTAAGATCTTCAATCTTCTTTTGTGACGCCTCAATCATCCTTCGTGACTCTTTAACCTCTTTCTTCAATTGTATAGCCCAACTTGGAAGAATAGGTGTGCTAGATACATGGCTTGAATCAAGAGATTCACCAAATACCCTAAATGAAATTCCCTTAAGCAATATAGTGTAATATATACCTAGAGGGGGGTGAATAGGTATATGCCCAAATTCTTCCAATATACAAAAAATATGCGGAATACAACAATTAAAAGCACACTTGATGAATCTTAACAATTGAATTGATTTAACCAACACATGTGAAAATCAATATACAAGCAATGCAATCAATACAAACATATGGAAGATAAAGAAACATAAAAACGAAACTTGACACAAGTATTTTTACGTGGTAAAACCTCAAAGAGGAAACATCCACTAGCTGATACCACAACCACCGGCAAAGCAATCCACTATATGAAAAGGACTTACACACTCAAGCTATCAACACATGATATCCGCTCAAGCTATCACCTCCTAGTCTACCTAATGGCTAGTGAACTACAAAGCCTACTTCCTATCCAAGATATGTCCTACACCTCTAGGAAGCAACTTCCTATCCAAGACGCTCATGTCTCTAGGAAGATATTTTACTTGACTATTCGAGTCCTCCCGACTCTAATCAAGACTTCTTGCTTGGCTATCCGGAACACTTTCCTAGCCAAGACTTCTTGCTCAAGACAAAACTTCACTCACTTTGCAAGAGACTTAAACCTTTCACAAGGCAATGATCTAAGTGATGCAAATGATGCAAACACAAGCAAATAGAGCAAGTAGATCAAACACATTCTATAAAGAATTAGATTTGCACAAATCAAGCTCACAAGCAAATGCAGCTAATTCTTATGAACATGTGATTAGAAATCTAGATTAGACGTTCAAAGTCATTCACAAAAATATCTAGAAACCTAAACATGTCAATCAAAGCTAGGGTAACAAGTTTTCAATAGAAATCACAAAACTAACTTTGAAATCAAGTGAACAAGTTAACACTTGAAATCCACAACATATTCAATCCAAACAAGAACTAGATTTAAATGATAGATATCACAATAAAAAATCATAGTTCATGAACATGTGACAAAAACCTAGAAATCAACAATCAAGCTCAAGAACAATAAATATTTCTAGAATCAAGTTCATGTTCTTCAAGTTTATCAAAAAGATGTTCATATGAAATCACAAAGGATAAACTCGAAAATTAATTAAACAAGTCTAAAAATGGAATCAAATACATTCTAAAAATTTTTCATCTATCAATAAAGTAGATCCATGAAGTTGATCATAAGAAAAATGTAGAAAATATGATTACCATACACAAAGATGAACCACGAACTGAAATCAGATAACTGCGTTAAACCTGGACATCATTTGACTCTAAAAATGCTTGGGACCTGTTCCTCTCTTCAAGATCAACAATTTTGGCTTTTGGATCACTCAATTCGGAGTTGATTTGAGAGAGATATGATCAAAATAAGAAATCAAAAGTTGTAAAGAATTCTGCACGGGATTTCGAATATAAATGGAGGGAAAAGAGATGGAGAAGAGAGAGGATTCGGTGGCCAATCAAAAGGGGACACGTCACACCTCCCGTGTGGGGTGCGTGGACCACACGGGACAAGAGGGGTGCTCTGGCCGTGGGTGTAGGGAAAAATACCGTAGTACACGCAGCGGAAGCGAGACTAAAAATAGATTTAGTAACTTTAAAAATTTTTCCTTTTTATGAACCTTAAACCCTTTAATCAATTAAACATATATATTATCTAACAAAAGAAGAATACCTTTTGTCACGTGATCCGATTGACTTACGTCGATGGTAATCCGCAAGATCTTCAATCCTAGCACGAACGTGGATCACCTAGGAGCGTGGTCTCCCTCTTCTTTGAATTGCAAACCTGTGAATGGACAAACAAACTTTTCTTTTCTTTGTTAGTCACAAAAACAATCAAAAGAATACTAAGATTATTCCGGTCACTTTTGAGTTCTCAATCTAATGATCGAAACTCGCGTGAACCTAGATCGATGTTGTACACACAAGCTTATTGATGAATAAGCAAATGGTATACCATCAAAGAATAATCTAACACTCTTTCATGTTTTAGTAGAATAAAATAATCTCTCTATGAATTGAGAAGAAGAAGAAAATAGAATCTAGCCCTCAAGCATTAGGTTGGCCGAAATCTATAAGAGTGAATATATAGGTTGCCAAATTTTCTTCTCTTCTTTCTCTTTAGGGTGGCCGAAAATCCTAACCTAAAAGGGACTAGGGTTGCCGCAATACTCAAGCCAAAAGGAGTTTGTATTGCACCCTAATTCCTATTTAGTTTAAGACTTCAAACCCTAATTTAATTCATAAATCTTTTATTCTTTTTATTTGACTAAATAAAAAAGACTTCTTATTTGATTAAATAAATAAAATTAATTATTTATTTTCTTTTCAAACAAGTCTTTTACTTTTAGTAAACTACTACCAATAGTATTACTCTAGGAAATATATTTCCTATTCAGAAAAGATTTGTTTCTTAATTAAACAATTAATTAATAAATTAATTAATTCTTATTTAATTAAAACAATGAAATAAAATAATATATTAGGTTAAAAACCTTCTTGCCGCCCCACTTAAACAAATGGGCTATATATTATTTTCTTATTTCATTTAATCCATTGGACTTTAAATAAAAAGCCCACATGTGAACCAGACCCATTCTTACTAAAAGAAACAAGCCCACATGTTATTCATTAATATATTAATATAATTGAGCAGCCCATTACATAAATAATGTGCATATTATATTCTTAATATATTAAATGCAATTCTAGATGGACCCTTAAATTGGTCCGGTAGAATATATCAAGTGATCCATGCAAGTCCGTGTGGATTGGGGATCTTGGCGGGCCATCTAAATTTAAGCTTCAATAGACATAACCTAATCACAATCAACAAATGATTCACTTAGGTCCGATCCATTAATTTTAACTCATTCCACTAAAGAGCTATAACTGAACTCTTAAATAAAGATAGAAAAGGAAGATGCTCCTCATTCATACCCTAGACAATCATATTGGAGAAAGTGTATCCTCGTGATTAATATCAGTAATCGCCAAGAGTTCATAGACCGCCTATAACTCTCCAAGTTACCATATTTACTCATATGATCACGTTTTGAACTTGGATATTTTGACTTGTCCAGAAGCTATGTTTTCAATAGACACTATCGAAAACTCAACGTTGAGATTTAATATCCAATTACCTCAAAACATCCATATGATGATATTATACTCTCATTTAATAAATGGAGCCACGATGTCCATATCTATAAATGAAGTCCTCTATCGATTAACAAATGAATATCACTAAACTATCGAGGATAGACTATGCGATATAATCGTACTCATTGATAACTCAAATGATATTACTTGCAACCATAAGTCCATCATTTATCTCAGGATTAAGATAGACTCTCCGATTGTCCTGATAATGAAAAGACTATTATCTATTGACGGTTCTAGATAAAGCTTTTCATTGTGACCCAGTTCAATGCACCCAGTGCACTAGATCCTTTTGCTCGAAGACACTCCGATGATTTTAGACTCATCATATCTCATTTGATCCCACTCAAATGCTAGCAAAAGAATTCTACAACTTTAACAAGATAAAGGTGCCCAACCTTTAACTTAAGTTGTGAACATTATTCAAGACTAACTAAAGAATTGTGTCTACCACATACATATGCAGATGTACGAACAATTCTTCTTTTCTCATAGTCTTTAGACCTTATGATTATTTACTTTGACAATTATAATATTAAACTATAAATGTTATACGATTTATTAAACCAGAAATCACTTTATTAATATGAAAAAGATTGTTAATTACAATATTACACTCTTGCTATTGAGCATAATCCTAACAGCGGGTCCCACGGCCTCCACACATGGTGGCCAATGCATGGCCTTTGGCCATGCTTGCCTCTCGTGCGCTCCTCTTACGTTCTTCAGCTGTATTCAAGCATCCGAACTCCGATTTCGAATCCGTTTTTGGATTACGAACCGTGACTCCCTCACGCACAACAAAGACTACAAAAATTTGACAAATTGTTGAGAAATCATCTCGGAAAATGACAATGAAGTCAACTCAACGAATGAGAATGCAAGGTAGCGTAGCTACATCGTTTAGACTCGAAACCTTATGAATGAGTAACCGAAACAACCGGGACTCAATAAGGAATCATATAAGAACATGTTCAAGTCCAAAATACAAGAAACACAAACAAATAAACACAAAGTCACACAAGTATGCCATATCAAAGAGATAGTCATAAAACATGCAATTCTACAATGTTTGTCTATATGAGGCCAATGCATGTGCATACTTAAATGTGTGTGAATGTGTTATACCAAATGTTTGCATAACGATGCAGGGACACACATGTATGAATTGTGTGTGTGTGCGCTTACACCTTGCAAGAGGAAGAAGTATCTTGATACCTTAGCATCCAAGAAGCGCATTTCCTCTTGAAGACGATATTTGCATGAGAAGTTGCCTTTCTTCTTTAACGCTTCTTTTCACCAAGAATCACCTAAATAAGTAACCATTACAAATAAAGAGTTTTTTGCAATAGAATCAAGCCAACACAAATCTAAAATCTTACTCTAAATGTATCACTAGGCTTTCCCTTTTCCTTGTATGACATGGTTGCCACATGTTTCTCACTTAAATTCTCTAAGGGAGGAAGTAGTACATCATCATCATAATTCTTCAACCCTTTAGCTAAACACAATTGAGAAATAAACCTCGGAAAATCTAATTTCTTATCCAAACGACTTGAACAAGCCGCGATCTCAATATGTTCAATAAGCAATTCACCAAGATTAATAGGTTTGTTTGTCACCAAAGCATATACAATCTTGATCTTATCTCTATTAAGCTCGGTAGCATTAGTAGAAACAACAAGATTAGAGCAAACAAATAAATGCCAAAAAGCACTCACTTTGGTCAACTCGCTTTGCCTAATGAAGGCACGTTTCCCCCACACAAAATTGACATCATCACAAAGAGTCCTACCTATCAAGTCTAGATTTTCCAAGACATCAACGTCAAGGAAATCCGACTCTATGTCATCGAGCAAACCTAGAAATTCATTTAACTTCCTAGAATTTACTCTAAAGACAACTCCTCTCATGTCCATAACCGCATCCTCAACGGTGGTACTTGATTTGTATTCATGATAAAATTCCCTAACCATTGTCTCATTAACAATTCCTATCATGTTAATCCAAGTATGCCATTTTCTTTCCATGATTACCTTATGAACATAAGAGTCAATACAAGAGTTCAAGTCTATACCTCTTTCTTGAATAATCTTTTTGCTTCCAAAAATTCCCTAACTTTTCACGTTGCTAGCTTTGGAAACCTTGGACGAAGAAGTAGACTTAGACTTGTCAATAGGATTCGAAGGGTTAGAAATACCAACTTTCTTAGCCTTTCTTATGACCTTGTATCACACAAACACTAAAAACAAAATGAGTGGAAACATAGAAACAAGTTAGTGACCAATAAACATATACAAAGGCAAAAACATTATTTTTGAATAAATCAACATGCATATAAGAAATTATCATAGCATCTCCAAGATTTATCAAAAATAAGAATAATGCTAACAAACAACAATTTTGAAGAATCATGTGAACAAATCATATAAGAGAACAAAACATAGCATATAATGCTCCCCCTTGATAAATGCCCCATCTAGCATCTAGATAGACAATTATCCACATGTATTACCACACATTCACATCACAAGCAATTCATATTAGATTTTTTAAATAATCTTCATAAATCAATGAGAGTTACACTAAGATTTTCAATCACTCTCATATATCTTCAAAAATTGCTAAAGTATCAATATACCAAATACGCAAATGTGAGTGTGTGAAGATTTTGCTTCAAGTATATAAAAGGAAGTATTTTGAAAATCAAACATGCAAACATTTTCAACATTTATTTATCTCAAGTCTTTCCGTAGAAAGGTCAAACCAATCATCATCCAAAATTTTGCTTTTAAAAAGAATAGATCTCAATATGTGAGCGAAGTGTGTGCATGTGGCTCGTCAATCCATTTATATTTGACAACCCAAGCTAATTTGATTTTTCAACTATACTCCAAAAGCCTTTTTTTTGTTTTGTTTTAGGCTTGAATCAAAGATTTTTTTTTTTTTTTTTTTAATGATTCATTTCAACACTTCTTTGACTTTTTACAAACATAAACATATACACCTTATGGCGGCTTTCACTCATCACAATGTCATAGCCCTATCCTACATTGGGCTGCTTCATAACCAAGGTGTGTAGCCCTTTCCATGAGGGTGCCCATTGAGTTCTATGTTGCCAAAGCAAATGGATACAGACCATCGGTCATTTTTAAACGTACTAGTCCTTAGGACTTCAAGTTGTATCCATACTTACATTAATCAAACTCAACACACTTAACCAAACATATGAGAGAAGCAAAGTGCATTTTAGAAACCAAGTTTTATGGCTTAAAAGCACATGATCAAAAAGCAAGTAAAGAGACTTACTTAAGATCTCTACTTCTTAAGAGAGTAGCTTTCAAAGAAAATGAAGCATATTTTTCAAAAACTTGCCACTCAACAATCATACAAACAATAACACACATCATAATTAAGATCAATGTGAACAATTATCACCAAAAGATCTTAGACTAGCAAATGTCAACGAGGACCATATAAACACTATATTAGTTCTCAAGTATGACATGCTTCATGAAGTGATACACACAATGCGTTGAGAGATGAAAAGATAACAAAGCAAGCAAAATGATATAGAGATACCTTCGCAAGCTATTTTCATCAAATGCAAGGCCTTCACCCTTTTTATGTGTCCTCTTGGCTTGTAAGTCCTCATGACTACAACTTATAGGTATGTTGATCCCAAGAGACTAAACACTAAGTATTTCAACTCAAACAAAAAAAATGACTTTCTCTAAAAGTCTTAACATGATTATCACCATATAGATATCATAAAACAACTTCACAAAAAGTTAATCAATAGATTTCGACTATCATAACTAAAATGTGAGATAGCTAAGTTCATGTCAAGTTGTAGAGATACAAAGCAAAGCTAAGCTTCTTAAGAACAAAACACTAATCTTAAAGCTAATACACATGTACAACTTACACTATTGGTAAGAGCACTCACCCTTGACAAATTTTGTCTTAGGTGGACCTACACAAACATTATCAAGATTCTCTTTGACAACAACGTTGAATCTAGAGTAAAGTTCTTCCACAACTTGATTCACAATAATATCATTGATACTTTTCTTTTCAACATTATTAGCAACACATGCATTGTCAAATTTTGCAAGGTTTCCAATCTTCACCTTTCGGACATTCTTAACATGCTTTGTGACATTATCATGCTTTCCAAATTCAAAAGCTTTAGCATGCTTAAAATGAAGTCCAATCTCTCTATCCCTAAATGCATTTTCTACGTTGCAATATTCAATGAATTTAAAGCACTTGGGCTTGATATGGCCTACGGAATTGCAAAAATGACATATGGGAATAAAAGTAGAGATTTTACCTTCCGGGATGGGAGAAGCGCAAATTGGAGTCTCAAGGGGTACCTTGTTCTTCAACTTGCTCTTTTTCTTGGAACGTCTCTTCTTAGGAGCTTTCTTTTCAACAATGACCTCGCTTGTAGGAAGTGATGCTTCTATGAGCTTCTCCTCAACTACTGCGTTGCTTGAGCCTCATAAGGATAAACTAGAGATGATCCTATCCTTTTCAAGAACAATCCCTTCAACTTTTCTAAGCTTCTTGGCAAGAGCATTCTTTTCACCCAAGAGCCTCCGAGTAGTTAAGACAAACTCATCCACTTGTATCTTGATCAAATCATCCTTCTCATCAATCTCTTTTAAAGCTATCTTCAAATTTTCTTTAAGACAATTCATCTTAGCCAAAAGATTAATAATAGTAGAATTTTCACTTAAGCATTCTTGATGATTTAGATCATCCTCCTTGTCCAACGAATCTTGACATACATCCTTTAGGATAGAGTGAGAGGCCGTGAATGCAACAAAGTTGCTCACCAACTCTTCCTCCCTAGAAGACTCATCACTAGAGCTCTCCTCATCACTAGAGTCATCATCTTCACTCCATGTAGTCGCGCTTTTCCCTTCTTATCCTTCTTAGAATCCCCACTTGGACAATCCGAAGCATAATGTCCTAACTTCTTGCACTTGAAGCATTGGACCTTTCTATTTCTCTTAGCATGACCACTCCTCTCATGAGGTGGAGTAAAGGATTTATTGACTTTCTTATCCCGTGAGTACTTGCCACTTGGCTTGGCACCTTTCCTCATGAACTTCCTAAACTTCCTAACCAATAAAGCCATCTCCTCTGTAGGGAAAAATACCGTAGTACACGCAGCGGAAGCGAGACTAAAAATAGATTTAGTAGTTTTAAAAATTTTTCCTTTTTATGAACCTTAACCCTTTAATTAATTAAGCATACATATAATCAACAAAAGAAGAATACCTTTTGTCGCGTGATCCGATTGACTTACGTCGATGGTAATCCGCAAGATCTTCAATCCTAGCACGAACGTGAATCACCTAGGAGCGTGGTCTCCCTTTTCTTTGAATTGCAAACCTGAGAATGGACAAACAAACTTTTCTTTTTCTTTTGTTAGTCACAAAACAATCAAAAGAAGACTAAGATTATTCCGGTCACTTTTGAGTTCTCAATCTAATGATCGAAACTCGCATGAACCTAAATCGATGTTGTACACACAAGCTTATTGATGAACAAGCAATTAGTGTACCATCAAAGAATAATCTATTCACTCTTTTATGTTTTAGTAGAATAAAAATAATACTTTCTATGAATTGAGAAGAAGAAGAAAATTGTATCAATGAACAACTTGGGTTGGCCGAATTCTATAAGTGTAAATATATAGGTGGCCGAAATTTGCTTCCTCTTGTCTTTAGGGTTGCTGAAATCCTTCCATAAAATGGACTAGGGTTGCCGCAAATCACAAGCCAAAAAGGGTTTGTGTTGCACCCTAATTTCCATCATACTTTAGACTTCAAACCCTAATCCAACTCATAGATATTTTATTCTTTTATTGACTAAATAAAAAGACTTCTTATTTGATTAAATAAATAAAATTAATTATTTATTTTCTTATCAAACAAGTCTTTTACTTTTAGTATACTACTACCAATAGTATAACTCTAGGAAATATATTTCCTGATCAGAAAAAGATTTGTTTATTAATTAAACAATTAATTAATAAATTAATTAATTCTTATTTAATTAAAACAATGAAACAAAATAATATATTAGGTTAATATACACCTTGCCGCCCCACTTGAATAAATGGGCCATATATTATTTTTCTTATTTCATTTAATCCATTGGACTTTAAATAAAAAGCCCACATGTGAACCAGACCCATTCTTACTAAAAGAAACAAGCCCACATGCCTTTCATTAATATATTAATATAATTGAGCAGCCCATTAAATAAATAATGTGCAAATTATATTCTTAATATATTAAATGCAATTCTAAATGGACCCATAAATTGGTCCGGTAGAATATATCAAGTGATCCATGCAAGTCCGTGTGGATTGGGGATCTTGGCGGGCTATCTAAATTTAAGCTTCAATAGACATAACCTAATCACAATCAACAAATGATTCACTTAGGTCCGATCCATTAATTTTAACTCATTCCACTAAACAGCTAAAATTGAACTCTTAAATAAAGATAGAATAAGAAGATGTTCCTCATTCATACCCTAGACAATCATATTGGAGATAGTGTATCCTCATGATTAATATCAGTAATCGCCAAGAGTTCATAGACCGCCTATAACTCTCCAAGTTACCATATTTACTCATATGACCATGTTTTGAACTTGGATATTTTGACTTGTCCAGAAGCCATGTTTTCAATAGACACTATTGAAAACTCAACGTTGAGATTTAATATCCAATTACCTCAAAACATCCATATGATGATATTATACTCTCATTTAATAAATGGAGCCACGATGTCCATATCTATAAATGAAGTCCTCTATCGATTAACAAATGAATATCACCAAACTATCGAGGATAGACTATGCTATATAATCGTACTCATTGATAACTCAAATGATATCACTTGCAACCATAAGTCCATCATTTATCTCAGGATTAAGATAGACTCTCCGATTATCCTGATAATGAAAAGACTATTATCTATTGACGGTTCTAGATAAAGCTTTTCATTGTGATCCAGTTCAATGCACCCAGTGCACTAGATTCTTTTGCTTGAAGACACTCCGATGATTTTAGACTCATCATATCTCATTTGATCCCACTCAAATGCTAGCAAAAGAATTCTACAACTTTAACAAGATAAAGGTGCCCAACCTTTAACTTAAGTTGTGAACGTTATTCAAGACTAACTAAAGAATTGTGTCTACCATATACATATCTAGATGTATGAACAATTCTTCTTTTCTCATAGTCTTTAGACCTTATGATTATTTACTTTGACAATTATAATATTAAACTATAAATGCTATAAGATTTGTTAAACCAGAAATCTCTTTATTAATATGAAAAAGATTGTTAATTACAATATTACACTCTTGCTATTGAGCATAATCCTAACATCCTCATCATCATCGCTACTATTAGCTTCCTTGACAACCTTGAGAGCTAAACCTTTGTTCTTAGCCTTCGGTTTCATGCACGTCTCAAAGGTTTGAAGAGATCCTAGCAACTCATCTAAGCTCATGACGTCAACGTCTTTGTTCTCTTCAATGGCGGTAACCTTGGCTTTGAACCTCTTTGGAAGAGATCTAAGATTCTTCCAATTTAGCCTCTCATCGGAGATAAGAGTACCAAGAGCTTGCCATTGGTTGGCGATGTCTAGTAGCTTGTCTTGGAAGTTAACAAACTTGTCTTCCTCACCCATTTGCAAAACTGCAAATTAGGAAGTGAGCAATTGAAGACGAGACTTCTTCACCGCTTTAGTCCTCTCATTGGTGACTTGGAGAGCTTCCAACGCCTCCTTTGCAGTTTCTAGGTTTTTAATGTAGGAAAATTGCCTACTATCAACACCTTCAAAAATAGCATTCACTGCCCGATGATTTCATTTTGCTAACTCAAACTTATTAGAAGACCACTCACTCCTAGGCTTGGAAACGGTCACTCCATTCTCTCTCTTATTGGGAGCAAGGTAACCTTCTTCCACGATCATCCAAGCTCTCTTATCAATAGAGCGAATGTAAGCCTTCATCCTCAATTTCCAAAACCCATAGTTGTGACCCTTGAGAAGAGGAGGTCTAGAATTCGAAGCCCCTTCGGTCATCACGTCATCTTGGAAAACCATACTTCAAAAACCTGAGCAATTAACTAGTAAGTATAACCTGGATCTCGTTGAGTGCCATCCGACGACCCGCTCTGATACCAATTGAATTTATACAAACGTAGTTAAATAGCTTAAAGCATACCTATGAGGGGGGGGGGGGGGGGGGGGGGGGATGAATAGGTTTTTACGCATTTTTCAAACCCTTGAACAAACTTACACTTGTCCCTCAAGGTAGCCTTACATACAACACATAAACCAAGAAATCATACATAGACAATTTAAGCATGCGATCATTTAAGCATAGTCTATGAATATCAATTAGTTGTATGAGGTATAATAACACATAAACTCAACAGTAAGGAATACGTGTATTTCAATATTTGTTCAATGTATTACAAGTATACTCAAATAACACTATACGCAAGAATTACAATATATAAAAGAATTATAATTACAAAAAAGGATCAAATGAATAAGTTCACAAATCACACTTTACAAAATCTTGTTTCAATATACATCACAAGTGAATAATATGCAACAAGATAACAACATACACATATACAAATATAAGAGATAGATCTAGGAAGATTTAACACAAGAGATTTTTTAACGTGGTAAAACCTCTAAGGAGGAAACATCCACGGGTTGAACTACAACCATTGGGTACTATATATATTGGATGGGAAATTAGAAATTCCTCAAAAGTGACCAAACTTGACCAACTTCTTATTGGAGTCTATGTTTACCCAACCCTATTGGAAAGTACGAAATCCCTCAATGATGCGAAGCCACCATATATTGGACAACATACAAAACCAACATCGATGGTAGATTAGAAATTCCTCAAGAGTGCATACAGATCCTATGTACCTCGATCTTTTAGAGTTTATGTCTATCCATACGTCTATGCCTACCAATATACAAGCCAACTCCCTATCCAAGGCACCCATGCCTCTAAGGAGCCTCCCATGCATGACTATCTGAATCCTCCCGACTCTAGTCATAACTCCTTGCTTGCCTATCCGAGTCCTCCCGACTCTAGACAAGACTTCTTGCTTGGCTATCCGAGTCCTTCCGACTCTAACCAAGACTTCATGTGTTTTACAAGGACTTCCTAGTGTGATCATGTGAATGCAATTGATGCAAACAATCAATTCAACATAGAACATGTGATTAATACATTCTATGGAACAACTAGACTTAAACATGTGATAACACAAGTAATAAAAGTCTAGATGCAAAAGTTGAATAAAAACCTAGAGCATGTGAAAACACCTAACACATAAAACTCATAGTTTCATTCACACAAATAACACTTGAACAATTCATATACATGAAGCACAAATTCAAGATTTTATAAATATACATAAAAATGCTAGAATCACAAAATGTGTTCAATGAATATTCTAGCCAACAAATAGAGCAAGAATATATTGAATAATCAATTAAATCCTATTTGTCTCTAAATACACATACAATTGAATTAATCCTAGATTTTGTCAATCAGAGGATCAAAACATATTTCAAGGATTAATAATCATAAAATGATTCAATCAAGTCACAAATAATCCTAGATATCAATCTAATCACAATACAACTCTCAAACATGTGAAAAACCTATAATCTAAGAAACTAGATCACATATGTCTCTAATTAGACTTTTGATTAAGATTGATTATGAAGCTATCTTTTGTTAGGATTATGCTCAATAGCAAGAGTGTAATGTTGTAATTGATAATCTTTTTCATATTAATAAAGTGATTTCTGGTTTAACAAATCTTATAGCATTTATAGTTTAATATTATAATTGTCAAAGTAAATAATCATAAGGTCTAAAGACTATGAGAAAAGAAGAATTGTTCATACATCTGGATATGTATGTGGTAGACACAATTCTTTAGTTAGTCTTGAATAACGTTCACAACTTAAGTTAAAGGTTGGGCACCTTTATCTTGTTAAAGTTGTAGAATTCTTTTGCTAGCATTTGAGTGGGATCAAATGAGATATGATGAGTCTAAAATCATCGGAGTGTCTTCGAGCAAAAGAATCTAGTGCACTGGGTGCATTGAACTGGATCACAATGAAAAGCTTTATCTAGAACCGTCAATAGATAATAGTCTTTTCATTATCAGGACAATCGGAGAGTCTATCTTAATCCTGAGATAAATGATGGACTTATGGTTGCAAGTGATATCATTTGAGTTATCAATGAGTACGATTATATAGCATAGTCTATCCTCGATAGTTTGGTGATATTCATTTGTTAATCGATAGAGGACTTCATTTATAGATATGGACATCGTGGCTCCATTTATTAAATGAGAGTATAATATCATCATATGGATGTTTTGAGGTAATTGGATATTAAATCTCAACGTTGAGTTTTCGATAGTGACTATTGAAAACATGGCTTCTGGACAAGTCAAAATATCCCAGTTCAAAACGTGGTCATATGAGTAAATATGGTAACTTGGAGAGTTATAGGCGGTCTATGAACTCTTGGCGATTACTGATATTAATCACGAGGATACACTATCTCCAACATGATTGTCTAGGGTTTGAATAAGGAACATCTTCTTATTCTATCTTTATTTAAGAGTTTAATTTTAGCTGTTTAGTGGAATGAGTTAAAATTAATGGATCGGACCCAAGTGAATCATTTGTTGATTGTGATTAGGTTATGTCTATTGAAGCTTAAATTTAGATAGCCCGCCAAGATCCCCAATCCACACGGACTTGCATGGATCACTTGATATATTCTACCGGACCAATTTATGGGTCCATCTAGAATTGCATTTAATATATTAAGAATATAATTTGAACATTATTTATTTAATGGGCTGCTTAATTATATTAATATATTAATGAAAGGCATGTGGGCTTGTTTCTTTTAGTAAGAATGGGTTTGGTTCACATGTGGGCTTTTTATTTAAAGTCCAATGAATTAAATGAAATAAGAAAATAATATATGGCCCATTTTATACATGTGGGGCGGCAAGGTTAAAATATTAGCCAAATATATTATTTTGTTTCATTGTTTAATTAAATAAGAATTAATTAATTTATTAATTAAGAAACAAATCTTTTTCTGATTAGGAAATATATTTCCTAGAGATATACTATTGATAGTAGTATACTAAAAGTAAAAGACTTGTTTGGTAAGAAAATAAATAATTAAGTTTATTTATTTAATCAAATAAGAAGTCTTTTTATTAAGTCAATAAAAGAATAAAATACTTATGAGTTAAATTAGGGTTAGGATTCTAAAGTTGATTGAAATTAGGGCAAAGCACAAATCCTTTTTGGAAGAGGATTTTCGGCCAACCCTAATTGTATCACAAGTAGGATTCGGCCAACCCTAAAGAAAGAAGAGAAGAAATTTCGGCCACCTATATAATACATGCTATAGAATTCGGCCACCTCTTTGGTTCACTGAATCAATTTTTCTTCTTCTTCTTCTAAACTCATAGACAAGTGTTTGATTATTCTACCAAGACATAAAAGAGAGAAGAGATTATTCTTTTGATGGTACACTAATTACTTGTTCATCAATAAGCTTGTGTGTACAACATCAAATTAGGTTCACGCGAGTTTCGATCATTAGATTGAGAACTCAAAAGTGACCGGAATAATCTTTGTATTCTTTTGATTGTTTTGTGACTAACAAAAGAAAAAGAAAGTTTGTTTGTCCATTCTCAGGTTTGCAATTCAAAGAAAAGGGAGACCACGCTCCTAGGTGATTCACGTTCGTGCTAGGATTGAAGATCTTGCAGATTACCATCGACGTAAGTCAATCGGATCACGCGACAAAAGGTATTCTACTTTTGTTACTTGATATGTATAGTTAATTAATTAAAGGGTTAAGGTTCATAAAAAGGAAAAATTTTAAAACATACTAAATCTTATTTTTAGTCTCGCTTCCATTGCGTTGACTGGTATTTTTCCCTACATCTTTCTCCATAGCATTCACCATACATATACATACACATAGAAGAAGAAACCCCAAACAAATTGAAGGTTATAAAAGAAGAAATCTCAAAGATATGAACACTACCTTGCAATCACGAGCTGGTTCATTTTTCTATATAAAAACATCACGAGAATCGATCAAACAACTGCAAGACCACTTGGAAAAGGTAGATGACTCGATTACAAACAATCTCCAACTTGAATCGACCAATTCTGGCTTTGTATGAGAAAGTTATTGTGTTTGGAAGGTGAGACAAATTGGAGAGAAAATTCTGTTGTGATTTCAAACTTTTTCTTCTTGAAATGAAATGGAGGGAATTGGAAATATTTAAAAGGGAGAGAGAGAGGGAAGGGAACCGACCAACTAAGAGCTGCCACATCATTTCCTGGCTGTGTGGGGCGCGTGTGCCACACGGGACCAGAGGGTTGGTCTGGTCGTGTGGCCACACACGTGGTGGCTAAGGCATGGCCTTTGGACGTAGGCCATGCACGTCCTTTTCGCGCACCTCTCGCGTTCTTCGACAGTATTCGGGCCTTCGAACTCCGTTTCAAATTTACCTTTGGATTACGAATCGTGACTCCCTCATGCACAACGATGACTATGAAACTTTGACAAAAGGTTGAGAAATCATCTCGGAATACGACGACGAAAACAACTTAATGAATGAGAACGAAAAGTAGCATAGCTACATTGTTTGGACTCGAAACCTAATGATTGAGTAACCGAAATGATCAAAACTCATTAAGAAATCATAAGAGATCATGTTCAAGTCCAAAACAAAAAATACTAAAACATATACACACAAAATCACACACGTATGCCATTTCCTAGATAGTCCTAGAACATGCAAATTACAATATTTATCAAATTAAATCTAATGCATGTGCATACATTACCAAGTATGTGAAAGTGATATATAAATGATGTTCAACCATGTAGGGACACATATGAATGCCATGTGTGTGTGTGTGCCTAGCCTTGTAAGAAAAAATGAGGTCTTATATACCTTTATAGACCGATAAAACCCATTTCTCTTTGAAGCCGGCATCTTGCATGAGTTGTGGCCAAGTCTTTCTTTGACAACTTAGATCTTCAATTCTTAGACCACTAAACATTACAAGAGAACATCGTTTTGATATGGAATACATGCCAAGACAAACCAAAAACCTAACACCTTCTGGTTGCATCATGTAGATGCTTTCGTCAAGACTTCCATTAAGGAAAGCTGTCTTGACGTCCATTTGCCAAATCTCTAGATCTAGAGATGCTGCATTGGATAAGAGTATCCTAATGAATTTAAGCATGGCCATAGGAGAGAAGGTTTCCTCGTAATCGATACCTTCTTTCTATGTGTAACCTTTAGATACTAATCTAGCTTTAAAGGTTTCCACATTTCCATCCATAACTCTTTTCCTCTTGTATACCCACTTGCATCCAATAGGTTTTATCCCTTCAGGCAAGTCTACAAGGGACCAGACTTTGTTATTGAACATGGATTCAATCTCAGATTGTGTTACCTTTTGCCAATGGCGACTATAAACATCCTCTATTTCTTCCTTATACGTGTATGGATCATCGTCGTCTGAGAGATTCTCCACTGATTCTCCCAGATCGATGTATCTTTCGGGTTGTCTACTAACCCTCCCACTACGATGAGGAATGGTAGGTTGTTGATTTTGTGTTGGCGTGGAACTTAATTACAATTGGGCTAGGTTATGTAACCTCTTGTGGAATTGTATCTCCTGACATCTCATTCAGGGCAATTATACTTTTAGGTACAAAATCATTCATATAGTCCTTTTACAGAAATTTAGCATTTGTCGAAACAAATGCTTTAAGATCTGAAGGACTATGGAAATAATATCCTTTAGTTCCTTTTGGATAACCCATAAATATGCATGTTTCCGAACAAGACTCCATCTTTTCTGTCTTTCCTTTTAACACATGTGCTAGACAACCAAATATCCTTAAGTGTTGTAAACTAGGCTTTCACCCAGTCCACAACTCATGCGGTGTTTGAGGAACTGACTTAGATGGTACATTGTTTAGAATGTGTATTGCAGTTTGTAAAGCATATCCCCAAAAAGAAATAGGAAGCGTTGAATAACTCAACATAGACCTAACCATGTTCAAAAGAGTTCTATTTCTCCTTTCTGCCACCCCATTTTGTTGAGGTGTACCTGGTGCAGAAAATTGAGAAATTATTCCATTATCAATAAGATATTACTGAAACTCACTAGATAGATATTCTCCACCACGATCAGATGTCAAGATTTTTATGTGTTTCTCTAGCTGATTTTTCACTTCGACTTTAAATGCTTTGAACATGTCAAAAGCATCTGACTTGTAAGGATTCCCGTAGTTTTTAATTGGCTTATTTCATGATCAAACCATATGTGGGGATCATGTAAGGGTAGCTTAGGAATGTGTTCGAGCTCAAGGCCCTTGCAAGTGTTAAGCACTCCGAAGGTAATACTCTAAGTGCTTACTTGTCTTGAAGAGATAGTTGCACACACTCACAACTCATGCATATGCTTATTCCTTATATGTTGTGGTTCTTATGGTTGTGCATTAATGTTCAATTAAACATCTCTTCTTGCTTGTTATTTTGATTGCATCTTGTGATTACATGTCATAGCATTTTAGGCTTTTAGGATGCATCTTAATTTACCTTTTTACCCCTTGCATGATTTCTTGTGGGGTTCAAAGGTGTGGGCTGTGCGCTGGTCCTCAAGCGCCTGACCAGCGCAGCTCACCAGCGCAAAACGCCCAGTGGCGTGACGCTGGTCGTGCGCTGGTCCACCAGCGCAAGCCCACCAGCGCTAATCGCCCAGTGGTGCTCCGCTGGTCGTGCGCCTGTGTGAGCGTTGGTCGTCCAGCGCCCTTGCAAAAATGTGCTTGTGCGCTGGTCGTGCGCCTGTCGTCCAGCGCAGGTCCACCAGCGCACAGAGCAATTTTCTGGCGCGTTTTCAAAACGACCTCACTTCACTTATGGCCTCTATATATATCCTAACTTGATTTTAGGTCATTTAAGAGAGTTCATATTCAAGCTTCATACTTAGGATATTTTTCAAGATAAGAAAAATACACAAAGAACTCATTTTTAATTACTCAAACACTTTTTCATGATCATCAATCATCATCTAGCATCATTTTTGATCATCTAGATGTCATCTAGCATGGATTCTTCATCATACTTTGCTTGGTAAGCTTTTCACTAATATCTTACATATTTTGTGTTTCTCTTATCTAGCAATCTCAATTAATTACTTGTTTGTTATTTTTGTATGCTTTGGATACAAGATTGAGATTAGTATGATGTATGTTTGAGAAGTTGTATTGTGCTAGCATATTAGGTTTTGTGCTTAATATTGATTAGCTAAACTAATTGACATGTCATTTAGTTTTGATATCTAGGATTGTTCTTAATTGCAAATTCATCATCTTAGATAAGCATATAGGGTTTCCCTTGCTCTATGTTGCATTTGGATATTCATATATTCACTTAGGGTTGTTATTCTCTTCTAGAGAAAGTAAGTCTTGTGTGTAGCAACCGGGATTAGGTTGCTTAGATCGCAAGCAAATTGGACTAGGTTCACTCATACCGGGATTAGGTTGTAATTGTTTACACATTTAGTGGATTCGAGGTTCGAGTGTGGCTTACTTACTAGCCCGAGGTTTTTCCCGTGAGGGTTTCCACGTAAAAATCAAGTCTTATTTAATTTCCGCATTTTATACTTGATTTATTGCTTTATCTATTTAGGGGTAAATTCGTAATTTTGACTAACACGAAAAATTGGGTAAAAAGCGTAAAATCTATTCACCCCCCCTCTAGATAGTTTTATATACACCGTGCTATATTTAGTTTTAATTGGTATCAGAGCGGGTTCCTAGACATACATAGGTTATCCTTGCTTATTTTGGTGTGTTTTGCATTTTGTGTGATTTTTGATCATTCATACATTTGCATTCATTTCATTCATTCATAAACACTGTAAGTGGAAACGGTGGAAACGGTGGAAATGGTGGAAATGGTGGTGGCAACGAAGGTGCTTCTAGCACAAGGCCTCCACTTCTTACCGGGTTGAACTATTCCCAATGGAAAAGGAAGATGGAATCCTACATATGCCAAATTCACGACCGTGCATGGATAGCGGTGGAAGATGGATATGATCTCCCTATGATGACTCCCGTGGGTGGAGGAGAAGATGTTTTGAAGCCTAAGGCGCAATGGAACGCGCAAGAGTTTGAGGCTTCAAAGTGGAATAGGAAGGCTATGCATGCCATCATGTGTGCAATGGATGAGAATCAGTACAAACTTATTCAGAACACTCAGATTGCAAAAGTGGCATGGGACATCCTTCAAGTTGCACATGAGGGAACCGAGGTGGTGAAGGAGTCCAAGCTTCAAGTCCTCCAAACTCAATTTGAGCTACTTAGGATGGGAGAGGATGAATGCTTCAATGACTTCGAAATCAAATTGATGGACATAGTAAATCAAAGCCATCAACTCGGAGACCCGTATTCGGATAGGAGAGTCAAGCAAAAAATTATGAGATCTCTCCCCGATAGGTTTGAATCAAAGGTGATGGCCATAGAAGAAAATAGTGGCTACATGGATATGAAGCCAAGTGAGGTAATTGGACGTCTCCTTGCTTATGAGTCTAGGAAGGCTCCTAGCACCACTACTCCTCCTAAGAAGTCTAAAGGAATAGCTTTGAAAGCATCTAAGGATGCAAAGGAGCCAAAGCATGAATCGGATGAAGACCTTGCCTTATTTGTGAAAAGGTTTAATAAGGTTATGGGGTTCAAGAAGAAGAAGGGATTTGGGTCAAGAGGACAAGACTTGAAGAAAAAAGGTTCCTTCAAGAAGTTTGAGCCTAGACAAGAGAGGACCAAAGGAAAGGGGTCCGATGCTTTGAATGTGGTGGGATTGGTCACTTTGCCCCCGAATGTGCTAATCACAATGAAAAGAAGAAGGGCAAAGTGATGGCCGCCACTTGGAGTGGGAGTAGTGATGACTCCAATGAGGAAGATGAGTCTTCAAGTGAAGAAGAGCTTATGGCTAACTTCCTAGCTTTTGACTCATCTCACAAGAGCAAAAGTGCTAGTGAAAAGGAGGATTTGAGTCAAGAGGAAATTGACTCTAGTGAAGAAGAAAGTGACTCCTCTTCTATTTCCAAAAATAAATTTGTGGAGCAAAAGGTGATTGCTAAATACCATGCCGAGTTCAATGATTTAGCAATTAAAAGCACAAGAAAGATTGAGAGGTTAAGAGAAGAGGACCTTGAACTTTCGGCTCACAATGACCACTTAAGTGAACAAGTGGAAAGATTGAAGAGGAGAGAGAATAAGTTAATTGAGGAGTTAGACTTATCCAAGAGAAGTGAAGAAGGCTTGAAGAGGGAACTTGTAAAAGTTAAAGGGTCCTTGGCTAGGATAGATTCTAGCACCAAGAAGCTTGATCATTTACTTGGTGTTGGAAAGAGTCCAAGTGACAAGAGAGGTCTTGGGTATGAAGATGGCAAGAAAATCTCAACCTCTAACAAGACCGTGTTTGTCAAGAGCTTGAAGAAGGAAGAAACTTCAATTGTGCAAATTCCTAGGAAGAAGTTAGAGGTAGGACAATGTTCTAATGCACAAGTGAAGATGGGACCAAGAAGGCAATCTCAAGCTCAACCCCCTAGGGTCCCTCAAGCCAACACTCCTCCAAAATTGGCTCACAAAGGAAAGAGACCAATCATGCAACCTCAAGCTTGGAAGCAACCTAGACTGGTTCAACAACGAAGATGGATTGAACCCACTTATCCACAAAGACATGGACGAGCTCCCATACGTGCACAAAGACAAGGTATGATTCCTTTTTTCATCCCTATTTGTCACTTTTGTGGTTGTGATGGTCACATTAGACCAAATTGCTTTCAATATATTAAATTGTGTAGAAAACAAAACATGATTGAAAAGAGAAAGAATAGAGCCAAGATGCATGTTTCTAGGAATGATAATATTGATTTGCATGATCCTAGAAATAGTAGAGCACATGTACCAAAGACCACTAAGAAAGCTAAAATTGTTGCTAAGTGGATTAGAAAGAATGAAAATGTTTGCCATGTTGCACAAATAGCCTTGAAGGCAAATTCTTCTAATTTTTGGTATTTGGATAGTGGGTGCTCTAGGCACATGACGGGAAACAAGAGTTTCTTCGAGACTCTTGTTATGGAGGAAGGTGGAAATGTCACTTTTGGTGATGGACCCAAAAGAAATGTTGTAGGGAAAGGAACCATTTCCGTTCCCGGATTGCCCTCCTTATCCAATGCTTTATTTGTTGATGGCTTGAAAGCCAATTTAATAAGCATTTCACATCTTAGTGATGAAGGATATTCCGTCTTGTTTTCTAAAGATTATTGCTCTATCCTAAAACCCGATGGACAAACCTTGTTGAAGGGCATGAGATCTAGCGACAATTGTTATTGTCTTGAAGCTAGTATTGTATCTAATCATGTGTCCATGGATGAGCAAATTGAGTTGTGGCATGAAAGACTTGGCCACATGAACTTTAGGGATCTACCGACCCTTGGAAAGTTCAATTGTGTGTGTGGCCTCCCTAAGCTTGGGAAGAAAGCCAATGGTATTTGTGGACCTTGCCAATAAGGAAAGCAAACTAAAAGCATGCACAAAAAGGGTAAGTATCTCACCACCAAGGAGCCTCTTGAGCTTCTCCACATGGACCTCATGGGTCCCATGCAAACCGAAAGTTTGGGTGGAAAGAGATACATTTTTGTTTGTGTTGATGATTTCTCTAGGTTCACATGGACATATTTTCTTAGAGAAAAATCCGAAACTTTTGATAAGTTTAAAATGCTTTATAATAAAATACAAAATGAAATGAACTCAAATATTAAAAGCATAAAACGGATTAGAAGTGACCATGGGAGGGAATTTGAGAATGCTACCTTTGAAACCTTTTGTAATGGTTTAGGCATCTCCCATGAGTTTTCGGCTCCTAGGACACCTCAACAAAATGGAGTTGTTGAGAGGAAAAATAGGGTCCTTCAAGAGATGGCCCATGTGATGTTGCTTAGCAACAATGTCCCCAGGAACCTATGGGCCGAAGCCATCAATACGGCTTGCTATATAGGAAATAGAGTTTTCCTAAGGGCCGGTACTAGAAACACCTCCTATGAGTTATGGAAAGGTAAGAGGCCAAATGTTAGCTACTTCCACACTCTTGGAAGCAAATGCTACATTTTGAATAACCGTGATCAACTTGGCAAATTTGATGCTAAGAGTGATGAGGGTATTTTTATTGGCTATGCCTTAAATAATAGAGCCTATAGAGTTTTCAATTTAAAGACTCTAAATGTTATGGAATCATCCAATGTCGTTTTTGATGATACTAGGCTCAAGTCTAATGATCATAAAGAGGAGGTTATTTTTAGTGATGGTTCTCCTTTGGAGGAGGTTGTGGTGTCTCCTAATATTGGGACATCTAATGTCAACAATGATGACACACAACCTATTGATAGATATCCTCTCTTGGACTCTAAAGAACCCGCTCCATGGGTTAGGAAACTCCATGATAAAGAAGATATCATTGGAGAGGTAAATGAGGGTGTTAGGACTAGACGTCAACTTGCTAATCTTATTAGCTATACTTGCTACACCTCTCAAATTGAACCCAAAAAGGTTGAAGAAGCCTTAAATGATGAATTTTGGGTTCTTGCCATGCAAGAAGAGCTAAACCGATTCGAAAGGAATGAGGTTTGGACTCTAGTTCCTAGGCCTAAGACCACTAATGTCATAGGCACTAAATGGATATTTAGGAACAAATCCGATGAGGATGACAACATTGTGCGGAACAAGGCTAGACTTGTAGCACAAGGGTACTCTCAAATTGAGGGTATCGACTTTGAGGAGACTTTTGCTCCCATTGCCCGCTTAGAGTCCATTAGGCTTCTCTTGTCTATCTCTTGTGTGCACAAGTTCAAATTGCACCAAATGGACGTCAAGAGTGCCTTCCTCAATGGCTTCTTGCAAGAGGAAGTGTTTCTTGAACAACCCAAGGGGTTTATGGATGCTCACCACCCCAACAATGTCTATCGCCTCAAAAAGGCACTATATGGGTTGAAACAAGCACCGAGGGCTTGGCATGAGCGCCTCACTCAATTTCTTGTTGACAATAACTACACAAGAGGTAGTGTTGACAAGACACTATGTAAGGATTCCCTTTAGTTGATTGGCTTATTTCGTGGGCAAACCACAAGTTGGGGTTTGGTTGTAAGGGTAGTCTAGGTGATTCGTTGAAGATCAAAGACCCTTTCTAAGACCTCAAGAGGACAACCACCAAAGGTATATATATCTAGTGCTTACATTGTCTTGAAGAGATATAGTTGCACACACACACAACATGCATAACTCTTATTCTTGAATGTTGTGTTTATATTTTGTGTGCATTGTGCTTTATTGATTTATTTAATATCTCTTCTTGCATTTAATTGATTGCATCTTGTTCTATGAAATGCCATGACATGATAGGCATTATGATGCATTCAATACCCACACTTGCACTTCATGATTAGTCATAAGTGTGGTGTAATTCGTTTCCATTTGTGTGATCGGAAACGTCCGCGCTTGCACGATGGTGTGCTTGTCTTAGCATGATGGTTAACCACTTGAGAAGATCTCATTCTTCTCTTGGATAAGTGGTAGTTTTAGTTTGGTTGGGTTGATTGGAGTAAGGTGTCTAGTTTCAAAAGATTGGATTTCAATGTTTCAAGTGTTTTCAAAACTGACCTTTGCATGGTCTTGTGACCATAACTTTTTATACAAAGCTTCAAAATAAGTTTTAAAAATTTCTGTACAAACTAGACACCCATACCTTTCTAACGGCATATTATTCGTAATATTTCATGACTGTTTGGATTGGTTTTAAAATCTCCAAAGTTACAACCAAAACAGGGCAACTCTGTTGTTGTCCGTTTCTGACCTTTGGTCACTCAATTGACCATAACTCTTTCTACAGACATTAAAATGTCATTCTGTATAAACGAGTAGAAAGTAGACATTCATATCTTTCCAAGATATATCATATGAAAGGTTTCGATGTTGTTTGGTCATGTTTCGAAGTGCTCAAATCTTGAGTCACTGCACTGACGCGAGTACCGCGAAAATACCCATAATTTTTCCATTTCTTCCAAAACGACATAGTTTCATTTGAGCATTATAAATACATATCTTTCTCATCATTTTAAGGGTAGAGCCACAAAATCAAACCCTAGAGAGAGAGGCTCCTTATTCTTGAGAGAGAAAGAGAGACTTGAGAGAAAAAGCTTAAAGATTACATCTTTATCTCTCTAAACCCATTCCCACATGCACAAATCATCATCTAGGCATCATCTAGGTTCATCTAGCATATGCTAATGCATGGGTCTTCTTCAACACACATGGTATGATTTGTTGAACACTTTTATCTTACATAATTAGTGTTTCTGCTTATCAATTTTATCTCTTTTATTACTTGTATGTGTTTAGATTAATTTCTACATACATGATTGAGATTATGTGTTGATTGGGTTATTTATGTTAGCTAGGTTTTCATGCCTATTTTATATCTAGCTAATTAATCTCATTATATGATTGAGATTATTTTTCATAGCTTATTTGATTAGGTTATTATTGCCTAAAAGCTATGACATAAACATTCTTGTATGATTTATTGATAACTAGGTTGATAGATTGTTTTTTTAATCAACTAGTTAATCTTTTGAATGTTTGTGGGTTATTTGTGATAGCTTTGTATCTAGGATTGGTTATCCTTTACTTAGCTAAAGTTGTATGCCATGACATATAGCTATATGTGATATCTAGGATTGATTATATTGTCATCTTATAATCCTAGGTAAGCATCTAGAGTACCCTAGCTCTTATTGCAATATTTGGATATCATTGCATATTCACATAGGGTTGTGCATCTCTTTTGAGAGATTTAAGTCTTGTGTGATTGACCGGGATTAGGTCAGACACCGGGAATAGGTGGTCACATAAGCAATTGGACTAGAGCCACTTTTAAAGGCCCGAGTGGTAGAAGTGGGGGGTTATTGATCGGAGTGTTAGACGAGGTCTACATAGGTTGTAAACTCCATTTCAATTAGTGGATTTCGAGGTCCGAGTGTGGCTCACTAAACAGCCCGTGGTTTTTCCCAGTGGTTGGGTTTCCACGTAAACATCAAGTGTTATTTAATTTCCGCATCTTATTACACTTGTATGTATTTTTGACTTGCTAGGGGTATTTTCGTAAAATTGAAATGCACGCGAAAATTGGGTAATAATTAGATAAAATCTATTCACCCCCCTCTAGCTTTATAAGGTAAACACATCTTGAGAACTTTCAATTGGTATCAGAGCAGGTTCCTAGATATATATAGGTAATCCTTGCTCATTTTTGGTGTGTTGTGCATTTTGTATGATTGTTGTTTTTTGACATACATCTTGCATTCTTCTCATATGCATTCATTTGACTCAAATACTATGAGTGAATTTGAGAGAGAAGAAAATGACTCCGATGAGGAGATGTCCCTCTAAGGTGAGAGAGGAGACGAAGATGAAAGGGTGTTGCTCACATAACCAAAGAGCTTCAAGCCCAAGCCTTCCTCAATCTTGGTCTAACCAACCAAGAAGGCTAACTTCCCTCAACCTACGATCCTAAAAGGGAAATGCTCAATCATGCAAGCTTAACCGAGCAAGCAACATTGTCTTGGTCATCAACAAAGGAGGAGAGATCCTATCCAACTACCAAGACAACCACAACGACAAGGGAAAGCACATTTGCATGCTCAAGGGAATGGTATAATTCCTAATCTTATCCCCTCTTGTCATTGTGTGGTATTGATGGTCATGTTAGACCAAGTTGCTTGCATTACATTTAAAATATGTAGATTTTAATGCATGATTGAAAAGAAAAAGGCTAGAGCTAAGATGCATGATCCTTTGACATCTATAACTCTAGAACCTTTGTCCACTAGAAATGACTCTGTGTCACCTAAGTGGATTAAAAATGATGAACCCGCTTGCTACGAGACTAACAAGTCTCAAATAGGTTCAACTAGATCCAATGGACTTAGAAGGTCTTTAGGACCTCATGCCCTTCTTTGAAGAGGTATGGAAAATTGACCCCATATGGGGATCTTAAGCAAAGAGAGCTATTTTGCATTCTTGTCACGTGCAAAAAATTTGAAATATCTTATGCTTCTCTTTTTATTGCTTGAGTAAGCTTGGTTACACTATGTATATATATTTTCTATTCAATAAGTGTGACCAATGCTTGTATCGCAATCCATGTCATATTTATGTTCAAACATGCATTTTTGGACTAGGAGATATTTACATAGGATATAATTTGAATGACCTATAATGATCTCCATGTCATGATGATTGCTAAATGACATGCTAAATGTAAATCTTGAAAAGCATGTTTTGATGATTGCAATTTTTAAATGCAAAACTTGTGTGAAAAAGCTTATGAGACTCAAATGAAAAAGGATCTTGTATCCATTCAAGGATTTTACAATCCAAATGTCTCTCTTTCTTTATTGGTTGAACATGTCTACTATCATACAGATATCTTATCTGGAAAAATCAAGTAGGGTGTAAAGTCGCTCATGACATGTTTGGCTTATAAAGTTGGATATAGTTGTTCTTAAATTAAAATCAATGAAAACCTATATCCTTGCTTCTCTCATGACATTGGTGAAATTGGTTTGAATTCATATTGAAAACCTTTGTCATTTGCTTTGCCAAATACCATGGTATTTTGGACTTAAATGCTACATGTCTTGTATGCAAAGCATTTTTTGATTCACACATTTTCCTTAAATAAATCTCCTTGTTTCTCTCCAATTAATTGAGATTGCATAAAGTGACTTATATTGATTATGCAAATATCTAGAATGCTACTATCTCTCTTTGCCTTGAGTGACCCAATTGGGGACTACTCCTTTGTCTATATCATGACAAAAAGGGGGAGTAGGTTATGGTAAGCGGAGTTGCAAATTGTAGTAGCAATTGTGCATGTTGGGGAGAATACTTATTGAGGGGGAGTAACCCTTTGAGGAGGAGCATTTGCACATTACATACATTGCATGATGTTGTGCTTAAATTCTTAAATGCAAATGCTTGTTTTATCTCACTTGATTCATCTCACCTTTTCTTGTATTGGAAAGTATAGAAACTTTGTTTTTCAGGGATTGATTATTCTACAAGAGATTGAAGACTTCAAGATTATTTTATCTTATCTCTTTGTATTGTAGAATATCATTATAGACCCGTAGTTTCTATTTTGTTGTGAGGAATCATTGTGAGTGGTGGTTTTGTCACGAAATAGCCAAAGGGGGAGATTGTAAGGATTCCCTTTAGTTGATTGGCTTATTTCGTGGGCAAACCACAAGTTAGGGTTTGGTTGTAAGGGTAGTCTAGGTGATTCGTTGAAGATCAAAGACCCTTTCTAAGACCTCAAGAGGACAAGCACCAAAGGTATATATCTAGTGCTTACATTGTCTTGAAGAGATATAGTTGCACACACACACACAACATGCATAACTCTTATTCTTGAATGTTGTGTTTATATTTTGTGTGCATTGTGCTTTATTGATTTATTTAATATCTCTTCTTGCATTTAATTGATTGCATCTTGTTCTATGAAATGCCATGACATGATAGGCATTATGATGCATTCAATACCCACACTTGCACTTCATGATTAGTCATAAGTGTGGTGTAATTCGTTTCCATTTGTGTGATCGGAAACGTCCACGCTTGCACGATGGTGTGCTTGTCTTAGCGCGATGGTTGACCACTTGAGAAGATCTCATTCTTCTCTTGGATAAGTGGTAGTTTTAGTTTGGTTGGGTTGATTGGAGTAAGGTGTCTAGTTTCAAAAGATTGGATTTCAATGTTTCAAGTGTTTTCAAAACTGACCTTTGCATGGTCTTGTGACCATAACTTTTTATACAAAGCTTCAAAATGAGTTTTGAAAATTTCTATACAAACTAGACACCCATACCTTTCCAACGGTATATTATTCGTAATATTTCATGACCGTTTGGATTGGTTTTAAAATCTCCAAAGTTACAACCAAAACAGGGCAACTCTGTTGTTGTCCGTTTCTGACCTTTGGTCACTCAATTGACCATAACCTTTTCTACAGACATCAAAATGTCATTCTATAAAAACGAGTAGAAAGTAGACATCCATACCTTTCCAACAATATATATATGAAAGGTTTCAATGTCGTTTGGTCATGTTTCGAAGTGCTCAAATCTTGAGTCGCTGCACTGACGCGAGTACCGCGAAAATGCCCATAATTTTTCCATTTCTTCCAAAACGACATAGTTTCATTTGAGCATTATAAATACATATCTTTCTTATCATTTTAAGGGTAGAGCCACAAAATCAAACCCTAGAGAGAGGCGCTCCTTATTCTTGAGAGAGAAAGAGAGACTTGAGAGAAAAAGCTTAAAGATTACATCTTTATCTCTCTAAACCCATTCCCACATGCACAAATCATCATCTAGGCATCATCTAGGTTCATCTAGCATATGCTAATGCATGGGTCTTCTTCAACACACATGGTATGATTTGTTGAACACTTTTATCTTACATAATTAGTGTTTCTGCTTATCAATTTTATCTCTTTTATTACTTGTATGTGTTTAGATTAATTTCTACATACATGATTGAGATTATGTGTTGATTGGGTTATTTATGTTAGCTAGGTTTTCATGCCTATTTTATATCTAGCTAATTAATCTCATTATATGATTGAGATTATTTTTCATAGCTTATTTGATTAGGTTATTATTGCCTAAAAGCTATGACATAAACATTCTTGTATGATTTATTGATAACTAGGTTGATAGATTGTTTTTTTAATCAACTAGTTAATCTTTTGAATGTTTGTGGGTTATTTGTGATAGCTTTGTATCTAGGATTGGTTATCCTTTACTTAGCTAAAGTTGTATGCCATGACATATAGCTATATGTGATATCTAGGATTGATTATATTGTCATCTTATAATCCTAGGTAAGCATCTAGAGTACCCTAGCTCTTATTGCAATATTTGGATATCATTGCATATTCACATAGGGTTGTGCATCTCTTTTGAGAGATTTAAGTCTTGTGTGATTGACCGGGATTAGGTCAGACACCGGGAATAGATGGTCACATAAGCAATTGGACTAGAGCCACTTTTAAAGGCCCGAGTGGTAGAAGTGGGGGGTTATTGACCGGAGTGTTAGATGAGGTCTACATAGGTTGTAAACTCCATTTCAATTAGTGGATTTCGAGGTCCGAGTGTGGCTCACTAAACAGCCCGTGGTTTTTCCCAGTGGTTGGGTTTCCACGTAAACATCAAGTGTTATTTAATTTCCGCATCTTATTACACTTGTATGTATTTTTGACTTGCTAGGGGTATTTTCGTAAAATTGACATGCACGCGAAAATTAGGTAATAATTAGATAAAATCTATTCACCCCCCCCCCCCCCCCCCCCCCTCCTAGCTTTATAAGGTAAACACACCTTGAGAACTTTCACACTATTCATCAAGAGAGACAATGATGAGCTTTTCATAGCTCAAATATATGTTGATGACATAGTGTTTGGCTCCACCAACAACACCAAAGTCCAACAATTTGTTGATGTTATGTCTCATGAATTTGAGATGAGTCTTGTTGGTGAGCTTAGTTACTTCTTAGGTTTGCAAATTAGGCAACTAGATGATGAGATTTTCATATCCCAAGCCAAATATGCCAAAAACCTAGTGAAGAAGTTTGGTCTTGAAAAAGCCAAACATTGTGATACTCCTATGAGCACCACTTTGAAGCTAAGCAAGGATGCTAGCGGTAAAAGTGTGGACCAAACCTTATATCGTGGCATGATAGGGAGCTTGCTCTATTTGACCGCAAGTAGGCCCGATATATCATTTAGTGTAGGAGTTTGTGCTAGGTATCAATCCGATCCCAAGGAGTCCCATCTCTCTTCGGTTAAGAGAGTCATTCGCTTTGTGAATGGGACTTCTAATTATGGGATTTGGTACTCATTTGACACTAATCCTAGTCTTGTAGGATATAGTGATGCAGATTGGGCAGGAAATTGTGATGATAGGAAGAGCACATCGGGCGGTTGCTTCTTTCTAGGCAACAACTTGGTGTCTTGGTTTTGCAAGAAGCAAAACTCGATTTCCTTGTCCACGGCCGAGGCCGAGTACATAGCCGCAGGGAGTGGATGCACTCAACTTATATGGATGAAGCAAATGCTAGTAGACTACGGATTCAACCAAGGTACTCTCACTCTCTTTTGTGATAACATGAGTGCTATTAATATTTCCAAGAATCCGCTTCAACATTCTAGAACTAAGCATATTGACATCCGCCATCACTTCATTAGAGAGCTTGTTGAAAATAAATGCATAATACTTGAACATGTAGGTACTAATGATCAACTTGCGGACCTATTTACTAAACCCTTAGATGCTACTCGATTTAAAACTCTTAGTAGATCTATTGGGATATGTCTTGTGGAGTGATGTGTTCTATGATTGACCCCATATGGGGAACTCAAGCAAAGAGAGCTATTTTGCATTCTTGTCACTTGCAGAAAATTTGAAATAGCTTATGCCTCTTCTTTTAATTGCTTGAGTAAGCTTGGTTGTACATATGTATATATGTTTTCAATTCTATAAGTGTGAACCTTGCTTGTTTACAATCCATGTCATATTTATGTTCAAATATGCATTTTTGGACTAGGAGATTTACATAGGAAGTATGATGTGAATGACCTATAGTTATCTCCATGACATGATGATTCTTAAATAACATGCTAATGTTAAATGAAAAAGCATGAAATTCATATAACATGCTCACATGAAAAGCATGAATTGATGATTGAATATTCTTAAAATGCAAAACTTGTGTAAAAGCTTATGAGACTCAAAATGAATAAAGGATCTTGTATCCGTTCAAAGGAATTTACATTCCAAATGTCTCTCTTTCTTTATTGGTTGAACATGGCTACTATCATACTGATATCTTATCCGGAAAAATCAAATAGGGTGCAAAGTCGCTCATGCCATGTTTCGCTTATAAAGTTGGATATAGTTACTCTTAAATTGAAATCAATAATCTCTATATCCTTGCTTTTCCCATGACATTGGTGAAATTGGTTTGAATTCTTATTAGAAACCTTTGTCATTTGCTTTGCCAAATACCATTGTATTTTGGACTTGAATGCTATATGTCTTGTATGCAAAGCATGTTGGATTCACACATTTTCTCAAATAAATCTCCTTGTTTCTCTCCAATTAATTGAGATGCATAAAGTGACTTATATGTGTATGCAAATATCTTGCATGCTTCTATCTCTCTTTGCCTTGAGTGACCCGATTGGGGACTACTCCTTTGCCTATATTATGACAAAAAGGGGGAGTAAGATATGGTAAGGGGAGATGCAAATTGGTGTTGCAATTGTGCACTTTGGGGAGATAACACATTGATGGGGAGTAACCCTTTGAGGGGGAGCATTGCATTTATCATACATTGCACATATTTTGTAATGTTGTGCTTAAATTCTAAAATTGCAAATGCTGGTTTTAATATCACTTGATTAATCTCACATGTATTTTTTTTGGAAAAATATAGAAACTCTGTTTTGTAGGGTTGGTTGTTCTACAAGAGATTGGAGCATTGAAGATTTTATTTTGTTTATTATCTCTTTGTATTGTAGAAGATCTATGTTATCCCATTGTTTCTATTTTTATGTGAGGAATCAATGTGAGTGATGGTTTTGTCACGAAATAGCCAAAGGGGGAGATTGTAAGGATTCCCGTAGTTTTTAATTGGCTTATTTCGTGATCAAACCATATGTGGGGATCATGTAAGGGTAGCTTAGGAATGTGTTCGAGCTCAAGGCCCTTGCAAGTGTTAAGCACTCCGAAGGTAATACTCTAAGTGCTTACTTGTCTTGAAGAGATAGTTGCACACACTCACAACTCATGCATATGCTTATTCCTTATATGTTGTGGTTCTTATGGTTGTGCATTAATGTTCAATTAAACATCTCTTCTTGCTTGTTATTTTGATTGCATCTTGTGATTACATATCATAGCATTTTAGGCTTTTAGGATGCATCTTAATTAACCTTTTTACCCCTTGCATGATTTCTTGTGGGGTTCAAAGGTGTGGGCTGTGCGCTGGTCCTCAAGCGCCTGACCAGCGCAGCTCACCAGAGCAAAACGCCCAGTGGCGTGACGCTGGTCGTGCGCTGGTCCACCAGCGCAGGCCCACCAGCGCTAATCGCCCAGTGGTGCTCCGCTGGTCGTGCGCCTGTGTGAGCGTTGGTCGTCCAGCGCCCTTGCAAAAATGTGCTTGTGCGCTGGTCGTGCGCCTGTCGTCCAGCGCAGGTCCACCAGCGCACAGAGCAATTTTCTGGCGCGTTTTCAAAACGACCTCACTTCACTTATGGCCTCTATATATATGCTAACTTGATTTTAGGTCATTTAAGAGAGTTCATATTCAAGCTTCATACTTAGGATATTTTTCAAGACAAGAAAAATACACAAAGAACTCATTTTTAATTACTCAAACACTTTTTCATGATCATCAATCATCATCTAGCATCATCTTTGATCATCTAGATGTCATCTAGCATGGATTCTGTAGGGAAAAATAATAACAAAAGTGGTAAACGCAGCGGAAGCGATACTAAAAACGATTTAGTGACTTTTAAAATTTTTCCTTTATGAACCTTAAACCCTTTTAATCAATAAACATGCATATATATTAACAAAAGTAAATTACCTTTTGTCGCGTGATCCGATTGACTTACGTCGATGGTAATCCGCAAGACCTTCAATCCGAGCACGAACGTGGATCACCTAGGAGCGTGGTCTCCCTTTCCTTTGAATTGCAAACCTGTGAATGGACCAAACAAAAACTTTCTTTTCTTTGTTAGTCACAAAACAATCAAAAGAATGTCAAAATTATTCCGGTCACTTTTGAGTTCTCAATCTTATGATCGAAACTCGCGTGAACCTAGATCGATATCGTATACACAAGCTTATTGATGATTAAGCAATAGTATACTATCAAAGAATAATTTCACACTCCTTTTTGTCTTTCTAGAATAAAAACTCTCTCTTGGAATTAAGAAGAAGAAGAAAGAAATAAAAACTCAAGCACCAAAACTTGTGGTGGCCGAACCCTATAAGAACCCTTATATAGGTTGGCCGAATTTTTTTCTTCTTTTTCCTTTAGGGTTGCCAAATTCTATGTAGTCTAAGATTAGGGTTGGCCGAATTTCATCATGTCACTTATATAGGGTGACTAAAATTCAACCCTAATTCTTTTCAACTTTATAGACTTCAAACCCTAATCCAACTCCTTGATTTTTATTCTTTTATTTTGACTAAATAAAAAGACTCCTTATTTGATTAAATAAATAAAACTAATTTATTTATTTCCTTGTCAAACAAGTCTTTTACTTTTAGGAAAGATTTGTTTCTTTAATTAAACAATTAATCAATAAATTAATTAATTCTTATTTAATTAAAACAAATGAAACAAAATAATATTTTAGGTTAAAATTTTAACCTTGCCGCCCCACTTGTATAAGATTGGGCCTAACATTATTTTCTTATTTCATTTAATCCATTGGACTTTAAATAAAAAGCCCACATGTGAACCAGACCCATTCTTACTAAAAGAAACAAGCCCACATGTCTTTCATTAATATATTAATATAATTGAGCAGCCCATTACATAAATAATGTGCAAATTATATTCTTAATATATTAAATGCAATTCTAGATGGACCCTTAAATTGGTCCGGTAGAATATATCAAGTGATCCATGCAAGTCCGTGTGGATTGGGGATCTTGGCGGGCCATCTAAATTTAAGCTTCAATAGACATAACTTAATCACAATCAACAAATGATTCACTTAGGTCCGATCCATTAATTTTAACTCATTCCACTAAAGAGCTAAAATTGAACTCTTAAATAAAGATAGAAAAGGAAGATGCTCCTCATTCATACCCTAGACAATCATATTGGAGATAGTGTATCCTCGTGATTAATATCAGTAATCGCCAAGAGTTCATAGACCGCCTATAACTCTCCAAGTTACCATATTTACTCATATGACCACGTTTTGAACTTGGATATTTTGACTTGTCCAGAAGCCATGTTTTCAATAGACACTATTGAAAACTCAACGTTGAGATTTAAAATCCAATTACCTCAAAACATCCATATGATGATATTATACTCTCATTTAATTAAATGGAGCCACGATGTCCATATCTATAAATGAAGTCCTCTATCGATTAACAAACGAATATCACCAAACTATCGAGGATAGACTATGCGATATAATCGTACTCATTGATAACTCAAATGATATCACTTGCAACCATAAGTCCATCATTTATCTCAGGATTAAGATAGACTCTCCGATTGTCCTGATAATGAAAAGACTATTATCTATTGACGGTTCTAGATAAAGCTTTTCATTGTGATCCAGTTCAATGCACCCAGTGCACTAGATCCTTTTGCTCGAAGACACTCCGATGATTTTAGACTCATCATATCTCATTTGATCCCACTCAAATGCTAGCAAAAGAATTCTACAACTTTAACAAGATAAAGGTGCCCAACCTTTAACTTAAGTTGTGAACATTATTCAAGACTAACTAAAGAATTGTGTCTACCACATACATATCCAGATGTACGAACAATTCTTCTTTTCCCATAGTCTTTAGACCTTATGATTATTTACTTTGACAATTATAATATAAACTATAAATGCTATACGATTTGTTAAACCATAAATCACTTTATTAATATGAAAAAGATTGTTAATTACAACATTACACTCTTGCTATTGAGCATAATCCTAACAGATTCTTCATCATACTTTGCTTGGTAAGCTTTTCACTAATATCTTACATATTTTGTGTTTCTCTTATCTAGCAATCTCAATTAATTACTTGTTTGTTATTTTTGTATGCTTTGGATACAAGATTGAGATTAGTATGATGTATGTTTGAGAAGTTGTATTGTGCTAGCATATTAGGTTTTGTGCTTAATATTGATTAGCTAAACTAATTGACATGTCATTTAGTTTTGATGTCTAGGATTGTTCTTAATTGCAAATTCATCATCTTAGATAAGCATATAGGGTTTCCCTTGCTCTATGTTGCATTTGGATATTCATATATTCACTTAGGGTTGTTATTCTCTTCTAGAGAAAGTAAGTCTTGTGTGTAGCAACCGGGATTAGGTTGCTTAGATCACAAGCAAATTGGACTAGGTTCACTCATACCGGGATTAGGTAGGTGTGTGATTACTTCCGGGATTAGGTTGTAATTGTGTACACATTTAGTGGATTCGAGGTTCGAGTGTGGCTTACTTACTAGCCCGTGGTTTTTCCCGTGAGGGTTTCCACGTAAAAATCAAGTCTTATTTAATTTCCGTATTTTATACTTGATTTATTGCTTTATCTATTTAGGGGTAAATTCGTAATTTTGACTAACACGAGAAATTGTGTAAAAAGTGTAAAATCTATTCACCCCCCCCCCCCCCCCCCCCCCCTTCTAGATAGTTTTATACACACCGTGCTATATTTAGTTTCATGACTTATGTCTCATGAGATACACATAGCCAAAT
Source organism: Acer saccharum (assembly GCA_030490815.1). Taxonomy (NCBI): domain Eukaryota; kingdom Viridiplantae; phylum Streptophyta; class Magnoliopsida; order Sapindales; family Sapindaceae; genus Acer; species Acer saccharum. The sequence continues at coordinate 27,346,917 of CM059869.1, read as the reverse complement.
CTCGAGTAATCATCTGTGAAAGTGATGAAGTACTCATATCCACCTCTAGCTTGAATGCTCATAGGACGACATACATCAGTGTGTATTAATCCTAAACATTCAGTGGCTCTTGTGCCTTTGGTCGTAAACGACCTTTTGGTTTTTTATCTTCCAAACAGGATTCACAAGTTGGTAGTAACCTTTAAGTCACTTAAAGGTCCATCACTAACTAATCTTTTAATCCTATTAAGGTTAATATGACCTAGGCGCAAATGCCATAGGTAGGTTTCATCTTTTGATAATTTTAATCTATTAATTGGGCTGTTGTTGCAAGCTGAAAAACTTAAGTTCGATCTAACTACTCCTAAACCACCTGCTCATAATAATGAATCTAATAATGTGCAAAGAGACGAGTATGAGCAGTGGAAGACTTCAGATGATATGGCCAAATGTTACATTATGGTCACCATTTCCAACATGTTGCAATAGCAGCATGAAGGAATGGAGTCTGCTGCTGATATAATGATGTCTCTAGAGGAGATGTTTGCTGTGAGGTCTAGGTCGACTAAGAGAGAGGCAGTGACTGTTTTTATGAATCTTAGAATGAAACCTGGACAGGCTGTGAAAGATCACATGATGAAAGTCGTAGCACATCTCAATATTGTAGAACTTAATGGTGCTGAGATAGATGGTGAGACAAAAATTGACATGATTGTCAACTCACTGTCACATTCCTTTGATCAGTTCAAGTTGGACTACACCTTGAACAATAAGGAATACACCTTGCAAGGCCTGATGCAAGATGTTCAAAGTGCTGAAAAGATCCTTGTGAAAAACAAGGGTCAAGAGATTCATATGGCTGGTAAAGTTGCTACTGTTAAGACCTGTCAGAAGGTCAAGAAACAATAGAAGAAAAAGCAACTTGGGCCTACCAAGAAAGAGACCAAGAAATTAACCAAGATCAAAGGGAAGTGCTTCCTTTGTGGTGAAAAGGGACATTGGAAAAGTAATTGCCCAAAGTCTCAGAAAAAGAAGGAACAAGGTAATATTAATTATCTTGAAACATGTTTTCTGGTAGATTTTACAGATTCTTGGATCATAGACTCTGGAGCCACTAATCATGTTTGTTATTCCTTGTAGGGGTTCCAGGAAAGGAGAAGGCTGAGTAAGAATGAAATCAACTTGCGTTTGGGCAATGGAGCGTTGGTGTCTGCCAGTGCAGTGGGAGATATGAGAGTTAATCTAGATTCTTTTAGGCATTTAGATTTAATAGACGTTATTATGTACCTCAATTCAAGAGGCATTTAATTTAAGTTTCTTGTTTAAATAAATTTTGGATATTTAGTTACTTTTAATAAAGATTTTATTATTAGTAAGAATGACAAATTTATTTGCAAAGGTACATTGGAAAACGGTCTATTCTATTTACAGAGAAATATCTCTCACTTGTTAGACACAAAATTAACGCAACCATTTTCCATGTGATATAATTATCTCCAGTTAAAGTATTATCTTTCAGGATGTTCATTAGGGATAGGGTCATGATTTTTGAATAAAAATATATATATATATATATATATAAGTAAATAATCATGATAAAGCACTTTCGAATATTTATCTTGAATTAAATAAATAACTCAATTGTAAAAATTCAATGGTGATCCAACACCCATAAATGTTACGCCTCCTTTGGGAGTTCGTACCATTTACTAGTTGGACTAGGTCCCACCTAATTGTTAACATAACAACCAGCGTTTTCAATTTTAGCCTTGCGATTTTATTGACTTTATTGACAAGAACTCTTGGGAGGATATCAATAAAATCACATTGAGTGTGTTACCAAGATATCGACCCTCAATATTTTCTCTCATGAAAATCCCTCCTTTGAGAGTAGATCTCGTTTGAGTCAATTGTCTAGTCAATCCTTGTAAGGAAGTATCTTGCTAAATTCCATTCATGGATACCCCTTTGGGGGTAATCACACGAAACATAAAGCTCAACAAACCTTGGAGGCCATAGGTGTTTCAAAACACCTTCTCCCACTCAATTATTTAAGGCGTGTGATTAAATTCCATAGAATGATTTACCAAGTTATCTAGATGCCAATTAGATACCTAAATCATTCAATGCATGTTCATACCAAAAGAGATATATGAGTGACACTCCTATTCTATATGACATGTTATCATACAACAACAAATATTGTAATATTTACGAAAAATAAATAGCCACAATTTTGGTCCATCCTAGAAAAGCAAGTAAATTATATTTGTTTGGAATACAAAAACTCCTTTCTTGGCGAACAAGACTTCAAGTGGCCATCGTCCACTTGCGCACCCAAAGCCACATGTGGCTGTCCCAAACGCACACCTTGGCTGCCTGGTATGGGTGTGCGCAGCCCTCACCCTTATGGGCAAGCCGTGCGCAGCCCATACCACATCAAGGGTGTGCACGGGTACTTGGGTTTGGTTCCGGTTGCTTCCATTCTTTAAATCTTCGAATCTTCGATACTTTAATATATTACATCATATTTTTAACAATAAAATCACTGCAGATTTTTTTTTTAATCACCGAAGTATTTTAATACAATAAAAAACTGCACTATTTTAATAAAAAAAACTGCAGTATTTTTTAATACATTAAAAATTGCATATTTTATTACAATAAAAATAAAAGAGAGCTTAGCAACTACCAATAAGGAATTATGGCGATGATAGACCACCCTTCTTGTTACAATTCCGAAAAAAAAAAATACATTGAAATTCTAGGACCAAAATCAAGCAACAACAATTTATATAATTATAATAACATATATAAATCCATACATTCCAATGTAATTATATATGAGAATACCTAGAGTGCCATCTCTTTCTAAAACATGCATAATCACAATAAAAAGAAATAGATTCACGTACGTATACATTAATTAATCAAAGGGTACAACCAGGCTCTGATACCAATTGTAGGGAAAAATATGTGCATGCAGCGGAAATGAGACTAAAATAGGTTTTAGTATGTTTTAAAATTTTTCCTTAAAGATGAACCTTAACCCCTTGATTAATTAACATATAACTAAAAGTATCGTACCTTTGTCGCGTGATCTGATTGACGTTGCGTTGATGGTAATCCGCAAGATCTTCCAATCTAATCACGAACATGAATCACCTAGGAGCGTGGTCTCCCTTTCTTTGAATTGTATACCTGAGGATGGATAACAAAACTTTTTCTTTTTCGTTAGTCACTAAACCTCCAAGAGATAACAAAGAACGTTCCGGTCACTTTTGAATTCTCAATCTAATGATCGAAACTCGTGTGAACCTTATTCGAAGTTGTGCACAAAGCCTATTGATGTATAAGCTACTAGTGCACTATCGAAATAAAACGATCTCTTCTCTTTTTCTCTCTTGGCCGAATTCTCACACTAATCTCTAGAGTTGGATTTTATTTTTCTCAATCAAAAGAAATTAACTCTCAAGCCTAGCAAGTAGGGTGGCCGAATTCTATCACTTCTAACCGAATTCCTTGCTCTTTAATTTAGGGTTGGCCGAATTCTCTTGATAGTCTTGTAGGTGGTGACCGAAATCCTCTACAAAAAAGGATTATGTTTCCACAAAAGACTCCTATCAAACTTTTTAGAATTCAAACCCTAATCCAACTCTTTAGTGTATTTGTGACTGTAAGGTTCCCATTTGTTGATTGGCTCATTTCGTGGACAAACCACATGTTGGGGTTCTTTGTAAGGGTAGCTTAAGTGTTGGTGTTATTGCTAAAGCCCTTTCAAGACCTCGTCTTGATAAGCACCGAAGGTAAATTTCTATGTGCTTACTTGTCTTGAAGAGATAGTTGCACACACTCACAACTCATGCATATGTTTAATCCTTGTATGTTGTGTGTCTTATTTTTGTGCATTAATGTTCATTAACATCTCTTCTTGCATGTTATGTTGATTGCATCTTGCATATCCAATTGCCTTGTCATGCTTAGACTTAGGATTGCATTTTTGCAATAGGCGCTCTACAGAAGCGCTGTACGAACAGCGCCCATCGAGCGCTGTACAGACCTGATCGATTTAATTCGGTCACTGTACAGGAGTTGTACAAAGCACTGTACATACAGCGCCACTCTGTTTTCCCGAGAGAACAGAGTTGGGGCACTGTACAGGCGCTGTACAGAGGCGCTCTACGTACAGCGCCCAAGGCAAAATAGTGGTGTCACTTATCAAAACGACCACACTTCATCTTGACACCCTATATATATGCCACTTTGACTTTAGGTCAATCAAGAGAGTTCATATTCAGATTTCATACTTAGGATATTTTTCAAAGAGAAGAAAAATTCCAAGAACTCATTTTTAATTACTCAAACACCTTTTCATGATCATCAATCATCATCTAGCATCATCTTTGATCATTTAGATGTCGTTTTGCATGGATTCTTCATCACACTTTGCTTGGTAAGCTTTTCACTAATATCTTACATATTTTGTGTTTTTTCTTAACAAGCAATCTCAATTTATTACTTGTATGATTTTCATATATCTTTTGATACAAGATTGAGATTAGTGTGTTGTATGTTTGAGAAGTTGTATTGTGATAGCTAATTAGGTTTTGTGCTTAATCTTGATTAGCTAAACTATTTGACATGTCATTTAGTGTTAATATCTAGGATTGTTCTAATTGCATATTCATCATCTTAGATAAGCATATAGGGTTTCCCTTGCTCTATGTTGCATTTTGGATATTCATATATTCACTTAGGGTGTTAATCTCTTCATTAAGAAGTAAGACTTGTGTGGCTTCCGGGATTAGGTTGCCTTTTGTCACAAGCAATTGTAAGTCTTGTGTGATGACCGGGATTAGGTCGTACACCGGGATTAGGTGTTCACATAAGCAATTGGACTAGGTTCACTCATATCGGGAGTAGGTAGTGGTAGTGAGTTACATACCGGGATTAGGTTGTAATCTTCATTATCATTAGTGGATTCGAGGTTCGAGTGTGGCGTACTTACCAGCCCGTGGTTTTTTCCGTGAGGGTTTCCACATAAATATCAAGTGTGATTTAAATTCCACACATATTACACTTGTTATATAAATTGGCTAGTCAGGGGCATTTTCGTAATCTTGACCTTACACGAAAAATTGGGTAAAATCGATTAAAATCTATTCACGCCCCCCCCCCCCCCCCCCCCTCTAGATTAATATTAGACACACCGAGTATTTGTTTCAGTGACCATATCAAAGACTTCCTAATTTGACTAGATAAATAAAATCCTTTTATTTATCTTCTTATGAAATAAAGTCTTTTACTCTCATTCTTACTAAAAGAAACAAGTCCACATGCCTTAATACAATTCTAGATGGACCCATAAATTAGTCCGGTAGAATATATCAAGTGATCCATGCAAGTACGTATGGATTGGGGATCTTGGCAGGCAATCTAAATTTAAGCTTCAATAGACATAACCCAATCACAATCAACAAATGATTCACTTAGGTTCGATCTATTAATTTTAGTTCATTCCACTAAAGAACTAAAATTGCACTCTTAAATAAAGATAGAATAAGTAAAAGTTCCTCATTCATACCCTAGACAATCTTATTGGAGATAGTGAATCCTCATTAATAATATCAGTAATCGCCAAGAACTCATAGACCGCCTATAGCTCTCCAAGTTACCATATTTACTCACATGACCACATTTTGAACTTGGATATTCCTACTTGACCAGAAGCCATGTTTTCAATAAACACTATCGAAAACTCAACGTTGAGATTTAATATCCAATACCTCAAAACATCCATATGATGATATTATACTCTCACTTAATAAATGGAGCCACGATGTCCATATCTATAAATGAAGTCCTCTATCGATTAGCAAATGAATACCACCAAACTATCGAGGATAGACTATGCTATATAATCGTACTCATTGATAGCTCAAATGATAACACTTGTAACCATAAGTCCATCATTTATCTCAAGATTAAGATAGACTCTCCGATTGTCCTGGTAATGAAAAGACTTTTATCTACCGATGGTTCTAGATAAAGTATTTTATTGTGATCCTATTCAATGCACCTAGTGCACCAGATTCTTTTACTCAAAACCACTTTGATGATTTAGACTCATCATAACACATTTGATCCCACTCAAATGCTAGCAAAAGAATCTACAACTTTAACAAGATAAAGGTGCCCAACCTTTACCTTAAGTTGTGAATATTTATTCAAGACTAACTAAATAATTGTGTCTACCCCATACATATCCAGATGTACGAACAATTCTTCTTTTCTCATAGTCTTTTGAGCTTATGATTATTTACTTTGACAATTATAATATTCAAACTATAAATGCTATAAGATTTGTTAAAATATAAATCACTTTGTTAATATAATAAGATTGTCAAAAACAATATAACACTCTTGCTATTGAGCATAATCCTAACAGTTGAGTGTATCATGGGACTGGTCATGTCTTTGAGTGTCTATCTTTTATTCATCATAGTGGATTACGGTTTGCCGGTGGTTGTGGATTCAACCTGTGAATGTTTCCTCTTCAGAGGTTTTACCACGTAAAAATCAATGTGTCAAATGTCTCTATCTCTGTCTCTCTATAATTGTATGTATGATCAATATATTTTGTTTAAGATCTTCATTTCCTGACATCCTTTTAAACAAGATTTTTGTAGAGATTGTTTCTTGTATCTTGTAAGTGTTTGAACATTGTATCTTGTGATATTCTATATCAAGTTGTAAAGTTTTACTTAGTGAACTTGCATTGTAATATTCAAAGTACAACTTGTGGATTTTGCTCTTTATTGAATATACTTGTATATGAGATACATTGTTTCTTGGTATTTGTTTTGTAGACTAAGGGTGGTGAATTAAGCATACATGTGTTAATTGTTTTCTCATAACAATCATGTTAAAGGTTAATTTGTATGCTCACCAAGGTTTGGACAATAATCACGAAAAAGTTTTAAAATTAGAGTGTCAACCTATTCACCCCTCATCAAGGTTGTTTAGTATAACCTTGTAGATATTTTCAAAAATGCCTTATGGGCCATTCGGAAGCTAAATCTAGACCATGACAAAGCCGAAGAGGAAAGGAAGCTCCAACTCAATGAACTAGAAGAGTTTCGGTTAAAGGCTTATGAAAGCACAAGGTTCTACAAGGAAAAGACTAAGTTTTACCATGACAAGGGTCTTAGAACAAAAGAATTCCATCCTGTTTGTTCTACTATTTGAATCCCATTTAAAATTGTTTCTGAGAAAGCTTAAATCAAGATGGATGGGACTGATCGCGCTCATAATGTTCACATTTAGCGCTCCCTTTTCCTATCTTTTTGTACTTGTTTCTCGGGTAAAACAGGGTATTTAACGGATAAATAAGTGTTTCAGGTGATTAGGGAAGTTCAGGGACATAATTGTCATTTTTGACAATTTAGGGGCAAAAGTGTAAAATTCAGGACTTTATTGCAAATTCTGTGAATAAGGGAAAGATCAGGGGTGCAAACTGTAATTAGCTAGCAAAGCACAGCGTTAGCACCACGTCACCCCTGGAACGGCGTCGTTTTGGCTTGGCTTGAGTCACGCTTGACGTCACGCTGACGTCAGGTCGTCTTCTTCAGCAAACCGGGTCGACTCGCGACCCGATTGACCCGACTTCGACTCAGTTCGACCTGGCATCTTCTCCGGCCAATTTCAACGGTTTTTCTACTAGTTTTCTGGTGTTTCTCCGCCCAGATCCTAAGCCCACTCCACGCCGGTCCTATTGCACCCATTTTCAAGCTCCCATGCAAAGGTTTCCATCTCCTTCAAGTCCTCCAAACCTCTATGGAAGTCCAAGCTTGCAAGCTCATCCCAGCGGCTTCCTTCCCGCGAACCAGAACGTCTAAGCTCGCCAAATCTCCACGGTTTCATGCTGCAGGAAAGTACTAGCAGTTCAGAAGGAAGAAACTCACTACCGACCTCCATATTTCAATCGCGAGCTTCGCCGGCGGGCACAAACCAGCCGGCCAGTGGTTCTGAACCCGCTGGGACAACCGACATGAAGATATTTTCATCCAAACCTTCCCCAAAATAGTTCCCTATAAATATACATCCTTCTCTAACCTAAAACACATCTCCCAAATATCCAAATTACACCCAAATAGTCTAGAATAACTTAGTATAGTTTAGAATAGTTTAGTGTAACTTAAACTCTCACCACACCCACCTCACCTTAGTTATTTTATGTAACTAAATATTGATGTTGGGAATTTGGTGTACTTTGTGTATTATCTATTCTATTTGTTGATTTTCTATGTTGAGCTTTAATTCATATATGTGTTGATTGAATTGAATAATTGATTAACATGTAATACAATTTAGACCATGCATGAATAACTCTTGATGTATGTGTCTTCATTAAAGGTTTTAGACTATCCTAGGTTATCAATAGAAATCAACTAAGAGATAGGGTGATAGCACTTGTACACCAATATCCCAACATCCCAAGCCTCATTACCACTTTTGTAAGACCATTGCATTAGATGGTAATTAGTTAGTTAGTTAGTTAGTTAGTTAGTGTAATTTAGATTAAAATCATCTTAATGTAATTGTAGTTTAATTAGTTTTAATTGATGTAGTGTAATTTAGATAAAATGCCATCTTAGTTTAATTTAGTTATTAATTAGTTTAATTGCTTGCTTGCCATCTTTTTAGTTTAATTGCTTACTTGCCATCCTCACCATTTACTTTTCTTGCATGTAAATATGTTGTAATTAGTGTAATTAGTATATAATATATATAAGACTAGAACCGATAAAAGGTACCTCACATCACTGTGGAACGAACTGTACTTGCCACTATGCGATCGTAATGATCCGTGCGCTTGCAGATAAATTCACACGCCCCATCATTTACCGACGGTTTAAAGAACTGTCGCGTTCGTGTCCCGCGTGCGCCGACCAAGTTGTTGGCGCCGCCGTGGATATTTTATTAGAACCGTTTCCGGGGCGTGTCAAGTTTATGGCGCCACTGCCGGGGAGAAAAAAGTGCAGCGTATATTTTGTTAGTTCTAGTCTTATTTTTATTTTCGTATTTTTATTGTTATTTTGTGTTTAGTCTTGAGTCCCTTAATTATCCACTAACCATATTGCAAATATGCTATAAGATACAAAGAATTAGATAGGTTTAGGGGTTTTCAGATTCCTTACTTATTACTTGTATAGCATGTGCTTGTGATAGTTTTTGGTGTGATTTTTGTGTGTGTAGGTGTTTCCGCGGGAATAAGCCCGCCCAACAAAGTCGCCGGGTTCTCTTGAACCTTTGGCGAGATACAACCGCGAGATAGAACCCGCTAGCCAGACGGAAGGAACTCGCGGAGATCACGGCGACTTCACATCCGCGGGACAAAGCCCGCTGGACAGAAGACACGAAGCCACCGCTTCGTCTAGAGGAAGCCACTGCGACTTCGTGCCGCGGGAATGAACCCACAACACAAACCCGCCAGCCACACCATGCACCAATACACTATGCCATGAAGCCACACCATCCTACGAATGCTAATTCTCAGGTCCAATCTTCTACTTTTGAGCTTTTACTTCAAGTATATCTATTGCTTAGCTTAAAAGTGTGAATTGATTGTGTTGCCTAGTGATTAGGATTGTTTTTTTTGTAATATGATTAGTGGTGGATAATTAGGATTGTATATATATGTTTACGTGTTAGTTGTAGATATTAGGATTGTATATATATGATTTTATTGTATTTTTGTTTTTATTTTTGTTGTTGTTTTTCAAACCATGTGAGATGCCCTGTTTTGAAATTTTGAGGTGAAATGTTTCTTAAAAACTGTACTAATCAGTGAAGAAATAAATTTTTCTGCCTGCGCTGTATTCATCATTTTTTCGATACGATTCCAACGATATAAATAACGTAAAGTTCTGGGTGGCGGTTTAAAAGTTATGAGTGTTTCTTCGACCGAAGGTCACAGACGTGCCCTGTTTTCAAAATTCTGCACGTGACCTATTTTCAACGTCTCACACTTTTCCAAATTGAATTTGAAATTTCCCTTAATGTAGTAGTGAAATATTCCTAGAGGGGGGGTGAATAGGTATAGGCTCCAAATTCTCCCAATTAAAAATAATGCAGAAAATTACAAGGCAAATGCACACTTGATTAGATTTAGCAAATGAATTGATTTCACTAAGACAAGAGTTAATCAATTTACAAGATATGCAATCAATGCAATATATGGAAGATAAAGAAAAGTAAAGCAAAATTGAACACAATGATTTTAACGTGGTAAAACCTCAATGAGGAAACATCCACGGGTTGATACCACAACCACCAGCGAAGCAATCCACTATGTGAAAAAGGACTTACACACTCAAGCTATCACTCATGATATCCGCTCAAGCTATCAACTCCTAATCTACCCTCGGACAAGTGAATCATAAAGCCTACTTCCTATCCGAGATGTATTCTACACCTCTAGAAAACAACTTCCTATCCAAGACGCTCACGTCTCTAGGAAGATTTCTTGCTTGCCTATCCGGATCCTCCCACCCTAGATAAGACTTCCTTGCTTGATTATCCGAGTCCTCCCGACTCAAATCAAGGCTTCCTTGCTCTATCCACAAAGCTTCACTCGCTTTGCTAGAGACTTCAACCTAATGCAAGGCTATGATCTAAAGTGATGCAAGTGATGCAAACACAAACAAATTAAGCTAGATGATCAATCAAACAAAATGTACATGTTCAATGATAGTCTAGAATATGATTTCAACACACAATCACAAAATTATCTAGAAATCAAGACATGCAAATCAATAAGAACAAAGGTATGAATATTCAATTTATCACACTAAAAACCTAGTTCTTAGATCAAGAAATAGAACCTAGAAAATAATATGAGATACATCATATATTCAATTTATAGAATCAATTTCACACACAATCAAGTTTAGCACATATACGTTCAAAACAAATCACAAAGCTAAAACTCAATTAAAAAATGATCAAACAATCCTAGCAAGTGATCTAACATACTTCTCAACAAATTTCATCAATCAAATAGTAAGAATCAAGAGATGATCAAAGATGAAATTGAAAAAGAAGAAGTTGAAACTACCATACTGACCACGTACTGAAAATGCATCAGCTGAGAAAAATGGTGAAGTCAGATACCTCTGGAAATGCTTGGGGTTTGTAGCTCTCTTTGAGAACAACAATTTTGGTTTTTGAATCAATTGATTTCGAGTTCGTATGAGAGAGATATGATCAAAACAAGTAAACAAAAATTGTAGAATTCTGCAGCAAATTTTCAAAGTGTTCTTCAAAATTCATCAAAGTGTGGAGGGAAGGAGGAGAGCTTAAAAGGAGGGAAGAGAGAATTTTTTACGAGCAAATCAGAAGCTGCCATGTCACCACCCCATGGGGGGGGGCACGTGGGGCCCACGGGAGCAGAGGGCTCCCTTGGCCGTGGGGCCCATGGCCTCCCACAAGGGCTGGCCTTGTGGCCACACGTGATCTCAACTTCTCTCGCGCGCTCTTTCGGATCTTCAGCCCATATCTTGAGCATCCGACCTCCGATTTCGAATCCGTTTTTGGATTACGAACCATGACTCCCTCATGCACGACTACGACTACTCAACTTTGAAAAATGGTTGAGAAATTATCTCAGAATCCGATGATGAAGTCAACACAACAAATGAGAACGAAACGTAGCATAGTCAACTTGTTTGGACTCGAAACCTTATGAATGAGTAACCGAAATGACCGAAACTCAATAAGGCATTAAATAAGAACATCTTCAAGTCCTAAACACAAAATATAGAAACAAATAAACACATATTCACACAAGCATGCCATATCAAAGAGATAGTCACAAAGCATGCAATTTCACAATGTTTGTCAATACAAGATCAATGCATGGGCATGCTATGAAATGTGTGAATGTGTTATACCAAATGTTTGAACCACGATGCAGGGAGACACATGTATGAATTGTGTGTGTGTGCGCTAACGCCTTGCAAGAGGATGGAAGTCAAGATTTACCTTTGACGTTTTTCACCTCTTGAAGACGACTTTTGCACTAGACGTTGCTCTTCACTCTTCAAGCTTCCTTTCTTCAAATAATGTCCTAAGCAACAACTAATACAATCATTAGAGTGTTTTGCATTGGAATTAAGCCAATACAAATCATAAACCTTACAATCTCCCCCTTTGGCTATTCCATGGCAAAAACACTCAACCTCACCATACAATGTTTCACTCAAATAAACTCAAAATGATAGCATACTCTCAATCTCACATTACAAAGAAATTCCTAGGCTAAAAAGTCTTCAAGTCTTCAAGAATTCCTCTTTCGGTCTTCAAAGTACCTATGAGAGAAAATAGCAACCAAAAAGAGATCTTCTCTAAAGAAGAATGGTGAGTTATTTAACCAAACAACAAACATAGAAGATATCCCTTATCTCATACACAAATGCATTATCTCAAGTGAATAAAATATGTTCATATTAAAGCATTCCCTTAGTTTCCCAATTCCCAAGGACCAACTATCCTTAACATTGTCAAAAAAGAATTCTTTCTCCCCCTTAAGACAAGAATTCTCCCCCTTAAGATAAAGTCACAATTAAGCACTAAGAGGAATAAGATTCACACAATTGGAACAATTTCCACACAAAGTGTGAAGTATACAAAATCTCCCCAATATCAAATATGGTGAGGTATACATTTTCTCCCCCTTTTTGTCAAGGAATAGACAAGGGACACAAGAGATAAAGAACGAGATACAAAGCAAACAAATCGTATAGAGAGCGAAAGTTGAATAAACTAAAGCTCCCCCTTAACATATGCTCCACATATTATCACCAAGTAGATTTGTTCACAAGGGACATCACACAATCACACAATCAAGCAATAAGAGAAAATATTTCATAACTTGTCAAAGTCTAAGAGAGAATCATAGATTTTCATTAATCTCTCAAAAATATTCTCACATTGCTAATGAATCAAGCACATAAGCAAAATGTGTGTGTGTGAATGCTTCTCAAATATATAGTAGGAGTAATTGTGATATCAACATGCAAACTCTATCCACACCTATCCATCTAAAGCCTTTCCAAAAATAGGTCAAACCGATATTCATCCGGTTTTTTGCTTTTAAAATGAATAGATATCAACATATGAGCGTGTGTGTGCATGTGGCTCGTTTTCCCATTTCTATTTGTCAACCTGAGCTTTTTCACAATTCTCAACTATACACCAATAAGCCTTTTATTTTTCATTTCTTTTAGGCTTAGAATCAAAGATTTTTTTTTTTTTTTTTAAATGATTCATTTCAACACTTCTTTGATTTTACTAACAAAAACATATACTCCTTATGGCGGCTTTCACTCATCACAATGGCGTAGCCCTTTCCTACATTGGGTGGCTTCACAACCAAGGTGTGTAGCCCTTTCCATGAGGGTGCTCGTTGATTACTATGTAGTGCCGAAGCAAAATGGATACATACCATAGGTCATCTATCATGTACTTAACAATAAACTTCTAGATGCATCCATTATCTACACTGTTAGGATTATGCTCAATAGCAAGAGTGTAATGTTGTAATTAACAATCTTTTTCATATTAATAAAGAGATTTCTGGTTTAACAAATCGTATAGCATTTATAGTTTATATTATAATTGTCAAAGTAAATAATCATAAGGTCTAAAGACTATGGGAAAAGAAGAATTGTTCGTACATCTGGATATGTATGTGGTAGACACAATTCTTTAGTTAGTCTTGAATAATGTTCACAACTTAAGTTAAAGGTTGGGCACCTTTATCTTGTCAAAGTTGTAGAATTCTTTTGCTAGCATTTGAGTGGGATCAAATGAGATATGATGAGTCTAAAATCATCGGAGTGTCTTCGAGCAAAAGGATCTAGTGCACTGGGTGCATTGAACTGGATCACAATGAAAAGCTTTATCTAGAACCGTCAGTAGATAATAGTCTTTTCATTATCAGGACAATCGGAGAGTCTATCTTAATCCTGAGATAAATGATGGACTTATGGTTGCAAGTGATATCATTTGAGTTATCAATGAGTACGATTATATCGCATAGTCTATCCTCGATAGTTTGGTGATATTCATTTGTTAATCGATAGAGGACTTCATTTATAGATATGGACATCGTGGCTCCATTTAATAAAATGAGAGTATAATATTATCATATGGATGTTTTGAGGTAATTGGATATTAAATCTCAACGTTGAGTTTTCAATAGTGTCTATTGAAAACATGGCTTCTGGACAAGTCAAAATATCCAAGTTCAAAACGTGGTCATATGAGTAAATATGGTAACTTGGAGAGTTATAGGCGGTCTATGAACTCTTGGCGATTACTGATATTAATCACGAGGATACACTATCTCCAATATGATTGTCTAGGGTATGAATGAGGAGCATCTTCCTTTTCTATCTTTATTTAAGAGTTCAGTTTTAGCTCTTTAGTGGAATGAGTTAAAATTAATGGATCGGACCTAAGTGAATCATTTGTTGATTGTGATTAGGTTATGTCTATTGAAGCTTAAATTTAGATGACCCGCCAAGATCCCCAATCCACACGGACTTGCATGGATCACTTGATATATTCTACCGGACCAATTTAAGGGTCCATCTAGAATTGCATTTAATATATTAAGAATATAATTTGCACATTATTTAAGTAATGGGTTGCTCAATTATATTAATATATTAATGAAAGACATGTGGGCTTGTTTCTTTTAGTAAGAATGGGTCTGGTTCACATGTGGGCTTTTTATTTAAAGTCCAATGGATTAAATGAAATAAGAAAATAATGTTAGGCCCAATCTTATACAAGTGGGGCGGCAAGGTTAAAATTTTAACCTAAAATATTATTTTGTTTCATTTGTTTTAATTAAATAAGAATTAATTAATTTATTGATTAATTGTTTAATTAAAGAAACAAATCTTTCCTAAAAGTAAAAGACTTGTTTGACAAGGAAATAAATAAATTAGTTTTATTTATTTAATCAAATAAGGAGTCTTTTTATTTAGTCAAAATAAAAGAATAAAAATCAAGGAGTTGGATTAGGGTTTGAAGTCTATAAAGTTGAAAAGAATTAGGGTTGAATTTTAGTCACCCTATATAAGTGACATGATGAAATTCGGCCAACCCTAATCTTGGACTACATAGAATTCGGCAACCCTAAAGGAAAAAGAAGAAAAAATTCGGCCAACCTATATATGTGTTCTTATAGGGTTCGGCCACCACAAGTTTTGAGGCTTGATTTTTTTTCTTTCTTCTTCTTCTTAATTCTAAGAGAGTTTTTATTCTAGAAAGACAAAAAGGAGTGTGAAATTATTCTTTGATAGTATACAATTGCTTAATCATCAATAAGCTTGTGTATACGATATCGATCTAGGTTCACGCGAGTTTCGATCATTAGATTGAGAACTCAAAAGTGACCGGAATAATTTTTGACATTCTTTTGATTGTTTTGTGACTAACAAAGAAAAGAAAGTTTTTTGTTTGGTCCATTCACAGGTTTGCAATTCAAAGAAAAGGGAGACCACGCTCCTAGGTGATCCACGTTCGTGCTCGGATCGAAGGTCTTGCAGAGTACCATCGACGTAAGTCAATCGGATCATGCGACAAAAGGTAATTTACTTTTGTTAATGTATATGCATGTTTATTGATTAAAAGGATTTAAGGTTCATAAAGGAAAAATTTTAAAAGTCACTAAATCATATTTTTAGTATCGCTTCCGCTGCGTTTACCACTTTTTTTATTATTTTTCCCTACAATTGGTATCAGAGCCTAGGTTGAACCCTTTTAATTAATTAATGTATATATACGTGGATCTATTTCTTTTTATTGTGATTATGCATGTTTAGAAAGAGATGGCACTCTAGGTATTCAAATATATAATTACATGTGATGTATGGATTTATATATGTTATATGTGGTTTGTTATTGCTCAATTTTGGCCCTAGATTTTCAATGTAATTTTTGTTTCGGAGTTGTAACGAGAAGGGTGGTCTATTATCGCCATAATTCCTTCTTGGTAGATTGCTAGGTTTTATTTTTTATATATGTGCAGTATTTTTTTTTTAGGGTTACTGCAGATTTTTTTATTTTTTTTGTATGTGCAGTTTTTTTGTTTGTAAAAATACTGCAGTGAATAAAAAAAAAAAAAAAAAAATTAATACTGCAGTATTTATTATATATATACTGCCGTAATATGTTTAGGTCTTAAAGATTCGAAGACACGAAGCAAAACGAAGCAACCGGAACCATGAACGAGCACCGTGCGCACCCTAGGAGTGGATTGGGCTGCGCATGGCAAGCCCAAGCTTGGTGGGCTGCGCACGGCAGCCCTGGAGTCCTCATGGGCTGCGCACGGCAGCCCCTTAGTGGGGTTGTGAGTTGTGCTCGCCCGTGGGTTGGGCCGAAGGATGAGCGTATGGTTGATGGGCCACCTGAAGATCTTGTATTCCTGACAATTGTAATTTACTTGTTTTTCTAGGATGGGCCAAAATTGTTGCTATTTAATTTATGCTTAAATATTACAATATTTGTTATTGTATGATAACATGACATATAGAATAGGAGTGCCACGCATATATCTCTTTTGGTATGAACATGCATTGAATGATTTAGGTATCTAAATTGGCATCTAGATAACTCGGTAAATCATTCTATGGGATTTAATCACACGCCTTAAATAATTGAGTGGGAGAAGGTGTTTTTGTAACACCTATGGCCTCCAAGGTTAGTTGAGCTTTATTATTTATTGGTAATCCCCCCAAGGGGCGTCCATGAATGGAATTTAGCAACATACTTCCTTACAAGGATAGACTAGACATTGGACTCAAACGAGATCTACTCCCCAAGGAGGGATTTTCGTGAGAGAAAATTGAGGGTCGATATCTTGGTAACACACTCAATGTAATTTTATTGATATCCTCCCAAGAGTTCTTGTCAGTAAAATTGCAAGGCTAAAATTGAAAACGCTGGTTGTTATGTTAACAATTAGGTGGGACCTAGTCTAACTAGTAAATGGTGCGAACTCCCAAAGGAGGCGTAACATTTATGGGTGTTAGATCACCGTTGAATTTTATGATTGAGTTATTTATTTAATTCAAGATAAATATTTAAAAGTGCTTTATCATGGTTATTTACTCATATATATTTTTGTTATATTCAGAAATCATGACCCCATCCCTAATGAACATCTTAAAAGATAATATTTTAACCGGAAATAATTATGTCACATGGAAAAGGAAAATTGGGTTGTTGCTGCAAGCTGAAAAACATAAGTTTATTCTGTCTGCTTCTAAACCACCTGCTCCTACTTACGAATCTCAGATTCATATGGTTGGTAAAGTTGCTACTGTTAAGGCCCGTCAAAAGGTCAAGGAACAACAGAAGAAAAAGCAACTTGGGCCTACCAAGATGGAGACCAAGAAAGTAACCAAGATCAAAGGGAAATGCTTCCTTTGTGGTGAAAAGGGACATTGGAAAAGAAATTGCCCAAAGTCCTAGAACAAGAAGGAACAAGGTAATATTAATTATCTTGAAACATGTTTTTTGGCAGATTCTATAGATTCTTGGATCATAGACTCTGGAGCCACAAATCATGTTTGCTATTCCTTACAGGGGTTCCAAGAAAGGAGAAAGTTGAATAAGAATGAAATCAACTTGCGTTTGGGCAACGGAACGTTAGTGTCTGCAAGTGCAGTGGGAGATATTAGAGTTAATCTAGATTCTTTTAGGCATTTAGATTTGATAGACATTTATTATGTACCTCAATTCAAAAGAAATTTAATTTCAGTTTCTTGTTTGAATAAATTTGGGTATTCGGTTACTTTTAATAAAGATTTTATTATTAGTAAGAATAACAAATTTATTTGCAAAGGTACATTGGAAAACGGCTTATTCTTTTTGCATAAAAATATCTCTCACTCGTTAGACACAGAAATAACGGAACCTAATCATAAAAGAGTAAAATTATCAACAGATGAAACCTACCTTTGGCATTTACGCTTAGGACATATTAACCTTAATAGGATTAAAAGATTGGTATGTGACGGACCTTTGAGTGACTTAAAGGTTGATGATCTACCAACTTGTGAATCTTGTTTGGAAGGTAAAATGACCAAAAGGACATTCTCTGCCAAAGGTGCAAGAGCCACTGAATGTTTAGGATTGATACACACTGATGTATGTGGACCTATGAGCATTCAAGCTAGAGGTGGATATGAGTACTTCATCACCTTCACGGATGATTACTCGAGATTTGGTTATGTGTATCTCATGAGACATAAGTCGGATGCTTTTGACATGTTCAAAGCATTCAAAGCTGAAGTTGAAAATCAGCTTGAGAAACACATAAAAATCTTGAGATCTGATCGTGGTGGAGAATATCTATCTGGTGAGTTTCAGCAATATCTTATTGATAATGGGATAGTTTCTCAGTTTTCTGCACCAGGTACACCTCAACAAAATGGGGTAGCAGAAAGGAGAAATAGAACTCTTTTGGATATGGTTAGGTCTATGTTGAGTTATTCAACACTTCCTATTTCTTTTTGGGGATATGCTTTACAAACTGCTATATACATTCTAAACGATGTACCATCTAAGTCTGTTCCTAAAACACCGCATAAGTTGTGGACTGGGCGCAAGCCTAGTTTACAACACTTAAGGATATTTGGTTGTCCTGCGCATGTGTTAAAAGGAAAGACAGAAAAGATGGAGTCCCGTTCAAAAACATGTATATTTGTAGGGTATCCAAAAGAAACTAAAGGATATTATTTCTATAGTCCTTCAGATCTTAAAGTATTTGTTTCGACAAATGCTAAATTTCTGGAAAAGGACTATATGAATGATTTTGTGCCTAGAAGTAGAATTGTCCTGAATGAGATGTCAGGAGATACAATTCCACGAGAGGTTACACAACCTAACCCAATTGTAAATTCTGATCCAACACAAGATCAACAACCTACTATTCCTCGTCGTAGTGGGAGGGTTAGAACACAACCCGAAAGATACATCGGTCTGGGAGAATCAGTGGAGAATCTCCCGGACGACGATGATCCCTATACGTACAAGGAAGCTATGGAGGATGTTGATAGTCGCCATTGGCAAAAGGCAATGCAATCCGAGATTGAATCTATGTTCGATAACAAAGTCTGGTCCCTTGTAGACTTGCCCAAAGGGATAAAACCCATTGGGTGCAAGTGGGTATACAAGAGGAAAAGAGGTATGGATGGAAATGTGGAAACCTTTAAAGCTAGATTGGTAGCTAAAGGGTATACACAGAAAGAAGGTATCGATTACGAGGAAACCTTCTCTCATGTGGCCATGCTTAAATCCATTAGGATACTCTTATCCATTGCAGCATCTTTAGATCTAGAGATTTGGCAAATGGACGTCAAGACAGCTTTCCTAAATGGAAGTCTTGATGAAAGCATCTACATGATGCAACCAGAGGGATTCATTGAAAAGGGCCAAATGGATAAGGTATGCAAGTTGCAGAAATCCATATATGGATTAAAGCAAGCATCCAGATCCTGGAACATAAGGTTTGATCAAGCTGTCAAAGGTTTTGGATTTATTCAGAATCCTGACGAACCTTGTGTATACAAAAGGATTAAAAGCGACAAGTTGGTTTTCCTGATTCTTTATGTTGATGATATACTACTCATTGGAAACGATGTAGGTGTATTGACATCAGTAAAAGAATGGTTAGCAAAACAATTTGATATGAAGGACTTAGGAGAAGCAAGTTTTATTCTAGGTATCCAAGTAATAAGGGATAGAAAGAATAGAACGATTGCATTATCCCAAGCTTCAAACATAGACAAAATCTTGTCTAGGTTTTCCATGCAGGATTCCAAGAAAGGTATGTTACCTTTCAGACATGGAATCAAGCTTTCTAAGGAACAAGTTCCTAAGAATGAGCATGAAGAGCAATTCATGAGTAGAGTTCCATATGCCTCGGTAGTTGGAAGTCTCATGTATGCAATGCTCTGTACTAGACCAGATATTTGTTTTGCTGTTGGCATAGTTAGCAGGTTTCAATCGAAACCTGGTCCTGATCACTGGACGGCAGTCAAGCATATTTTCAAGTATCTTAAGAGAACGAGAGATAATATGCTTGTATACTCTGGAGGGGATTTGGTTCCCGTTGGGTATACAGATTCTGATTTCCAATCAGATTCTGACTCCAGAAAAACCACATCAGGGGCTGTGTTTACTATTGGAGGAGGAGCTGTTATATAGAGGAGTATCAAGCAATCTTGTATTGCTGATTCCACCATGGAAGCTGAGTATGTTGCTGCATGCGAAGCTGCCAAAGAGGCTGTTTGGCTCCGCCAATTCTTGATTGACTTAGAAGTGGTTCCTAGTGCGAATAAGCAGATCACTATCTACTGTGACAACAGTGGAGCAGTGGCTAATTCGAAAGAACCAAGAAGTCACAAGAGAGGTAAACACATTGAAAGAAAGTATCATCTTTTAAGGGAGATTGTTCAAAGAGGTGACGTGACGATTACCAAAATCGCGTCAGCAGAAAATCTAGCGGATCCCTTCACAAAGGCTCTACCTCAGAAGAGTTTTGATGGGCATCTAGAGAACATGGGCTTGAGAGATATGACACATTTGCTATAGCGCAAGTGGGAGATTGTTAGGATTATGCTCAATAGCAAGAGTGTAATGTTGTAATTAACAATCTTTTTCATATTAATAAAGAGATTTCTAGTTTAACAAATCGTATAGCATTTATAGTTTATATTATAATTGTCAAAGTAAATAATCATAAGGTCTAAAGACTATGGGAAAAGAAGAATTGTTCGTACATCTGGATATGTATGTGGTAGACACAATTCTTTAGTTAGTCTTGAATAATGTTCACAACTTAAGTTAAAGGTTGGGCACCTTTATCTTGTTAAAGTTGTAGAATTCTTTTGCTAGCATTTGAGTGGGATCAAATGAGATATGATGAGTCTAAAATCATCGGAGTGTCTTCGAGCAAAAGGATCTAGTGCACTGGGTGCATTGAACTGGATCACAATGAAAAGCTTTATCTAGAACCGTCAGTAGATAATAGTCTTTTCATTATCAGGACAATCGGAGAGTCTATCTTAATCCTGAGATAAATGATGGACTTATGGTTGCAAGTGATATCATTTGAGTTATCAATGAGTACGATTATATCGCATAGTCTATCCTCGATAGTTTGGTGATATTCATTTGTTAATCGATAGAGGACTTCATTTATAGATATGGACATCGTGGCTCCATTTAATAAAATGAGAGTATAATATTATCATATGGATGTTTTGAGGTAATTGGATATTAAATCTCAACGTTGAGTTTTCAATAGTGTCTATTGAAAACATGGCTTCTGGACAAGTCAAAATATCCAAGTTCAAAACGTGGTCATATGAGTAAATATGGTAACTTGGAGAGTTATAGGCGGTCTATGAACTCTTGGCGATTACTGATATTAATCACGAGGATACACTATCTCCAATATGATTGTCTAGGGTATGAATGAGGAGCATCTTCCTTTTCTATCTTTATTTAAGAGTTCAGTTTTAGCTCTTTAGTGGAATGAGTTAAAATTAATGGATCGGACCTAAGTGAATCATTTGTTGATTGTGATTAGGTTATGTCTATTGAAGCTTAAATTTAGATGACCCGCCAAGATCCCCAATCCACACGGACTTGCATGGATCACTTGATATATTCTACCGGACCAATTTAAGGGTCCATCTAGAATTGCATTTAATATATTAAGAATATAATTTGCACATTATTTAAGTAATGGGCTGCTCAATTATATTAATATATTAATGAAAGACATGTGGGCTTGTTTCTTTTAGTAAGAATGGGTCTGGTTCACATGTGGGCTTTTTATTTAAAGTCCAATGGATTAAATGAAATAAGAAAATAATGTTAGGCCCAATCTTATACAAGTGGGGCGGCAAGGTTAAAATTTTAACCTAAAATATTATTTTGTTTCATTTGTTTTAATTAAATAAGAATTAATTAATTTATTGATTAATTGTTTAATTAAAGAAACAAATCTTTCCTAAAAGTAAAAGACTTGTTTGACAAGGAAATAAATAAATTAGTTTTATTTATTTAATCAAATAAGGAGTCTTTTTATTTAGTCAAAATAAAAGAATAAAAATCAAGGAGTTGGATTAGGGTTTGAAGTCTATAAAGTTGAAAAGAATTAGAGTTGAATTTTAGTCACCCTATATAAGTGACATGATGAAATTCGGCCAACCCTAATCTTGGACTACATAGAATTCGGCAACCCTAAAGGAAAAAGAAGAAAAAATTCGGCCAACCTATATATGTGTTCTTATAGGGTTCGGCCACCACAAGTTTTGAGGCTTGATTTTTTTTCTTTCTTCTTCTTCTTAATTCTAAGAGAGTTTTTATTCTAGAAAGACAAAAAGGAGTGTGAAATTATTCTTTGATAGTATACAATTGCTTAATCATCAATAAGCTTGTGTATACGATATCGATCTAGGTTCACGCGAGTTTCGATCATTAGATTGAGACCTCAAAAGTGACCGGAATAATTTTTGACATTCTTTTGATTGTTTTGTGACTAACAAAGAAAAGAAAGTTTTTTGTTTGGTCCATTCACAGGTTTGCAATTCAAAGAAATGGGAGACCACGCTCCTAGGTGATCCACGTTCGTGCTCGGATTGAAGGTCTTGCGGATTACCATCGACGTAAGTCAATCGGATCACGCGACAAAAGGTAATTTACTTTTGTTAATGTATATGCATGTTTATTGATTAAAAGGGTTTAAGGTTCATAAAGGAAAAATTTTAAAAGTCACTAAATCATATTTTTAGTATCGCTTCCGCTGCGTTTACCACTTTTTTTTATTATTTTTCCCTACATACACATATTCAACCACAAAAACTCAAAAACTAAAACATACAAGAGAAGCATTAGTGCACTTTTCAAAAAAATAAGATTTTCAAGCTCAAGTGCATGATCTAAAAACAATAAAAGATACTTGTTAAAGATCATTACTTCTCAAGTGAGTAGCTCTTAAAGACAATGATATTCAATTAAAGTTTTGCTCATCAAGCCACTCACAATCACACAAAGACATCAATCAACACAAATCATGCCAATGGACATTCTAAGAGTTTTAAACCTCTCTTTGTCCAAGGGCTTAGTGAACAAGTCCGCAAGTTGATTTTTAGTAGGCAAATGCTCTAGAGTAACAATAGAATGTTCAACTAGATCTCTAATGAAATGATGCCTAATGTCTATGTGTTTAGTACGGGAGTGTTGAACCGGATTTTTGGAGATGTTAATGGCACTTAAGTTATCACAATAAAGTGTCATTTTTCCTTGTTCTATCTCATAATCCTTAAGGATTTGTTTCATCCAAAGTAATTATGTGCATACACTTCCGACCGCAATCATACATACAATAACACATATCATGATTAAGATCAATGTTAACAATTATTATCAAAAGATCTTAAATGAGCAAATGTCAATGAGAACCATAAGAACACTATATTATTTCTCTAATATGACATGCTTCATGAAATAGTGCAAACAATGAGTTGAGAGATGAAAATTCAAGTAAGCAAGCAATGTGATATAGAGATACCTTTGCAAGCTATTTTCCATCAAATGTAAAGTCTTCACCCTTTTTATGAGTCCTCTTGGCTTGTTTGTCCTCATGACAACAACTTGTTGATGTGTCGTTCCAAGAGACTAAAGACTATACATTTCAACTCAAACAACAACAAAAATTTACTTTCTTTAAAAGTCATAACATGATTGTTACCATATAGATATCATAAAAACAACTTCTCAAAAAGTTAATCAATAAATTTTGACCATCATAGCAAATATGTGAGATAGCTAAGTTCATATCAAGTTATATAGAAACAAAGCTAGATAGCTAAGTAACTTAACAACTTGACACTAATCTTAAAGCTAACTCACATGTGCAATCTTACACTAATGGTAAGAGCACTCACCCTTGAACAATTTGGTTTTGGGTGAACCTACACAAACACTATCAAGATTCTTATTGACAACAATGTTGAAACTAGAATAAAGTTCTTCCATCTCTTGATTCACAATAATATCATTGATACTCTTCTTTTCAACATTACTAGCAACACATGCATTGTCAATTTTCACAAGGTTTTCATTCTTCACAATTCGGACATTCTTAACATGCTCTTTAGACATTATCATGCTTTTCATACTAAAAAGCTTTAGCATCTTTAAATGAAGTTCAATCTCTTTATCCCTAGATGCATTTCCTATTTCGCAATATTCAATATATTCAAAGCACTTGGG
This sequence comes from Acer saccharum, assembly GCA_030490815.1. Taxonomy (NCBI): domain Eukaryota; kingdom Viridiplantae; phylum Streptophyta; class Magnoliopsida; order Sapindales; family Sapindaceae; genus Acer; species Acer saccharum. The sequence continues at coordinate 27,322,569 of CM059869.1, read as the reverse complement.
CTTGGTATGACCTACGGTATTGCAAAAATGACATATGGGAACAAAATGAGAAATTTTACCTTCCGGGATTGAAGAAGCACAAATGGGAGTTTCAAGGGGTACCTTGTTCTTCAATTTGTTCTTGGTCTTGGAACGTCTCTTCTTAGGAGCTTTCATATCAACAATGACATTATCCTTGCTTGTAGGAAGTGATGCTTCTATGAGCTTCTCCTCAACTACCAAGTCACTTGAGCCTCCTAAAGACAAACTAGAGATAATCCTATCCCTTTCAAGAACAATCCCTTCAACTTCTCTAAGCTTCTTGGAAAGAGCATTCTTTTCACCTAAGAGCCTTTGAGTTGTTGAAACAAACTCATCCACTTGTAATTTGATCAAATCATTCTTCTCATCCACCTCACTTAAGGCTATCTTCAAACTATCTTCAAGACACTTCACCTTAGCCAAAAGATCACTATAGGTAGGATTCTCACTTAAGCACACTTGATGATTTGTATCAACCTCCTTGTCTAATAAATCTTGACAAACATTCTCTAGGATAGAATGAGAGGCCGTGAAGGCAACAAAGTTGCTCACAAGCTCTTCATCACTAGAAGACTCATCTCTAGAGCCTTCCTCCTCACTAGAGTCCTCATCATTGACCCATATGGTCTTTGAAGCACTAACACAAACATCATGATCATTTCTTAAGGCAATAGTATATCTAGAAGATAAAACATCAACAATCTTCTTTATAAAGATATTATTCATGTTAAACACATCATTATTGCCATCAACAAAAATATCATCAAGACTATGAATATGATCATGTGAAACACTCTTTTTCAACCAAATCTTCTTGACATTCTTCTTGACATGATTGTCATTAACATGCACAACATTCAAAGAGTTATCATTAGAAACATGTTTAGAAGAATGACTAGGAACATTTTTCACATCATACTTTTTAATCCAAGCTTTCCTAGTATGTTCCTTTACAAGATTATTGGCAATGTGCACAAGATCCAAAGGCTTCTTGGTAGCTATGGAAGTGCTCTTCTTATGAGACACTTTGGTTTGTTTACCTAATTGACAAGGTTTACAAACACTTTCTAGCTTACTACCAAGACTAGGTAGACCTCTAACAATGCAACCTTTTTCAAGCTCATTTATGCTCTTAAAGTTCATGTGGCCCAAACATTGATGCCACAAATCAAGCTTGTTGCACTCATGTGCCATGTTGCAAGTTAAAGGGTCTATCTCAAGACAATAGCAATTGTCTATAGACCTTTTGACTCTTAGGACAACATTGTCCTTTTTATCAATTATAGTGCACACATCTTTGTTAAAGCTAACTTCTTTATAAATTTCACACAAGTGAGTAATGCTTATCAAGTTAGCTTGTAACCCATCAACATACAAAGTGTTTCGAAGTTTAGGCAATCCGGGGATACATATTGTTCCCTTGCCTAGAACTTTCTTTTTGGTACCATCACCAAAAGTAACCCAACCTCCATCCTTTAAAACAAGATTCTTAAAGAACTTTTTGTTCCCGGTCATGTTCCTAGAGCAACCGCTATCTAGGTACCAAGAATAGGAGGAGTTGGCACGTAAAGCATATTGTGCAATATGACATTTAGATGTGTCTTTTCTAATCCACACATTTTTCACAACATGCCTCTCACTCTTACTTCTAACATGCTTTGACTCAATGTTAGGCTTCTTAACATGCACCTTGACCTCATTTGTCACATTTTCAAAAATATCAAACAAAGCATTATCAACTTTCTTATGCATAGTAGAGTGAGGCACAATACAAGATTTAGCAAGCAAGTCATCAACAACTTTTTTAACAACATGCTTTTCCAAGGTCTTCCTAGGTCTATTTCTATATCCATACATGGATGATTGCCTAGGTCCATTCAAAGACATATCATGAAAAGCATTATCAAATTCGCATTTCTGAATGTATTCAAAACACCTAGGTCAAATATGTTCTACCATATTACAATGATGACAAATAGGTATGAATTTGAGAATTTTACCATTTGCATTTGCTTCCATAGCATTTGGTCTTCTCACAATTTTACCTCTTTGAAGAGCAACCCTTGGTGCTTCACCTCTTCCATTTGAGGTTGATGCTTTTTGAATTTGATCTTGTTGCTTTTTGAATTTGATCTTGTTGAGTTCTTTCATTGAATTTCCTTGTTGATGTAGAGGCACCTCCGGTAGCTTTCATAGCTTTACCTTGAGTGAGTGTACCTATATTTGTTTCAATGCTTGCTTTGACAAAAGTAGATTTGTTAGATGAAGGAGTCTCCTTCTCATTGATATAACCCAAACCTCTTTTGTCATATGGATGCTTTCCACTTTTAATGAGGGTTTCAACTTTGTTAGAACTAGATGACATCTTGCTAATCATCCTATTAGCCTCATCAAGTTTCTCACGAAGCATCCTAAGTTCAATGGCATATTTTTCCGCTTTGTTATCACTAAACAAAACATCTTTATGTGATTTATCAAGCCATTGTTCATACTTTTTCTCTTGATTTAAATGCTCATTAAGTTTGGATTTAAGCACATTTTCAAGTTTCTTAGCATTAACAAGAGAACAATATCTTTGCTCAATTTCTTGCTTCAAGATACCAAGTCTATCATTGCTATCTTTAAGATTCAATTCTAGACTTAGGATCTTGTCTTTAAGTTCATTGAACTCTTTTGAGCCAAGATCATGATTCTCTAACTTCTTGTTGAGGGACATATTGACATTGGATAAGCGTTCATTTTCAAAAGTAAGATCAATATGTTCAACAAAAGAAGCCACATAGGAATACACTTCCTTAATCATGATTTTATCACAAACAAAAAACAAACACAAAAATACTACAAAGAAAGGATCAATCTAAGTGCGTTTAGATACCCGCTCTGATACCAAATGAAATTTCCCTTAATGTAGTAGTGAAATATACCTAGAGGGGGGGTGAATAGGTATAGGCTCCAAATTCTCCCAATTAAAAATAATGCGGAAAATTACAAGGCAAATGCACACTTGATTAGATTTAGCAAATGAATTGATTTCACTAAGACAAGAGTTAATCAATTTACAAGATATGCAATCAATGCAATATATGGAAGATAAAGAAAAGTAAAGCAAAATTGAACACAATGATTTTAACGTGGTAAAACCTCAATGAGTAAACATCCATGGGTTGATACTGTAGGGAAAAATAAACAAATAAAAGTGTTACACGCAGCGGAAGCGATACTAAAGACGATTTAGTGACTTTTAAAATTTTTCCTTTATGAACCTTAAACCCTTTTAATCAATAAACATGCATATATATCAACAAAAGTAAATTACCTCTTGTCGCGTGATCCGATTGACTTACGTCGATGGTAATCCGCAAGACCTTCAATCCGAGCACGAACGTGGATCACCTAGGAGCGTGGTCTCCCTTTCCTTTGAATTGCAAACCTGTGAATGGACCAAACAAATACTTTCTTTTCTTTGTTAGTCACAAAACAATCAAAAGAATGTCAAAATTATTCCGGTCACTTTTGAGTTCTCAATCTTATGATCGAAACTCGCGTGAACCTAGATCGATATCGTATACACAAGCTTATTGATGTTTAAGCAATTGTATACTATCAAAGAATAATTTTTCACTCCTTTTTTGTCTCTCTAGAATAAAAACTCTCTTAGAATTAAGAAGAAGAAGAAAGAAAATAAAAACTCAAGCACCAATCTTTGATGTGGCCGAACCCTATAAGAACATATATATAGGTTGGCCGAATTTTTCTTCTTTTTCCTTTAGGGTTGCCGAATTCTATGTAGTATGTGATTAGGGTTGGCCGAATTTCATCATGTCACTTATATAGGGTGACTAAAATTCAACCCTAATTCTTTTTAACTTTATAGACTTCAAACCCTAATCCAACTCTTTTATTTTTATTCTTTTATTTGACTAAATAAAAAAGACTCCTTATTTGATTAAATAAATAATACTAATTTATTTATTTACTTATCAAACAAGTCTTTTACTTTTAGGAAAGATTTGTTTCTTTAATTAAACAATTAATCAATAAATCAATTAATTCTTATTTAATTAAAACAAATGAAACAAAATAATATTTTTAGGTTAAAACCTTAACCTAGCCGCCCCACTTGTATAAGGTTGGGCCTAACATTATTTTCTTATTTCATTTAATCCATTGGACTTTAAATAAAAAGCCCACATGTGAACCAGACCCATTATTACTAAAAGAAACAAGCCCACATGTCTTTCATTAATATATTAATATAATTGAGCAACCCATTTACTTAAATAATGTGCAAATTATATTCTTAATATATTAAATGCAATTCTAGATGGACCCTTAAATTGGTCCGGTAGAATATATCAAGTGATCCATGCAAGTCCGTGTGGATTGGGGATCTTGGCGGGCCATCTAAATTTAAGCTTCAATAGACATAACCTAATCACAATCAACAAATGATTCACTTAGGTCCGATCCATTAATTTTAACTCATTCCACTAAAGAGCTAAAACTGAACTCTTAAATAAAGATAGAAAAGGAAGATGCTCCTCATTCATACCCTAGACAATCATATTGGAGATAGTGTATCCTCGTGATTAATATCAGTAATCGCCAAGAGTTCATAGACCGCCTATAACTCTCCAAGTTACCATATTTACTCATATGACCACGTTTTGAACTTGGATATTTCGACTTGTCCAGAAGCCATGTTTTCAATAGACACTATTGAAAACTCAACGTTGAGATTTAATATCCAATTACCTCAAAACATCCATATGATGATATTATACTCTCATTTAATTAAATGGAGCCACGATGTCCATATCTATAAATGAAGTCCTCTATCGATTAACAAATGAATATCACCAAATTATCGAGGATAGACTATGCGATATAATCGTACTCATTGATAACTCAAATGATATCACTTGCAACCATAAGTCCATCATTTATCTCAGGATTAAGATAGACTCTCCGATTGTCCTGATAATGAAAAAACTATTATCTACTGACGGTTCTAGATAAAGCTTTTCATTGTGATCCAGTTCAATGCACCCAGTGCACTAGATCCTTTTGCTCGAAGACACTCCGATGATTTTAGACTCATCATATCTCATTTGATCCCACTCAAATGCTAGCAAAAGAATTCTACAACTTTAACAAGATAAAGGTGCCCAACCTTTAACTTAAGTTGTGAACAATATTCAAGACTAACTAAAGAATTGTGTCTACCACATACATATCCAGATGTACGAACAATTCTTCTTTTCCCATAGTCTTTAGACCTTATGATTATTTACTTTGACAATTATAATATAAACTATAAATGCTATACGATTTGTTAAACCAGAAATCACTTTATTAATATGAAAAAGATTGTTAATTACAACATTACACTCTTGCTATTGAGCATAATCCTAACAATCTCCCACTTGCGCTATAGCAAATGTGTCATATCTCTCAAGCCCATATTCTCTAGATGCCCATCGAAACTCTTCTGAGGTAGAGCCTTTGTGAAGGGATCCGCTAGATTTTCTGCTGACGCGATTTTGGTAATCGTCACGTCACCTCTTTGAACAATCTCCCTTAAAAGATGATACTTTCTTTCAATGTGTTTACCTCTCTTGTGACTTCTTGGTTCTTTCGAATTAGCCACTGCTCCACTGTTGTCACAATAGATAGTGATCTGCTTATTCGCACTAGGAACCACTTCTAAGTCAATCAAGAATTGGCGGAGCCAAACAGCCTCTTTGGCAGCTTCGCATGCAGCAACATACTCAGCTTCCATGGTGGAATCAGCAATACAAGATTGCTTGATACTCCTCCATATAACTGCTCCTCCTCCAATAGTAAACACAGCCCTTGATGTGGATTTTCTGGAGTCAGAATCTGTATACCCAACGGGAACCAAATCCCCTCCAGAGTATACAAGCATACTATCTCTCGTTCTCTTGAGATACTTGAAAATATGCTTGACTGCCGTCCAGTGATCAGGACCAGGTTTCGATTGAAACCTGCTAACTATGCCAACAGCAAAACAAATATCTGGTCTAGTACAGAGCATTGCATACATGAGACTTCCAACTGCCGAGGCATATGGAACTCTACTCATGAATTGCTCTTCATGCTCATTCTTAGGAACTTGTTCCTTAGAAAGCTTGATTCCATGTCTGAAAGGTAACATACCTTTCTTGGAATCCTGCATGGTAAACCTAGACAAGATCTTGTCTATGTATGAAGCTTGGGATAATGCAATCGTTCTATTCTTTCTATCCCTTATTACTTGGATACCTAGAATAAAACTTGCTTCTCCTAAGTCCTTCATATCAAATTGTTTTGCTAACCATTCTTTTACTGATGTCAATACACCTACATCGTTTCCAATGAGTAGTATATCATCAACATAAAGAATCAGGAAAACCAACTTGTCGCCTTTAATCCTTTTGTATACACAAGGTTCGTCAGGATTCTGAATAAATCCAAAACCTTTGACAGCTTGATCAAACCTTATGTTCCAGGATTTGGATGCTTGCTTTAATCCATATATGGATTTCTGCAACTTGCATACCTTATCCACTTGGCCATTTTCAATGAATCCCTCTGGTTGCATCATGTAGATGCTTTCGTCAAGACTTCCATTTAGGAAAGCTGTCTTGACGTCCATTTGCCAAATCTCTAGATCTAAAGATGCTGCAATGGATAAGAGTATCCTAATGGATTTAAGCATGGCCACAGGAGAGAAGGTTTCCTCGTAATCGATACCTTCTTTCTGTGTATACCCTTTAGCTACCAATCTAGCTTTAAAGGTTTCCACCTTTCCATCCATACCTCTTTTCCTCTTGTATACCCACTTGCACCCAATGGGTTTTATCCCTTTAGGCAAGTCTACAAGGGACCAGACTTTGTTATCGAACATAGATTCAATCTCAGATTGCATTGCCTTTTGCCAATGGCGACTATCAACATCCTCCATAGCTTCCTTGTACGTATAGGGATCATCGTCGTCCGGGAGATTCTCCACTGATTCTCCTAGACCGATGTATCTTTCGGGTTGTGTTCTAACCCTCCCACTACGACGAGGAATGGTAGGTTGTTGATCTTGTGTTGGATCGGAACTTACAATTGGGTTAGGTTGTGTAACCTCTCGTGGAATTGTATCTCCTGACATCTCATTCAGGACAATTCTACTTCTAGGCACAAAATCATTCATATAGTCCTTTTCCAGAAATTTAGCATTTGTCGAAACAAATACTTTAAGATCTGAAGGACTATAGAAATAATATCCTTTAGTTTCTTTTGGATACCCTACAAATATACATGTTTCTGAACGGGACTCCATCTTTTCTGTCTTTCCTTTTAACACATGCGCAGGACAATCAAATATCCTTAAGTGTTGTAAACTAGGCTTGCGCCCAGTCCACAACTCATGCGGTGTTTTAGGAACAGACTTAGATGGTACATCGTTTAGAATGTATATAGCAGTTTGTAAAGCATATCCCCAAAAAGAAATAGGAAGCGTTGAATAACTCAACATAGACCTAACCATATCCAAAAGAGTTCTATTTCTCCTTTCTGCTACCCCATTCTGTTGAGGTGTACCTGGTGCAGAAAACTGAGAAACTATGCTATTATCAATAAGATATTGCTGAAACTCACCAGATAGATATTCTCCACCACGATCAGATCTCAAGATTTTTATGTGTTTCTCAAGCTGATTTTCTACTTCAGCTTTGAATGCTTTGAACATGTCAAAAGCATCCGACTTATGTCTCATGAGATACACATAACCAAATCTCGAGTAATCATCCGTGAAGGTGATGAAGTACTCATATCCACCTCTAGCTTGAATGCTCATAGGTCCACATACATCAGTGTGTATCAATCCTAAACATTCAGTGGCTCTTGCACCTTTGGCAGAGAACGTCCTTTTGGTCATTTTACCTTCCAAACAAGATTCACAAGTTGGTAGATCATCAACCTTTAAGTCACTCAAAGGTCCGTCACATACCAATCTTTTAATCCTATTAAGGTTAATATGACCTAAGCGTAAATGCCAAAGGTAGGTTTCATCTGTTGATAATTTTACTCTTTTATGATTAGGTTCCGTTATTTCTGTGTCTAACGAGTGAGAGATATTTTTATGCAAAAAGAATAAACCGTTTTCCAATGTACCTTTGCAAATAAATTTGTTATTCTTACTAATAATAAAATCTTTATTAAAAGTAACCGAATATCCAAATTTATTCAAACAAGAAACTGAAATTAAATTTCTCTTGAATTGAGGTACATAATAAACGTCTATCAAATCTAAATGCCTAAAAGAATCTAGATTAACTCTAATATCTCCCACTGCACTTGCAGACACTAACGTTCCGTTGCCCAAACGCAAGTTGATTTCATTCTTATTCAACTTTCTCCTTTCTTGGAACCCCTGTAAGGAATAGCAAACATGATTTGTGGCTTCAGAGTCTATGATCCAAGAATCTGTAGAATCTGCCAGTAAACATGTTTCAAGATAATTAATATTACCTTGTTCCTTCTTGTTCTGGGACTTTGGGCAATTTCTTTTCCAATGTCCCTTTTCACCACAAAGGAAGCATTTCCCTTTGATCTTGGTTACTTTCTTGGTCTCCATCTTGGTAGGCCCAAGTTGCTTTTTCTTCTGTTGTTCCTTAACCTTTTGACGGGTCTTAACAGTAGCAACTTTACCAACCATATGAATCTGAGATTCATAAGTAGGAGCAGGTGGTTTAGGAGTAGACAGAATAAACTTATGTTTTTCAGCTTGCAGCAACAACCCAATTTTCCTTTTCCATGTGACATAATTATTTCCGGTTAAAATATTATCTTTTAAGATGTTCATTAGGGATGGGGTCATGATTTCTGAATATAACAAAAATATATATGAGTAAATAATCATGATAAAGCACTTTTAAATATTTATCTTGAATTAAATAAATAACTCAATCATAAAAATTCAACGGTGATCCAACACCCATAAATGTTACGCCTCCTTTGGGAGTTCGCACCATTTACTAGTTAGACTAGGTCCCACCTAATTGTTAACATAACAACCAGCGTTTTCAATTTTAGCCTTGCAATTTTACTGACAAGAACTCTTGGGAGGATATCAATAAAATTACATTGAGTGTGTTACCAAGATATCGACCCTCAATTTTCTCTCACGAAAATCCCTCCTTGGGGAGTAGATCTCGTTTGAGTCCATTGTCTAGTCTATCCTTGTAAGGAAGTATGTTACTAAATTCCATTCATGGACGCCCCTTGGGGGGATTACCAATAAATAATAAAGCTCAACTAACCTTGGAGGCCATAGGTGTTACCAAAACACCTTCTCCCACTCAATTATTTAAGGCGTGTGATTAAATCCCATAGAATGATTTACCGAGTTATCTAGATGCCAATTTAGATACCTAAATCATTCAATGCATGTTCATACCAAAAGAGATATATGCGTGGCACTCCTATTCTATATGTCATGTTATCATACAATAACAAATATTGTAATATTTAAGCATAAATTAAATAGCAACAATTTTGGCCCATCCTAGAAAAACAAGTAAATTACAATTTGTCAGGAATACAAGATCTTCAGGTGGCCCATCAACCATACGCTCATCCTTCGGCCTTCTCCCATGGACGTGCGCAGCCCACAACCCCACAAAGGGGCTGCCTTGCGCAGCCCATAAGGCCACACAAGGCTGCCATGCGCAGCCCACCAAAGTTTGGGCTTGTCATGCGCAGCCCACCAAAGTTTGGGCTTGTCATGCGCAGCCCAATCCACTCCTAGGGTGCGCACGGTGCTCGTACTTGGTTCCGGTTGCTTCGTGTCTTCGAATCTTCAAGACCTAAATATATTACGGCAGTATATATATAATAAATACTGCAGTATTAATTTTTTTTTTTTTTTTTATTCACTGCAGTATTTTTACAAACCAAAAACTGCACATACTAAAAATAAATAAAAAAAACTGCAGTAACCCTAAAAAAATACTGCACATATAAAAAAAATAAAACCTAGCAATCTACCAAGAAGGAATTATGGCGATAATAGACCACCCTTCTTGTTACAACTCCGAAACAAAAATTACATTGAAAATCTAGGGCCAAAATCGAGCAATAACAAACCACATAAAATATATATAAATCCATACATCACATGTAATTATATATTTGAATACCTAGAGTGCCATCTCTTTCTAAACATGCATAATCACAATAAAAAGAAATAGATCCACGTATATATACGTTAATTAATTAAAAGGGTTCAACCTAGGCTCTGATACCAATTGTAGGGAAAAATAAACAAATAAAAGTGTTACACGCAGCGGAAGCGATACTAAAGACGATTTAGTGACTTTTAAAATTTTTCCTTTATGAACCTTAAACCCTTTTAATCAATAAACATGCATATATATCAACAAAAGTAAATTACCTCTTGTCGCGTGATCCGATTGACTTACGTCGATGGTAATCCGCAAGACCTTCAATCCGAGCACGAACGTGGATCACCTAGGAGCGTGGTCTCCCTTTCCTTTGAATTGCAAACCTGTGAATGGACCAAACAAATACTTTCTTTTCTTTGTTAGTCACAAAACAATCAAAAGAATGTCAAAATTATTCCGGTCACTTTTGAGTTCTCAATCTTATGATCGAAACTCGCGTGAACCTAGATCGATATCGTATACACAAGCTTATTGATGTTTAAGCAATTGTATACTATCAAAGAATAATTTTTCACTCCTTTTTTGTCTCTCTAGAATAAAAACTCTCTTAGAATTAAGAAGAAGAAGAAAGAAAATAAAAACTCAAGCACCAATCTTTGATGTGGCCGAACCCTATAAGAACATATATATAGGTTGGCCGAATTTTTCTTCTTTTTCCTTTAGGGTTGCCGAATTCTATGTAGTATGTGATTAGGGTTGGCCGAATTTCATCATGTCACTTATATAGGGTGACTAAAATTCAACCCTAATTCTTTTTAACTTTATAGACTTCAAACCCTAATCCAACTCTTTTATTTTTATTCTTTTATTTGACTAAATAAAAAAGACTCCTTATTTGATTAAATAAATAATACTAATTTATTTATTTACTTATCAAACAAGTCTTTTACTTTTAGGAAAGATTTGTTTCTTTAATTAAACAATTAATCAATAAATCAATTAATTCTTATTTAATTAAAACAAATGAAACAAAATAATATTTTTAGGTTAAAACCTTAACCTAGCCGCCCCACTTGTATAAGGTTGGGCCTAACATTATTTTCTTATTTCATTTAATCCATTGGACTTTAAATAAAAAGCCCACATGTGAACCAGACCCATTCTTACTAAAAGAAACAAGCCCACATGTCTTTCATTAATATATTAATATAATTGAGCAGCCCATTTACTTAAATAATGTGCAAATTATATTCTTAATATATTAAATGCAATTCTAGATGGACCCTTAAATTGGTCCGGTAGAATATATCAAGTGATCCATGCAAGTCCGTGTGGATTGGGGATCTTGGCGGGCCATCTAAATTTAAGCTTCAATAGACATAACCTAATCACAATCAACAAATGATTCACTTAGGTCCGATCCATTAATTTTAACTCATTCCACTAAAGAGCTAAAACTGAACTCTTAAATAAAGATAGAAAAGGAAGATGCTCCTCATTCATACCCTAGACAATCATATTGGAGATAGTGTATCCTCGTGATTAATATCAGTAATCGCCAAGAGTTCATAGACTGCCTATAACTCTCCAAGTTACCATATTTACTCATATGACCACGTTTTGAACTTGGATATTTCGACTTGTCCAGAAGCCATGTTTTCAATAGACACTATTGAAAACTCAACGTTGAGATTTAATATCCAATTACCTCAAAACATCCATATGATGATATTATACTCTCATTTAATTAAATGGAGCCACGATGTCCATATCTATAAATGAAGTCCTCTATCGATTAACAAATGAATATCACCAAATTATCGAGGATAGACTATGCGATATAATCGTACTCATTGATAACTCAAATGATATCACTTGCAACCATAAGTCCATCATTTATCTCAGGATTAAGATAGACTCTCCGATTGTCCTGATAATGAAAAAACTATTATCTATTGACGGTTTTAGATAAAGCTTTTCATTGTGATCCAGTTCAATGCACCCAGTGCACTAGATCCTTTTGCTCGAAGACACTCCGATGATTTTAGACTCATCATATCTCATTTGATCCCACTCAAATGCTAGCAAAAGAATTCTACAACTTTAACAAGATAAAGGTGCCCAACCTTTAACTTAAGTTGTGAACAATATTCAAGACTAACTAAAGAATTGTGTCTACCACATACATATCCAGATGTACGAACAATTCTTCTTTTCCCATAGTCTTTAGACCTTATGATTATTTACTTTGACAATTATAATATAAACTATAAATGCTATACGATTTGTTAAACCAGAAATCACTTTATTAATATGAAAAAGATTGTTAATTACAACATTACACTCTTGCTATTGAGCATAATCCTAACAGATACCACAACCACCGGCGAAGCAATCCACTATGTGAAAAAGGACTTACACACTCAAGCTATCACTCATGATATCCGCTCAAGCTATCAACTCCTAATCTACCCTCGGGCTAGTGAATCACAAAGCCTACTTCCTATCCGAGATGTATTCTATACCTCTAGAAAGCAACTTCGTATCCAAGATGCTCACGTCTCTAGGAAGATTTCTTACTTGCCTATCTGGATCCTCCCGACCCTAGACAAGACTTCCTTGCTTGATTATCCGAGTCCTCCCGACTCAAATCAAGGCTTCCTTGCTCTATCCACAAAGCTTCACTCACTTTGCTAGAGACTTCAACCTAATGCAAGGCTATGATCTAAAGTGATGCAAGTGATGCAAACACAAACAAATTAAGCTAGATGATCAATCAAGCAAAATGTACATGTTCAATGATAGTCTAGAATATGATTTCAACACACAATCACAAAATTATCTAGAAATCAAGACATGCAAATCAATAAGAACAAAGGTATGAATATTCAATTTATCACACTAAAAACCTAGTTCTTAGATCAAGAAATAGAACCTAGAAAATAATATGAGATACATCATATATTCAATTTCTAGAATCAATTGCACACACAATCAAGTTTAGCACATATATGTTCAAAACAAATCACAAAGCTAAAACTCAATTAACAAATGATCAAACAACCCTAGCAAGTGATCTAACATACTTCTCAACAAATTTCATCAATCAAATAGTAAGAATCAAGAGATTATCAAAGATGAAATTGAAAAAGAAGAAGTTGAAACTACCATACTGACCACGTACTGAAAATGCATCAGGTGAGAAAAATGGTGAAGTCAGCTGCCTCTAGAAATGCTTGGGGTTTGTAGCTCTCTTCGAGAACAACAATTTTGGTTTTTGAATCGATTGATTTCGAGTTCGTATGAGAGAGATATGATCAAAACAAGTAAACAAAAATTGTAGAATTCTGCAGCAAATTTTCAAAGTGTTCTTCAAAATTCATCAAAGTGTGGAGGGAAGGAGGAGAGCTTAAAAGGAGGGAAGAGAGAATTTTTTACGAGCAAATCAGAAGCTGCCATGTCACCACCCCGTGGGGGGCGCGTGGGGCCCACGGGAGCAGAGGGCTCCCTTGGCCGTGGGGCCCACGGCCTCCCACACGGGCTGGCCTTGTGGCCACACGTGATCTCAACTTCTCTCGTGCGCTCCTTTGGATCTTCAGCCCATATCTTGAGCATCCGACCTCCGATTTCGAATCTGTTTTTGGATTACGAACTGTGACTCCCTCACGCATGACTACGACTACTCAACTTTAAAAAATGGTTGAGAAATCATCTCAGAATCCGATGATGAAGTCAACACAACAAATGAGAACGAAAAGTAGCATAGTCAACTTGTTTGGACTCGAAACCTTATGAATGAGTAACCGAAATGACCGAAACTCAATAAGGAATTAAATAAGAACATGTTCAAGTCCTAAACACAAAATATGGAAACAAATAAACACATATTCACACAAGCATGCCATATCAAAGAGATAGTCACAAAGCATGCAATTTCACAATGTTTGTCAATACAAGATCAATGCATGAGCATGCTATGAAGTGTGTGAATGTGTTATACCAAATGTTTGAACCACGATACAGGGACACACATGTATGAATTGTGTGTGTGTGCGCTAATGCCTTGCAAGAGGATGGAAGTCAAGATTTACCTTTGACGTTTTTCACCTCTTGAAGACGACTTTTGCACTAGACGTTGCTCTTCACTCTTCAGGCTTCCTTTCTTCAAGTAATGTCCTAAGCAACAACTAATACAATCATTAGAGTATTTTGCAATGGAATTAAGCCAATACAAATCATAAACCTTACAGAATTTTAAAATATTTTCTTCCTGAAAAGTGTTCATTTGCATGTCTATATTCTTGTCTCAAAATTTGAGCATGTTTTATGGAGTATCTTTGAAACTATGCATTGGAAAAGCAGACGTTGTTCGAATTCAAAAGTTGACAGTTTTTGTTGGAATATTTTCCTCTATGTTTAGATGCTATCTTTCGCATGGTATTTTTGTTATTTTGTTTTTAGAGTGTGTGTTTAGTTGTATGTAAGTGTTAGAATGCTTTGTGCTTGGATTTCCAAATCATGAACTCCTTGTCCATGTACTTCAATTTTCAACATTGATGACAATGTCGAGTTTAGGTTTGGGGGTGTGGACACATGTGTCAATTTTTTTTTTTTTTTGTGTTGTATTTATTGTGTTTTTTTGTTTTTCTCAAAATTTTGAAATTTTTGCGAATAAGCCATTTTGAAAAAATTGTTTGAATGAGATGTTTTGAATTGTGCCATTGAGGAATCTTTCGCATATGTTAGTTGCTGAGTCCTGGATAACTTTTTGTCAGTCTAGGATTGCTTTGCATAATGTGAAATTAGTCCCTTTCTCTTAGTGTCTAAGTGGACAAGACTCTGTACTTGAATGTTAGGATTAATAGTGGAGACTACCCGTGAGTTTTGTGCCTTAGCGTTCATTTTTTAGGGTAAATTCTATTTCTACTCTTATACACTCTTCGATATGTTTTTCATTGTGATCTCATCATATCATTTGCATTGTTTTCCATAGAACATTCATAAATGTGGATAACATGTTGAATTTGTATTCCTTTGATAGATAGACTTTTAGAAATGATATTAGGACTTTGTTAGTACCCACGACCAAATTGTCTAAACAAGTCCATTTCCCTTTATGCATGATTCAATATAAATACGGCCAAACACATAAACCTATCACACAACACCCTAATCCATAGACCTATACACTTAATCTTACATAGCTACTGATATTGTCAAGTTCTACTAAAGTAGAGAATTCAACCGTTAAGCTCAAAATTGTAATAGCGTGTACTGAGGCATATTTTGTAACTTGTGCTAAGAAAGGGCTTTCAAAAATTAAGTGTTGAAAATTAAGCACTTAAAGCCCTTAATCTTCAAAGCAATGACTACTCCAATGTGAGTAACCAATTAGCACAAATCATAGTTCAAAATTATAACCTGGACGCTTGTGTAAATGAATAATCTAAAATGAGCTTCGAGTTGAAAATTGTAAATGTGAAACATCTTGGCATGATTAGTATCTTCCATATACCTTCCATACACCATTCACCACATATCACCCTTGGCCAACACAAGTAGGGAAGAATTAATTGATCTTTTAGGAAGTCTATTTAGGGAATACGAATTTAATATGCTCTACCACGTTCATGGCATTCAATTCTTTCATGAGATCAATTCACATAAAATGTGCGTTATTTCGATTACTCACATGCATTATATATTTGATTTCCATTTACATAACTTCCAAGTCACATGTGTTTGATAAAGAGTGTGCCTAGGACTCTGAGAGAAAAATAGAGTGAAATCTAGTGAGGATTAGAGTCAAGGCGAATTACATCTGAGCAGTTGAGTATGTTGTATTTGATGCTATGCCATTTTGAGTGTGGGATTTGCATTATGTGTTTTGATCATGTGAATGACTTTATGTTACCCACCACTCAGCGACTCTCACATGTGTAATTCCTCATATGCACAACTCTTGTGATATCTCATTTTTTATGGCTTCGCAAACGGTTTTTATTTGTAGTTTTTAATTGTTAGCTTTACGTTTGTGGGTATCGTAGCGGTAAACCCTCAGGAGACTACACTCCTTCTACTAGGGACACCTAGGGGTTTAAAAGGCTTGTGACATGTGCTAAGTGTCATCGTTTCTCCCACGACAGCGGACTAACTTAGTTTATGTTTATTTATGCTTTAGTAGTTTGTTAATTGTTAGTTTTTGTTTTGTTTTGCTCGAGGACGAGCAAAAGTTAGGTTTGGGGGTCTGATTGCGCTTAGAATGTTCACATTTAGTGCTCCCTTTTCCTATCATTTTTTACTTGTTTCTCGGGTAAAACAGGGTATTTAACGAATAAATAAGTGTTTCAGGTGATTAGGGAAGTTTAGGGGCATTACTGTCATTTTTGACAATTCAGGGGCAAAAGTGTAAAATTCAGGACTTTATTACAGATTCTGTGAATAAGGGAAAGATCAAGGGTGCAAACTGTAATTAGCCAGCAAAGCACAGCGTCAGCGCCACGTCACCCCTGGAACGGCGTCGTTTTGGCTCAGCTTGCGTCACGCCTGACGTCACGCTGACGTCAGGTCGTCTTTTTTAGCAAATCGAGTCGACCCGTGACCCGGTTGACCCGACTTCGACCTGGTTCGACCCGGCATCTTCTCCGGCCAATTTTGACGGTTTTTCGACCAGTTTTGCAGCGTTTCTCTGCCCAGATCGAAAGCCCACTCCACGCCGGTCCTATTGCACCCACTTTCAAGCTCCCATGCAAAGGTTTCCATCTCCTTAAAGTCCTCCAAACCTCCATGGAAGTCTAAGCTTGCAAGCTCATCCCAGCGGCTTCCTTCCCGTGAACCAGAACGTCCAAGCTCGCCAAATCTCCGCGGTTTCATGCTGCGGGAAAATACCAGCAGTCCAGAAGGAAGAAATGTTAGGATTATGCTCAATAGCAAGAGTGTAATGTTGTAATTAACAATCTTTTTCATATTAATAAAGTGATTTCTGGTTTAACAAATCGTATAGCATTTATAGTTTATATTATAATTGTCAAAGTAAATAATCATAAGGTCTAAAGACTATGGGAAAAGAAGAATTGTTCGTACATCTGGATATGTATGTGGTAGACACAATTCTTTAGTTAGTCTTGAATATTGTTCACAACTTAAGTTAAAGGTTGGGCACCTTTATCTTGTTAAAGTTGTAGAATTCTTTTGCTAGCATTTGAGTGGGATCAAATGAGATATGATGAGTCTAAAATCATCGGAGTGTCTTCGAGCAAAAGGATCTAGTGCACTGGGTGCATTGAACTGGATCACAATGAAAAGCTTTATCTAAAACCGTCAATAGATAATAGTTTTTTCATTATCAGGACAATCGGAGAGTCTATCTTAATCCTGAGATAAATGATGGACTTATGGTTGCAAGTGATATCATTTGAGTTATCAATGAGTACGATTATATCGCATAGTCTATCCTCGATAATTTGGTGATATTCATTTGTTAATCGATAGAGGACTTCATTTATAGATATGGACATCGTGGCTCCATTTAATTAAATGAGAGTATAATATCATCATATGGATGTTTTGAGGTAATTGGATATTAAATCTCAACGTTGAGTTTTCAATAGTGTCTATTGAAAACATGGCTTCTGGACAAGTCAAAATATCCAAGTTCAAAACGTGGTCATATGAGTAAATATGGTAACTTGGAGAGTTATAGGCGGTCTATGAACTCTTGGCGATTACTGATATTAATCACGAGGATACACTATCTCCAATATGATTGTCTAGGGTATGAATGAGGAGCATCTTCCTTTTCTATCTTTATTTAAGAGTTCAGTTTTAGCTCTTTAGTGGAATGAGTTAAAATTAATGGATCGGACCTAAGTGAATCATTTGTTGATTGTGATTAGGTTATGTCTATTGAAGCTTAAATTTAGATGGCCCGCCAAGATCCCCAATCCACACGGACTTGCATGGATCACTTGATATATTCTACCGGACCAATTTAAGGGTCCATCTAGAATTGCATTTAATATATTAAGAATATAATTTGCACATTATTTAAGTAATGGGCTGCTCAATTATATTAATATATTAATGAAAGACATGTGGGCTTGTTTCTTTTAGTAAGAATGGGTCTGGTTCACATGTGGGCTTTTTATTTAAAGTCCAATGGATTAAATGAAATAGGAAAATAATATTAGGCCCATCTTATATATAAGTGGGGCGGCTAGGTTAAGGTTTTGACCTAAAAATATTATTTTGTTTCATTTGTTTTAATTAAATAAGAATTAATTGATTTATTGATTAATTGTTTAATTAAAGAAACAAATCTTTCCTAAAAGTAAAAGACTTGTTTGATAAGTAAATAAATAAATTAGTATTATTTATTTAATCAAATAAGGAGTCTTTTTTATTTAGTCAAATAAAAGAATAAAAATAAAAGAGTTGGATTAGGGTTTGAAGTCTATAAAGTTAAAAAGAATTAGGGTTGAATTTTAGTCACCCTATATAAGTGACAAGAGAAATTCGGCCAACCCTAATTATATACTACATAGAATTCGGCAACCCTAAAGGAAAAAGAAGAAAAATTCGGCCAACCTATATATATGTTCTTATAGGGTTCGGCCACATCAATTTTTGGTGCTTGAGTTTTTATTTTCTTTCTTCTTCTTCTTAATTCTAAGATTGTTTTTATTCTAGAGAGACAAAAAGGAGTGAAAAATTATTCTTTGATAGTATACAATTGCTTAAACATCAATAAGCTTGTGTATACGATATCGATCTAGGTTCACGCGAGTTTCGATCATAAGATTGAGAACTCAAAAGTGACCGGAATAATTTTGACATTCTTTTGATTGTTTTGTGACTAACAAAGAAAAGAAAGTATTTGTTTGGTCCATTCACAGGTTTGCAATTCAAAGGAAAGGGAGACCACGCTCCTAGGTGATCCACGTTCGTGCTCGGATTGAAGGTCTTGCGGATTACCATCGACGTAAGTCAATCGGATCACGCGACAAGAGGTAATTTACTTTTGTTGATATATATGCATGTTTATTGATTAAAAGGGTTTAAGGTTCATAAAGGAAAATTTTTAAAAGTCACTAAATCGTCTTTAGTATCGCTTCCGCTGCGTGTAACACTTTTATGCGTTTATTATTTTTCCCTACAATTGGTATCAGAGCCAGGTTGAACCCTTTTAATTAATTAACGTATATATACGTGGATCTATTTCTTTTTATTGTGATTATGCATGTTTAGAAAGAGATGGCACTCTAGGTATTCAAATATATAATTACATGTGATGTATGGATTTATATATATTTTATGTGGTTTGTTATTGCTCGATTTTGGCCCTAGATTTTCAATGTAATTTTTGTTTCGGAGTTGTAACAAGAAGGGTGGTCTATTATCGCCATAATTCCTTCTTGGTAGATTGCTAGGTTTTATTTTTTTTTTATATGTGCAGTATTTTTTTTTGGGTTACTGCAGTTTTTTTTTATTTATTTTTAGTATGTGCAGTTTTTGGTTTGTAAAAATACTGCAGTGAATAAAAAAAAAAAAAATTAATACTGCAGTATTTATTATATATATACTGCCGTAATATATTTAGGTCTTGGAGATTCGAAGACACGAAGCAAAACGAAGCAACCGGAACCAAGTACGAGCACCGTGCGCACCCTAGGAGTGGATTGGGCTGCGCATGACAAGCCCAAACTTTGGTGGGCTGCGCATGGCAGCCTTGTGTGGCCTTATGGGCTGCGCAAGGCAGCCCCTTTGTGGGGTTGTGGGCTGCGCACGTCTATGGGAGAAGGCCGAAGGATGAGCGTATGGTTGATGGGCCACCTGAAGATCTTGTATTCCTGACAAATTGTAATTTACTTGTTTTTCTAGGATGGGCCAAAATTGTTGCTATTTAATTTATGCTTAAATATTACAATATTTGTTATTGTATGATAACATGACATATAGAATAGGAGTGCCACGCATATATCTCTTTTGGTATGAACATGCATTGAATGATTTAGGTATCTAAATTGGCATCTAGATAACTCGGTAAATCATTCTATGGGATTTAATCACACGCCTTAAATAATTGAGTGGGAGAAGGTGTTTTGGTAACACCTATGGCCTCCAAGGTTAGTTGAGCTTTATTATTTATTGGTAATCCCCCCAAGGGGCGTCCATGAATGGAATTTAGCAACATACTTCCTTACAAGGATAGACTAGACAATGGACTCAAACGAGATCTACTCCCCAAGGAGGGATTTTCGTGAGAGAAAATTGAGGGTCGATATCTTGGTAACACACTCAATGTAATTTTATTGATATCCTCCCAAGAGTTCTTGTCAGTAAAATTGCAAGGCTAAAATTGAAAACGCTGGTTGTTATGTTAACAATTAGGTGGGACCTAGTCTAACTAGTAAATGGTGCGAACTCCCAAAGGAGGCGTAACATTTATGGGTGTTAGATCACCGTTGAATTTTATGATTGAGTTATTTATTTAATTCAAGATAAATATTTAAAAGTGCTTTATCATGATTATTTACTTATATATGTTTTGTTTTATTCAGAAATCATGACCCCATCACTTATGAACATCCTGAAAGATAACACCTTAACTGGAGATAATTATGTCACATGGAAAAGGAAAATTGGGTTGTTGCTGCAAAGTGAAAAACATAAGTTTGTTCTAACTACTCCTAAACCACCTGGTCCTAATAATGAATCTAGCATAATGTGTAGAGATGAGTATGAGCAGTGGAAGACTTCAGATGATATGGCAAAATGTTACATTATGGCCACTATCTCCGACGTGTTGCAACAGCAGCATGAAGGAATGGAGTCCGCTGCTGATATAATGATGTCTCTAGAGGAGATGTTTGCTATGAAGTCTAGGACGACTAAGAGAGAGGCAGTGACTGCTTTTATGAATCTTAGGATGAAACCTGGACAGGCTGTGAAAGATCACATGATGAAAGTCATAGCACATCTCAACATTGCTGAACTGCATGGCGCTGAGATAGATGGTGAGACAAAGATTGATATGGTTGTCAATTCATTGTCAGATTCCTTTGATCAGTTCAAATTGGACTACACTTTGAACAAAAAGGAATACACCTTACAAGGCCTGATGCAAGATGTTCAAAGTGCTGAAAAGATCCTTGTGAAAGGCAAAGGTCAAGAGATTCATATGGTTGGTAAAGTTGCTACTGTTAAGGCCCGTCAAAAGGTCAAGAAACAACAGAAGAAAAAGCAACTTGGGCCTGTCAAGAAGGAGACCAAGAAAGTAACCAAGATCAAAGGGAAATGCTTCCTTTGTGGTGAAAAGGGACATTGGAAGAGAAATTGCCCAAAGTCCCAGAACAAGAAGGAAGAAGGTAATTTGAATTATCTAGAAACATGTTTTTTGGCTGATTCTACAGATTCTTGGATCATAGACTCAGGAGCCACTAATCATGTTTGTTATTCCTTGCAGGGGTTTCAAGAAAGGAGAAAGCTGAGTAAGAATGAAATCAATTTGCGCTTGGGCAACGGAACGTTAGTGTCTGCAAGTGCAGTGGGAGATATTAGAGTTTATTTGGATTCTAGAAGGCATTTAGATTTAATAGACGTTTATTATGTACCTCAATTCAAGAGGAATTTAATTTCAGTTTCTTGTTTGAATAAATTTGGATATTCGGTTACTTTTAATAAAGTTTTTATTATTAGTAAGAATGACAAAATTATTTGCCAAGGTACATTGGAAAACGGTCTATACTTTTTGCATAGAAATATCTCTCACTCGTTAGACATAGAAATAACGGAACCTAATCATAAAAGAGTAAAATTATCAACAGATGAAACCTATCTTTGGCATTTACGCTTAGGTCATATTAACCTTAATAGGATTAAAAGATTGGTATGTGACGGACCTTTGAGTGACTTAAAGGTTGATGATCTACCAACTTGTGAATCTTGTTTGGAAGGTAAAATGACCAAAAGGACGTTCTCTGCCAAAGGTGCAAGAGCCACTGAATGTTTAGGATTGATACACACTGATGTATGTGGACCTATGAGCATTCAAGCTAGAGGTGGATATGAGTACTTCATCACCTTCACGGATGATTACTCGAGATTTGGTTATGTGTATCTCATGAGACATAAGTCGGATGCTTTTGACATGTTCAAAGCATTCAAAGCTGAAGTGGAAAATCAGCTTGAGAAACACATAAAAATCTTGAGATCTGATCGTGGTGGAGAATATCTATCTGGTGAGTTTCAGCAATATCTTATTGATAATGGGATAGTTTCTCAGTTTTCTGCACCAGGTACACCTCAACAAAATGGGGTAGCAGAAAGGAGAAATAGAACTCTTTTGGATATGGTTAGGTCTATGTTGAGTTATTCAACGCTTCCTATTTCTTTTTGGGGATATGCTTTACAAACTGCTATATACATTCTAAACGATGTACCATCTAAGTCTGTTCCTAAAACACCGCATGAGTTGTGGACTGGGCGCAAGCCTAGTTTACAACACTTAAGGATATTTGGTTGTCCTGCGCATGTGTTAAAAGGAAAGACAGAAAAGATGGAGTCCCGTTCAGAAACATGTATATTTGTAGGGTATCCAAAAGAAACTAAAGGATATTATTTCTATAGTCCTTCAGATCTTAAAGTATTTGTTTCGACAAATGCTAAATTTCTGGAAAAGGACTATATGAATGACTTTGTGCCTAGAAGTAGAATTGTCCTGAATGAGATGTCAGGAGATACAATTCCACGAGAGGTTACACAACCTAACCCAATTGTAAGTTCCGATCCAACACAAGATCAACAACCTACCATTCCTCGTCGTAGTGGGAGGGTTAGAACACAACCCGAAAGATACATCGGTCTGGGAGAATCAGTGGAGAATCTCCCGGACGACGATGATCCCTATACGTACAAGGAAGCTATGGAGGATGTTGATAGTCGCCATTGGCAAAAGGCAATGCAATCCGAGATTGAATCTATGTTCGATAACAAAGTCTGGTCCCTTGTAGACTTGCCTAAAGGGATAAAACCCATTGGGTGCAAGTGGGTATACAAGAGGAAAAGAGGTATGGATGGAAAGGTGGAAACCTTTAAAGCTAGATTGGTAGCTAAAGGGTATACACAGAAAGAAGGTATCGATTACGAGGAAACCTTCTCTCCTGTGGCCATGCTTAAATCCATTAGGATACTCTTATCCATTGCAGCATCTTTAGATTTAGAGATTTGGCAAATGGACGTCAAGACAGCTTTCCTAAATGGAAGTCTTGACGAAAGCATCTACATGATGCAACCAGAGGGATTCATTGAAAAGAGCCAAGTGGATAAGGTATGCAAGTTGCAGAAATCCATATATGGATTAAAGCAAGCATCCAGATCCTGGAACATAAGGTTTGATCAAGCTGTCAAAGGTTTTGGATTTATTCAAAATCCTGACGAACCTTGTGTATACAAAAGGATTAAAGGCGACAAGTTGGTTTTCCTGATTCTTTATGTTGATGATATACTACTCATTGGAAACGATGTAGGTGTATTGACATCAGTAAAAGAATGGTTAGCAAAACAATTTGATATGAAGGACTTAGGAGAAGCAAGTTTTATTCTAGGTATCCAAGTAATAAGGGATAGAAAGAATAGAACGATTGCATTATCCCAAGCTTCATACATAGACAAAATCTTGTCTAGGTTTTCCATGCAGGATTCCAAGAAAGGTATGTTACCTTTCAGACATGGAATCAAGCTTTCTAAGGAACAAGTTCCTAAGAATGAGCATGAAGAGCAATTCATGAGTAGAGTTCCATATGCCTCGGCAGTTGGAAGTCTCATGTATGCAATGCTCTGTACTAGACCAGATATTTGTTTTGCTGTTAGCATAGTTAGCAGGTTTCAATCGAAACCTGGACCTGATCACTGGACGGCAGTCAAGCATATTTTCAAGTATCTTAAGAGAACGAGAGATAATATGCTTGTATACTCTGGAGGGGATTTGGTTCCCGTTGGGTATACAGATTCTGATTTCCAATCAGATTCTGACTCCAGAAAATCCACATCAGGGGCTGTGTTTACTATTGGAGGAGGAGCAGTTATATGGAGGAGTATCAAGCAATCTTGTATTGCTGATTCCACCATGGAAGCTGAGTATGTTGCTGCATGCGAAGCTGCCAAAGAGGCTGTTTGGCTCCGCCAATTCTTGATTGACTTAGAAGTGGTTCCTAGTGCGAATAAGCAGATCACTATCTACTGTGACAACAGTGGAGCAGTGGCTAATTCGAAAGAACCAAGAAGTCACAAGAGAGGTAAACACATTGAAAGAAAGTATCATCTTTTAAGGGAGATTGTTCAAAGAGGTGACGTGACGATTACCAAAATCGCGTCAGCAGAAAATCTAGCGGATCCCTTCACAAAGGCTCTACCTCAGAAGAGTTTCGATGGGCATCTAGAGAATATGGGCTTGAGAGATATGACACATTTGCTATAGCGCAAGTGGGAGATTGTTAGGATTATGCTCAATAGCAAGAGTGTAATGTTGTAATTAACAATCTTTTTCATATTAATAAAGTGATTTCTGGTTTAACAAATCGTATAGCATTTATAGTTTATATTATAATTGTCAAAGTAAATAATCATAAGGTCTAAAGACTATGGGAAAAGAAGAATTGTTCGTACATCTGGATATGTATGTGGTAGACACAATTCTTTAGTTAGTCTTGAATATTGTTCACAACTTAAGTTAAAGGTTGGGCACCTTTATCTTGTTAAAGTTGTAGAATTCTTTTGCTAGCATTTGAGTGGGATCAAATGAGATATGATGAGTCTAAAATCATCGGAGTGTCTTCGAGCAAAAGGATCTAGTGCACTGGGTGCATTGAACTGGATCACAATGAAAAGCTTTATCTAAAACCGTCAATAGATAATAGTTTTTTCATTATCAGGACAATCGGAGAGTCTATCTTAATCCTGAGATAAATGATGGACTTATGGTTGCAAGTGATATCATTTGAGTTATCAATGAGTACGATTATATCGCATAGTCTATCCTCGATAATTTGGTGATATTCATTTGTTAATCGATAGAGGACTTCATTTATAGATATGGACATCGTGGCTCCATTTAATTAAATGAGAGTATAATATCATCATATGGATGTTTTGAGGTAATTGGATATTAAATCTCAACGTTGAGTTTTCAATAGTGTCTATTGAAAACATGGCTTCTGGACAAGTCAAAATATCCAAGTTCAAAACGTGGTCATATGAGTAAATATGGTAACTTGGAGAGTTATAGGCGGTCTATGAACTCTTGGCGATTACTGATATTAATCACGAGGATACACTATCTCCAATATGATTGTCTAGGGTATGAATGAGGAGCATCTTCCTTTTCTATCTTTATTTAAGAGTTCAGTTTTAGCTCTTTAGTGGAATGAGTTAAAATTAATGGATCGGACCTAAGTGAATCATTTGTTGATTGTGATTAGGTTATGTCTATTGAAGCTTAAATTTAGATGGCCCGCCAAGATCCCCAATCCACACGGACTTGCATGGATCACTTGATATATTCTACCGGACCAATTTAAGGGTCCATCTAGAATTGCATTTAATATATTAAGAATATAATTTGCACATTATTTAAGTAATGGGCTGCTCAATTATATTAATATATTAATGAAAGACATGTGGGCTTGTTTCTTTTAGTAAGAATGGGTCTGGTTCACATGTGGGCTTTTTATTTAAAGTCCAATGGATTAAATGAAATAGGAAAATAATATTAGGCCCATCTTATATATAAGTGGGGCGGCTAGGTTAAGGTTTTGACCTAAAAATATTATTTTGTTTCATTTGTTTTAATTAAATAAGAATTAATTGATTTATTGATTAATTGTTTAATTAAAGAAACAAATCTTTCCTAAAAGTAAAAGACTTGTTTGATAAGTAAATAAATAAATTAGTATTATTTATTTAATCAAATAAGGAGTCTTTTTTATTTAGTCAAATAAAAGAATAAAAATAAAAGAGTTGGATTAGGGTTTGAAGTCTATAAAGTTAAAAAGAATTAGGGTTGAATTTTAGTCACCCTATATAAGTGACAAGAGAAATTCGGCCAACCCTAATTATATACTACATAGAATTCGGCAACCCTAAAGGAAAAAGAAGAAAAATTCGGCCAACCTATATATATGTTCTTATAGGGTTCGGCCACATCAATTTTTGGTGCTTGAGTTTTTATTTTCTTTCTTCTTCTTCTTAATTCTAAGATTGTTTTTATTCTAGAGAGACAAAAAGGAGTGAAAAATTATTCTTTGATAGTATACAATTGCTTAAACATCAATAAGCTTGTGTATACGATATCGATCTAGGTTCACGCGAGTTTCGATCATAAGATTGAGAACTCAAAAGTGACCGGAATAATTTTGACATTCTTTTGATTGTTTTGTGACTAACAAAGAAAAGAAAGTATTTGTTTGGTCCATTCACAGGTTTGCAATTCAAAGGAAAGGGAGACCACGCTCCTAGGTGATCCACGTTCGTGCTCGGATTGAAGGTCTTGCGGATTACCATCGACGTAAGTCAATCGGATCACGCGACAAGAGGTAATTTACTTTTGTTGATATATGCATGTTTATTGATTAAAAGGGTTTAAGGTTCATAAAGGAAAAATTTTAAAAGTCACTAAATCGTCTTTAGTATCGCTTCCGCTGCGTGTAACACTTTTATGCGTTTATTATTTTTCCCTACAAGAAACTCGCTGCCGACCTCCATATTTCCACCGCGAGCTTCGCCGACGGGCACAAACCCGTCGACCAGTGATTCTGAACCCGCCGGGACAACCGACTTGAAGATATTTTCATCCAAACCTTCCCCAAAATAGTTCCCTATATATATACATCCTTCTCTAACCTGAAACACATCTCCCAAATATCCAAATTACACCCAAATAGTCTAGAATAGCTTAGTATAGTTTAGAATAGTTTAGTGTAACTTAATTCTCACCAAGAACACCCACACCACCTTAGTTATTTTATGTAACTGAATATTGATGTTGGGAATTTGGTGTACTTTGTATATTATCTATTCTATTTGTTGATTTTCTTTGTTGAGCTTTAATTCATATATGTGTTGATTGAATTGAATAATTGATTAACATGTAATACAATTTAGACCATGCATGAATAACTCTTGATGTATGTGTCTTTATTAAAGGTTTTAGACTATCCTAGGTAATCAATAGAAATCAACTAAGTGATAGGGTGATTGCACTTGTACACCAATATCCCAACATCCCAAGCCTCATTACCACTTTTGCAAGACCATTGCATTAGATGGTAATTAGTTAGTTAGTTAGTTAGTTAGTGTAATTTAGATTAAAATCATCTTAGTGTAATTGTAGTTTAATTAGTTTTAATTGATGTAGTGTAATTTAGATAAAATGCCATCTTAGTTTAATTTAGTTATTAATTATTTTAATTGCTTGCTTGCCATCCTTTTAGTTTAATTGCTTACTTGCCATCCTCACCATTTACTTTTCTTGCATGTAAATATGTTGTAATTAGTGTAATTAGTATATAATATATATAACACTAGAACCGATAAAAGGTACCTCACATCCCTGTGGAACGAACCGTACTTGCCGCTATGCGATCGTAACGATCCATGCGCTTGTGGATAAATTCACACGCCCCATCATTTACCGATAGTTTAAAGAACTGTTGCGTTCGTGTCCCGCGTGCGCCGACCAAGTTGTTGGCGCCGCCGTGGATATTTTATTAGAACCGTTTCCGGGGCGTGTCAGGGTTGTGCAAGTTTTTGCTCACAGTGCTATTGAGATTGAAAGTTTGAAGAAGGGCGAGAGGTTTACAGTGAATGGTCACCAATTGAAACCATATAAGGGAGGAGACCCAACTTGGGAGTCTATTTCAAATGGAGAATTGATCGATCCACTCGGGTAACTATTGTTCTTTCTTTTTCTTGTTAAGCTTCATTTTTGTGAGTTTTTAGTTTAGCCAATTTAGCTTTTGTTTATTTTATTTTTGCTCTTGTTTTGTTTTTGCCTAGAATAAGGGTGTGAGATGGATTTTGGTAGTGGATTTAGGATATTTGTGCTTATTGATAAATTTTTGGATGATAGGAATGTTAAGATTGTGCTATTCACAATTATGCATCTTTTTAGATGATTTTGGGCATGTTCGGATGAGATGGAACTTTGCCAAATTTTTGGAAATACATTGATTATTTTTGGTCATATATGGATTCTTTGCTTTGGATTTATTGGGTTGTGCCTTTTGACCAAATTTTGCCTCCCATGCACATTGAGGACAATGTCCAATTTAGGTTTGAGGGTACATTTGCGCAATACCATTTCACTCACTCATCACTCACTTTGCTTGGCTTTAAAATTTGAACCGAATTTTTCAAATTCTTGCGCTAATGCCATATTTGAGCATACTTTACTTCTTGAGATTGTACTTTACATGAGTAGTGAGGAATTGTGCATCTTTGCCATTGTTTAGTTTAGATTAACGTCATGCCATTTAGGGTGTCATTGAGCAAAGTGCATTAATCTTTTTCTCATATTGTTAGGGTGAATTATCAATTTTGCTTGAAGGCTAGGAATTAACAGTGGAGATTCCCGTGTGGATCACAAACACGGCCTTAAAAAGCATATTTTTAGTTGTTAAATATTCACTCTTTAAACACTCACTTTCAAACACTCATTCAAGTATGTATTGATCTCATTTGCACTTAAATGTTGTTTGCCATAGAATATTATGGACTGCTTGTGGATGCTTTATTTTGCTTTGTGAACAAGCCTTTAGAAATGATTTTAGGCAATGCATGTGTAAACCACTAATTGGCCTAAAACACTTCCACACAAACTTATGTGTGTGCTCCCAAGCCCCTTTGAAGCCAAACACGTCTTAAGCTTTTCATTCAAGAACCACATCAACGTGAACCTTATAGCCTACATTATTGACTTACCTTGACCAAATGATTTGCTAAGGCTTAGGAAATGAATGTAAGATCTTATACTTGACAATGTAGAGGCATGTACCAAGGCATGTAAATGTGTGCAAAAAGTTTTGCAAAACAAGAAAATTTGAAAAGAAAAAGAAAAGGAAGCTTGAAAAGAAAAAAAGCAAAGTAAAAGAAAAAGAAACAAAAGAGAAGCAAGAATTAGGCACAATTGGCCTAGAGAGAAAATGGGAAGTGAAATGAGCTACTCAAATAAAAAAAAAAAAAATAGAGTAGAATGTGCAACTGAATTGAATTTGTAAGCCTGGACGCCTAAAGTGTGAACAATATGTGTGAAGCAATTTGAACTCATAATTAGAATGTATGCCTTAATGTAATTAGTGGGTTCTTTGTTATCCATTGTCCCATTCTTTGTTTGACCATCACCTAAGGCCTTATTACAACCAAAAGAAAGACCTTCATGATCTATAGGAGTGTCCACTTTGTGAAATTTTGTTAATGCATGTTCTTTCTAATTCATGGCTTGCAATTCCATTCATGAGATTTAACTTCCAGTTAAAAAAAATTATCATGTGCAATCAATTAGATACCCATGACATGAATTCATATTACATATGTATTTTGAGCAAAACCTAGGAATCAAAGAGAAGAAATGAGAGAATCTGGTGAGGATTAGTTATTGAGGCGAATTACATTCTAAACGGAATAGCATCTTTGCTTTGAAGCTTTGGCATTTTGAATGTAAGGTCGCATTATGTATGACACGCCCCAGAAACGGTTCTATAAAGTATCCTCGGCGGCGCCAACAACTTGGTCGACGCACGCGGGACACGTGATAGTTCTATAAACTATCGTAAAATAAATGGGGTGTGTATGTTTTTCCGCAAGCGCACGGATCGTTACGATCGCATAGTGGCAAGTACGGTTCGTTCCACAGGGAGTGTGAGGTACCTTTTATCGGTTCTAGTCTTATATATATTATATACTATTGATACTCACTTTTTCCGTCATTAAGAAATCGCAAGGATCAAAAGATAATTTCATTTAAAAGGGGGTTTCCTACGCAATGTGCTCTAAACTAGCAAAAGACTAGTAAAGCGGCAAGCGAGGGTATCGTTCCACAGGGAGGTGTTATTCGTCAACCATTTCAAGTTCTAGAGTTTATTGTAAGCATGTAAATAGAATGCGGAAAGGTGAGAATGGTGTGTGTGAAATGTATGTACAATGCGGTGTGTGTGTGTAGAAAATGAAAATGAAAATGAAAATAAATAAAAACAAAGAGAATATGGAAGGGTGAGAATGATGTTTAAAGTGATAAATAAAATGGTGGATATGAGAGATGCATGAAAATGGTCACACAAGGTTCAACAAGTTCACCATACATAAGTGCACAAATAGTTGGTTGTTAGACATTAAGGACATCCAATTTTAGTTAAGGGTTCGTTCTTGCCTCAATCCGATTTATACCCATTCATAGAGCTACCGGTTGAAGAGTGTGTTGAGAACTTCTCAAACACGAAACCGCAACCAACATATGTGAACCGATTCTACAAACAAAACTACATTGAGCCCCAATAATAGCTTCGTAATGTAAAATGGCAACGTGAAAGTCTAATGAATGTGGAAAGAGTGATTGTAACTCTAACCATGACTCACCTAAAGCCCTTAGAGTGAGAAATAGCTAAAGTCCAATTGTTAACAAGAACATTGAACCAAACCCTTCTAATATGACAATTTATAGGTTCACCCACTCTTCCTAGCTAATTAGCCAAAACTATGCTCGGAGAGCCCCTCCAAAGGCACAATCCTAACTCTAAGTCACTCAAACCCATTCATAACATGCAATTTCGACCTTCCAAAGACATACACACACAAATGGGATATTTGATTACAACTACTCCTATAATTAATTTAATCTACTCCTAATCCCATCCATGAACACATATCAATTTCCAATCATCCATAAACATGCATTTCAAGATAAGAGACATATCAATAAATAACAAGAGTGAATCAAAACACAAATTGGATATAAAAACAACCATATATATATTGAGCACAAAATAGGTTCACAAATATTCCCAAGTGGGTTACACATTCAAGAAAACAAGAAATACATAGAGAGTGAGAAATAGATACAACCCTTGAAGAAAACCTCCTCCAAGAGCTCCTTCCTTTGCTAGCTCGAAATTGACCAAAGCCCACTCCTATCTCTATGTAATCTACTTCTAAATGTGGTGGAGGATGTGTAGAAGGTGAGATGGGGAGCATCCATGGAGGAAAAACCTCCATGGATGCTCTTGGAAGCTCCTCTCTCTCTTATTTGGTGAAGAAAATGAAGAAGAAGAAGAAGAGGAAGTGTGTGGAGAGTGTGTTCTGGTGGGAGAGAAGAGAATAAGGGGTTTATATAGTGTTGGGAGGTTAGGGCTGAAGGTTGGGGTGAATGGACGAAACTGTCCCTGAAATTCGCCCAAAAAATGACTTTCTGGAGTGATTCGGCGGTTTGTATCGGCGGCCTGGCCGCCGTTTGAAGTAGCCGTTTAGACCTGACAACGTTTCAGCGTTTTCAGCATCGCGCACTGTTACGGAAATGGCCATAACTTCCTGTAGAAAGCTCGGAATCGCAATCCGTAAACTGTTCTGGAAACTAGACTTCCGGGGCTTTCCGAATATATAAAGATATCCATGTGATTCTATCTGAGGAGGAAGATATAATCTCCGCAAGTTGTATGTTCTGCACACGTATATATAATTTCAGCTCTTTTTGCTCCATTTTGCCTCCCAAACTAATCTTTAAGCTCAAAACCTTATTATAAGGAATATGTACCTACACAAGGCTCAAACAAAACATTATATACAAAAATACGCTCGAAAACGAGACAAACGATCGGAAATGAGGGACCTCAAATAGGTATAAAATAGTCCGATCAACTATTTACATTAATTACAACATATTTACATGCATGAAAGTAAATGGTGAGGACGGCATGAAAGCAATTAAACTAAAAGGATGGCATGTAAACAATTTAACTAACTAATAACTAAATTAAACTAAGGTGGCAATTTAACTAAATTACACTACAATTACACTAAAATGACTTTAATCTAAATTGCACTAACTAACTAACTAATTAAACTAATTACCATCTAATGCAATGATCTTGCAAAAGTGGTAATGAGAGATGGAGATGTTGGGATATTGGTGTACAAGTGCAATTATCCAATTAATTAGTTGATTTCTATTGATTACCTAGGATAGTCTAAAACCATTAATAAAGACACATGCATTAATAATCATTCATGCATGATCTAAATTGTATTACATGCTTATGAATTTGTTAATTCAATCAACACATATATGAATTAAAGCTCAACCATAGAAAACCAGCAAATATAATAGATAATATACAAAGTACACCAAACCCCAACATCAATATTAGTTACATAATATAACTAAGGTCGTGTGGGTGGTGAAAATTAAGTTACACTAAACTATTCTAAAGTAAACTAAGCTATTCTAGACTATTACAAGCTAATTATGTGACTTTTGGATATTTGGGAGATGTGTTTTAGGTTAGAGAAGGATGTATATATATAGGGAACTGTTTTGGGGAGGTTTTGGACGAAATATCTTCCAAGTCGGTCGTCCCGGCGGGTTCAGAACCATTGGCCGGCGAGTTTGTGCCCGCCGTCGAAGCTCCCGGTGAAGAATTTGGAGTCGGCAGTGAGTTCTGACCTTCTGGACCGCGGGTACTTTCTCGCAACATGAAACCGCTGAGATTTGGCCAGCTTGGACATTCTGGTTCGTGGGAGAACGGCCGCTGAACCAAGCTTGAAGGCTTGAACATCCAGGGAGGTTTTGAGGACTTGGAGGTGATGGAAACCTTTGCATGGGAGGTTGAAAATAGGTCCATCATGACCGTGGGGCTCGTGGCCGTCGATCTGGGCTAAACAGTGCCGAAAAACTGGTCGAAAAAGTGCCAAAAATCATCGGGTTGAACGTCGGGTCTGAACCAGTTCGAGTCGGGTCTGTCGTGGGTCGGTCTGATCTGGCTGGAGGTAGATGACGCTGTGACATCATCATTGCGTCATGTTGACTCAAGCACAAGGCCAAAACGACACCGTTTACACGTGATGTGGCAAGCTACTGCTGTGCTTTGGTAGCGAATTACAATCAGCCCCCCTGAGCTTTCCCCTATTCATAGAATCTTCATTAAATGTCCCGAATATTGCACTTTTGCCCCTGAATTGTCCAAAATTATACAATTGCCTCAAAACTTCCCTAATTACCTGAAACACTTATTTAATCCATCAAATACCCGGTTTTACCCGAGAAACAAGCACAAAAAGATAGGAAAATGGGGCGCTAAATGTGAACATTTGGAGCACGATCAATGTACAATCATATCTAAAGTGGCATGCTCTTAATCTTTACTTAACATTCTCTTACATGTATGAGTCCTCTTTAGTGCATCATTGTTTTAATCTCTTCATTTTGGTTTCGTGTAAGTTCCTCAAGTTTGATTGGCTTATTTCGGTAACAAACCACAATTGGGATTGTTGTAAGGGTAGCTTAGGCCTTCAAGACCTCAAGAGAAGAAGCACCAAAGGTAAATTTCTAGTGCTTACTTTGTTTTGAAGAGATTTAGTTGCACACACACACATCCGATACATATCCATACTTTGTGTATATTGTGGTGTTATATGTGTACATTCATGTTTTCAAATATCTTTTCTTGCATTTTTTATTGATTGCATCTAGTGGTTCAAATGCCATGTCATGATTAGAACTAGGATGCATTGTGTAAGTATGGGCGTTATTCACCTGCTCTAGGGTCGCCCTCCGAACAACGCCTATAAAGGGCAGTGAGCATTTTTGCTCTTACCTGTTGTACACCCGCTCTACGTAGAACGAGTGAACAGCGGTGCCACTGGTTGATTTAATTATCAATTTTGGTTCGCCCATAACCCGCTCTACATAGAGCGGGTGAAGGGCGGCTCTCCAAACCCGAGAGCAACTGTCCCTAGGTCACCTGGTTTCCGCCCTACGTAGGGCAGTCATGAAGAACATTATTCTTCATTTCCCAGGTGGACCGTTGTACACCCACGCTACATAGAGCGGGTGAATGGCGGTCGAGGCATAATTGTTGTAAACTTTTCAAAACATTGTCACTTCATCTTGACGCAATATATATATGCCTCTTTCATTATAGGTCGAGTAAGAGAGTTCAAAATCATATTTTTACTTAGCATATTTTTTGAAGAGAAAATTTCACTAAAGAACTCACCTTTGATTACTCAAACACTTTTCCATGAGCATTAATCATCATCTAGCATCATCCTTGTTCATCTAGATATCATTTTGCATGGGCTTTTCCACACACTTTGCTTGGTAAGTTTTTCACTAATATCTTACATATTTTGTGTCTTTCTTAACAAGCAATCTCATTTATCACGTGTATGTCATTCATATATATATATTTTAGATACAAGATTGAGATTAGTATATTGATTATTTAAGAGTTGTTTTGTGATAGCTTCATAGGATTGCCTAATCTATGTTTAGCTAAGCTTTATGACATGTCATTTAGCTATTGATATCTGGGATTGCTTTAATTGTCATCTAATCGTCCTAGAAAAGCATCTAAGGTTCCTTAGCTTTGTTTGCTCTTTGGATATCATCATATATTCACATAGGTCATTTTATCTCTTCATTGAGAAGTAAGACTTGTGGCTAAGATTGCTTAGGCCACAAGCAAATTGGACTATGACAACTTTTAAAGGCCCACGGGTAGAAGTGGGGGGCTATTAACCGTAGTGTTTGACAAGGTCAACATAGGTTATAAACTCCATTTCAATTAGTGGATTTGAGGTCCGAGTGTGGCGCACTTACTAGCCCGTGGTTTTTTTTCCCGTAAGGGTTTCCACGTATATATCTTATGTTATTTTAATTCCGCACATATTACACTTGCTATATTAAATTAACTAGATAGGGGTATTTTCGTAATCTTGACCATACACGAAAATTGGATAAAATTGGTTAAAATCTATTCACCCCCCCTATAGATTAATATTAGAACACACCGTTATTAGTTTCATTTCGCATATTGATCATGATAAGTAAAACCTCGCTCAGATGAGTTATAACTATACTGAAAACCTTTGAAATGACTTGATGCATGTCTTTGGGATTGATTTGTGATTGTTTTGCTCGAGGAGTAGCAAAAGATAGGTTTAGGGGTATTTCATCGAACCAAAATTGGTAAGATTTTGGCCCTTATTCCCATCTCTTTATGCTTGGTTCTCGGGCATTTCCCTGTATTTAATGTCGTTAATCGAGTGTTTCAGGTTTATTTAGGCCTTAAGGACATTTGTGAAGAAGAAGAGGAGTTTGGTGCAAAATGTGCACAAAGTGGTCAAACAGGGCATTGTTGCCCTTTGAAGGTGTCGCTATGACACACGGCGACAGAAGGCAATTGCAAGCAGTTGTGTTGCCGCGGTATTGTCGCGGTGGCAATAGAGACTTTTAATTCTTGAAAATCAATCAAGTGTGCGCTGCGGTGAGATGTCACCTTTTGGCCACAGTACGATAGAGAGAATTAAATCATTTAAATCCATCAGGTGTGGTGTCGTGGTGATAGGTTGTCACGAGACCATAAGGCGACTACTCAGAAATCTGGCCTAGATCTTCTTGTCGCCCTTTCCTATGTCGCTGTGAGGTCACCACCAAAAAGATCAAAAATCACCGCGACAACTGAACTAAAGAACCTGTAAACATCTACCGCGGTGACAACGCACCGTGACACCCTACCATAATCTTGTGTGGGATAAATTGTTGTGAAATCAATCTTGGATTGACACCCCTGATTGGTTAGGAACATAATGAATATGATAGATTAATTGAGGGTATATCAACCACACTAATCTAAACCTTGAATTTAACCAACCAATCCCACCTTGACCCCCTTTCCTTAATCGGTTAGGCATTTCGGTGGGAAGATGTTTAGGGTTCATAGTGATGACCTAAACACATCATAGAAAACAAATGGTTAACATATAAGAGATTGGTCCATTAAAGTGGCTTAGAAAACATTACATATACCCACTTGCAACTCCATCAATTCCCTAGCATCTATCTTAATTGTTTACATCCATTACTCTTATCAAGATTGTTGAGCATTCTATTTGTCCTATCACTTTTTATATGTTTATTTTACTTGCATTTTTGGTGGTTTATAAAACCACACAACTATCCATTTACAATTATTTATTTTATCGCACTATATATTAGTCAATCAATCTAGCTAATGTATTACTTCATTTCCTTGTGGAACGAATCTTTGCTTACCATTAACTAAAAATTTACATCCTAAGAGGATTCTTAAGTGGTTAAAACATGGTTTTCAAATGATCACATAAATATTGTTTTGAAGAGTACAAAACGACCTCATCACACATTGAAAATAAAAAGGGATTAAAATGGTTTATA
The DNA here is from genome assembly GCA_030490815.1 of Acer saccharum. NCBI lineage: Eukaryota > Viridiplantae > Streptophyta > Magnoliopsida > Sapindales > Sapindaceae > Acer > Acer saccharum. The sequence goes on along the minus strand of CM059869.1, from coordinate 27,285,912 downwards.
AGTAGTAAAGTAATGCCTAGACATTGAACAATAGGCCTCCCAACTAGACCTAGCATATAAACCTATTGAAGTAACGATGGGCTTTGGGTCTTGTGGTTCTTGAGCCTTTTGAGGCCTAGGCTAGTCTAACTTAAGGTTTTTTAAATTGTCTTTTTTTTTTTTTTTTTAGTTTTTGCTTTAAAAGAGATGTATGTTGGATCTATAAAAAGCACAACAAGAAATGAAGTTTATGGATTACAATTTTGTTTCTTTTTTTCCATATATACTACTGTTGTTGATATGAATGATGTAAGTACAATGGGCATGTATGCCTGGTGTGGGATTATTGTCAATTATTTCATTAAAAAAAAAAAAAAAACTTCTCTTACTAGACAAAAAAATTAAATATATCAAACTCGAGCACTAGGACAAGGGGGTTGTAAACCTGTACCCAAAGCTCTATCAATCCTCTTACTTTGTTGGACATTAGATTCACCACCCCTATTATATTTTTAACTGTTCACCTATATCGACTGTTATCACACATTCCAAATAATGTTTACCCGTATCTAATGTAATTACACATTTTAAATGATGTTTACTCATATCGAGTGTTATCACACGGTACAAATGCCAATTGAATAACGGGAATAGACTTAATTTAAAAAATAAATGATTGTTGTTTAAATTTGAAACGCATTTATTGTTTTTGTCAGATGCATTGATTGTTTTTTAAATTTGAAAAGAAATGATTGTTTTACCTGGGAATAGTTATTGAAGCTAAAATTTAAATTGCCTTGGATTAAATGGTAACTTGCTCAACAAGTTTATAGGTAAACAACAGGTAGCGGTATTTAGTACACCGTTGTTCTATAGACAACCTCAGATATATATATATATATATATATATATATATATAATTATTTATATTTGATTGAGAAGTAAAAATAATAATGAAAAGTATATATATATATATATATAATTGTTTCTGTAAGGATTCCCGTTTTGTTGATTGGCTTATTTCGTGGACAAACCACGTGTTGGGGATTGTATGTAAGGGTAGCTTAAGTGATAGATATTCAAGCTCAAGACCCTCTCATGTCCTCAAGGTTGATAAGCACCAAAGGTAAAGTATTATGTGCTTACTTGTCTTGAAGAGATAGTTGCACACACTCACAACTCATGCATATGTTTAATCCTTGTATGTTGTGTGTCTTATTTGTGTGCCTTAATGCTCATTAACATCTCTTCTTGCATGTTAGTTTGATTGCATCTTGCATATCCAATTGCCTTGTCATGCTTAGACTTAGGATTGCATTTTTGCACTGGGCGCTCCCAAAAGCGCTCTACAAAAGCGCTCTACGAACAGCCCCCGTTGGGCGCTGTACAGACCTGATCGATTTAATTCGAGCGCTGTAGATAGTATGTAAATTTCAATAATTAATTTATAAAACAAGAAAAAGGATTGGTTCAAAAAAAATAAATAAAAATAAAAATAAAAACTTAATAATCATCTTAAGGAGTTTCTATATTTTCCCAAAATTGTGCTTTGATCCCTGCGAATAATCAGGGCAGTGCTGAACTACCCTGTCATATATCAATTTTAATCGTAGGGATTCTTAATGTAACTGCTATTCTTAGTGCTTCCAGGCCACTATGGAGTATAAAAGGAACTCTCATATATATGAGACATACCCGAGAACATGAGAAGGGTCCCTAGATGTAATGAAGGTGTACTGTGTACAACATAGGTAAGTTGATAGATTAGGAGCTGCTGAAAGAATTCTTAATCAATGAAAAATCTTGTGCTCGCTTGAATCTTGGGCCAAAGGGATGGGAGCATTTTTTCAAGTCCTTTCTTCTATTATGCTATAGCTATAGTTTTTGGGATTGATAGGTTTATGGGATTGATATGGCATTGGAATTGTAGTTGTGACTACTTTGTTGAACAGTTGGTATCCATATCTAATCGGGTAGGTTTCTTGACCTGCCAACTGTATTGCCTATTCCACTTTTCAGCTATAACAGATTCTATGAAGAGTGGGATCTGTTATATTTTGCACAAAAGGTTTAAAGAGAAGTCTTTAGGGTTGCAAAGGATGATATAGGGTGGCGGACTTGTCTTGGATTTCTAATGTATTCTTTTAATTAAGGGTGTTTAAGTAAGTCTACTAGTTGATTATTTGTGATGTGATCACATTCCTTTTTTTTTTTTTCTTTCAGGAGGAAGAAAACCAGCCTGTGAATGAAAATGATGCTGAACTCATGAAAAGCAGAGACAACGGGCCATAGCAGCAGCTCGTGGGGGACGACAGTCTCTTACAAGGACAAAGGTGGTAAATCATCGCACAATTCGAAAATCCAAAAGAAATTGAGCAACTGGTAAAATTTATTACATAGTTACTGTTGTTCTGGGCAACATATATAATATTAAAATTCACAGTTTAAATATTATTTTGGCACAATTACTGATATGCATTGTTTTCCAGTAAATTGTATTGGCTTGTTGAACACAGCTAATATTTAAGAAATAATAAAATTTAGTTTCAGTTTCAAGTTTGAAGACTAAGAAGTTGTTCATTTGTCCTCTTCAATTTCTAATTGCTTCTCTGCTACCTTTACCAGCTGAATAACAGCAGAAGAATCTTGTTTGTGGCTTGACCCATTAGCAGCATTTTTAGTCTTGTTCCTTTTCGCCATGCGAGCCCAGCCGACAAGACCATCTTGTATGTGCTCATCAAATATTGCCTTCTTGAATGAAGTCCCCATCTTCATTTCAACAATTGCAGTTTTAAAAACAGAAAAGCAAGAAGATGATGTTTTGTGAAGTGATGTCTTACTTGTGTGACAATAGCATAGAGTGGCAGGGTACTGTAACTGCAGAGGAACTGAATAAACACCCTGGAAGATGCAAATTCACAATCAAATTTAACTGATACACATAGGTCAAAATGATGAACAAAGCTATCGATAATTTTACCCGATCAAGAGTCTTGGGATAATGAAACTAACTTGTCCCATTATGCAGGAATCAAATCCATATTGAACCTGTAAATATATATTATCATTATTTGTATGATAGGATATATATATGTATCAGTATCTCTTTGTGATATATATTCTTACCCATATCCAGAAGAAAAATGCCAGTTCAAAAGAATTTTGGAATAGAATGATGTGAATAAGTAAGATAATGATCTTGGGTCTTTGGAACCAGAAGTGATCATCTGAAGGTTGAACTACCAAATCTCCTTCAACTGCTACATGTTTCTCAGCGACTTCGTGTGCTAATTGGTTGATTATGTGCTCCAACTTAGTGCCAACAGCAAGTAGAAGCTGTAAAAGAAGATAGAGAATATATGTAACTTGTTCTCCAAGAAACAACTACAGTAAATGTTGTTCAAAACTTACAACAAAGGGAATGAATGCTATCCAGAAATATGTATGCCAACCTACACATGAAAATTGAAAAGTTAAAAAGTAAAAACATATTCTTAAACCTAAAAGCTTTTACTAGCTTACCATAGACATTCAGCAACAAGAACAGGCAAACGAACAACCAAAGATACCAGCTGCAGAATTAGTGAAATAACAACTGTCAAGCTCAACAACAGATGGAAAGCTCTACTTCAAACTTGATCTTAATATTAAGCAGCACCTTATTCCAACAACTTTTTTGAAATCGGCTTCAAGGGTACGCATCATGTACTTGTGAAAGTTAAACTTTGGATTTCCCCTGCAATGCGTCTAATAAAGAACAAGTTAATTAAAACTTTGTTGGCATAGCAGAGATTGAAATAACTTAATTACCATAATGAAGCCTAGTCGCAATGTTGTATAATCTGATTTGGTGACAGAGCCGTAGAATTGCTTGAAAAATGAATGCTGAAATCAGAAGCAAAGCAAATGAGATTGGAGATTGAAGATTCTTATGTAAGATTAGGCATGACTTACCAACCAACCAAGCAAAGAATAGCTCTTGCCAAGACCCTGAAACCGATGCTTGATGAAATCATGATCTTGGACATGAGTATATCTGCTACTTTGACCTGTGCACCAATGTAACTTGCATTAGAAGAAATAGACAACAAAACACATTATAAGAGTTCTAAAACATTACCCTCCTGAAGATCATATTCTCCTTTGGAAGCAGAATCCTCCCAACGTTTCCATTTACGTATCTACATGATGATGACCAAAGTAAATTAGAAAACACCAATGAAGAAAAATAAAGAAAAGAAAAGTTACCTTGGCCCCTCCAAAAAGAATGGTTAGAGCACAGAAAGTGACATGCACAACAGCTAGCACGAAAATGAATATGTGAAGATGATGCAGGGCTGTTGAAGATAACAATGGCACTTTCCCCTGAAAGTAAATCAAACAGAATTACTATATGAATCAAATTCTTTAATTACAAAAACAAATTGACAAGATAATTTACGTTGGCAGTGCAGTAATCAGCAGAGGCTGAGGACTCCGCCAGAAGTCGATCAAAGTGTGTTGTTGTAATGGTATTTGGAGACTTGTCTTTTTTGCAAGGCAACCATTTACTGGCCAAATCCTCAGAGATGCAGAATTTGGCAATGCTGTTCTGGAACACTGTAAGTAGCAGTGAAATGAACCCCAACAGCATCAACTCTTCTTTGATCTTTTGTAAGGCTTCGAAAAGAGGTTTTTGGTCGTTTTTCTTCAACACCTGTATGTAACAAGAATAATGAAATCAGGCCGGATTCAGGAGTAGTCATTCTCTAATTCAGACGTCTGTTTCTTTTTTTTTTCGAAGAAAAACATTGCCTTGCCAAAGTAGTGAAGAAGGCGTTCAACAGCAAGAGAAATGATAACAATGACACTGCAAACCAAGGCAACCACCCACGTTGGTGTATATTCCAAAGTCGTTCCTTCTCCGGCCATTTTTTTTTTTCCAACTGAAAGCTTTTGAGTCAAACGGTCACCCTGAAGGTTATTTAGTCAATGAAAACTCTGTTTTCTTCTCTGAATACTTCTCATACTTACAAGAAAACAGTTTTTGGTCTGCAAATAAACAAGAATATTAGCAAAACATGTATTAGTTAAATAATATTACATAACCACGATCACATCAGTTTTGTTAGTCATGCTTCCCACTAAATACATTCTCCATTATTTAATTTGAGTTTTTCTTTCAAGTAAACCACGTACAAGTCAACAAACTCATATAACGAAGCTATACTAGTAATAATTGATTCAAAAAATATTATTTTTTAAAAAAAGTCAACAATTCCATATAATATGGTAAATCACCGGTGAAGAAAAGTTAAAAGAAAGAAATGTTAATAAAAGGCGAGTACAATATTTTCTAGTTTTAATAAATATTACTTGCATTTTATTAAAAAAGGTTGTCACCCAATAAAAGTTAATATATATTATCTACAATATTAATTGGCTTTTATTAATAAAAGATTACCACTCAATACTTTGTAAATAATTGATATATTTATTATTACCTATTTTATTCGTGCTTCTTAGAGATGCCCAACTCCCTCACGGGCTCCACACAAGACCGGTCTTGGGCCGGTGCACCAGGTGCAACAGTCCCGGACCCATATATATATATTTAATGAAAAACTGATTATATAAGTGAAAGATCATGGGTCCAATTCATTTTCAATGAAAGATCAAATGGCCCAATTAAACTAATTAAAGTTAAAGATGAAAGGGTCCAAATAATGAAACAAAATTAATGGCTGTAAATGATAAAAGGAACTTGTTTATGGAAAAACATTTTTTTTTTTTAATAATAAAAATTAGACTAATCTAAGGGAAAAAGTATCACAAGCGATCATATGCTCAAACCCCTGAAACTATTAAGGCGTGTCTAAATATACCTTTGGGGGGGGGGGGGGGGGGGGGGGGGGGGGGGGGGTGTTGAATAGGTTGTAATCAAGTTAATTATCAATTTTTCTTGATTAGTCAATATTCAATAACCACCAAAATTAATGTAGCGGAAGCTCTATGAGAAGAACCTGTAAGAAACAATTAGAAACAACTTACTAATATTCTGTTGATTCGCGTACGGATGCCAGAATACCAGGTTACTGATAACATTCGACTTCGCGAACGAATGATTGTTAACAGGCTTCAAATACTTCAATCTTCGCAAAGAATGTTGTACATGGATAGTTAAGAAACAATTCTCTATATTTTTTTATTCATCAAAAGCTGAGTAACAAATTGGATTCAAACAACTTAAATAGGAAAAGCAATAAGTTGACTTCCACATGGAATCGACTTCTAAATTAACTTAAACGAAAACTGAAAAGAAATCCTATATAGGAAAAGAGAATAAATCCTAATCAAACAAAGACTACGAAAAAAAAGAACAAATCCTAAACTAAAAAGGAAACTAACAATGAAACTAACAAGGAATAAACAACATCTAGCTCGCCTAGCTCGTCCAGCTCAAGTCTTCGCGCAACAAGATAGATAGCCGAATTTGGGCCTATTGTAATATGTTATAGAGGATGGAGTCTTCATAACATCTGTAAGGTTCGTCTTTGGCTTTCTGGAAACATATTATAATAGACTATCTGACCCCATATGCCTTATGTAGAGGTCCACGAAGTTCAGCCCAGTGTCCAGCTCAAGTCTTTGCGCAACAAGATAGATTGCCGAATTTGGGCCTGTTGTGATCTATTATGGAGAACAGAGTCTTCAAAACATTTGTAGGTCTCGTCTTGGGCTTTTCGGAAACATATTATAATAGGCGATCCAACCTCATATGCCCTCTATAGAGGTCCACGATGTTCAGTCCAGATTTGGTTGATCCACACGACTTAACTATGAATTCGCCACCCGCTCCATGTATTCCATTGCCTTAGCTGCTGCTGCATCATTAATGATGCGGATCAGCCCAAGGCAAAAAGGCAATTGGCCAGATGGCATGTTGCAACACATGAGCAAATTTCGAGGGTATCTTCGTGGAGCAAACGAACTCAAAATCAGCATTATAATATGTTTCCAAAAAGCCCAAGACAAACCCTACAAATGTTATAAAACTTCATCTTCAATAACGGGATGCATCATGTCCGAATTTGGCCGATAAGTTTCGTGCGTAGCATGACAATTGATGCTTTAATTATTATTTCCAATTATCGTCATGATTCGATAAGAATATTTTATTTCCTTTTATTTTATATATAATTAGGTTATTAATTGTTTTATGATTTGATTTTATTAAATCAAATCCAATTTCCTTATTAGATAGATTTTTAATGTTTTAGTAATATTTTAATTCTTTAGGAGATTTGAAATCTTTTTCATTCGGGATTCTTTCCCGATTTAGTTGAGGTGTTTTAGGAGTCAAAGAGATTTGTTTCTCTATTTATTAGGTTGTAATCAGTTTGAGTTTTTCAGATTTGAATGAAAAAAAAAACTTCTTGAGTAGTTAACTCAAATATATCTCTTTTTTCTGTTTTTCTACAGAATTATAGATCAAAGAAACCCTTGTGTGTTTGAACGCATGTGAGTTCCGTTCCGGTTTGCATCGGGTTGGTATCGAGCCAGGTTCGTTCCGTTTCGTCAACATGCCACCAAAGAGGTGTGCGAACTCGAACCCTCATGAGAACCCAATTGATGAAGTCTACAAGCGTGATGTGATTGCACAACTTCGGCAGCAAGTAGAGACGTTTACGCAGCAGATTGCAGTGCTAATGGCTCAAAAATGGAGACCGAATCCGTAGGAGGCGGAAGAGGAATCCGATCATTCATTATTTCTCAATGATGATTATGTGTCAAAATCAGTGATCGTCGATTTCGACAAGCCACCTATTTTTGATGAAGAGATGTCCGACGATGACTTGGAGGGTAGCGAGATTGTGGTGTTTGGCGAGTACAGCTCCCAAGGATTGACGTCATTTCATCATTGTGAGGGAATGATGAACCTTCGAATTCGATGACGAATTCCATCCAACCCGGAGAGAATGATGCGAATCAACCCAAGGCAAAAAGGCAATTGGCGAGATGGCATGCGGCAACACATGAGCAAATTTCAAAGGTATCTTCGTGGAGGAAACGAAAACAAAATTAGCATTATAATATGTTTCTGGAAAGCCCAAGACGAGCCCTACAAATGTTATGAGAACTTAATCTTCAATAACAGGATGCATCATGTCCTAATTTGGCAGTTAAGTTTCATGCGCAGCAAGACAATTGATGCTTTAATTATTATTTCCAATTATCGTCATGATTCGATACGAATATTTTATTTCCTTTTATTTTATATGTAATTAGGTTATTAATTGTTTTATGATTTGATTTTATTAAATCAAATCTAATTTCCTTATTAGATAGATTTTAATGTTTTAGTATTATTTTAATTCTTTAGGAGATTTGATATATTTTTCATTCGGGATTCTTTCCTGATTTAGTTGAGGTGTTTTAGGAGTCAAAGAGATTTGTTTCTCTATTTATTAGGTTGTAATCAGTTTGAGTTTTTCAGATTTGAATGAAAAAAAAAAAACTTCTTGAGTAGTTAACTCAAATATCTCTCTTTTCTCTGTTTTTCTGCGGAATTATAGATCAAAGAAACCCTTGCGTGTTTGAACGTATTGTTAGGATTATGCTCAATAGCAAGAGTGTAATGTTGTAATAACAATCTTTTTCATATTAATAAAGTGATTTCTGGTTTAACAAATCGTATAGCATTTATAGTTTATATTATAATTGTCAAAGTAAATAATCATAAGGTCTAAAGACTATGGGAAAAGAAGAATTGTTCGTACATCTGGATATGTATGTGGTAGACACAATTCTTTAGTTAGTCTTGAATATTGTTCACAACTTAAGTTAAAGGTTGGGCACCTTTATCTTGTTAAAGTTGTAGAATTCTTTTGCTAGCATTTGAGTGGGATCAAATGAGATATGATGAGTCTAAAATCATCGGAGTGTCTTCGAGCAAAAGGATCTAGTGCACTGGGTGCATTGAACTGGATCACAATGAAAAGCTTTATCTAAAACCGTCAATAGATAATAGTTTTTTCATTATCAGGACAATCGGAGAGTCTATCTTAATCCTGAGATAAATGATGGACTTATGTTCAAGTGATATCATTTGAGTTATCAATGAGTACGATTATATCGCATAGTCTATCCTCGATAATTTGGTGATATTCATTTGTTAATCGATAGAGGACTTCATTTATAGATATGGACATCGTGGCTCCATTTAATTAAATGAGAGTATAATATCATCATATGGATGTTTTGAGGTAATTGGATATTAAATCTCAACGTTGAGTTTTCAATAGTGTCTATTGAAAACATGGCTTCTGGACAAGTCAAAATATCCAAGTTCAAAACGTGGTCATATGAGTAAATATGGTAACTTGGAGAGTTATAGGCGGTCTATGAACTCTTGGCGATTACTGATATTAATCACGAGGATACACTATCTCCAATATGATTGTCTAGGGTATGAATGAGGAGCATCTTCCTTTTCTATCTTTATTTAAGAGTTCAGTTTTAGCTCTTTAGTGGAATGAGTTAAAATTAATGGATCGGACCTAAGTGAATCATTTGTTGATTGTGATTAGGTTATGTCTATTGAAGCTTAAATTTAGATGGCCCGCCAAGATCCCCAATCCACACGGACTTGCATGGATCACTTGATATATTCTACCGGACCAATTTAAGGGTCCATCTAGAATTGCATTTAATATATTAAGAATATAATTTGCACATTATTTAAGTAATGGGCTGCTCAATTATATTAATATATTAATGAAAGACATGTGGGCTTGTTTCTTTTAGTAATAATGGGTCTGGTTCACATGTGGGCTTTTTATTTAAAGTCCAATGGATTAAATGAAATAGGAAAATAATATTAGGCCCATCTTTATAAGTGGGGCGGCTAGGTTAAGGTTTTAACCTAAAAATATTATTTTGTTTCATTTGTTTTAATTAAATAAGAATTAATTGATTTATTGATTAATTGTTTAATTAAAGAAACAAATCTTTCCTAAAAGTAAAAGACTTGTTTGATAAGTAAATAAATAAATTAGTATTATTTATTTAATCAAATAAGGAGTCTTTTTTTTATTTAGTCAAATAAAAGAATAAAAATAAAAGAGTTGGATTAGGGTTTGAAGTCTATAAAGTTAAAAAGAATTAGGGTTGAATTTTAGTCACCCTATATAAGTGACATGATGAAATTCGGCCAACCCTAATCATATACTACATAGAATTCGGCAACCCTAAAGGAAAAAGAAGAAAAATTCGGCCAACCTATATATATGTTCTTATAGGGTTCGGCCACATCAATCAATTGGAGCTTGAGTTTTTATTTTCTTTCTTCTTCTTCTTAATTCTAAGAGAGTTTTTATTCTAGAGAGACAAAAAGGAGTGAAAAATTATTCTTTGATAGTATACAATTGCTTAAACATCAATAAGCTTGTGTATACGATATTGATCTAGGTTCACGCGAGTTTCGATCATAAGATTGAGAACTCAAAAGTGACCGGAATAATTTTGACATTCTTTTGATTGTTTTGTGACTAACAAAGAATAGAAAGTATTTGTTTGGTCCATTCACAGGTTTGCAATTCAAAGGAAAGGGAGACCACGCTCCTAGGTGATCCATGTTCGTGCTCGGATTGAAGGTCTTGCGGATTACCATCGACGTAAGTCAATCGGATCACGCGACAAGAGGTAATTTACTTTTGTTGATATATATGCATGTTTATTGATTAAAAGGGTTTAAGGTTCATAAAGGAAAAATTTTAAAAGTCACTAAATCTTCTTTAGTATCGCTTCCGCTGCGTGTAACACTTTTATTTGTTTTATTTTTCCCTACAATTGGTATCAGAGCCTAGGTTGAACCCTTTTAATTAATTAACGTATATATACGTGGATCTATTTCTTTTTATTGTGATTATGCATGTTTAGAAAGAGATGGCACTCTAGGTATTCAAATATATAATTACATGTGATGTATGGATTTATATATATTTTATGTGGTTTGTTATTGCTCGATTTTGGCCCTAGATTTTCAATGTAATTTTTGTTTCGGAGTTGTAACAAGAAGGGTGGTCTATTATCGCCATAATTCCTTCTTGGTAGATTGCTAGGTTTTTTTTTTTTTATGTGCAGTATTTTTTTAGGGTTACTGCAGTTTTTTTTTATTTATTTTTAGTATGTGCAGTTTTTGGTTTGTAAAAATACTGCAGTGAATAAAAAAAAAAAAAAAAATTAATACTGCAGTATTTATTATATATATACTGCCGTAATATATTTAGGTCTTGGAGATTCGAAGACACGAAGCAAAACGAAGCAACCGGAACCAAGTACGAGCACCGTGCGCACCCTAGGAGTGGATTGGGCTGCGCATGACAAGCCCAAACTTTGGTGGGCTGCGCATGGCAGCCTTGTGTGGCCTTATGGGCTGCGCAAGGCAGCCCCTTTGTGGGGTTGTGGGCTGCGCACGCCCATGGGAGAAGGCCGAAGGATGAGCGTATGGTTGATGGGCCACCTGAAGATCTTGTATTCCTGACAAATTGTAATTTACTTGTTTTTCTAGGATGGGCCAAAGTTGTTGCTATTTAATTTATGCTTAAATATTACAATATTTGTTATTGTATGATAACATGACATATAGAATAGGAGTGCCACGCATATATCTCTTTTGGTATGAACATGCATTGAATGATTTAGGTATCTAAATTGGCATCTAGATAACTCGGTAAATCATTCTATGGGATTTAATCACACGCCTTAAATAATTGAGTGGGAGAAGGTGTTTTGGTAACACCTATGGCCTCCAAGGTTAGTTGAGCTTTATTATTTATTGGTAATCCCCCCAAGGGGCGTCCATGAATGGAATTTAGCAACATACTTCCTTACAAGGATAGACTAGACAATGGACTCAAACGAGATCTACTCCCTAAGGAGGGATTTTCGTGAGAGAAAATTGAGGGTCGATATCTTGGTAACACACTCAATGTAATTTTATTGATATCCTCCCAAGAGTTCTTGTTAATAAAATTGCAAGGCTAAAATTGAAAACGCTGGTTGTTATGTTAACAATTAGGTGGGACCTAGTCTAACTAGTAAATGGTGCGAATTCCCAAAGGAGGCGTAACATTTATGGGTGTTAGATCACCGTTGAATTTTATGATTGAGTTATTTATTTAATTCAAGATAAATATTTAAAAGTGCTTTATCATGATTATTTACTTATATATGTTTTGTTTTATTCAGAAATCATGACCCCATCACTTATGAACATCCTGAAAGATAACACTTTAACTGGAGATAATTATGTCACATGGAAAAGGAAAATTGGGTTGTTGCTGCAAAGTGAAAAACATAAGTTTGTTCTAACTACTCCTAAACCACCTGCTCCTAATAATGAATCTAGCATAATGTGTAGAGATGAGTATGAGCAGTGGAAGACTTCAGATGATATGGCAAAATGTTACATTATGGCCACTATCTCCGACGTGTTGGAACAGCAGCATGAAGGAATGGAGTCCGCTACTGATATAATGATGTCTCTAGAGGAGATGTTTGCTATGAAGTCTAGGACGACTAAGAGAGAGGCAGTGACTGCTTTTATGAATCTTAGGATGAAACCTGGACAGGCTGTGAAAGATCACATGATGAAAGTCATAGCACATCTCAACATTGCTGAACTGCATGGCGCTGAGATAGATGGTGAGACAAAGATTGATATGGTTGTCAATTCATTGTCAGATTCCTTTGATCAGTTCAAATTGGACTACACTTTGAACAAAAAGGAATACACCTTACAAGGCCTGATGCAAGATGTTCAAAGTGCTGAAAAGATCCTTGTGAAAGGCAAAGGTCAAGAGATTCATATGGTTGGTAAAGTTGCTACTGTTAAGGCCCGTCAAAAGGTCAAGAAACAACAGAAGAAAAAGCAACTTGGGCCTATCAAGAAGGAGACCAAGAAAGTAACCAAGATCAAAGGGAAATGCTTCCTTTGTGGTGAAAAGGGACATTGGAAGAGAAATTGCCCAAAGTCCCAGAACAAGAAGGAAGAAGGGGTTTCAAGAAAGGAGAAAGCTGAGTAAGAATGAAATCAATTTGCGCTTGGGCAACGGAACGTTAGTGTCTGCAAGTGCAGTGGGAGATATTAGAGTTTATTTGGATTCTAGAAGGCATTTAGATTTAATAGACGTTTATTATGTACGTCAATTCAAGAGGAATTTAATTTCAGTTTCTTGTTTGAATAAATTTGGATATTCGGTTACTTTTAATAAAGTTTTTATTATTAGTAAGAATGACAAAATTATTTGCCAAGGTACATTGGAAAACGGTCTATACTTTTTGCATAGAAATATCTCTCACTCGTTAGACACAGAAATAACGGAACCTAATCATAAAAGAGTAAAATTATCAACAGATGAAACCTACCTTTGGCATTTACGCTTAGGTCATATTAACCTTAATAGGATTAAAAGATTGGTATGTGACGGACCTTTGAGTGACTTAAAGGTTGATGATCTGCCAACTTGTGAATCTTGTTTGGAAGGTAAAATGACCAAAAGGACGTTCTCTGCCAAAGGTGCAAGAGCCACTGAATGTTTAGGATTGATACACGCTGATGTATGTGGACCTATGAGCATTCAAGCTAGAGGTGGATATGAGTACTTCATCACCTTCACGGATGATTACTCGAGATTTGGTTATGTGTATCTCATGAGACATAAGTCGGATGCTTTTGACATGTTCAAAGCATTCAAAGCTGAAGTGGAAAATCAGCTTGAGAAACACATAAAAATCTTGAGATCTGATCGTGGTGGAGAATATCTATCTGGTGAGTTTCAGCAATATCTTATTGATAATGGGATAGTTTCTCAGTTTTCTGCACCAGGTACACCTCAACAAAATGGGGTAGCAGAAAGGAGAAATAGAACTCTTTTGGATATGGTTAGGTCTATGTTGAGTTATTCAACGCTTCCTATTTCTTTTTGGGGATATGCTTTACAAACTGCTATATACATTCTAAACGATGTACCATCTAAGTCTGTTCCTAAAACACCGCATGAGTTGTGGACTGGGCGCAAGCCTAGTTTACAACACTTAAGGATATTTGGTTGTCCTGCGCATGTGTTAAAAGGAAAGACAGAAAAGATGGAGTCCCGTTCAGAAACATGTATATTTGTAGGGTATCCAAAAGAAACTAAAGGATATTATTTCTATAGTCCTTCAGATCTTAAAGTATTTGTTTCGACAAATGCTAAATTTCTGGAAAAGGACTATATGAATGACTTTGTGCCTAGAAATAGAATTGTCCTGAATGAGATGTCAGGAGATACAATTCCACGAGAGGTTACACAACCTAACCCAATTGTAAGTTCCGATCCAACACAAGATCAACAACCTACCATTCCTCGTCGTAGTGGGAGGGTTAGAACACAACCCGAAAGATACATCGGTCTGGGAGAATCAGTGGAGAATCTCCCGGACGACGATGATCCCTATACATACAAGGAAGCTATGGAGGATGTTGATAGTCGCCATTGGCAAAAGGCAATGCAATCCGAGATTGAATCTATGTTCGATAACAAAGTCTGGTCCCTTGTAGACTTGCCTAAAGGGATAAAACCCATTGGGTGCAAGTGGGTATACAAGAGGAAAAGAGGTATGGATGGAAAGGTGGAAACCTTTAAAGCTAGATTGGTAGCTAAAGGGTATACACAGAAAGAAGGTATCGATTACGAGGAAACCTTCTCTCCTGTGGCCATGCTTAAATCCATTAGGATACTCTTATCCATTGCAGCATCTTTAGATCTAGAGATTTGGCAAATGGACGTCAAGACAGCTTTCCTAAATGGAAGTCTTGACGAAAGCATCTACATGATGCAACCAGAGGGATTCATTGAAAAGGGCCAAGTGGATAAGGTATGCAAGTTGCAGAAATCCATATATGGATTAAAGCAAGCATCCAGATCCTGGAACATAAGGTTTGATCAAGCTGTCAAAGGTTTTGGATTTATTCAAAATCCTGACGAACCTTGTGTATACAAAAGGATTAAAGGCGACAAGTTGGTTTTCCTGATTCTTTATGTTGATGATATACTACTCATTGGAAACGATGTAGGTGTATTGACATCAGTAAAAGAATGGTTAGCAAAACAATTTGATATGAAGGACTTAGGAGAAGCAAGTTTTATTCTAGGTATCCAAGTAATAAGGGATAGAAAGAATAGAACGATTGCATTATCCCAAGCTTCATACATAGACAAAATCTTGTCTAGGTTTTCCATGCAGGATTCCAAGAAAGGTATGTTACCTTTCAGACATGGAATCAAGCTTTCTAAGGAACAAGTTCCTAAGAATGAGCATGAAGAGCAATTCATGAGTAGAGTTCCATATGCCTCGGCAGTTGGAAGTCTCATGTATGCAATGCTCTGTACTAGACCAGATATTTGTTTTGCTGTTGGCATAGTTAGCAGGTTTCAATCGAAACCTGGACCTGATCACTGGACGGCAGTCAAGCATATTTTCAAGTATCTTAAGAGAACGAGAGATAATATGCTTGTATACTCTGGAGGGGATTTGGTTCCCGTTGGGTATACAGATTCTGATTTCCAATCAGATTCTGACTCCAGAAAATCCACATCAGGGGCTGTGTTTACTATTGGAGGAGGAGCAGTTATATGGAGGAGTATCAAGCAATCTTGTATTGCTGATTCCACCATGGAAGCTGAGTATGTTGCTGCATGCGAAGCTGCCAAAGAGGCTGTTTGGCTCCGCCAATTCTTGATTGACTTAGAAGTGGTTCCTAGTGCGAATAAGCAGATCACTATCTACTGTGACAACAGTGGAGCAGTGGCTAATTCGAAAGAACCAAGAAGTCACAAGAGAGGTAAACACATTGAAAGAAAGTATCATCTTTTAAGGGAGATTGTTCAAAGAGGTGACGTGACGATTACCAAAATCGCGTCAGCAGAAAATCTAGCGGATCCCTTCACAAAGGCTCTACCTCAGAAGAGTTTCGATGGGCATCTAGAGAATATGGGCTTGAGAGATATGACACATTTGCTATAGCGCAAGTGGGAGATTGTTAGGATTATGCTCAATAGCAAGAGTGTAATGTTGTAATAACAATCTTTTTCATATTAATAAAGTGATTTCTGGTTTAACAAATCGTATAGCATTTATAGTTTATATTATAATTGTCAAAGTAAATAATCATAAGGTCTAAAGACTATGGGAAAAGAAGAATTGTTCGTACATCTGGATATGTATGTGGTAGACACAATTCTTTAGTTAGTCTTGAATATTGTTCACAACTTAAGTTAAAGGTTGGGCACCTTTATCTTGTTAAAGTTGTAGAATTCTTTTGCTAGCATTTGAGTGGGATCAAATGAGATATGATGAGTCTAAAATCATCGGAGTGTCTTCGAGCAAAAGGATCTAGTGCACTGGGTGCATTGAACTGGATCACAATGAAAAGCTTTATCTAAAACCGTCAATAGATAATAGTTTTTTCATTATTAGGACAATCGGAGAGTCTATCTTAATCCTGAGATAAATGATGGACTTATGGTTGCAAGTGATATCATTTGAGTTATCAATGAGTACGATTATATCGCATAGTCTATCCTCGATAATTTGGTGATATTCATTTGTTAATCGATAGAGGACTTCATTTATAGATATGGACATCGTGGCTCCATTTAATTAAATGAGAGTATAATATCATCATATGGATGTTTTGAGGTAATTGGATATTAAATCTCAACGTTGAGTTTTCAATAGTGTCTATTGAAAACATGGCTTCTGGACAAGTCAAAATATCCAAGTTCAAAACGTGGTCATATGAGTAAATATGGTAACTTGGAGAGTTATAGGCGGTCTATGAACTCTTGGCGATTACTGATATTAATCACGAGGATACACTATCTCCAATATGATTGTCTAGGGTATGAATGAGGAGCATCTTCCTTTTCTATCTTTATTTAAGAGTTCAGTTTTAGCTCTTTAGTGGAATGAGTTAAAATTAATGGATCAGACCTAAGTGAATCATTTGTTGATTGTGATTAGGTTATGTCTATTGAAGCTTAAATTTAGATGGCCCGCCAAGATCCCCAATCCACACGGACTTGCATGGATCACTTGATATATTCTACCGAACCAATTTAAGGGTCCATCTAGAATTGCATTTAATATATTAAGAATATAATTTGCACATTATTTAAGTAATGGGCTGCTCAATTATATTAATATATTAATGAAAGACATGTGGGCTTGTTTCTTTTAGTAAGAATGGGTCTGGTTCACATGTGGGCTTTTTATTTAAAGTCCAATGGATTAAATGAAATAGGAAAATAATATTAGGCCCATCTTTTATAAGTGGGGCGGCTAGGTTAAGGTTTTAACCTAAAAATATTATTTTGTTTCATTTGTTTTAATTAAATAAGAATTAATTGATTTATTGATTAATTGTTTAATTAAAGAAACAAATCTTTCCTAAAAGTAAAAGACTTGTTTGATAAGTAAATAAATAAATTAGTATTATTTATTTAATCAAATAAGGAGTCTTTTTTTTATTTAGTCAAATAAAAGAATAAAAATAAAAGAGTTGGATTAGGGTTTGAAGTCTATAAAGTTAAAAAGAATTAGGGTTGAATTTTAGTCACCCTATATAAGTGACATGATGAAATTCGGCCAACCCTAATCATATACTACATAGAATTCGGCAACCCTAAAGGAAAAAGAAGAAAAATTCGGCCAACCTATATATATGTTCTTATAGGGTTCGGCCACATCAATCAATTGGAGCTTGAGTTTTTATTTTCTTTCTTCTTCTTCTTAATTCTAAGAGAGTTTTTATTCTAGAGAGACAAAAAGGAGTGAAAAATTATTCTTTGATAGTATACAATTGCTTAAACATCAATAAGCTTGTGTATACGATATTGATCTAGGTTCACGCGAGTTTCGATCATAAGATTGAGAACTCAAAAGTGACCGGAATAATTTTGACATTCTTTTGATTGTTTTGTGACTAACAAAGAATAGAAAGTATTTGTTTGGTCCATTCACAGGTTTGCAATTCAAAGGAAAGGGAGACCACGCTCCTAGGTGATCCACGTTCGTGCTCGGATTGAAGGTCTTGCGGATTACCATCGACGTAAGTCAATCGGATCACGCGACAAGAGGTAATTTACTTTTGTTGATATATATGCATGTTTATTGATTAAAAGGGTTTAAGGTTCATAAAGGAAAAATTTTAAAAGTCACTAAATCTTCTTTAGTATCGCTTCCGCTGCGTGTAACACTTTTATTTGTTTTATTTTTCCCTACACGTATGTGAGTTCCGTTCCGATCTGCATCAAAAATTAAGCAAATACAATCAACCAAATTTAAGTGTGGAATATACCTAGAGGTGAATAGGTTTTAATCAAGTTAATTATCAATTTTTCTTGATTAATCAATATTCAATAAACACCCAAATTAAGCAAATACAATCAACCAAATTTAAGTGCGGAAAACAATAAATTACACGTTGATTGATTTACGTGAGAAACCCTCTAACTGGGAAAAACTCACGGGTTATTGTGCTAGCCACACACGGTCCTCAAATCTATTGCTTGAATGAAAGTTTACAATCTAGGTTGACCTCAAGTCAAACCATTCTTGGTCACTAACCCTTCCACTCTACCCAACAGGCCTTTAATAGTGATCCTAGACCTACTTGCTTGTGCACTAAGCTACTTAGTCACAAGGCTTAATTCACAAGGAAGAGAACACAACCTAGGTGAATATCAAATGCATAAATGCTAGGTCAACACATTTAATGCTTATCTAATCATGGATGAACATGTCAAACAATCCTAGATATCATGTGGCTACATGTCATATATAAAACTTAGTTATATAAAATAAGTGCAATCCTAGATACAATAGCTATCACAATACAACAACTCAATCAATCAACACAAAATTCTCAACTGGTAGATAAAACTTAATCTAGATGCAAACAAGTCATAAATGAGATTTCTTATTAAGTAAGAACACTAAAATGGATGAAGATGGTATTCAACTTACCAAGTCATGTGTGTTGAAGAAGACCCATGCAAGAGCACATCCTAGTTGAATTTAGATGATGCTAGATGATGTTTGACGCATATGGAAATGAGTTTAGATTATCAAAGATGAGTTCTTGGATGATTTTCTCTCTTGGAAAATACTCTATCATAAAAATATGATTTTGAACTCTTAAAAACAATTTAAAAAGAAAACAACATATATATATGAGGTCAAATTGATGCTACGACGTTTTAAACATTTACAAATATTTTTGCCTTGGTCGCCGTACACCCACTGTACGAACAGCAGTTGTACAACGGGTTACCTGGGAACCAAGAACTCAAATTCCAGCACACCACTGTTCAAAGGGGCGAAAAGTGGGCGAAATAGAATCAACAACAAACTAAAGGAAATAAGAGAGGCAAAAGAGACAACCCAATGATCTTGGTGAAGTATTCAGTCTAGCTCAACTCTCTTGATGTTCCCATGCTCGAAATCCACCCACAAAGTCTAATTACGAGCTAAGGTGATATGGGTGTTCTTTGGTGAGATTCTAGGTTATTCTAAGTTATTATGGATATTAGGGATCGTGTTTAAGATGACAAAAGAGGTGTATTTATAGAGGAATAGGTTAGGGCAAGGTCTGGAAGTGAAAAGACAAGTTTCTCCCTCTGAAATCAACGATTCACGAGTTCCATTCCCCTGCTTCGTGGGTTTATTCAGTCATCGGAAGTCGCAGTGAATTATGGAAGTTTGGTCGTGAGTTCACACTCTCTGGTCTGCGGGAATATTCCAACGACACGAAGTCACTGAGGAAATTCTAGCGGCTTTAAACGTTCTGGTTCGCGGGAATGAGGTCGGCGGTGGTAAGCTTGAAGCTTGGACTTCTATATATTTTGGAGGAATTGTTGGAGAGAGAAAACCTTTGCATGAAGACTTGGAAATAGTGGCATTAGGACCACCGGGATGTGGGCAGAAAACGGCCAGAAATATGCCCAAGAATGAGCTGGAACACGACGGGTCAAGGTCGAGTCGGGTCGTGCGCTGATTCGAGTCAGGTCAGGTCAGGTCATGCGGGTCTATTCTGCCCGTCTGGAGGTTGAAGACGCGTGATGTCATGATGATATCAGCAGCAAGCGCCAAAATGCATCGTTTCACTTGGTGACATGGCGTGATGCCTACTTTGGCTGGCGATTTACAATATACCCCCTTATGTCTTATCTAATTACTGAATATTCAATATATGCTGCAGGTTTGCACTTTGACCCCTGATTCTCCAAATGACACAATTGCCCCTGAATTTCCCTATTTTCTTCAGTTTTGGTACAAACACCTTCTCTGAGGGATATTTAACTACACTTGCCTAAAACACATATTAAATACACAAAAGTGTTTGGAAACGAACACAAAAGATAGGAAAATGGAGCTCTAAATGAGAACATTTATAGTACAAGCAAACCCCCAAACCTAACTTTTGCTCGTCCTCAAGCAAAACTAAAAATAAAAAACAAACAAATAACATAAAACAACAAAATCTAAAAACACATAAAAGTAATAAACCAGTAAAAACTAATTAGTCCACTTTCGTGGGAGAAACGATGGCACTTAACACGTGCCACAAGCCTTTTAAACCACTAGGTGTCCCTAGTATGAGGAGTATATTCTCCTTGGTTTACCAATACGGTACCCACAAACACATAGCTAAAAATTAAAAACTACAATTCAAAACAATTTGCAAAAACCATACCAAAATGAGATATCAAAAGAGTTGTGCATATGAGGAGTAACACATGTGAGAACCGCTAAGTGGAGGATAATCTAAAGTCATTCAAAGAGAATGAAACACACATTGCAAATCCCACACTCTTAATGGTATAGCATCAAATACAACACACCCAAATGCTTCGGATGTAATTTGCCTCGACTCTAATCCTTACTAGATTTGACTCTATTTTTCTCTCAGAGTCCTAGGCACACTCTTTATCAAACACATGCGATTTGGAAGTTATGTAGATGGCAATCAAATATGTAACGCATGTGAGTATTCGAAATAAAGCACATTTTAAGTGAATTGATCTCATGAAGGAATTGAATTACCATGAACGTGGAAAGAACATGCTTTGACTGGCATTCCCAAGCTAGACTTTCTAAAAGATCAACTAGGGCTTTCCTTTGGTTGTAATGGGGCTAAGGGTAATATGGGGTGAATGGAAGGAATTTAGTGGAATTCTAGAGTTCTTAATCAAACTAAACAATTTAACTACTAGCTCATCACATATATGTCTACAAGCGTCTAGGCTAAGATTCTCATTTCGATAATTATGCTAATTGGTACTCAGATTCGAGTAATTTTCAATTAGGTACCGTGGCTTAAGTGTTTTATTTTTAACACTTTATAATTTGCCTCTAAATTGCACAATTTTCTATCATTGCCTGAGTACACGCTATTTACAAATTAGAGCTAAATATTTGCATTTATAACTTATGCATAATCTATGATCAACAACAAAAGAATTCCGTGTGTTCAATGTATATGGATATTTATGTGGGTGTTGAAATGAATGGTTTGTGTTTGGCCTCAAATTGGCAATTGGAGCACACATAAGTGACAAGGAGAGTGTTTGAGCAAAATATAGTAGTTAAGCACACACATGCCTGGAATCATATCCAAAAGTCTATCTAACAAGGGAATACAAGTCGTAGCAAGCAGTCCACATAATTTTCATGTTCTATGTGTTAGGATTATGCTCAATAGCAAGAGTGTAATGTTGTAATTGACAATCTTTTTCATATTAATAAAGTGATTTCTGGTTTAACAAATCTTATAGCATTTATAGTTTAATATTATAATTGTCAGAGTAAATATTCATAAGGTCTAAAGACTATGAGAAAAGAAGAATTATTCGTACATCTGGATATGTATGAGGTAGACACAATTCTTTAGTTAGTCTTGAATAATGTTCACAACTTAAGTTAAAGGTTGGGCACCTTTATCTTGTTAAAGTTGTAGAATTCTTTTGCTAGCATTTGAGTGGGATCAAATGAGATATGATGAGTCTAAAATCATCGGAGTGTCTTCGAGTAAAAGAATCTAGTGCACTGGGTGCATTGAACTGGATCACAATGAAAAGCTTTATCTAGAACCGTCAATAGATAATAGTCTTTTCATTATCAAGACAATCGGAGAGTCTATCTTAATCCTGAGATAAATGATGGACTTATGGTTGCAAGTGATATCATTTGAGTTATCAATGAGTACGATTATATAGCATAGTCTATCATCGATAGTTTGGTGATATTCATTTGTTAATCGATAGAGGACTTCATTTATAGATATGGACATCGTGGCTCCATTTATTAAATGAGAGTATAATATCATCATATGGATGTTTTGAGGTAATTGGATATTAAATCTCAACGTTGAGTTTTCGATAGTGACTATTGAAAACATGGCTTCTGGACAAGTCAAAATATCCAAGTTCAAAACGTGGTCATATGAGTAAATATGGTAACTTGGAGAGTTATAGGCGGTCTATGAACTCTTGGCGATTACTGATATTAATCACGAGGATACACTATCTCCAATATGATTGTCTAGGGTATGAATGAGGAACATCTTCTTATTCTATCTTTATTTAAGAGTTCAATTTTAGCTCTTTAGTGGAATGAGTAAAAATTAATGGATCGGACCTAAGTGAATCATTTGTTGATTATGATTAGGTTATGTCTATTGAAGCTTAAATTCAGATAGCCCGCCAAGATCCCCAATCCACACGGACTTGCATGGATCACTTGATATATTCTACCGAACCAATTTATGGGTCCATCTAGAATTGCATTTAATATATTAAGAATATAATTTGCACGTTATTTATTTAATGGGCTGATCAATTATATTAATATATTGATGAAAGACATGTGAGTTTATTTCTTTTAGTAAGAATGGGTCTGGTTCACATGTGGGCTTTTTATTTAAAGTCCAATGGATTAAATAAAATAAGAAAATAATATTTGGCTCATATATTCCATGTGGGGCGGCAAGGCTAAGTTTTTAGTCAAAAAATATTATTTTATTTTATTGTTTAATTAAATGAGAATTAATTAATTTATTAATTAATTATTTAATTAAGAAACAAAATCTTTTTCTGATCAGGAAATATGTTTCCTAGAATTATACTATTGGTAGTAGTATACTAAAAGTAAAAGACTTGTTTGGTAAGAAAATAAATAATTAAAGTTTATTTATTTAATCAAATAAGAAGTCTTTTAATTAAGTCAATAAAAAGAATAAAAATACTTATGAGTTAAATTAGGGTTAGGAGTCTAAAAGTTGATGGGAATTAGGGTTGAATTTCGGTCACCCTATATAAGTGAGGTGATGAAATTCGGCCAACCCTAATACAACAAGAAGTAGATTTTGGCAACCCTAAAGGAAAAAGAGAAAGAAATTCGGCCACCCTATATAATAGACCTTATAGGGTTCGGCCACCCTAAGTTTACGGAATCAATTTCTTCTTCTTCTCAACTCATAGAAAAGTGTTTGATTATTCTGCCAAGACAAAAAAAGAGAGAAGAGATTATTCTTTTGATAGTACACTATTTGCTTATTCATCAATAGGCTTGTGTGTACAATATCGAATTAGGTTCACGTGAGTTTCGATCATTAGATTGAGAACTCAAAAGTGACCAGAATAATCTTTTTAGTATTTTGATTGTTTTTGTGACTAACAAAAGAAAAAGAAAGTTTGTTTGTCCATTCTCAGGTTCGCAATTCAAGGAAAAGGGAGACCACGCTCCTAGGTGATTCACATTCGTGCTAGGATTGAAGATCTTGCGGATTACCATTGACGTAAGTCAATCGGATCACGTGACAAAAGGTATTATACTTTTTGTTACTTTATATGTATGGTTAATTAATTTAAAGGGTTAAGGTTCATCAAAGGAAAATTTTTAAAACATACTAAATCTATTTTTAGTCTCGCTTCCGCTGCGTGTACTACGGTATTTTTTCCTACACTATGGCAGTCAATTAATTAAAATGCAAAATTGAAGCACAACTATTTCAAAGATTGTTTAAGAATATAAACATATTTACCCTCAAAATGAACGCTATGGCACAAAATTCACGGGTAGTCTCCACTATTAATCCTAACAATAGAGTACGGAGTCTCGTCCACTTAGACACTAAGAGAAAGTGTAAGGTTCCCATTTGTTGATTGGCTCATTTCGTGGACAAACCACATGTTGGGGTTCTTTGTAAGGGTAGCTTAGGAGTTGGTTTTATTGTTTGAAGCCCTTTGAAGACCTCGTCTTGATAAGCACCGAAGGTAAATTTCTATGTGCTTACTTGTCTTGAAGAGATAGTTGCACACACTCACTTAGCATTCTTGCATTTGGTGTGCATACTCTTCACATGTCACATTTCACACTTGCACCTTGATATTGTATTTTGTTGTGTGCTTTTGTGCTTAGTAATTCGTTTCCCGATAGTATTCGGAAACGTCCGTGCATGCACTAGAATGTGCTTGGTTTTACGCGAAGACCACCTATCGAGAATGCCCTTGGCTTCTCCTTGGTTTTCACCTTTGTTGGTGATCGGCGGTTATGATCGACAGCCTGGCCGCCGAATGAAACCGCCGTTTGCTTCCAGAAGTGTCTGGAGCAATTCTACGGCCACGATCAGCGGCCATCGACCGCCGTTCGAAACCGCCGTTCATACCTGATGGTTTTTAATTCTCGGGTTTGATTCTGTAGTTGGTTCGACGGTTTTGAAACCGCCGATTGAAACCGCCGTTTCTCCCCTGCCTTTCATGGGAGCCATTCGGCGGTTTCAATCTGCGGCCTGGCCGTAGATTGAAACCGTCGATTGGCGCGTGATCGCGCTTCAAATGTTTACATTTAGCGCCCTTTTTACCTTGTTTTTGTAATCGTTTTCTAAGCATTCCATGTGTATAATGTGTAAATAAGTCTTTTCAGGTAAAATAGGCAATTCAAGGGCATTTTTGTCCAAGGTGAAGAAAAGAGGGCAATTTAGGCAGAAATTGGAAGAAAAGCAAGGCCGGCGAGTTCAGACACTCTGGACGGCGGGCACAAGGCCGCCGCACGAAGCCGCCGGAGGGAACATCTTGTCATCCGGTGAGTTCAGACGCTCTGGAAGGTGGGCACAAGGCCACCTCACAAGGCCGCCTTACAAAGCCGCCCTCAAGCCCGGCGGTTTCCAGCATGAGCCACGTCAAGATAAGTCCCACGGAATAAGTCCGCGGTGATGGCAAAACAAGCCCGGCAGGTTCATGCAGTGGGCACAAAGCCGCCGCACATACCCGCCGGCGACTCTGATGAGCTACCAACGATCAAAGCCCGCCCCAAAAAGTCAAGGAAAGCTGCCCCACTTCCACCTATTGTCCTTGGAAGGCCTTCTCCCTCATGGACACTTGCAATTTTTCAACAAGCTGCGAAAGGAATGCTTTCAACTTAGAGAAAGAGGAGAGATAGTTAGTTAGAGAGAATATAGAAAGGTAGATATTAATTAGATATTTTGTTATTAGGAATCAAGAAAGATAGTTATTTTCTTGGCCAATTTCTAGTTAGCCAAACACCACATGTTGGTTACTTAGAGTGATCAATTCAAGTTGCCATAGAAGAGTTAATTGCTTGGATTGCAAGGAGGACCATTTCCACTTCACAAGTTTGTCCATTGGTGATGTTTCCCTTGCTTGTATATCTTTGTAATTGTGATACTATGTGTAGCTAATTCCTCTTGTTAGGGAATTAGATTTAATTCTTGTACTTCCTTGTTATCTAATCAATCATATTGTTATAATCCTCTCAAGTCATGTTTATGTACATTTATGATTGCATGCGTGGTGGTTGCAACCACCTATCTCCTTATAGTGCAATAACTTGATTAAATTGTATGCATGTACCATTTATTGCACATCAATAGTGAAGCACCTATGAGTAGAGATTACTAACTTGTAATTCTCTACTACTAAATGACTAATTTCCCCTTAATCACTCTCTAATCCTAGATTTCATTGTGATTAAGTTGAGAATTAGGTGCTTAGAACATTCATATGGATATATGCATGTTAGTAATTGAGGGTTAGGCTTAATGAATGATTAATTAGAAGCTAGAATATTACTTGAATGAATCTAATTCCTTAACAATTTTTAATATAGAATTTAAATCAAGTAGTTGTAATTGCTAATTAGACAACTTCATCTTAGAATAGTTAATTTGTTAATCACTAGTTAATTTAAGTAAAGCTTGTTAGAGTAATTAGGAAATTGTAGAGTTAATCTAAAGTTAGAAGGCTTTATAGTGCTTACCTAGTGGGAACGATACCCTTACTTGCTCACTACACTAGTTTAACGACTTGTGCACTTGCAATAGGGTCACCAGACTCGCACGTCCCTCTAGCACGACCGAGGTAGATTAAGTTAATTTGTAGTGACAATTGTAGAACCGGTCTGGGCGTGTCAAAACTTATGGCGCCGCTGCCGGGGAGGACGGCTTTGTTTTCTTTAGAACATTAGTCAATTTAATCTTTGCATAATCGTAGTGATTTTCTGTTTTGAGCACTTAACCTTTTGGTAGTTAGTGTAGTGTACTTTCAAGTTTCTTGTCACGAATTGATGCATGGAAGACGATCTTTGGGAAGCCCACTTGAACCTTTTGTTGAAAATATTGATCGCATAGCGAGGCTACCGACAATGACGGACAATCCTAGAGACTATCCGACCTTGAGGAAGGGTCAACCTCTTCTAGCAATACCCCCACTGGTTCTGAACACAAACAGGATCAACGGAGGATGAAGGAATTCTCATTGCCTACCGTTGGATCACATCCTTCAGCCATATTGTTAGATGATGCCCAGAGGAATTACGAGCTGAAAAACTTGCACTATAACACACTCCCGCACTTTGGTGGTAACTTAAGCGAAGACTGCCTTCAATTCATTAAGGAATATTACAATGTGGTGACCACTTTTACACTCAGAAACTTGACGGAGGATCACTTACGCATGCGATGTTTTTCGTATTACATGAGAGACGACGCCAAGAAGTGGCTCATGGCATTACCAGCAAGATCACTTACCACATGGAGCGGTGTTGAACAGAAGTTTTTGCCAAGTACTTTCCCTCATGGAAGAGGAAAGAAATACGAAGTATGATAGCTGATTTCCAGGAAAGGGAAGGGGATGCGATTCATGAATCATGGGGTACATTCAAGCTACTTTTAGCACAGTGCCCTCACCATGAGTATACTTTAGTATCACAAGTTCAATCTTTCTATAATGGATTGACGGGACTTTCACAAGCGATTGTTGATAACGCATGTGGAGAAGCGATACGAGAGAAAACGGCATAGTATGTGTTTGATAAGTATGAGATGCTTGAACAGAATTCCCAGCAGAGGAACACTCGAGGTAGTCGAGGAGGAGTGAGTAGGGAAATGGCAAGTCAAATGAGTGATATGAGTAAGAACATTGAGACACTCATGAGCAGGTTCGTGAACCAACCTTTAGTAGCAGATTAGGGTTTTGTTAAGGAAAACCGTGGTGTTGTATGTATAAATTCGCCAAGCAGACACGTCACCAAAGGAGTCAATAAATGATGAAGAGAAGGTTGCTGCGTCACTCATTAACTGAGTCAAAGGGAGAAAATGTGGCAAGCCAGAATGTCGATGCCTTAAATCAATAAAGTCAAAGGTGTGGTCGCCAGAACTAGATATATACTCGCCACAGGTAGAAACGTGGTCGCCAAAGGACAAAGCCCAGAAGTGAAGGTATTCGCTGCATCAGCGTACTGAGCCCGAACCAACTCGGCAGAAACACAGAAATCAACCCTAAACTTTAGAAGACCCATGGCAACAAGGAATTGTAAAGAGGAAAAGAGATAAGAGAAACATCCAGGTCCGTGACAAACATAGGAATCCTAGTACGAATCAAAGAGGGAAACCTACCACCAACGCGGCTAAAAACAAGGGGAAACCCTAATTAGACATGTATAAATAGAACCATCTATCCCATAAGGAAGGGGTTCGAAAACTTAGAGAGAGAGAGAAGAGAGCAATCGTATGAGAGATCTGAGTGTGTAACAAAGCAATAAGACTAGTATTATTTTTCTGCCCTCTAGGGCGCCGTGGTTTTTTCCCATTCAAGGGTTTTCCACATAAAAATCTGTTTCTTGCATGCATTGATTATTTTCTCGTTTTACTTTAAGTTGATATAATTGTTGTGTGTGGCAATCCAAATTTCACCGTCAACACGTGGGATGGACATGAATTCCATGGTCGAGCCAGTGCCACCTAGGAAGGAAGAATTGCAAGTGGTGTATCCGCCACGTCAGTCAAGACAGTTGGATGATCCTTTCTCCAACACGTACAATCGGGGATGGGCAAGGCATCCTAATCTGAATTACGGGAACAACCATTGTTTGAATCCCCTGTTACCTCTTCAGAACAATAATAACAACTGGTATCCACCTCCGGGAGACCACTCAAGACCACAGCAGAGTACGCAACCATGGAAGGTAAAGGAAAACTTACCTTGGCGCCAACATGGCCAGAGAGACAATAAGTACAGGGGCACTAATCAGTACTACACCAGCGATCCTAATCATATCAGGATTACTTCTATGGAAGGAGTAGTCAAGACATTGGAGAGACAAATAGGGGAGTATGCTGAAGTTAGTCAAAAAAAGGAGCCAGGGAAACTCCCAAGTCAGTTTGAGCAAGCCAAGGCAGCCACGGTACTCAGAAGTGGTAAGGTACTTTCTAACCCATATCCACCTGAAATTGTTGATATTCTTGATAATGTTTCAGCAGACAGGGAAGTGCCAAGCAAGAATGATCTTGATACTTAAGTAGGAATAGGAACGAGCAGAGTTCTAGAGAGTGGACACAAGGATACTTCATGGATACACAAGTCTCCTAATTCGTATGTTCCTCCAATTCCATTCCCAAGAAGGCTTTAGAAGTTGAAATTGGACCAAGCTTTCAGGGAGATCTATGACATCCTATCGAAGGTGAATGTGAGCCTTCCTTTACTTGAGGTGATTGAGAAAATGCCCGCATACGCCAAGTTCTTCAAGGAACTCAACTCAAAGGTGCGTAAGAAGGAATTTCTAGAGAGAATAGTGATCTCCAAAGAAGCAAGTGCAGCCATGGAAACGGCATTGCCACCTAAGATGAAGGATCCGAGAAGTTTCATCATTACCATATCAGTTGGCGAAACTCGGAAGGAGAAGGCAATGTTAGACCTAGGAGCTTCGATCAATTTAATGCCTTATGCATTGTTTAAGGATTTAGGATTAGAGGGATTGAAGCCGACTACCATGGAATTGATATTAGCCGACCGCTCAGTACGACATCTAACAGGAGTGGTCGAAGATGTGTTAGTCAGGGTGGGCGAATTGATCATCCCAGCTGACTTTGTTATTCTCGAGATGGAGACTGATTCAACCAAGGCAAGGGAGATGTAGATATTGCTAGGGCGACCATTTATGTCAACTGCCAAGGCAATTATCGATGTCCACAAGGGACGGCTCTCTATGACGGTTTTAGGTCAAACAGCAGAGTTTGAAGTGTTTGAAAGCATGAAGAACCCGTTGAAGGGTAGTGTTTGTTTTAACATTGCAAGTGCCGAACAAGATGATGAACCTCACTCTACTTTTGGGGAGTACGTAGCACTCGCTTATAGCGAGGTGACTAACAAGACCCCGCTTTTGAAGCATGATTCATCAAGTTACGAAAACACCATCGCTCAACTCAAGGAAGAAAACCGAGAGTTGGTGGAGAAGAACTTTGAACTCACTACAAAGCTTGATGAAGCTTTAAAGGAAAATTATGCCCTTCAAGACAAAATTGAAGATGATTTCTCCCTAGTGAAAGATGATTTCGGAGAAAGGAATGAGTCTTTGAGCAAGGAATTCGAAGGCAAGATGAAAATCATGGAGGAGGAGATACATTCTAGGTACAAGGCCTTGGAAATCTTGAGAGTGAAAAATGAGGAGACTCGAGTTGAGATTGCTACGCCAAAGATAGGCACTTCGGTCAATTCCGAAGGGATGGTTCTGTTAGGATTATGCTCAATAGCAAGAGTGTAATATTGTAATTAACAATCTTTTTCATATTAATAAAGTGATTTCTGGTTTAACAAATCGTATAGCATTTATAGTTTAATATTATAATTGTCAAAGTAAATAATCATAAGGTCTAAAGACTATGAGAAAAGAAGAATTGTTCGTACATCTGGATATGTATGTGGTAGACACAATTCTTTAGTTAGTCTTGAATAATGTTCACAACTTAAGTTAAAGGTTGGGCACCTTTATCTTGTTAAAGTTGTAGAATTCTTTTGCTAGCATTTGAGTGGGATCAAATGAGATATGATGAGTCTAAAATCATCGGAGTGTCTTCGAGCAAAAGGATCTAGTGTACTGGGTGCATTGAACTGGGTCACAATGAAAAGCTTTATCTAGAACCGTCAATAGATAATAGTCTTTTCATTATCAGGACAATCGGAGAGTCTATCTTAATCCTGAGATAAATGATGGACTTATGGTTGCAAGTGATATCATTTGAGTTATCAATGAGTACGATTATATCGCATAGTCTATCCTCGATAGTTTGGTGATATTCATTTGTTAATCGATAGAGGACTTCATTTATAGATATGGACATCGTGGCTCCATTTATTAAATGAGGGTATAATATCATCATATGGATGTTTTGAGGTAATTAGATATTAAATCTCAACGTTGAGTTTTCGATAGTGTCTATTGAAAACATGGCTTCTGGACAAGTCAAAATATCCAAGTTCAAAACGTGGTCATATGAGTAAATATGGTAACTTGGAGAGTTATAGGCGGTCTATGAACTCTTGGCGATTACTGATATTAATCACGAGGATACACTTTCTCCAATATGATTGTCTAGGGTATGAATGAGGAGCATCTTCCTTTTCTATCTTTATTTAAGAGTTCAATTTTAGCTCTTTAGTGGAATGAGTTAAAATTAATGGATCGGACCTAAGTGAATCATTTGTTGATTGTGATTAGGTTATGTCTATTGAAGCTTAAATTTAGATGGCCCGCCAAGATCCCTAATCCACACGGATTTGCATGGATCACTTGATATATTCTACCGAACCAATTTAAGGGTCCATCTAGAATTGCATTTAATATATTAAGAATATAATTTGCACATTATTTATGTAATGGGCTGCTCAATTATATTAATATATTAATGAATGATATGTGGGCTTGTTTCTTTTAGTAAGAATGGGTCTGGTTCACATGTGGGCTTTTTATTTAAAGTCCAATGGATTAGATGAAATAAAGAAAATAATATATAGCCCATTTGTTTAAGTGGGGCGGCAAGAAGGTTTTATAACCTAATATATTATTTTGTTTCATTGTTTTAATTAAATAAGAATTAATTAATTTATTTATTAATTGTTTAATTAAGAAACAAATCTTTTCTGAATAGGAAATATATTTCCTAGAGTAATACTATTGTAGTAGTTTACTAAAAGTAAAAGACTTGTTTGAAAAGAAAATAAATAATTAATTTTATTTATTTAAATCAAATAAAAAGTCTTTTTTATTTAGTCAAATAAAGGAATAAAAGATTTATGAATTAAATTAGGGTTTGAAGTCTTAAACTAAATAGGAATTAGGGTGCAATACAAACTCCTTTGGGCTTGAGAATTGCGGCAACCCTAGTCCCTTTTAGGTTAGGATTTTCGGCCACCCTAAAGAGAAAGTAGAGAAGAAAATTTGGCAACCTATATATACACTCTTATAGATTTCGGCCAACCTAATGCTTGGTGCTTGAGATTCTATTTTCTTCTTCTTCTCAATTCATAGAGAGATTATTTTATTCTACTAAAAAAACATAAAAGAGTGATAGATTATTCTTTGATGGTATACTATTTGCTTATTCATTAATAAGCTTGTGTATACAACATCGATCTAGGTTCACGTGAGTTTCGATCATTAGATTGAGAACTCAAAAGTGACCGGAATAATCTTAGTATTCTTTTGATTGTTTTTGTGACTAATAAAGAAAAGAAAAGTTTGTTTGTCCATTCACAGGTTTGCAATTCAAAGAAAAGGGAGACCACGCTCCTAGGTGATCCACGTTCGTGCTAGGATTGAAGATCTTGCGGATTACCATCGACGTAAGTCAATCGGATCACGCGACAAAAGGTATTATTCTTTTGTTAGATAATATATATGTTTAATTGATTAAAGGGTTTAAGGTTCATAAAAGGGAAATTTTTTTAAAAGTCACTAAATCTATTTTTAGTCTCGCTTCCGCTGCGTGCACTACGGTATTTTTCTCTACAGGTTCAGCCACCTTCAAGGAAGACGATGCATGTATCACACGAGGAGTCCACCATTTTTACTCCGAAACAAAAACCAAGGCGAAGGCCTAGAAGAAAGAACCACATTCAACCTCTACAATCTACATCGGGAGGTACAGTTTCTACTTTCACTCCTATATGTCACTACTGCCATAGAATAGGCCACATTAGGCCAAATTGCCCAACCAGAAGATGGCAGGTTAGAAAATATGCAACCCCAATTCCCAAGGCCAATGTCAAATCCATTTGGATCGCAAAATCCAAGTTGGATGGACTAAGTGGGAAGGGACCCTTGTGGGTCAAAAAGAAAGAAAATGGGTATGTGGTGATTGAACCACCCATTCTAAATGGGGCATGGAGGAGGTGATTGAATCGATGATTGTTTAAGTGTGCAAATATTGAATATCGAAGACACACTTACAACATTGATGTATTTTGCATTGTACATATTAGAGTTTTGAATAAATTGAATTGTGTTTATATGTAATTGGGAAATTGACAACCAAACTGAATCTCTTGTGTACCCGCCAAGCTTTGAAATTCAATCATTATGAGATAGGGTACACAAAAGAAAGGTTTGGGGGTTTTGAAATCCTTGTTATAAGTTAAGCACATTCATGTAGCCTAATTAATGTAGGGAATATGTGTTGCATTTGGTGTGTTTGTTGTGCCATAGTGTGTAGGTAACAGGAAATCAAGAGAAGAAATTGAAGGGAATGAAAAGAAAGCAATTTCATTTCGGCGGGTTCTGGAAGGCGAGACATGTCCAGCCTTCCAGAATGTACAAACCCACGGAGATGCTTCAGAAGAACAAGGGAAAGTTGGCGAGCTCTAGAAGGCGGGACATGTCTAGCCTTCCAGAATGTATAAGCTCGCCAGAACTGAAGTCAATAACATGGGCGGGTTCCATCTAGGCGGGACATGTCCAGCCTTCCAGAATGTACAAACCCGCAGCCATACATAAAGGATTGGGCGAGTTCCATCTCGGCGGGAATAAGCCCGCCATCCAGAATGTTGAAACTCGCCAATCATGAAGAAAAGAAAGTTCGGCGGTTTCATTCGGCTGGAATGAGGCTGCCCTCCAGAAGACACAAGCTCGCCAGCATAAATCAGACACGAAGAGCTCTTGAGGCGGGCAAAAAGCCACCTTAGACAAAGTTGCCACAGCCCCCAATGACCAAAACGCTGTCGTTTTGATGCAAAAATAGGGGACGGCGGGTTTGTGCGGCGGGCTTTAGGCCGCCCGATTCCCTGTCCTATAAATAGGACCTGTCACTTTCCACGACACATTTTCCCTCTTTTTCAAATTCTTCCATTTTCCCGCGAGAAACCAAGAAACTTCTTCCCCAATCTTGTTCGAATTCATCCAGAACTTCAAGGCAAAGGTAAGTAATCTAACTCTAAACTCTTTTGAACACAAATTCATGTAAAATTTCATCTTGAAGTGCCCTAGGTTGCGATAGTTAGGGTTCTTGCATGGTTCTTGAGTTTGATTGGATTATTTGACATTCATGGATGCAATTGATGTCAGTTATGAATGCTAGGACAAATTTCGAACCATGTTCCCCTAGTTTGATTCAATTTCGCAACTTGTTCATGTTAGGGTTCATACTTGGCTGAATTTGGGTTTTTGAAACTTCCATGTCTATGATTTTTGACTCTTGTGATTTGTTATTGCGAGAAAATTGCATAATATTATGCATGATTAATGGAATGATAGATTGAAAGCATGCCTTGTGATTGATTGTGATTTATTGGTGAAGAATTAGGATGTATTGGTGTTTGGATTGTTGAATTGGGTTGATTAAGGGAGTTGAGAAATGTGATATGGAAATATGGAAATTACAAATCTTGTGCATGTACAATGACAATCTATTTTGTGTAAAATGTGATAAAGGACTTGATTTTAGGATGGATGTTGATTGTTCATGTTGAGGCAAGCTATTTGTGTGCCAATTATAGACCAAATGTGGTGTGTGCAATTGTGTGTGCACATGTTAAGGACCAATTGATTGTGATTGTTAATGTGATCTAAGTGGTGTTTGCACAACTTGGGTACAATGTGGCACACATGTGTGATTTAATTGATGCTAATTGTATCTACATTTGCATGGATAAAGTGTTTTATGATAATGCATGTATGTGGCATATCTTGCATATATATTTGGCACCAAATTCCGTTTGAATATGACTCTATTGATTCTCCTAGCTTGATGGTGGAGTGAATTGGACACACACACACACACATAATCTTAGTAGTTCACATAATTATAGTGTTTTAGCTAAAGTTTAGCTTGAGATTATTGTCACTAACCCGAAGTCTAATCTATTTGGAGTATTTGTTGTTTTTTTTTTTTTTTCTTCTCCCTTGCTCTAACCACAGATGGGACCTAAAAGGAAGGCATCTACAATTGAGAGGGGAGATGCATCTTGAAAGGGAAAGGAAAAAGAAAGATCCTCACAACCGAAAAGGACAGCTAAGGAGATCTATGAAGAATGGCTCCAGAGCACCACTAGGAGACCCATCCTCATCGAGAGAGACGTGAGCTTTGAGGAATTGGGGGAGACGGTGATTTTTGACGAGATCCATCGGAGAAAGTGGGAGGCATATGTGTCCTTTCCAAAGAGAGCCAATCGAAGGATCGTCTAGGAGTTTTATGCTGCCATAGACCTTGATGAGTTCGAGAGGGGAGCCCCGGTTATGGTTCGAAGGAAGGCCATCTCCATGACCGCCGAGCAAATCAACGAATACCTCCACACGCAGAGTTATCCTCAGTAGGAGGAAGGGTATGAGCCAAATGCCTTTTTCGAGCACTATGACAAGCAGTTCGGTATCGCACTCACAGGGGACGAGGACATGCATTGGGATGGCAAGGTCTACCAGAGAGATCTAGGCTTCGAGGAGCATTTTTAGAGTGTATACTTTAGCTACTCTCTCATGCCTAGCGGACACAGAACGGACTTGAAGAAGCAAATTGCCATCATGATCTACCAAATGAAGAACCACTTGGAGTTCGATGTCGGGCGCACGATAGTGAAGAGAATAGCAGAGTTTGGGAGACGAAGCAATCTGAGCCTCTTCTTTCCGTGTTTGATCACTCACTTTGCGCGGAGGGCAGGCCTTCGAGTGGATTTGCCAGCAGATGGTATTTTGACACCTTCAGGTCATGTAGGCAGAAGGGCCTACAACGAGGCAGCTGAGGGAAAGCCGGGAATAGAGAAGCTTCTCAATTTACGCGAACAGAGGGAGCAGAGATTAGCTCAGCGGAGGTCCATCAAGAGGAGAGAGTTGGAAAGAATAGAAGAATAGGGTCTTGAGGAGTCCGATGTAGGAGTTGACGAGGATGAGTCTGAGGAGATAGAGTCTGAGAGGGAGGTTGAGGTACCAGCATGGGCGAAGGACATGGTGGAGTCCCACAAGAAATTGATAGATTCCAATAATGTCTTATCACGGACTGTTCGCCGCCTCGCGAGGCAGGTGAGAGCATTGACGGGAGCAGTGGCACGATGTGTGGGCTACCAGATGAGTGATCCAAGTGATCACTCGAGTGATAGAGATGAAGAGCGCCGTCAGAAGCGCAGACACGACGAGACACCCGCAGCACCAGGGACATCAGCTATTCCACCCTTGCCAGAGACAGGTATACCTAACCCCTTTACTTTTGTTGATATTGATGATCTATTTTTCAGTCCTATGGCTCCACCAAACCTATATCAGCAGAATTACAACTTCATGGACTTACTCTGTGAGCAACAGCAGATTCTAGAACAGGTGATAGGGAAACCGGAGGTAGAGAGGTGTCTACCGGACCAGTTGAGAGGGATTCACACAAAGGAGACGTGAGGACTGTTTCTGGAGGGGATGGAGGACTAGAAACCATTCCAGGAGCAGATACCTGAGCAGGTTGAACATGTGGCGTATGTGGAGTCCCGTGTAAGGGACATTGAGCTTCTTCCGGAGGGATACGAGGGGACGACTACTCATCCG
Organism: Acer saccharum; assembly: GCA_030490815.1. NCBI lineage: Eukaryota > Viridiplantae > Streptophyta > Magnoliopsida > Sapindales > Sapindaceae > Acer > Acer saccharum. Next base: position 27,249,537 of record CM059869.1, on the reverse strand, counting down.
ATAGAGTACATTGTAGAGTTTCTCGAGTCCTCGACGCTCATCATTCCTTATGTTGGACCACCACCTCCTCCTGAGCCTATTTTCCTCTACTCCGTCAGAGGAGTTCAGCTCACACCCTTAGACTTCAGTGACGATGACTTTTTCATGTAGGCGGATTGGTATGCTGCATGGATTTTTTGTGGGCAGAGCATTATTCCGCATTTTTGTATACCCTTTACTTTACTTTTTGGGATTATAGTTATAGCCTTTTTATTATTATATATCTATATTGTTTACTTGCATATATTTTCTTAGTTAGTAACATGTTTAGATCTAAGTGTGGAAAATATTATATGGTTGATTGATAGTGCGTAGGATTTTTGAAAGTAGTGTGCATGATGGATAAGATATCATGTATAGTATATATGGATTCCTTTTTGCATGAGATTGATAAGTTGTTTGTTGGCCAAACAACCAAACCAACACACTCATGTATTGTCTTCTGTGTGCAAACATTGGGGACAATGTTGAGTTTAGGTTTGAGGGTGTGGGCACATTAACACTTTGCCAATCTTTCACATGATTGTACATATGTATATATTGTCTTGTATATATTGTTTGCCTTAGTTTAAATTTTGTAAATATTGTAAAAAATTTAACTTTTTCAAAAGAATTCCGATTGAACCAAGGGAACATGTGTTGATTAAGGAAATGTGCATGCATTGATCACTAAATTGTAGCTATCACAATGGCATTTCAAGATGACATTGCACATGGTGTAATAGTCCCTTTCTCTTGTGCCTAGTGAATAGAATTGAGCGCAAAATTGCATGAACCAATAGTGGAGACTACCTGTAAGGAACAGAGCCTAAAATTTCACCTTATGAGAGTAAATACTTTCCAATTCATACATGATCTCATATTGCATAATTGGATGCCATGATCAATAAAATTGTGGACTGCTTGTTAGATTTGTATTCCCTAGTCAGACGGACTTCTGGAAATGATTCTAGGCATGTGTGCTTAGCTACCAAATGCCCAAACACTGTCCATATTGTGATGTGTGCTCCAACTACCACCTTGAGGCCAAACACAAACCTTTCTTTCCATCACACACCAAAAAGTCCTTTTATGTCACTTGGAATGATGTTGTATTTTGATCAAAGATATGCAGGATGTAGATGCATTAGTAGAGCTCGAAATTCAGTAAATGGCGTGTACTCAGGCGATGATATAAAAAAAAATAAAAAAAATAAAAACTTTTAGCACATCAATTATTTATAAGTGTTTTAATCTATGTACTAATTAGAACACAAGAAAATGAAATCTTAGCCTAGACGCATGGAGACTTAGAATATTGAGCTACAATAGTCGAAGTTTAAAGTTGATCAAATACTTCAGAATTCCAGTGATTCGTCCATATCACCCTTGGCCCCGTTACAACCATGGAAAGACCTAGTTGATCTTTTAGAAAGTCTGGCTGGGGAATGCGGGTAAAACATGCTCTTTCCATGTTTTTGGCATTTCAATACATTCATGAAACAGTTTCCACAAGTTGTGCGTTAATTTTAATTGCATATGCGTTACATTTTATTCTTACATATACTCTTACTCGCATATGTTATTTGAGAGCAACTTAGGTTCTGAGAGAAAATCAGACTGAAATCCGAAAAGGATAGAGTCAAGGCGAATTGAGTTCTTGCTTTTGAGGGCTTAGTTTTTGAAACTGAGCATTTAGAGTGTGGGATGCACCGTGTAGCGTGTTTTTGAGGAATGTAATCATGCTAGCACCTATCCAGAGGTTTCCGCATGTTTTTTTCCTATTTCATCACATCTTTTTGGTATATTTGTAACCTGGCTCTCGGAAATGTTTTTGTGTGCATTGTTGATATATTATGTGCATAGTGGAAAATTACTTGTAGTTTAGCATTTATGGTTTGCTCGAGGACGAGCAAAAGTCAGGTTTGGGGGTCTGATCGCGCTTCAAATGTTTACATTTAGCGCCCCTTTTACCTTGTTTTTGTAATCGTTTTCTAAGCTTTCCATGTGTTTAATGTGTAAATAAGTCTTTTCAGGTAAAATAGGCAATTCAAGGGCATTTTTGTCCAAGGTGAAGAAAAGAGGGCAATTTAGGCAGAAATTGGAAGAAAAGCAAGGCCGGCGAGTTCAGACACTCTGGACAGCGGGCACAAGGCAGCCGCACGAAGCCGCCGGAGGGAACATCTTGTCATCCGGCGAGTTCAGACGCTCTCGGCGAGTTCAGACGCTCTAGAAGGTGGGCACAAGGCCGCGGCACAAGGCCGCCTCACAAGGCCGCCTCACAAATTCGCCGTCAAGCCCGACGGTTTCCAACATGAGCCACGGCAAGATAAGTCCCACGGAATAAGTCCGCGGTGAAGGCAAAACAAGCCCGGTGGGTTCATGCGGCGGGCACAAAGCCGCCGCACATACCTGCCGGCGACTCTGATGAGCTACCAATGGTCAAAACTTGCCCCAAAAAGTCAAGGAAAACTGCCCCACTTCCACCTATTGTCCTTGGAAGGCCTTCTCCCTCATGGACACTTGCAATTTTTCAACAAGCTACGAAAGGAATGCTTTCAACTTAGAGAAAGAGGAGAGATAGTTAGTTAGAGAGAATATAGAAAGGTAGATATTAATTAGATATTTTGTTCTTAGGAATCAAGAAAGATAGTTATTTTCTTGGCCAATTTCTAGGTAGCCAAACACCACATGTTGGTTACTTAGAGTGATCAATTCAAGTTGCCATAGAAGAGTTAATTGCTTGGATTGCAAGGAGGACCATTTCCACTTCACAAGTTTGTCCATTGGTGATGTTTCCCTTGCTTGTATATCTTTGTAATTGTGATATTATGTGTAGCTAATTCCTCTTGTTAGGGAATTAGATGTAATTCTTGTACTTCCTTGTTATCTAATCAATCATATTGTTATAATCCTCTCAAGTCATGTTTATGTACATTTATGATTGCATGCGTGGTGGTTGCAACCACCTATCTCCTTATAGTGCAATAACTTGATTAAATTGTATGCATGTACCATTTATTGCACATTAATAGTGAAGCACCTATGAGTAGAGATTACTAACTTGTAATTCTCTACTACTAAATGACTAATTTCCCCTTAATCACTCTCTAATCCTAGATTTCATTGTGATTAAATTGAGAATTAGGTGTTTAGAACATTCATATGGATATATGCATGTTAGTAATTGAGGGTTAGGCTTAATAAATGATTGATTAGAAGCTAGAATATTACTTGAATGAATCTAATTCCTTAACAATTTTTAATATAGAATTTAAATCAAGTAGTTGTAATTGCTAATTAGACAACTTCATCTTAGAATAGTTAATTTGTTAATTACTAGTTAATTTAAGTAAAGCTTGTTAGAGTAATTAGGAAATTGTAGAGTTAATCTAAAGTTAGAAGGCTTTATAGTGCTTACCTAGTGGGAACGATACCCTTACTTGCTCACTACACTAGTTTAACGACTTGTGCACTTGCAATAGGGTCACCAGACTCGCACGTCCCTCTAGCACGACCGAGGTAGATTAAGTTAATTTGTAGTGACAATTGTAGAACCGGTCTGGGTGTGTCAGCGCGTTTCTTTGCAACTTACTCAAAACGACCTCAGTTTGATTTGGCCCGCTATATATATGCCATTTTGTCTTTAGGTCAATTAAGAGAGTTCATATTCAGATTTCATACTTAGGATATTTTTCAAAGAGAAGAAAAATTCCAAGAACTCACTTTGCTTGTCCTTGAGCAAAATTCAAAACCAAACCTGGATAATCCGATAAACAAAAATAATCAAGCCAAGACTTAGTACTAAGGCCGCCAATATACACAAGTATGAAAAACAAACACATTGATTGCGAATGCCAAATATGATGAGATATCATAAGAGATATGCTAAACTTGAAATAACCCAAAATCAATCCAATGAGTGCAATGCTAGCCATGAATCCCACACTAAAATGCCCTTGATTTGGCGACCACTCGCACAAGCGCTTCAGCCATATTTTGCCTCGACTCTAGATCCTTACAAGATTCAATCTTATTCTTCCACTTAGAACCTAGGTTAACACTCATACAAGCGTATGCGAATGAGTTTATGCAATGGGAACAAATTAAGACATATACATGTATTCCAAAAATTGAACACTCTTTTTAAGTGACTAAGTCTCATGAAAGGAACCAAAAACCATAAACGTGGTAGAGCATGACGAGAGTTTGCATTCTCAAGTGGGAGACCTACAAGATCAAATTTACTTTTCCTACCAATTGATGGGGATGTGGGTGTTGTGTGGTGAATGGTGGATACGGGAAAATGTGGGAAATTTCCAATCAAGCATACGACCCAAGAGCAATGAGCTAAGTTTGAGCTCTAAACTATAAACATTCCAACCAAGCTCATTTTGAGCAACTTGCAACAACTTTTGTTACTCAATTAGAGCAACATACAATTTAGATGCATACAAGGCTCAAAGTTTTATTTTATTTTTTATTTTTATTTTTTATTATTTTATTATTTTATTATTATTTATTTATTTATTTATTTTTCTTTTTAAGAGCCTGAACCATGAAAAATTACAAGATCAATCATCATTTACAAAATATTCCTAAATACATATTACAAAAGCTGGAGTAAGCAAGATCGGAAATTCTTAGGTATGGCTTGTGTTTAGGTTCATTGGTGTTTGAGAAAGTGTTTGGCTTAGGTGCTTGGCCACCATTATTAGACCCTTGAAGCACAACTCGGGTAGGAATTTGGATGAAAGTGTTTAGGCATATTCTATAAAAGTCCTATCATCCCTTCAAGTAGGCCAACCACAAGAAATTGCAAACAAATGACATGATATCCACAATTGATAAATGTTCTATGATTAGTGGTGCAAGTGATGTGATGAGACTTCAGTGATGCATAACAAAATGTGAGATGTGTTTAGGAGTACAAAAAGATGAGAAACATAACCCTCATGGATTCGCTCTTTAAGGCACGTGAACTTAGGGTAGTCTCCACTAATAAACCTACACACTCAAACAAATGGCTACCTCTACTTAAATCAAGAAAGTATGGGACTAACTCATGACATGCATGCATTCTTAGAATGTCAATGAGCACATGACAAGGGTATCAAACCAAGCAAAATATGCTCCATTATGGCCTATATCACAAAAAATTTTGTTTTATATATACAAAAAAATCATAGTATTGCTACAAAAAAATCATAGTAATGCCATCCACACCCCCAAACCTATATCCAACATTGTCCCCAATGTTGACAATAAGGACCCGGCAAGGAAGGCGCCAAAATAATTATGAACAAAAAGGCATTCTAAAAGTCATGTGAAAGATATTCAATGAAGCACAATAAAATTCCCAAAAGTAGACAAGAAGCATGCATAAGCAAATTGAAATCCGTCTAAAAAGTTAAACTAAAATCCAACTAAAAGTAATGTAAAGTGCCAAAATACTAAGAGTAAATACAAAGCAAAAACTGAAATTAAAATGTAAAATGCATGAACGAATCTCAATGTGTGGTGGCATCATCTTCATGATCTAGGGGTGTTTGCTCATCCTGTCACTGTTACTGTTACTCCTAGGGCACTGAGCTGGGGCCTACTCCTCCAAAACGCTTTGAAGCCGTCAATGTGCTAGTCTATAGGACTCTAATTAGTTTAGCCATCTGTGCTTGCTGGTCCTTCTGACCCTGAATTATGGTTGTAGCCCATGTGGGTGTCTGCTGAGAATACTCTTATACCCATGCATTAAACCATGTCGGTCTCTACTCTGAGACTGAATCCGCTGCTGCTAGGACTACTCTTGCATCCTCCTCATCATCATTGTCTTCGCCTCTCCCTTCTTGTTGTTGCCGAATCCTTTGTCTCTTCTTTGATCCCAGTGGTAGGAGGCGCGGTCAAGTCCCTAAAAGTTCTGGAGTTGCAGGGATCACCCATGGTGAGTATGTCATCTCCACGTTGCTTAGGAACCCCTGCCTGCCTGCATAGATTAGAATTCAAACATGGAAATTGAATAATTGACTTTTTCATCTTTCTAGCTTTGCCTATGGCCAAACGGATTAGCCGCCCCACATCTATCTGCAACTGGAACTTGATGCAGTACAAAATCTAGGCGATATCTAGGACAATGTTCATCCACTGCTGTGTCGGCTTTAGAGAGTGAGACACAAAAATGGACCAGAACGCTAAATCTCTCCTGAGAGACTTGGCAAGTGTAGTGTCGTACAACCTGAAAATGTTGTTCTTCAGGAGCCCATTCGGAAGATGATTATATGTATTGGTCCCATAGTACTCATTGATGTCCTGGGGGCGAATGAACACATCCACGTCCCGCACACGCACGGACTTCCCCTCTAAGAATTCACTAGGGATCATTGAGGCATAGAACTCTCGAACAATGCTCACATTGGCCCTTTCGCAGGGTTTGGTGACAAATTGGTGCCACCCTATTCCCTCCACCTAATGCACAATATCTGTTCCGTTTATGTCATTCAAATTAATGGCCCTTTCAAAAATGGACCAGAACGCTAAATCTCTCCTGAGAGACTTGGCAAGTGTAGTGTCGTATAACCTGAAAATGTTGTTCTTAGGGAGCCCATTTGGAAGATGATTATATGTATTGGTCCCATAGTACTCATTGATGTCTTAGGGGCGAATGAACACATCCACGTCCCGCACACGCACGGACTTCCCCTCTAAGAATTCACTAGGGATCATTGAGGCATAGAACTCTCGAACAATGCTCACATTGGCCTTTTCGCAGGGTTTGGTGACAAATTGGCGCCACCCCATTCCCTCCACCTAATGCACAATATCTGTTCCGTTTATGTCATTCAAATCAATGGCCCTTTCAAAAATGGACCAGAACGCTAAATCTCTCCTGAGAGACTTGGCAAGTGTAGTGTCGTACAACCTGAAAATGTTGTTCTTCGGGAGCCCATTCGGAAGATGATTATATGTATTGGTCCCATAGTACTCATTGATGTCCTGGGGGCGAATGAACACATCCACGTCCCGCACACGCACGGACTTCCCCTCTAAGAATTCACTAAGGATCATTGAGGCATAGAACTCTCGAACAATGCTCACATTGGCCCTTTCGTAGGGTTTGGTGACAAATTGGCGCCACCCCATTCCCTCCACCTAACGCACAATATCTGTTCCGTTTATGTCATTCAAATCAATGGCCCTATCATGGTGGATAGTTCTGGTGAGAATGTTTTGGAAGCGACCAGCATATAGAGCGTTGCGACGGCTATGCTCATCAACTCTTTGGCCTTTGCCTTTGCTTTTGCTCTTTTTTGGTGCCATTTAGGGAGTGAAAAATTCTACACCCCACAAAAAGTAAACCATATTCAGTCATACAAGACAAATAGATTGTAGCAACAACTTGAGCATTGACAACTGATTTACACACCTACACTAGAGAAATTTTATCCATTTTCGTTCAACATTTCACAACATAGCAAATAAGTCCAAACCTGCCCCATTTTTCATCATACAAACATCCTCTGAAATTGGAAAATTAATTTGCAGACCAAGAATGTATACCGAACTAACAAAAATTTGGCAACACCCATCATTTACAAAGTATCTAGCAACTATTAACAAGCAGTTCACCTTCACTCAATAGAGATTTTTTATCAAAAATTCATAATCAAACAAAAAATTGCAAGTTAAATATTGTAAAACATCAATGCACAACCTAGGAGTATCATAGTACTACCAACAAGCAAAACCCAAGCATGCATTACAATCAATATGGCTTCAAAATCAAAAATCCCCAAATTTTGAACTAAACCCTAACCCTAACATTATAATCCTAAATTCATGTTATTTGAGTGAAAGCAGAGAATTAAACATGCAAAAGAAGTTTAGGGGGGAGAATACATACCTTTAAAGCCCTTGAATAGAGAAAAGAAGAGGAGAGAATGCACCTAGGAGAGGATTTTTGAAATTTTTGAAAGAGGGAGAGGTGTTTGGCTCGTGAAAGAGACATCCATTTTAAACCCGATATCATGTATTCTGTGGTTTAATTTGGTGGCCAGGGCACCGAATGTGACCGCAGAATTGTGTTTTTGGCCAAAACGTAACCGTTTCATTAAGTTCCTCATTCGGCGGTCGGGTGTTCTGCAATCAGACCGCCAATCCAAAACCACTGAATTCCTGGTTTGAAGACCTGATGCAATCGGCAGTTGAATTATGCCTGCGGATCATAACCGTCGATTCTTGGCAGAGATCTTATCTTGATTCTGCAGTTTCATTCGATGGCCAAGCAGCCGAATTCAACCGCCGTTTGGTTGGTAGAGAGACTTGCTTCCTTGTTTTTAGCTGCACACTCCACAAAAATTCATCAAACCCAAAGAAACCCCCAAACCTGTCTTGGACATAGTTCCCAACACATTTTGCTCAACAAGTTTTCATGAACCAATATCCAACACAAATTTGGGGAACATTTCACAAAACTAAGAAATTTATCAATTGAAAGAAAACAAAATGCATTAAGTTGAAACTACCTAAGTGGGTTGCCTCCCACTAAGAGCTTGATTTAACACTTAGGCAAGACGTGGTGATGGGCGCTAAGGTTCGCCAAGTTTGACTTTTTTGATCATGAATGCACTCCTTGCTCCTCTATAGTATGGCTTGACACGTTGTCCATTAACCTTGAATGTATCCCCGGTTTTTAAACTTTGCACTTCAATTGCACCATGTGGGAATATCTCTTTCACCCGGAATGGACTGGTCCATCTAGATTTTAATTTCCTCGGAAATAACTTCAACCTTGAATCAAACTCAAACACAAACACAAGCACAAGCACAAGCATCTCAGGATGGAGGTCCTTTCTTAGGATCAATTGGTCATGGATCTTCTTTGTCTTTTCCTTGTACAACTTTGCATTCTCATAGGCCTCACATCAGAGTTCTTCCAATTCATTTAGTTGAAGCTTCCTATCTTCTCCCACCAAATCCAAGTTGACATTCAACTTCTTGATTGCCCAATAAGCATCAAACTCCAATTCAACGGGCAAATGACAAGCCTTCCCAAATACCAATCGGTAAGGTGTGGTGCCAAGAGGGGTCTTGTATGCCGTACGGTAAGCCTAAAGTGCATCATTAAGCTTTATTGACCAATCTTTCCGATTGGGCTTGATCATCTTTTCTAAAATTCTCTTAATCTCCTGATTGCTCACTTCAACTTGCCCGGAAGTTTATGGATGGTAGGGTGTGGCAACCTTGTGCGTTACTCCATACTTCTTCATAAAGGTGGTAAAGATTTTGTTGCAAAAATGGGTACCCCCATCGTTTATGATTGCACGAGGGGTACCAAACCTTGAGAACACAACTTCTTTCAAAAATTTCACTACCACATGGCTATCATTAGTCTTAGTTGCTACCGCTTTAATCCACTTGGAGACACAATCAACCACCATTAAAATATAGTTATTGCCATTTGAAGATGGGAAAGGACCGATGAAGTCAATACCCCATATGTCAAAAAGCTCCACCACTAATTCTCCCTTTAGGGGCATCTCATTTCTTTTCCCGATACTACCCATCCGTTGGCACCTATCACAACATCTACAAAACTCATAGGTGTCCTTGCCTAGTGTTGGCCAAAAGAATCCAGAGTGGAGGATTTTGAGAACGATCTTCTTGTGACTAAAGTGACCTCCATAATGCATTTCATGGCAAAACTTGATTACACCTTCTTATTCTTCTTCCGGCACACATCTTCGAATTATGATCGGGGCCATGCTTGAAGAGATAGGGCTCATCCCAAAAGTATTGCCTAGCAACAAACTTGAATCTTTTCTTGGCTTGATATGATAGGTCATCGAGCACTATGTTTCTCACAAGGTAGTTTACAATGTCGGCATACCATGGCTCTCTTCCAAAAACTACCCACATTTGCTCATCTGGAAAACTTTCTTTCAAGGGAAGAATGTCTTCTTCTTCGTTAGACCCACGTATCAACCGGCTTAGATGATCGGCTGCCACATTTTCCTTGCCTTTCTTGTCCTTGATTTCCAAGTTGAATTCTTATAGGAGAAGAATCCAACGGATGAGTCTTGGCTTGGCATCTTTCTTTTGCATTAGATACTGGATAGCCGTATGATTGGTGTAGACAATTACCTTTGCTCCCACCAAATATTGCCAAACAATAATTTTTTATTTTCGGTTGTGGAGTAGTTCAATTGAGCATCATTTAGTGTCCTTGAGGCATAATAAATTGCATGTGGAAGTTTGTCCATTCTTTGCCCAAGACCGGCCCCAACCGCATAGTCTGATGCATCACACATGATTTCAAAAGGAAGGTTCCAATTCAGTGGTACATTGATAGGTGTCGATGTGAGGGCTTCCTTGAGAGTATTGAAGGCTTGCATGCATTCTTCATCAAACACAAACTCCACCTCTTTTTGAAAAAGGTTGCACAAAGGTCTTGAGATCTTGGAAAAATCTTTGATAAACCGTCGGTAGAATCCCGCATGGCCCAAGAATGACCTTATGTCTTTGGTAGTCCTAGGTGGAGGCAAGCTCTTCATAACTTTAATTTTTGTCTTGTCTACCTCTATTCCTCAGCTTGACACCACATGCCCAAGAACAATGCCTTGTTTCACCATAAAATGACACTTCTCCCGATTCAAGGTTAGGTTCTTCTCTTCACATCTCTTCAAAACTTGTGTCAAGTTGTGGAGGCATATATCAAAAGACCCTCCAAACACCGAAAAATCATCCATGAACACCTTGATTATTTTCCCAACCATATCTAAGAAAATGGACATCATACACCGTTGGAAGGTAACGGGTGCATTACAAAGACCAAAAGGCATCTTCCAATATGCATAATTCATGAAGGGACATGTGAAAGTTGTCTTTTCTTGGTCCTCCGGTGCAATTGTTATTTGATTGTACCCCGAATAGCCATCCAAGAAGCAATAATGGCTATACCCCGCCAATCTCTCCAACATTTGATCAATGAAGGGAAGGGAGAAATGATCCTTCTTTGTTGATGCATTCAACTTCCGGTAATCAATGCATACCCTCCACCTAGCTTGAAACCTTTGGGGGATAAGTTCATCTTTTTCATTCCTCACTACCGTAATCCCCGACTTCTTGGGTACCATATGGATTGGGCTCACCCACTTACTATCCGCAATGGGATAGATAATACCCACCTTTAACAACTTTAAAACCTCATTCTTCACAACCTCTTGCATGATGGGATTTAGTCAGCATGGGGCTTTTCTTGTTGGCTTCGAATCTTCTTCTAAATGTATCTTGTGCATACAAATAGTGGAACTTATCCCCTTGATATCTTTTATAGACCACCCAATTGCCCCATTGTGCACCCTAAGGACTTCAAGAAGCCTTGCCTTTTCATCTTGATTCAACTCCGAAGAAACAATAACCGGTTTTCTTTCTTCTTTATCTAGGTAGGCATACTTGAGTGTTGTTGGAAGTTCTTTCAATTCTAACCTTGGTGGTGTAGCCAATGTTGACTTTAACTCTCTCTTGCCAACTTCTTCAATCTCATTAATGCTCTCTTCCTCCAATAACTCCTCTATTAAATCAACCCTCTCCTCATCTTCTTCTTGTTCATCTAGGAACTCCATCGCACTTGCCATCAAAGCCTCCAGCTTGTTCTTCAAAAATTCTTCACTTTCCTTTTCAATGATTGTCCACCAAATTCACATGAAAACTATCATGAGCCCCAATAGGATATGCTCCCGATTCAAAAAGTTTAAACTCAATTACCTCATCTAAAACCTTCACAGTGAGCTTGCCTTCATGTACATCCACAATTGCCCTAGCGGTCGCCATGAATGGTCTCCCCGAAAGCAACATTTGATCTTCATCCTTGTGGCCCTCCATGTCTAACACAACAATATCGGCCGGAATGATTAGCTTCTCTACTTGAATTAAAACATCTTCTATAACTCCCATTGGGTGCCTTGAAGATTGATCCGCCAACAAAAGTGACATGGAAGTGCTCTTGAGGTCATTAAGTCCCAATCTCTTGTAGATTGTGTAGGGCATTAAGTTAATACTTGCCCCCAAATCTAACATGGCTTTCTCTTGCTTTCCTCCTCCAATAAAAATGTTGATGATGAAGCTTATAGGATCTTTCATCTTTTGAGGCAACTTCTTTTGAATCACCGTATTAACATTCTCCTCTAAGTCTTTCTTGTTGCCTAGGCTTGAACTTGATCTTGTCTTTGTTCTACTCCTTTAAGAACTTTGCATAAGAAGGCATCTTTTGAATTGCATCTAAAAGTGGAAGATTCACATTCACCTTGGAAAGAATGTCATAGATGTCTTGAAAGGATTGCTCTAACTTCGTATTCTTCAATCTTCCAGGGTAAGGAATATAAGGGATGTATGGATTGGATAACTTGTGTAAACGAGGAGCTTCATTTGAGGGATGTACCACCACCACTTCTTCTTCTTGTCTTGTGTCTTCCACAACTGCTTCATTCTCTTGAACTATAGGCTCACTTGCATCTTCTACAATTTCCCCATTGTTTAGGATTTGCTCACTTCTAAGAACCGTCATGGCTTTGGCTTGCTCGGGTTGACTAGGGAATTTCCTTTTTTCATGTTTTTGTAGTGCCTCGGCAATTTGGTTCAATTGAGTCTCCATGTTCTTCATTGATGAACCCATATTGGAAACTAGGGCTTCAATAGGACTCAACCTTTGTCCATCCGGTAAAACGGGCTCCCTTTGTTGTTGTCTTGCTTGGTTGTTGTTGAAGTTCTCTTGTCAGTTCCATTGATTGGCTTGGCTACTCCCCGACCCTTGACCTTGGTAGTACCCTCAGTTATTGTTGAACCCTTGATTTGCCTCCTTGCTAAGCATGTTCGAGTTTAATGCATTGTTGTTGGTGTTAGGATTATGCTCAATAGCAAGAGTGTAATAAGTTTTTGACAATCTTTTCATATTAATAAAGTGATTTCTGGTTTAACAAGAGTTATAGCATTTATAGTTTACTTATTATAATTGTCAAAAGTAAATAATCATAAGGTCAAAAGACTATGAGAATAGAAGAATTGTTCGTACATCTGGATATGTATGAGATAGACACAATTCTTTAGTTAGTCTTGAATAATGTTCACAACTTAAGGTAAAGGTTAGGAACCTTTATCTTGTTAAAGTTGTAGATTCTTTTGCTAGCATTTGAGTGGGATCAAATGTGGTATGATGAGTCTAAAATCATCAAAGTGGTTTTGAGTAAAAGAATCTAGTACACTAGGTGCATTGAATAGGATCACTATGAAATACTTTATCTAGAACCGTCAGTAGATAAAAGTCTTTTCATTATGAGGACAATCGGAGAGTCTATCTTAATCTTGAGATAAATGATGAACTTATGGTTGCAAGTGTTATAATTTGAGCTATCAATGATCACGATTATATAGTATAGTCTGTCCTCGATAGTTTGGTGGTAATCATTTGTTAATCGATAGAGGACTTCATTTATATATATGGACATTGTGTCTCACTACAAGAAAACTGGTCATCCACTACAGGCTATTCACTACGGGCTTGGAAAGCCCGTGATGGAAAACCATTATTGACTACGAGCCTTTAAAAGCCCGTAGTAAAATTTGTTTTATAAAATCATTTACAACGGGCTTTTAAAAGCACATGATGGATACTAATTATCTACTACGAACATAAATGGGCTCGTTGTGAAAAAAGTATGTATTACGGGCTTTGTCCGTAGTCCTTAAAGTTATTTACTACGGGCAAAGTCTGTAATGGAAAGTAATTATATTTGGAGGGAAAACAAATAAATCCCGCTAAATCCCGCTGAATCCCCTAAATCCCTTAAATCGTGAAATTCAGATTCCTCTCTTCTCTGCCAAATCACTCTCATGTTTACCTAAATCCCTAAATTGATCAATTCAGATTCCTCTCTTCTCTTCCAAAATCCCTCTCATGTTTACCTAAAGCCCTAAAAAAAGTAAATCCCTAAATCCCTGAAAGTTCTGGAGGCGTGTTTAATATATAAAGCTAGAAGGGGGGTGAATAGATTTTATCTAATTATTACCCAATTTTCGCGTGCATGTCAATTTTACGAAATACCCCTAGCAAGTAAAAAATACATACAAGTGTAATAAGATGCGGAAATAATAAATGACACTTGATGTTTACGTGGAAACCCTCATGGGAAAAAAACCACGGGCTGTTTAGTGAGCCACACTCGGAACTCGAAATCCACTAATTGAAATAGAGTTTACAACCTATGTAGACCTCGCCTAACACTCTGGTCAATAACCCCCCACTTCTACCACGCGGGCCTTTAAAAGTGGCTCTATTCCAATTGCTTATGTGACCACCTATTCCCGGTGTCCGACCTAATCCCGGTCAATCACACAAGACTTAAATCTCTCAAAAGAGATGCACAACCCTATGTGAATATGCAATGATATCCAAATATTGCAATAAGAGCTAGGGTACTCTAGATGCTTACCTAGGATTATAAGATGACAATATAATCAATCCTAGATATCACATATAGCTATATGACATGGCATATAACTTTATCTAAGTAAAGGATAACCAATCCTAGATACAAAGCTATCATAATACAACACTTAATCAATTCATCACAATTAATTCTCTTTTCTTGTATTTAGCATATGATCTAAAACATACAAGTAATTTAAAAGAGATGGCTTGGTATTTAAAATACTAAAATAAGATGAAGTTAATCAAAATCTTACCAAGCAAGTTGTGATGATGCAAACCCATACATGAATGCACTCTATATAGACATAGGAGATGCAATATGAAATTTGATGCAAAAAGGATTTGATTTGAGTGGTTAAAGGTGAGTTCTTGATTTGAATTTCTCTCAAATATCTTTTTTTTAAGTTTAGGGTTCTAAAGAGTCAAAGAACTTATTTAGATAATGAGAAAGTGTGATATTTATAGACATCAAGAACAGGGCAAGTGAAAAGACAATTTTGCCCCTGAAATCGCACGATCGACGGTTTCAAACGGCGGCCAGGCCGCCGAATTGAACCGCCGAATGTCTCCCGAAAGTATCAGGAAACATCGGCGACTTCGTTCGGCGGTTTTGTAACCGCCGATCAGAACCGTCGTTTTGGACCCGAGAGATATTTCAATCAGGTCTCGATCGGCGGTTTCGATCGACGGTTCCGTTCGAACAGCGGCCAGGCCGCTGAACGGAACCGCCGTTTCACCAAAAATGGTGAAACCAAAGGAGAAGCCAAAGGCATCTCCACCGGCGATCATCGCGCAAACACAAAGCACACCAACGTGCACACGCGGACGTTTCCAAACAATCTTCAGGAAACGAATTACTCCACACTAAAAGCTAACATGCATGAAGTGCAAGTGTGGGTATTGAATGCATCATAATGCCTATCATGTCATGGCATTTCATAGAATAAGATGTAATCAATTAAATGCAAGAAGAGATATTGAATACATCAATAAAGCACAATGCACACAAAATATAAACACAACATTCAAGAATAAGAGTTATGCATGTTGTGTGTGTGTGCAACTATATCTCTTCAAGACAATGTAAGCACAAGATATACCTTTAGTGCTTGTCCTCTTGAGGTCTTGGAAAGGGTCTTTGATCTACAACTAATCACCTAGACTACCCTTACAACCAAACCCCAACATGTGGTTTGCCCACGAAATAAGCCAATCAACTAAAGGGAATCCTTACAATCTCCCCTTTTGGCTATTTCGTGACAAAACCACCACTCACAATGATTCCTCACAACAAAATAGAAACTACGGGTCTATAATGATATTCTATAATACAAAGAGATAAGATAAAATAATCTTGAAGTCTTTAATCTCTTGTAGAATAATCAATCCCTGAAAAACAAAGTTTCTATACTTTCCAATACAAGAAAAGGTGAGATGAATCAAGGGAGATAAATCAAGCATTTGCATTTAAGAATTTAAGCACAACATCATGCAATGTCTGTAATGTGCAAATGCTCCCCCTCAAAGGGTTACTCCCCCTCAATAAGTATTATCCCCAACATGCACAATTGCTACTACAATTTGCAACTCCCCTTACCACAACCTACTCCCCCTTTTTGTCATGATATAGACAAAGGAGTAGTCCCCAATCGGGTCACTCAAGGCAGAGAGAGATAGTAGCATTCTAGATATTTGCATAATCAATATAAGTCACTTTATGCAATCTCAATTAATTGGAGAGAAACAAGGAGATTTATTTAAGGAAAATGTGTGAATCAAAAAATGCTTTGCATACAAGACATGTAGCATTTAAGTCCAAAATACCATGGTATTTGACAAAGCAAATGACAAAGGTTTTCAATATGAATTCAAACTAATTTCACCAATGTCATGAGAGAAGCAAGGATATAGGTTTTCATTGATTTTAATTTAAGAACAACTATATCCAACTTTATAAGCCAAACATGTCATGAGCGACTTTGCACCCTACTTGGATTTTCCGGATAAGATATCCGTATGATAGTAGACATGTTCAACCAATAAAGAAAGAGAGACATTTGGATTGTAAAATCCTTGAATGGATACAAGATCCTTTTTCATTTGAGTCTCATAAGCTTTTTCACACAAGTTTTGCATTTAAAAAATGCAATCATCAAAACATGCTTTTCAAGATTAACATTTAGCATGTCATTTAGCAATCATCATGTCATGGAGATCATTATAGGTCATTCAAATTATATCCTATGTAAATATCTCCTAGTCCAAAAATGCATGTTTGAACATAAATATGACATGGATTGCGATACAAGCATTGATCACACTTATTGAATAGAAAATATATATACATAGTGTAACCAAGCTTACTCAAGCAACAAAAAGAGAAGCATAAGATATTTCAAATTTTTTGCACGGGACAAGAATGCAAAATAGCTCTCTTTGCTTAAGATCCCCATATAGGGTCAATTTTCCATACCTTTTCAAAGAAGGGCATGAGGTCCTAAAGACCTTCTAAGTCCATTGGACCTAGTTGAACCTATTTGAGACTTGTTAGTCTCGTAGCAAGTGGGTTCATTCTTTTTAATCCACTTAGGTGACACAAGGTCAATCCTAGTGGACAAAGGTTCTAGAGTACAAGATGAAAAAGGATCATGCAAATGATTTTCTTCCTTTTTATGAAGCATCTTAGCTCTAGCCTTTTTCTTGTCAAACATGCTTTTAGCTCTACACATTTCAATGTAATGCAAGCAACTTGGTCTAATATGACCAACAATACCACAAAAATGACAAGTGGGAATAAAGTTAGGAATCATACCATTCCTTTTAGCATGGATAGGTGCTTTCCCTTGTCGTTGTGATTGTCTTGGTTGTTGGATAGGATCTCTCCTCCTTTTTTGATAACCAAGACGAGGTTGCTTGCTTGTCTGAGCTTGCATGATTGAACTCTTCCCATTATGTTTTTGAGTTTGAGGGAAGATAATGTGAGGAGCCCTTTGGGTGTGAGCTTGAGCTTGACCTTTTGGTGCCTCAAACACTTGGGCACTTCTTGAACACTCTCATAGGTCACTCTTTTTCCTAGGGTGTTGAGGAGGAGGGGACATATTGAAGTTCACGTTCATGGCACAAGATGTCTTGCTTGTGGAGGAGGCATCCTTGTCATCAATGTAGCCAAGACCTCTCTTGTCACTTGGCTTTCTTCCAACTCCCAACATGTGGTCAAGCATCTTGGTGCTTGAAGTCATCTTAGCCATTAGGACCTTAACTTCTTCAAGCTCTCTTTTCAGCTCTTCTTCTCTCCTCTTAGATAAGGCCAAGTCGTCTTTTAGCTTATCTTCATCCGCCATGGATCTCACCACTTCTTCACACAAGTGGTCTACTAGTGTTGAAAGCTCTAGATTCTCTTCTTTTAATCTTCTAATTTCTTTCTTGTTCCTCATCATCGAGCTCTCAATTTTGACTTTGTAGTCATTAAGATCCATACCCTCCACATATCCATTTGTGGAGTTAGATGACA
The DNA here is from genome assembly GCA_030490815.1 of Acer saccharum. NCBI lineage: Eukaryota > Viridiplantae > Streptophyta > Magnoliopsida > Sapindales > Sapindaceae > Acer > Acer saccharum. Next base: position 27,231,532 of record CM059869.1, on the reverse strand, counting down.
AATATTCAATACTTGTGTCATCTCCTATAATCTCCATTTCACCAATGAAGTCATCTCCTTCATCAAGATCATCAAATTTGTCTCTTGATGAGGAATGAGCCAAATCCCGATGAGTAGCTACACTAACTACTTCTATACCTAGTTCTTCTTGGGGATCACAAGGAAAAGCAACTTTGCCATCTTCTTCAACTTCTACACTCTTGGCTCCAAATTCCGTGTAGATGATGGCAAGTTCTTCATCACTTGAAGGATTTTCGTCATCTTCATATTTATCCCATAAGGTGGCCAACGCCTTACCTTTTCTTCTATCCTTCAAGTTTCCACACTCCGGGGAGATATGCCTGAATCCTCCACATTCGTAGCAATAAGTCCCCTCTCTTGAAAACACTCCTTGGTTTGACTTGTCATTGAGTCCCATGTCTTCAATTGAGATACCCTCCTTCTTGTCATGCTTCGAAGTCTCCAAAGCAATTGTCTTCTTCTTCTTAGGAGGTGAGGTGGTCAACTTCTTTTTAGGAGGTGAGGTGGTTAATTTCACAACTCTCCTAAATCTTTCTTGGAAGAGAGACATCTCCTCAACGTAGTCAATTTCTTCTCTCACAAAATCACTCATAGTGTTTGCGTTGAATGAATGCAAATGAGAAGAATGCAAATCAATCAAATACATACAAAATGCAAAACACACCAACAATGAGCAAAGGATCACCTAAGTATATCTAAGAACCCGCTCTGATACCAATTGAAAGCTTTGGAGGCGTGTTTAATATATAAAGCTAGAGGGGGGGGGGGGGGGGTGAATAGATTTTATCTAATAATTACCCAATTTTCGTGTGCATGTCAATTTTACGAAAATACCCCTAGCAAGTCAAAAATACATACAAGTGTAATAAGATGCGGAAATAATAAATGATAATTGATGTTTACATGGAAACCCTCATGGGAAAAAAACCACGGGCTGTTTAGTGAGCCACACTCGGAACTCGAAATCCACTAATTGAAATGGAGTTTACAACCTATGTAGACCTCGTCTAACACTCCGGTCAATAACCCTCCACTTCTACCATGCGGGCCTTTAAAAGTGACTCTATTCCAATTGCTTATGTGACCACCTATTCCCGGTGTCCGATCTAATCCCGGTCAATCACACAAGACTTAAATCTCTCAAAAGAGATGCACAACCCTATGTGAATATACAATGATATCCAAAAATTGCAATAAGAGCTAGGGTACTCTAGATGCTTACCTAGGATTATAAGATGACAATATAATCAATCCTAGATATCACATATAGCTATATGACATGGCATATAACTTTAGCTAAGTAAAGGATAACCAATACTAGATACAAAGCTATCACAATACAACACTCAATCAATTCATCACAATTAATTCTCTTTTCTTGTATTTAGCATATGATCTAAAACATACAAGTAATTTAAAAGAGATGGCTTGGTATTTAAAATACTAAAATAAGATGAAGTTAATCAAAATCTTACCAAGCAAGTTGTGATGATGCAAACCCATACATAAATGCACTCTATATAGACATAGGAGATGCAATATGAAATTTGATGCAAAAAGGATTTGATTTGAGTGGTTAAAGGTGAGTTCTTGATTTGAATTTCTCTCAAATATCTTTCTTTTAAGTTTAGGGTTCTAAAGAGTCAAAGAACTTATTCAGATAATGAGAAAGTGTGATATTTATAGACATCAAGAACAGGGCAAGTGAAAAGACAATTTTGCCCCTGAAATCGCACGATTGGCGGTTTCAAACGGCAGCCAGGCCATCGAATTGAACCGTCGAATGTCTCCCGAGAGGATCAGGAAACATCGGCGACTTCGTTCGACGGTTTCGTAACCACCGATCAGAACTGCCGTTTTGGACCCGAGAGATATTTCAATCAGGTCTCGATTGGTGGTTTCGAACGGCGGCCAGGCCACCAAACGGAACCGCCGTTTCACCAAAAATGGTGAAACCAAAGGAGAAGCCAAAGGCATCTCCACCGGCGATCATCGCGCAAGATAAAGCACACCAACGTGCACACGCGGACGTTTCCGAACAATCTTCGGGAAACGAATTACTCCACACTAAAAGCTAACATGCATGAAGTGCAAGTGTGGGTATTGAATGCATCATAATGCCTATCATGTCATGGCATTTCATAGAACAAGATGCAATCAATTAAATGCAAGAAGAGATATTGAATACATCAATAAAGCACAATGCACACAAAATATAAACACAACATTCAAGAATAAGAGTTATGCATGTTGTGTGTGTGTGCAACTATATCTCTTCAAGACAATGTAAGCACAAGATATACCTTTGGTGCTTGTCCTCTTGAGGTCTTGGAAAGGGTCTTTGATCTACAACTAATCACCTAGACTACCCTTACAACCAAACCCCAACATGTGGTTTGCCCACGAAATAAGCCAATCAACTAAAGGGAATCCTTACAATCCCCAAATTGGTTCAAGCGATTTCTGAGAAAGTAAATCCCTAAGTTGGTTCAAGCAGTTTCAGCGTGTTTCACTATTGTTTCTTCTATCAATCTTATTTCTGGTGAGATATCTTTACTAGCAACTCCAATCTCTACTCTCCACATCCTCAATCAATTAATTTCTGGTATAATTTGTAATTTTTTAAATTCCTTTGCGGACTTGTTGGCAAAAAAAGGTGTTGCTGGTGTTGTGGATGTGTTGGAATGGAGTTTGTCTTGATTGGGTTGGGTGGTGGTTTTCCTGGGTGCTCTTTTGCTCGTTTGCTTCTTCTGTTTTGTTTGGTGTTTGTATTGCCTGCTGCGTCAAGTCTGATGTGTTTTGGGGCTGTTTTCCCCTTTGCTGTTTGTTTGCTTTTGTTGCGTCCTGTCTGTTATGGGGTTGTTGTTGCGTTTGGTCTGTGGAGTTGTGGTGTTTTTGTTGTTTTTGTGTTTTGGCTGGTTTGATTGAATAAAGCTTAATTTTAAAAAAAAAATTGTAATTTTTTGATAAATTTCTAAAAACTAAATTTTATATAATGCATTCGAAAATGTTGATATGGCTTGAGTTCAACACAATGCATTTGATTTTGATTTTTTATTTTCATTTGGTTAAGTAATAGGTTTCTTCTTTCTGCACCTAAATTCATTGTAATATCCTGGTTAGAAGTTAGACCTGCCATGTTGATGCTACTGGTAACTAAAGTTAATGCCAATTTTGTGCAGACGAAGATGGTTATTGAAGCAAGAAGCTCCAAAGTCTGTGAAATCTATAAATAGACAACTTCATGAGAAATCTATTAAGACAAAGGTAAGAATAATTGATATCTGTTATGGAATATCTGTCCTGTGATCACTTTAGTATAAGTGTCTTATATGTCTGCACTGCAGGTTGGTGCATTTTCTATTTTGAGAGAGCTTGTGGTTGTCCTGCCAAACTATCTTGCAGACCAAATTGGATCACTTATTCCAGGAATTGAAAAGGCATTAAATGTGAGTACAAATTCTTTCAAGTTGAAGATGAAATATAATCTTGTGTGTAAATATCTTTCTGTTTTGGTGTTTTGACAATAAGGTATTCGTAGCTTTTTGTTCTTTTTATTTCATGTTTCATCACTATAATTTTGCCAGTTTATAGTGGGTCTTTTCTGACCAATTTTGTTTTTGGAGATTCATTGAGAAATTATTAATATATATATAATGTAATATATTTGCACATTTTAAGACATAATCTACGTAAAGTTTTTGGTTAGGAATACTTTTGAGATAAAAGCACAATCCATAATATTAAGGAAAACATGCATTTTGTCTAAAATTACGAGGATATTTCTACATGAAGAGATACAGAAGTATTAGATAAGAGGCAAATGATACCTGAGCAACCTTAAGTATTATCATCTGCAATCCATAAATGATAACACTTCCACACCTGCCTTAAGGATCAACCTTTATCAATGGGCCCGTTGCAAATGATTCTCTACCTCTTTTCAAATGAAGCCACTCAGGACCCTCAAAACAGTGCATAGAGCTGAAAGAAAGAGATGATTATCCATGAATAAGTGTTATCTTCCAACATACTGCCATAAACTATGATAATAAAAAAAAAGGAACATGTCCAAAAAAAGGAGATTAATAATGCAACATGAGCATACCTCTTGTGCAGTGTGCACTAAATAGTTTATTAAGGGCAGCTAATTATTAGAGAAAAAACCAAGGAATTAGTTTATTGGCGCACCAACAGCATCTCTGCAATTCAATTAGTTTGTTGATGCTTAGCAATGTGATCTGGTGTGATTAAGCTATTGGCAAGTTGAATGCTTTCAATTCTTGTGAATGTATCATTTTAATATTGATTGCTGTGTCTTGTGTTGTTTTGTGGTGTTGTGTCTTGTGCTGTTTATGCTGCTGTGTAGTGTGTTGTTTGTTCGTTTTCTGCCCTTTTATGGCTTTATAAATTTCATTGTTCAAAAAACAAAAAAAAATTGATTGGTATAATAAATTATTGATCAATTTTTCAGAGTTGGTTCCATGCAAATGGATAAAGATTGGCTAAAATTTTCAAGGTTGATACACCAAACTCAGTAAATCTTATTTGATGAATACACATATAAGATTCACATATAAGATTTCAAGCAATGATAATGTAATGTTTTTTTTTTTTTTTTTTTCCTTTTTCATCTGTAGAGTACAGAAAGAATATAAAGATGGTGCCAAAAATTTTGTTGAGGCCGCTAAAAGAAATGCTGGAAATCGTGATTTGATAGTTTGCCCTTGCAAAAAATGTATAAATCAAAATTTTCATCCTACTAAGATAGTGTACGAACACCTAGTTATTAATGGGATGGATCCTACGTACACTAATTGGGTTTTCCATGGGGAAAACCCAACAAGTTCTGGACAAAATGAGAACAATTCATATACATTTAGAATGTATAGGGATACTTTGTTTGAAGATGTTTGTAATATTGAATCGGAGGTCGAAATACGAGATGAAGAACTCACTCGGAATGTGGAAGAGGCAGAAACACCTTTGTGTCATGGTAGTACGAAATACACCAAATTGTCTGCCATTGTAGTTTTATACAAACATAAAGCTACACATGGTCTATCTGATAAAGGTTTCGATGAACTTCTTGGCATTCTTCGAGACATGTTGCCACAAGATAATGTACTCCTTGATTCATTATACTCAACAAAAAAGTTGCTTAAAGTATTTGATTTAGGATATGAGAAAATACATGCATGCATCAATGATTGTTGTCTGTTTAGAAAAGAATTAGAGCAACTTGAGGAATGTCCACAATGTGGTGAATCTAGGTGGAAAGTAAATTAATATACTAATCATATATATAAGGGGGTGCCTACCAAAGTACTTAGATACTTTCCAATAATACCTAGGTTTAGAAGAATGTTTAGAACAATTGAGTTGGCCAATGAGTTGACATGGCATTCTACCCATACAAGTCAAGATGGAAAGATGCGCCACCCTGTCGATTCACCTACATGGGAGACAATAGATGATACATGGCCATGTTTTGCATCAGATCCACGCAATTTAAGACTTGGTTTAGCTACAGATGGATTTAATCCTTTTAGAAACCTAAGCTCTACACATAGTACTTGGCCAGTGGTTCTAGTTACATACAATCTTCCCCCATGGAAATGCATGTCTAAAGAAAATTTGATGTTGACACTACTGATTCCAGGGCCAAAGCAACTGGAGAACGATATTGATGTGTACTTGCAGCCACTAATAAATGATTTGAATGAGTTATGGCGTACAAGAGTTGAAGTATATGATGCATCTTCTAATTCCACCTTCAACTTGAAGGCCATTTTAATGTGGACTATAAATGATTTTCCTGCCTATGGAAACTTGGCAAGGTGTTGTGTGAAAGGTAGATATGCTTGCCCTGCATGCGGGTTGAAAACATGTTCTGAGAGATTGAAATTTAGTAAAAAGAATGTTTATTTGGGTCATCAACGATTTCTTCTAATGAATCATACATTGCGGAAAATGAGTTCATGGTTTAATAGGGCAGAAGAAATGGGTGATAAGCCTCGGATAATTTCTGGTAAAGAAGTTCGATTTGCATGTGCAGAAGTTGAAAATGATTTTGGAAAGAAGAGAAAAAATGGGAAAAGAAAGAAAAGGCTGAATCCTATATGGAAAAAAAAGTCAATATTCTTTGATCTTCCATATTGGCAGGTAATTCCTTCATTCCCAAAATTAAAAAAAAAAAAAAAAAAACAAAAGAGCCTTATTTTAAATCTGTTATCTTATTTTTTTTTTTCCAAAACAAATTTAACTTTTACCTATTAATATGCAGGAATTATGTTTGCGTCATAATTTAAATGTGATGCACATTGAAAAAAACATTTGTCAGAGTCTTGTCGGCACACTATTGAACATAAATGGGAAAACAAAAGATAGTGTGAATTCTCGTAGAGATTTACAAGCCTTAGGCATTAGGCATGAGCTTCATGTGAAAGAGTGTGGCAATAGACTTTATCTACCTGTAGCACCACACACTCTATCAAAGGCAGAGAAACAATTATTTTGTAAACGATTGTTTAGTTTAAAAATGCCTGATGGTTATTGCTCAAACATTAGCAATTGTATATATCATTGAGTGAGTGCAAGATAGTTGGGCTCAAATCTCATGATTGCCATGTATTAATGCAACAGTTGCTATCAGTAGCAATACGAGGTCTCTTGCCTAAAGGGCCGAGAATAGCGATATTTCGGTTTGGTGAATTTATGTTTTTTTTTATAGGTTTATGAAAGTACTAAAAGGATATGTAAGAAATCGTGCACGACCAGAAGGGTGCATAGCAGAATGTTAATGTTATTTAGCAGATGAATGTATGCAATTTTGCAGCAAGTATATACCACAAGTAGCAGATGTTGGTAATAAGAATGATAGAAATCAAGATGTCGTTTATGATAATGTAGTAGAAGGACATCCTATTGCTGCAGGGATATCAATGACCATGTCTTCTGACATGCTATGCATTGCACATCGCTATTTACTATTTGATAGCACAGAAGTGGAACCATACATAAAGTAAGTAAAACAAAATTAAGTTTTTGAGTAGATTAAATACAAATTAATTTTTAGAGATATCTTACTGTTAACATCCTATCTTACTGTTAACAACCTATTAGCATGCACATTGAAGAGCTTCAACATTTAGATTCAAGTCTTGCAAGTAGACCCTCTTTACTACAAAAGGAGCATACATCAACTTTTTCAACATGGTTCAAAGTTAAGGTTGTTAAACTTACCACAAATGATAGTTAACTTTTTTCATAGTTTTTTTTTTTTTAGATAAACTTACTCCTTAGTATATTTAAACAGGTCATTGATGAAGCAAGTAGCTTGAATATATCAGACACCTTAAAATGGCTTGCATTTAGACCAACCATGCAAGTAACATCATATACAAGCTATGTTGTCAATGGGAAACGATACCGCACAATAGATAGAGAGAAATCTACTCAAGATAGTGGCGTTTCTCTTGAAGTGGAAACTGTTTGTACAATCAATGCAAGAGATGACACTCAAGTTATCAAAAAGATTGTTTACTATAGGGTTCTAAGAGAAATTCTTCTTTTAGACTTTTATACATTTCGTGTCCTATTATTTAAATGTGATTGGGTGGGTAGAGGGAGTGATGTTAAAATTGAAGACGGGTTCACACTAGTTAATCTTCACCCACGTGTAAATAAATTTGATAGAGATCCTTTTATTTTAGCTTCGTAAGCAACACAAGTGTTTTACTCTAGGGAAAATGATACATCTAATTGGTATGTTGTCTTAAAAGCACCTCCAAGAGGATTTCATGATCTAGAAAAGTTTGACGAGCATGCTTATATGACCTCTACACCATTAGATGTATCTCAACTTGACTCTAGTATGGATGATGATGAGGAATATGCCTGAATTGACTGTGAGGACATTGTTGTAAAAATCTAGTGATATTGCTTGTAATCTTCTTTTGATATGTTTAGTATATAAAATTGAAAGCATTGTTGATATAAATATGGTCAGTATGTTATGTTTTGATCTTTAATTTTATTTTTATTATATTTTTTTGAAACTGATTATATCTTTTATTTGTGATGATAACTACTGCTTATATCTTTTATTTGGCTCCTTTGGACTTTTCTCTTGTGCCTTTTCGTTTGAGGCTATGTTGTTTTGGTTTTTTCTTTGCTTTGTTGTCTTTCTGGTGTGTTCTGTTTCTGGGTGGTTGTTTTTGGCCTTAGTTGTGGTTGTTTTCTACTGTTTTTGTGATGTTTTTCGTTTTTTGATTATTCCGGCTGTCCAGCCGATGAATAAATTTTTGCTGTTCTAAAAAAAAATACATGAAAATTGTGGTTTTAGATATTTGGAGATGTTGACAGAAGAAAATTCCGGTACTCCATCTTCAAGTCTTAATGACAAGGGATCAAAAAAAAGAAAGGTAAGGGGCCCAAATCGATAAGACTTTAATAAAATTGCAAAAGCTAAGGAGATTGGGGTTCCTATTAATGATTTGGGCCAACCGCATGGAGAATCTTCCATACATTTAAGTACATCTTGTGGGGCTATGGTTGCTCAATTGATACCTGTAAGGTTTATGATTTGTATTGGCTTGATTCCATTGCAAAACGCTCTATGTTTGTATTAGTTGAAACAAATTATAGCACGGTGTGTATGAAACTATCTAGAGGGGGGGGTGAATAGATTTTAAACTTATTACCCAATTTTTCGTGTTAAGCCAAATTACGAAATTACCCCTAAATAGATAAAGCAATAAATCAAGTATAAAATGCGGAAATTAAATAACACTTGATTTTTACGTGGAAACCCTCACGGGAAAAACCACGGGCTAGTAAGTAAGCCACATTTGAACCTCGAATCCACTAAATGTGTAAAATGATTACAACCTAATCCCGGAAGTAATCACACACCTACCTAATCCCGGTATGAGTGAACCTAGTCCAATTTGCTTGCGATCTAAGCAACCTAATCCCGGATGCTACACACAAGACTTACTTTCTCTATGAAGAGAATAACACCCTAAGTGAATATATGAATATCCAAATGCAACATAGAGCAAGGGAAACCCTATATGCTTATCTAAGATGATTAATATGCAATTAGAACAATCCTAGATATCACTAACTAAATGACATGTCAAATAGTTTAGCTAATCAAGATTAAGCACAAAACCTAATTAGCTATCACAATACAACTTCTCAAACATACATCATACTAATCTCAAACTTGTATTCAAAGTATATAAAATAACATACAAGTAATTAATTGAGATTGCTTGTTAAGAGAAACACAAAATATGTAAGATATTAGTGAAAAGCTTACCAAGTAAAGTATGATGAAGAATCCATGCAAGATGACATCTAGATGATCAAAGATGATGCTAGATGATGATTGATGATCATGAAAAATGAGTTCTTGGAATTTTTCTTCTCTTTGAAAAATATCATAAGTATGAAATCTGAATATGAACTCTTGTAATTGACCTAAAGTCAAAGTGGCATATATATAGGGGGCCAAAACAAAGTGAGGTCGTTTTAATAAGTTGGCCTGAAATTTGCCTTGGGCGCTGTACGTAGGGCGCTTCTGTACAGCGCCTGTACAGCGCCCCTGCTCTGTTCTCACGGGAAAACAGAGGGGCGCTGTAAGTAGAGCGCCCTGTACAGCGCTTTGTACAGCGCCTGTACAGCGCTCGTATAGCGACCGAATTAAATCGATCAGGTCTGTACAGCGCTCGAAGGGGGCTGTTCGTACTGCGCTTCTGTAGAGCGCTTTTGGGAGCACCCAATGCAAAAATGCAATCCTAAGTCTAAGCATGACAAGGCAATTGGATATGCAAGATGCAATCAAACTAACATGCAAGAAGAGATGTTAATGAACATTAAAGCACACAAATAAGACACACAATATACAAGGATTAAACATATGCATGAGTTGTGAGTGTGTGCAACTATCTGTTCAAGACAAGTAAGCACATAGAGATTTACCTTCGGTGCTTATCAAGAATGAGGTCTTCAAAGAGCCTTAGCAATAACACCTACACTTAAGCTACCCTTACAAGAATCCCCAACATGTGGTTTGTCCACGAAATGAGCCAATCAACAAATGGGAACCTTACATTAGTTATTACTTAAGATGTTCTTTGAAGAAAGGAAGCTTAAAAGATGAAAAGCAATGTCTAGTGCAAAAGTCGTCTTCAAGAGGTGAAAAACGTCAAAGGTATATCTTGACTTCCATCCTCTTGCAAGGCGTTAGCGCACACACACACAATTCATACATGTGTGTCCCTGCATCATGGTTCAAACATTTGGTACAACACTTTCACACACTTCATAGTATGCTCATGCATTGATCTTGTATAGACAAACATTGTGAAATTGCATGCTTTGTGACTATCTCTTTGATATGGCATGCTTGTGTGAATATGTGTTTATTTGTTTGTGTATTTTGTGTTTAGGACTTGAACATGTTCTTATTTAATGCCTTATTGATTTCCGGTCGTTTCGGTTACTCATTCATAAGGTTTCGAGTCCAAACAATGTGACTATGCTACTTTTCGTTCTCATTCGTTGAGTTGACTTCATCGTCGTTTTCTGAGATGATTTCTCAATCATTTTTCAAAGTTGTGTAGTCATCGTCGTCATGTGTGAGGGAGTCACTATTCATAATTCGAAAATGGATTCGAAAACGGATTCAAAATCGGAGTTCGGATGCCCAAGATATGGGCTGAAGAACCGAAGGAGCGCGCGAGAGTGGTCTGGAGCGCGTGAGGCCACAAGGCCTGGCCGTGAGGGAGGCCGTGGGGCCCACGGCCAAGGGAGCCCTCTGCCCCCGTGTGGCCCACGCGCCCCCCACGGGGAGGTGACATGGCACATGCTGATTTGCCCAATAATTCCCTCTCTCTCCTCCTGTTAAACTCCTCTCCTTCCCTCCACACTAGTTTAAGAAATTGAAGAACATTTCACGAAATTCTGCTGTTTTCTTCACAATTCTTGTTTTCTTATTTTGATCATAACTTTCTCATACGAACTCGAAATCAATCGATTCAAGAGCCAAAATTGTTGGTCTTGAAGAGATCTACAAACCCCAAGCATTTCCAGAAGTAGTTGACTTCACTATTTGTCTCAGTTGATCGATTTTCAGTCCGAGGTCAAGATTCAACTTCTTCTTTTTCAATTTCATCTTGATCTTCTTTTGATTCTTACTATTTGATTGATGAAATTTGTTGAGAAGCATGTTAGATCATATGCTAGGGGTGTTTGATCATTTGTTAATTGAGATTTAGCTTTGTGATTTGTTTTGAACATATATGTGCTAAACTTGATTTTGTGTGAAATTGATTCTAGAAAATGAATATATGATATGTCTCATATTATTTTCTAGATTTTATTTCATGATCTAAGAACTAGGTTTTAGTGTGATAAATTGAATATTCATACCTTTGTTCTTATTGATTTGCATGTCTTGATTTCTAGATAATCTTGTGTTTGTGTATTGAAAGCATATTCTAGTTATCATTGAACATGTACATTTTTCTTGATTGATCATCTAGCTTAATTTGTTTGTGTTTGCATCACTTGCATCACTTTAGATCATAGCCTTGCATTAGGTTGAAGTCTCTAGCAAAGTGAGTGAAGCTTTGTGGATAGAGCAAGGAAGTCTTGATTAGAGTCGGGAGGACTCGGATAATCAAGCAAGGGAGTCTTGTCTAGGGTCGGGAGGATCCGGATAGGCAAGCAAGAAATATTCCTAGAGACGTGAGCGTCTTGGATAGGAAGTTGCTTTCTAAAGGTGTAGGATACATCTCGGATAGGAAGTAGGCTTTGTGATTCACTAGCCCGAGGGTAGATTAGGAGTTGATAGCTTGAGCGGATATCATGAGTGATAGCTTGAGTGTGTAAGTCCTTTTTCACATAGTGGATTGCTTCGCCGGTGGTTGTGGTATCAACCCATGGATGTTTCCTCTTTGAGGTTTTACCACATAAAAACACTTGTGTTAATTTTTACTTTTACTTTTCTTTATCTTCCATATCTTTCATTGATTGCATATCTTGTAAATTGATTAACTCTTGTATAAGTGAAATCAATTAATTTCTCAAATTTAATCAAGTGTGCATTTTCATTGATATATTCCGCATTATTTTAAATTGGGAGAATTTGGAGCCTATACCTATTCACCCCCCCTCTAGGTATATTTCACTACTACTTAAGGGAAATTTCAATACCAGTAACATACAAAAATTGGTTAGAGGTCCCAGAGATTATGAAAGAAAGCGTGTGGGAGACTATAAAGGTATGCTTCATTTTTTTATTCATTGTTATTGTGTCTGGTGTGCTGTTGTGGCTAGTTCAGCACAGTGCATAATCACTCATATTTTCTTTAAATCAATTTGATTTCTCTTTCAAATTTAATAGATTTCGTAGCTTCTCTCCATTGCTTGTGTTTGATAATTGAGAAATTTAGATTGGCACTAAACCATTTGATGTATCACCTTGCCTAAATCCTAGAGATATTGAAAGCTCAATCACTACCTAAATCCATTATTCAAAGTTCAAACCTTCACTTTCTTTCATTCGTCAATGGAAGAGTATTATCTAGGATATTCATAGGACTTAGCAATCAAACTTAAATTTCATCAGAAAATAACAAAAAACTTCAACGAAATTAGGTACATGTTAGTTTCAAGGAAATTAGAAACTTCAAGCAGACACAAGTTGACAAACAACAGAAGGAGAAATTAACATGCAAATGTAAGTAAAACTAGAGATCATCAGAAACACTTACCACTGCTTTTAGTATTTATGCCACAGCAAGAAACCTATTACGAAATGAAGCAACACTTGCATTCAACGATATCTTTGTTGATTTTGAATTTATATGGAAAAAGTGTCCCCAAAAAAGGGCAAGAATGCATCTCACATATAAATCCATCATCATCATGGTTGCACTAGCTTTTAGCCACAAATTGACCCTTGAACCTTTGTTTCAAGGTCAACTTGACTGACTACATTCTCTTTACAAAGATTCCTGAAGGATGGTTTTTAAACTTATATCTGAGTCTGAATATTTTATTCTTTCCTCCATGGCTGCAGCTCTTAGATCACTTTGTTTTTGTGTAGTTCTCAATTTAACTTACTGTATTGAACCAGAAAATGCTACACCCTGCTCATAGACATAGTAGAAATACCTACCAAATAATTTAGGTGTTAATGTACTGTGTACATGTATGTTGTATGCATGTCTAAGAAACAAAGCTTTCCCTCCATAAGAGTAGGAGTCTAGTAGAGTGATATGGTTGGTGCTGCAAATCTATAATGTGTTTTTGTCTTTGTTTCCAACTACAATATTGTCAACAAATGGAATGTTAGCTGAGATGAGATGAGAATGGCTGTTTCAAAAAATTTGTTAAGAATGCATAATAGGTACTAGATATGAAAATCTTTGTAATCTATATCAAATTTCATTCTCACTGTGAACATTAATTTTGAAAGCAGAATAGGTTTGGTTTGGATGACATTGCTAAGGATCATGTACTTACTTCAATGTCCACTTGTTGGTGACAATATAAGAGTAGGATAACAAAACAAATTAGAAATGTTCCACCCGGTCCTAAGGCATCTAGAAAGCTCCAACTATTGAAGCTGGATAACATATTAGATATTACGGAATGGGACAGATTTGTCAAATTTTGACGGTCTCAAGAATTCGATGTAAGTCTTTCAAATTTAACTTCATTAAAGCAAGCAAAGTGTTATATACAAGCAAATGATTACTTTTTTATTATTGTAGGAAATAAGTAAACGTTATATTCAGCTGACCAAGAAGAATGAAACTCCACATACAACTAGTTGTAAGGGATTTGCACGATTACGGGAAGAATTGGTATGTTAAATTATGAAGTAGTGTAATATGAACAAATCTGCTGTTATTATTATGAAGTTAAGTTATAATTTTCTTTTTTTGTGTCATTTGCTATTAGGGGGCTGCAAAAATAGCCAAAAATGAAGATCCCGACGAAGTAGATAGAGTGGAAACTTGGATAGCTGGGCATAAGCGCAAAGATGGGACACCGGTGAATGAAAATGTTGCAAACAAAATAGTACGATATGCTAACTTTTTACTTATATGTTTTGTAATTTAATCTAAGTTTATTATATTTGATTTGGCAAAGATGGGTTCGAGTTCTTCGGGTGACTTTGTAGAATGGGGTGATGTTTGAGGTTCCTTGGCTGCGTGGGGGTTCAGGGGTTCTTTTGTGGGTAGTTGTTCTGTTTTGGCTCGGTTGTGAGCTTTGTTTTTCCTTTTCTGTTTTGCTGTTTTGTGGGGTTTTTCTTTGCTTGGCTGTGTGTTGTTTTTCTGTGTGTGCTGCAGGTGTTTGGCAGCTGTTGCCTCGCCTCTGTTCTGGGCATCTTTGCCCTGTTTTGGCTTCTTGCCTTCTTTATTAAAGCTAGCTTTCAAAAAAAAAAAAAAATTTGATTGTTTATTGTTATGATTATTTGCATAAATAGGCATAAATGGAGGCTATTCCCCTAGATAAGACAAAATCAGTTAAAGATGATGTCGTAGCTCAAGTTTTAGGAAAGGAGTATCGAGGTCGAGTTCGAGGACTTGGTTTGGGTGTTACGCCACCAAAAGTACATGCAGCTGTGATCGGCAAAACAACTACAATGCAACTTCACAAGAAATGAAGATCTTAGGCAACCAGTCAAAGAATTGCAAAATGCTTTCAATAATCAGGTAATGTGAAATAAAATAATTTGGATAGAATTCATTGTTTTTCTAACAAACCAATATTACAATGAATCTAAAAAGAAAAGTTTGGTTCATTTCAGACCAATGAAAGAGCTACAGCTGAAGAAAGAGTGCATCAGGTAAATAAACAGAGCTATAATATTATGATATTTCTTAATTCTTATGTTTGACGTTTTTTAAATTCTAATGCCTAGTTTTTTTTTTTTAGCCACAGTATTCAAGTAATTCGAATCTATGATCTTCAAAGGTAAATGTTGCCATAAGAAGTTACATTTTTTGTTTTAATGATTCTGTTTTTTTTTTATTTTCTAATTTTTCTTTTAACACTTTTTTTTTTTGTTTTTTTTAATGTTAGTCACCACTTGAGGTTTCTACAAGTGAAAATGATGCTTCACCTCAAAAGGGTACGAAATGCAAGTTATTGCATTGGATTGGTAATGGACAAATAGTGGCAGAAGCTGAAATTGATTGCACCGACCCCCAATCATCAGTTCATCACAAGCTTCTTGGTCCGGATTATTAGAGAGTTTGTGTCAAGAAAATAATGGTGAGTGATGTTCCATTGATTCGTGATACTGGTGAATTACAAACACGTGAAGATGCTAAAGGCACATTTATAGCTTGGCCATCAAAATACATTACATATTAGGATTTCAGCGAATGTTTTTAAGTAAACATAATTTTAGGACGTCAAACACTTTTAACTATGATGTAATTTGTTGAATGTTTTCGTGACATTACTTTTATTATTATTATATATATGCAGACTTTTATTGATATATCCATGTCCACAATGATAACAATTTTAATGTGATAATAGATTCCAAAAAATTCAAATAACAATTATATATACCAAAATCAATAGGCAATTAAACATTTTTTTTTTCTTAAAAAAAATTATCTACTACGGACATAGAATGTTATAAATAAAACAAATTATCACGTGCACAACCCGTAGTAAGTAGCTAATTCACTACAGGCAATAAATGTTGTAGTAGAGCATATTAATCACGAACATAATCCGTAATGGAAACGCAATTCACTACGGACTACGCACGTTGTAGTTGAGCCTATTTATCACAGACATAATCCATAGTCGAAATGTAATTAACTACGGCAGAAGCACATTATCGTTAAGCCTGTTTATCACGGACAAACTCCGTAGTCGAAACGCGATCCACTACGGGCGATGCCCATTGTAGTTGATAATATTTATCATGGACAGGTTCCGTAGTCGAAGATGCGCCATTATCCATCACAGGCTCGCATATAGCGGGCATTGTAATGGGCGATGCCTGTAGTCAATATGCTTCCACTACGGGTATTGCCCGTAGTAAATGACGGATTTTCTTGTAGTGTCTCCATTTATTAAATGAGAGTAGAATATCATCATATGGATGTTTTGAAGTTTTGGATATTAAATCTTAACGTTAAGTTTTCAATAGTGTCTATTGAAACATGGCTTCTGGACAAGTCAAAATATCCAAGTTCGAAATGTGGTCATATGAGTAAATATGGTAACTTGGAGAGCTATAAGCGGTCTATGAGCTCTTGGCGATTATTGATATTCTTCACGAGGATACACTATCTCCAATAAAATTGTCTAGGGTATGAATGAGAAACATTTACTTATTCTATCTTTATTTAAGAGTACAATTTTAGTTCTTTAGTGGAATGAACTAAAATTAATAGATTGAAACCTAAGTGAATCATTTGTTGATTGTGATTAGGTTGTGTCTTTTGAAGCTTAAATTTAGATAGCCCACTAAGATCCCCAATCCACACGGACTTGCATGGATCGCTTGATATATTCTACCGGACTGATTATATGTCCATCTAGAATTGTATTTAATATATTAAGAATATAATTTGTACATTATTTATTTAATAGGCTGTTCAATTATATTAATATATTAATGAAAGACATGTGGGCTTGTTTCTTTTAGTAAGAATGGGTCTGGTTCACATGTAGGCTTTTTATATAAAGTCTAACAGATTAAATAAAATGAAAATAATATAAGGCCCATGTATGCTACTTGGGCGGCAAGGCTATTGTAATAGTCTAAACTATTATTTTATTTTATTATTTGATTAAATGGATATTAATTAATTTATTAATTAATTATTTAATTAAGAATCAAAATCTTTTTCTGACTAGGAAATATGTTTCTTAGTATTATACTATTGATGGTAGTATAATAAATATTAAAGAATTAATTTGGTAAGTAGAAAAATATGAGGAATTTATTTATCTAGTCAAATTAGGAAGTCTTTGATATAGTTACAAATACACTAAAGAGATGGATTATGGTTAGGATTCTAATCTTGATAGGTATTTTGGTGAAACATAAATCCCCTTGAAAAGAGGATTTCGGCCACCTTTTAGATGACCTATCATAGAATTCGGAAACCTAAATATATTGTAAAAGGAATTCGGCCACTAATATATATATATATAATATATGTGGAAAGCAAAATGAGTGATATATAATATATATATGGTAAGAAGAATTCCAAGATCTACAATATATATATTATTTGTATGGCATGCAGAATAAGTCGCCTATAATATATATTATATATATGGCACTTGAATTCGTGCACTGAAAGATACATGGCAAGTGGATTCGCATATAAAGATATATATATTATTTCGAGCAATATATATATATTCTTTGTATAGAATTGGAAAAAACCCTAAGTCTTGCTAGAGAGTTATTTTTCTTTAGCTTGAAAAATAGAATCCATCTCTTAGACTAGTGTGATTTTCGGCCAAGTGAGAAAAGAAGAGAGAAACGTTTTATTTCGATAGTGCACTACTAGCTTTTACATCAAAAGGCTTTGTGCACAACTTCGAATAAGGTTCACGCGAGTTTCGATCAATAGATTGTGAATTCACAAGTGACCGGAACGTTTTTCGTTTTCTCTTGAAAGGTTATAGTGACTAACAAAGAAATTTTTTTTTTTTTTTTTTTTTTTTTTTTTTGTTATCCATTCTCAGGTTTACAATTCAAAGAAAAGGGAGACCATGCTCCTAGGTGATTCACGTTTGTGATTGGATTTGAAGATCTTGCGGATTACCATCGATGCAATGTCAATCGGATCACGTGACAAAGGTATGATACTTTTGTTTATATATTAATTAGTCAAGGGTTAAGGTTCATCTTTAAAAAGAATTTTTTTAAAAAAAATATACTAAACCTCTTTTAGTCTTGCTTCCGCTACGTGCAATCGTTTTTCCCTACAGTTTGACCAAGAAAGGTTTGGATGATTCCGCCACTTGGGATTGTAAGTTTGAGAAAACATGCCTCCCATATCTCTTTGTTGATATCCCATTGCTTGGACTTCCTCTTGGAATCCAACACATCCTTCTCCATTAAAAGACATATCCCCACTTCCATCTCTTCCTTGAATAAGACTCACATTCCCTTGGTTGGTCATGAATGATTGTATGGACAACATCGTGGCTTGCATGGATTGCATTTGTTTGGCCAACTTCGAAACTTCAATTGCCATCTCGGTTCCTCCTCCTACATCATGTCTACCACTTGCTCTTGTGCTAAAATTGCATTGTTGGGACATAAGAGCAAGCCTCTCACACACATCCATCACAAAGGCCACCGTCTTGTCCACGATTGAGCCACGATATCTTTTAATAGATATTAATAAAGTTTGAATTTAAACTTTTTAAATTCAAATTCAATATTTAATTAAAAATAAAATAATAACATTATCAAATCTTTCAAAATTAAATATCAAAGAACACCCTCCAATAATGATTAATTACATAATTAATTAATCTAATTATTTAATTAACATAATTATTATTTTCCATTAATTAAATAATCTCATTATTCAACTAATTCCCGATTAAACACGTGTCACTTTTGAAACTAATTATAGCACGGTGTGTATAAAACTATCTAGAGGGGGGGTGAATAGATTTACGCTTTTTACCCAATTTTTCGTGTTAGTCAAAATTACGAAATTACCCTCAAGATAAAATAAACAAGCAAGTGTAATATGGTGCGGAAATTAAATTGACACTTGATTTTTACGTGGAAACCCTCACGGGAAAAACCACGGGCTATGTAAGTAAGCCACACTCGAACCTCGAATCCACTAAATGTGCAAACGATTACAACCTAATCCCGGAAGTAATCACACACCTACCTAATCCCGGTATGAGTGAACCTAGTCCGATTTTGCTTGCGATCTAAGCAACCTAATCCCGATTGCTACACACAAGACTTAGCTTCTCTTGAAGAGAATATAACCCTAAGTGAATATATGAAAATATCCAAAATGCAACATAGAGCAAGGGAAACCCTATATGCTTATCTAAGATGATTAATATGCAATTAAGAACAATCCTAGATATCAAAACTAAATGACATGTCAAATAGTTAAGCTAATCAATATCAAGTACAAAACCTAATATGCTAGCACAATACAACTTCTCAAACATACATCATACTAATCTCAATCTTGTATTCAACAAATATAAAATTACATACAAGTAATTAATTGAGATTGCTAGATAAGAGAAACACAAAATATGTAAGATATTAGTGAAAAGCTTACCAAGCAAAGTATGATGAAGAATCCATGCAAGATGTCATCTAGATGATCTAAGATGATGCTAGATGATGATTGATGATCATGGAAAAAGTGTTTGAGTAATTAAAAATGAGTTCTTGGAATTTTTCTTCTCTTTGAAAAATATCCTAAGTATGAAATCTGAATATGAACTCTCTTAATTGACCTAAAGACAAAATGGCATATATATAGGGTGCCAAGCCAAAGTGAGGTCGTTTAAGTAAGTTTCAAAGAAACGCGCCAATCGGCGGTTTCAATCGGCGGTCGGTGGCCGCCGATTACAACCGCCGAATTGCTCCCGGCGAAACAGGGGAGAAACGGCGGTTCCATTCGGCGGTTTCGTGACCGCCGTTCCCACCGCCGAATTAAACCCGAGAATAAAATCAATCAGGTCTGAAACGGCGTTCCATATCGGCGGCCATCCAACCGCCGATTCAACCGCTGAATTCAAACGGTGGTTTCATTTGGCGGCTAGGCCGCCGATCACGACCGCCGATCACCAACAGAGGTGAAAACCAAGGAGATGCCAAGTGCATCTCCATAGGCGGTCTTCGCGCAAAACCAAGCACATTCTAGTGCGTGCGCGGACATTTCCGAACACTATCAGGAAACGAATTACAAGACACAAAAACACACAACAAGATACACATCAAAGTGCTAGTGTGTAAAGTGACATGTGAAGAGAATGCACACATGAACAAGTATGCTAAGTGAGTGTGTGCAACTATCTCTTCAAGATAAGTAAGCACATAGAATTTACCTTTGGTGCTTGTCAATAGTGAGGTCTTTAAAAGGGCCTAAGCAATAACAACAACATCTAAGCTACCCTTACAAGGCATCCCCACATGTGGTTTGATCACGAAATAAGCCAATTAAAAACAACGGGAATCCTAACAACTTTCGTAACACAATTAATTGGACAATCCAATTAATTAACCGTGACCCTTGTTACCTAAATCGATCGGGCTAGCAAGGGGACTTAATGGACCCACAGTATTTTGAGCTCCAATAATCCTTAGAAATAATTAATTAAACTCTTTAATTAATATTTCATGATTATTAACTTCGGTGTTATTCCACTAAAAACCCAAAGTTGCACTCTTTCAACTGTAGACGTTTTTACACTAACCAATAACTCTTGGTGTCCATCGATATAGCTATTACATGTGGTATAATCCTACACAAGTAGTTCATAATTAGAGCTGGGTCATAATGTCCATTATACCCCTCTAATTATATCTTTCCATTAAGTACCATTGATCCTCTAATGAACAATAAATCATACATTCCTTACGGAATTAGGAGAGCGCTCATATTGTTCAAGCCCGGAATCAACCCTTAAGGGAACTACTATCTACTTTTAACCACAAGCCAAACCGCGATTCCAACATACAAAGTTATTGACCATGAATGCAACTCCGATCTCACTCCTGGTATATTAAAAACCACGATCTAACCCAAAGGAGTTGATAAGACACTCAGGATTAAGATCACCCATATATAGCCATCAATTGTCGATATATATGAATCTTATCATGTAACGGATCTTGATGAGAGATTCATATAGATCGTGGCCCAGTTCTATATGATCACATCATACAAGGTGCCTCCATTCTCATATCACCATATAAATGATCCAAGATAAGATCATCGTACATAACGTAATGGACCGCAGCTATAGATTAACCATAAATAAAGTATCCAACTTTATTTGCTATCTACGGATACTTTAGATTGCTCGTTTCAAACTGAATCCATATGTATATGACATTCATATACTCAGTTTGAAATTATATCCGGCAATCTTGGATGTTAAGTACATATGTTATATATAAATGTATGAGACAATTTGAATGAATAAACTACTTCTTTTATTTTTGTTCAATTCACATTTACAAATAACAAGCTTTAGGGCAGAAACCCCAACATGATAATGTGATCAAAACCTATAGCTTCGAGTAAAACGTTGATGAGCCTTTGAAATTCCCTTAAGCAATATAGTGTAAAATATACCTACAGGGGGGGTGAATAGGTATTTACTCAAATTCTTCCAATATTAAAAATGATGCGGAATATAACAAAGAAAATGCACACTTGATTAGATTTTAGCAAATGAATTGATTTCACTAATACAAGAGTTAATCAATTTACAAGATATGCAATCAATGTAAGATATGGAAGATAAAGAAAAATAAAAACAAAAATGAACACAAGAGTTTTAAACGTGGTAAAACCTCAAAGAGGAAACATCCACGGGTTGATACCACAACCACCGGCAAAGCAATCCATTATGTGAAAAAGGACTTACACACTCAAGCTATCACTCATGATATCCGTTCAAGCTATCAACTCCTAATCTACCCTCGGGCTAGTGAATCACCAAGCCTACTTCCTATCCGAGATGTATCCTACACCTCTAGAAAGTAACTTCCTATCCAAGACGCTCACGTCTCTAGGAAGATTTCGTGCTTGCCTATCCGGATCCTCCCGACCCTAGATAAGACTTCCTTGCTCTATCCACAAAGCTTCACTCACTTTGCTAGAGACTTCAACCTAATGCAAGGCTATGATCTAAAGTGATGCAAGTGATGCAAACACAAACAAATTAAGCTAGATGATCAATCAAGCAAAATGTACATGTTCAATGACAATCTAGAATATGCTTCCAACACACAATCACAAGATTATCTAGAAATCAAGACATGTAAATCAATAAGAACAAAGGTATGAATATTCAATATATCACACTAAAAACCTAGTTCTTAAATCATGAAATAAAACATAGAAAATAACATGAAGCACATCACACATATATTTTCTAGAATCAATTTCATGATAAATCAAGTTTAGCACATATATGTTCAAAACAAATCACAAAGCTAAAACTCAATTAACAAATGATAAAACAACCCTAGCAAGTGATCTAACATACTTCTCAACAAATTTCATCAATCAAATAGTAAGAATCAAAAGAAGATCAAAGATGAAATTGAAAAAGAAAAAGTTGTATCACACATACTGACCACGGACTGGAAAACGCTCAACTGAGAACAATGGTGAAGTCAGCTGCCTCTAGAAATGCTTGGGATTTGTAGCTCTCTTCGAGACCAACAATTTTGGTTTTTGAATCGATTGATTTCGAGTTCGTATGAGAGAGTTATGATCAAAACAAGTAAACAAAAATTGTAGAAAACTGATGCGGGAAAATCAAGTGTTCTTCCAAAAAATTGCACAAGTGTGGAGGGAAGGAGGTTAGCTTAAAAGGAGGGAAAAAGAGAGAATTTACGAGCGAATCACGAGCTGCCACATCACCACCCCATGGGGGGTGCATGGGGCCCATGGGAGCAGAGGGCTCCCTTGCCCGTGGGGCCCACGGCCTCCCACACGGGCAGGCCAAGTGGCCACACGTGATTCCCACTCCTCTCGCGCGCTCCCTCGGTTCGTCGGCCCATATCTTGAGCATCTGACCTCTGATTTCGAATCCATTTTCGGATTAATAACCGTGACTCCCTCACGCACGACTACGACTACTCAACTTTGAAAAATGGTTGAGAAATCATCTCGGAATCCGACGATGAAGTCAACACAACAAATGAGAATGAAAAGTAGCATAGTCAACTTGTTTGGACTCGAAACCTTATGAATGAGTAACCAAAATGACCGGAACTCAATAAGGCATTAAATAAGAACATGTTCAAGTCCTAAACACAAAATATGGAAACAAATAAACACATATTCACACAAAAATGCCATATCAAGGAGATAGTCACAAAGCATGCAATTTCACAATGTTTGTCAATACAAGATCAATGCATGAGCATGCTATGAAGTGTGTGAATGTGTTATACCAAATGTTTGAACCACAATGCAGGGACACACATGTATGAATTGTGTGTGTGTGCGCTAACGCCTTGCAAGAGGATGGAAGTCAAGATTTACCTTTGACGTTTTTCACCTCTTGAAGGCGACTTTAGCACTAGATGTTGCTCTTCACTCTTTAAGCTTCCTTTCTTCAAATAATGTCCTAAGCAACAACTAATATAATCATAGAGTGTTTTGCAATGGAATTAAGCCAATACAAATCATAAACCTTACAGCCTTGTGTCTACAAGTGCATCATTGATAATAAGGTTGTTTTCTTAGTTCTTTACGTAGATTATATCCTACTAATTGGGAATGATATAGGGGTATTATCGGAAGTAAAGGGTTGGCTGGTTAGCCAATTCCAAATGAAAGATTTAGGAGAGGCAAGTTATGTTCTAGGGATTCAACTTATAAGGGATCGTAAGAATAAACTCATAGCATTATCTCAGGCATCGTATATTGACAAGATTCTTGTGCGATTTTCGATGTAGAACTCTAAGAAAGGTAATTTACCTTCCAGGCTTGGAGTTCACTTTTCTAAGGAACAGTGTCCTAAGACATCTCAAGAAGTTGAGGATATGAGACGTGTTCCCTATGCGTAAACAATAGGTAGTCTCATGTATGCTATGTTATGCACGAGACTGGACATCTGCTTCGCAGTGGGAGTAGCCACCAGATACCAGTCCAACCCAAGATTGGATCATTAGGTTGTTGTTAAGACTATTCTCAAGTATCTTCGGAGAACGAGAAACTATATACTAGTGTATTCTAGACAGGATTTGATCCCGTTAGGATATACAGATTCTGATTTTCAGTTAGACAGAGATTTTAGGAAATCCACGTCTAGGTAAGTATTCACCCTTGGTGGTGGAGCCATTGTGTGGAGAAGTGTTAAGCAATCTTGTATTGCTAATTACACCATGGAAGCCGAATATGTAGCCACTTGTGAAGCTGCTAAAGAGGTTGTTTGGCTCTGTAAGTTCTTGAGCGATCTGGAAGTTGTTCCAGATCTGGATAAGCCCATCACACTTTATTGTGATAACAGTGGTGCTGTGGCTAATTCCAAAGAATCTAGAAGCCACAAGAGTGGTAAGCATATAGAGAGGAAATCTCATCTCATCAGAGAGATAGTGTAGAGAGGAGATATGATCGTGACCAAGGTAGCGTCACAGGAAGGATTCTCATATCTTGATTGGCTTATTTCGTGGACAAACCACATGATGGGGTTGTTTGTGTAAGGGTAGTTTAGGTGTTTGAACTTCAAGCTCGAAGGCCCTTCCAAGACCTCAAGGGACAAGCACGCCAAAGGTATAATTTCTAGTGCTTGATTTTCGTTGAAGAGATTTAGTTAGCACACACACACTTAGCATATTTGTTCTTGTGTGCATACTCTTCACATGTCACTTTACACATTAGCACTTTAATTGATATCTTGTTGTGTGTATATGTGTTTAGTAATTCGTTTCCCGATATAATTCGGAAACGTCCGCGCTTGCACTAATGAGTGCTTGGTTTCGCGCGAAGACCGCCCATGGAGAATGCCCTTGGCTTCTCCTTGGATTTCACCTCTGTTGGTGATCGGCAGCCTGGCCGCCGAACGAAATCGCCGTTTTGACCTGATTGATTTTTTCTCTCGAGTTTGATTAGGCGGTTGAAACGGCGATCACGAAACCGCTGAATGAAACCGCCGTTGTTCCCCTGTTCTTCTCGGGTTCAATTCGGCGGTTGAGAACGGCGGCCTGGCCGCCGTTTGAAACCGCCGATCGGTGCATTTCAGGGGCAAACTTGTCTTTTCACACGCCCATTTCTTGATGTCTATAAATATTGTAAGGATTCCCACAGTTTTTAATTGGCTTATTTCGTGATCAAACCATATGTGGGGATCATGTAAGGGTAGCTTAGGAATATGTTCAAGCTCAAGGCCCTTGCAAGTGTTAAGCACTCCAAAGGTAATACTCTAAGTGCTTACTTGTCTTGAAGAGATAGTTGCACACACTCACAACTCATGCACATACTTATTCCTTGTATGTTGTGGTTTTTATGGTTGTGCATTAATGTTCAATTAACATCTCTTCTTGCTTGTTATTTTGATTGCATCTTGTGATTACATGTCATAGCATTTTAGACTTTTAGGATGCATCTTAATTTACCTTTTTACCCCTTGTATGATTTCTTATGGGGTTCAAAGGTGTGGGCTGTGCGCTGGTCCTTAAGCGCCTGACCAGCGTAGCTCACCAGCGCAAAACGCCTAGTGGCGTGCCGCTAGTCGTGCGCTGGTCCACCAACGCAAGCCCACCAGTGCTAATCGCCCAGTGGTGCTCCGCTGGTCGTGCGCCTGTGTGAGCGTTGGTCGTTTAGCGCCCTTGCAAAAATGTGCTTGTGCGCTGGTTGTGCGCCTGTCGTCCAGCGCAGGTCCACCAGCGCACAGAGCAATTTTCTGGCGCGTTTTTAAAACGACCTCACTTCACTTATGGCCTCTATATATATGCTAACTTGATTTTAGGTCATTTAAGAGAGTTCATATTCAAGCTTCATACTTAGGATATTTTTCAAGACAAGAAAAATACACAAAGAACTCATTTTTAATTACTCAAACACTTTTTCATGATCATCAATCATCATCTAGCATCATCTTTGATCATCTAGATGTCATCTAGCATGGATTCTTCATCATACTTTGCTTGGTAAGCTTTTCACTAATATCTTACATATTTTGTGTTTCTCTTATCTAGCAATCTCAATTAATTACTTGTTTGTTATTTTGTATGCTTTGGATACAAGATTGAGATTAGTATGATGTATGTTTGAGAAGTTGTATTGTGCTAGCATATTAGGTTTTGTGCTTAATATTGATTAGCTAAACTAATTGACATGTCATTTAGTTTTGATATCTAGGATTGTTCTTAATTGCAAATTCATCATCTTAGATAAGCATTAGGGTTTCCCTTGCTCTATGTTGCATTTGGATATTCATATATTCACTTAGGGTTGTTATTCTTTTCTAGAGAAAATAAGTCTTGTGTGTAGCAACCAGGATTAGGTTGCTTAGATCGCAAGCAAATTGGACTAGGTTCACTCATACCGGGATTAGGTAGGTGTGTGATTACTTCCGGGATTAGGTTGTAATTGTTTACACATTTAGTGGATTCGAGGTTCGAGTGTGGCTTACTTACTAGCCCGTGGTTTTTCCCGTGAGGGTTTCCACGTAAAAATCAAGTCTTATTTAATTTCCGTATTTTATACTTGATTTATTGCTTTATCTATTTAGGGGTAAATTCGTAATTTTGACTAACACGAAAAATTGGGTAAAAAGCGTAAAATCTATTCACCCCCCCTCTAGATAGTTTTATACACACCGTGCTATATTTAGTTTCAAATATCTTACTTTCTCATTATCTGAAGAAGTTCTTTGACAATTTAGAACCCTAAACTTCAAAGAGAGATTTTTGAGAAAAAATCAAATCAAGAACTCAACTTTAAACACTCAAATCAAATCCTTTTTGCATCAGATTTCATATTGCATCTTCTATGACTATATAGAATGCATCCATGATTGGGTTTGCATCATCACAACTTGCTTGGTAAGATTTTGATTAACTTCATCTTATTTTAGTATTTTTACTATCAAGCCATCTCTTTTAAAATTACTTGTATGTTTTAGATCATATGCTAAATACAAGAAAAGAGAATTAATTGTGATGAATTGATTGAGTGTTGTATTGTGATAGCTAATTAGGTTTTTGATTAATCTTGATTAGCTAAGTTATTTGACATGTCATTTAGCAATTGATATCTAGGATTGATTTAATTGATTATATCATCATCCTAGATAAGCATCTAAGGTTACCTAGTCTTGTTTGTTATTTGAATATTCATATATATTCACATAGGTTGTATAATCTCTACTTAGAGAATTAAGTCTTGAGGCTAAGATTGCTTAGGCCTCAAGCAATTGGTCTAGAGCCACTTTTAAAGGCCCGCGTGGTAGAAGTGGGAGGTTATTGACCGGAGTGTTAGACGAGGTCTACATAGGTTGTAAACTCCATTTCAATTAGTGGATTTCGAGGTCCGAATGTGGTGCACTAAACAGACTGTGGTTTTTCCTAGTGGTTGGGTTTCCACGTATACATCAAGTGTTATTTTAATTCCGCACTATATTACACTTGCTTGTATTTTTGACTAGTAGGGGCATTTTCGTAAAATTGACTTGCATGCGAAAATTGGGTAATAAAGCTTAAAATCTATTCACCCCCCCCCCCCCCCCCCCCCCCCCCCCCCCAAGATATATTTATCATGCACACCGAGTATTCTTTTCAACAATCATGCTGATCCATTTACGAAGACCTTACCGGCTAAAGTGTTTACGGGTTGCCTAGAAGGTCTAGGTTTACAAGACATGTCTCACATGCTTTAGTGCAAGTGGGAGATTGTTAGTGCTTTTGCCCTAAAGCTTGTAATTTACAAATGTGAATTGAACATAAATAAAAGAAGTAGTTTATTCATTCTAATTGTCTCATACATTTATATATAACATGTGTACTTAACATCCAAGATTGCTGGATGTAATTTCAAATTGAGTATATGAATGTCATATACAGATGGATTTAGTTTGAAACGAGCAATCTAAAGAGTCCGTAGATAGCAAATAAAGTTGGGTACTTTATTTGTGGTTAATCTACAACTACGGTCCATTCTATAATGTACGATGATCTTATCCTAGATCATTCATATGGTGATATGAGAATGGAGGCACCTTATATGATGTGATCATATAGGACTGGGCCACAATCCATATGAATCTCTCAATAAAATCCATTACATGATGAGATTCATATATATCGACAAAAGGTGGCTATATATGGGTGATCTTAATCATGAGTGTCTTATCGACCCCTTCAGGTTAGATCGTGTTTTTTGATATACCATAGGTGAAATCGGAGTCACATTCCCGGTCAATATGCTTTGTATGTTGGAATCACGGTTTGGCTTGTGGCTGGGAAGGTTTGTACACAATATAGGAATCCACTCATTCTTGTGAGAAGTAGATAGTAGTTCTCTTAAGGGTTGATTCGGGGCTTGAACAATATGTGCGCTCTCCTTCTTCCATAAGGAAGTTAGGATTTATTGTTCATTAGATAATCAATGGTACTTAAAGGAAAAGATATAATTAGAGTGGTATAACGGACTTTATGACCTAACTCTAATTATGAACTACTTGTGGATGATCATACCATATACAATAGCTATATCGATAGACAACTGTAATTTCGATTTGTGTAATACATCTACAGTTTGGAGAGTGCAACCTCGGGTTTTTAATGGAATAATTCCGAGGTTAATAATCATGAAATATTAATTAATGAGTTTAATTAATTATTTCTAAGTATTATTGGAGCTCAAAACTGTGGATCCATTAGGTCCCCTTACTAGCCCAATTGATTAAAGGTAACAAGGGTCACGGTTAATTAATTGGATTGTCCAATTAATTGTATTACGAAAGTGATACGTATTTATTCAGGGATTAATTGAATAATGAGATTATTTAATTAATATATTAATAATTAAATTAATTAAATAATTATATTATATAATTAATGAATTAATAATTATGAATTATTAATTGGAGGTTGTAGGTTCAAATCATGACTGAAACAAAAATAAAATAATTAGATTATTTTATTCTTTAAAAGTCTAGTGTTTAAGTTCAAGTCAACTAGGGTTATGTGGGAGATGGAATCCTACTCTACCTAGGACACTTAAATACTATTTATCTTTTTAATATATGGAGATATATTTGGAAAAAGATTTGTATCTAGTTTTAAATATATATAGATATATTTACATAACTAGGATACTAAACTGATTGTGATTCTTTGAACTAAAAACACAAAAAAGCAAAACCCTAGAAAGTCTAGGAAGATTTCGGCCAAAGAAAAAAAAATTCTTCTTGCTTGGTGTGGCCGAATTTGCTAGAGAAGAAAAGAAGGAGTTCTTTCTTCAAGCCTCTATATCCTCCCAGTTCCTGGAAGATCGTGACGTGCCCATACACAGTTATCGGATCACGAGACATAGCGAGGAAGACGTGGTGGTTCAAACGGAATAAAGCTTAAAGAAACGAAAGAGTTAGCATCAAGGGTATGATCTAAATCCATCTTTATATATTCTTATATGTTGTATACGGTTTACAAGTAGCATAAAAAATTTTAAAACCCCATTTTCCACTATGTAACGTAAATCCAGGTTCCTACATGCAAGCCTCAACATGAGGCCTAGCCTGGCCTGTGGCTTATGCGGGCCTCGGCCTAGCACGTTTATGGGTCGAGCCATGCCAAGCCTAGCGAAGAAGTGGGTCGTGACAGTTAGGCTTGGCTTGCTAGGCACGGCCCAATTTGATGCCACTATTATTAAATGGTGATTTGGTTGATGTTGGAGTAAACTCGCGGGTTCACGGGTCTTATTCAAGTTTCTTTAAAACTCACAGGTCAAAAACCCAACCCGAACCTGTGAAATTAAACGAGTTCGGGTTTTTTTTACTTGATAAATTTTCCTTAATTTTAATTATGGTCAATTTTTTTTGGAGAATTGTAAATAACCCCTAACTTTTGATTAAATGTCAAATCAAACCCTCTGGTTTAAACAATCGGCAAAACAATAGTTAGATTGAAATATGACAATTTTAATATTTTATTATAAATTGGATTAATAAATAGATAATATCTTAAAAAATATACTAACAATATAGAACAATAAATTTCTTAAAATAATAATTTTTATATCATAAATAAAAAATAAAATCTATAAATTTTAAAACATAAAAAATAAAAAATAAAAAATATTTGATATAGAAACAAAAACTATGAAGGAAGACATGCATATTACCAACATGGATATGTATCTTTGAGCATATTATATATATTTATATATTATGTTTTAAAATAATTTTGTTTTTATTTTAATTTTTTAAATGATTTTGTTGTTTTGTTATACTATATTTTTAAATATTTAATTTTTTATTAATAGAATTATTTTTTTCTATTATATTTCTAATATATTGAAATATATTTTGTTTTTTTTCATTATTTTTTAAGTTCGATTCTATATATATATATATATATATATATAACTCTTAAATAATAATATTTCATTTTATTTAATTGAAGTCAACTAATGGTAATGGGTTATTTGTTGATTATTCAAACCACGATGTTTTATTTGGTATTGGATCAAAATTCAGGAGTTATTTACAATTCTCCATTATTTTTTTGTTTTTCTTACTTGATTTTTCAGATTTTTTTTTTTATAATTTTAATTATTAGTTGATTAATATATATATATATATATATATTCATTTTTATTTCTATTTCTGTTTCTTTAATATATCCTTAATAAAATTTTCAGCATTTCTCTTTACATTTTAGAAATTTTTTTA
Source organism: Acer saccharum (assembly GCA_030490815.1). Taxonomy (NCBI): domain Eukaryota; kingdom Viridiplantae; phylum Streptophyta; class Magnoliopsida; order Sapindales; family Sapindaceae; genus Acer; species Acer saccharum. The sequence continues at coordinate 27,200,863 of CM059869.1, read as the reverse complement.
CATTTATTTTATTATAAAACTGCCTCTTTAAAAATTTGATCTTAAATTTATATTAATATGTAATGTACCCATAAAAAGTTACTAGACAATTGGTATACTGACTATGCTCTCGTACGTGAGCTCCCGGCCTCCCGTGAGAGATCCGATCGAGATTTGAATTCCCCTGTGGGTAAAATATCTACATCGTCAAAGGACATAGCTTTCTGTTTTAAATATTGTAAGGTTTGGTAGGGTCTCTAGTTTTGAACTTTGGTTCGTAAAGCAAGTTCACATACTTTTTTTTTGGGCTAAATAAATTTTTAGCACTCTTTATTTCCCCATTTATAAAATTAGCACCAACTTAATAATTTTTGTGGAAATAGAACTGAAAGATAAAAATGCTCTCATCTTTATTGTTATTCTTTTTTATGTCCTTTCCCTTTTTTTTTTTTTTTTTTTTTTCTTTTTTTTTTTCAAACAGTCCTGCATCGGAGGTCGAGGTCGATGAAGAGATATAAAAATTTAAAAAAATTAAAGAAATTCTCGAATTTGGAAAAATGACCAATAAGTCTTGGATTATAACAAAATAAGTCTCAGATTTCACAATTAAATCTCGGATTTCAAAAATAAGTCTCGGATTTCACAAATAAATCTCGGATTTCCCACACCTCAAACTTATTGCAATTTTTTTTTTTATTGTCTTCTTCATAGACTTCCAATTGAGGTCGATTATGTTCGACCTCCAATGGAGTTGAAAACGACCTCCATTGGATGTCGTTTGAAAAGACCTCCGTTGGAGGTCAATGAAGAAGATGATAAAAAATAAATGATTAAAAAAAATTGGGCTGGCTAGTGAGTAAGGGTATTTTTTTCCCATCACATACTTTGGTGTTATTTCAACAAAAATTATTAAGTTGGTGCTATTACCACCATTGCCTTCCAAAATGGTGCAATTTACCCCTATTAATTTTTTTAAAAAAAAAAATTTAAATTTAAAAAAAATATATATATTGTTGATTCAATGATTATCTCATGTGATAATTAGTTTTGCAACACTTTTCACCGGTTATCATATGAGATAATCTATTTCCTTACATTTCCATTTTATCATATAAGATAACCCGTTAATCCATACCAGAAAAAATTAGGTCAATCCTACTAGAAAATTATTATATATGTACATAGAACTAAAATCATTCAGCTTCATCAATTTCCCCTTAATACACATGAAATTGATTGCACACTTTTAACATGTGATCACAACATACATTCTCCTCTTTTTTCTTCAGAAAAATAAAACAGTTATCGACTATAAATTTTGTGTTTTGATTTGCTGATTCTAATGAGCTTGACTTCTGTGCGTTTTTATTTACTTAACATTTAGTTAGTATTGTTGTGTGATATCATACCAACATTTCTTCTCTAGTAATAATTCTATATACATACATGATACATGCGTGTCATAGAAACATTTTGAGAAACATTATACATATATTGCCGTGATCAAATGAGTTGACCTAAACAAAAACCTTGTATTATTTGGCTTCATTACAAAGAAAAAATGAAGTTGGTAGGTAGGTATGTTTGAGAAATTTTGAAGTTTTTTAAGTGTTATTATAATTTATCAGGCACAATCTCTCCTTCCATTGCAGATGATCCCTTGTCTCCTACTAGTGTTGGCAACTGAAGTGCCATAAGAGGTGAATCCTCCTTGTGACTCACTTGGCTCGATGACCCATTTATGTTGCCATTAGCAGCAGCATCCTTTCTCAAAACTGTATTCTTTTTCGCTTGTTTCGCCCACCCCACCAGCCCCTCTTGTATATGTTCATCAAATACTTGTTTCTTGAATGAACTACCCATCTGCATGCAATACTCTTATTTATTATTAGTCTATTGAAATATTGCAGAACAGTTGCACACAAGAGAAGAATGCATGCAACTCACCTGTGTTACAATTGCATATAGTGGCAGTGTACTATAGCTGCACAGGAACTGAACAAACACCCTGAAAATTGCAATTTGGCAAGTGAGAAAATGTGAGATTTTTCACTATGAAGACAGATGGAGTACTTATAATGACTTTACCCGATGACCAGTCTTGGGATGATGTAACGTACTTCTCCCATTATGCATGAGTCAAATTTGTATTGAATCTGTAATGCAATACCGATACGGTCCATTAATGACTGTATATATGTGGCTATGTGAATGCACATATATATTTATAGTTATTCATACCCAAATCCAGAAGAAAACAGCGAGTTCGAAAGAATTTTGGAATAGAATGATATGAATGAGTAAGAGAATAAGGCGGGGCCTCTTGAACCAGAAGTGATCATCTGAAGGTTTAACTACCAAGTCTCCTTCAATGGCTACATGTTTCTCAGCTACTTCATGAGCCAGTTGTGTTATTACATGCTCTAGCTTTGTCCCCACAGCCAGTAGAAGCTACAAAAAACAATTCAAATTACACTTCGTACGTCTTCTTAGTGAATTAAAATACAAGAATGGATGTGTTTGATATGATAACTAAACTTACAATAAAGGGAATGAATGATATATAAAAATATGCATGCCAACCTGCAAAACAAACTCATCGATCAGTAGAAAAAATACTAGAGAATGTATATATTTATTTTTGGACAGATCAAACAGCTTACCGTAAACATTGACCAACAAGAAAATGACCACGAACAACCAAAGATACCAGCTACGTACAGATCATGAAACAATTAGTAGCTAGAAGAATCAATTAATGGTTTTAATTCTGAATTAGATCATAACTAATTAACCAACCTTATTCCAACAACTTTCTTGAAATCAGCTTCGAAGACACGCATCATGTACTTGTGGAAATCAAATTTGGGGTTTCCTCTGCAATGAGTCATAATGAAACCTAGTCTGAGAGTGGTATAGTCTGTCTTGGTCACAGATCCATAGAATTGCTTGCAAAATGATTGCAAACTAAAGCTCTTGCCAACACCCCGAAAGCGATTCTTGATAAAATCATGATCTTGGACATGAGTAAACTCTTGTGCATCAAATTTGTCTTTTGAAACAGACTCCTCCCAATGTTTCCATTGACGTATCTACACATTATTATATATTAAAAGAATAATAGTTGATCGATCGATCAAGTATCAAAGCTTGAGATAGATTCATTACCTTGGCTCCTCCAAAAAGAATGGTTAGAGCACAGAAAGTCACGTGCGCAACGGCTAGGACAAAGATGAATATATGAAGATGATGCAATGCTGTGGTAGATAACAATGCCACCTCTCCCTGTCGTATATTCAAAACATTGCATAATTATCCTGTTATATAGCTAATTCATGTCTATAAATAATATTATAATTAGTTAACAACATAATTTGACTGTTAGTTACATGTTATTCAATTATTATAAAGAGTGTTCGTTCAAGTGGGCAGGTTTATATATTAACAAGTTGACTAGGTCTAGACTTGTACAGGTACAGGCACAGAATTTCAAACTATATATGCATCAATATCTAAGAAGCACAGATACTCCATTTATTGGAGATAACTTGTATTGAACTCGTATCTAGTTCAGATACTTCCCGGATACTCCAGGATATGTATCCGATATGCCAAATGGCATATCCATTGACTTTTTCACAAGTTTGACTAGAGGATACTTGGAGGATACTTAGGGGATACTTGGAGGATACGTTTGGGGCAACATTATAATTATTTTAGTATAAAACGGGGTCAAATTATAATTTTAAAATTTTAGGAGTCAAAATGAAATTGTAAAGAAATTTTGGTTTTGATTCCATTGACATGGAGAATACCTACCGGGATACTTGAGTTTGCAAACCTTTTTCATGATGAACTAGAGTTAGAAGTGAATTATTTGTATCCTTTAACAATATGAATGATGATAATGAAGTTAATTAGGAATTTAAAATATGTTTTATGAATTTTTTTATGTATTATTTGGATTTTGTAATATATTATGACTTATGTGACATATATTTTATTTGGATTTGTAATATGTTCGATTTATGTGACATGTTTTATTTGGATCCTATAATATGTTACATTAATATGACTTATGTAGTTATGTGACATGTTTTATTTGGATTCTGAATATGTTTTTATTTTGAATGACTTATCAAATATGTTTTCATATATTATTATTTTTTAAATATAAATATATATTATTTTAATTGACGTATCCTGCCGTATCCATATCCTAGTTTTTGAAGATTTACCATATCCCCGTATCATGCCATATCCGTATCCTGTATCCATATTCGTATCCGTGCTACATAGTGCATCATGCATGTGATCATCTTGAAGATGATTGTCATAAATTAAATAATTAAATAATTGAACCAAAGCCATCCTCTTGACTTTAACCTAGCTTCCAACAATATTATCCAAATTAGCACAGGCCAATTTATTATTAAAACATACGTATCACATAAGCAACGCAATTAGCATAATAAATTAAGTCCACCAAAACATAATCAAATATTCCTCAAAATTGGAGACATGAATTGTTGTACCTTTTGAGAACAGTAATCTTGAGAGGAGGAGGAGGAGGCCTCGGCGAGAAGGCGGCGGAGGATGCCATCAGGAGAAACGAAGGAGAAAAAGTGAGAAGTAGTTTTAGTTTGGTTGTCTTGTTGTTTCTTGCAAGGCATCCATTTGGTGGATAAATGTTGAGGTATGCAGATTTTGGCAATTGTGTTTTGACACACTGTTAGTAGCAGTGATATGAACCCCAACAGCATCAACTCTGCATCCCAAATCATGATTCATGAACATATGTGTGATATTGATTGTGGTGAAGTGTACATCTAATGAATTAATTAAACAATAAGGGTCGTACATACCTTCTTTGATCTTCTGTAAGGCTTCAAAAAGAGGTTTCTGGTTCTTTCTCTTGAGAAGCTGCAGGAAGCAACAAGTAGTTAACATAACAAAGAGAGATTAAATTAAAATCAGACCAAACAACAAGACATCAGACATGCCTTGCCAAGATAATGGAGGAGGCGTTCAACAGCAAGAGAAATGGCAACGATGACGGTGCATACAACGGCCACCACCCACGTCGGCGTGTACTCCAACGTTGTTCCTTCCTCTCCCATCTCTCTCAAACTAAATAATTAAAGCACTACTAGTTTATATATACAACATAAGGCAGCTTTGAACCTACACTATATAGTACATACGCGTTGTTATCAATTTTATTCAATGATTAATAATATTAAGCAACTTCATTCTTATGTTTAGGCCCCTTAATTTGGTGTTCAAATTATTTAATAATATTGATATGATATAGACCTTTGGTAATCTTACAAAAGTTATTATAATAATCTGTATTGATTTGATAACAGTTTTAAAAAGAATATGAGTGATTACATTTGGTAAGTGATTATTAAATAATATGTTTTGAGATTTAATAAATCTTTTAAATGAATATATAGTCCTCGTCAATTTTAAATAAAACATTTTTATCCCAACATTTATTTCATATCAATCTTTGATTATTATTTACTATTATAATTTGTGTTGAGCTTTATTTTATTTTTTTAATAACTATTTTTAGATTGTCATTTTTATTTACTTTTATATATTTTTTTATCTACTATTATAATAATTGGTACTAAGTACTAACCAATAAATTAACACAAAATTCAATACAAATGATATAACAAGTGAGTTGTCTTCACCATATAATTAAATAATAAGATTATGTGTTGACTAATATGATAATAACAAATCACTTATCAGTTGTCACATCATTTGGATTGGTTTTTTAAGTTGTCTAGCATTAATGATATATAAAACAAACCGAATACACTCATTTTAATTCAATTAAACAGTGTAATAAGAAAGAAGATATAATATGATACAAAATTGAATTAAGACAATAAAGAGAGATTGTTAATTTGGTAAATAGTTAGTTGTAACTTCAATAATTTTCTCGTTTGTGTGAGTATGTCTGGTTTTTTGATAGGAAGTCATATGCATAATCCCAACACAAAACGACAAAAACAGAATCAAAATTATGTTTCACTTTATTTATATATTAACTGGAAGCGCGTTCCATGTTCTATGTTCTATTTTTTTTTTTTTTTTCATTTTTTGGAACCTTCTCCCAGGCCGTCCGCGGACACTACTATGCGAGAAATAAGTTGTTTTGTTTAACAATTTTACTTTGGGATTTTATAATTTTGGTTGCGCTTTATGACTTTTTTTAACTTTCTCTCCGTTTTTTACTAGCGTGATCCTTATGTTTTAAAAAAAACCCATTAATTTGGTCCTACTGATCAGATTTTTAACGGTCAACCTTAACAGAAATAGTAAATTAACCATTTTACCCTTAACTTAAAGCAAATGATTTAAAAGCACTATTTTACCCTCTAAGAAAATGAAAAGAAAAAAAAAAAGAATCGATTGGATCCAAAGTTGGAAAACAAAAAGGAAACCAAAAAATTAAAAAAAAAAATAATAAATAAAAAATTGAAAAGCTTTTTCAAGATTTGAAGAACTTTAATTTTTTTTTTTTTTTTTTTCCATATTTAAATACATCTGGAGTCAAACAGAATATAAATTTTTTTTTTTTTTTTTGTAAGTTCCTAAAGTTTGATTGGCTTATTTCGGTGACAAACCACAATTGGGGTTTGAAATGTAAAGGGTAGCTTAGGTGTTGGTGATCAAGCTCAAAGGCCCTTCTCAAGACCTGACGCGTCAGGACTGGTTCTACAAATCCCATTACAGATTACTCTATCCTACCTTGGTTCTACTAAAGGGACGCGCAAGTCTTTCACCCTTTGCAATTGTACAAGTCGTTAAACTAGTATAGTGTACAAAGTAAGGGGTATCAATCCCACAGAGAACTAAGACGACTAGTGAAAATTAACACTAGTGAATCGTTACGAGACTAAACTAATGCGATATTAAAACGATTTAAGATTAATGAGCTAAGATGCCAGGGGACATATGTGTTAGGATTATGCTCAATAGCAAGAGTGTAATATTGTAATTGACAATCTTTTTATTAATAAAGTGATTTCTGATTTAACAAATCTTATAGCATTTATAGTTTAATATTATAATTGTCAAAGTAAATAATTATAAGGTCAAAAGACTATGATAAAAGAAGAATTGTTCGTACATCTAGATATGTATGAGGTAGACATAATTTTTTAGTTAGTCTTGAATAATGTTCACAACTTAAGTTAAAGGTTGTGCACCTTTATCTTGTTAAAGTTGTAGAAATCTTTTGCTAGCATTTGAGTGGGATCAAATGAGTTATGATGAGTCTGAAATCATCGAAGCGTATTCGAGTAAAAGAGTCTAGTGCACTGGGTGCATTGAATAGGATCATAATGAAATACTTTATCTAGAACCGTCAGTAGATAAAAGTTTTTTCATTATCAGGACAATCGGAGAGTCTATCTTAATCCTGAGATAAATGATGGACTTATGGTTGCAAGTGTTATCATTTGAGTAATCAATGAGTACGATTATATAGCATAGTCTATCCTCGATAGTTTGGTGGTATTCATTTGTTAATCGATAGAGGACTTCATTTACAGATATAGACATTGTGGCTCCATTTATTAAATAAGAGTAGAATATCATTATATGGATGTTTTGAGGTATTGGATATTGAATCTTAATGTTAAGTTTTCGATAGAGTCTATTGAAACATGGCTTCTGGACAAGTCAAAATATCCAAGTTTAAAATGTGGTCATATGAGTAAATATGGTAACTTGGAGAGCTATAGGCGGTCTATGAGCTCTTGGCGATTACTAATATTCTTCACGAGGATACACATCTCCAATAAGATTGTCTAGGGTACGAATGAGAAATATTTACTTATTCTATCTTTATTTAAGAGTTCAATTTTAGCTCTTTAGTGGAATGAGTTAAAATTAATAGATCGGACCTAAGTGAATCATTTGTTGATTGTGATTAGGTTATATCTATTGAAGCTTAAATTTAGATAGCCCGCCAAGATCCCTAATCCACACGAACTTGCATGGATCACTTGATATATTCTACTGGACCAATTTATGGGTCCATCTAGAATTGTATTTAATATATTAAGAATATAATTTGCACATTATTTATTTAATGGGCTGATCAGTTATATTAATATATTAATGAAAGGCATGTGGGCTTGTTTCTTTTAGTAAGAATGGGTATGGTTCACATGTGGGCTTTTTAATTAAAGTCTAATGGATTAAATAAAATAAAAAAATAATATTAGGCCCATGTATATGGTGTGGGCGGCAAGACTAGAATAATAGTCTAAAATATTATTTTATTTTATTGATTGATTAAATGGAAATTAATTAATTTATTAGTTAATCATTTAATTGAGAATCAAAATCTTTTTCTGATCAAGAAATATGTTTCCTAGAGTTATACTATTGGTAGTAGTATATTAAAGATAAAAGACTTATTTGGTAAGAAGATAAATAATAAGGTTTATTTATCTAATCAAATAAGGAAGTCTTTTAATAAGTCATAATATGATAAAACACTTATGAGTTGTATTAGGGTTAGGATTCTAAGGTTGATAGGAATTAGGGTAAAGCACAAATCCTCTTTGGGAGAGAATTCGGCCAACCCTAAATCCTAACACAAGAAGAATTCGGCAACCCTAATAATAATACAAGAAGAATTCGGCCACCCTATATATTTGATAGGATAGCATTCGGCCACCACTTCTTCTTCTCCTAGCTTGAGTGAATTATTTCTTTTGCTTAGAAAAATAATTCATCCTCTAGACAAGTGTTTAATTTTGGCCAAGAGAGAAATAGAGAAAGAGAGTTCTAATTTCGATAGTGCACTTGAAAGCTTGAATATCAAAAAGCTTTGTGCACAACTTTGAATTAGGTTCACGCGAGTTTCAATCTTAACGGTTGTTAAATTCAAAAGTGACCGGAACATACTTTCTAGTTTCTTGGATTTTATTGTGACTAACGATCAGGAGGAGAGATTTTGTTTTCCATCCTTAGGTACGCAATTTAAATAAAGGGAGACCACGCTCCTAGGTGATTCACGTTCGTGATAGGATTGGAAGATCTTGCGGATTACCATTGATGCAAAGTCAATCGGATCACGCGACAAAAGGTATTCTACTTTTTAGTATATATATATGTTTAATTAATTTAAGGGTTAAGGTTCATAATATGAAAAAATTTTAAACTATACTAAACTTGATTTTAGTCTCGCTTCCGCTACGTGACTGTATTTTTTCCCTACAATTGGTATCAGAGCAAGGTTGTACCCTTTAATTAATTAACATATATATACGTGAATCTATTTCTTTTATTGTGATTATGCATGTTTTAGAAAGAGATGGCACTCTAGGTATTCTCATATATAATTACATGTTGAATGTATGGATTTATATATGTTGTTATAAAGTGAATTGTTGTTGCTCGATTTTGGTCCTAGAATTTCAATGTATTTTTGTTTCGGAATTGTAACAAGAAGGGTGGCCTATTATCGTCACAAGTTCCTTCTTGGTAGTTGCTAAGTTTTTTTTTTTATTTTTTACTATTGTAATAAAAATTCTGCAGTAGAAAATTGTATTAAAAATACTGCACTTTTATTGTTAAAAAAAATCTGCAGTAGGTTTAATTAAAAAAAAAAAAAAAGTATTTTATATGTATATATACTGCTGTAATATTTTCAAGTATCGAAGATTTGAAGATTAGAAGATATGGAAGCCACTGGAACGAAGTTGGGCTCGTGCGCACCATAGCAACGAGCGTGCGTGCAATTTAGCACGCAGCTGCGCTTGTTGTGGTATGGGCTGCGCACGGCAGCCCTTTGTGGTGTTGTGGAGTGTGCACGCCCATAGGAGGTAGCCAAGGGGTGTGCAAGTGGACAATGGCCGCTTGAAGACTTGTTCGCCAAGGAAGGAGTTTTTGTATTCCAAACAAATGTAATTTATTTGTTTTTCTAGGATGGACCAAAATTGTGGCTATTTATTTTTAGTAAATATTACAATATTTGTTATTGTATGATAACATGTCATATAGAATAGGAGTGCCACTCATATATCTCTTTTGGTATGAACATGCATTGAATGATTTAGGTATCTAAATTGGCATCTAGATAACTTGGTAAATCATTCTATGGGATTTAATCACACGCCTTAAATAATTGAGTGGGAGAAGGTGTTTTGCAACACCTATGGCCTCTAAGGGTAGTTGAGCTTTATTATTTATTGGTAATCCCCCCAGGGGCGTCCATGAATGGAATTTAGCAACATACTTCCTTACAAGGATAGACTAGACAATTGACTCAAACGAGATCTACTCCCCAAGGAGGGATTTTCGTGAGAGAAAGTATTGAGGGTTGATATCTTGGAAACACACTCAATGTGATTTTATTGATATCCTCCCAAGAGTTCTTGTTAATAAAATCACAAGGCTAAAATTGAAAACGTTGGTTGTTATGTTAACAATTAGGTGGGACCTAGTCCAACTAGTAAATGGTACGTACTCCCAAAGGAGGCATAACATTTATGGGTGTTGGATCACCATTGAATTTTTATGATTGAGTTATTTATTTAAATCAAGATAATTATTCGAAAGTGCTTTATCATGATTATTTACTCATATATATTTTTGTTTTATTCAGAAATCATGACCCCATCACTTATGAACATCCTGAAAGATAACACTTTAACTGGAGATAATTATGTCACATGAAAAAGGAAAATTGGGTTGTTGCTGCAAAGTGAAAAACATAAGTTTGTTCTGACTACTCCTAAACCACCTGCTCCTAATAATGAATATAATATAATGTAAAGAGATGAGTATGAGCAGTGGAAGACTTCAGATGATATGGCCAAATGTTACATTATGGCTACTATCTCCGACGTGTTGCAACAGCAGCATGAAGGAATGGAGTCTGCTGCTGATATAATGATGTCTCTAGAGGAGATGTTTGCTATGAGGTCCAAGATAACTAAGAGAGAGGCAGTGACTGCTTTTATGAATCTTAGGATGAAACCTGGACAGGCTGTGAAGGATCACATGATGAAAGTCATAGCACATCTCAACATTGTTGAACTAAATGGCGCTGAGATAGATGGTGAAACAAAAATTGACATGGTTGTCAACTCACTGTCAGATTCCTTTGATCAGTTCAAATTGGACTACACTTTGAACAAAAAGGAATACACCTTGCAAGGCCTGATGCAAGATGTTCAAAGCGCTGAAAAGATCCTTGTGAAAAGCAAAGGTCAAGAGATTCATATGGTTGGTAAAGTTGCTACTGTTAAAACCCGTCAGAAGGTCAAGAAACAACATGTAAGGATTCCCATATCTTGATTGGCTTATTTCGTGGACAAACCACGTGTTGGGGATTGTATGTAAGGGTAGCTTAAGTTATTCATTATCAAGCTCAAGACCCTTTCATGTCCTCAAGGTTGTCAAGCACTCCAAAGGTATACTTCTAGTGCTTAACTTTCTTTGAAGAGATTAAGAAGCACACACACACTTTGCATTCTTACATTTGTGTGCATTCTCTTCATATATCACATTACACACTAGCACTTTGATTGAAATATCTTGTTGTGTATTTATGTGTCTTATAATTCGTTTCACGACATTGTTCGGAAACGTCCGCGCTTGCACTAATGAGTGCTTGGTTTCACGTGTAGACCGCCTACGGAGAATGCCCTTGGCTTCTCCTTGGATTTCATCTCTGTTGGTGATCGGCAGCCTGGCCGCCGAACGAAACCGCTGTTCATACCTGATTGATTTATCTCTCGGGTTTCGTTCGATGGTTGGATCGGTGGTTTGATCTATGGTTACAAAACCGTCGAATGAAACCGCCGTTGTTCCCTTGGTCTTCTCGGGTTCAATTCAGTGGTTATAACCGGCGGCCTGGCCGCCGATTGAAACCGCCGAACGGTGCGTTTCAGGGGCAAACTTGTCTTTTCACATGCCCAGTTCTTGATGTCTATAAATATCTTACTTTCTCATTATCTGAATAAGTTCTTTGACTCCTTAGAACCCTAAACTTAAAAGAGAGATATTTGAGAGAAAATCAAATCAAGAACTCACCTTTAACCACTCAAATCAAATCCTTTTTGCATCAAATTTCATATTGCAACTTCTATGTCTATATAAAATGCATCCATGCATGGGTTTGCATCATCACAACTTGCTTGGTAAGATTTTGATTAACTTCATCTTATTTTAGTATTTTTACTATCAAGCCATCTCTTTTAAATTACTTGTATGTTTTAGATCATATGCTAAATACAAGAAAAGAGAATTAATTGTGATGAATTGATTGAGTGTTATTTTGTGATAGCTAATTAGGTTTTTGCTTAATCTTGATTAGCTAAGCTATTTGACATATCATTTAGCTCTTGATATTTAGGATTGATTTAATTGATTATATCATCATCCTAGATAAGCATCTAAGGTTCCCTAGCCTTATTTGTTATTTGAATATTCATACATATTCACATAGGTTGCATAATCTCTTCATTGAGAATTAAGACTTGGGGCTAAGGTTGCTTAGGCCTCAAGCAATTAGAACTAGAGCCACTTTTAAAGGCCTACGTGGTAGAAGTGGGGGGTTATTGACCGGAGTGTTAGACGAGGTCTACATAGGTTGTAAACTCCATTTCAATTAGTGGATTTCGAGGTTCGAGTGTGGCGCACTAAACAGCCCGTGGTTTTTCCCAGTGGTTGGGTTTCCACGTATATATCAAGTGTTATTTAAATTCCGCATCATATTACACTTATTATAATATTGTGACTAGTTAGGGGCAATTTTAGTAAAATTGACATATATGCGAAAATTGAGTAATAATAGTTAAAATCTATTCACCCCCCCCCCCCCCCCCCCCCTTCCTCTAGATAGTTTTATACACACCGAGCATTTATTTGTGAACTTTCAATTGGTATCAGAGCGGGTTCCTAGATATACTTAGGTGATCTTAGCTCATTTTTGGTGTGTTGTGCATTTATGTGATTTTTGCTCATTCATACATTTTGCATACATTTCATTCATTCATTATATACAATGAGTGGATACGGTGGCAACCATGAGGGTGCTTCAAGCACACAACCTCCCTTCCTCACCGGTGTGAATTATGCCTCATGGAAAGGCAAGATGGAAGCGTACGTGTGTCAAATCCATGATAGGGCATGGATGGCAATTGAAGATGGGTATGCACCTCCTATGATGACTCCCACGGGTGGTGGAGAAGAAGTACTCAAGCCTAAGGCTCAATGGTCACCTGAAGAGTTTAAGACTTCAAAATGGAATAGGAAGGCATGGCATGCTCTTCTTTGTGCAGTGGATGAAAATCAGTACAAACTGATTCAGAACACTAGGATAGACAAGGAGGCATGGGATATCCTAGAGGTTGCACACGAAGGAACCGATGTCGTCAAGGATTCCAAGCTACAAGTCCTTCAAATGCAATTTGATTTGCTTAAGATGGAGGAGGACGAGTGCTTCAATGACTTTGAAGTCAAGTTGATGGATATTGTCAATCTAAGCCATCAACTCGGTGATCCTTATTCGGATAGGAGAGTTAAGTAGAAAATTATGAGGTCTCTCCTCGCTAGGTTTGAATCAAAGGTGACGGCTTTAGAGGAAAATAGCACTTACAAGGATATGAAGCCGAGCGAGGTAATTGGAAGACTCCTCGCCTATGAATCTAGGAAGGCTCCTAGCATTTCACCTCCTAAAAAGCAAAAAGGAATTGCTTTGAAAGCTTCCAAGGTTGTGAAAGAGGAAAAAGGTGACTCGGATGAAGACATGGCATTGATGCTTAGGAGATTCAAGAAATTCGTCAAGTTCAAGAAGAAAGGCTTTGGATAGAAAGGCCAAGACTTGAAGAAAAAGGCTCCCTTTAAGAGTTTTGAGCCTAGGCAAGAGAAGAGTGAAAAGAAAGGGGTCCAATGCTATGAGTGTTGCGGTATAGGACACATCTCACCCGATTGTGGGAACTTGAAGAACAAGATGGCAAAAGTGATGACCGCCTGAAAGTATACAAACGTAGTTAAATTCCTTAAGGCATACCTAGGGGGGGTGAATAGGTTTTTACGCATTTTTCAATCTCTTGAACAAACTTTCGTTTGTCCCTCAAGGTTGCCTTACATACAACAAATATACTAAGAAGAGACAACATACATAGACAATATGAATAGGTAATCATACAAGCATGGTCTACAAACATCATCAAGTTGTATGAGGTAAACAAACAAATAAGTACAATAACAAAGAATACTTGTATTTCACTATATGTTCAATGAGTTACAAGAGTGATCAAATATCACTATACACAAATACAATATATAAAAGAATCATAGAAATAAAATTGATCAATAAAATGAATTCACTAATCACACTATACAAAGTCTTGCTTCACAATACATCATAAGTGAATATTATGAAATAAGATAATAAAATGTACAAATAAAATATAAGAGATAGAGATAGGAAGAATTGACACAAGAGATTTTTTAACGTGGTAAAACCTCCAAGGAGGAAACATCCACGGGTTGAACTACAACCATTGGGTACTATATTATTGGAAAGTAAACATAGACATTCACAAAGTGACCAATCTTTAGCTCACCCAACCTAGTGAAGTCTAAGCCTACCCAACCCTATTGGAAAGTGTGAAATCCCTCAATGATGCGAAACCACCATATATTGGACACCACACAAAACCAACATCGATGGTAGATTAAAAATTCCTCAAGAGTGCATACACCTCCCGTGTACCCCACTCTATCGGAGTCTATGTCTAACCATACGCCTAGGCCTACCAATACAATAGCCAACTCCCTATCCGAGGCACTCATGCCTCTAGGAAGCCTCCCATGCATGACTATCCGAGTCCTCCCGACTCTAGTCATGACTCCTTGCTTACCTATCCGAGTCATCCAGACTCTAGGCAAGTCTTCTTGCTTGGCTATCCGAGTCACCCCGACTCTAACCAAGACTTCATGCCTTTTACAAGGACTTCCTAGTGTGATCATGTGAATGCAAATGATGCAAACAACCAATACAACATAGAACATGTGATCAATACATTCTATGGCACAAATAGACCTAAACATGTGATATCACAAGTAATCGAGTCTAAATGCAAAATACAAGAATAAAACCTAAAGCATGTGAAACATCAAAACACATAAGCTCAAAGTCTCATTCACACATACAACACTTGAATCAAAATATATTCATGAAGAACAAATTCAAGATGCTATCAATAAACAATAAAATGCTAGATATATGAGATTTAGATCAATCAATATTCTAGCCAAAAATATAGAGCAAGGATTCAAGATTTACATCAATCAAATCCTAGATAGCTCTAAAACACAAACAAGATTCAATAATCCTAGATTTCATTAATCAAAGGATCAAATCAAATCTCAAGGTCATTTATCACAAAATTAATTCAATCAAGTTCCAAACAACCTAAGATACCATTCTAATCACAATATAACTCACAAACATATGTAAAACCTAGAATCATAGAAACTAGTCAACATTAGTCCATAAATTGACTTTCAATTAGAATGATAATCAAGCTATCTTTCTCAATAGCTTTTACCAAACATAAACATAGATATAGAAGAAGAAACCCCAAGCAGATTGAAGGTTAAAAAGTAAGAAATCCCAAAGATTAGTCCAATACCTTAGACTTGACAGCTGCTTCGGTTTTCAGTGTCCAACCACTAGAAAACTTGATCAATCAGCTACCAATCCACTCAGAAATGATAGAGGACTCAATTACGAACGTTCTCCAATTCGAATCACTCAAATCCGACTCCAGATGAGAGAGATATGATGTTTGGAAGATTAGAAAATTCTAGAGAGAAAACTGATGGGATTTCATGTAATTTTCTTCTTAAAAATTCAAATGGAGAGAGAGAGGGAAGATATAAGGAGGAGAGAGAAGGACCAAAATGGGCCAATGGTGTGAGGCCACATCACCCCAGGCCGTGGGGGACGCGTGGGCCTCACGAGGGCAGAGAACCCCCTTGGCCGTGGGGCCCACAGCCTCCCTCACGGCCAGCAGCCCCTCTCGCGCGCTCCCTCGGTTCTTCAGCCTGTATCTTGGGCATCCGAACTCCAATTTTGAATCCGTTTTCAGATTATGAACCGTGACTCTCTTACGCATGATGATGACTACACAAATTCGAAAAATGGTTGAGAAATCATCTCGGAAAATGACGATGAAGTCAACTCAACGAATGAGAACGAAAAGTAGCGTAGCTACATCGTTTGGACTCGAAACTACATGAATGAGTAACCGAAACGATCGGAACTCAATAAGACATCAAATAAGAACATGTTCAAGTCCATGTACAAAAATACAAAAACAAATAGGCACAGTACACACACATATGCTAATTTCCAGACATAGTCCTAGAAAATGCAATAAACAAAATATTACCAATATAGTATGAATGCATGAGCATATTTTGTCAAGTGTGTGAAAGTGAAACATAAGTGATGTTTAATCATGGAGGAACACACAAGAATGCTATGTGTGTGTGTGTGTGCCTAGCCTTGTAAGAGATATGAGGTCCTTTTAATACCTTTGTTGAACAATGATGCACGAATCTCTTAAAAGCCGACTTCTTGAATGAATTGTGGTTGAGACATCCTTCGTCTTCTTAATTCTTCAATACGAACCACTAAACATTACAAGAGAAACACATTTTGATATGGAATTTATACCAACACAAACTATAAACCTTACACCGCCAAGTGGAGTGAAAGTGATGACTCCGGAAAGGGAGACAAGTCATCAAGTGATGATGATCTTACCATTGACTACATGACATTTGTGGCCACTTGTGTAGAAGATAACATTGTTGGTAAGAAAGCCTTGACTAGTGATCCCATAGTAGAAAGAGATGGAGAAGTAGCTCTAGAGGAGATAGGTGTAGCTACTCATTGGGACATGGCACTCATTAACTCAGAAGACTAAGGTGAAGGTCTTAATGAGGGAAATGACTCCATAGGTGAGATGGAGAGTGGAGGAGATAGCTCAAGTGTAGATGACTCCTCATCTAACTCTACAATTGGAAATGTAGAGAAAATGGATGTTCATGACTTTATAGTCAAGTGTGAAAGTTCATTGAAGAAGAACAATAGAAAATTGAAGATTTTAGAGGATGAAAATCTAGAACTTTCAACACATAATGACCACTTAAGTAAACAAGTGGAAACATCCAAGATGATTGAAGACAAGCTAAGGGATGAGCTAGCTATGTCTAAGAGGAATGAAGAAGGGTTAAAGAGGGAGCTTGATAAAGCTAAAGAGTCATTGACTCGAATGACCTCAAGCACCAAGAAGCTTAACCACATGCATGCTTGGTGTTGGAAAGAACCCTTGTGACAAGAAAGGTATTGGGTATGAAGATTGCAAGGAGATCTCCACTCCAACCAAGACCATCTTTGTCAAGATCAGTTTGGGCAAGAATGAAGCCTCACCGGTGCACACACCTAGGAAGAAAATCGATCTAGGACAATGCTCAAGAAGTGCACATGTGAAGGAAGCCCCAAGGAGACAACCTCAAGCTCAACGCATAAGAGTCTCTCAAGTCAACATTCCTCAACAAATGACTCTTAATCGAAAGAGGCCAATCATGCAAAATGAAACAAGGAAGCAAACTAGACCGGTTCAACAACAAAGAAGGTTTGAACCCGCTCAACCACAAAGTCATGGGAAGGCTCCTATGCATGCTCAAGGACATGGTATGAATTCTAAATTTATCCCTACATGTCAATTTTGTGGTATTGATGGTCACATTAGACCAAATTGCTTTCATTTCATTAAATTGTGCAGAATCAAAAGCATGATTGAAAGAGTTGCATAAAGTGCATTTTATGATTATACAAATGACTTGAATGCTATCATCTCTCTTTGCTAAGTGACCCGGTTGGGGACTACTCCTTCGCCTATATTATGACAAAAAGGGGGAGTAGAATGGTGGTAAGGGGAGTTGCAAATTGTGGTAGCAATTATGCATGTTGGGGAGACAATACATTGAGGGGGAGTAACCCATTGAGGGGGAGCATTGCATTCACAATTAGTGCATGTTGTTGTAGTTGTACTTAAATTCTTAGAATGCAAATGCTTGTTTTTATTCTCACTTGATTCATCTCACTTTTTACTTGTATTGGAAAGTTTAGAAACTTTGCTTTCAGGGATTGATTGTTCTACAAGAGAATGAAGACTTCAAGATTTTTAAAAAAAATATATCTCTTTGTAAAGTAGATAATCATTGTTGACCTGTAGTTTCTAATTTTTGTGAGGAATCAATATGAGTGGTGGTTTTGTCACGAAATAGCCAAAGGAGGAGATTGTAAGGATTCCCATATCTTGATTGGCTTATTTTGTGGACAAACCACGTGTTGGGGATTGTATGTAAGGGTAGCTTAAGTGATTCATTATCAAGCTCAAGACCCTTTCATGTCCTCAAGGTTGTCAAGCACTCCAAAGGTATACTTCTAGTGCTTAACTTTCTTTGAAGAGATTTAGAAGCACACACACACTTTGCATTCTTACATTTGTGTGCATTCTCTTCATATGTTGCATTACACACTAACACTTTGATTGAAATATCTTGTTGTGTATTTATGTGTCTTATAATTCGTTTCCTGACATTGTTCGGAAACGTCCGCGCTTGCACTAATGAGTGCTTGGTTTCGCGTGAAGACCGCCTACGAAGAATGCCCTTGGCTTCTCCTTGGATTTCACCTCTGTTGGTGATCGGCAGTTATGATCGGTGGCCTGGCCACCGAACGAAACTGCTGTTCATACCTGATTGATTTATCTCTCGGGTTTGATTCGGCGGTTGGATCGGCGGTTGGATCAGCGGTTACAAAACTGCCGAATGAAACCACCGTTGTTCCCTTGGTCTTCTCGGGTTCAATTCGGCGGTTATAATCGGCGGCCTGGCCGCCGATTGAAACCGCTGAACGGTGCGTTTCAGGGGCAAACTTGTCTTTTCACATGCCCAGTTCTTGATGTCTATAAATATCTTACTTTCTCATTATCTGAATAAGTTCTTTGACTCTTTAGAACCCTAAACTTAAAAGAGAGATATTTGAGAGAAAATCAAATCAAGAACTCACCTTTAACCACTCAAATCAAATCCTTTTTGCATCAAATTTCATATTGCATCTTCTATGTCTATATAAAATGCATCCATGCATGGGTTTGCATCATCAAAACTTGCTTGGTAAGATTTTGATTAACTTCATCTTATTTTAGTATTTTTACTATCAAGCCATCTCTTTTAAATTACTTGTATGTTTTAGATCATATGCTAAATACAAGAAAAGAGAATTAATTGTGATGAATTGATTGAGTGTTATTTTGTGATAGCTAATTAGGTTTTTGCTTAATCTTGATTAGCTAAGCTATTTGACATGTCATTTAGCACTTGATATTTATGATTGATTTAATTGATTATATCATCATCCTAGATAAGCATCTAAGGTTCCCTAGCCTTGTTTGTTATTTGAATATTCATACATATTCACATAGGTTGCATAATCTCTTCATTGAGAATTAAGACTTGGGGCTAAGGTTGCTTAGGCCTCAAGCAATTAGAACTAGAGCCACTTTTAAAGGCCTGCATGGCAGAAGTGGGGGGTTATTGACCGGAGTGTTAGACAAGGTCTACATAGGTTGTAAACTCCATTTCAATTAGTGGATTTCGAGGTTCGAGTGTGGCGCACTAAACATCCTGTGGTTTTTCCCAGTGGTTTGGTTTCCACGTATATATCAAGTGTTATTTAAATTCCACATCATATTACACTTGTTATAATATTGTGACTAGTTAGGGGCAATTTTAGTAAAATTGACATATGTTGTATGTATAAATTCGCCAATCTGACACGTCATCAAAAGAACCAACGAAAGACTGCCACGTCACTCATTAACCGGGTTAAGGGAAGAAGTTTGACCAGTCAGAATGATAAAATAGCTTAAGCCAAAAGGGAATCAAAGATACGGTCGCCAAAACTAAATACCTACTCTCCGAATGTAGAAATGTGCTCGCCAAAGATACGATACCCAGAAAGTGAAGGTACTCGCTGGACCAGTACACTGGGCCTGAACCGACTCGGCAGAAACACAGAAATAAACTCTAAACTTTTAGAAGACCCAGAACAGTGAGGAATCATAAAAAGGAAAGAAAACCTGATCCGTGACAAGAAAGGATCCTAGTACGAATCAAAGAGGGAAACCTTCCACCCACACGGCTAAAAACAAGGGGAAACCCTAATTAAACATGTATAAATAGAACCACCTATCCCATAAGGAGGGGGTTCAGAAATCTAGAGAGAGAAAAGAGAGCGCAATTAATGAGAATGACGGCCACAGTCACCAAAACCGCAATAGTCACCACCAAGTAAATGACATGTGTCATCTCGGGGATAACCAAGCCATCAGAATGTCCCTTCACCTGTCAAGCAAGTGGAAGCGCCAGAAGTTGTGTGGTTTAAATTGAAAGCTTGCACCGGAAGAATCAAATAATAATTACAGCGCATGGTAAAAAGGAAAGAGGGAGTTATTGCCAAGTGTGTTGAAATCCTATAAACATAAATATAAATACTACTCGCAGAGGCAAACGAAGTGGGAAGAACAAGTCATTCGCCCAGCTCGAAGTATTTATGGGGGTATTGTTGTATGTATAAATTCGCCAACCTGACACGTCATCAAAAGAACCAACGAAAGACTACCACGTCACTCATTGACCGGGTCAAGGGAAGAAGTTCGACCAGTCAGAATGATAAAATAGCTCAAGCCAAAAGGGAGTCAAAGATACGGTCGCCAAAACTAAATACCTACTCGCCGAATGCAGAAATGTGCTCGCCAAAGATACGATACCCAGAAAGTGAAGGTACCCACTGGACCAGTACACTGGGCCTGAACCGACTCGACAGAAACACAGAAATAAACCCTAAACTTTTAGAAGACCCAGAACAGCGAGGAATCATAAAAAGGAAAGAAAACCTGATTCGTGACAAGAAAGGATCCTAGTACGAATCAAAGAGGGAAACCTTCCACCCACACGGCTAAAAACAAGGGGAAACCCTAATTAAACATGTATAAATAGAACCACCTATCCCATAAGGAGGGGGTTCAGAAATCTAGAGAGAGAAAAGAGAGCAATTGTAAGAGAGATCTAAGCGTGTAACAAGGCAACGAAAACCTAGTATTATTCTTCTGCCCTCAGGGGCGCCGTGGTTTTTTCCCATTCAAGGGTTTTCCACGTAAAACTTGTCTTTTACATGTGTTCTTAATTTTCTTATTTTATATTAAATTGATATAATTGTTGAGTGCGTGGTAAACCAAATTTCACCGTCAACAACATACATGTGAAAATTGGGTAATAATAGTTAAAATCTATTCACCCCCCCTCTAGATAGTTTTATACACACCGAGCGTTTATTTGTGAACTTTCACAACATAAGAAAAAGCAACTTGGGCCTACCAAGAAGGAGACCAAGAAAGTAACCAAGATCAAAGGGAAATGCTTCCATTGTGGTGAAAAGGGACATTGGAAAAGAAATTGCCCAAAGTCCCAGAATAAGAAGGAAGAAGGTAATGTTAATTATCTTGAAACATGTTTTCTGGCAGATTCTACAGATTCTTGGATCATAGACTCTGGAGCCACTAATCATGTTTGTTATTCCTTCCAGGGGTTCCAAGAATGGAAAAGGTTGAATAAGAATGAAATCAATTTGCGCTTGGGCAACGGAACGTTAGTGTCTGCAAGTGCAGTGGGAGATATTAGAGTTTACTTGGATTGTAGAAGGCATTTAGATTTAATAAACGTTTATTATGTACCTCAATTCAAGAGGAATTTAATTTCAGTTTCTTGTTTAAATAAATTTGGATATTCGGTTACTTTTAATAAAGTTTTTATTATTAGTAAGAATGACAAAATTATTTGCGAAGGTACATTGGAAAATGGTCTATATTTTTTGCATAGAAATATCTCTCACTCGTTAGACACAGAATTAACGGAACCTAATCATAAAAGAGTAAAATTATCAATAGATGAAACCTACCTATGGCATTTACACCTAGGTCATATTAACCTTAATAGGATTAAAAGATTGGTGAGTGACGGACCTTTAAGTGACTTAAAGGTTGATGATCTACCAACTTGTGAATCTTGTTTGGAAGGTAAGATGACCAAAAGGTCGTTCTCGGCCAAAGGCGCAAGAGCCACTGAATGTTTAGGATTAATACAAACTGATGTATGTGGTCCTATGAGCATTCAAGCTAGAGGTGGATATGAGTACTTCATCACCTTCACATATGATTACTCGAGATTTGGCTATGTGTATCTCATGCGACATAAGTCAGATGCTTTTGACATGTTCAAAGCATTCAAAGCTGAAGTAGAAAATCAGATTGAGAAACACATAAAAATCTTGAGATCTGATCGTGGTGGAGAATATCTATCTGGTGAGTTTCAGCAATATCTTACTGATAATGGGATAGTTTCTTCATTTTCTACACCAAGTACACCTCAACAGAATGGGGTATCAGAAAGGAGAAACAGAACTCTTTTGGATATGGTTAGGTCTATGTTGAGTTATTCAACACTTCCTATTTCTTTTTGGGGATATGCTTTACAAACTACAATATACATTCTAAACGATGTACCATCTAAGTCCGTTCATCAAACACCGCATGAGTTGTGGACTGGGCACAAGCCTAGTTTACAACACTTAAGGATATTTGGTTGTCCTGCGCATGTGTTAAAAGGAAAGACAGAAAAGATGGAGTCCCATTTGGAAACATGCATATTTGTAGGGTATCCAAAAGAAACTAAAGGATATTATTTCTATAGTCCTTCAGATCTTAAAGTATTTGTTTCGACAAATGCTAAATTTTTGGAAAAGGACTATATGAATGATTTTGTACCTAGAAGTATAATTGTCCTGAATGAGATGTCAGGAGATACAATTCTATGAGAGGTTACACAATCTAACCCAATTGTAAGTTCCAATCCAACACAGAATCAACAACCTACCATTCTTCGTCGTAGTGGGAGGGTTAGTACATAACCCGAAAGATACATCGGTCTAGGAGAATCAATGGAGAATCTCCCGGACGACGATGATCCCTACACGTATAAAAAAGCAATGGAGGATGTTGATAGTCGCCATTGGTAAAAGGCAATGCAATCTGAGATTGAATCCATGTTCGATAACAAAGTCTGGTCCCTTGTAGACTTGCCTAAAGGGATAAAAACCCATTGGGTGCAAGTGGGTATACAAGAGGAAAAGAGGTATGGAGGGAAAGGTGGAAACCTTTAAAGCTAGATTGGTAGCTAAAGGTTATACACAGAAAGAAGGTATCGATTACGAGGAAACCTTCTCTCCTGTGGCCATGCTTAAATCCATTAGGATACTCTTATCCATTGCAGCATCTTTAGATCTAGAGATTTGGCAAATGGACATCAAGATAGCTTTCCTTAATGGAAATCTTGACGAAAGCATCTACATGATGCAACCAGAAGGATTCATTGAAAAAGGCCAAATGGAAAAGGTATGCAAGTTGTAGAAATCCATATATGGATTAAAGCAAGCATCCAATTCTTGGAACATAAGGTTCGATCAAGCTGTGAAAGGTTTTGGATTTATTCAGAATCCTGACGAACCTTGTGTATACAAAAGGATTAAGGGCGATAAGTTGGTTTTCCTAATTCTTAATGTTGATGATATAATACTCATTGGAAACGATGTAGGTGTATTGACATAAGTAAAAGAATGGTTAGCAAAACAATCTGATATGAAGGACTTAGGAGAAGCAAGTTTTATTCTAGGTATCCAAGTAATAAGGGATAGAAAGAATAAAACGATTGCATTATCCCAAGCTTCATACATAGACAAGATCTTGTCTAGGTTTTCCATGCAGGATTCCAAGAAAGGTATGTTACCTTTCAGACATGGAATCAAACTTTCTAAGGAACAAGTTCCTAAGAATGAGCATTGAAATTTCCCTTAAGTAGTAGTGTAAAATATACCTAGAGGGGGGGGGGGGGGGGGGGGGGGGGGGGGTGAATAGGTATAGACTCAAATTCTTCCAATATTAAAAATAACGTGGAATATAACAAAGAAAATGCACACTTGATTAGATTTAACAAATGAATTGATTTCACTAATAAAAGAGTTAATCAATTTACAAGATATGCAATCAATGTAAGATATGGAAGATAAAAAAAATAAAACAAAAATGAACACAAGTATTTTTTACGTGGTAAAACCTCAAAGAGGAAACATCCATGGGTTGATACCATAACCACCGGCAAAGCAATCCACTATGTGAAAAAGGACTTACACACTCAAGCTACCAACTCATGATATCCGCTCAAGCTATCAACTCCTAATCTACCCTTGGGCTAGTGAATCACCAAACCTACTTCCTATCCGAGATGTGTCCTACACCTCTAGAAAGCAGCTTCCTATCCAAGACGCTCACGTCTCTAGGATGATTTCTTGCTTGCCTATTCGGATCCTTCCGACCTTAGACAAGTCTCCTTGTTTGATTATCCGAGTCCTCCCGACTCTAATCAAGACTTCTTTGCTCTATTCACAAAGCTTCACTCACTTTGCTAGAGACTTTAACCTAATGCAAGGCTATGATCTAAGTAATGCAAATGATGCAAACACAATCAAATTAAGCTAGATGATCAATCAAGCTAAATGTACATGTTCAATGATAATCTAGAATATGCTTTCAACAAACAATCACAAAAGTATCTAGAAATCAAGACATGTAAATCAATAAGAACAAGGTATGAATATTCAATATATCACACTAAAAACCTATTTCTTATATCGTGAAATTAAACCTAGAAAATAACATGAAGCACATCATATATACATTTTCTAGAATCAATTTCAAGTTGAATCAAGTTTAGCACATATATGTTCAAGAGAAATCACAAAGCTAAAACTCAATTGACAAATGATCAAACACCCCTAGCATATGATCTAACATCCTTTTCAACATATTTCATCAATCAAATAGTAAGAATCAAAGAGATGATCAAAGATGAAATGAAAAAGAAGAAGTTAAACAAACAACCTTGACCATGTACTGAAAATCAAGCCACTGGGAAAACTAACGAAGTTAGCTACCTTTGGAAATGCTTGGAGTTTGTACCTCTCATCAAGACCAACAATTTTGGCTTTTGGATCAATTGATTTCGAGTTCGTATGAGAAAGTTATGATCAAAATACTAAAACTAAAATGTTGAAGAATTTTGCAGAATTTCTTTGAAATTGTTCTTCAAAATCTTCAAATGGTTGGAGGGAAGGAGAGAGGTTTAAATGGAGGAGAGAGAGAGATTTTTCGGGCTAAGCAGAGGTGGTCACATCACCCACCCCATGGGGGGTGCATGGGACACACAGGACCAGAGGGGTCCTCTGGCCGTGGGTCCCACGGCTCCCACACGGCTTGGCCCACGTGGCCTTTGGCCACGCTCTCCTCTCGTGCGCTCCCTCACGTTCTTCAGCCGTATCTTGGGCATCCGAACTCCGATTTTGAATCCGTTTTTGGATTACGAACCATGACTCCCTCATGCACAACGAAGACTGCACAACGAAGACTACACAACTTTGAAAAATGGTTGAGAAATCATCTCGGAAAACGACGATGAAGTCAACTTAACGAATGAGAATGAAAAATAGTGTAGCTACATCGTTTGGACTCGAAACCTTATGAATGAGTAACCGAAATGACCGAAACTCAATAAGGAATTAAATAAGAACATATTCAAGTCCAAAATACAAAATACATAAACAAACAAATACAAATTCACACAAGCATGCCATATCAAAGAGATAGTCACAAAACATGCAATTCTGCAATGTTTATCTATTAGAGACCAATGCATGTGCATACTAAGAAGTGTGTGAATATGTTATACCAAATGTTTGAACTACAATGCAGGGACACACATGTATGAATTGTGTGTGTGCGCTAACGCCTTGCAAGAGGATCGAAGTCGAAGTATACCTTTGACGCTTTCACCTCTTGAAGACGACATTTGCACTAGACGTTGCTCTTCACCTTTTAAGCTTCTTTTCTTCCAAGAACATCCTAAGCAACAACTAATACAAATATAGAGCGTTTTGCAATGGAATCAAGCCAATACAAATCATGAACCTTAAAATCTCCCCCTTTGGCTATTCCATGGCAAAACCTCATCCTCACCATACAATGTTTCACTCCAATAAACTCAAGTTGATACCATACTCTCATCCTCACATTACAAATAGATTCCTAGACTAAAAAGTCTTCAAGTCTTCAAGTCTTCAAGAGATTCCTCTTTTGGTCTTCAAAGTACCTATGAGAGAAAATAGCAAAACAAACAAGAGATCTTCTCTAAAGAAGAATGGTGAGTTATTAACCAAAAACAAATATATAAGACATCCCTTATCTCATACAAAAATGCATTATCTCAAGTGAATAAAAATGTTTTCATATTAAAGCATTCCCTTAATTTCCCAATTCCCAAGGACCAACCATCCTTAACATTATCAAGCAAGAATTCTTTCTCCCCCTTAAGACAAGAATTCTCCCCCTTAAGACAAAGTCACAATTAAGCATAAAGAGGAATATGATTCACACAATTGGAACATTATTCCACACAAGGTGTAAAGTATACAAAATCTCCCCAATATCAAACATGGTGAGGTATACATTTTCTCCCCCTTTAGTATTGATTGCCATGAACATGAAAATTGTGGACTGCTTGTGCGACTTGTATTCCCTTGGTAGAAAGTCTGGCAGATATGATTCTAGGCATGTGTGCGCTTAACTCCATTTCCCAAACACTGTCCTTATGAATGTGTGCTCCAATTGCCAAATTTGAGGCCAAACACAAACCATTCACTTCATCACCACATATTTCCATACACATCATTCACATGAAATCTTTAGTTGTTGATCATAGTTTTGCATAAGTTATAAATGCAATTGATTAGCTCAATCTGTAAATAGTGTGTACTCAGGCGATGATAGATAATGTGCAATATAGAGGCTAAACTGTAAAAGTGTTCAAAATAAAAATGCTTAAAGCCTTAGTACCTAATTGACTAAATACTCGAATAGAGTACCAATTAGCACAATCATCAAAATGTTAATCTTAGCCTAGACGCTTGTAGACATATGAATAATGAGCTAGTAGAATATCATTGTTAAATTGATCTACGTCTTAAGATTTCCATTAAATTCATTCCATTCATTAAAATCACCCATGGCCCCATTTTAACCAAAGGGAAGCCCTAGCTGATCTTTTAGAAGTCTAGCTTGGGAATACGAGTCAAAACATGTTCTCTCCACGTTCTTGGTTCATCAATTCATTGATGAGATCATTCATTATAAAGTGCGTTGTTTCATATATTCACATTCGTTGAATTCAAATTTTATGTACACAACTTCCAATAACGCATGTGGTTGATGAGAGATTGCCTAAGACTCTGAGAGAAGAAAGAGCTGAATCCATGAGATATAGAAGTCAAGGCGAATTCAACCCTAGGCAATTAGTTAAATGATTCATAGATCGAAACATCCCAAGTGTTGGCAAACTGGCATTGTGTGTTGTTTTAATGAAGGTGGAATTTTACTAGTTTTAATTTAAGATGCTTAGCTTGCATGAAGTTTTTGTGTGTATGCATATTGTTGCATCTCTTTGTTGAAATTCAGAGTTGCGTTTGTGGGTATCGTATCTGGTAAACCCTCAGGAGACTTCACTCCTCCTACTAGGGGCACCTAGAGGTTTAAAAGGCTTGTGGCACGTGCTAAGTACCATTGTTTCTCCCACAAAAGTGGACGAGCTTAGTTTATATTTATTTTTACTTAGTGTGTTTTATTTACATTTTTGTTTTGTTTTGCTCGAGGACGAGCAAAAGTTAGGCTTGGGGGTCTGATCCCGCTCCAAATGTTCACATTTAGCGCTCCCTTTTCCTATCTTTTGTATTCGTTTCTGAGCATTTTTGTGTATTTAATAGGGTGTAAATAAGTGTTTCAAGGAATTAGGGAAGTATAGGGGCAATTGTGTAATTGTGGAGAAATCAGGGGCAAAAGTGCAATATTTGGGACATTATTGACCATTCGGTGATTAAAGAGAAGACCAGGGGACCTAATTGTAATTCACTAGCCAATGTAGGCATCAGCGACACGTCAGCAAGCAGAACGGCGTCGTTTTGGAGGGATCGCACGTCACGCTGAAGTCATAGCGTCTTCAAGTTCCAGCCGGGTCAGCCCAACCCGGATCCGACCCGGTGCAGACCCGGTTGACCCGGTCGTGACCCGACAACTTGCCTAACTTTTTTTGGCCATTTTCCCACTGTTTTTCTGACAAATTTCATCCCAGATCGAAAGCCCACTTCCTCCCGGTCACAATAGGCCCATTTGGGCATCCCATGCACAAGTTTTGCATCCCATCCAAGTCCACCAAACTCCATTGATGGTGCAAGTTTCAAGCTCACTTCCAGCAGGTTCTTGGCCGCCCAAAAACGTCCAAACTCGTGAGAAGTCCGCGGTTTCATGCGGCGGGAACAAGCCCGCAGTCAAGAAGGTCAGAACTCGCGGCCAACTTCCATTTTTCCACCGTGAGTTTTGATGGCTGGAATGAACCCGCGACCCTGGTGTTCTGAACCAGCTGGAGTGGCCAACCTTGGAGATATTTCACCCAAAATTTGCCTAAACCTTCCCTAATATATATATCCCTCTTTCCTAACCTAAAACACTCTCTCTAATATCCAAATACACATCCTCTTAGACCAAATTACACCAAATAGCTTAGAATTACATTAGAATGGCTTAGATAACTTAAACACACACTACATGGTTGCATGTGAGCTTCATAGCTTGGAAGGAGTAGATTTGGAACTTCATTGAAGACAAGAAGATTACCATCTTGTGGTTACTTCTATCTATTACTTCTTTCCATTATTTCTGATTCATGTAACATGTATGTGTATAATAATCTTTATGTTGAGGGATTGATTTTGATATGACTTATTATTGTAATTAATTGATCTCTACCTTTATATATCCATATTTAGCTATTAAATGTTGAATTGAATTAGATTGAATAGATGCATGTTGTTGATTGATGAATTAGTAGCATGTAATCTTGATTAATAACATTTGATTAGCTATATTGGAGAAGATTTGGTTAGTAAGTACATGATCATGCTTATTGACTAGTCTTATGTTCTAGGTGTAGTTCCTCTATTATTGTCATTCTAAGATCATAGTTGATAATATTTAGAGTGGTAGTGTTGAATTACCTATGCCTTAGAACTAGATTACTTAATTGTGATCACTTAATAAAATCCCTTTTCATTTATCCTTGCTCTTGCATAACCTTGCAAGAATTAGTTAGTTTAGTTAGTTGTAGTTAATTAGTGTAATTTAATTATAGTGACTTAGTGTTAATTTATTTACTTGCTTTCTTAGTTGCCATTTAGTTAGTTTAAGTTAATTAGAATTGTCTTAGGTGTTGGGAAAAAATACGGTTGCACGCAGCGGAAGCGAGACTAAAATCAAGTTTAGTATATTTAAAAAAAATTTCCTTTTTAAAGATGAACCTTAACCCTTGAATTAATTAACATATAATAAAGATATCATACCTTTGTAGCGTGATCCGATTGACATTGCGTTGATGGTAATCCACAAGATCTTCCAATCCAATCACGAACGTGAATCACCTAGGAGCGTGGTCTCCCTTCTCTTTGAATTGTGTACCTGAGGATGGATAACAAAACTTTTTCTTTTTCTTTTTTGTTAGTCACTAAACCTCCAAGAGATAACAAAGAATGTTCCGGTCACTTTTGAATTCTCAATCTAATGATCGAAACTCGCGTGAACCTAATTCGAAGTTGTGCACAAAGCTTATTGATGTATAAGCTACTAGTGCACTATCAAAGTAAAACGATCTCTTCTCTTTTTCTCTCTTGGCCGAATTATCACACTAATCTCTAGAGTTGGATTTTATTTTTCTCAAGCAAAAGAAAAATATTCTCAAGCCAAAGACCTAGGGTTCGTCTAATTCCACTTGCCTCATATTTATATAGTGCACCGAATTCTTGCCTATTAAAAACATATAAGTGCACCGAATTCTTTGCCTATTAAAATATATGAGTCATTAATTGCACCGAATTCTTTGCCCAAATATATATATATGTCTATTGCATCAATCCTGCATGCCTCTTAATATATATATATATATATATAATTCTGCATGCTTTATATGAATATATATATATTCCGGTACTGCATGCCACATATCAATCTCAAAATATATATCTGGCCAATTGCCATATATATCTCATATATTGTGGCCGAAATCCTTTACCATGTAGGATTTGTCTTTTGACTTAAATCCTAACCCTAAGTAGATTTTCTTAGAATTCCAAACCCTAATCCAACTCCTTAGTGTATTTGTGACTATATAAAAGACTTCCTTATTTGACTAGATAAATAAATCCCTTATTTATCTACTTACCAAATAAAGTCTTTTATATTTATTATACTATCACAATAGTATACTACTAAGAAACATATTTCCTAGTCAGAAAAAGATTTTGATTTTTAATTAAATAATTAATCAATCAATTAATTAATTTCCATTTAATCAATTAATAAAAATAAAACAATATAATATTATATATATCTCGGCCATGTGCCATATATATTAATATATCTATATATTGTTTTTCTATTTTATTAAATCCATTGGACCTTAACAAAAGGCCCACATGTGAACTAGACTCATTCTTACTAAAAGAAACAAGCCCACATGCCTTTCATTAATATATTAATATAATTGATCAGCCCATTAAATAAATAATGTGCAAATTATATTCTTAATATATAAAATACAATTCTAGATGGACCCATAAATTGGTCCGGTAGAATATATCAAGTGATCCATGCAAGTCCGTGTGGATTGGGGATCTTGGTGGGCTATCTAAATTTAAGCTTCAATAGACATAACCTAATCACAATCAACAAATGATTCACTTAGGTCCAATCTATTGATTTTAACTCATTCTACTAAAGAGCTAAAATTGAACTCTTAAATAAAGATAGAATAAATAAATATTTCTCATTCGTACCCCAGGCAATATTATTGGAGATGGTGTATCCTCGTGAAGAATATCAGTAATCACCAAGAGCTCATAGACCGTCTATAGCTCTTCAAGTTACCATATTTACTCATATGACCACATTTTGAACTTGGATATTTTGACTTGTCCAGAAGCCATGTTTCAATAGACTCTATCGAAAACTTAACGTTAAGATTCAATATCCAATACCTCAAAACATCCATATGATGATATTCTACTCTCATTTAATAAATGGAGCCATGATATCCATATCTATAAATGAAGTCCTCTATCGATTAACAAATGAATACCACCAAACTATCGAGGATAGACTATGCTATATAATCGTACTCATTGATAACTCAAATGATAACACTTGCAACCATAAATCCATCATTTATCTTAGGATTAAGATAGACTCTCCGATTGTCCTAATAATGAAAAAACTTTTATCTACTGACGGTTCTAGATAAAGTATTTCATTGTGATCCTATTCAATGCACCTAGTGCACTAGATTCTTTTACTCAAAGACCCTTCGATGATTTTAGACTCATCATAACTCATTTGATCCCACTCAAATGCTAGCAAAAGAATTCTACAACTTTAACAAGATAAAGGTGCCCAACCTTTAACTTAAGTTGTGAACATTATTCAAGACTAACTAAAGAATTGTGTCTACCTCATACATATCCAGATGTACGAACAATTCTTCTTTTCTCATAGTCTTTTGACTTTATGATTATTTACTTTTGACAATTATAATATTCAATCTATAAATTCTATAAGATTTGTTTAAATCAGAAATCACTTTATTAATATGAAAAGATTGTCAAAGATAATATTACACTCTTGCTATTGAGCATAATCCTAACATTAGGTTTACACCTTTTTAGTTATAGTTGTAGTATAGAGATTACGTATCCTTAACCGTAGGATATGCATAGTTTAATTTTCCATCCTAGCCATCTTAGTTTAGATAATTACTTGCCACCCTTTCCTTTTACTTTTCTTGCTTGTAATTAGTGTAAATAACTTGACTATAACATAGACGTAGAACCAACTTACGTGTACCAACCTCTCCCTGTGGAACGAACCGTACTTGCTGCTACGCGATCTTAACGATCCGTGCACTTGCGGATAAACCCATACGCCCATTATTTACGATAGTTTATAGAACTATCCAGTGGCGCATCAACCCCCCTACCAGAGACACTATAAATGCCCCTACATTCCACAGAGGAGGGGGTTAGCCCTTGAAAACCGAAAGATCCTACTTGGCTACTACCCGCCTAGTCAAAGCTCCTATGTGTGTGTTCTACTTGGCTACTACCCCGCCTAGTCAAAGCTCTTATGTGTGTGTTCTACTTAGCTACTACCCCGCCTAGTCAAAGCTCCTATATGTGTGTTCTACTTGGCTACTACCCCGCCTAGTCAAAGCTCCTATGTGTGGGTTCTACTTGGCTACTACCCCGCCCAGTCAAAGCTCCTATGTGTGTGCTCTATTTGGCCACTATCTCGCCTAGACAGAGCTCCCATGTGCAACCTATCGAGTCATTTCCCTGCCTAGGTTGAACTCTTACATGTTGTATTCCCATTCAGCTAGTAAGCCCTTTGTAATAGCCAGATGCAGTATATGAATTGATGTATGATGTACTCCATTATAAAGCAATAAAAGGCCCACATTTTTACCACTCCAAAGGTATACCAGTCGCACCACACATACTAGCACGCTACCTCAACCTCTGTTACGCCGTGTAGGACCGGTCCTACTGCACAGTACCGGTCCCTGGTAACCGGACCCTGGGCTTCCCTCGACCCCCTCTGCATCGGGAAGAGGGGAATCCACCCTACCCGGTTCGGACCAGCTGCGGTGCACCCGTACACCGCGGTCCAGGTTATCCTGGGAAAACCCCGACGGATTTTCAAGATAACACCTTCTTTGATGAAGGATGGTAATGACCCTATATGGGGAACTCAAGCAAAGAGAGCTAATGCATACTCGTTGCATGCAATTTTTTTTGAAAAATATTATGCTTCTTTGTTGATTGCTTGAGTAAGCTTGGTTGCACATATGTATATATGTTTTCAATTCAATAAGTGTGAACCTTGCTTGTTTACAATCCATGTCATATTTATGTTCAAACATGCATTTTTGGACTAGGAGATTTACATAGGAAGTATGCTTTGAATGACCTATAGTTATCTCCATGACATGCTGATTCTTAATGACATGCTTAAAAATTGAAAAGCATGAATTGTTTTTATCATGCTAATGAAATTAGTAGCATGAAATTCATATGACATGCTCAAATGAAAAAGCATGAATTGATGATTGCATATTCTTAAATACAAAACTTGTGTGAAAAAGCTTATGAGACTCAAAATGAATAAAGGACCTTGTATCCGTTCAAAGGATTTTAAAATCCAAATGTCTCTCTTTCTTTATTGGTTGAACATGGCTACTATCATACGGATATCATCCGGAAAAATCGAATAGGGTGCAAAGTCGCTCAGGCCATGTTTCGCTTATAAAGTTGGATATAGTTGCTCATAAATTAAAATCAATGAAAACTCTATATCCTTGCTTCTCTTATGACATTGGTGAAATTGGTTTGAATTCTTATTAGAAACCTTTGTCATTTGCTTTGCCAAATACCATTGTATTTTGGACTTGAATGCTACATGTCTTGTATGCAAGGCATGTTTATTTCACACATTTTATCAAAATAAATCTCCTTGTTTCTCTCCAATTAATTGGGTTGCATAAAGTGCATTTTATGATTATGCAAATGACTTGAATGCTTTCATCTCTCATTGCTAAGTGACCCGGTTGGGGACTACTCCTTTGCCTATATCATGACAAAAAGGGGGAGTAGAATGGTGGTAAGGGGTGTTGCAAATTGTGGTAGCAATTATGCATGTTGGGGGAGACAATTCATTGAGGGGGAGTAACCCATTGAGGGGGAGCATTGCATTCACAATTATTGCATGATGTTGTAGTTGTACTTAAATTCTTAGAATGCAAATGCTTGTTTATGCTCTCACTTGATTCATCTCACTTTTTACTTGTATTGGAAAGTATAGAAACTTTGCTTTTAGGGATTGATTGTTCTACAAAAGATCGAAAACTTCAATTTTTTTTTTAAAATATCTCTTTGTAATGTAGATAATCATTGTTGACCTGTAGTTTCTAATTTTTGTGAGGAATCAATGTGAGTGGTGGTTTTGTCACAAAATAGCCAAAGGGGGAGATTGTAAGAATTCCCATATGTTGATTGGCTTATTTCGTGGACAAACTATGTGTTGGGGATTGTATGTAAGGGTAGCTTAAGTGATTCATTATCAAGCTCAATGATGTGTAAAATCATGTTATAAAAACCTAACTCGCAAGTGCACGAGATAAGCACAGCGACAAGTAGGGATCGTTCCCACGAGGAAAAGTGATCTACTAGTTATAACTAATTCTAATTAAAGCTAAGCAATTAACAGTATCCAAGAGAGTTGGTTTGATTGATTGATTTGGGTATCGCTTAACTAAATTAAACTAAGAAAACAATTAAAAAGAATATGTGAATGTGATCAAGAGGTAAGAGGACTAGGTCATCAATGCTCCCCAACTATGTATACTCAATGCTTCGAATTGACTTTTGATAAAAGATGTAACTCAAGTTAAGGGTTCGTTCTTATCTTATATATGATTGTTACCGTATGATCCTAGGATGAATCAAGTGTTCTCAACTGTAATTCAATTTAACTCAAAAACTTGAGATATGAATCACAACCAAAAACCCATTAAGCTCAAGAACAAGTGAACCAAAATTGCGTCCTAAACACTTTGGGTTGCTAATTTTATTCATTCAATTAAATATTGGCTCTCAATTATAATTTAATTTAACTCAAACACTTGAGATATAAATCACAATTAAAAACCCTAAATTCCTACCTAGCATAAAACTATGCATCAACAAGAATAAAGAATTAAGTTATAGGATGAATTAAATAAATCAAAACCTGAATTAATGGAAATATAGTCAATTCTAACAAAGAGTATTCATAGAGGTTCACATTGACTCCCTAGTATGGAGTTAGTTACACATATTAGAAACAAAGAAACAAGAGGGGAAAAAGATAAAACCCATTGAACGTCTTCAACGAATTCTTCAAATCTCCACTGTTGGCAACTCCTTCGTCTTCGAATCTTCTATGTATAAAAATGAATGATGGTGATGGGGGACGGCCCCCTTGGTGGCTTGGGACCTCCCTTGGCTGGCTCTCTAGTTGGTCTCCTGAAATTAGGTTTCAAAGGGGTTTAAATAGGTGTAGATGCAAGGCCATGACCTAAAACAAGAAGGAAATCTATTCCTTTTGAGAATACAAGCCTATTTGGAATTCTATTTCTTTCTTAATCCATCCAAATTGATTACTTATTGAAGGAAGATAAGGATTAGATATCTACTTGCTTTCCAAGACTCTCACACATGTCCAAGAAGGTAATATTTCCCGTTCCGACAACTTGCAAAACAAATCCCGAAAGTATTAACGGATTTTATGATTGACTGATCTGACCTTTGGGCGCTTAAATAGGAATAACTTCTTCTAGAAAATTCAGATCGACAAGCCGTAAATTGGGTTAGAAACTAGACTTCTGGGGCTTCAAATTCATAGGTGGCAGGACATACAGTTCAATCGGATCTGAGAGATATGGGCCCCGCAATATTGATAATCTGCACTATGGTGGCTACCACCGCGACTACCGCTGCGAATGCCAGAACGGTTCCGCAGCGGCATACACTGTTTTGCACCGCTTTACGTGTCACTGTGGGAAATTAACAGCTGTCTTTCATGATGGTTGGTGGCCATTTGCATAAAAGTCCCTCAAATCTACCAAAATCACCTTTTTTCTCTGAAATACTTCAAACATATCACTTGGATCCAATAACCTGAAAAATTCTCAAACACACAAATTAAATCCCAAAAAGACTCGAGAAATAAGCAATTGAATGGAGGAATGAGGATAAAAAACATATACAATAAATGATCGATCACTCAAGACCCTTTCAAGTCCTCAAGGTTGTCAAGCACTCCAAATGTATACTTCTAGTGCTTAACTTTCCTTGAAGAGATGTAGAAGCACACACACACTTTGCATTCTTACATTTGTTTGCATTCTGTTCATATGTCACATTACACACTAGTACCTTGATTGCTATATCTTGTTGTGTATTTATGTGTCTTATAATTCATTTCCCGACATTGTTCGGAAACGTCCACACTTGCACTAATGAGTGCTTGGTTTCACGCGAAGACCACCTACGGAGAATGCCCTTGGCTTCTCCTTGGTTTTCACCTCTGCTGGTGATCGACGGTTATGATCGGCGGCTTGGCCACCGAACGAAACCGCCGTTTAGACCTAATTGATTTTTCTCTTGGGTTTGATTCGACGGTTGGATCAGCGGTTACGAAACCGCCGAATGAAACCGCTGTTGTTCCCTTGGTCTTCTCAGGTTCAATTCGGCAGTTATGAACGGCGGCCTGGCCGCCGATTGAAACAGCCTAGTGGTGCGTTTCAGGGGAAAACTTGTCTTTTCACATGCTCAGTTCTTGATGTCTATAAATATCTTACTTTCTCATTATCTGAACAAGTTCTTTGACTCCTTAGAACCCTAAACTTAAAAGAGAGATATTTGAGAGAAAATCAAACCAAGAACTCACCTTTAACCACTCAAATCAAATCCTTTTTGCATCAAATTTCATATTGCATCTTCTATGTTTATACAGAATGCATCCATGCATGGGTTTGCATCATCACAACTTGCTTGGTAAGATTTTGATTAACTTCATCTTATTTTAGTATTTTTACTATCAAGCCGTCTCTTTTAAATTACTTGTATGTTTTAGATCATATGCTAAATACAAGAAAAGAGAATTAATTGTGATGAATTGATTGAGTGTTGTATTGTGATAGCTAATTAGGTTTTTGCTTAATCTTGATTAGCTAAGCTATTTGACATGTCATTTAGCTCTTGATATTTAGGATTGATTTAATTGATTATATCATCATCCTAGATAAGCATCTAAGGTTCCCTAGCCTTGTTTGTTATTTGAATATTCATACATATTCACATAGGTTGCATAATCTCTTCATTGAGAATTAAGTCTTGAGGCTAAGGTTGCTTAGGCTTCAAGCAATTAGAACTAGAGCCACTTTTAAAGGCCCGCGTGGTAGAAGTGGGGGGTTATTGACCGAAGTGTTAGACGAGGTCTACATAGGTTGTAAACTCCATTTCAATTAGTGGATTTTGAGGTTCGAGTGTGGCGCACTAAACAGCCCGTGGTTTTTCCCCTTGGTTGGGTTTCCACGTATATATCAAGTGTTATTTAAATTCCGCATCATATTACACTTGTTATATTATTGTGACTAGTTAGGGGCAATTTTCGTAAAATTGACATACATGCAAAAATTGGGTAATATTAATTAAAATCTATCCACCCCCCTCTAGATTAATATACAGAACACACCGAGTATTATTTGCGTTCTTTCAAGTTTCTCCAATGCTCCTTTGAATAAAATATCCATGTTGCTTTCGGTGTCTATCAGGATGCGGTGGACTAGGCAATTGGCAATCTAAACTGTGATCACCATTGGATCGTCATGGGGCTGCACTATGTTATAGGCGTCATCCTCAGTGAAAATAATTTGAGCGGAACGAGGGTATTCCCGTGACCCTCTGGATACCCTAAACACATCCTGGCTAGTGGTGAGCTTTAGGATCTTCCTAACATTATTCTTTCTTGAATTGTTAGAAGTCCCTGCTAGAGTTGGGCCTCCGCTGATAGTATGAATAACCTGAATTTGTTGCATCAAGTCCTTTCCCTCGTCTTTCCTCCTTTCTTCTGTATCCTGCATTTCCCTCTACACCTTATTTCCCGTCTTGATACTGTCTCGCACTTGTTGCAAGAATTCGACTAAGAGTCCCCCTCTCACCAATCCCTCAATCTGGTTGCAGAGGCTATAGCATTCGGACGTGTTGTGTCCGACATTCTCATGAAAGTCGCAATATTTGTAACGATTTCTTTGATCAGCTGGGACTTTTATCGGATCAGGCTTCTTGAGTAAGCCCTTGTCGCGAATAGCCAGGTATATGGTCTCTCGAGAGGCATTGAGTGGAGTGTAATGGTTGTACCAGTCTTCCCCAGTTGATACCCGGGCTACTTCTCTAAGTGGGGGAGTTACTCGGGGTGGAGTCCTTCTAGCCGGGTATCTTTCCCGGTGCTGCGGAGGGGGCGGCCTATACGTCGATCGATTCGGAGGAGGGTTCTAGAACTTCTTCGCAGGCGTCGATTTAGGAGATTCCTTCTTAGGCCGCTTAGATGATCGGGCTTTATCATGTTAGACCTTGACTCAAAGCTGCTCATCTATGTCTACCTGCTACAGCGCCCTATCATAGGCCTCCTGGTAGGTCTCTGACAAGTGTTTGGCAAATGACCGGAATAATCTACCGGCCCACAAGTTCCTTCTGAAATTGGAGAGGGTCTCCTTCTCAACGAACACTCCCATCTGGATCACTTCCTTGTGGAACTTCTCTACATAGGATCTTAGCGTTTCACCTCATTCCTGGATTACATATTACAGTAGGACAGGATCCTTGGGGCGAGGCTTGATCCCCTAAAACTGTGCGCAAAAATCGGTAGTGAGTTTTGTAAAAGAATCCACACTTCCTGAAGGCAACTTTCTGAACCAAGTCTTCGCACAGTCGGTCAGAGTAGAAGGGAACATCCTGCACATAGCTGACCGGGTAGCATTTTGGATTTCCATCTGGTGGACAAAGCTCTCCATATGACTCAAAGGATCCTCCGATCCGGAATATTTCTCGGTGGGCATCTTGAATTTGGGGGGTAGCTAGGCTTCTCGAATCTTTCTAGAAAAAGGCGTGTTCATCTTCCCCAAGGAGTTCTTCCGGGTGCCCCAGTGTTTCCCTCTCTTTAATTCCTCGAGTTCCTTGGCCATCTGGCCATCTGGCCATCTGATCCTCAAGGCGTTTGGATCTGTTGTGTCTGGATCAAGCTACAGAGCCTTCATTGTCCGAAGTTTCTGATTCCATAGTTGGTTCCTTGCGTTCGTCTCCCCGAGGCCTAGTATCTTGCTAGTCCCTCCTTGGTCCAATACTGCCACCTGCATCGGGATGAGGATTTTTTCTCTCTATTGCCGGCTTGGTCGTTGGCTGGCCCCTTCTAGGCGGGATGTCGATAGCCAATTTCACCAGTCGATGTCTAAGATCTCCGGGTTGATCCTACACTGGTATTGGCGGCCCGAGTTTGTCAAAAACCAGTACCCGGGTACTTGGTCCAGCCCCCTCTACAATCCTAGGTCCTTCGAAGGGTATTCCTTGAGAAATCATCCGAAGACGAACGCTTTCTACATAGGCAATAGCATGTTGCTCTATGGCCTCCCGAGTTGCTTCTAGGACCGCGGGGTCCTACGGTGTTGATCCGAGATTAGGTGGTGGAACCGATGCTGGGATCTAGCTTCTTGCTCCCTTCTTTTTCCCTTGGTTTCTTTCAGCGGAAACGAGGGAATGGGGCCCCGAAGTGGCGGGCTGCCCCTAGGAGGATCGGAGCCTCATCTTCTGTTTCTTCTAGGTAGAGCTAGGTAGCTTGTTTAAGGGTGGGGAGTTTTTCCCACAGACGGCGCCAAAGTGTTAACCAAAAATTATCACCGGGGTGTAATTTTCAATTAACGGTTTATGGGAGACCCGGATCGGGATAGATCTGGGCTAGCGAGATACCTAGTAGCTCGATATCCCGCTAGTTCCTACAAATTGACTAAGTGTGGTGTATAGTAGTAGGATAAGAAGGATTCAGGTAAGTTATAGGATGAACACTCAACTTATTTTATTCAGAATTACATGTAATAAGTTTTACAATCAACTGATAGAACCTTAATGATCACAATAACAAGGAAATAAAAATGGCTTCGAGGGCAATGGTGATGGAGCTTTTCGTTCCTGTCGATAAGTGGAAAAAAGTAAGGTAGGGTTGCGATCCCCTTTTCTGTAAACATACGATGAATATATAGGCCCGTTTCTTGCTCAGCATTCCTAGAACTTCGGTCTAGGTTTTTAATAATTTACGGGTCTTTCCTTGGCGATCAACGGATTCGTTAGGGAATTGATCCCTAAAATCAAGTGACTCCCTTTTCCGCTGAAAGAGTTGACTCCACCTTTAAATGGGACTCTTGAGTGGCGGGAATGAGCATAGTATCCTGCCTTGAACGACGGCGTTTGATGTTTATCTTCCTTCTTGCTTTGTTGCTCGGGATTCCCGCTTCTCACTTTAGGCGGGGTCGGAGTGCTGGGATCTTGGTGCTAATTTGCCGAGAGTCTGCCACGAGTTTTACGGGTCGGGATACATTAGGTATCTCACCTTCCTCTCGTTCTTCCTACATGATGTTAGAAAGTGCTGGGTATCGGACTACCGGGATGCCAGGGTACTGGGATACCCGGGGTAGGTAGGTGTTAGGATCTTGTGGCCAAGGTGTCTCCAGGGCCTCCAGGTACTTTCAAGTTTTTAAAGAGTTTTAGCCCTAATCGGGGTAGGTAGAAGTCTCTACCCTGGTCTTTTTGTGAGAAGGCGGGGTGTCTGGATACCTTTTCCCCGGTGGCTTTTATCCCGATTTAATTCTTGAGACCGGTGGAAAATTCTTCTTTGATCCCTACCATTTTTTGAGGTTAACAAAAGGTCTTCCACTTTCTTTTCAAGAGCATACTTCTCTGCCTTAAGCATCTCCACTTCAAGCAGAAGCTCTAGGTTAGTGTTCTTGCTTCAATCTTCGAATTGCCTATACTCTCCTCATCTTCTTGGCTACTCTTCTCATACAATTGAACCAAGTCACTCACCTTTCCTCTTTTTACCTTCGGTGGTTGCACATCCACCACATTGCAACTCCCAATGCTTTTTAGATCATCGTTGCAAGCGATGGAATCAAGATCAAGCTCTCTCTCAGATGAGTGCATCACAACTTTCCTCTTAGACACGTCGATCTTCATTCGAGCGGTAGCCATAAAGGGTTTACCTAGCAAAACTTGCCAACTTGCTACATCATTGGATTTTTCTTCAATGTCTAACACCACGAAATCAGTCGGTACTACTATTCCATCCACTAGAATAGGTACATCTTTTATCTCTCCATGTGGTGTTCGAGAAGTTCGATCCGCCAACATAATTTTGTTCCTAGTTGGTTCTAGTCCTACCAATCCTAACATCTCATATAATGCCAAGGGCATCATATTGATGCTTGCACCCAAGTCAAGCATTCCGTTTAATACTTCTTTCTCTAACCGTCAATGGGATCACAAAACTCCCCGGATCATCAACTTTTGCTTGGAAGGCTTCTTCAAACATCATTGCTTCATCTCTAGCTCCGTCCCTATTGACAAAATTCCCTTCTTTGGCTTGTTCGGTGTGGCTAGGAAACTTTCCTTTCTCTTGTTTTTGGAGGACCTCGGCAATTTGCCCCATCCGAGTTTCCAACTTCCCAAATGATGCTTTTCAATTGCCAAACCTTTGGCCACTAGCATGCATAAAGTTTGTCAATGTGTGTTCGGCTCTTTGAAAACCTTGCATCATCCCTCTCATTTCTTCGTCTACATTACGGTAAGGTTGAAACGAGCTAGACTGAGCATTGTTGTTGTTGTTCCATTGGTTTCCTCCCCATTGGTTTCCTCCTTGTGGATATCCACCATGTTGATAACCACCTTGTTGATACCCACCTTGTTGCTCTATTTGACGATATCCACCTTGATTGTTTCCGCCTTATTGGTATCCTCCTTGTTGGTTCCTAAGTTATGGGTTCAATACGTTGCTGTTGTTGGACCAAGAGAGATTTGGATGGTTTCTCAATCCTAGATTGTACGTGTTTGAGTTGGGGTTATTCCCTTGACCTTGGAAACCCATAGCTTGTACCTCCTCTTGCTCTTGTCCTTGATTCATGTCAGTGAATCCTTCACTATCACTGAATTGATCACTAGGGCTTGCCTCTTGTCTTCCTAGCATCTTCACGGGAAATCCTATGCTCTCAATGTAGGATGTCAAAGATTCCATCTTCTTATTCATCCTAGAGATCCCGATAGCGGTTTCCGTGCTAGCACTCACATCGAACCTTCCACCTCGAACACTATTTGCATTCCTCTGTTGAGAGTTTTGTGCTAACATCTCATATATCTCATATATCTCAGTGGCGGTCTTCATGTCATAAGAGCCTCCACAAGCATTATCCACCAATACTTGAGAGAAACGAGTGAGACCACCTTGGAAGCAAGATACCTTGTACTCATCCGTGAACATGTGAGGATGGCATTGAGCCAAAAGGAGTTGGTACCTCTCCCATGACTTGTGAAAAAGCTCCCATTCACTCTCATTGAAGTTCACTATCTTCACCTTAAGCTCCTTAGCCTTCCTAGCTAGGAAAAATCTATTGAAGAACACCCTGCAAATCTGACTCCAGCTTGTCAAAGACCCAGGCCTAAGCCTCATTAACCACTTCATTGCCAAGTCCTTTAGGCAATATTGGAAACACCTCATGTGAAGTTGCTCCCTAGTTAGGTGCATGATTGGGAATGTCTCAATGATAGCACTGAATTCCTTCATGAATTACAAACAATCCTCATTCAACTTCCCATAGAAGGAAGGTAAGAGGTTCACATTGAGTACTCCCCCATGGTCATCCTTTGACCTTGGTTAGTGGGAGTCTCTTCAGTTATCTCTTCCCAAGGATGAGCTTCTTCCTCCCTCCTAGGGTCCTGTCCTTCGGTACTCATATCTTGCCTCGGAATCACTTCAAATTCTCTCTCAATTCTTTCAACACAGCTAGTACCGTCCAATGGTGGGTATAATCCTCTTCCTAAGGATCTTCTACCGTGCATACACCTATGTTCCTGGAAATAAAATAGAAGAAAGAAAACACAAAAAGGAAAAAAGAACTATGAAAAATTAACAAACAAAAATAATATATTCAAAATAATTACTAACTATCTAAACTACATAGAAAAGTTAATCAATTTAACAATTGCTACCAAGTTCGCCGGTAGCGGCGCAATTTTTGATGAAGTCGTTTTGGTACATCAAAACAATATATATATATATATATGTGTGTGTGTGTGTGTGTGTGTGTGTGTGATCATTTT
This sequence comes from Acer saccharum, assembly GCA_030490815.1. Classification (NCBI taxonomy): domain Eukaryota; kingdom Viridiplantae; phylum Streptophyta; class Magnoliopsida; order Sapindales; family Sapindaceae; genus Acer; species Acer saccharum. The sequence continues at coordinate 27,157,536 of CM059869.1, read as the reverse complement.
GAAAACAATGTTTTACCACTTAGGAATCCTTTTAGGATATAAAACGTAATAATGGTAAGTTGGATTCGTTCCACAAGGAAATGAAGTAATAGTTAGGTTGATTAACTAATCTAAGATTGCAATAATATAAATCATGATAAGTGAAAGTGGGTGGTTTAAAATACCACAAAACATGCATAAAGTAAAAGTAACAAAAGTGATAGGCAAAATAGAATCTCAACAATCTAAGATAAGAAAAGTGGGTGAAATCAATTAAGAGATACGCTAAGGGATTAGTGAAGTTACAAGTGGATTAAGGGTGCTTTTCAAACTATCATAAAGAACAAATCTCATATGGATTAACCTCAAAACAAGGTTTGGATTATTGTGGTTGATATTCCCTACAATAATCCATCCTATTTATTGAATTCTTTAATCAAATAAGGTTGTCATTCCAAAGGTGATTATATAATAGATTATTCTAACAAGATTATGATTAATAGGTTGATATACAAATCAATCATAGAGTGACAAGAATCTAAAGATATAATAAATAGAAAATACATAGAGATTCAATTAAAATATAGTCAAGCAACCCCAAGTCCAAGTGTTGCTAACACCAACCCCCTAGATTGGGGGTTTTAGCTACACATAATTACAAATAGGAAAAGAGAGTAATAAATGAGGAAATCACCCGTAGGTCACCTTCTTTAATGCTCAATCCTATTGTTAGGTTTATAGTTTGTGTTGGCATGTATTCCATATCAAAACGTGTTTCTTTTGTAATGTTTAGTGGTCCATATTTTGAAGATTTATGAAGACGAAGAAAGTCTTGGCCACAATTCATGCAAAATGCCGGCTTCAAAGAGATATGTGCATCATTGATCATCAAAGGTAATATAAGACCTCATATCTCTTACAAGGCTAGGCACACACACACACATGACATCCTTGTGTGTTCCTTCATGGTTAAACATCATTGATATATCACTTTCACACACTTGATAATATATGCTCATGCATTTATACTATCTTGACAAACTTTGCTTATTGCATGTTCTAGGACTATGTCTAGGAAATAGCATATGTGTGTGTCTTTGTGTTTGTATGTTTCCATATTTTTGTATTTGGACTTGAATATGCTCTATTATGATTCCTTATTGAGTTCCGGTCGTTTCGGTTACTCATTCATTTAGTTTCGAGTCCAAATGATGTAGCTACGCTACTTTTTGTTCTCATTCTTTGAGTTGACTTCATCGTCGTTTTCCAAGATGATTTCTCAACCATTTTTCAAAGTTGTGTAGTCTTCGTCGTGCATGAAGGAGTCACAGTTTGTAATCCAAAAATGGATTCGAAATCAGAGTTCGGATGCCCAAGATACGGTTGAAGAACATGAGGGAGCGCGCGAGGGCGAAAGTGGCCAAGAGGCCACATGTGGCCCAAGCCATGGGCCCCACGGCCAGAGGGGCTCTCTGCCCCCGTGTGGCCTACACGCCCCCCAAGGGGCTGGGCTGACGTGGCCCCTTGTGATTGGCCAAAAATTGCCTTCTCTCTCCTCCTTTTTTATTTCCCTCAATTCCCTCCATTTCATTCCAAGAAGAGAAATTGAAATATTCCCGTCATAATTTTCTCCCAAGTTTTCTCATCTTCCAAACACCATAACTTCTTTATACGAAGTCGGCTTTGAGTGATTCAAGTTGGAGAACGTTCGTAATCGAGTCCTCTAACTTTTCCATGTGGTTTGGTGGTTTTTTGATCAAGTTTTTGTTAGGATTATGCTCAATAGCAAGAGTGTAATAGTGTAATTAACAATCTTTTTCATATTAATAAAGTGATTTCTGGTTTAACAAATCGTATAGCATTTATAGTTTAATATTATAATTGTCAAAGTAAATAATCATAAGGTCTAAAGACTATGAGAAAAGAAGAATTGTTTGTACATCTGGATATGTATGTGGTAGACACAATTCTTTAGTTAGTCTTGAATAATGTTCACAACTTAAGTTAAAGGTTGGGCACCTTTATCTTGTTAAAGTTGTAGAATTCTTTTACTAGCATTTGAGTGGGATCAAATGAGATATGATGAGTCTAAAATCATCGGAGTGTCTTCGAGCAAAAGGATCTAGTGCACTGGGTGCATTGAACTGGATCACAATGAAATACTTTATCTATAACCGTCAATAGATAATAGTCTTTTCATTATCAGAACAATCAGAGAGTCTATCTTAATCCTGAGATAAATGATGGACTTATGGTTGCAAGTGATATCATTTGAGTTATCAATGAGTACGATTATATCGCATAGTCTATCCTCGATAGTTTGGTGATATTCATTTGTTAATCGATAGAGGACTTCATTTATAGATATGGACATCGTGGCTCCATTTAATTAAATGAGAGTATAATATCATCATATGGATGTTTTGAGGTAATTGGATATTAAATCTCAACGTTGAGTTTTCGATAGTGTCTATTGAAAACATGGCTTCTGGACAAGTCAAAATATCCAAGTTCAAAACATCCAAGTTCAAAACGTGGTCATATAAGTAAATATGGTAACTTGGAGAGTTATAGGCGGTCTATGAACTCTTAGCGATTAGTGATATTAATCACGAGGATACACTATCTCCAATATGATTGTCTAGGGTATGAATGAGGAACATCTTCCTTTTCTATCTTTATTTAAGAGTTCAGTTATAGCTCTCTAGTGGAATGAGTTAAAATTAATGGATCAGACCTAAGTGAATCATTTGTTGATTGTGATTAGGTTATGTCTATTGAAGCTTAAATTTAGATGGCCCGCCAAGATCCCCAATCCACACGGACTTGCATGGATCACTTGATATATTCTACCGGACCAATTTAAGGGTCCATCTAGAATTGCATTTAATATATTAAGAATATAATTTCCACATTATTTAAGTAATGGGCTGCTCAATTATATTAATATATTAATGAAAGGCATGTGAGCTTGTTTCTTTTAGTAAGAATGGGTCTGGTTCACATGTGGGCTTTTTATTTAAAGTCCAATTGGATTAAATGAAATAAGAAAATAATATTTGGCTTATTTATTTTAAGTGGGGCGGCAAGGGTTAATATTAACCTAATATATTATTTTGTTTCATTGTTTTAATTAAATAAGAATTAATTAATTGTTTAATTAAGAAACAAATCTTTTCTGATCAGGAAATATATTTCCTAAAGTAAAAGTAAAAGACTTGTTTGATAAGGAAATAAATAATTAATTTTATTTATTTAATCAAATAAGAAGTCTTTTTATTTAGTCAAATAAAAGAATAAAATATCTATGTAATGTATTAGGGTTTGAAGTCTTAAAGTAGAAGGAAATTAGGGTGCAACACAAACTCTTTTTGGCTTGTGTGTGCGGCAACCCTAGTCCCTTTTTCTTAAAGAATTCGGCAACCCTAATAGGAAAGAGAGAAAGAAAATTTTGCCACCTATATATGTGGACTTATAGAATTCGGCCACTCTAGGGTTTTTGGGTGCTTGATTCTATTTTCTTCTTCTTCTTCTCAATTCATAGAAAGATTATTTTATTCTACTAAAAACATAAAAGAGTGATAGATTATTCTTTGATGGTATACTATTTGCTTATTCATCAATAAGCTTGTGTGTACAACATCGATCTAGGTTCACGCGAGTTTCGATCATTAGATTGAGAACTCAAAAGTGACCGGAATAATCTTAGTATTCTTTTGATTGTTTTTGTGACTAACAAAGAAAAGAAAAGTTTGTTTTGTCCATTCACAGGTTTGCAATTCAAAGAAAAGGGAGACCACGCTCCTAGGTGATCCACGTTCGTGCTAGGATTGAAGATCTTGCGGATTACCATCGACGTAAGTCAATCGGATCACGCGACAAAAGGTATTATTCTTTTGTTAGATAATATATATGTTTAATTGATTAAAGGGTTTAAGGTTCATAAAAGGAAAAATTTTTAAAAGTTACTAAATCAATTTTTAGTCTCGCTTCCGCTGCGTGTACTACGGTATTTTTCCCTACAATTGGTATCAAAGCCTAGGTTGAACCCTTTTAATTAATTAACGTATATATACGTGGATCTATTTCTTTTTATTGTGATTATGCATGTTTAGAAAGAGATGGCCTCTAGGTATTCGCATATATAATTACATGTGATGTATGGATTTATATATGTTTTATGTGGATTGTTATTGCTCGATTTTGTTCCTAGATTTTCAATGTATTTTTGTTATGGAATTGTAACAAGAAGGGTGGTCTATTATCGCCATAATTCCTTCTTAGTAGTTGATAGGTTTTATTTTATTTTTTATTAAAAAGGTGCAGTATTTTTTTTTGTTTACTGCTGCAGTTTTTTTTTATTTAATTATTAGTGCAGTTTTTATGTGTAAAATACTGCAGTGAATAAAAAAAATAAAAAATTTAATACTGCAGTATTTATTATTTTATACTGCTGTAATATTTTTGGGTATTGAATATTCGAAGATACGAAGAAAAACGAAGCAACCGGAACCGAGAACGAGCACCGTGCGCACCCTAGGAGTGGATTGGGCTGCGCATGGCAAGCCCAGACCTTGGTGGGCTGCGCATGGCAGCCTTGTGTGGCCTTATGGGCTGCGCATGGCAGCCCCTTTGTGGGGTTGTGGGCTGTGCACGCCCATGGGAGTGGGCCGAAGGATGAGCGTATGGTTGATGGGCCACTTGAAGATCTTGTATTCCTAAACAATTGTAATTTACTTGTTTTTCTAGGATTGGCCAAAATTGTTGCTATTTAATTTATGCTTAAATATTACAATATTTGTTATTGTATGATAACATGACATATAGAATAGGAGTGCCACTCATATATCTCTTTTGGTATGAACATGCATTGAATGATTTAGGTATCTAAATTGGCATCTAGATAACTCGGTAAATCATTCTATGGGATTTAATCACACGCCTTAAATAATTGAGTGGGAGAAGGTGTTTTTGTAACACCTATGGCCTCCAAGGTTAGTTGAGCTTTATTATTTATTGGTAATCCCCCCAAGGGGCGTCCATGAATGGAATTTAGCAACATACTTCCTTACAAGGATAGACTAGACAATGGACTCAAACGAGATCTACTCCCCAAGGAGGGATTTTCGTGAGAGAAAATTGAGGGTCGATATCTTGGTAACACACTCAATGTAATTTTATTGATATCCTCCCAAGAGTTCTTGTCAATAAAATTGCAAGGACTAAAATTGAAAACGCTGGTTGTTATGTTAACAATTAGGTGGGACCTAGTCTAACTAGTAAATGGTGCGAACTCCCAAAGGAGGCGTAACATTTATGGGTGTTGGATCATCGTTGAATTTTATGATTGAGTTATTTATTTAATTCAAGATAAATATTTAAAAGTGCTTTATCATGATTATTTACTTATATATGTTTTGTTTTATTCAGAAATCATGACCCCATCACCTATAAACATCCTGAAAGACAACACTTTAACTGGAGATAATTATGTCACATGGAAAAGGAAAATTGGGTTGTTGCTGCAAAGTGAAAAACATAAGTTTGTTCTAACTACTCCTAAACCACCTGCTCCTAATAATGAATCTAGCATAATGTATAGAGATGAGTATGAGCAGTGGAAGACTTCAGATGATATGGCAAAATGTTACATTATGGCCACTATCTCCGACGTGTTGCAACAGCAGCATGAAGGAATGGAGTCCGCTGCTGATATAATGATGTCTCTAGAGGAGATGTTTGCTATGAAGTCTAGGACGACTAAGAGAGAGGCAGTGACTGCTTTTATGAATCTTAGGATGAAACCTGGACAGGCTGTGAAGGATCACATGATGAAAGTCATAGCACATCTCAACATTGCTGAACTGCATGGCGCTGAGATAGATGGTGAGACAAAGATTGATATGGTTGTCAATTCATTGTCAGATTCCTTTGATCAGTTCAAATTGGACTACACTTTGAACAAAAAGGAATACACCTTACAAGGCCTGATACAAGATGTTCAAAGTGCTGAAAAGATCCTTGTGAAAGGCAAAGGTCAAGAGATTCATATGGTTGGTAAAGTTGCTACTGTTAAGGCCCGTCAAAAGGTCAAGACACAACAGAAGAAAAAGCAACTTGGGCCTACCAAGAAGGAGACCAAGAAAGTAACCAAGATCAAAGGGAAATGCTTCCTTTGTGGTGAAAAGGGACATTGGAAGAGAAATTGCCCAAAGTCCCAGAATAAGAAGGAAGAAGGTAATGTGAATTATCTTGAAACATGTTTTTTGGCTGATTCTACAGATTCTTGGATTATAGACTCAGGAGCCACTAATCATGTTTGTTATTCCTTGCAGGGGTTCCAAGAAAGGAGAAAGCTGAGTAAGAATGAAATCAATTTGCGCTTGGGCAACGGAACGTTAGTGTCTGCAAGTGCAGTGGGAGATATTAGAGTTTATTTGGATTCTAGAAGGCATTTAGATTTAATAGACGTTTATTATGTACCTCAATTCAAGAGGAATTTAATTTCAGTTTCTTGTTTGAATAAATTTGGATATTCGGTTACTTTTAATAAAGTTTTTATTATTAGTAAGAATGACAAAATTATTTGCCAAGGTACATTGGAAAACGGTCTATACTTTTTGCATAGAAATATCTCTCACTCGTTAGACACAGAATTAACGGAACCTAATCATAAAAGAGTAAAATTATCAACAGATGAAACCTACCTTTGGCATTTACGCTTAGGTCATATTAACCTTAATAGGATTAAAAGATTGGTATGTGACGGACCTTTGAGTGACTTAAAGGTTGATGATCTACCAACTTGTGAATCTTGTTTGGAAGGTAAAATGACCAAAAGGACGTTCTCTGCCAAAGGTGCAAGAGCCACTGAATGTTTAGGATTGATACACACTGATGTATGTGGACCTATGAGCATTCAAGCTAGAGGTGGATATGAGTACTTCATCACCTTCACGGATGATTACTCGAGATTTGGTTATGTATATCTCATGAGACATAAGTCGGATGCTTTTGACATGTTCAAAGCATTCAAAGCTGAAGTGGAAAATCAGCTTGAGAAACACATAAAAATCTTGAGATCTGATCGTGGTGGAGAATATCTATCTGGTGAGTTTCAGCAATATCTTATTGATAATGGGATAGTTTCTCAGTTTTCTGCACCTAGGTACACCTCAACAGAATGGGGTAGCAGAAAGGAGAAATAGAACTCTTTTGGATATGGTTAGGTCTATGTTGAGTTATTCAACACTTCCTATTTCTTTTTGGGGATATGCTTTACAAACTGCTATATACATTCTAAACGATGTACCATCTAAGTCTGTTCCTAAAACACCGCATGAGTTGTGGACTGGGCGCAAGCCTAGTTTACAACACTTAAGGATATTTGGTTGTCCTGCACATGTGTTAAAGGAAAGACAGAAAAGATGGAGTCCCGTTCGGAAACATGTATATTTGTAGGGTATCCAAAAGAAACTAAAGGATATTATTTCTATAGTCCTTCAGATCTTAAAGTATTTGTTTCGACAAATGCTAAATTTCTGGAAAAGGACTATATGAATGATTTTGTGCCTAGAAGTAGAATTGTCCTGAATGAGATGTCAGGAGATACAATTCCACGAGAGGTTACACAACCTAACCCAATTGTAAGTTCCGATCCAACACAAGATCAACAACCTACCATTCCTCATCGTAGTGGGAGGGTTAGAACACAACCCGAAAGATACATCGGTCTAGGAGAATCAGTGGAGAATCTCCCGGACGACGATGATCCCTATACGTACAAGGAAGCTATAGAGGATGTTGATAGTCACCATTGGCAAAAGGCAATGCAATCCGAGATTGAATCTATGTTCGATAACAAAGTCTGGTCCCTTGTAGACTTGCCTAAAGGGATAAAACCCATTGGGTGCAAGTGGGTATACAAGAGGAAAAGAGGTATGGATGGAAAGGTGGAAACCTTTAAAGCTAGATTGGTAGCTAAAGGGTATACACAGAAAGAAGGTATCGATTACGAGGAAACCTTCTCTCCTATGGCCATGCTTAAATCCATTAGGATACTCTTATCCATTGCAGCATCTTTAGATCTAGAGATTTGGCAAATGGACGTCAAGACAGCTTTCCTTAATGGAAGTCTTGACGAAAGCATCTACATGATGCAAGCCAGAGGGATTCATTGAAAAGGGCCAAATGGAAAAGGTATGCAAGTTGCAGAAATCCATATATGGATTAAAGCAAGCATCCAGATCCTGGAACATAAGGTTTGATCAAGCTGTCAAAGGTTTTGGATTTATTCAGAATCCTGACGAACCTTGTGTATACAAAAGGATTAAAGGCGACAAGTTGGTTTTCCTGATTCTTTATGTTGATGATATACTACTCATTGGAAACGATGTAGGTGTATTGACATCAGTAAAAGAATGGTTAGCAAAACAATTTGATATGAAGGACTTAGGAGAAGCAAGTTTTATTCTAGGTATCCAAGTAATAAGGGATAGAAAGAATAGAACGATTGCATTATCCCAAGCTTCATACATAGACAAGATCTTGTCTAGGTTTTCCATGCAGGATTCCAAGAAAGGTATGTTACCTTTCAGACATGGAATCAAGCTTTCTAAGGAACAAGTTCCTAAGAATGAGCATGAAGAGCAATTCATGAGTAGAGTTCCATATGCCTCGGCAGTTGGAAGTCTCATGTATGCAATGCTCTGTACTAGACCAGATATTTGTTTTGCTGTTGGCATAGTTAGCAGGTTTCAATCGAAACCTGGTCCTGATCACTGGACGGCAGTCAAGCATATTTTCAAGTATCTCAAGAGAACGAGAGATAATATGCTTGTATACTCTAGAGGGGATTTGATTCCCGTTGGGTATACAGATTCTGATTTCCAATCAGATTCTGACTCTAGAAAATCCACATCAGGGGCTGTGTTTACTATTGGAGGAGGAGCAGTTATATGGAGGAGTATCAAGCAATCTTGTATTGCTGATTCCACCATGGAAGCTGAGTATGTTGCTGCATGCGAGGCTGCCAAAGAGGCTGTTTGGCTCCGCCAATTCTTGATTGACTTGGAAGTGGTTCCTAGTGCGAATAAGCAGATCACTATCTACTGTGACAACAGTGGAGCAGTGGCTAATTCGAAAGAACCAAGAAGTCACAAGAGAGGTAAACACATTGAAAGAAAGTATCATCTTTTAAGGGAGATTGTTCAAAGAGGTGACGTGACGATTACCAAAATCGCGTCAGCAGAAAATCTAGCGGATCCCTTCACAAAGGCTCTACCTCAGAAGAGTTTCGATGGGCATCTAGAGAACATGGGCGTGAGAGATATGACACATTTGCTATAGCGCAAGTGGGAGATTGTTAGGATTATGCTCAATAGCAAGAGTGTAATAGTGTAATTAACAATCTTTTTCATATTAATAAAGTGATTTCTGGTTTAACAAATCGTATAGCATTTATAGTTTAATATTATAATTGTCAAAGTAAATAATCATAAGGTCTAAAGACTATGAGAAAAGAAGAATTGTTCGTACATCTGGATATGTATGTGGTAGACACAATTCTTTAGTTAGTCTTGAATAATGTTCACAACTTAAGTTAAAGGTTGGGCACCTTTATCTTGTTAAAGTTGTAGAATTCTTTTGCTAGCATTTGAGTGGGATCAAATGAGATATGATAGTCTAAAATCATCGGAGTGTCTTCGAGCAAAAGGATCTAGTGCACTGGGTGCATTGAACTGGATCACAATGAAATACTTTATCTATAACCGTCAATAGATAATAGTCTTTTCATTATCAGGAACAATCAGAGAGTCTATCTTAATCCTGAGATAAATGATGGACTTATGGTTGCAAGTGATATCATTTGAGTTATCAATGAGTACGATTATATCGCATAGTCTATCCTCGATAGTTTGGTGATATTCATTTGTTAATCGATAGAGGACTTCATTTATAGATATGGACATCGTGGCTCCATTTATTAAATGAGAGTATAATATCATCATATGGATGTTTTGAGGTAATTGGATATTAAATCTCAACGTTGAGTTTTCGATAGTGTCTATTGAAAACATGGCTTCTGGACAAGTCAAAATATCCAAGTTCAAAACGTGGTCATATGAGTAAATATGGTAACTTGGAGAGTTATAGGCGGTCTATGAACTCTTGGCGATTACTGATATTAATCACGAGGATACACTATCTCTAATATGATTGTCTAGGGTATGAATGAGGAACATCTTCCTTTTCTATCTTTATTTAAGAGTTCAGTTTTAGCTCTTTAGTGGAATGAGTTAAAATTAATGGATCGGACCTAAGTGAATCATTTGTTGATTGTGATTAGGTTATGTCTATTGAAGCTTAAATTTAGATGGCCCGCTAAGATCCCCAATCCACACGGACTTGCATGGATCACTTGATATATTCTACCGGACCAATTTAAGGGTCCATCTAGAATTGCATTTAATATATTAAGAATATAATTTGCACATTATTTAAGTAATGGGCTGCTCAATTATATTAATATATTAATGAAAGGCATGTGGGCTTGTTTCTTTTAGTAAGAATGGGTCTGGTTCACATGTGGGCTTTTTATTTAAAGTCCAATGGATTAAATGAAATAAGAAAATAATATTTGGCCCATTTATTTTAAGTGGGGCGGCAAGGGTTAATATTAACCTAATATATTATTTTGTTTCATTGTTTTAATTAAATAAGAATTAATTAATTGTTTAATTAAGAAACAAATCTTTTCTGATCAGGAAATATATTTCCTAAAAGTAAAAGTAAAAGACTTGTTTGATAAGGAAATAAATAATTAATTTTATTTATTTAATCAAATAAGAAGTCTTTTTATTTAGTCAAATAAAAGAATAAAATATCTATGTAATGTATTAGGGTTTGAAGTCTTAAAGTAGAAGGAAATTAGGGTGCAACACAAACTCTTTTTGGCTTGTGTGTGTGGCAACCCTAGTCCCTTTTTCTTAAAGAATTCGGCAACCCTAATAGGAAAGAGAGAAAGAAAATTTTGCCACCTATATATGTGGACTTATAGAATTCGGCCACTCTAGGGTTTTTGGGTGCTTGATTCTATTTTCTTCTTCTTCTCAATTCATAGAAAGATTATTTTATTCTACTAAAAACATAAAAGAGTGATAGATTATTCTTTGATGGTATACTATTTGCTTATTCATCAATAAGCTTGTGTGTACAACATCGATCTAGGTTCACGCGAGTTTCGATCATTAGATTGAGAACTCAAAAGTGACCGGAATAATCTTAGTATTCTTTTGATTGTTTTTGTGACTAACAAAGAAAAGAAAAGTTTGTTTTGTCCATTCACAGGTTTGCAATTCAAAGAAAAGGGAGACCACGCTCCTAGGTGATCCACGTTCGTGCTAGGATTGAAGATCTTGCGGATTACCATCGACGTAAGTCAATCGGATCACGCGACAAAAGGTATTATTCTTTTGTTAGATAATATATATGTTTAATTGATTAAAGGGTTTAAGGTTCATAAAAGGAAAAATTTTTAAAAGTTACTAAATCAATTTTTAGTCTCGCTTCCGCTGCGTGTACTACGGTATTTTTCCCTACAGTTTTCTGGTGGTTCCACACAGAAATCCGAACCAGCTCGTGAATCCAAGGTATTGGTATTATCAGGGGCGTACCCAGGAAATATTTACTGCTCGGGCTAAATTATATATATATATATATATATATATAAAATTTCTCGGTATACACTGATATTATAAAGTCAACTCCTTGACTATCAATAGTTATTTATCTATTTTTATTTAGTCCATATATTATAATACTTAATTAATAACTCACAAACTCTCTGACACTAAATTTATTAAATTCGTTGTGAATTGTGGAGAAAACTCTTATGATTTTCTTCCTCAATATATATGGAATTAATAACGTCAGTGCAAGACATGCAAGTTATTGATTAAGAATAAACAAAAAATTATATAATTCTTGATAAAAGTAATTGTTTATTTTTTTTAATAATAAGATGATGTAATGGACTACTCAATAATATGAAATACATTGTAAAATTTATGTATAAACAATTATTTAAACTTGTAGTAAAAAAATATATATTTAAACTTGTAAATGGCTTAATTCTATAATATTAGAAGCCATAATATTATGTGTATTTTTACAATGAACAATAAAATATTTACATTTCACTAAATTTAGATAAAATAACATAGTTTTGTAATATCATCAAACCTTAAGGGTGTTTATGTAATTAGACATAAAGATGTATTGAATTTAATTTTCTTTTAGAGGGCTGCCCGGGCTACAGCCCGGGCAAGCCCTCTCTTATGTCCGCCCCTGGGTATTATCTATGGGGTTTCTTTATTTTTAACCTTCAATTTGCTTAGGGTTTCTTCTTCTATATGTATGTTTATGTTTGGTGAAAGCTATTATGAAAGATAGCTTCATAATCATTCTAATCAAAAGTCTATTTAGAGACAAATGTGGACTAGTTTCTATGATTTTAGGTTGTTCACATGTTTGTGAGTTGTATTGTGATTAGAATGTCATCTAAGGTTGTTTGTGACTTGATTGAATCAATTTTGTGATAAATGACCTTGAGATTTGATTTGATCCTTCGATTGATGAAATCTAGGATTATTATATTTGTATGTGTTTTAGAGCAATCTTGGATTTGATTGATTTATATCTTGAATCCTTGCTCTATATTTTTGGCTAGAATATTGATTGATTAAATCTCATATATCTAGTATTTTATTGTATATTGATAGCATCTTGAACTTGTACTTCATGAATATATTTTGTTCAAGTGTTGTATGTGTGAATGAGACTTTGAGCTTATGTGTTTGGTGTTTACACATGCTTTAGGTTTTATTCTTGTATTTTGCATCTAGACTTTTATTACTTGTGATATCACATGTTTAGGTCTATTTGTACCATGGAATGTATTGATCACATGTTCTATGTTGTATTGGTTGTTTGCATCATTTGCATTCACATGATCACACTAGAAAGTCCTTGTAAAGGGCATGAAGTCTTGGTTAGAGTCGGGATGACTCGGATAGCCAAGCAAGAAGACTTGCCTAGAGTCGGGATGACTCGGATAGGTAAGCAAGAAGTCATGGCTAGAGTTGGGAGGATTCGGATAGTCATGCATGGGAGGCTCCCTAGAGGCATGAGTGCCTTGGATAGGGAGTTGGCTATTATATTGGAAGGCCTATGCGTATGGTTAGACATAGTCTCCAAAAGAGCGAGGTACACGGGAGGTGTATTCACTCTTGAGGAATTTGTAATCTTCCATCGATGTTGGTTTTGTGTGTTGTCCAATATATGGTGGTTTTGCATCATTGAGGGATCTCATACTTTCCAATAGGGTTGGGTAGACTTAGACTCCACTAGGTTGGGTGAGCTAAAGATTGGTCACTTTGTGGATTCTCTATTTTTATCATCCAATATATATAGTACCCTAATGGTTGTATTTCAACCCGTGGATGCTTCCTCCTTGGAGGTTTTACCACTTTAAAAAATCTCTTGTGTTAATTCTTCCTATCTCTATCTTTTATATTTTATTTGTGTATGTTATTATCTTGTTTCATATTATTCACTTGTGATGTATAGTGAAGCAAGTATTTGTAAAGTGTGATTTGTGGATTCATTCTTTTGATCATTTTTGTATATATAATTCTTTTGTATATTGTAATTTTTGTATAGTGATATTTGATCACTCTTGTAACTCATTGAACATCTATTGGAATACAAGCTTTCTTTGTTGTTGTGTTTATTTGTTATTATACCTCACACAACTATGTGATATACTTTGACCTTGTTCACATGATTATATTCTTATATTGTCTATGTATGTCTTTCTTGGTTTATTTTGTTGTGTGTAAGGCTACCTTAAGGGACAAACGAAAGTTTGTTTAAGGGATTGGAAAAAGGCGTAAAAACCTATTCACCCCCCCACCCCCCTCTCGGTATGCCTTAAGCAATTTAACTATATTTGTATACTTTCACCTTTCCCTCCTTAGATGCTCCTTTGTGTAAAAGTGTGATGAGTGTTAAATGGTGTGTGACTAAGGTAATATGGTGAAGAATATGGTGAGAGAGGAATGGATTGGTGAGGTAGGATAGATTTGGTGTTGAGTGTTTGATGGAAAAGGTAGTTCAAGGTTAGAAATGGAGGAATTTGGAAATGGGAGTTATGGAAGAAAACTAGGTCTGAAAATGCTAAGTAAAAGTGTGCTTTCTAAAACTCTGTATATTCTTATGTGTCTTCAAACTCAGAGAAGAAGGATATTTATACTGGACTTGATTTTGTACTGAAAATCTCTTGGAAAGCTGATGTGGCAATGTCGCTATTTATGTCGCCATGGCCGCCATGGCGACATACTGTTACGCATTCTGAGATCCAATTTTCGCCATGAGCATCATCTTTTTCACCATTTGCAAATGGCGACACTAAGGAATTTGGGGAGAGATCGCCAATTGCCATTGAATGTCGCCATGGCGACATGTAAATGGCGACCACACCTGATGCATTTTCTTGGAGAAAATTCAATTGTCGCCATGGCAACCTTGTGGCGACCAAATGGCGACCTTTGCTCTTTCTGAAACAATACTTCCTGTCGCCATGGAGACCTAAAATCAAGCAAATGGCGAGATGCCCTGTTTCATTGCCTTTATACTCCAAGTTCCTCCTCTTCCTCACAAATGCCCTTGAGGCCTAATAAAACCTGAAACACTTGATTTAACAACATTAAATACAAGGAATCACCCGAGAATAAGCGCAAAGAATAGGAAATAAGGGTACAAAATCGTACCATATTTGGTCCGATCAGGACTTGATCGGACCACTTCCCACTGCTCCTAGTCAAGCCAAACACGCTGTAGTGGCCATAGATTATTTTACCCGGTGGGTGGAAGCAAAGTCCTTACTTCATATCACTAAAGCAAACACCACAAGCTTTGTCAAGTGTCAAGGAAAGCATTGTTTGCCGATTTTGGTACCCCGATGGCTATGAAACAAATTATAGCACGGTGTGTATAAAACTATCTAGAGGGGGGGTGAATAGATTTTAAACTTATTACCCAATTTTTCGTGTTAAGTCAAAATTACGAAATTACCCCTAAATAGATAAAGCAATAAATCAAGTATAAAATGCGGAAATTAAATAACACTTGATTTTTACGTGGAAACCCTCACGGGAAAAACCACGGGCTAGTAAGTAAGCCACACTCGAACCTCGAATCCACTAAATGTGTAAAACGATTACAACCTAATCCTGGAAGTAATCACACACCTACCTAATCCCGGTATGAGTGAACCTAGTCCAATTTGCTTGCGATCTAAGCAACCTAAACCCGGAAGCTACACACAAGACTTACTTTCTCAATGAAGAGAATAACACCCTAAGTGAATATATGAATATCCAAAATGCAACATACAGCAAGGGAAACCCTATATGCTTATCTAAGATGATTAATATGCAATTAGAACAATCCTAGATATTAAAAACTAAATGACATGTCAAATAGTTTAGCTAATCAAGATTAAGCACAAAACCTAATTAGCTATCACAATACAACTTCTCAAACATACATCACACTAATCTCAAACTTGTATCCAAAATATATATAATAACATACAAGTAATTAATTGAGATTGCTTGTTAAGAAAAACACAAAATATGTAAGATATTAGTGAAAAGCTTACCAAGCAAAGTACGATGAAGGTGTAGGGAAAAATACCGTAGTCAACGCAGCGGAAGCGAGACTAAAAAATAGATTTTAGTATAGTTTAAAATTTTTCCATAATTTGAACCTTAACCCTCTAATTAATTAACATATAATACTAAAGATATCATACATTTGTCGCATGATCCGATTGACATTGCGTCGATGGTAATCCGCAAGATCTTCAAATCCAATCACGAACGTGAATCACCTAGGAGCGTGATCTCCCTTCTCTTTGAATTGTGTACCTGAGGATGGATTAACAAAACTTTTTCTTTTTTGTTAGTCACAACAAATTCCAAGAGGCTACAAAGAATGTTCCGGTCACTTTTGAATTCACAATCGTTAGATCGAAACTCGCGTGAACCTTATTCGAAATTGTGCACAAAACCTTTTGATATAAAAGTTACTAGTGCACTATCGAAATAAGAACAAACTTTTCTCTCTATTCCTCTTGGCCGAAAATCACACTAGTCTAAGAGTTGGATTCTATTTTTCAAGCAATAGAAAAATAAATTTCTAGAAAACTATTAGGGTTACCGAATTCACTTTTCACAATATATATATATATATATATATATCAAAAGACCGAATTCTCTTTTCCATAAAAAGATATGTCTCAAAGACCGAATTCTCCTTTTATATATATATATTTATTTTCTTGCACCGCATTCAACTTGCCCTATATAACATATATTGCTGCACCACTTTTCACTTGCATATATTTATATATATCTACATGTGAATTTTAACTTTTTTATATATTATATATAGCTGCATGCTTTATAAATTTATATATATATTTCCGACTCATTGTCATATATATATTTCATATATATCTATATTGAGGCTGAAATCCTTTACCATGTAGGATTTGTGTCTTTTGACTTAAATCCTAACCCTAGGTAGATTTCCTTAAAATTCCAAACCCTAATCCAACTCTTTAGTGTATTTGTGACTATATCAAAGACTTCCTAATTTGACTAGATAAATAAATTCCCTTTATTTATCTACTTACCAAATAAAGTCTTTAATATTTATTAATACTACCACAATAGTATACTACTAAGAAACATATTTCCTAGTCAGAAAAAGATTTTGATTTGTAATTAAATAATTAATTAATCAATTAATTAATTTCCATTTAATCAAATAATAAAATAAAACAATATAATATCATATATATATCTCGGCCATGTGCCATATATATTAATATATCTATATATTGTTTTTCTATTTTATTAAATCCATTGGACCTTAATAAAAGGCCCACATGTGAACCAGACCCATTCTTACTAAAAGAAACAAGCCCACATGCCTTTCATTAATATATTAATATAATTGATCAGCCCATTAAATAAATAATGTGCAAATTATATTCTTAATATATTAAATAAAATTCTAGATGGACCCATAAATTGGTCCGGTAGAATATATCAAGTGATCCATGCAAGTCCGTGTGGATTGGGGATCTTGGCGGGCCTATCTAAATTTAAGCTCCATTAGACATAACCCAATCACAATCAACAAATGATTCACTTAGGTTCAATCTATTAATTTTACTTCATTCCACTAAAGAACTAAAATTGCACTCTTAAATAAAGATGGAATAAGTAAATGATTCTCATTCATACCCTAGACAATCTTATAGGAGATGGTGTATCCTCGTGAATAATATTAGTAATCGCCAAGAGCTCATAGACCGCCTATAGCTCTCCAAGTTACCATATTTACTCATATGACCATATTTTGAACTTGGATATTTTGACTTGTCCAGAAGCCATGTTTCAATAGACTCTATCGAAAACTTAACGTTAAGATTCAATATCCAATACCTCAAAACATCCATATGATGATATTCTACTCTCATGTAATAAATGGAGCCACGATGTCCATATCTATAAATGAAGTCCTCTATCGATTAACAAATGAATATCACCAAACTATCGAGGATAGACTATGCTATATAATCGTACTCATTGATAACTCAAATGATACCACTTGCAACCATAAGTCCATAATTTATCTCAGGATTAAGATAGACTCTCCGATTGTCCTGGTAATGAAAAAACTTTTATCTACTGACGGTTCTAGATAAAGTATTTCATTATGATCCTATTCAATGCACCCAGTGCACTAGATTCTTTTACTCGAAGACCCTTCGATGATTTCAGACTCATCATAACTCATTTGATCCCACTCAAATGCTAGCAAAAGAATTCTACAACTTTAACAAGATAAAGGTGCCCAACCTTTAACTTAAGTTGTGAACATTATTCAAGACTAACTAAAGAATTGTGTCTACCTCATACATATCCAGATGTACGAACAATTCTTCTTTTCTCATAGTCTTTTAACCTTATGATTATTTACTTTTGACAATTATAATTATAAATGCTATAAGATTTTGTTAAATAAACAGAAATAACTTTATAGATATGATAAGATTGTCAATTACAATATTACACTCTTGCTATTGAGCATAATCCTAACAATCTCCCACTTGCGCTATAGCAAATGTGTCATATCTCTCATTCCCATGTTCTCTAAGTGCCCATCAAAACTCTTCTGTGGTAGAGCCTTTGTAAAGGGATCCGCTAGATTTTCTGCTGACGTGATTTTGATAATCGTCACGTCACCCCTATGCACAATCTCCCTAAGAAGATGATACTTCCTTTAAATGTGTTTTCCTCTCTTATGACTTCTTGGTTCTCTCGAATTAGCCACTGCTCCACTGTTATCACAGTAGATAGTGATCTGCTTATTCGCACTGGGAACCACTTCCAAGTCAATCAGGAATTGGCAGGGCCAAACAGCCTCTTTGGCAGCTTCGCATGCAACAACATACTTAGCTTCTATGGTGGAATCAGCAATACAAGATTGCTTGATACTCCTCCATATGACTGTTCCTCTTCCAACAGTAAACACAGATCCTTATGTGGATTTTCTGGTAGTCAGAATTCGACTGGAAATCAGAATCTGTATACCCAACGGGAATCAAATCCCTTTATGAGTATACAAGCATATTATCTCTCGTTCTCCTGAGATACTTGAAAATATGCTTGACTGCCGTCCAGTGATCAGGACCAGGTTTCGATTGAAACCTAGTAACTATGCCCACAGTAAAACAAATATCTGGTCTAGTGCAGAGCATTGCATACATGAGACTTCTAACTGCCGAGGCATTTGAAATCCTACTCATGAATTGCTCTTCATGCTCAGTTTTAGGAACTTGTTCCTTAGAAAGTTTGATTCCATTTCTGAAAAGTAACATACCTTTCTTGGAATCTTGCATGGAAAACCTAGACAAGACCTTGTCTATGTATGAAGCTTGGGATAATACAATCGTTTTATTCTTTCTATCCCTTATTACTTGGATACCTAGAATAAAACTTGCTTCTCCTAAGTCCTTCATATCAAATTGTTTTGCTAACCATTCTTTTACTGATGTCAATACACCTACATTGTTTCCAATGAGTAGTATATCATCAACATAAAGAATCAGGAAAACCAACTTGTCGCCCTTAATCCTTTTGTATACACAAGGTTCGTCAGGATTCTGAATAAATCCAAAACCTTTGACAGCTTTATCGAACCTTATGTTCCAAGATCTGGATGCTTGCTTTAATCCATATATGGATTTCTGCAACTTACATACCTTTTCCATTTGGCCCTTTTCAATGAATCCTTCTGGTTGCATCATGTAGATGCTTTCGTCAAGACTTCCATTAAGGAAAGCTGTCTTGACGTCCATTTGCCAAATCTCTAGATCTAAAGATGCTGCAATGGATAAGAGTATCCTAATGGATTTAAGCATGGCCACAGGAGAGAAGGTTTCCTCGTAATCGATACCTTCTTTCTGTGTATACCCTTTAGCTACCAATTTAGCTTTAAAGGTTTCCACATTTCCATCCATACCTCTTTTCCTCTTGTATACCCACTTGCACCCAATGGGTTTTATCCTTTTAGGCAAGTCTATAAGGGACCAGACTTTGTTATCAAACATGGATTCAATCTCAGATTGCATTGCCTTTTGCCAATGGCGACTATCAACATCCTCAACTGTTTCCTTATACGTGTAGGGATCATCGTCGTCCGGGAGATTCTCCACTGATTCTCCCAGACCGATGTATCTTTCGAGTTGTGTTCTAACCCTCCCACTACGACGAGGAATGGTAGGTTGTTGATTTTGTGTTGGATCGGAACTTACAATTGGGTTAGGTTGTGTAACCTCTTGTGGAATTGTATCTCCTGACATCTCATTCAGGACAATTCTACTTCTAGGCACAAAATCATTCATATAGTCCTTTTCCAAAAATTTAGCATTTGTCGAAACAAATACTTTAAGATCTGAAGGACTATAGAAATAATATCCTTTAGTTTCTTTTGGATACCCTACAAATATACATGTTTCCGAACGGGACTCCATCTTTTCTGTCTTTCCTTTTAACACATGTGCAGGACAACCAAATATCCTTAAGTGTTGTAAACTAGGCTTGCGCCCAGTCCACAACTCATGCGGTGTTTGAGGAAAGGACTTAGATGGGACATTGTTTAGAATGTATATAGCAGTTTGTAAAGCATATCCCCAAAAAAATAGGAAGTGTTGAATAACTCAACATAGACCTAACCATATCCAAAAGAGTTCTATTTCTCCTTTCTGCTACCCCATTCTGTTGAGGTGTACCTGGTGCAAAAAATTGAGAAACTATCCCATTATCAATAAGATATTGCTGAAACTCACCAGATAGATATTCTCCACCACGATCAGATCTCAAGATTTTTATGTGTTTCTCAAGCTGATTTTCTACTTCAACTTTGAATGCTCTGAACATGTCAAAAGCATCCGACTTATGTCTCATGAGATACACATAGCCAAATCTCGAGTAATCATCTGTGAAGGTGATGAAGTACTCATATCCACCTCTAGCTTGAATGCTCATAGGACCACATACATCAGTGTGTATTAGTCCTAAACATTCAGTGGCTCTTGCGCCTTTGGCCGAGAACGACCTTTTGATCATTTTACCTTCCAAACAAGATTCACAAGTTGGTAGATCATCAGCCTTTAAGTCACTTAAAGGTCCTGTAAGGTTGATAATTAGTGTTAGCATTAATTCCATATCAAAACGTGTTTAACTTGTAATGTTTAGTGGTTAGTAATTGAAGAATTTCGAAGACGAAGGACGTCTCAACCACAATTCGTTCAAGTTGCCGGCTTTTAAGAGATTCGGGCATTATTGGTCGACGAAGGTATTCAAAGACCTCTTATCTCTTACAAGGCTAGGCACACACTCACACATATCATTCTTGTGTGTTCCTTCATGATTTAATTTCTTTTACATTTCACTTTCACACACTTGGCAAAATATGCTCATGCATTCATATTTAGTTAATAAACTTTGTGTTTTGCATTTTCTAGGACTATGTCCGGAAACTAGCATATGTGTGTGTCTTTGTGTTTGTATATTTCCGTATTTTGTGTTTAGGACTTGAACATGTTCTTATTCAATGCTTTATTGAGTTTCGGTCGTTTCGGTTACTCATTCATAAGGTTTCGAGTCCAAACAAGTTGACTATGCTACTTTTCGTTCTCATTCGTTGAGTTGACTTCATCGATGGTTTCCGAGATGATTTCTCAACCATTTTTCAAAGTTGTATAGTCATCGTCGTGTGTGAGAGAGTCATGGTTCGTAATCCAGAAACGGATTTGAAATTGGAGTTCGGATGCCCAAGATACGGGCCGACGAACCGAGGGAGCGCGCGAGAGGACAGCCCAGGCCGTGGGCCACATGGGCTGGCCGTGGATGAGGCCGTGGGCCCCACGGCCTGGAGCACTCTCTGCTCCCGTGTGGGCCATGCGCCCCCCACAGCCAGGGGGTGTCGTGGCACCACTTGGTTGGCTGAAAAGCCCTCTCTCTCTCCTCCTATTTCTTCCCTCTCTCTCTCCATTTTGAAAATTAAGAAGAAAATTTCAGAATTCCCGTCAGAATTCTCTCCCAATTTTTTCAAACTTCAAAACACCATATCTTCCTCATCCGGAGTCGGATTTGAGTGATTCAAGTTGGAGAGTGTTCGTATTTGAGTCCTCTAACATCTCCAAGTGTTTGGTGGCTGTTTGATCATGATTTCTAGTGGTTGAACACTGATTTCTGAACCAGCTGCAAAATCCGAGGTATGAGTCTCAACTTTGGGATTTCTTGTTATTTGACCTTCCATTTGCTTGGGGTTTCTTCTTCTATATCTATGTTAATGTTTGGTAAAAGCTATTTGGAAAGATAGCTTGATTATCATTCTAATTGAAACTCAATTTGTGGACTAATGTTGACTAGATTCTATGATTCTAGGTTTTACATATGTTTGTGAGTTGTATTGTGATTAGAATGGCATCTTAGGTTGTTTGATACTTAATTGAATTAATTTTGTGTTAAAATGACCTTGAGATTTGATTTGATCCTTTGATTAATAAAATCTAGGATTTGTGTATTTGTTTGTGATTTAGAGAATATAGGTTTTGATTGATGTAAATCTCAAAACCTTGCTCTATATTTTTGTCTAGTATATTGATTGATTTTAATCTCATATATCTAGCATTTAATTGTATATTGATAGCATCTTGAATTTGTACTTCATGAATATATTGTGATTCAAGTGTTATGTGTGTGAATGAGACTTTGAGTGTATGTGTTAGGTGTTTCACATGCTTAGGTTTCTATTCATGTATTTTTGCATCTAGACTTGATTATTTGTGATATAACATGTTTAGGTCTATTTGTGCCATATAATGTATTGATCACATGTTCTATGTTGTATTGAATGTTTGCATCATTTGCATTCACATGATCACACTAGGAAGTCCTTGTAAAAGGCATGAAGTCTTGGTTAGAGTCGGGGTGACTCGGATAGCCAAGCAAGAAGTCTTGCCTAGAGTCGGGATGACTCGGATAGGTAAGCAAGGAGTCATGGCTAGAGTCGGGAGGACTCGGATAGTCATGCATGGGAGGCTCCCTAGAGGCAAGAGTGCCTTGGATAGGGAGTTGGCTATTGTATTGGTAGGCCTAGGCGTATGGTTAGACATAGACTCCGATAGAGCGGGGTACACGGGAGGTGTATGCACTCTTGAGGAATTTCTAATCTACCATCGATGTTGGTTGTGTGTGGTGTCCAATATATGGTGGTTCCGCATCATTGAGGGATTTCATACTTTCCAATAGGGTTGGGTAGGCTTAGACTTCACTAGGTTGGGTGAGCTAAAGATTGGTCACTTTGTGAATGTTCTATGTTTACTTTCCAATAATATAGTACCCAATGGTTGTAGTTCAACCCGTGGATGTTTCCTCCTTGGAGGTTTTACCACGTTAAAAAATCTCATGTGTCAATTCTTTCTATCTCTCTTTTATATATGTTTATGTGTATGTTTTAATCTTGTGGTACAATATTCACTTGTGATATATTTGGAAGCAAGATTGTGTAAAGTGTGATTTGTAATCAATATTCATTTTGATCATTTTTGTATATACAATTCATTTGTGTAAATATATTTCTCTTATTCTTTGATTCTTTTGTATAGATATATCTAGATTGATATTTGTATTTACATTGAACATTAATATTAATACATATATCCTTTGTTTTGGTTTTAATATATTTCCTTCATTAACAAGTTGTAGTAGTTTTACTTAGTGTACTTACATTGTAATATTCAAAATACAACTTGTGGAATTTGATCTTAATTGAATATCTTGTATATGAGATACATTGTTTGTTGATATATGTTTTGTAGCCTAAGGGTGGTGAATTGAGCATACATGTGTTAATTGTTTTCTCATAACAATCATGTTTAAGGTTAATTTGTATGCTCACCAAGGTTTTGACATAAGTCACGAAAGAGTTTTTAAAACTAGTGCGTCAACCTATTCACCCCCCCCCCCCCCCCCCCCCCTCCAGGTTGTTTAGTATAACCTTGTAGGTATTTTCAGGTCCATCACTATCCAATCTAATAATCCTATTAAGGTTAATATGACCTAGGCGTAAATGCCATAGGTAGGTTTTATCTATTGATAATTTTACTCTTTTATGATTAGGTTCCGTTAATACTATGTCTAACGAGTGAGAGATATTTCCATGCAAAAGGAACAGACCGTTTTCGAATGTACCTTTGCAAATAATTTTGTCATTCTTACTAATAATAAAAACTTTATTAAAAGTAACCGAATATCCAAATTTATTTAAACAAGAAACTGGAATTAAATTCCTCTTGAATTGAGGTACATAATAAACGTCTATCAATTCTAAATGCCTACTAGAATCAATATTAACTCTAATATCTCCCACTGCACTTGTAGACACTAACGTTTCGTTGCCCAAACGCAAGTTGATTTCATTTTTATTCAGTCTTTAACAAACATGATTAGTGGCTCCAGAGTCTATGATCCAAGAATCTGTAGAATCTACCAAAAAACATGTTTCAAGATAATTAACATTACCTTGTTCCTTCTTGTTCTGAGACTTTGGGCAATTACTTTTCCAATGTCCCTTTTCACCACAAAGAGAGCACTTCCCTTTGATCTTGGTTACTATCTTGGTAGGCCCAAGTTGCTTTTTCTTCTGTTGTTTCTTGACCTTCTTACGGGTCTTAACAGTAGCAACTTTACCAACCAAATGAATCTCTTGACTTGTGCCATTAGATTCACAAGTATGAGCAAGTGGCTTAGGAATAGATAGAATAAATTTATGTTTTTCAGCTTGCAGCAACAACCCAATTTTCCTTTTTCATGTGACATAATTATTACCAGTTAAAGTTTTATCTTTTAGGATGTTCATAAGTGATGGGGTCATGATTTATGAATAAAACAAAACATATATAAGTAAATAATCATGATAAAGCACTTTTAAATATTTATCTTGAATTAAATAAATAACTCAATCGTAAAAATTCAACGATGATCCAACACCCATAAATGTTACGCCTCATTTGGGAGTTCGCACCATTTACTAGTTAGACTAGGTCCCACCTAATTGTTAACATAACAACCAGCGTTTTCAATTTTAGCCTTGCAATTTTACTGACAAGAACTCTTGGGAGGATATCAATAAAATTACATTGAGTGTGTTACCAAGATATCGACCCTCAATATTTTCTCTCATGAAAATCCCTCCTTGGGGAGTAGATCTCGTTTGAGTCAATTGTCTAGTCTATCCTTGTAAGGAAGTATGTTGCTAAATTCCATTCATGGATGTCCCTTGGGGGGATTACCAATAAATAATAAAGCTCAACTAACCTTGGAGGACATAGGTGTTGCAAAACACCTTCTCCCACTCAATTATTTAAGGCGTGTGATTAAATCCCATAGAATGATTTACCAAGTTATCTAGATGCCAATTTAGATACCTAAATCATTCAATGCATGTTCATACCAAAAGAGATATATGAGTGGCACTCCTATTCTATATGACATGTTATCATACAATAACAAATATTGTAATATTTATAAATAATATAAATAGCCACAATTTTGGTCCATCCTAGAAAAGCAAGTAAATTACAATTGTTGGAATTACAAGATCTTCCTTCTTGGCGAACAAGTCTTCAAGCGGCCACAATCCATTCGCGCACCCCTTGGCTGCCTCCTATGGGCTTGCGCACCCCACAACACCATGAAGGGCTGCCGTGCGCAGCCCATGGCTTCCATAGGGCTGCCATGCGCAATCCATGCCACAACAAGCGCAGCTGCACGCTAACTTGCGCACACGCTTGTTGCTATGGTGCGCATGATCCCAAACGTGTTCCAATTGCTTCCAATTCTTCAAAACTTCGAATCCTCGATGATTGAATATATTACAACTTTATTTAACAAAATAAACTACTGCAGAATTTTATTTTATTTTTTTTAATCACTGCAGTAATTTTTTACACAATAAAAACTGCACTAAATGATACAAAAAAAATCTGCAGTATTTTTAAATACAATAAAAACTGCAGTACTTTTAATACAATAAAAAAAATAGTGAACCTAGCAACTACCAAGAAGGAACTTGTGACAGTAATAGGCCACCCTTCTTGTTACAATTCCGAAACAAAAATTACATTGAAATTCTAGGACCAAAATCAAGCAACAACAATTCACTTTATAACAACATATATAAATCCATACATGTAATTATATATGAGAATACCTAGAGTGCCATCTCTTTCTAAAACATGCATAATCACAATAAAAAGAAATAGATTCACGTATATATACGTTAATTAATTAAAGGGTACAACCAGGCTCTGATACCAATTGTAGGGAAAAATACCGTAGTCAACGCAGCGGAAGCGAGACTAAAAAATAGATTTTAGTATAGTTTAAAATTTTTCCATAATTTGAACCTTAACCCTCTAATTAATTAACATATAATACTAAATATATCATACATTTGTCGCGTGATCCGATTGACATTGCGTCGATGGTAATCCACAAGATCTTCCAATCCAATCACGAACGTGAATCACCTAGGAGTGTGATCTCCCTTCTCTTTGAATTGTGTACCTGAGGATGGATTAACAAAACTTTTTCTTTTTTGTTAGTCACAACAAATTCCAAGAGGTTACAAAGAATGTTCCGGTCACTTTTGAATTCACAATCGTTAGATCGAAACTCGCGTGAACCTTATTCGAAATTGTGCACAAAACCTTTTGATATAAAAGTTACTAGTGCACTATTGAAATAAGAACAAACATTTCTCTCTATTCCTCTTAGCCGAAAATCATACTAGGCTAAGAGTTGGATTCTATTTTTCAAGCAATAGAAAAATAAATTTCTAGAAAACTATTAGGGTTACCGAATTCACTTTTCACAATATATATATATATATATATATATATATATCAAATGACCGAATTCTCTTTTCCATAAAAAGATATGTCTCAAAGACCGAATTCTCTTTTTATATATATATTTATTTTCTTGCACCGCATTCAACTTGCCTTATATAACATATATTGCTGCACCACTTTTCACTTGCATATATTTATATATATCTACACGTGAATTTTAACTTTTTTATATATTATATATAGCTGCATGCTTTATAAATTTATATATATATTTCCGGCTCATTGTCATATATATATTTCATATATATCTATATATTCAGGCTGAAATCCTTTACCATGTAGGATTTGTATCTTTTGACTTAAATCCTAACCCTAGGTAGATTTCCTTAAAATTCCAAACCCTAATCCAACTCTCTAGTGTATTTGTGACTATATCAAAGACTTCCTAATTTGACTAGATAAATAAATTCCCTTTATTTATCTACTTACCAAATAAAGTCTTTAATATTTATTAATACTACCACAATAGTATACTACTAAGAAACATATTTCCTAGTCAGAAAAAGATTTTGATTTGTAATTAAATAA
The DNA here is from genome assembly GCA_030490815.1 of Acer saccharum. Taxonomy (NCBI): domain Eukaryota; kingdom Viridiplantae; phylum Streptophyta; class Magnoliopsida; order Sapindales; family Sapindaceae; genus Acer; species Acer saccharum. Next base: position 27,130,406 of record CM059869.1, on the reverse strand, counting down.
TTAATTAATCAATTAATTAATTTCCATTTAATCAAATAATAAAAATAAAACAATATAATATCATATATATATCTCGGCCATGTGCCATATATATTAATATATCTATATATTGTTTTTCTATTTTATTAAATCCATTGGACCTTAATAAAAGGCCCACATGTGAACCAGACCCATTCTTACTAAAAGAAACAAGCCCACATGCCTTTCATTAATATATTAATATAATTGATCAGCCCATTAAATAAATAATGTGCAAATTATATTCTTAATATATTAAATACAATTCTAGATGGACCCATAAATTGGTCCGGTTGAATATATCAAGTGATCCATGCAAGTCCGTGTGGATTGGGGATCTTGGCGGGCCTATCTAAATTTAAGCTCCAATAAACATAACCCAATCACAATCAACAAATGATTCACTTAGGTTCAATCTATTAATTTTAGTTCATTCCACTAAAAAACTAAAATTGCACTCTTAAATAAAGATGGAATAAGTAAATGATTCTCATTCATACCCTAGACAATCTTATAGGAGATGGTGTATCCTCGTAAAGAATATCAGTAATCGCCAAGAGCTCATAGACCGCCTATAGCTCTCCAAGTTACCATATTTACTCATATGACCATATTTTGAACTTGGATATTTTGACTTGTCCAGAAGCCATGTTTCAATAGACTCTATCAAAAACTTAACGTTAAGATTCAATATCCAATACCTCAAAACATCCATATGATGATATTCTACTCTCATTTAATAAATGGAGCCACGATGTCCATATTTATAAATGAAGTCCTCTATCGATTAACAAATGAATATCACCAAATTATCAAGGATAGACTATGCTATATAATCGTACTCATTGATAACTCAAATGATACAACTTGCAACCATAAGTCCATCATTTATCTCAGGATTAAGATAGACTCTCCGATTGTCCTGATAATGAAAAACCTTTTATCTACTGACGGTTCTAGATAAAGTATTTCATTGTGATCCTATTCAATGCACCCAATGCACTAGATTCTTTTACTCGAAGACCCTTCGATGATTTCAGACTCATCATAACTCATTTGATCCCACTCAAATGCTAGCAAAAGAATTCTACAACTTTAACAAGATAAAGGTGCCTAACCTTTAACTTAAGTTGTGAACATTATTCAATACTAACTAAAGAATTGTGTCTACCTCATACATATCCAGATGTACGAACAATTCTTCTTTTCTCATAGTCTTTTGACCTTATGATTATTTACTTTTGACAATTATAATTATAAATGCTATAAGATTTTGTTAAATAAACAAAAATCACTTTATAGATATGATAAGATTGTCAATTACAATATTACACTCTTGCTATTGAGTATAATCCTAACAGAAGGATCCATGCAAGATGACATCTGGATGATCAAAGATGATGCTAGATGATGATTGATGATCATGAAAAAGTGTTTGAGTGATTAAAAATGAGTTCTTTGTGTATTTTTCTTGTTTTGAAAAATATCCTAAGTATGAAGCATGAATATGAACTCTCTTTATTGACCTAAAGTCAAAGTGGCATATATATAGGGGCCATAAGTGAAGTGTGGTCGTTTTGAAAAACGCACCAGAAATTGCTCTGTGCGCTGGTGAGCCTGCGCTGGACGACAAGCGCACGACCAGCGCATAGGCAAAAATTGCATAGGCGCTTGACGACCAGTGCTCAGAAGGGCGCACGACCAGCGGCACACCACTGGGCGATTTGCGCTGGTGTGGACCAGCGCACGACCAGCGACAGACCATTGGGCGATCTGCGCTGGTGTGGATCAGCGCACGACCAGCGACAGACCACTGGCCACTGGGCGATCTGCGCTGGTGAGCTACGCTAGTTTGGCGCTTGACGACCAGCGCACAGCCCACTCCTTTGAACCCCACAAGAAAGCATGCAAGGGATAAAAAGGTAAAGCAAGATGCATCCTAAAAGCCTAAAATGCTATGACATTATAATCATAAGATGCAATAAAAAAAAACAAGCAAGAAGAGATGTTAATGAACATTAATGCACAACAATAAGAAACACAACATACAAGGAATAAACATATGCATGAGTTGTGAGTGTGTGCAACTATCTCTTCAAGACAAGTAAGCATATAGAAATTTACCTTCGGTGCTTATCAACAATGAGGTCTTCAAAGGGCTTGAGCAATAACAACAATATCTAAGCTACCCTTACAAAGAATCCCCAACATGTGGTTTGTCCGCGAAATGAGCCAATCAACAAATGGGAACCTTACAATCTCCCCCTTTGGCTATTTCGTGAAAAAACCACCACTCACAATGATTCCTCACAAAGAAATAGAAACTACGGGACTACTATGATATTCTACATTACAAAGAGATAAAAGAATGCAACTTGAAGTCTTCAACCTCTTGTAGAATGATCACCCTGAAAATAAAGTTTCTGTTAACCCAAAATTGTCACCGGGGTACAATTTAGAATTAACGGAATGTGAGGGACCCGGATCTAATTGGATCTGGGCTAGCGGGATACTCTATATCCCGGTACCCTGCAAGTTCTTTGAAATCTGTTAGGCGTGATAGGGGATTTGTAGATGATGGATTCGGATCGGGATCCGATAAGGGCCAGCGAGATACTCAATAGTCTGATACCCCGCTGGGCGTCACGATCTCGATATTATAATGGATGTGAGTAGTAAGATGGATGATTTCTCATATGATAGATGCACAAAACAAAAGCTGTTTACATATGTATATGGATCCCGATCACATTGGGATCTTACAACTTGGTATTTGACTTTAACAATATTGCAGTAGGAAAAAGTAAAGCATATGGGGAACCAATGGAGATGGAGCTATTCGTACCTGTCGATAAGTAGTAAACAAGTGTAGTCGGCTAGGGTTCTCCCCCTTTCTGTCATCATATTATCAGTATATATAGGCCTCCTTTCTTGCAGAGCACTCCTAGAACTTCGGTCTAGGGTTTTAGTGCTGCACAGGCCTTTTTTGGAGTCCGACGATTTCGTCGAGAAATTGATCCCTAAAGATCAGGCGATTCCTTCCTTCTTGGTCCCTGATGAGTTGACACCTATTCAAAATAGGTTTTTAAACGGCAGGAATGAATATCGTGTTTGTAGCTTGACTTTTTATCTTGAACGGGGACGTTTTAGTGTTTGTAATCTATTTTTCGGTGTCCCCCCCCTCCTGCTTCTGCGGGGTCTACCTACTGGGACCCTGGTATATACCTTGCCATGTATATGCCACGTGTTTCGCTGGTCGAAGGTATCCCGGATACCTCGCGTCCCTCGTGCTTCCTGTAAGATGATGTTTGCAGATGCCGGGGTATCCAGATATTCAAGTACCGGGGTACTCGAAGTAGTTGGGTACTAGGACCTTGTGATGGCCGTGTCCTCCAAGCCTCCATTCATTTTTGGGCTTCCTGGTGTTTTTCATGGTCCCGGGAATTTTTTGAACCTAACCGGAGTGGGTGAAGGCTCTTCCTCTTGTCCGTCAACTAGCATGCGGGGTACCCGGACATTTTTGCTTCTACTTTGGATCTCGGCTTTCTTCTCAAAGCTAGTAGAAAATTCTTTTTTGATCCCTGCCAATTTTGGCAGTTAACAGAAGTCCCCCCTGACTTGAACACTGGTACCTTGCTAGGGTTGGAGTCAGGATTCCCATGTCCACTTGAAGAATTTCTATCTTGTCAGCTTGTCTAACCTTGTTGGGCTGGCTTCCGTAGTGAAGAGGGAAATCTTCTTTCAAAACCGTGGTATTTAACAATAATCCGCGTGACTGATTGCTTCATAAATTCAAATTGGCTATTTTTTCGGTGCGAAATTTTTGGAGTTTTTCTTGAGCACATCTTCTTGTTTCCTTTTATGTTTCGGTAACCGTCCTTCTTCTGCCTATAACTAGACCTCTCTCCCCTTCCTTTTTTGCTATGCTTGCCCTTCAGGAGTCACGAACCGAAATCTTCTCCTTCTTTCGAATCTTTTCTTTTTAACAATGGCGTTTTCCTCAAAGCCTCCTGCCTCCTCTAAGGATGTCTTTATGCCTCCAATGTCTGTCTCCTCAGGCTCTCTTTCTGCCTCTTTGTATCCTCCTGGTAGTCAGAAGGAAAGTTCAGCAGCGAGTTCACAGTCGACCAAGGGAAAGAAACGTAATCGAGGTGATGGACATGGTATTTCGTCCCAGCGTCGTCGCTCTACAAGGAATCCCCGTATCGGGCTGGGTTTCTGCAATGAACCTGAGAATCCGGTCCAGATAGTGGACAATGATGAGGCTGCCGTCATTGGTGACAAAGGAAGGGAGGGGACAGGCGATATTCTTCCTACGGATTCTTCGAAAATCTTTGTCGGACCCCTCCTTCCTTTCGGTGAAGGCCGCATAATCCCGGATTCGGTCTGCACAGATGATACCCTTGCTCGGCTCAGGAAGGTTTATAGGATTCCAGATGTTATCCGTCTTTCCCTTCCTCATCGGGGGTATGATGTGTATTCCCCCCCTCCAGGTTGCCTTTTGATACACGTGGCTGCCTTCGAGTGTGGCGTTCGGCTTCCTCTTCATCCTTCCATTAGCAGGCTGCTCATTGCTTTAGACTGGCCCCGCTACAGTTTTCGCCCGGATTTTGGAAGAACCTGATCGGGTTCCTGGTACTTTGGAGGGAGCAGTGTGAAATAGATAGTGAAGAGAAGGAACCTAGCTTTGACGACTTTCGCTATATTTTTCAAGTAATGAGTATGGTCCCTCGGGGTCAATTCTACCTGAGGCCCAAGAATAAGCTGCAATCGTTGTTCTTGGGGCGAATGTGAAGTTCACCTCACCCTAGAAGAATGAGTGGGTAGTAGTTGAAGGCGATTGGGGCCAATCGGTGTGTCTGGATGTGGTTAAACGTTTGGTTCCTATTCGCTTTTCTCCACAAGAAAAGTGGAACATGGGCAAGCTTTCTGCAGAGTCCAGCCAGATCCTTTTGAAAATTCAAGATAGGGGTTATACTAACCCTCAGTATCCCACCTGTGATCCCTTTGAAGGCGCCCGACTAGAGTGGCATCTATGGATACCTCTTGCGCAACCAGGTATGAATCTGCCCCTCACCTCCCTTCTTTCTCTCTTTCTTTCTACTAATGGTTTTTTCTGGCTATTCCTCTTCTTTCTTCTTTTCTATCAGAATTGATACGCCCGAATTCCTCTCCTGCTAGCTCCTCTACCCTTCCTTCTGTTGGCGTCGAAAATGCCTCCATATCTCAGCCAACCGTGCCGACTCCTCCCCCTGAAATTACGGGGTCGGCTCCACATTCTCCTGCTCCCTTTCCGGCAAAAACCACAGCGCGCCCTTCTTTAGGTGAGATGTTAGCGCGAGCTGCCAAGACCAAATTTTCTTCTTTCCCTACTTTGAATACTTTGAAAAGAACTTCCCACATGGCCGTCATCCCGTCTGTAATAAAGGCCGCTCTTCCTCCTCCTTCTTTCACCGTTTTCGCCCAGCTTCCTACTAAAACGGAAAAAAAGCAAGCAGACGGTGCTCGGGCTATCTCTTTTACCGATTCTCCTTCCGGGTTGGGGTCTCGCCATTATGATCAAGAAGAAGTCATTTCTAAGTTCATTGCTGTTTGCTCCAGTGGAGACTTGCAAACCATGTCCTCTCTCCCGACTGATATCTTAGCATCCAAAGGGGCATCCCTTCTTGCTGAGGTATGCATTCAGTTTTTCTGGCTTGTCGTATGTGAATTCCCCTTTCCTGTTTTATACCTTCTTTGTTTCTTTCTACAGGGTTTCAAGTTTACCCTGGCCATGGGGCAGCAAATGATTGCCCTGCAGGGGGCCAACATGGCCTTACAGGCTCAACTAGAGGAGGCCAAGAATGACTTGGCTCGGGCTGAGGAGAATGTTTCTTCCCTAATTCAGGAAAACTCCAAATCTGATGCGGGCAAGAAGGCTGCCTTGATGGAACTGGAACGGGTGACCCACGCTTATGACATGGAGGTTGTCAGGTCAACCCGTCGTCGGAATGACAGAGAGACCGTTAAGACGGAGATGGCCACCCTTCTAGACGATCATAGGACCCTACGGGCTTCCATGTGTGCCTTGGAATCCGTGGTGGATTCCTCCTTTGGGGATGGGTATTTTACTGCCTCATATGAAGTTGCCAAGGCACTTCCTCCCCCTTTTGATTTGCAGACCACTCTTAACTGGGATCGTGATTTAATCATGGCTCGAGCTGCCCAACTCAAAAATCAGGACCAACGGGGCCTTCCTCAAGCAACCATCGTTCCAAAATTTATTGAGAAAGTTATCCGGAGTCCCCAGGCTTTTCTGAATGATTTGGAACGAGATCTCGCGCCCCCGACTGACGAGATAGGTCCTCCTGCTGGAACAGTTATGGCCGGAGTCGAAGAAGTCCATAGCGCTACTGATGATGATGGAGCTGGCGAAGAAAGCGAGCAAGAAAAAACGACGGAAGAGGAAAACTGATTTTCTTGTTATTCCCTAGCTGCATTGTCAGTTTTTTGTAGCCCATACATGAGGAGGGGTGGGCACCCCGATTGATTAATTGAAATTCCCTTTCTCTTTCTAAACATGCATAATCACAATAAAAAGAAAGAGATCCACGTATATATACGTTAATTAATTAAAAGGGTTCAACCAAGGCTCTGATACCAATTGTAGGGAAAAATACCGTAGTACACACAGCGGAAGCGAGACTAAAAAATAAATTTAGTAGTTTTAAAATTTTTCCTTTTTATGAACCTTAACCCTTTAATTAATTAAGCATACATATAATCAACAAAAGAAGAATACCTTTTTTTGCGTGATCCGATTGACTTACGTCGATGGTAATCCGCAAGATCTTCAATCCTAGCACGAACGTGAATCACCTAGGAGCGTGGTCTCTCTTTTCTTTGAATTGCAAACCTGAGAATGGACAAACAAACTTTTCTTTTTCTTTTGTTAGTTACAAAAACAATCAAAAGAAGACTAAGATTATTCCGGTCACTTTTGAGTTCTTAATCTAATGATCGAAACTCGCGTGAACCTAAATCGATGTTGTACACACAAGCTTATTGATGAACAAGCAATTAGTGTACCATCAAAGAATAATCTATTCACTCTTTTATGTTTTAGTAGAATAAAAATAATACTTTCTATGAATTGAGAAGAAGAAGAAAATTGAATCAATCAACTTAGGTTGGCCGAATTCTATAAGTGTAAAAATATACGTGGCCGAAATTTGCTTCCTCTTATCTTTAGGGTTGCCGAAATCCTTCTCTAAAATGGACTAGGGTTGCCGCAATTCACATGCCAAAATAGGTTTGTGTTGCACCCTAATTTCCATCATATTTTAGACTTCAAACCCTAATCCAACTCATAGATATTTTATTCTTTTATTTGACTAAATAAAAAGACTTCTTATTTGATTAAACAAATAAAATTAATTATTTATTTTCTTATCAAACAAGTCTTTTACTTTTAGTATACTACTACCAATAGTATAACTCTAGGAAATATATTTCCTGATCAGAAAAAGATTTGTTTCTTAATTAAACAATTAATTAATAAATTAATTAATTCTTATTTAATTAAAACAATGAAACAAAATAATATATTAGGTTAATATACACCTTGCCACCCCACTCATATAAATGGGCCATATATTATTTTCTTATTTCATTTAATCCATTGGACTTTAAATAAAAAACCCACATGTGAACCAGACCCATTTTTACTAAAAGAAACAAGCCCACATGTCTTTCATTAATATATTAATATAATTGAGCAGCCCATTAAATAAATAATGTGCAAATTATATTCTTAATATATTAAATGCAATTCCAGATGGACCCATAAATTGGTTCGGTAGAATATATCAAGTGATCCATGCAAGTTCATGTGGATTGGGGATCTTGGCGGGCTATCTAAATTTAAGCTTCAATAGACATAACCTAATCACAATCAACAAATGATTCACTTAGGTCCGATCCATTAATTTTAACTCATTCCACTAAAGAGCTAAAATTGAACTCTTAAATAAAGATAGAATAAGAAGATGTTCCTCATTCATACCCTAGATAATCATGTTGGAGATAGTGTATCCTCGTGATTAATATCAGTAATCGCCAAGAGTTCATAGACCGCCTATAACTCTCCAAGTTACCATATTTACTCATATGACCACGTTTTGAACTTGGATATTTTGACTTGTCCAGAAGCCATGTTTTCAATAGACACTATCGAAAACTCAACATTGAGATTTAATATCCAATTACCTCAAAACATCCATATGATGATATTATACTCTCATTTAATAAATGGAGCCACGATGTCCATATCTATAAATGAAGTCCTCTATCGATTAACAAATGAATATCACCAAACTATCGAGGATAGACTATGCTATATAATCGTACTCATTGATAACTCAAATGATATCACTTGCAACCATAAGTCCATCATTTATCTCAGGATTAAGATAGACTCTCCGATTGTCCTGATAATGAAAAGACTATTATCTATTGACGGTTCTAGATAAAGCTTTTCATTGTGATCCAGTTCAATGCACCTAGTGCACTAGATTCTTTTACTCGAAGACACTCCGATGATTTTAGACTCATCATATCTCATTTGATCCCACTCAAATGCTAGCAAAAGAATTCTACAACTTTAACAAGATAAAGGTGCCCAACCTCTAACTTAAGTTGTGAACGTTATTTAAGACTAACTAAAGAATTGTGTCTACCTCATACATATCCAGATGTACGAACAATTCTTCTTTTCTCATAGTCTTTAGACCTTATGATTATTTACTTTGACAATTATAATATTAAACTGTAAATGCTATAAGATTCGTTAAACCAGAAATCACTTTATTAATATGAAAAAGATTGTTAATTATAATATTACACTCTTGCTATTGAGCATAATCCTAACAAGAAGTGTCCCTCTACCAGGCAATACCGGGTTGCAGTCCTCTTGAGCTTACGTGCCTGATCTAGGCTTTCGGGGAGCGTGTCATCTTGCAAGTAGTCGGCTATGGGATCCATCCAGCAAGGTAGGCGATTGACCGGACTTACTTCTAGCCCCGGGGTTGTGCTAGGTCGAGGTATCAGTTGGAGTGGTATTCCTTTAGGTAACGCTCTTCCTCCTGCTGCCGCTATCTTGGTTAGGACATCTGCCCGGTGATTTTTCTCTCGAGGGATCTGCTCCATCCTTATCCCCCTAAACTTCATAGCTGCTTCTTGGACTTTCCGGAGGTATGCTATCATGTTGTCACCTCTTGCTTGATATGTGCCGGACACCTGGTTGAGTACCAACTGGGAGTCACTTCTTACTATGAGGTACTCAGCTCCTTGCTCTATAGCAACCTTCAATCCTGCCAACAGGGCTTCATACTCTGCCTCGTTATTGGTGACTTTAAACTCAAACCTGAAACAATGACTGCACTCGATCCCCTCGGGATCGGTCAGGACGATCCCAGCCCCACAGCCGGCTTGATTTGATGAACCGTCCGTAAACAAGGTCCAGACCTGACCATCCACCGGCCATTCCGGAGATCCCGGGTTTATGTCTGGAACTATAGGAGCATCCGGGTGAGAAACCATATTAAATTTTACAACGAAATCAGCTAGAGCTTGCGCTTTGATTGTTGTCCGGGCCTTGTATTTTATGTCATATTGGGTGAGCTCCAGAGCCCAAAGAACTAGTCGGCCTGATACATCCGGCCTTTGAAGGAATTGTCTCAAGGGTTGGTCTGTTACCACTGCGATGGTGTGAGCTTGAAAATAAGGCCGTAGTTTTCTGGCTGCTGTTACCAATGCGAAGGCTAACTTCTCCAGGGTAGTGTAGTTCTTCTCAGATTTTGACAAAGCCCGACTTACATAGTAGATTGGCCTCTGGATTCTGTCATTACATTCCTTTACCAAAGCTCCACTTGTTGCGGTCTCGGATACTGCTAGATAAAGTTGTAGTTCTTCCCCTGGGACAGGTTTCACCAGTAAAGGCGGACTGGCTAAATACTCTTTCAAGGTCTGGAATGCCTGCTCGCTCTCTTGATCCCACCTCATGTTCTTTCCCTGCTTGATGATTTTAAAAAAAGGCAAGCACTTATCTATGGACCTTGATATGAATCGGTTCAAAGCCGCTATCCGTCCAGTCAGCCCCTAAGCTTGTTGAAGAGTTTTTGGAGATTCCAGCTCTATGATGGCCTTGATTTTTTCAGGATTTGCTTCGATTCCTCTCTCGTGTACCATGAAGCCAAGGAACTTTCCCGCTGCTACCCCGAAGGTGCATTTAGTTGGATTCAGCCTCATCTGATTTTCCCTGATTATTTGGAAAGTCTGGCGTAAGTCTTCGGGATGCCGATGGGCCATCTGAGATTTAGTGATCATGTCGTCTATATACACCTCCATAGATTTCCCTAGTAATGGTTTGAACAACTTGTTCACCAAGCGTTGATATGTGGCTCCTGCATTTTTGAGGCCAAAAGGCATGACTTTGTAACAGTAGAGACCCTGCCCTGTAATGAAGCTGGTCTTATCCTGATCGGCGGGATGCATCATGATTTGGTTGTATCCCAAGAACGCATCCATGAAGCTTAGGAGTTTGTTTCCTGCAGTAGAGTCGATCAGTTGGTCAATTTTTAGGAGGGGGAAGCTGTCCTTCGGCACGCCCGATAGAGGTCGGTATAATCCACGCACATGCGCCACTTTCCATTGGCTTTGGTTACCATGACCACATTGGCGATCCATTCAGGGTAGCGAGCTTCTCTGATGAACCTGGCTTTCAAAAGCTTATCCACCTCTTCCTGTACTACAGTGTTTCGCTCCACGTTGAAATGCCTCCGTTTCTGTTTAACTGGTTTGACGGTAGCGTCCACTGCCAGTCGGTGAACCGCTAGGTTAAGAGGGATGCCTGGCATTTCCTCGTGGTTCCAAGCAAATATGTCATTGTATTCTTCAAGTAGTTCCACCAAACTTCTCCTGACTTCGCTATCCAGTGCGCCTCCTATTTTTACTAACTTAGTCGAGTCACCTTTTCTAATCTGGATTTCCTCCAACTTCTCCATGGGGTGTCCTCCAGCCCATCCTTTTTCCCCTTCTTCGGTCACTTCTGGGATCAAGTCTGGTATCTCCCTTTCTTTGAGGGTATGATAGTCCGGCTCTAGAGACCAGTGACTCAACTCCTAGGCGACACGGGTGTATCGCTCGGTTGAAGTGGCGGGGTTGGCAGATACTGCATGACAGGCACTGGTAGTTGATTGATCCCCCCTGACCTCCCCTACTTTAGTTCCAAGGGGGAACTTCAGGATGTTATGGTAGATAGATAGCACTCCTTTGATTCTTGACAAGAAAGGTCTTCCCAGGATTGCGTTGTAGTCGGACGGAGTGTCTATTACAATGAATTCCGTCATGGTATTCTGTTGGAGGGGGGCCTCTCCAACAATTATCGGCAAGGTATGCGCTCCTACCGGCATCACGGAGTCTCCTGTAAAACCGTATAAGGGTGTCTTGCAACTGTTGTAGCAGGGGTTCTTAAGTTTAAGCTTATCCAATGTTTCTTTAAATAAGACATCTATGCTGCTTCCGATGTCTATCAGAATGCGATGGACCCGGCAGTTAGCAATCTGGGCTGTGATCACCATTGGACTGTCATGAGGTTGTATCGAGCTGTAAGTATTATCTTCATCGAACACGATTTAAGCAGAGGGGGGGCATTCACACGATCTTCTAGACACCCGGAAAACATCCTGGTCCGCAGCGTGCTTCAGGATCTTCCTAGCATGGTTCTTTCTTGAATTGTTGGAAGTTCCTGCGAGGGTTGGTCCTCCGCTTATGGTATGGTTAGTCTGAAACTGCTGCATCACGGTCTTTGCCTTGTTTTCCCTTTTGGTTGACTCCTGCTTCGTGTTGCGATTCTCTCCTCTTTGTTATTGGCCTTGTCATTGTCTGGATCCTTCCAAGAGGGATGCTGACTGCTGGTTTCAACAATTATCGTCTAATATCTTCGGAATAACTTTGCACCAGTAATGATGGCCCGAGTCTGTCAAAATCCAGTGCCCGGGTACTTGGTCTTGCTCCTTCTGCCAGTCTGGGAGCTCCAAAGGGTATCCCTTGGGCGATCATCCGAAGGCGGACGCTTTCCACATAGGCAGCAGCTTGTTGCTTTATGGCCTCTCTATTTGTTTGTGAGACCGCGGGGTCCTGTGGTGCTGGTCCGGGATTCGGTAGTGGAACTGGTACCGGGATCTGGCTTCTGGTTCCTTTCCTTTTCCCCTGATTCCTCTGGGTGGAAACGAGGAAATGAGGCCAGGAGTTCGCGGGCTGTCCTTGGGAGGATCGAAGCCTCATCTTCTATCTTTTCCTGAGTTGAACTTGAAAGCTTGTTAATGGGTGGGGAGTAACTTCCCACAGACGGCGCCAAAGTGTTAACCGAAAATTGTCACCGGGGTGCAATTTCTAATTAACAAAATATAAGGGACTCGGATCCGGACAGATCGGGGTTGGCGGGATACCTAGTAGCCCGAATCCCGCTGATTTTAGCAAATCTACTGGGTGTAATGAGTGTGTGTAGTAAGATAAGAAGGATTCTGATATATAGTTGAAGGTGGACTGGCCTAGGGGGAAAAAGCATCACGTAGGATCATATGCTAAAAAACCCCTAGGTAGTATCCGATAAAGAGAGATCTTTTATATATTTATGAATAAGGCGTGCTCCGGAGAGCTTACATAAGTAGGAGAATAACACAACATAAATGCTCCAGAGAGCTTACAATAATAGGCGGGCTAGGCCCTTTTCTCTAATCAGTAGAAAAGAAGAAGAAGCAGGAGATGATCCCGGTTGGGGAAGAAGCCGTAGGTCTTTTTTGGGAGCAGAAGTAGATCCCCTTTCTGTCGAATATCATGTCATATATATAGGTTTTATTTCTTGTTGCCCACTCCATCAATTTAGTCCATCAATCCACAATTATAGGAACACTGATTTGGCATTGATTGAGTTGAATATTCTCTCATTAATGGCGTTGTGAATGGCCATTAAAGAGTTGACTAATCTCTCATTAATGGTGTTGTGAATGGCCATTAAAGAGTTGACTATCTTCATTAATACGATTGATTATCTCCATTAATAGGGTTGACTATCTCCATTAATGACGTGGTGAATGGCCGGAGAGGTCAACCTTCCTTGCATTCGAATGCTGGCGCATACTGTCCTTCTTGTAGCATGGTTCTGGTCTTCCTTGGTAATCTGACAGACAATGTATTAAGACCTCCCTTGTTGATGCCTTCTATGTTAGGTGGTTGGGAGGTGCTTGGAGGATCGGTCTGGGCAGGAAACATGATACGGGGTATCGAGTGCGAGGTACTCAGTACTAGGTGCGGGGTACCGGGTACCAGGTGCGGGGTACTGAGTATTAGGTGCGGGGTACGGGGTACCAAGTGCGGGGTACTGGGTACCAGGATACCAATGTGGCGCAACATCAAGATACTGTGTATCATGGATCATGCGGTAGCGGGGTACCGAGATAGTGTGGTAGCGGGATCCTTAGGATCCTGGGTTCATTCCTTCATCAATCAAATGACTTTGACATGGATGGAAAATTCTTCTTTGGACCCTTGCCAAAAAAGATGGTTAACAGAAGTCCCCCCTGACTTAAACACCGGTACCTAGTTGGGGTTGGAGTCAGGATCCGAAATGCATGAAGAATTTTTCTCCTTCTTACTAGTAATCATCACTTGAAACGAAAATCGTTCCTAGCACATTTATGCAAACTAGGGTACTAGATATTCCAACATCAGGAGTCTTGATGCTTAGGCGAAAAAGTCCTGGTAGGTAACTAAGGCCACTTAAGCACCAGTTCTTCATATGACGAATCTGTGGCATTAGGTATCCCGATAAGCGATCCTGATCCTTAGGCGATCTGTCCTGAAGAGGGGTATTCCCTAACCGAGGCTTCAGGAGTGTCGTATAGGCTCTCTTGGTCTTCCGTTTAGCGAATCTTCGGCACCTGACATCCCACTAGGGGATCCTCGTCCTTAGGCGATATGTCCTGGAGGGGGGTATTCCCCGATCGAGGCTTTAGGATTGCCATATAGGCTCTCCTAGTTTGAATGATGACTTCACATCCTTAGTCTGGCTGGCAACTATACCATTTAAGCACTTATGCAAGAAACCCTCCTGGCTCGTTATGGCGATCCTCCTAGAGGGGTTATCCTGGTCCAGGGCATCAAGAGTGTTATATAACCCTCCTGGCTCGTTACGGTGATCCTCCTGGAGGGGTTATCCCGGTCTAGGGCATCAGGTATTTCTACACAAGAAACCCCGGTCTTTAGGCGCTTTTATCATAGACCGGTAACCCAGTCAGATCTCTGAATGTAGGGGTCACCGTCCCTCCCTTGGGGATTTGCGAGAGAGAATGGTGGGCTTCCAGTCCCCAAGTACTATCGCCGGCCTACGGGCTTGCTCGGGGTAGACAAAAGTTTTCAACAATCATAATAGGGCTCGAGATTACTTCGAAATGAACCAAGACCTCGGTTGATTACTGGGGCGTTGAGTGGCTCGGTACAAGATATCAGGAACTGCTAGTCCTCTTTTGATGGTATTGGTCCAGAGGCATGTTTGGGATCCTAGAAGTCCCTAGCAACTGAAATGAGGCTCTAGACTCCACCCGGATGAATCGGAACCGAAGAGGCTCACTTGGGCGTTGAAGGGCCTGGTACAAAAGAGAGGAGCCTCCTACATGATGTTGGTCCAGAGGCTTGCTAAGGCATCAAAAAGTACTCAGCAACTGAAATGAGGCTCTGGACTCTACTCGGACGAACCGGAACCTAGGAGGCTCACTTGGGCGTTGAGGGGCCCGGTACAAAAGTGAGGAGCCTCCTACATGATGTTAGTCCAGAGGCTTGCTAAGGCATCAAGAAGTACCTAGCAGCTGAAATGAGGATTTGGACTCCACTCGGACGAATCGGAACCTAGGAGGCTCACTTGGGCGTTGAGGGGCCCGGTACAAAAGAGAGGAGCCTCCTACATGATACTGGTCCAAAGGCTTGCTAGGGCATCAAGAAGTACCTAGTAGCTGGAATAAGGCTCTGGACCCTGCTGAAAAAAATCGGAACAATAGTGGCTCATTGGGGCGTTGTCCGGCCCAATGTAAGAAGTGAGGAGCCACTAGTCTGGCTGTGGTGCTGCTACTCCAGAGGCTTGCTTAGGCATGTAGGAGGCCTCATCAAATGTTGGAAGCCTCTGGGTTATCTTCGAACGGATCGGGACTTCGATGGCTTACTAGGGCGTTGAAGGGCCCGGTATAAAATGAGAGGAGCCACCAGTATGGTACTGGTCTAGAAGCATGCTTAGGATCGTAGAAGTCCCCTGCAATTGAAATGAGACTCTAGACCCCGCTGAAAAGAATCGAAACAATAGTGGCTCACTTAGGTGTTGTCCGGCCCGGTATAAAAGTGAGGAGCCTTCTACATTATACTGGTCCAGAGGCTTGATAAGTCATCAAGAAGTACCCAGCAACTGAAACGAGGCTCTGGACTCTACTCGGATAAATCAGGATCATAGGTGGCTCACTTAGGCATTGTTAGGCCTGGTACAAAAAGTAAGGAGCCTCCAACATTATGCTGGTCCAGAGGCTTGCTAGGTGATCAAGAAGTACCCAGCAACTGAAACGAGACTTTGGACTCCACTCGGACGAATCGGGATCATAGGTGGCTCACTTGGGCGTTGTCCGGCCCGGTACAAAAGTGAGAAGCCTCCTACATTATGCTAGTCCAGAGGCTTGCTAGGTCATCAAGAAGTACCCAGCAACTGAAACGAGTCTCTGGACTCCACTCGGACGAATCGGGATCGTAGGTGGCTCACTTAGGCGTTGTCCGACCTAGTATAAAAAGTGAGGAGCCTCCTACATTATAATGGTCCAGAGGCTTGATAAGTCATCAAGAAGTACCCAGCAACTAAAACGAGACTCTGGACTCCACTCGGACGAATCGGGATTGTAGGTGGCTCACTTAGGCGTTGTCCGGCCTAGTACAAAAAGTGAGGAGCCTCCTACATGATACTGGCCCAAAGGTTTGCTAGGGAATCAAAAAGTACCCAACAGCTGAAATGAGGCTCTGGACCCTGCTGAAAAGAATCGGAACAATAGTGGCTCATTGGGGCGTTGTCCGACCCAGTATAAAAAGTGAGGAGCCACTAGTCTGGCTGTGGTGCTACTACCACTAGTGCTCACAGAGGCAGCCTGACCTTTAGGTAGTAAAATGGCCATAACTCATTCTAGAAAACTCGAAATCACAAACTGTAAAATTCTACGGAAAGCTAACTTATGTACCTTTCCAACCATATAAGATTCGAAACCTGGTTTCTTCTGAGATGATACAGTTTAATTCTTGAAGTTGACCCATCAGCAGCAGAAATTCTGGGCTGACCTTTAGGTAGTAAAATGGTCATAACTCATTCTAGAAAACTCAAAATTGCAAACCGTAAAATTCTACGGAAAGATAACTTTCGTACCTTTCCAACCATATAAGACTCAAAATCTGGTTCCTTCTGAGATGATACAGTTTAATTTTTGAAGTTGACCCATCAGCGGATGCGGCCTTCTCAGGCTTGATTGAAAATCTTCCAAATTGCTTCCAATTATCTCCTAGGACTTGAATAGCTGAGAACTAGGTGCATTTGAAGAGTGGATCCAGTGACATGAGGGGATCCATATGTGTAAGTGCAATTCTGGTAGATCAACTGGGTAGGAGCTCTACCAGTACCGGAGTAAATCTACTGTAAGGAAGCAGGATTGGTCCAACTCTGCTGCATTGGAGCTCTAAGAGTACCGGGGCGGATCTGCTAGATAGGAGGTCTATCGGTAGTGGAGCAAATCTTCTGTAAGGAAGCAGGAGAGGTACAACTCTACTGCATAGGAGCTTTAGGTGTACCGGGGTGGATCTGCTAGATATGAGATCTACTGGTAGCGAAGCGGCTGTAGAAGAGCTCTAAAAGTATATGAGCAGACTTGCTGCATCGGGGTAGCATAGGATACCGGCTCCACTAGGAGCCCCATACATCATATTTGCTCCACATCAAACAAAAGTCGTCAAATGACAAAGTGAGCACCATTCTTGGTGCACATACAACATATACAAATATGGATAATGGATATACCACATGAATAATATGCCATGAATAATGAATCAATCACTTCAATAATAGAAGGTTGAGCTTGCATGGCAATAAATAAATTAGATCCTATAGATCTACATCATGATGGACTTCATATGTTCAACACATTTAAGGCGAAATATCAACCAATTATAATAGGCGTTCATTTAGTTCACAGGATCCATGCAAACTTTTTATAAAATCACACTAGTAATAAAGGAACTAGTAGGGTGAAATAAAGTATCATGGCAACATGACATCATGGCATAAGCATGTAGTGAACATATTAGTGGAATGCGTTAAAACACATGTATAGCGACTATATGTAAGAGATAAAGAAACATACGCTCATGTAGAGACAAGGAAGCCACGTTGGTCAAGTGATTTCCCACAGACGGCGCCAAAGTGTTAACCCAAAATTGTCACCGGGGTACAATTTAGAATTAACGGAATGTGAGGGACCCGGATCTAATTGGATCTGGGCTAGTGGGATACTCTATACCCCGGTACCCCGCAAGTTCTTTGAAATCTGTTAGGCGTGATAGGGGATTTGTAGATGATGGATCCGGATCGGGATCCGATAAGGGCCAGCGAGATACTCAATAGTCTGATACCCCGCTGGGCGTCACGATCTCGATATTATAATGGATGTGAGCAGTAAGATGGATGATTTCTCATATGATAGATGCACAAAACAAAAGCTGTTTACATATGTATATGGATCCCGATCACATTGGGATCTTACAACTTGGTATTTGACTTTAACAATATTGCAGTAGGAAAAAGTAAAGCATATAGGGAACCAATGGAGATGGAGCTATTCGTGCCTGTCGATAAGTAGTAAACAAGTGTAGTCGGCTAGGGTTCTCCCCCTTTCTGTCATTATATTATCAGTATATATAGGCCTCCTTTCTTGCAGAGCACTCCTAGAACTTCGGTCAGGGTTTTAGTGCTGCAGGGGCCTTTTTTGGAGTCCGACGATTTCGTTGGGAAATGATCCCTAAAGATCAGGCGATTCCTTCCTTCTTGGTCCCTGATGAGTTGACTCCTATTTAAAATAGGTTTTTAAACGGCAGGAATGAATATCGTGTTTGTAGCTTGACTTTTTATCTTGAACGGGGACGTTTTAGTGTTTGTAATCTATTTTTCAGTGTGTCCCCCCCCCCCCCCCCCCCCCCCCCCCCCCTCCTCCTACTTCTGCGGGGTCTGCCTACTGGGACCCTGGTATATAACTTTCCATGTATATGCCACGTGTTTCGCTGGTCGGAGGTATCCCGGATACCCCGCGTCCCTCGTGCTTCCTGTAAGATGATGTTTGCAGATGCCGGGGTATCCAGATATTCAGGTACCGGGGTACTCGACGTAGTTGGGTACTAGGACCTTGTGATAGCCGTGTCCTCCAAACCTCCATTCATTTTTTGGGCTTCCTGGTGCTTTTCATGGTCCCGGGAATTTTTTGAACCTGACCGAAATGGATGAAGGCTCTTCCTCTTGTCCGTCAACTAGCATGCGGGGTACCCGGACATTTTTGCTTCTACTTTGGATCCCGGCTTTCTTCTCAAAGCTAGTAGAAAATTCTTTTTTGATCCCTGCCAATTTTGGCAGTTAACAGTTTCTAACATTTCCAATACAAAAAAAGTGTGAGATTAATCAAGTGAGAACAAAAACAAGCATTTGCATTTTAAAAGATTAGGCACAACATTATGAAATGTATGTGAATGCAATGCTCCCCCTCAACGGGTTACTCCCCCTCAATAAGTACTCTCCTCAATCATGCACAATTGCAACAACAATTTGCCAACTCCCCTTACCATATCCTACTCCCCCTTTTTGTCATGATATAGGCAAAGGAGTAGTCCCCAACCGAGTCACTCATAGCAACGAGAGATAGAGGCATGCGAGATATTTGTATAATCAATATAAGTCACTTTATGCATCTCAATTAATTGAAGAGAAACAAGGAGATTTATTTGTAGAAAATGTGTGAATCAAACATGCTTTGCATACAAGACATATAGCATTCAAGTCCAAAATACAATGGTATTTGGCAAAGCAAATGACAAAGGTTTCTAATAGAAATTCAAACCAATTTCACCAATGTCATGAGAAAAGCAAGGATATAGAGTTTTTATTGATTTTAATTTATGAGCAACTATATCCAACTTTATAAGTGAAACATGGCATGAGCGACTTTGCACCCTATTCGATTTTTCAGGATAAGATATTTGTATGATAGTAGCCATGTTCAACCAATAAAGAAAGGGAGATATTTGGAATATAACTTCCTTTGAACGGATACAAGATCCTTTATTCATTTTGAGTCTCATAAGCTTTCACACAAGTTTTGCATTTTAAGAATATGCAATCATCAATTCATGCTTATCATGTGAGCATGTTATATGAATTTCATGCTTTTTCATTTAATATTAGTATGTTATAAAAGAATCATCATGTCATGGAGATAACTACAGGTCATTCAAATCATACTTCCTATGTACATCTCCTAATCCAAAAATGCATGTTTGAACTTAACTATGACATGGATTGTAAACAAGCAAGGTTCACACTTATTAAATTGAAAACATATATACATATGTGCAACCAAGCTTACTCAAGCAATTAAAAGAAGAGGCATAAGATATTTCAATTTTTTTGCAAGTGACAAGAATGCAAAATAGCTCTCTTTGCTTGAGTTCTCCATATGGGGTCAATCACAAATCACATCACTCCACAAGACATATCCCAATAGATCTGCTAAGTGTTTTAAATCGAGTAGCATCTAAGGGTTTAGTAAATAGGTCCGCAAGTTGATCATTAGTACCTACATGTTCAAGTACTATGCATTTATTTTCAACAAACTCTCTAATGAAGTGATGGCGGATGTCAATATGCTTAGTTCTAGAATGTTGCACCGGATTCTTGGAAATATTAATAGCACTCATATTATCACAAAAGAGAGTGAGAGTACCTTGGTTGAATCCGTAGTCTACTAGCATTTGCTTCATCCATAGGAGTTGTGTGCATCCACTCCCCGCGGCTATGTACTCGGCCTCGGCCGTGGACAAGGAAATCGAGTTTTGCTTCTTGCAAAACCAAGACACCAAGTTGTTGCCTAGAAAGAAGCAACCACCCGATGTGCTCTTCCTATCATCACAATTTCCTACCCAATCCGCATCACTAAAGCCTACAAGACTAGCACATTAACATAGTGTCAAAAGAGTACCAAATCCCATAGTTGGATGTCCCATTCACATAGCGAATGATTCTCTTTACGGAAGAGAGATGGGACTCCTTAGGATCCGCTTGGTACCTAGCACACACACCCACACTAAAAGATATATCGGGCCTACTTGCGGTCAAATAAAGCAAGCTACCTATCATGCCCCGATATAGAGTTTGTTCCACACTTTTACCACTAGCATCCTTGCTTAGCTTCAAAGTGGTACTCATGGGTGTATCACAATGTTTGGCATTTTCTAAACCAAACTTCTTCACTAGGTTTTTGGCATATTTGGCTTGGGTTATGAAAGTCCCATCATCTAATTGCCTAATTTGCAAACCTAGGAAGTAACTTAGCTCACCAACAAGACTCATCTCAAATTCATGAGACATAACATCAACAAATTGTTGGACCTTAGTGTTGTTGGTGGAGCCAAAAACTATATCATCAACATATATTTGAGCTATGAAAAGCTCATCATTGTCTCTCTTGATGAATAGTGTCTTGTCAACACTACCTCTTGTGTAATTGTTGTCAACAAGAAATTGAGTGAGGCGCTCATACCAAGCCCTCGGTGCTTGTTTCAACCCATATGGTGCCTTCTTGAGGCGATAGACATGGTTGGGGTGGTGTGCATCCACAAACCCCTTGGGTTGTTCAACAAACACTTCCTCTTGCAAGAAGCCATTGAGGAAGGCACTCTTGACGTCCATTTGGTGCAATTTGAACTTGTGCACACAAGAGATAGACAAGAGAAGCCTAATGGACTCTAAACAGGCAACAGGAGCAAAAGTCTCCTCAAAGTCAATACCCTCAATTTGAGAGTACCATTGTGCTACAAGTCTAGCCTTGTTTCGCACTATGTTGCCATTCTTATCGGATTTATTCCTATAAATCCACTTAGTTCCTATCACATGTGAGCTTTTAGGCCTAAGAACTAGAGTCCAAACCTCATTCCTTTCAAATTGGTTTAGCTCTTCTTGCATGGCAAGAACCCAAAATTCATCATTTAAGGCTTCATCAACCTTTTTGGGTTCAATTTGAGAGGTGTAGCATGTAAAGGTAATTAGATTAACTATTTGACGCCTAGTTCTAACACCCTCATTTACATCTCCAATAACATCCTCTTTGTTATGGAGTCTTCTAACCCATGGAGCGGGTTCATTAGAGTCCAAGAGAGGGACTCTAGTAATAGGTTGTGTGACTTCATCATTTTCATTAGATGTCCCAACATTGGGAGTCACCACAACCCTCTCCAAAGGAGAGTCATCATCTAAAATTTCCTCCTCCTCATGGTCATTAGACTTGAGCCTTGTATCATCAATGACAACATTCGATGATTCCATGACGGTTCAAGTCTTCAAGTTGAAAACTCTATAGGCTCTACTATTCAAGGCATAGCCAATAAAGATACCCTCATCACTCTTAGCATCAAACTTACCAAGTTGATCACGATCATTTAAAATGTAGCATTTGCTTCCAAATGTGTGGAAATAGCTAACATTTGGCTTCCTACTCTTCCATAACTCATAGGAGGTGTTTCTAGATCCGGGCCTTAGGAACACACGATTCCCTATATAACAAGCCGTATTGACGGCTTCGACCCATAGGTTCCTAGGGACATTGTTGCTAAGCAACATCTCTCGGGCCATCTCTTGAAGGACCTTATTCTTCCTCTCAACAACTCCATTTTGTTGAGGTGTCCTAGGAGCCGAAAACTCATGGGAGATGCCTAAGCTATCACAATAGCTTTCAAAAGAGGCATTCTCAAATTCCCTCCCATGGTCACTTCTAATCCATTTAATGCTTTTAATATTAGAATTCATTTCATTTTGTAATTTAGTACAAAGCATTTTAAACTTATCAAAAGTTTCGGATTTTTCTCTAAGAAAATATGTCCATATAAATCTAAAGAAATCATCAACACAAACAAAAATGTATCTCTTTCCACCTAAACTCTTGGTTTGCATAGGACCCATAAGATCCATGTGGAGAAGCTCTAGGGGCTCCTTGGTGGAGAGATACTTGCCCTTTTTGTGCATGCTTTTGGTTTGTTTTCCTTGTTGGCAAGGTCCACAAATACCATTGGCTTTCTTCCCAAGCTTAGGGAGGCCACGCACACAATTGAACTTTCCAAGGGTTCTTAAATCCCTAAAGTTCATGTGGCCAAGTCTTTCATGCCACAACTCAACTTACTCATCCATGGACACATTGTTTGAGACTATTCTAGCTTCAAGACAATAACAATTGTCGCTAGATCTCATACCTTTCAACAAGGTTTGTCCTGACGCGCCCCGTGACGGTCTATAATAAAGTGTCCTCCGGCGGCGCTAATAACTGGATCGGCGCACGCGGGACACGCGATAGTTCTATAAACTATCGTAAAATAAACGGGGCACGTTTGTTTATCCGCAAGCGCACGGATCGTTACGATCGCGTAGCGGCAAGTACGGTTCGTTCCACAAGGACTTTGTGAGGTACCTTTTATCGGTTTTAGTTCTTATATATATTATATACTATATACACTAATTACAACATATTTACATTATTTACATGCAAGAAAAGTAAATCATGGTGAGGATGGCAAGAAAGCAATTAAACTAAGATGCAAAAAGTAAAGGAGGATGGCAAGTAAGCATTTAAACTAACTAATAACTAAATTAACTAAGATGGCATAATTTAATTATAACTAAATTACACTACAATTACACTAAGATCATTTTAATCTAAATTATACTACAACTAAGGATTGTCATCTCCTTAGTGACTAATTAATTTATCAACTAAACTACTACTACAATTATCTAAAGTAAGTTAACTAAATTAACTAATTAAACTAATTACCATCTAATGCAATGATCTTGCAAAAGTGGTAATGAGACTTGGGATGTTGGGATATTGGTGTACAATTGCAATTATCCATCAATTAGTTGATTTCTATTAACCTAGGATAGTCTTTAACATTTAATAAAGACACATGCATCAAGAGTTATTCATGCATGGTCTAAATTGTATTATGTGCTAATTAACTTGTCAATTAATTCAACACATATATGAATTGAAACTCAATATAGAAAACCAACATATTTCATAGATAATATACAAAGTACACCAAAACCCAACATCAATACTTAGTTACATAACTAAGGTGGTGAGGGTGTTCTTGGTGAAAAACTAAGTTACAATAAACTAACTAAACTATACTAAGCTAATCTAGACTAGTTTAGACTAATTATGGTAACTTTGGATATTTGGGAGGTAGTGTTTAGGTTAGGGGAGGAAATATATATATAGGGGACTGTTTTGGGGAGGTTTTGGACAGAAATTTCTTCAAGTCGGTCGTCCCGGCGAGCTTGTCATCCATGGCCTGCGAGCTCTTGCCCGTCGCCGAAGCTCGCCGCGAAGAAAATGTAGTCGGCGGCAAGTTCTGACCTTCTGGACCGCGGGAATGAAGCCGCCGTATGAACCCGCCAAGAATTGGCAAGCTTGGACGCTCTGGAAGGCGAGAGAATGGCCGCTGAACCGAGCTTGAAGGTTTGCACAACCATGGAGGTTTGGAGGATTTGTTGGAGTTGAAAACCTTTGCATGGGAGGCTAAAAGTGGGTGCAATAGGACCACCGTGGAATGGGCTTCCGATCTGGGCGGAGAACCGCCGAAAAAGTGGCCAAAAAATGGTCGGAATCAGTCGCAGAAGTCGCCGGGTCGGTACCGGGTCGGTACCGGGTCGGGTCTGACCGGGTCGGGCTGACCCGGTTTGCTGAGGAAGACGACCTAACATCATGCTGACGTCAGGCGTGACGCAGGCAGCATCAAAACGACGTCGTTCTAAGCTGCTGAAGGTGATAACGTCATCGATGACGTCATGCTGACGTGCAAGAGGGCCAAAACGACGTCGTCCAGGGCTGACGTGGCGCTGACTGCTGTGCTTTGTTGGCGAATTACAATCAGCACCCCTGATCTTTCCTCTATTCACAGAATCTTCAATAATTGCCCGAATATTGCACTTTTGCCCCTGAATTGTCCAAAATTACATAATTGCCCCTGAACTTCCCTAATCACCTGAAACACTTATTTATCCATTAAATACCCGGTTTTACCCGAGGAATAAGCACAAAAAGATAGGAAAAGGGAGCGCTAAATGTGAACATTTGGAGCGCGATCATGTCCATCGAGCTTTAGGATAGAGCAATCATCTTTTCTACACAAGACGGAATATCCTTCATCACTTAGATGTGAAATGCTTATTAAATTGGCTTTCAAGCCATCAACAAATAAAGCATCGGATAAGGAGGGTAAACCGGGAACGAAGATGGTTCCTTTCCCTACAACTTTCTTTTTGGATCCATCACCAAAAGTGACATATCCTCCTTCCTCCATAACAAGAGTCTCGAAGAAACTCTTGTTTCCTGTCATGTGCCTAGAGTACCCACTATCTAAATACCAAAAATTAGAAGAATTTGCCTTCAAGGCTATTTGAGCAACATGGCAAACATTTTCATTCTTTCTAATCCACCTAGAAACAATCTTGGCTTTCTTAGTGGTCTTTGGTACATGGGTTCTAGATGTTCTAGGATCATGCATAATAATATTATCATTCCTAGGAACATGCATCATGGCTCTTTTCTTTTTCTTCTCTATCATGCTTCTAGTTTTGCACATTTTAATATATCGAAAGCAATGTGGTCTAATATGACCATCAAATCCACAAAAGTGACAAATAGGAGTTGTTAACTGCCAAAATTGGCAGGGATCAAAAAAAAATTTTCCACTAGCTTTGAGAAGAAAGCCGGGATCCAAAGTAGAAGCAAAAATGTCTGGGTACCCCGCATGCTAGTTGACGAACTAGGGGGAGGGCCTCCACCCACTCCGGCCAGGTCCAAAATTCCCGGGACCATGGAAAGAACTAGGAAGCCAAAAGATAAATGGGGGTTTGGAGGACACGGCCATGATAAGGTCCTAGTACCTAACTACCTCGAGTACCCCGATACCCGAGTGTCTGGGTACCCCGTTGCTTGAGACCCCGACATCTGCAAACATCATCTTACAGGAAGCACGAGGGTCGCGGGGTATCCGGGATACCTCCGACCAGCGAAACACATGGCATATACATGGCAAGGTATATACCAGGGTCCCAGTAGGCAGACCTCGCAGAAGCAGGAGGGGGGCACACCGAAAAATAGATTACAAACACTAAACGTCACCGTTCAAGATACAAAGCCAAGATACAAACGCGATATCCATCCCCGCCGTTTAAAAAAACCTATTTTAAATAGGAGTCAACTCATCAGGGACCAAGAAGGAAGGAATCGCCTGATCTTTAGGGATCAATTTCCCGATGAAATCGTCGGACTCCAAAAAAGGCCCCTGCAGCACTAAAACCCTAGACCGAAGTTCTAGGAGTGCTCGGCAAGAAAGGAGGCCTATATATATTGATGATATGATGACAGAAAGGAGAGAGGCAACCCTAGCCGACTACACTTGTTTACTACTTATCGACAGGCACGAATAGCTCCATCTCCATTGGTTCCCCATATGCCTTACTTTTTCCTATTGCAATATTGTTAAGTCAAATACCAAGTTGTAAGATCCCACTGTGATCAGGATCCATATACATATGTAAACAACTTTTGTTTTGTGCATCTATCATATGAGAAATCATCCATCTTACTACTCACATCCATTATAATGTCGAGATCGTGACACCCAGCGGGGTATCAGACTATTGAGTATCTCGCTGGTCCTTATCGAATCCCGATCCGGATCCATCATCTACAAACCCCCTATCACGCCTAACAGATTTCAAAGAACTTACGGGGTACCGGGATATAGAGTATCCCGCTAGTCCAGATCCAATTAGATCCGGGTCCCTCACATTCCGTTAATTATAAATTGCACCCCGGTGACAATTTTGGGTTAACAGGAGTAAAATAAGGAATTATACCTTGTCCTTGTCTTTGTTGATGAATGGGTTCAATCCGTCTTCGTTGTTGAACCGGTCTAGATTGCTTCCTAGCTTGAGGTTGCATGATAGGTCTCTTTCCTTTGTGAGCCAAGTGTGGAGGAATGTTGGCTTAAGGGACTCTAGGGGGTTGAGCTTGAGGTTGCCTTCTTGGCCCCATCTTCACTTGTGCATTTGAACATTGTCCTACTTCTAACTTCTTCCTAGGAATTTGCACATATGAAGTTTCTTCATTCCTCAAACTCTTGACAAACACGGTCTTGTTAGAGGTAGAGATCTTCTTGCCATCTTCATACCCAAGACCCCTCTTGTCACATGGACTCTTTCCAACACCAAGCATATGGTCAAGCTTCTTGGTGCTAGAATCCATCATAGTCATAGCCTCTCTTACTTCTTCAAGCTCCCTCTTTAGACTTTCTTCATTCCTCCTAGATAATACTAACTCCTCTCTTAGCTATCTTCCATCTTCTTGAATTTTTCCACTTGTTCACCTAAGTGGTCATTTTGAGATAAAAGTTTAAGATTTTCTTCTCTCAACATCTTGATCTTTCTTGTGCTCTTGATTGCTAAATCATTAAACTCGGCATGGTATTTAGCAAGCACCTTTTTCTCCACAAAACCATTTATGGAGTTAGAAGAGGAATCACTATCTTCTCCACTTGACTCATTTTCCTCTTGACTCATTTCCTCTTTCTCACTAGCACTTTTGCTTTTATGGGAGGAGGCAAAAGCTAGGAGATTAGCAATGAGTTCTTCATCATCCGAAGACTCATCTCCCTCATAGGAGTCATCACTACTTCCACTCCAAGTGGCGGCCATCACTTTTCCCTTTTTCTTCTCATTGTGATTTGCACATTCGAGGGCAAAGTGACCTATGCCACCACACTCGAAACATCGGACCCCTTTCCTTTCGGTCCTTTCTTGCCTAAGTTCAAACTTCTTGAAAGAGCCTTTTTTCTTCAAATCTTGACCTTTTGATCCAAAGCCCTTTCTTCTAAACTTCATAACCTTGTTGAACCTTTTTACAAACAAGGCAAGGTCTTCATCCAAGTCAATCTTTTTTGCCTCCTTTTCATCCTTGAAGGTCTTCAAAGCAATTCCTTTTTGCTTTTTAGGAGGTGTGGAGATAGGACCCTTCCTAGACTCATAAGCTAGAAGTCTCCCAATCACCTCACTCGGCTTCATATCCTTATAACCACTATTTTCTTCTAAAGCCATCACCTTTGATTCGAACCTATCGGGGAGAGATCTCATAATCTTTTGCTTGATTCTCCCATCCGAATATGGATCACCAAGTTGATGACTTTGGTTGACAATGTCCATCAACTTGATCTCGAAGTCGTTGAAGCACTCATTCTCCTCCATCTTAAGCATTTCGAATTGAGTTTGGAGGACTTGAAGCTTAGAGTCCTTCACCACTTCGGTTCCCTCATGTGCAATCTCTAGGATGTCCCATGCCTCCTTAGCTATCCTATTATTTTGAATCAATTTGTATTGATTTTCGTCCATAGCACATAAGATGGCATGCATCGCCTTCCTATTCCATTTTGAAGCCTCAAACTCTTGCGCGTTCCATTGCGCCTTAGGCTTCAATACTTCTTCTCCTCCACCACTGGGAGTCATCATGGGTAGATCATATCCGTCTTCCACCGCCATCCATGCACGGTCGTGAATTTGGCATATGTAGGATTCCATCTTCCCTTTCCATTGGGAATAGTTCAATCCGGTAAGAAGCGGAGGCCTTGTGCTAGAAGCACCTTTGTTGCCACCACCATTTCCACCGTTTCCACTCATAGTGTTTATGAATGAATGAAATGAATGCAAATGTATGAATGATCAAAATTCACACAAAATGCAAAACACACCAAAATAAGCAAGGATCACCTATGTATGTCTAGGAACCCGCTCTTATACCAATTGAAACAAATTATAGCACGGTGTGTATAAAACTATCTAGAGGGGGGGTGAATAGATTTTAAACTTATTACCCAATTTTTCGTGTTAAGTCAAAATTACGAAATTACCCCTAAATAGATAAAGCAATAAATCAAGTATAAAATGCGGAAATTAAATAACACTTAATTTTTACGTGGAAACCCTCACGGGAAAAACCACGAGCTAGTAAGTAAGCCACACTCGAACCTCGAATCCACTAAATGTGTAAAACGATTACAACCTAATCCCGGAAGTAATCACACACCTACCTAATCCCGGTATGAGTGAACCTAGTCCAATTTGCTTCCGATCTAAGCAACCTAATCCCGGAAGCTACACACAAGACTTACTTTCTCAATGAAGAGAATAACACCCTAAGTGAATATATGAATATCCAAAATGCAACATAGAGCAATGGAAACCCTATATGCTTATCTAAGATGATTAATATGCAATTAGAACAATCCTAGATATTAAAAACTAAATGACATGTCAAATAGTTTAGCTAATCAAGATTAAGCACAAAACCTAATTAGCTATCACAATACAACTTCTCAAACATACATCACACTAATCTCAAACTTGTATCCAAAATATATATAATAACATACAAGTAATTAATTGAGATTGCTTGTTAAGAAAAACACAAAATATGTAAGATATTAGTGAAAAGCTTACCAAGCAAAGTATGATGAAGGATCCATGCAAGATGACATCTAGATGATCAAAGATGATGCTAGATGATGATTGATGATCATGAAAAAGTGTTTGAGTGATTAAAAATGAGTTCTTTGTGTATTTTTCTTGTCTTGAAAAATATCCTACGTATGAAGCATGAATATGAACTCTCTTTATTGACCTAAAGTCAAAGTGGCATATATATAGGGGCCATAAGTGAAGTGTGGTCGTTTTGAAAAACGCACCAGAAATTGCTCTGTGCGCTGGTGAGCCTGCGCTGGACGACAGGCGCACGACCAGCGCATAGGTAAAAATTACACAGGCGTTTTACGAACAGTGCTCAGAAGGGCGCACGACCAGTGGCACACCACTGGGTGATTTGCGCTGGTGTGGACCAGCGCACAACCAGCGACAGACCACTGAGCGATCTGTGCTGGTGAGCTGTGCTAGTCTGGCGCTTGACGACCAGCGCATAGCCCACTCCTTTGAACCCCACAAGAAAGCATGCAAGGGGTAAAAAGGTAAAGCAAGATGCATCCTAAAAGCCTAAAATGCTATGACATTATACTCATAAGATGCAATAAAAAAAAACAAGCAAGAAGAGATGTTAATGAACATTAATGCACAACAATAAGAAACACAACATACAAGGAATAAACATATGCATGAGTTGTGAGTGTGTGCAACTATCTCTTCAAGACAAGTAAGCACATAGAAATTTACCTTCGGTGCTTATCAACAATGAGGTCTTCAAAGGGCTTGAGCAATAACAACAATATCTAAGCTACCCTTACAAAGAATCCTCAACATGTGGTTTGTCTGCGAAATGAGCCAATCAACAAATGGGAACCTTACAGGCTATAATCACTAATCTAGGAAAATAGTTTGATAAGGCCAATTTCAGGTTTTTCTGTGAGCAGCGAGGTATCAACCTTCGTTTTGCCTCGTTAGCCCACCCTCAGACTAACGAGCTAGTGGAAGCTACCAACAAGATTATCAAGAAGCTCCTTAAGAAGAAACTCTAACAGAAGAAAGGGAAATGGGTTGAAGAGCTTCCTAATGTTCTCTGGGCATATCGGACTACCAAGAGAACTGTTACTGGAGAAACCCCTTACTCGCTGGCTTTTGGAATAGAGGCAGTATCACCTATCGAGCATAGACTGACATATTTCAGGGTCCAGCATTTCAAGTTAGAAGAAAATGAAATCAAGTTGAGAGCCAGCCTAGACCTTCTCGAGGAGAAGCAAGATAGGGCTGCAAAGCAGGTAGCAGCCTACCAAAGCAAGATAGCTTGATGTTTCAATAGAAAGGTGAAGACTTGTAACTTTAAAGAAGGGGATTTGGTTCTTAGGAAGGTAACCCAGAATACCCGGAAGAGGTCTGATAGGGTACTAGCTCCAAACTAGGAAGGACCCTACCTGATAAAGATAGTGGTTCGAAAGGGGGCTTACAAGTTAGAAAACATGGATGGTTACCTGGTAGACCACACTTGGAATGCCAATCACCTTAAAAGGTTTTACCCTTAGAGTTTGAAGAAGAATTTATCTCGGTTGATATACTTCTAAGTATGTACCCCGATTTATTGCTTTGTATTTACTTCTTGAGAAATTCAATAAAGTCAATTTTGTTCTCCTACATAATTCTCCTGAGTTCACCTTACAAATTTCACCATTTTTGATCACCTCAAGACCAGGAAAGGCCACACGGCATTCCTGCTGCCTTGGTCAGGGTATACCCTCCTCCAGGAAGGATCTGGTGCATAAATGCCAAAGCGGCGTAGCCGCCTACCAGACTCAACATCCTCTAGACTAGGAGAACCTATACAGACTTCCTAAAGCCTCGGACGGGGAATACCCCTCTCTAGGAAAAAACCTGATGCTAAAGTGGCCTTAGTTGCCTACCAGGATAGATCGCCAAAGGATCAAGATACCTTATCAGGATACTTGATACCTTACTTCACCATATCGCCATATCGTCATATCTTCACATGAAAAACCTGGTGCTAAAGTGGCCTTAGTTGCCCACCAGGACAGATCGCCAAAGGATCTAGATACCTTATCAGGATACTTGATTCCCTACGTCTCTATATATACACATAAAATCCTGGTACTAAAGTGGCTTTAATTGCCTACCGGGACAGGACACCAAGGAATCAGGTTACCTTCACAAGATGCCAGATACCTCATCCCACCAGGCATTCAAATAAGGAATTTTCCACTTTCTAGAAGGCCTGCTAGGTAGTCAATCAAGATAAGTCCATCATCAGGATCCCCAATGAAAGGTTCATCAAATTTCCAAACTTACAATGTTCAAATCGAGGTACCCAAGCAACCTTGGCTTCTTACCTGGATTGATTTGTTCTGGTCAAGATGTTTCCATACTTAATCAAATTTACTTAGCCAAAAATACTACCAACTTATACTAAACCTTACAAGGGGACTATCGTCCAAGAATTTCTTCCAGAGGATAATACAAGTATGGATTCCTCCACTACCAACCAAGCAAGGTTAAAGCTAAGCATTTACAATATTCCAAGTAAGTTTTACTTGGGTCACATACAAGCGTATAAGTATCGTCCTATACCGGGATATAAGTTCTACAATTGGGCATATATTGCAAGTAAGACAGTGTGATTGCAAAAAGATGGAAATTTTCATTTAATCAATCAGGGTGCCCAATCCCCTTTTCCGGGCTATAAAGAATATAAAAAAAAGTGAGAATGACAAAAGAAAAAATCATGCATCCTGCTGCTTTGGTCCGGCCTGTTCCTCTTGGCCAGTCCCATCTACCTCCTCGACCACCTTAGCTCCAGCAGCAGCCTAAATTTCTTCAACTACAGGCACACCTGACTCAACAGGAGGATCTGCTGCCTTAATAGGATGGACAGAAGCCTGCCCTGGATTTTCTTGAGCAGAAGGAAGATCATAAGTCTCCACCTCAATAGTATCTCCTAAACCAGTAGCATGCTGATGAGAAGATGGATCCGAGATAGCAGCAGCCTATGAAGGGCCCCCTTGGTCAGGATCAGCATCTAAGAGCGTGGCAGCCTTAGCCATAATATGGTACCGGTCTCGGTCCCAACCAAGGGGGGTTTGTAGGTCAAAAAAAGGAGGAAACGCCTTGGCAAACTCATATGAGGCAATAAAGTATCCATCCATGAAGGAAGAATCCACCCTGGATTCTAAGATACTTACAGAACCTCGTAGAAAACGGTTCTTGTCTAGGAGGACAGCCTTCTCTGCCTTGACTGTTTCCCTCTCAGCCCAACGACATGTCGACTTGATTGTCTCGGTGTCGTAAGCACCCTTCATTCTCTCCAGCTCCACCAAGGTAGCATGCCTTCCGGATTCAGACTCAGAGGCAGCTTGGACCAAGGAAGTAACATTTTCCTCAGCCCGAGCTAGATCGTCCTTGGCCTCCTCCAATTTAGCCTGAAGTGCCAAGTTGGCTTCCTTCGGGGCTGTGACCTGCTGCCCCATAGCCAAGGCGAATTTAAAACCCTGCATAAAGAAAGAAAGAGGATAAGTGCCTTAAAGAAAATTATACCTAACAAGCAAGAAAAGTTAAAGTCCATACGTCAGCAAGCAAGGCAGCCCCTTTGGTAGCTAGGATATCTGTTGGTAGGGAGGACATCGGCTGTAGGCCTCCACCGGGACAAGCAGCAATGAATTTAGCAACAATCTCCTCCTGGCTATAATCTCGTGACCCCGACCAG
This sequence comes from Acer saccharum, assembly GCA_030490815.1. NCBI lineage: Eukaryota > Viridiplantae > Streptophyta > Magnoliopsida > Sapindales > Sapindaceae > Acer > Acer saccharum. The sequence continues at coordinate 27,097,755 of CM059869.1, read as the reverse complement.
GAAGAAAGATCAGGGGAGGGGATAGTGATGTGCCACATTTTGGTTACGTGACAGTTCTATAAACTATCGTAAAATAATGGGCGTGTTTGTTTATCCGCAAGCGCACGGATCGTTACGATCGCATAGCGGCAAGTACGGTTCGTTCCCACGGGGAGTGTGAGGTACCTTTTATCGGTTTTAGTCTTATATGTTATATATACTATTTACACTAATTACAACATATTTACAACATATTTACATGCAAGAAAAGTAAATTGTGAGGATGGCAAGTGAGCAATTAAACTAAGAGGATGGCAAGAAAGCAATTAAACTAAGAAGTTACTTTAACTAATTTACACTATTACAACTAATTAAACTACAATTACACTAAGATGGTTTTAATCTAAATTACACTAACTAACTAACTAATTAAACTAATTACCATCTAATGCAATGATCTTGCAAAAGTGGTAATGAGAGATGGGATGTTGGAATATTAGTGTACAAGTGCAATTATCCAATTAATTAGTTCATTTCTATTAACCTAGGATAGTCTAAAACCTTTAATAAAGACACATACATCAATAGTTATTCATGCATGGTCTAAATTGTATTACATGCTTATGAATTTGTTAATTCAAACAACACATATATGAATTAAAGCTCAATATAGAAAATCAACTCATATCATAGATAATATACAAAGTACACCAAATCCCAACATCAATATTAGTTACATAAAATAACTAAGGTGGTGTAGGTGGTGTGAGTTAAGTTACACTAAACTAAACTAAGCTATACTAAGCTAAACTAAACTATTTGGGTGTAACTTTGGTGCCTTTTGGATATTTTGGGAGGTGTGTTTTAGGTTAGAGAATGATGTATATATATAGGGGACTGTTTTGGGGAGGTTTTGGACGAAATATCTTCCAAGTCGGTCGTCCCGGCGGGTTAAGAACCACTGGCTGGCGAGTCTGTGCCCGCCGTCGAAGCTCGCGGTGAAGAATTTGGAGTCGGCAGCGAGTTCTGACCTTCTGGACCGCGGGTACTTTCCCGCAGCATGAAACTGTTGAGATTTGGGGAGCTTGGACATTCTGGTTCATGGGAGAATGGCTGCTGAACCAAGCTTGAAGGCTTAAACATCCATGGAGGTTTGGAGGACTTGGAGGTGATGGAAACCTTTGCATGGGAGCTTGAAAATAGGTACATCGTGACCGTGAGGCCCGTGGCCGTCGATCTGGGCTGAACGGCACTAGAAAACTAGTCAAAAAAGTGCCATCAATCATCGGGTTGAACGTCGGGTCTGAACCAGTTCGGGTCAAGTCAGGTCTGTCGCGGGTCGGTCTGACCCGGCTGGAGGTAGATGACGCTGTGACGTCATCATCGCGTCATGCTGACGCAAGCACAAGGCCAAAACGACACTGTTTACGCGTGACGTGGCAAGCTGCTGCTGTGCTTTGGTGGCGAATTACAATCAGCCCCCCTGAGCTTTCCCCTATTCATAGAATCTTCATTAAATGTCTCGAATATTGTACTTTTGCCCCTGAATTGTTCAAAATTACACAATTGCCCCAGAACTTCCCTAATTACCTGAAACACTTATTTAATCCATCAAATACCGAATTTTACCCGAGAAACAAGCACAAAAAGATAGGAATAGGGGGCGCTAAATGTGAACATTTGGAGCGCGATCAAACCCCCAAACCTAACTTTTGCTCGTCCTCGAGCAAAACAAAAACTAACAATTAACACTACTAAAACATAAATAAAGCATAAACTAATTAGTCCACTGTCGTGGGAGAAACGATGGCACTTAGCACATGCCACAAGCCTTTTAAACCCCTAGGTGTCCCTAGCAGGAGAAGTGTAGTCTCCTGAGGGTTTACCACTACGATACCCACAAACGTAAAGCTAACAATTAAAAACTAAAATTAAAAACAATTTTGCAAAAACAAAGCCATACAAAATAAGATATACAAGAGTTTGTGCAAATGAGGAATGACGCATGTGAGAACTACTGAGTGAAGGATAACCTAAAGTCATTCAAATTGAATGAAACACATAATGCAAATCCCACACTCAAAATGGTATAGCATCAAATTCAACACACTCAAATGCTTCGGATGTAATTCTCCTCGACTCTAATCCTCACTGGATTTCACTCTGTTTTTCTCTCAGAGTCCTAGGCACACTCTCTATCAAACACATGCGTTTTGGATGTTATGTACATGGAAATCAAATATATAATGCATGCGAGTATCAGAAATAAAGCACATTTTTAGTGAATTGATCTCATGAAGGAATTGAATGCCATGAACGTGTTAGAGCATATTTAAATTTGCATTCCCGAGATAGACTTCCTAAAAGATCAATCGGACTCCCCCTACTTTGTATAGGCCATGGGTGATATGTTGTGTATGGAAATGGTAGAGATAAGGTACGGAAAATTACTAACCAAGTCAAGGTGTTTATACAATACATTTTAGAATTCTAAGCTCTATATAACTTTAACTTTATATTTTCAAACAAGCGTCTAGGCTACAACTTTAATTTCAATTTGTGCTAATTGGTTACTCTAATTTTGAGTAACATTGCATTGAAGTACAAAGGCTTTGAGTGCTCAATTTTAAACACTTAATTTTTTTGAAAGCCTTTCTTTTAGCACAAACATAAAATACGCCTCAGTACATGCTTTTACAACTTTTAGAGCTTATCAATTGAATCTTCTAATTTGTACATCTTAACAAGATTAATAACTTAGGTGAGGCTAAGTGTTTAGGTTAGTGGTTTGTGATGGTGATGTGGTAGGTTTATGTGTTTAGGATAAGTGTTTGGCCATAATTCAACAATGAAGCACACATAATAGGGATACGGATGTGTTTAGGATTATTCGTGAAACACTAACAAAATCCTAATATCATTTCTAGAAGCCCGTCTATCATGGGAATACGAATTCAACATGTTATCCACATTTATGAATGTTCTATGGCAAACAATGCAATTGATACGATGAGATCACAATGAAAAACATGTTCGAAGAATGTTTAAGAATAGAAACTGTTGACGGTGATTTTTGGTGATCACCAAGTCAACGATTCGTTCTTGAATTACTGCAATTTATATTTGAGTATAGTCAAAGATTGTAAAGAAATAACAGGTGATTTACGTGGTAAAACTCCAAAAGATCGGAGAAACATCCACGGGATCGTTGCCTCTAGCAACAAAGCCAAATCCACTATGAATCACGATTACAAGATCAAGAATGATTACAAGCTTTTCAATACGATTCTCTATCTCCTGTTCTACTTTTTTGCGTACCCCCCTGTTTGTGTATAGAGGGGGTATTTATACATGTTGTTTTTAGGGCTTTAAGGTGGCCGCTAGGGTTTGGTATTGTGGTGCCCAAGTCTCAAGCGGTTTTCTAGCCCTAATCAGATTATGTTTCCTCTTTTGGCTGAGTCTGGTTCTAGGCGAGATTCTTTCTCCTTTATTCGCGGGAGAACTGCTTGTTTCCTTGTTAAACTCTAATAGTCCACATCGTTGCTTATCGTGGATGTGCTGGTCGCTGATTATGATTGGCATACGAATGTTGGTGACTGTCTCATTGATTCCCGAGTATGTATGCCCGAGTATGCCCGAATGTGCCCGAGTGAGATTTGCTGCCCGAGTTGATCGTCTTCGTTTGTGGTCGGACTTCTTACTCTTTTTTCCGAGTAGGTTATCGTGGGAGGTTTCTGCTCCATAAGTTGACTTATCTTGACTCTTGCTTTCCTGGCCTTTCGTGCTGATGACGTGTCCTTCACCACTAATTTTTACCTATAACAAAAACAGAATTACCATCAGAAATGAACGCTAAGGCACAAAACTCACGAGTAGTCTCCACTATTAATCCTAACAATCAAGTACAGAGTCTCGTCCACTTAGACACTAAGAGAAAGGGACTAATTTCACATTATGCAAAGCAATCCTAGACTGACAAAAAGTTATCCAGGACTCAGCAACTAACACATGCAAAAAACTCCTCAATGGCACTACTCAAAACATCTCATTCAAACAATTTGTTCAAAGATGGCTTATCGCAAAAATTTCAAAATTTTGACACAAAAACACAAAAACACAATATTTACAACACAAAAATCACAAAAATGAAAAAAATATGACACAAATGTGTCACACCCCCAAACCTAAACTCGATATTGTCCTCAATGTTGAAAACTTGAAGAACATGGACAAGGAATTCATGATTTGGAAATATGAGCACAAAAAATTCTAACATATATATACAACTAAACACACACAAACAAACAAAAATACCATGTGAAAGATGCTTCTAAACATAGAGGAAAATGTTTCGAGAAAACTGTCAACTTTTGAAACTCGAACAACGTCTACTTTTCAATGCATATTTTCAAAGATACTCCATAAAACATGCTCAATTTTTGAGACAAGAATATAGACATGCAAAGGAACACTTTTCATGAATAAAATATTTTAAAATTCAGTTCAGAAAAGTGTAAAAACAGACGTTGAAAACAGGTCACGTGCAAATTTCTGAAAACAGGGCACGTCTATGACCTTCGGTCGAAGAAACACACATAACTTTTAAACCACTGCCCAGAACTTTACGTTCTTTATATCGTTGGAATCGTATCGAAAAAATGATGAATGCAGCATGGGTGTAAAAATTTATTTATTCACCGATTAGTACAGTTTTTAAGAAACATTTGACTCAAAATTTTCGAAACAGGGCATCTTTACAAGGTTTGAAAAACAACAACAAAAATAAAAATAAAAATATAACATAATTATATATATACAATCCTAATATCTACAACTAACATATAAACATATATTTACAATCCTAATTATCCACCACTAATCACATCACAAAAACCAATCCTAATCACTAGGCAACACAATCAATTCACACTCTTAAGCAAGCAATAGATATACTTGAAGTAAAATCTCAAAAGTAGAAGATTGGACCTGAGAATTAGCATTCGTAGGATGGTGTGCTTCGTGGCATGGTGTATTGGTGAATGGTGTGGTGGGCGGGTTTGTGAAGCGGGTTCATTCCCGCGGCACGAAGTCGCGGTGGTTCCTCCAAATGGTACGGTGGCTTTGTGTCTTCTGGCTAGCGGGATTCTTCCCACGGCATGAAGTCGCCGTGAACTCAACGAGTTCCTTCCATCTAGATGGCGGGTTATGTCCCGCGGCATGAAGTCACCTACTTCCTCCAGAGCATTCCGCGGGTTCTGATCTCCTGGACGGCGGGCTTTGTCCCACGGATGTGAAATCGCCGTGAACTCCACAGGTTCCTTCCGTTCGGCTGGCGGGTTATGTCCAGCCGTTGTATCTTGCCAAAGGTTCAAAAGAACCCAGTGGCTTTGTTGGGCAAGCTCATTCCCGCGAACTTGACCCGCGGTAGGTTCTTCTTCTTGATTCCTACCCCTACACACGCAAAAATCACACCAAAAACTATCACAAGCACATGCTATACAAGTAATAAGTAAGGAGTCCAAAAACCCCCAAACCTATCTAATTCTATGCATCTTATAGCATGTTTGCAATATGGTTAGTGGATAATTAAGAGACTCAAGACTAAACACAAAATAACAATACAAATACGAAAATAAAAATAAGACTAAAACTAACAAAATATATGCTGCACGTTTTTATCCCCGACAGTGCCTTAAAGAAAATTATACCTAACAAGCAAGAAAAGTTAAAGTCCATACCTCAGCAAGCAAGGCAGCCCCTTTGGTAGCCAGGATATCTGTTGGTAGGGAGGACATCGGCTGTAGGCCTCCACCGGGACAGGCAGCAATGAATTTAGCAACAATCTCCTCTTAGCTATAATCTCGTGACCCCGACCTGGAAGAAAGATCAGGGGAGGGGATAGTGATGCACCACATTTTGGTTACGTGACAGTTCTATAAACTATCGTAAAATAATGGGCGTGTTTGTTTATCCGCAAGCGCACGGATCGTTACGATCACATAGCGGCAAGTACGGTTCGTTCCCACGGGTAGTGTGAGGTACCTTTTATCGGTTTTAGTCTTATATGTTATATATACTATTTACACTAATTACAACATATTTACATGCAAGAAAAGTAAATTGTGAGGATGGCAAGTGAGCAATTAAACTAAGAGGATGGCAAGAAAGCAATTAAACTAGTTAATAACTACAATTAAACTAAGATGTTACTTTAACTAATTTACACTATTACAACTAATTAAACTACAATTACACTAAGATGGTTTTAATCTAAATTACACTAACTAACTAACTAACTAATTAAACTAATTACCATCTAATGCAATGATCTTGCAAAAGTGGTAATGAGAGATAGGAAGTTGGAAGATTGGTGTACAAGTGCAATTATCCAATTAATTAGTTGATTTCTATTAACCTAGGATAGTCTAAAACCTTTAATAAAGACACATACATCAATAGTTATTCATGCATGGTCTAAATTGTCTTACATGCTTATGAATTTGTTAATTCAAACAACATATATATGAATTAAAGCTCAATATAGAAAATCAACTCATATCATAGATAATATACAAAGTACACCAAATCCCAACATCAATATTAGTTACATAAAATAACTAAGGTGGTGTAGGTGGTGTGAGTTAAGTTACACTAAACTAAACTAAGCTATACTAAGCTAAACTAAACTATTTGGGTGTAACTTTGGTGCCTTTTGGATATTTTAGGAGGTGTGTTTTAGGTTAGAGAATGATGTATATATATAGGGAACTGTTTTGGGGAGGTTTTAGACGAAATATCTTCCAAGTCAGTCGTCCCGGCGGGTTAAGAACCACTGGCCGGCGAGTTTGTGCCCACCGTCGAAGCTCGCGGTGAAGAATTTGGAGTCGGCAGCGAGTTCTGACCTTCTAAACCGCGGGTACTTTCCCGCAGCATGAAACCGCTAAGATTTGGTGAGCTTGGACATTCTGGTTCGCGGGAGAATGGCCGCTGAACCAAGCTTGAAGGCTTGAACATCCATAGAGGTTTAGAGGACTTGGAGGTGATGGAAACCTTTGCATGGGAGCTTGAAAATAGGTCCATCATGACCGTGGGGCTCGTGGCTATTGATCTGGGCTTAACGGCGTCGAAAAACTAGTTAGAAAAGTGCCAAAAATCGTCGGGTTGAACGTCGGATCTGAACCGGTTCGGGTTGGGTCTATCGCGGGTCGGTCTGACCAGGCTGGAGGTAGATGACGCTGTGACGTCATCATTGCATCACGTTGACGCAAGCACAAGGCCAAAACGACACTGTTTACGCGTGACGTGGCCAGCTGCTACTGTGTTTTGGTAGCGAATTACAATCAGCCCCCCTGAGCTTTCCCTTATTCACAGAATCTTCATTAAATGTCCCAAATATTGCACGTTTGCCTCTGAATTGTACAAAATTACACAATTGCCCCAGAACTTCCCTAATTACCTGAAACTCTTATTTAATCCATCAAATACTCGGTTTTACCTGAGAAACAAGCACAAAAAGATAGGAAAAGGGGGAGCTAAATGTGAAAATTTGGAGCGCGATCAGATAGTCTTGGCAGCAGTAGTTCTCTCTTTCTCTACCCTGGCTGGGCACCTGATAGTTACAGTTGGGAGAGGAGGAGGAGGAGGAGAAGCCACAGCAGCAGGCTTGCTAGGAGCAGCAGAAGGAGCCTATTTCAAGATTAAGGCTAGAAAGACCTTGTGTTGGGAAAAATACCGTAGTACACGCAGCGGAAGCGAGACTAAAAATAGATTTAGTAACTTTCAAAATTTTTCCTTTTTATGAACCTTAAACCCTTTAATCAATTAAACATATATATTATCTAACAAAAGAAGAATACCTTTTGTCGCGTGATCCGATTGACTTACGTCGATGGTAATCCGCAAGATCTTCAATCCTAGCACGAACGTGAATCACCTAGGAGCTTGGTCTCCCTTTTCTTTGAATTGCAAACTTGTGAATGGACAAACAAACTTTTCTTTTTCTTTGTTAGTCACAAAAACAATCAAAAGAAAACTAAGATTATTCCGGTCACTTTTGAGTTCTCAATCTAATGATCGAAACTCGCGTGAACCTAAATCGATGTTGTACACACAAGCTTATTGATGAACAAGCAAATAGTGTACCATCAAAGAATAATCTATTCACTCTTTTATGTTTTAGTAGAATAAAATAATGCTCTCTATGAATTAAGAAGAAGAAGAAAATTGTCTCTCAAGCACAATCCCTATAGTGGCCGAATTCTATAAGTCCACATATATAGGTGGCCAAATTTTCTTTCCTTCTTTTTATTAGGGTGGCCGAATTCTACACTAAAAGGGACTAGGGTTGCCGCAATACACAAGCCAAAAAAGAGTTTTTATTGCACCCTAATTCCTATCTAGTTTAAGACTTCAAACCCTAATCCAACTCATAGATCTTTTTATTCTTTTATTTGACTAAATAAAAAGACTTCTTATTTGATTAAATAAATAAAATTAATTATTTATTTTCTTATCAAACAAGTCTTTTAATTTTAGTATACTACTACCAATAGTATTACTCTTAGGAAATATATTTCCTGATCAGAAAAGATTTGTTTCTTAATTAAACAATTAATTAATAAATTAATTAATTCTTATTTAATTAAAACAATGAAACAAAATAATATATTAGGTTAAAAAGCACCTTGCCGCCCCACTTGAATAAATGGGCCTTATATTATTTTTCTTATTTCATTTAATCCATTGGACTTTAAATAAAAAGCCCACATGTGAACCAGACCCATTCTTACTAAAAGAAACAAGCCCACATGTCTTTCATTAATATATTAATATAATTGAGCAGCCCATTAAATAAATAATGTGCAAATTATATTCTTAACATATTAAATGCAATTCTAAATGGACCCATAAATTGGTCCGGTAGAATATATCAAGTTATCCATGCAAGTCCGTGTGGATTGGGGATCTTGGCGGGCTATCTAAATTTAAGCTTCAATAGACATAACCTAATCACAATCAACAAATGATTCACTTAGGTCCGATCCATTAATTTTAACTCATTCCACTAAAGAGCTAAAATTGAACTCTTAAATAAAGACAGAAAAGGAAGATGTTCCTCATTCATACCCTAGACAATCATATTGGAGATAGTGTATCCTCGTGATTAATATCAGTAATCGCCAAGAGTTCATAGACCGCCTATAACTCTCCAAGTTACCATATTTACTCATATGACCACATTTTGAACTTGGATATTTTGACTTGTCCAGAAGCCATGTTTTCAATAGACACTATCGAAAACTCAACGTTGAGATTTAATATCCAATTACTTCAAAACATCCATATGATGATATTATACTCTCATTTAATAAATGGAGCCACGATGTCCATATCTATAAATGAAGTCATCTATCGATTAACAAATGAATATCACCAAACTATCGAGGATAGACTATGCGATATAATCGTACTCATTGATAACTCAAATGATATCACTTGCAACCATAAGTCCATCACTTGTCTCAGGATTAAGATAGACTCTCCGATTGTCCTGATAATGAAAAGACTTTTATCTACTGACGGTTATAGATAAAGTATTTCATTGTGATCCAGCTCAATGCACCCAGTGCACTAGATTCTTTTGCTCGAAGACACTCCGATGATTTTAGACTCATCATATCTCATTTGATCCCACTCAAATGCTAGCAAAAGAAAACTACAACTTTAACAAGATAAAGGTGCCCAACCTTTAACTTAAGTTGTGAACAATATTCAAGACTAACTAAAGAATTGTGTCTACCACATACATATCCAGATGTACAAACAATTCTTCTTTTCTCATAGTCTTTAGACCTTATGATTATTTACTTTGACAATTATAATATTAAACTATAAATGCTATAAGATTTGTTTAGACCAGAAATCACTTTATTAATATGAAAAAGATTGTTAATTACAACATTACACTCTTGCTATTGAGCATAATCCTAACACCTTGGCCTTAGCAGCCCTTGCCAGCATCTCGCCCAAAGACGGACGTGCTGGGATCTTAGTAGAAGGGGAGACTGGAGAATGGGGTGGCAACCCCATCAAAGCAAGAGGAGAAGTTGATGCTGGCGGATGAGACCCGGATGCAACACCAACACTTGGAGGAGAAGGAATGGGAGAACGGGGTGCAAAGGAATCCGGGAATACCGATCCTGAGAAGATGTTAGGAGGGGAGTATCCAAAACTGCAAAAGAGAAGAAGTGTTAGTTAAAAAAAAAAAAAAAAAAAAGAGAGAGAGAGAGAAAATATAAGGGCTAAGTCACCTACCCGGATCAGCGATAGATATTCTCAGATACCTTTCTAGTCAAGCACTTTCAAAGGTGTCGCAAGAGGGGTATTTCATGTTCGTGTAACACCTATCCTGGATCCCCTAGAGAATTCCCCTGGATTCGGCAGAAAGAACGCATGTGCTCCATTTATCTTTTAAGGAGAATTGGGTGGAGACTGGATACTCAGTTCCCCATATATGCACTAAGTGACCCCAATCTCCTTCAACCACTAACCATTCATCCTTCCAGGGCTGGTTGTACTTAATATTCGCCCCGGGTACGACGAACTTCATTTTGTTATTGGGCCTCAAATAAAATTGACCCCGGCGTACCAAGTTTGCTACCTGGTAGATGTAACGGATCTCGTCGAGGCCAGGTTCCCGCAGCAAGTTGTCTTTTTCACACTGCTCTTTCCAGAGCACTAAGAACCCTGTTAAGTTCTTCTAGAACCCGGGTGAGATTTGTAATGGGGCTAGCTCCAAAGCAATGAGCAATCTACGAAAAGAAGGATGAAGGGGAAGCCGGACCCCGCACTCAAAGGCGGCTATATGAATTAGTAGACGGCCTGCAGAAAGGGTATATATGTCATAGCCCCGATACGGAAGAGACAAAGAAATATAATCCGGGATCCTATAAACCCTCCTCAGATAAGCGAAGGTATCAGCTGTACAAACTGAGTCTGGGATAATCCAGCCATCATGAAAAGAGGATAGAGGACCAGTTTGAACCCCTGCTGAGCCGACAGCTGGAATGTTCCCCTCCCCCTCCTCGTCATCAACATCCTCGTCGTCTTCCTCATTAACTATTTGAACCAGGTCTTCGGGTCTATTGCTGAAACCTGACCCGATTCGGGGATTCCCACTAGAACGATGGTGATTTGACAAGGTACTTTCACCGACGACGACACCCCCATCTCGACCCCATTTTTTTTTTCTTTACTAGTCAGGGAACTCTCCTCTAACTCCACCCGTTATATATTCAAGAGGTCGTCAAGGCTATCAGGTGGGTTAGGAGAAGTCGGACAAGGGTTGGAGGAAGTAGGCTGAGGATTTAACAAAGCTAGAGGAGGGTCTGGTGTAGGAAGGTCTGGTGTAGAGAGGTTTGGTGTAGAAGTAGGGAGTTTTGATGGTGAGGCCAATTGCAGTAGAAGAAAAATAGGAAAAGAAGATTCTTGAGGAAGAAAGACTTAAGAGAGAAGAAAGATTGACTCTTGATTTTTTAAAAGTACTAGCGAGCGTGAGTAAGTAAGGGAGAGAGTCGTGTATTTATAGATGGGGATGGACGATTACCGGGATAGAAAAGGAAATTTGACCGGAGACGTGTCGAGGCGATTTCGAGAAAGTCGCGCCAAAACGGCTCATTTAAAATTTGAGAGCAATCATCATCTAGCACGTGGACCATGTGTTAAATGCCATCATATCCAAGGAAAATTTACTCCTTAGCAATGGAAGCCAGCCAGATAAAAGTAAACCAACCGACCAGATAGAAAATCCTTCAAGCGGACTAGAAATCCTGACTCCAACCCTAGCAAGATCCGGTGTTCAAGTCAGAGAGGACTTCTGTTAATCGCCAAAAATGGCAGGGGCCAAAGAAGAATTTTCCATCAACATTGGAGGCTAAATCGAGATAGAAAGACATCATAGAAGCACATCTTGGTACCCCGCCACTATACCAACTAGCCGAATACAACCTTCTACCGTCCCAAACCAAGATCGAGGGTCCCCAGAATCGAAAAGTATCAGAAAACATAGAAGCCGGATCCTAGTACCCCATTACTATCTAGAAATCCCAGTATCCCAATACTCCGGAACATTTATACTAAGATGACGAGAGAAGGAGGCTTAGGTACCTCGATCCTGCCTAAAGCCAGCTGACCAAGCAGTAAGTATTAGATTGAACAGACTACCAAGCATCAAGATAGGACCAGGCACACCAAAGAACCAGCGACGTAGAAAGATAAGCATAAAACGCTGTCGTCCACAATTGTTAGGATTATGCTCAATAGCAAGAGTATAATATTGTAATTGACAATCTTTTCATATTAATAAAGTGATTTATGGTTTAACAAATCTTATAGCATTTATAGTTTAATATTATAATTGTCAAAGTAAATAATCATAAGGTCTAAAGACTATGAGAAAAGAAGAATTGTTCGTACATCTGGATATGTATGAGGAAGACACAATTCTTTAGTTAGTCTTGAATAATGTTCACAACTTAAGTTAAAGGTTGGGCACCTTTACCTTGTTAAAGATGTAGAATTCTTTTGCTAGTATTTGAGTGAGATCAAATGAGTTATGATGAGTCTAAAATCATCGGAGGGTCTTCGAGTAAAAGAATCTAGTGCACTGGGTGCATTGAACTGGATCACAATGAAAAGCTTTATCTAGAACCGTCAATAGATAATAGTCGTTTCATTATCAGGACAATTAGAGAGTCTATCTTAATCCTGAGATAAATGATGGACTTATGGTTGCAAGTGGTATCATTTGAGTTATCAATGAGTACGATTATATAGCATAGTCTATCCTCGATAGTTTGGTGATATTCATTTGTTAATCGATAGAGGACTTCATTTATAGATATGGACATCGTGGCTCCATTTATTAAATGAGAGTATAATATCATCATATGGATGTTTTGAGGTAATTGGATATTAAATCTCAACATTGAGTTTTCGATAGCGACTATTGAAAATATGGCTTCTGGACAAGTCAAAGTATCCAAGTTCAAAACGTGGTCATATGAGTAAATATAGTAACTTGGAGAGTTATAGGCGGTCTATGAACTCTTGGCGATTACTGATATTAATCACGAGGATACACTATCTCCAATATGATTGTCTAGGGTATGAATGAGGAACATCTTCTTATTCTATCTTTATTTAAGAGTTCAATTTTAACTCTTTAGTGGAATGAGTTAAAATTAATGGATCGGACCTAAGTGAATCATTTGTTGATTGTGATTAGGTTATGTCTATTGAAGCTTAAATTTAGATAGCTCGCCGAGATCCCCAATTCACACGGACTTGCATGGATCACTTGATATATTCTACCGGACCAATTTATGGGTCCATCTAGAATTGCATTTAATATATTAAGAATATAATTTGCACATTATTTATTTAATGGGCTGATCAATTATATTAATATATTAATGGAAGGCATGTGGGCTTGTTTCTTTTAGTAAGAATGGGTCTGGTTCACATGTGGGCTTTTTATTTAAAGTCTAATGGATTAAATGAAATAAGAAAATAATATTAGGCCCATATTTAATGGTATGGGTGGCAAGACTAGAAAATAGTCTAAAGATATTATTTTATTTTATTGTTTGATTAAATGGAGATTAATTAATTTATTATTTAATCATTTAATTGAGAATCAAAATCTTTTTCTGATCAGGAAATATGTTTCCTAGGTTAAATGCTATTGGTAGTAGTATACTAAAGATAAAAGACTTATTTGGTAAGAAAATAAATAATAAGGTTTATTTATTTAATCAAATAAGGAAGTCTTTTATTAAGTCAATAAAGAATTAAACACTTATGAGTTGAATTAGGGTTAGGATTCTAAAGTTGATAGAAATTAGGGTAAAGCACAAATCCTCTTTAGTAGAGATTTCGGCCAACCCTAATTAAATCATAAGGAGAATTCGGCCAACCCTAATAGAAAGAGAAGTAGAATTCGGCCACCCTATATAATACACATTATAGGGTTCAGCCACTTACTCCCTCAATTTGATTCACTTGATCAACTTCTTCTTCTTCTAGCTTGAATCATACTCATAGACAAGTGTTTTAATTTTCGGCCAAGACACAAGAGAGAAGAGATTATTCTATTTCGATAGTACACTAATAGATTATACATCAATAGACTTTTGTGTACAACTTCGAATAAAGTTCACGCGAGTTTCGATCATTAGATTGAGAACTCAAACGTGACCGGAATAATCTTTGTAGTCTTTTGGACGTTTTGTGACTAACGATAAGAAAAAAGAGATTTTGTTTATCCATCCTCAGGTACGCAATTCAAAGAAAAGGGAGACCACGCTCCTAGAATCTTGCAGATTACCATCGACGCAAGTCAATCGGATCACGCGACAAAAGGTATTCTACTTTTATTAGTATATATATATATATGTTTAATTAATTTAAAGGGTTAAGGTTCATCAAAGAAAAAATTTTAAAATATACTAAACTCGTTTTTAGTCTCGCTTCCGCCGCGCGACTGTATTTTTTCCCTACAATTAAGTAAAGATTTACGCTCATTCCCGCCATTAAGAAATCTACTTGAATGAGGAGTCAACTCCCACACAAATTGCCAAAGAAGGAATCGCTTGATTCTGGGGATCAAATCCCCCGACAATCTCGTTGATTGCCAAGGAAAGTCCCGTGAATTGCTAAAACCCTAGACCGAAGTTATAGGAGTGCATGGTAAGAAACGAGACCTATATACATCGTATTGTCACACAAGAAAATGACCGCAACCTAAATACTTAACCCTACTAGAGAGTTTTTCCACTTATCGACATGTACGAGAGCCCCATCGCCAACTGAGTCACTTATCCCATCATCATACTTAATAAAATCTTCATTGTTTTCCTATTATGTTTTCGTTATCAATAAAAAGAGAGTTATACGCGTGACCCCTTATTCATGTGAATTTTTCTCCATCACTATCATTTTCTTTTTACAGGTTTTATTAGGAAGCTAAGGGTATCAAACTACGTGATACCTCTTCGGCTGAGATCCACATTGATTCCAATCCTCTTAAATTGTTAATTGGAAAAATCACCCCAAGTGACAATTTTCGGTTAACAAGTTTCTTTCTCTCCACTTGGAGAGTCCTATTTGAAATACAAGTCGAATCCGTCAGAAGCCCGCCAAATAAAGGATCTCTAGATTCCTAGAAGGAAAGGGATGATATTTGAAACTAAATATAGCACGGTGTGTATAAAGCTATCTAGAGGGGGGGTGAATAGATTTTACGCTTTTTACCCAATTTTTTGTGTTAGTCAAAATTACGAATTTACCCTCAAGATAATATAAACAAGCAAGTGTAATATGGTGCGGAAATTAAATCAACACTTGATTTTTACGTGGAAACCCTCACGGGAAAAACCACGGGCTATGTAAGTAAGCCACACTCGAACCTCGAATCCACTAAATGTGCAAACGATTACAACCTAATCCCGGAAGTAATCACACACCTACCTAACCCCGGTATGAGTGAACCTAGTCCAATTTGCTTGTGATCTAAGCAACCTAATCCCGATTGCTACACACAAGACTTACCTTCTCTTGAAGAGAATACAACCCTAAGTGAATATGTGAAAATATCCAAAATGCAACATAGAGCAAGGGAAACCCTATATGCTTATCTAAGATGATTAATATGCAATTAAGAACAATCCTAGATATCAAAACTAAATGACATGTCAAATAGTTAAGCTAATCAATATTAAGCACAAAACCTAATATGCTAGCACAATACAACTTCTCAAACATACATCATACTAATCTCAATTTTGTATCCAAAGCATACAAAATAACAATCAAGTAATTAATTGAGATTGCTAGATAAATTAAACACAAAATATGTAAGATATTAGTGAAAAGCTTACCAAGCAAAGTATGATGAAGATTCCATGCAAGATGACATCTAGATGATCTAAGATGACGCTAGATGATGATTGATGATCATGAAATTGTGTTTGAGTAATTAAAAATGAGTTCTTTGTGTATTTTTCTTCTCTTGAAAAATATCCTAAGTATGAAGCATGAATAAGAACTCTTGTAAGTGACCTAAAATCAAGTTAGCATATATATAGAGGCCATAAGTGAAGTGAGGTCGTTTTGAAATTTCGCCAGAAAAATGCTTTGTGTGCTGGTGGACCTGCGCTGGTGGACCAGCGCTGGACGACAGGCGCTGCCACCAGCGCCAGTCCAGCGGCGCACACCTGGGCGATTGGCGCTGGTGGCTTGCGCTGGTCCACACCAGCGCACGACCAGCGGCGCTCCACTGGGCGTTTTGTGCTGGTGAGCAGCGCTGGTCGACCGGCGCTGGTGGACCAGCACTGGTGGACCAGCGCACAGCCCAATTTTGTTCCCCACAAGCAATCATGCAAGGGGTACAAAGTTAAACTAAAATGCATCCTAAAAGCCTAAATGCTATGATGTTATAAACACAAGATGCAACTATAAAAACAAGCAAGAAGAGATGTAAATAAGCATTGATACACAACAAAAAGAAACACAACATACAAAGATTAAACATATGCATGAGTTGTGAGTGTGTGCAACTATCTCTTCAAGACAAGTAAGCACTTAGAATATTACCTTTGGTGCTTGTCAATAATGAGGTCTTCAAAGGGCCTAATGCACTAACAACAACATCTAAACTACCCTTACAAAGAATCCCCAATTATGGTTTGATCACGAAATAAGCCAATTAAAAACAACGGGAATCCTTCCAATCTCCCCCTTTGGCTATTTCGTGACAAAACCATCACTCACATTGATTCCTCACAAAAAAAATAGAAACTACGGGATTACAATAATATTCTACATTACAAAGAGATAAGAGAATGCAACTTGAAGTCTTCAATCCTCTTGTAGAATAATCAATCCCTGAAAAGAGTTTCTAACATTTCCAATTCAAGTAAAGTGTGAGATTAATCATGTGAGAACAATACCAAGCATTTGCATTTTTAGAATTTAGGCACAATATTACCAAATGTATGCAATGAATGATAAATGCAATGCTCCCCCTCAAAGGGTTACTCCCCCTCAATGTATGTTCTCCCAAAATGCACAAATAGCTCCTATATTTTGCAACTCCCCTTACCATATCCTACTCCCCCTTTTTGTCATGATATAGGCAAAGGAGTAGTCCCCAACCGGGTCACTCAAAGCAACGAGAGATAGAAGCATGCAAGATATGCATATACATATAAGTCACTTTATGCACTTCAATTAATTTGAGAGAAACAAGGAGATTTATTTGAGAAAATGTGTGAATCCAACATGCTTTGCATACAAGACATATAGCATTCAAGTCCAAAATACAAAGGTATTTGGCAAAGCAAATGACAAAGGTTTCTAATAAGAATTCAAACCAATTTCACCAATGTCATGGGAAAAGCAAGGATATAGATATTATTGATTTCAATTTAAGAGTAACTATATCCAACTTTATAAGCGAAACATGGCATGAGTGACTTTGCACCCTATTAGATTTTTCCGGATAAGATATCTGTATGATAGTAACCATGTTCAACTAATAAAGAAAGAGAGACATTTGGAATGTAAATTCCTTTGAACGGATACAAAATCCTTTATTCATTTTGAGTCTCATTAGCTTTCACACAAGTTTTGCATTTTTAAGAATATGCAATCATCAATTCATGCTTTTCATGTGAGCATGTTGTATGAATTTCATGCTTTTTCATTTAGCATTAGCATGTTATTTAAGAAACATCATGTCATGGAGATAACTATAGGTCATTCACATCATACTTCCTATGTAAATCTCCTAGTCCAAAAATGCATGTTTGAACATAAATATGACATGGATTGTAAAACAAGCAAGGTTCACACTTATAGAATTTGAAAGCATATATACATATGTACAACCAAGCTTACTCAAGCAATCAAAAGAAGAGGCATAAGATATTTCAATTTTTTTTTTTTTTTTGCAAGTTACAAGAATGCAAAATAGCTCTCTTTGCTTGAGTTCCCCATTTGGGGTCAATCATAGAACATCACTCCACAAGACATATCCCAATAGATCTACTAAGAGTTTTAAATCGAGTAGCATCTAAGGGTTTAGTAAATAAGTCCGCAAGTTGATCATTAGTACCTACATGTTCAAGTACTATGCATTTATTTTCAACAAGCTCTCTAATGAAGTGATGGCGGATGTCAATATGCTTAGTTCTAGAATGTTGTACCGGATTCTTGGAAATATTAATAGCACTCATGTTATCACAAAAGAGAGTGAGAGTACCTTGATTGAATCCGTAGTCTACTAGCATTTGCTTCATCCATAGGAGTTGTGTGCATCCACTCCCTGCGGCTATGTACTCGGCCTCGGCCGTGGACAAGGAAATCGAGTTTTGCTTCTTGCAAAACCAAGACACCAAGTTGTTGCCTAGAAAGAAGCAACCGCCCAATGTGCTCTTCCTATCATCACAATTTCCTGCCCAATCCGCATCACTAAAGCCTACAAGACTAACATTAGTGTCAAAAGAGTACCAAATCCCATAGTTGGATGTCCCATTCACATAGCAAATGATCCTCTTCACGGAAGAGAGGTGGGACTCCTTAGGATCCGCTTGGTACCTAGCACACACACCCACACTAAAAGATATATCGGGCCTACTTGCGGTCAAATAAAGCAAGCTACCTATCATGCCCCGATATAGAGTTTGTTCCACACTTTTACCACTAGCATCCTTGCTTAGCTTCAAAGTGGTACTCATGGGTGTATCACAATGTTTGGCTTTCTATAAACCAAACTTCTTCACTAGGTTCTTAGCATATTTGGCTTGGGTTATGAAAATCCCATCATGCATTTGCCTAATTTGCAAACCTAGGAAATAACTAAGCTCACCAACAAGACTCATCTCAAATTCAAGAGACATAACATCAACAAATTGTTGGACTTTGGTGTTGTTGGTGGAGCCAAACACTATGCCATCAACATATATTTGAGCAATGAAAAGCTCATCATTGTCTCTCTTGATGAATAGTGTCTTGTCAACACTACCTCTTGTGTAGTTGTTGTCAACAAGGAATTGAGTGAGGCGCTCATACCAAGCCCTCGGTGCTTGTTTCAACCCATAAAGTGCCTTCTTGAGGCGATAAACATGATTAGGGTGGTGTGCATCCACAAACCCCTTAGGTTGTTCAACAAACACTTCCTCTTGCAAGAAGCCATTGAGGAAGGCACTCTTGACATCCATTTGGTGCAATTTGAACTTGTGCACACATGAGATGGACAAGAGAAGCCTAATGGACTCTAAGCGGGCAACGGGAGCAAAAGTCTCCTCAAAGTCGATACCCTCAATTTGAGAGTACCCTTGTGCTACAAGTCTAGCCTTGTTCCGCACTATGTTGCAATCCTCATCGGATTTGTTTCTAAATATCCATTTAGTGCCTATGACATTAGTGGTCTTAGGCCTAGGAACTAGAGTCCAAACCTCATTCCTTTCGAATTGGTTTAGCTCTTCTTGCATGGCAAGAACCTAAAATTCATCATTTAAGGCTTCTTCAACCTTTTTGGGTTCAATTTGAGAGGTGTAGCATGTATAGCTAATAAGATTAGCAAGTTGACGTCTAGTCCTAACACCCTCATTTACCTCTCCAATGATATCTTCTTTATCATGGAGTTTCCTAACCCATGGAGCGGGTTCTTTAGAGTCCAAGAGAGGAACTCTATCAATAGGTTGTGTGTCATTATTGTTGACATTAGATGTCCCAACATTAGGTGACACCACAACCTCCTCCAAAGGAGAACCATCACTAAAAATAACCTCCTCCTCATGATCATTTGACTTGAGCCTAGTATCATCAAATACAACATTGGATGATTCCATAACACTTAGAGTCTTTAAATTGAAAACTCTATAGGCTCTACTATTTAAGGCATAGCCAATAAAAATACCCTCATCACTCTTAGCATCGAATTTGCCAAGTTGATCACGGTCATTCAAAATGTAGCATTTGCTTCCAAAAGTGTGGAAGTAGCTAACATTTGGCCTCTTGCCTTTCCATAACTCATAGGAGGTGTTTCTAGTACCGGGCTTTAGGAACACTCTATTTCCTATATAGCAAGCCGTGTTGATGGCTTCGGCCCATAGGTTCCTAGGGACATTGTTGCTAAGCAACATCACACGGGCCATCTCTTGGAGGACCCTATTTTTCCTCTCAACAACTCCATTTTGTTGAGGTGTCCTAGGAGCAGAAAATTCATGGGAGATGCCTAAACCATTACAAAAGGTTTCAAAGGTGGCATTCTCAAATTCCCTCCCATGGTCACTTCTAATCTGTTTAATGCTTTTAATATTAGAGTTCATTTTATTTTGAATTTTATTACAAAGCATTTTAAACTTATCAAAAGTTTCAGATTTTTCTCTAAGAAAATATGTCCATGTGAACCTAGAGAAATCATCAACACAAACAAAAATGTATCTCTTTCCACCCAAACTTTCGGTTTGCATGGGACCCATGAGGTCCATGTGGAGAAGCTCAAGTGGCTCCTTGGTGGTGAGATACTTACCCTTTTTGTGCATGCTTTTAGTTTGCTTTCCTTGTTGGCAAGGTCCACAAATACCATTGGCTTTCTTCCCAAGCTTAGGGAGGCCACGCACACAATTGAACTTTCCAAGGGTCCGTATATCCCTAAAGTTCATGTGGCCAAGTCTTTCATGCCACACCTCAATTTGCTCATCCATGGACACATGATTAGATACAATTCTAGCTTCAAGACAATAACAATTGTCGCTAGATCTCATGCCCTTCAACAAGGTTTGTCCATCGGGTTTAAGGATAGAGCAATAATCTTTAGAAAACAAGACGGAATATCCTTCATCACTAAGATGTGAAATGCTAATTAAATTGGCTTTCAAGCCATCAACAAATAAAGCATTGGATAAGGAGGGTAATCCGGGAACGAAAATGGTTCCTTTCCCTACAACATTTCTTTTGGATCCATCACCAAAAGTGACATTTCCACCTTCCTCCATAACAAGAGTCTCGAAGAAACTCTTGTTTCCCGTCATGTGCCTAGAGCACCCACTATCCAAGTACCAAAAATTAGAAGAATTTGCCTTCAAGGCTATTTGTGCAACATGGCAAACATTTTCATTCTTTCTAATCCACTTAGCAACAATTTTAGCTTTCTTAGTGGTCTTTGGTACATGTGCTCTATTATTTCTAGGATCATGCAAATCAAAATTTTCATTCCTAGAAACATGCATCTTGGCTCTATTCTTTCTCTTTTCAATCATTCTTTGTTTTCTACACATTTTAATATATTGAAAGCAATTTGGTCTAATATGACCATCACAACCACAAAAGTGACAAATAGGGATGAAAAAAGGAATCATACCTCGCCTTTGAGCACGTCCATGTCTTTGTGGATAAGTGGGTTCAATCCATCTTCGTTGTTGAACCGGTCTTGGTTGCTTCCAAGCTTGAGGTTGCATGATTGGTCTCTTTCCTTTGTGAGCCAATTTGGGAGGAGTGTTGACTTGAGGAACCTTAGGAGGTTGAGCTTGAGATTTCCTTCTTGGCCCCATTTTCACTTGTGCATTGGAACATTGTCCTACTTCTAACTTTTTTCTAGGAGGTTGCACAAATGAAATTTCTTCGTTCTTCAAGCTCTTGACAAACACTGTCTTGTTAGAGGTTGAGACTTTCTTGCCATCTTCATACCCAAGACCTCTCTTGTCACTTGGACTCTTACCAACACCAAGTAAATGATCAAGCTTCTTGGTGCTAGAATCTATCCTAGCCAAGGACCCTTTAACTTCAACAAGTTCCCTCTTCAAGCCTTCTTCACTTCTCTTGGATAAGTCTAACTCCTCAATTAACTTATCCTCTCTCCTCTTCAATCTTTCCACTTGTTCACTTAAGTGGTCATTGTGAGCCGAAAGTTCAAGGTTTTCTTCTCTCAACCTCTCAATCTTTCTTGTGCTTTTAAGTGCTAAATCATTGAACTCGGCATGGTATTTAGCAAGCACCTTTTGCTCCACAAAATTCTTTTTGGAACTAGAAGAGGAGTCACTTTCTTCTTCACTAGAGTCAATTTCCTCTTGACTCAAATCCTCCTTTTCATTAGCACTTTTGCTCTTGTGAGAAGAGGCAAAAGCTAGGAAGTTAGCCATGAGCTCTTCTTCACTTGAAGACTCATCTTCCTCATTGGAGTCATCACTACTCCCACTCCAAGTGGCGACCATCACTTTGCCCTTCTTCTTTTCATTGTAATTCGCACATTCGGGGGCAAAGTGACCAATCCCACCACACTCAAAGCATTGGACCCCTTTCCTTTCGGTCCTCTCTTGTCTACTTGAAGGAACTCTTTTTCTTCAAGTCTTGTCCTCTTGACCCAAATCCCTTCTTCTTCTTGAACCCCATAACCTTGTTAATCCTTTTCACAAATAAGGCAAGGTCTTCATCCGAATCATGCTTTGGCTCTTTTACATCCTTAGATGCTTTCAAAGCTATTCCTTTAGACTTCTTAGGAGGAGTAGTGGTGCTAGGAACCTCCCTAGACTCATATGCAAGGAGACGCCCAATTACCTCACTTGGCTTCATATCCATGTAGCCACTATTTTCTTCTATGGCCGTCACCTCTGATTCAAACCTATCGGGGAGAGATCTCATAATTTTTTGCTTGACTCTCCTATCCGAATACGGGTCTCCGAGTTGATGGCTTTGATTTACTATGTCCATCAATTTGATTTCGAAGTCATTGAAGCATTCATCCTCTCCCATCCTAAGTAACTCAAATTGAGTTTGGAGGACTTGAAGCTTGGACTCCTTCACCACCTCGGTTCCCTCATGTGCAACTTGAAGGATGTCCCATGCCACTTTGGCAATCTGAGTATTCTGAATAAGCTTGTACTGATTCTCATCCATTGCACACATAATGGCATGCATCGCCTTCCTATTCCACTTTGAAGCCTCAAACTCTTGCGCGTTCCATTGCGCCTTAGGCTTCAAAACATCTTCTCCTCCACCCGTGGGAGTCATCATAGGAAGATCATATCCGTCTTCCACCGCCATCTATGCACGGTCATGAATTTGGCATATGTAGGATTCCATCTTCCCTTTCCATTGGGAATAGTTCAAACCGGTAAGAAGTGGAGGCCTTGTGCTAGAAGCTCCTTCGTGGCCACCACCATTTCCACCGTTTCCACTCATAGTGTTTATGAATGAATGAAATGAATGCAAATGTATGAATGATCAAAAATCACACAAAATGCAAAACACACCAAAATAAGTAAGGATCACCTATGTATGTCTAGGAACCCGCTCTGATACCAATTGAAACTAAATATAGCACGGTGTGTATAAAGCTATCTAGAGGGGGGGTGAATAGATTTTACGCTTTTTACCCAATTTTTCGTGTTAGTCAAAATTACGAATTTACCCTCAAGATAATATAAACAAGCAAGTGTAATATGGTGCGGAAATTAAATCAACACTTGATTTTTACGTGGAAACCCTCACGGGAAAAACCACGGGCTATGTAAGTAAGCCACACTCGAACCTCGAATCCACTAAATGTGCAAACGATTACAACCTAATCCCGGAAGTAATCACACACCTACCTAATCCCGGTATGAGTGAACCTAGTCCAATTTGCTTGTGATCTAAGCAACCTAATCCCGATTGCTACACACAAGACTTACCTTCTCTTGAAGAGAATACAACCCTAAGTGAATATGTGAAAATATCCAAAATGCAACATAGAGCAAGGGAAATCCTATATGCTTATCTAAGATGATTAATATGCAATTAAGAACAATCCTAGATATCAAAACTAAATGACATGTCAAATAGTTAAGCTAATCAATATTAAGCACAAAACCTAATATGCTAGCACAATACAACTTCTCAAACATACATCATACTAATCTCAATTTTGTATCCAAAGCATACAAAATAACAATCAAGTAATTAATTGAGATTGCTAGATAAATTAAACACAAAATATGTAAGATATTAGTGAAAAGCTTACCAAGCAAAGTATGATGAAGATTCCATGCAAGATGACATCTAGATGATCTAAGATGATGCTAGATGATGATTGATGATCATGAAATTGTGTTTGAGTAATTAAAAATGAGTTCTTTGTGTATTTTTCTTCTCTTGAAAAATATCCTAAGTATGAAGCATGAATAAGAACTCTTGTAAGTGACCTAAAATCAAGTTAGCATATATATAGAGGCCATAAGTGAAGTGAGGTCATTTTGAAATTTCGCCAGAAAAATGCTCTGTGCGCTGGTGGACCTGCGTTGGTGGACCAGCGCAGGACCAGCGCACAAGCCAATTTTGGCTTGAGCGCTGGACGACAGGCGCTGCCACCAGCGCCAGTCCAGCGGCGCACACCTGGGCGATTGGCGCTGGTGGCTTGCGCTGGTCCACACCAGCGCACGACCAGCGGCGCTCCACTGGGCGTTTTACGCCGGTGAGCGGCGCTGGTCGACCGGCACTGGTGGACCAGCGCACAGCCCAATTTTGTACCCCACAAGCAATCATGCAAGGGGTACAAAGTTAAACTAAAATGCATCCTAAAAGCTTAAATGCTATGATGTTATAAACACAAGATGCAATCATAAAAACAAGCAAGAAGAGATGTAAATAAGCATTGATGCACAACAAAAAGAAACACAACATACAAAGATTAAACATATGCATGAGTTGTGAATGTGTGCAACTATCTCTTCAAGACAAATAAGCACTTAGAATATTACCTTTGGTGCTTGTCAATAATGAGGTCTTCAAAGGGCCTAATGCACTAACAACAACATCTAAACTACCCTTACAAAGAATCCCCAATTATGGTTTGATCACGAAATAAGCCAATTAAAAACAACGGGAATCCTTACAATATTCTCGTCAATCACCATGGAATGCTCTAAAAAACTCTAGGTCACAAGACCGAATTCAAAGGAGTGCATGGCAAGAAACGAGACCTATATATACATCGCATTATCACACAAAAAGGGGATCGCAATGTTAGGATTATGCTCAATAGCAAGAGTGTAATGTTGTAATTGACAATCTTTTTTATATTAATAAAGTGGTTTCTGGTTTAACAAATCCTATAGCATTTATAGTTTAATATTATAATTGTCAAAAGTAAATAATCATAAGGTCTAAAGACTATGAGAAAAGAAGAATTGTTCGTACATCTGGATATGTATGAGGTAGACACAATTCTTTAGTTAGTCTTGAATAATGTTCACAACTTAAGTTAAAGGTTGGGCACATTTATCTTGTTAAAGTTGTAGAATTTTTTTGCTAGCATTTGAGTGGGATCAAATGAGATATGATGAGTCTAAAATCATCGGAGTATCTTCGAGTAAAAGAATCTAGTGCACTGGGTGCATTGAACTGGATCACAATGAAAAGCTTTATCTAGAACCGTCAATAGATAATAGTCTTTTCATTATCAGGACAATCGGAAAGTCTATCTTAATCCTAAGATAAATGATGGACTTATGGTTGCAAGTGATATCATTTGAGTTATCAATGAGTACGATTATATAGCATAGTCTATCCTCGATAGTTTGGTGATATTCATTTGTTAATCGATAGAGGACTTCATTTATAGATATGGACATCGTGGCTCCATTTATTAAATGAGAGTATAATATCATCATATGGATGTTTTGAGGTAATTGGATATTAAATCTCAACGTTGAGTTTTCGATAGTGTCTATTGAAAACATAGCTTCTGGACAAGTCAAAATATCCAAGTTCAAAACGTGGTCATATGAGTAAATATGGTAACTTGGAGAGTTATAGGCGGTTTATGAACTCTTGGCGATTACTGATATTAATCACGAGGATACACTATCTCCAACATGATTGTCTAGGGTATGAATGAGGAACATCTTCTTATTCTATCTTTATTTAAGAGTTCAATTTTAGCTCTTTAGTGGAATGAGTTAAAATTAATGGATCGGACCTAAATGAATCATTTATTGATTGTGATTAGGTTATGTCTATTGAAGCTTAAATTTAGATAGCCCGCCAAGATTCTCAATCCACACAGACTTGCATGGATCACTTGATATATTCTACCGGACCAATTTATGGGTCCATCTAGAATTGCATTTAATATATTAAGAATATAATTTGCACATTATTTATTTAATGGGCTGCTCAATTATATTAATATATTAATGAAAGACATGTGGGCTTGTTTCTTTTAATAAGATTGGGTCTGGTTCACATGTGGGCTTTTTATTTAAAGTCCAATGGATTAAATGAAATAAGAAAATAATATATGGCCCATTTTATTCAAGTGGGGCGGCAAGGTTAAAATATTAGCCTAATATATTATTTTGTTTCATTGTTTGATTAAATGAGAATTAATTAATTTATTAATCAATTATTTAATTAAGAAACAAAATCTTTTTCTGATTAGGAAATATGTTTCCTAGAGGTATACTATATGTATATTAAAAATAAAAGACTTGTTTGGTAAGAAAATAAATAATTAAGTTTATTTATTTAATCAAATAAGAAGTCTTTTTATTTTAGTCAATAATAGAATAAAAATACTTATGAGTTGGATTAGGGTTAGAAGTCTAAAGTTGATGTGTATTAGGATGAAACACAAATCCTATTTTGTAAAGGAATTGGGCAACCCTAATTAGACCACATGAAGATTTCGGCCAACCCTAAAGGAAAAGGAGAAGAAATTTCGGCCACCCTATATAACACATGTTATAGAATTCAGCCACCCCACTGGTTCACTGAATCAATTTTTCTTCTTCTTCTCAACTCAAAGAAAGTGTTTGATTATTCTACCAAGACATAAAAGAGAGAAGAGATTATTCTTTTGATGGTACACTAATTGCTTGTTCATCAATAAGCTTGTGTGTACAACATCGAACTAGGTTCACACAAGTTTCGATCATTAGATTGAGAACTCAAAAGTGACCGGAATCATCTTTGTATTCTTTTGATTGTTTTGTGACTAACAAAAGAAAAAGAAAAGTTTGTTTGTCCATTCTCAGGTTTGCAATTCAAAGAAAAGGGAGACCACGCTCCTAGGTGATTCACGTTCGTGCTAGGATTGAAGATCTTGCGGATTACCATCGACGTAAGTCAATCGGATCACGCGACAAAAGGTATTCTACTTTTGTTACTTGATATGTATAGTTAATTAATTAAAGGGTTAAGGTTCATAAAAAGGAAAAATTTTAAAACATACTAAATCTAATTTTTAGTCTCACTTCTGCTGCGTGTACTACGGTATTTTTCCCTACACGCAACCTGAATGCTTAACCCTACTTTTTGCTTTCCACTTATCGATAGATATGAGAGCTCCATCGCCATTGCCAACTGAGTGTTTTTATCCCTTTACCATAGCTATTTATAATCCCCACTGTATTCCTATCATGCTTTATAATCAATAGAGAAGGGTTGTACGTGATACCATTATTGCATTAATATTTTGTCCATCATTATCACTATTTTTCACAGGTTCTACTAGGAAGTCAAGGGTATCAAACTACTTGATACCTCTCCGACTGAAGTCTACCTTGATTTTAGTCATATTAAATTGTTAATTGGAAAAATCACCCCAGTGACAATTTTCGGTTAATAGGTGTAATTGCAGATATATGGAATTTTTGTCTAAAATTACATGAACATCCCATGCCATTATTATCAAACCGTTAGTACTTTATGGTTGAAGGGTAAAATAGTCTTTTGACCTATTAATAATATAAAATCACTATTATTTAATGTGTTTATACAACAAATGAAAAATGAATGGAGGAGATTCTAGATTAAATGATAATTGATAAAAAATTAAAAATCAAATCACATTTTTTTTTTTGATAGAAAAGCAAATTACAGATTCAAAGTCCACTTACATTTTTCTTCTCTTTCTCTTTCATTTTTATTCCACCTTCTCTTTCTTGTATAGTTTTGGGGCCTCTTCGGTAGAAAAAAAAAAATTGTTTGTTTTTGTTTTTGTTTTTCGAAAACGATTTTGAATTCACGTTCATTAACCGTTTTTCATTTTGTTTTCAAAAAACAAAAACCAATGTTAAAATTGAAAAATATGGAAAACATGCTTTCCCTATTTTTCTTTTCTTTTTTTTTAAAAAAAAATTTCACAATAATGGTTTTTTTTTTTTTTTTCTCCTTGAAATTCTTCTTCTTCTTATTTAGTTCTTCTCTCTTCGTCTCCTTTTTTTTTATTTATTAAAAGACACAAAATCGATCATATCTTTCATTAGAAAGAACAAAAATAAAAGTTAATATTACATCTAATTATAAGACAATGATGATTACATCAAAATCTAACGGGAGTAGGATCCTAGCAGCTCAAATCCATAACTTTTTTAATTGAATCATCTGTTTTCTTCATTTTATTACACCCAATATTCTCTTCAAAACCTTCCTTGAAGAAGAAGAAGAGACATTTTTGGCCTGACTACATATCTTAAATTGTTCTTGGTATGCTAGTGCAAAGATCTCATAGTGCAATTCCATCTGCAGATTTCTTGATCTTTTAGTGCCTCCACATACCCAATACTCGCTGCCAAAATCCAAACTTTTGTTGCTGTTGCATTCATGGCTCCTCTCTCTTCAACTTTTCTTAAAAATCAAAACTTACATCTTTCAGTATATGCTACCAAACGCGTTTTCAGATTTCGAAACTGAAACTAAAAACACTGTTTTCATTTTCATTTTTATTTTCAAAAAACAACAAATGAAAAACACTTACATGACGCACCCTTATTTTCTCACAAATCACACATTTTTATTTTTATTTTTGATAGAAAAACAAATCACAGTGTACTTTCATTTTTCTTCCAGTTTCTCTTGTATTTTCTCATCAATCAAGCTAACTCCATTTTCTCAACCAAACAAACTTCAATTATCTCACTAAACAGCATCTAAAGCAAAAGCAAAAAAAAAAAAAAAAAAAAAAAACCCCTTCAAAATCCACTGTGGATAGCTTCCCCAAGAGTCATTGATCTCCTCTAGTAGGAGGAGAAGATGCAGATCTCCTCAGTTTGGAAGAGATTTGCGTTGGATCTCTTTTGTTTGGAGGATATTGATTCCAATCGGAGGAGATGAATGTCAATGAACTGGAAAAGGTAAGCTCACCAACCGGGGGGGGGGGGGGGGGGGGGGGTGGGTGGGGTGGTCATCTTTTTCAGTTTGTTGAAATGAGTAAAGCTAAGAGAGAGTAAAAGAAATGTAGAGATTGGGCAATGAAATGAAACAAAAACATACCCGAATAAGATTTGTTTTTTATTGAATATTTTATTTTTTAAAAATTATATTGTTTAATTGAATGTTGTGATGATAAAATAATAATTAGGGGCATTTTTGACTTTTTGGACCAACACAAAAGTCAAAGGTTAAAACTAATTGTTGACCACTAATGATAGAAGATGTTTGTGTAATTTTAAATAGAAGTTCAATATTGCTGCAATTAGACCTAAACTCATGGTATGTTTGTGCAATTTACCCTTTAATATTACATATCCGTTATCATACGCACTTGCAAAGCATCCAAGTACGTAGTTAAATGATATTGAAACAAGTGAAAGATTGATAATCCTGTTTTTTTTAGAAGAAGAAGATTTACATGAAAGATTCATCCTTGTCTATCTCTAGTCCAAAAATGTCACAATTTAGCACACGTTCAATATTCTAATCCATCTCAAATTCCGAGTTACTCTTAATAGATGTCACCCCCAGGCCCCAACTTAACCCAAGAGACAACCCACCGACTTCACCACTTAATGTTAGCCACAAGCAACCAATGCTTCTTCTATAATATCAGCACCTTGCCACCTTTATATATTTCCTTTACTACTACAATTGATCTTATCTCTATCAATCCATACATTTCCCAAATTCCATGTCATCAAAACTAAAAAATATATATAAAAAAAATTAAAAAAAAGAAAAAGAAAATTACATTTGAATACAAGATTCTGTGTGAACCCTGTGCAAGGAAGTCAGTTCCTTGTTTACAGAAAGGGTTCAAACATCTTATACAACAACATTATAGTCTGCAGGAAGGACTCTTCTTCAACCCCTGCTTTTATGTCCAACCAATTTACCAACTTCGCTCACTCATACCTGCAACACAATCCATATAATTTCAGAATCCGTAGACAAAATATTTATTACAGCAAATGCTTAGAGAGACAAAATAAGTTTCTTTTGTTTCCAACTCTACAACAAATGAAGTTCTTCAATAGCTATGATATCAATTATGAGGATGTGGCCACAGCAGTTGGGTTGCTCCCCAGTCCCCACTCCTAGTTTCCAATACACTCATTTTGAAAAAACTTTGGCTTTCAACAGACATTTGCTTGCGAATAATTTTTCTGTAATGTTTTACAAAAGTTTTGACATTTTCATGTTTCGCATTATTCACAGTCCATCTCCCAAATATTCCAAATAACTACACCCCAACATCAAGACAACTTTAAAGCAAGAATCCACACTAAATAAAATATAGCTAAATGTCAGCAAGTCTGCTGAACCTAATCCCTAAGTTCCTCTGCATCACTCCAAGAATTAATACACAGTAATAGCAAAACTAAATTTAGATATACAAGCTTTCAAAAAATCAACATGGCAATTTGCACCTAACAGTGACTATAATAACAGCAAGTATATTAAATTTAGAGTAAATCATGTATCAAATCCCATCTGTTTTACTACTCCCATCAGATTATACAGCTTAAAGCTCAGAGTCTCAGATAGAGGGCTTACATCTAAACATCGCTTCTATACTCAAACTCAACATCCCACCTTCGGCCATCTAAATAGCAATATACTCATTCTGGAAGTAGAAATTACATATCACAAAGCACAAAGCATGCATATTATAGCTACCTATTAGGCAATCTCCAAACATCACTGACCTCTATTCTCACAAAAAAAAAAAAAAAAAAAAAAAAAAAAAAAAAAAAAAAAAAAAAAAAAAAAAAGGAAAAACCATCAGTGATCTCCAACATCAACATATATGATGTCCCTCTCACAATCTAGGATCCCCTCTCTATTCTCAGCAACTACTTATAAACATCTAAAACACAACTTCAAAACTCAGCACAACTACTTAAAATCCCTAGTGTTTTTCTTTTCAGCAAGAACCATGGTACTTTTGGAGGGGAAAGACATGAACTTTTGTGGCATTGTATTGTTGATGGCATTATCCTGTTTTATTTGGATTGAGAGGAATCAAAAAAAATTGAGGACTCTTGTAGGGAGAAGCCGAGAAGGTGGATTTTTTTGTGGGATAAAGCTCAACTTCGGGAACTTCATTGGGTTTAGGTTTCAAGTGAATTTAGAGGGATACCAATTTTCTACATCCATTCAAATTGGGAGGTTGCTACTCTTTGATTAGTGTATTTTATAACTTCTTCCCTTATTTTGTTAGTGTTCATTTTCTCAGCTGATGGATGGACTGCTTGCTCTCTAAATTATGAAAGTTTGTATCCATTTCTTTTATTAACAAGATATATTCTTTCATAAAAAATAAAAAAAGTAATAAAAGTCTCCTCAACATTAGAAGACTTCTTCCATAAAAATTCACCTCACTAGCTCAGGAATAACACGACAACACCTCTAATCCATAAGCCACAGTTTCTACAATCCCTTGGAAGCATAAGTAATTACTAATTAGATGGTAGTGTCGGAATAGTGTATTTCATACACTACAAAACAAAGGATTGAGAACGGAAGTCAACTCACTTACTTTTTTTACTCCTCGGATGACGCATCATAAAGTTGCAAGTTCCCAAACTTCTTTAGTCATATCAAGAAATTCAACATTACCATCTTCAAACATGACCTACAAAAAAGAAAAAACCATTGATGATCATTGTGCTCGTATTATTTGCAGTA
The DNA here is from genome assembly GCA_030490815.1 of Acer saccharum. Classification (NCBI taxonomy): domain Eukaryota; kingdom Viridiplantae; phylum Streptophyta; class Magnoliopsida; order Sapindales; family Sapindaceae; genus Acer; species Acer saccharum. Next base: position 27,065,826 of record CM059869.1, on the reverse strand, counting down.
AAGCTAGATGAAAGGCTCTCTTACTGCGAGTTTTCCGGTATACTTATCAAACCGCTTAATAATCCCAAAAGTCCTGGAAAATTTGAACCACAAGAAAAATATTCTGCTTAATAATCATATACAAAAGATATGATAACTCATAACTCAAATACTTTTTTTAGTCCAGATGCAAGCAAATGTCACTAAAAAAAACACAGTTAAAAAAAAGAACCAAAAAGGATGGAACATAACAGCAACAGTCATTCATTTTATTATTATTATTATTATTATTATTATTACTATTATTATTATTTTTAGGTTAACAGCAACAGTAATTCAATAAAAAGAAATTGAAAATGCTAATAATAACCAACTGCAATGACTCCTAAATTATTTCTTATGCATCCATGCCCTTCCCCTCTAGGCTCTAACCCAAAACAAATGATATAAGAAACAAGAAGACTCCTAATAATATATAAAAGAAGAAAAAAAAAATCTGAAGAAGCTTCAGTTAGCAAAAAACTCTTAGTTGGAAAATTAGATCACAATGGTGAAACTTAATACATTAACATAAATTCATAGGATAACATATGAAATAAAAAAAATAAAATAAAATAAAATAAAAATCCAATTTTTGGCATGTTAAATTGCAAATTCCATTCAGAAGTTGAGAAGTAGAAAGGAAAAGTAATCAGATTAAAACCCATAAGGGTTCTATTAACTATTATGCTCAAAAGTTTCATTTTAATTTCCACAATCAACAACCTTAATCCCGGAATAACCCAGCAAATGAAACTTCCCACTTTAAATCTTACATGCCAACCTTCATAAGAGACTAAAATTTTCTAATATGCAAGTAATACATCCTTCGGTTTACTTTATATCTTTCCATATTTAGTTAAAAGAAATATAAATGGGAAACTTTTTGGAAGCAACAGATAGACACACAACTAAATTAGCTATCCTTGAAAACAAATAGCAGAACACTTAATGCAAGGTCCTATACATTCTGTGTCTCACGACGGTATTTACAACAACTAATCAAAGTGAAATTAATTTTGAAAACATGGCTAACCAAACTAGATGGAATTGAGCATTCTAATGTACCTCTTTACGGGACGCTGATATATTCTAATCACTTTGCCAATGCAATTTCGAGGGCATATTTCTTGTTGATTATGAGCAGGTTGTGCAGTTCCTGAAAGGAAATTGATGATTTTTGAGATATGAGATCATTTACGGGCAAACAACAAATATATAAACATAGAAATATATAGAATCCAGAAAGTTTTCTTACCTATATTTACACCTCCATTCTGATAAACCTAACCAAGAATAACCCACGTCAGTCCAAGTTTCTCAGAAGAATGTTACAATAACATGGTTATGTTTCGAAAAGAAAATAAGGAAAAAAATTTGACATGGCTAGAAATGACGGAACCGAAATCATTTTCATTGACAAAGAGCACTGGAGTTAGTTTTTCAAAACAACCAAATCAGTGCACTGTTTCAATTGTAATTTATTAAATCTCAAACCTATATTCTACCTTCTAGAATCAGAGTTATACTTTTGCTGCAAAAAAGAAACATAAAGAGATTCACTTACTTCCTCAAGATGTAAGGGAACAAGAGTTTCTAAATTTTAAAATTTAACTCAACTTGAAATTCATCTCCAAAAAGCATTGCAGTTACATAGCAAACAAGTCACTTCATGGAATATATGGTGTTCACTAGTCAACAGTTTATGTAATAAACATCTTCCACAGAACGTATAGGCTAACACTCCATAAAATATATCATGCATGCCAGTCAAGTTTCTTTAATATATAACTTCCACAGTTCTACATCCAAAAACCACATAAAAATGAAAGAAACAGAGAAAGTAAATAGGAGAGAAATGGTAACAAAGGACCAAAGCCTCTCAAAAGTAAATAAACAGCACCTCAACACTCATTCATATTATAAATTATTATAAACTTTGTCACCCTTGAGAAATGATGGCAAATGCAGTTTGAAATAATCCATAAGCAATTTAAAAGGTAATTTCAATCAATTTGACCAGACGAGGTGTCTGTGCATACACTGACACAGAACCCATGCCACTGACAACAGCAAGATTTGCTCCCAGATGAAGACAAGATAATCTTTTCCGCTAAGTAAAAGTAACTGTAATGCAGACTAAGTAAAAGTAATATCTTCCTCATTATGTCCTCCGCAGGATAAGCAAGAACAAAAAGAGGACATAGGAAGTATAGCACTTCATAGGGACTACGGAGAAAGCAATAAGTAAACAGCATATTGTTAAAGAGAATAAGAAAGGATGTAAGACCCATTATCTATTGAGTTGGAATCCTCTACTTGGTCCTTGTTTTTCCTTGGCATTCTTCAAGTGTAATTCAAATATCAAGTTGCATGAGAGAGAAAACAGTGAACCAATCTTGGCCATGTATTTTGTATTTTGCTTAGGTGTCATTTGATTATGGAAAGTCAAGGAAAAACAAGCCAAGAGAGGATCTTGATCCTCATCTATTACTATGAAAAGATCAGAGAACCTTAAGAGGAATTCATGCATAATTGCAAACATCTGTAATCTAAATTCAGAAGATGTATAATTATGAACACAAATAAAATTTAAATAGCATCCTATGTATCTTAATTATCAACAGCCACCCACACATACATCTTTCCCCGATAACAGTGCTTTCAATTTGGGAGAAGACACAGCCACCTGGCAGGCAACTAACTTTAACGCAGCATCCGAAGAAATCTTAGGCTTGCTAGGCTTTACCCCCAGTTTCCGTCTGCAGCCTACTGCTCCACAGTGGCAATCTTGATCTGCACCAAATTGAACAAACCTGCTAAATTTGTTAGGTTTGGGCATTGGACAAAGCAGATACAGATTTTGAAGGGAAATAACCATACCAGCAGCGATAAATTTGGCATAAAATTCATCACCCATAATACTTAACTAAAGATGCATTCTTACTCTTAGGAAGACTGACATGCTAAATGGAATGTCTACAGTATGAAATAAGAGAGTAATGCAAGTGCTCATACTGATAATCATAAGTCAGATTCTCGCCCTTTTTTATGTCACGAGTTGCAAATATGCCTATTCTCGTTTCACCATCAATTATCCTTGAGAAAACAATAAATTAAAACACGTCAGTTTAGCAAGTCAAAAAGTATGACTACAAGATTAGCAATTAGGGGTCAGTAGAGTACCATTTCTGCATCTCAGTATTTGGGCAGCAACTATGGTTAATATATCTAGACTTGTTTCCCTTGTACGTGGCATCAATTACCATGTCACGATTGATCTCACACAAGTAAAAGTTTGTTTCTCCGCGGTGTTTCATTTTCCAAAGTCTTTCCTCGCATGTTTTATCATCAATAACTGCATTGAAGATTGAAGAATCAGTGATCATATATAGATGGGTTGCAAAAACAATGCCATTTGAGAACATTGAAAAGTTATTTTAGTGAAATGATAAGCAATGACTAAAACATCACCTTCCCCAACATATTCAATTACAAACTCTCCTCTCTTAATATCTTCATCTGCCACAATCCCAGATCCACATTTCTCGGTCTACAAGCAATTACTCAATTTAGTTCATATACTAAACATAGGTACAGGTAAAAACAACAACAGAAAGGAATTATATTGAACAAATTGCTAAAAGAGTAAAATGTGAAAGCAAAGGTGGATATTAAGTCTTGCGTATAAGTGCCTAGAAAGAACACAAGGTAGGAGTAATTTATTAGAGAGATATTTTTAGGAAGAATTGCTTTTCCAAGCTGCTGGAAGGCCATCCTGCATATAACATAAAAATCATAACTACGAACCTTGAAGAGAAGTCAGACATACCTTCACTAATTTCATCTTCTTCACAGGTCGATGTTGAAATGCCTTGTTAAGACATGAATTCCCACATTTGCAGCCTGAGGAGCAGCTAGATAGTAGCATTCTGTGAAGAGAAAAATAAATTTGTAGAGTAGACAGCGAGCTACATGTCATGAAAACGTTTCCTGATTTCTAGCAAAGAAGCTAGCAGATATATAGAACACCGTTTGCAATAAATTTCCAAACAAAATATTTTGTAATTAAGCAAAAACATCTGACCCTAGCAACCCACTCCAATTAGTTTAGACAAGCCTTCACAAACCACAATCATGTTACAACAATGTTAAATGTTAACGATAGGCATCATTTTCTTAAAATCTGTTTCTTCATTTAAAACCCCAGTATACCTTCAGTAGGGTTATAATTAGACGACCACAAAAATCTGAATATCATGCATGTGTATACAATGCCATGAAATATAGCTATGTTACCTTATATGAGAAAAAGGAATACATTCACATGTTAACCAACAACACTACAAGCAACACAAAACCATAATCTGAAAAATAGGCAAACTTTGAAAATTCATGGTAGCGCTCCCTATGACCAATCCACTAAAAAACCACTGAACAAATGTCATCCATAATCTGGGTTTCACAGAGCCAATCACTTCAATAATCTGAAGCAATAAAGCACTAGAGCTTTGCTACAGTTAGTTAGACCAACAGCTCTAATTCATCTAAGAACAAGCTCATTAAGGTAACTCAGCCTGGGGTACCCAAATGCATATTCTATCATGAATGGCACCAAAAATTTGAACGCTGCCAATTCACAATGCACTTACGATACATCAAAACTTCATAAAAAAAATATATAAAAAAAATCAAACAACGAAAAGATGTTCAAGACATAGTGAGGAAAAAGGATAGTAGTTGAAACTAGTGTTCAATGTTCATAAGGAATGTAATTCCATACTTGGGGTTGGGTCCAACAAGTAAACAAATAAAAGCTAAATACAAATATACAATTGTATCTACCAATCGTGAAACTTTAGCAAATTATTGATATTTAAAGATTAAAGATGAGTCCAAATCTAAAAGGTCCTGTTATTCTCAAAATTGAAAACCAAATTCAATGGCCTTTTGTTATTGTAGGAACTGCAAAAACCTAGATAAAAATCCCTTTCAACCTTATTAACACCTGAAATTAATGACAATATAAGGTGGAGAAAACATGACTAGTTTCTTACCCACAATGGCAATCTCTATCGCAAACACCGGAAGACCCTGGTGATGAGCTGCAAGAGCAGAATATACCATCATCCTCAATGCGCCTTTTAATCTTCTTTGTGAGATATATGTCTAAAGTTTGTCAACATCAACAAAAGTGAAACAGAGAGAGACAGAGAAGGGGGGAGGTGGATATTCAAAACATGTAGAAATATAAGCTTTGAACGTGAGTTAGAGTCAAATATCATGACAATCACAATTTTATGAAAAAAACTAATACATAAAAATCAAAAACTCAATTTAAGTGGATACTGCGCTTAATGAAGGTGTACGGCATAGGAGGCTTGCATTTTATAAACCAATCTGGTAGTTCAAACTCAACCGGATTTCCAATCTCCTTCAACAACTTGTTGAATGTGAGGCCGATGCGGCTGTTGTCAAAATTCTGATGAAAAGGGAAATCAAAGAAACATCAATAATACATAAAATACACTGAACACTAGATGCATTTCTCTAACAATCTGAAATACAAAAGACAGAAGCCTTCTATTGTATGGAAATAAGTAAAATTGTGGCAACTTAAAAAGACAACCTTCTTGGTAGCGGGCATGGCCTCAGAATTCCAAACCACGTACAGTACTGGGACACTAAAAATAGTTGCCTAAAACTATAAACAAACAAGTTAATATGGAAGAACACGATAAAGGGTCATGTAAAACACCAAATTCTTGATACCCCAAATACATTCCACTCAATTCACATAAAATTTTTGGAAATTCAGGAGAGAGAAGCAGATTAAACAAAGAAAAAATATGGCGATTGAAGAAGAAGAAGAGGTGAGTTTACCAGATGCAGGAAGACAGATCCCTCTCTCTCTCTCTTTGGGTTTTTAGGAGGGAAGTTTTTGTTTGGTTGAGACTTTTGAGAGCGTCGTGTGCAGTTATTTATTGTGTTAAAAAGCCGATATCATACTGTAGTTGGGTTCAATTTTTTTTTTATTTTTTTTTCTGAATGGGCTGGGTCGGGTACGTGGGCTGGACCTACCAGCAACTTGACCAATTTATTACCTCGTCGAACACATGTTTCATTCTTGTGTTTACTTCAACTTCAGCTTTAACTTCAAATTCCTTCCAAATATCAATTAAACGTTTATTTTATTGGTTGCTGTTTTTGGGTTTCCATTCCTGCCTTGTAATCCAAAGTGTTTGAATTTCAGAGGCACCAATCATTCATTAATTCTGGTAATCCCTATCTTTCTATCTTCTATGCAGCGAATTTAATATTATTTTATTTTGGATGATTTCTTCAATTGAATTGAATCATGCTACAACTAATACTCACGTTGAATTCTTTTTTTTTTTTTTTTTTTTCCTTGTAGATCTTACTTGTTTTCATATCTTTTTAGTGGTTTATAATTGCTTTTTATTTGGGTGATCAATATCCCTGCGTTTGTTCAATTGATTTGTGTTTGAAGATCAAATTAATTATATCAAGTTTCTATTTTGAGATGATAACACTACTTCACATAACAAGCTTTGTTGGCTATATGGGTGTTGGACTTGGGTTGTCCTTTGTTTGCTTTTTTGTATATGATTTGCAAAAGTTTTGGTTTCATGTTTTTTACTTTGGACTGCAGAGAAAATATTAAAGCTTGGTTGCTTCTATGTGCCGATTTCCTTGGATGTATGACTAGGTAATGAAGGGCTTTCGTGACAAGGCTGTTGCTTCGAAATGTTGTTCTAAAACTACAACTGATACCCCTAATAGATCTTTGGCTTCTCTTTCTTCAGAGCCAGGATCTAGCGACACTAAGTTAACCAAGGGTTCCTTGTGGTCAAGCTTGTTTGCATCTGCTTTCTCAATTTTCGAAACATATAGTGAGTCGCCCGCCTGTGAAAAGAAGGCAAGAAATAATGGGTGGACAGCGACTGTGAAAAGAGTTGTGTCTGCTGGCTCAATGAGGAGAATTCATGATCGTGTATTAGGGCCGAGCAGGACTGGAATTTCCAATTCAACTAGTGACATATGGCTCCTGGGTGTGTGCTACAAAATTTCACTGGATGAGTCCTCTGGTGATGCAACTAGTAGCAATGGATTAGTTGCCTTTAATGAAGATTTTTCATCACGGATTCTGATGACGTATCGTAAAGGTTTGTCTAATGAAATATTGCCCTTGTTAAAAGAATGCATTTGGTTAGCAAACTTTTGTTGATTACAATTGAGTTTGAATGATTAATGAACAGGTTTTGACACTATTGGAGATTCAAAATTAACTAGCGATGTAGGCTGGGGTTGCATGCTTCGAAGCAGTCAGATGCTTATTGCTCAGGTATAATGCTGTTTTATTCTTACTTCTAAATATTTTCAGATGAGGATGATGATATCAGGTTGTTGGTAAGCATAATATCACTTTATTTAGTCAATGAAGATTTATTACTGCATTGCAGGCATTGCTTTTTCATCAGTTGGGGAGATCTTGGAGAAAACCTTTAGAAAAGGTAGGAGAAATAATATCCTTTGTTGTTCTCTACTGTTCGGTTTTGATATAAATTTGAGCATAAGATGTACTATTAAAGTAGAATCTGGCTAAACTAAGATAAAGTAGTCATGAATCAGATATAATTGCCTCATAAGTATTTTTATGCTGCTGCTTTTCTAATTACGCAGTCACTTGATCATGACTATATTGAGATCTTGCATCTTTTTGGAGATTCTGAGGCATCAGCTTTCTCTATCCACAATCTTCTTCAAGCTGGAAAAACTTATGGCCTTGCCGCCGGGTCATGGGTGGGCCCATATGCCATGTGTCGGTCATGGGAATCTCTATCCCGCTGCAAGAAAGAAGAAACTGACCTAGGATGCCATTCTCTTCCCATGGCTGTTTATGTTGTTTCTGGTGATGAAGATGGGGAGCGAGGTGGAGCTCCAGTTGTCTGTATTGAAGATGCCTCTAGACATTGTCTTGAGTTTTCAAAAGGTCAAGCTGACTGGACACCCATTCTTCTACTGGTTCCTTTGGTTCTTGGACTTGAAAAAGTAAATCCCAGGTTAGTACACTTTTTGAAATTTATCCACCTAAAAATTTGTGAGTACGTTAGTTTTGTTCTGAATCTACTTTCCTGGAAGACAAAAAGGGCATTTTATTCTGGTTTACTATGCAAAACAAATTGCTTGGTTCATCATCCTTAAGAGAAAGATTGTTGCCTTGTTACCCAACAATATTATTGAGCACTCTTGACATACTAGACTCAAAAATTTAAGTTGTTAGGAAACGGTCCAACAATATTATTAAGGACTCTTAACACTCACTCTCACGTGCAAGATCAAAATATAGGCTTGTCACATGGATTGATACACAACTCATGTTGCTATGTATTGTAATTATATATTTAATGTTAATAATGGGATTCCCAGAATTTGAACTTGAGACCGCTAGGTCAAATACGCTCTGATATCATACCAATAACCACTAGACCCAAAAACTCAAAATTGTTAGGAAAGGGCCCAACAATAGTATTAAGTACTCTTACGAATATTAAAAAACCTTCAAAAATAATATTTGATACCTTAGTTTCAGCACATTTAACTTTCTTTCTAGATGCAACAAATGATAAGTGCATACTTTAATTGATTGCCACTCCCACTCCATTCGTTCACCCCTTTACATCCAAGTACACTTATAGAGTGAAGAGTTTTACCACTCTATTTTCTTGTTTTTCCTACCTGCCCCTCTAACCAGATGAAAAGAAGACTGATACCCAGTATATATGAGAATGGTTGAAAATTTTTAACACGCTAACACTTGAATGCTTTAAAGCCATTCCTTTCAGTGATAAGGGCCTTTCCTCAAATCACCATTTTGTTATCTATTTAAATTATAGCTTTTTTCTTAGGTTTTTCTTTGTTGGTACACTGAAAATTATATGTGCCTTGGCTAGATGGGTTTCATCGAGAGCTGATCTGTTGAAGAGAAATTTTAGGTCTAAGTGGATAAATGAAGGTGACAATGCTAAAATTTATTTTACCTATGGGACAATAAGAAAAGAATCAAGTTATTGTGATAAGTTTATTGCCAAACTAATTAGGATTTACAAATTATATCACAAAATCTATTTCTATAGCTATTATTATATCATATTTTAGAGATTGTGCTTCTTGTTGGCCTTAGGGGTATTTTAAATCACCCTATGGAGGATAATAGCTATAATTTATTGAAGGGACTGTAGATTGAAAGAGTGTCTAGAATTCAATTTACTTGTTCCCTTGACTCAATCTTTGGATTAGATTTCATAGGCCTGTGGATTGTTCCGTCTCTCTCTTCGTGGGTTGTTAGGGTAATAATATGCGCTTGAGTTTTTGTTTTGGCAATTATTTTTTTGTTCTTTTCCTTTGGCTTTACTTTGAAACGTAATTTGTGTCTTTCTTTTACCGTATGATTTATCTTTCTTGTTTATAGGTTTAGTTTTCCATGGGATAAAAGGTTATTACCAAGTATCTTTTGAATTGAATTAAGAAAGTTAAACCCGGTACAGAATATCCTTTTGGAGAAGCTTTCTATGCATATTGTTAAGATGTCCCTCATTATCAATGAATTAAAGTGATGCTGAAAACTGGATCCTGAGGACTTTGTGGTGGCAATAGTTTTGAAGTTACTGAAAGTTTGATCTGTTGAATCCAGTGGTGGAATGACAAAAGAAGCGTTTACTTTAAGACATTTGGATATGATTTTACCCTAGTATTTCCTGTCAGTAAAATTCTAATGATCATATCTTAGCATTCTCTTATATTAAATTTCTCACAATTTGGTGTCAGATTTCTTTCCCTCCCTTCTGTACATATCTTTATTTTTTTCCTTTTGTTTGTGTGTTGTTAATTCTTATCCTAGGAATACATTTGAAAGGAGATGGTAGATTTTTTTAACTGCTGATTATCAAAGATGATCTTATATCTACTGAGTTAGCATGTGGTTGTCACAGGTTGTGTACAGAATACAGATAGTTAGGAATAGGATGATCTCATCAAATGGATTCTTGAAACCAGTTGTTAAGACTAAAGAAACCCCAAATTATTGCACATCTGGAAATTAAGTTTATAGAATTATTTAGCATGATTGAATGTTGAGAATTTGAAGAATCAAATTGACATTGATGTGCTATTCATAATTGAATTAATTAGTAAAATTTCTAATTTAGAATTTGTTTTTGAGTTTTTGCCATTATCTGATTTTTTTTATTTTTTTTTAATTCATCAGGTACATTCCATCATTACGGGAGACATTTACCTTTCCACAGAGCCTTGGCATACTGGGTGGGAAACCCGGTGCCTCAACTTACATTGTCGGTGTGCAAGAGGAAAATGCATTTTACCTTGATCCACATGACGCTCAGCCGGTAAAGCTTAAATTTATAGTGGATTGCTTTAATATTTATAAATGATTTGGTGTATTGTATAAATGGCTATATTGTCCTATCTTGGTAGTGTTATCTTCTTACAGACCAAGTACGTGATGCTCTTTAATTTGGAAGAAAGAACATTTGCTTCTATCATAAGCATGGATGTCTAAGATAACTGTATTGAAAACTTTTATCTTTACAGTGTATGGCAAATTAAAGTGTTTGAATATGGTCGGTTATTATCAGGTGGTGAATATCAGCAGGGATAATCTAGATGCTGACACCTCATCTTACCACAGCAAGTTAGTGATTTTCTACATCTTTGTTCGCAGAGTATTCTTTTAATTTTGCTTTTGTTTTGTATTAATTAATACTTGTTGAATAATTGCTCCAGTGTCGTGAGGCACATTCATTTTGACGCAATTGATCCATCTTTGGCTATAGGATTTTACTGTCGAGACAAAGGTTTGTGGTTCCACTTGATTGAATTTTTATGGTTTTACTGGTTGTAGCTTAGGATTAAAATAGAGCTCTTGTTGACTCTCCTTTCTGATCAGCAGATGATTTTGATGATTTTTGTCTCCGGGCATCCAAGCTAGCAGAAGTATCAAATGGTGCTCCATTGTTCACGGTGACACAAACTCATAAAAAGCCAGTTAACCACAGTGATGTGCTGGGTGATACCGGTGGGATTAGAGAGGATGATTCCTTAGGTGTAGTTCCCGTGGGTGATGCAGAGGGCTATACAAATGAGGATGACTGGCAACTCCTTTAATGGAAATTGTCTAGTGGGTTGGAAATTTGTAAATGGTTCTCACTTCTCAGCTTATACCCAGCGCGACAGCTGACTCGTGTTATCCAGGAATATGTTGAATTCAACATGTGTAGAAAGTACATTAATTATGATTCTTTTGTTTTAATTAATTTGAAGCTGTTCATATGAGTGACGAAATATTTATGTTGTAAGACAAATGAAACTATCCCATTCAGATGTGGTAGTTATACTATTTTACCATTCCTTTTGATGGCTTTCTTTGATACCATTGTTGCAGATGTAATCGACTGGGATTCAGCATTCAGCAAATGCTTTAACCAGCTTGCTTGAGGGTGATAATGACAATAATATTGGTTGCTATAAATGTTGGTTTGTGTTCCAACTTGAATATCACATCAAAATTATCCATCAACACCTGAAAATGATTACTTACGAATAAGCTGAAGAACAAACACCACCAAGCAAAGGCTTAGTCAAATAAGGAGGTGGCAAGTAGAGTATGGGAATCCAGAGAAGGCAAGAGGGGTATGAACATGATGCCACTTGGTGTTACCATTACTTGTATCTCTCTCCAATATGAAGGCTCCTTCACTTTCACAGTCATTGCATTTCTTCAATGATGATCCATTGCCACTCATCAGAAACACCTTTTGATTGCATTGATGATCACCAAGACCAAGAGTGGTCACACTTACACTCCCAATTACACTATTGGGTAGTTGCACAATTGAGCACCTCCTCTCCTCCTCATGCTCAAATTGTTGTTGTTGTTGTTGTTCATTTCCCAAGAACCACAGCCATTCACATTGCTTTCCACCACGTGTGCTGGTGGTGTTGTATTTGGGACTCAAACTTTGAAATGGCCAAAGATTATGAAATTTGGACCATGAGGCAGTTGCAGGATCAAAGCACTCTCCATCCGACCTGAACCTTCCTTGTGTTTCAGTACCATATCCACTAACAACCCAGAACCTATCATCCCAACACATCCCCATACACTCATCTCTCTCCTCTTCCATCTCTGGCAAAACCCCCCACTCATCTTTATCCACATCATACACTTGTGCTGATTTCAGTGCATTCTTTTGATTCTCATGCCCTCCTGCAACATACACTTTTGTACCTCCTACCACTGCGCATGCAAAGAAAGACCTTGCCACTGACATAGAAGCTCCTTTTCTCCACCCTTTGATTATGTCCAAAACATACACATCACTTACTGGTTCAAGTGTTTTGGGGTCCCAACCACCTAAAAGCACCAACTTGGAATTTCCGCAAGATTGGAGGGTTACACACTGACAGAAGATTGGAATTTCAAAGTTGGGGATCATTCTTTGCCAGGTCTGATATGTGGCGTTGTAAATGGTTAGACCATATTGAAGAGGTGGGGGTGTGTTGTGTTGGGTATGCTTCTGCTTCTTCTGGCTGCTATTGATGACATCATCATCATCAATCATGACGTGGGTCGGTTGGATTTGATAGACAAGATGCTCAGCTGTGTTGGATCTGAGTCTTTGATGATAAAATGAAGGATCTGAAATCAAGTATTGCCATTTGAGGCAGACTGATTTCATGTTAGAATGGAATTCATGAGGGACTCTTATCAAACACTCCATACCTATATCATCAGGCAGCCCTGGAATCAAGCACTTGTTCTCCCCTTGTTCTTCTTGCTGCTGCTGATGCTTCTTTTCTGCTTCCATCCAAACAACTGGTGCAAATTTTTATAGAAAGGCAAAAGGATTGGAGCCTTAAAGGTGTGTGTGGTTAATGCTCACTCATAGCTAATGGTTTTTAGAGATTCAAGGGTAGAGAATAAATGTATATGGGGAGGATGGAGGATGGAGGATTATAACAAAGAGAAGATGTTAGATGTATATATAGTCTCACACAACTTATAGTATACTTATAGCACAAATGCTACATCATCCACTTTTTAAATTATCAACCAATTATCAATCACAACAGGTTGTATGTACATGGTAAAAATGATGATATGACACTTATGCTATAAGTATGCTATAAGTTGTGTATCTATCAGAGAAAAACTGTAAAATACACAGAAAGAGAGAGAGACAGAGATAGACGTAAAGAACCTTGACCTATGGTTGGGGGATTTTGTATGGTCAGATTTTCTTCTAGTATTATTTTTTATTATAATTATTATTTAGAAAAAAAAAAAAGTAATGATAATTTTTTTTATCATTACAGTATTTATCTATTCATCCATCTCGGTCAAATATTTTATTTTTGAATCTTATTGTCATTGGTAGGATGCGAACAGCTGATTTGAAAGTTATTTACCTGAGCTCTAAACTCATCCATCTACCAGCTGAGCTACGCTCGTTGATCACTTTTAAAATCCGTGATTAATTAAAAAATGATAAATATTAACCACCTAAATGTTTAAAAAGTGTACCGTGTAGTTACTATTGTTTGAGGGAATGGATTGCATGAGCTTTGTCGACCTTTACTTAAATAGCAAATTGAAGTCTGCCTGCAACACACACTAGTGAAGGTCCCATGTGGAAAGAGACCACACACACAGTCACACACTCAATTGTTTTGTTTCTAGAAGCCAAGCAAGCTTTTTTTATTATTTTTATCTTACTTTTCATTAGGATGGGCATGCTATACCCTCCGCCACACATAATACAATGATACATACATCATCTGCTCTTCTTCCCAAATAAGGTTAATTCTACAACAAACTTTACTTAATGCCATTGCCAAGTCCCATGTATAAGGATCAAACTTGTCATCTCATTCCAATTTTATGATTCATCCCTTCGCCTAAATTCAATCAAATCTGTGGTTGTCACTATTATTTTTTTCTTTTTACCATTTATAAATAATTTGAAATTTAAGAAAAGAGAACGACACTCAAACCCACAATTTCAATGGTATAAATGTGATAGATATATCAACGGATCGACCTCATCATCTCATCCCAGTTGTTAGTATCATTAAAATTTAGGACATGTTTGTTTTCCCATATTGTATTGCATTAGAGATTTAAAATGTATTATGTAATGCAACACAAGTGTTTGGGAAGTCTCGTTGTATTACACTAATTAGTGTGAATAGTGATTCTAATACAACAAACACAACACTATCTAATACATTAGACCTGGCACGATTCTGAACCGGAAATTATTTTTTTATTTTTTTACTTTTACATTACAAAATATTATATTTTATTTATAAAAAAATAAGATGTTAGAAAGGACATTGTAGAGTATTGAGCCATGACCCATAACCCAATACATGGACTTGGATCCTCTCCTCAGCTATTCTCTCCTCAACTGTCCTAACTTTTGTGGATTTAATGCCACATGTATATTATAGTATTTAACGGTCCAGATTATTTCCTGTGTTTTTTTTTTTTTTTTTCACACTTCAATATTGAACACGTCATTTTTATTTTTCTCTCTGAAAACCCTTCGATCTAAACTTCACTTCTCTCCTAACTCCAATTCTTCTTTTGCTTGAATTCAGTCAACTCACAAATTACACATTATAAACCCAGATCTTTTTTTTCAAAAAAAAAAAAAACCCAAATCTTTGTTTAAAATCATCAAATCATGAAGTCCTGCGACCATCAAAGAAAAAAAAACTTGAGTTTACTAAACGTTTCGCTACCAAACATATCGTTTATGTTTCTTTGGTTAGTCTACCAAATCTCATCCCGTCGCCAATTGTTTGTCTCCGTTGGCTGTTTCCACCACGGCGCCTACCTCGCTTCACCTAGGTAGTCCGTCTGATGTCGTTTTTTAGGCTTCCAAGACTCTCCGGAGTAATTTGTTTTTGATTAAATTTTGTTTGGATCTCGTGCTTGTGATTTTGAATTTGTGATTTTGTAGTGTTTTGCTGTGAAGAAATGAAAAAATAGAAGTGATGAGTCACTGATTTTCCAAGATTGGATCTTGTTTGTTTTTGATTTTTCAATATTGGATTTTCTTTGTTGATTGATTTGGGTTGAAGAACAAAGAAGAATAATATTGTAATTGTTAAATTGTTTATGGGCATTTTTGGAAGCAATGTGTTAAATACATCTGAGCTTCATTCTTCAGATAAAAGTTGAGATTTTGGACTTTATTTTTTCGGTTGTCTTTTGCCAAGTTTCAGACGGTATATGACTTTAAAAAAAAAACACAATATCTTAATTTCAACTTTTTATGATTTTTATTCAATTTTGTTTCCAGAGATCTTGTTTAATCAACAACAAACATTTGTTTCCAGATCTCTTTTTTATAATCAACAACAAACACGAGAAATTGTGTTTAAGATTGAAACCTTTGGTTGCCATTGAGATTGAAGGAAACAAGTTTCTTCTTCGTTCAACAAATTCGTGTTAGTAAAAAAAAAAATTCCAAGTTTTGGAAGGTAGAAACAGTGAGGTAGGAAAAGTGCTTGATTTCAGAGTGATTGGAGCGGATATGACATCATTTTTTTCTTGTTTTGGTGGAAGACAAATCATGACCCGTCATTTCAATGCAAGAGAAATATTAATTGTTTGCAATTGAGGGGTTGGACCGTTGGGGTGTGAGGCACTCTGGCTCTGGCTTGAAGTCGTCGATGGAGAAGAGACGAGGAAGATAGAATTTGGAGAAGAAACATGTTTTTAGGTCTGATGAAATTGTGACTTAGTGAGGTTTCTTAATACGGTGTCGTTTAATGTATAAAAGGGAAAAAAAAAAAAAACACAAGAAATAATCTAGACCATTAAATACTATAATATACTTGTGGCATTAGATCCTCAATAGCTGAGGACAGTTGAGGAGAGAATAGCTGAGGAGAGGATCCAAGTCCTTAATACATAGAAAAGGTGTGGGTTTATGTTGTATTATCAAGTGATTTTTTTTTTTTTTTTTTTTTTGTCAAATCAACTTATAAAAATATTAATATAATTATATAGATTATTAAAAATATTAATTAAGTTAATTATTAAAAATATCAATTAAATTAATATTTTAAAAATAATTATATATAATATTAAAATTTATGTAAAAAATAAAAAATAAAAATAATTATAATATGATTTTAAAAATATTTTCATTAAATAAAAATAAAATATACTTACACATCAATCATTGTATCAACTTCGTACAATGCATCACCAATTATAAGATTGTATAAAGATAATCCATCAAATATAATCCAACTACGTAGCATGGATACGGATACAAGTACGGGATACGGTAAATTTTCAAAAACTAGGATACAGATATGGTAGGATACGTCAATTAAAATAATATATATTTATATTTAAAAAATAATAATAATATATGAAAACATATTTGATAATTCATTCAAAATAAAAATATATTCAGAATCCAAATAAAACAAGTCACTTAACTACATAAGTTATAACAATGTAACATATTATAGGATTCAAATAAAACATGTCACATAAGTCGAACATATTACAAAATCCAAATAAAACATATGTCACATAAGTCATAACATATTACAAAATCCAAATAATACATAAAAAAAAATTCATAAAACATATTTTAAATTCCTAATTAACTTCATTATCATCATTCATACTATTAAATGATATAAATAATGTGGTCTCTAACTCTGGTTCATCAAGAGAAAGGTTTGCAATCTCAAGTATCTCGGTATTCTCCATGTCAATGGAGTCAAAACCAAAATTTCCTTACAATTTCATTTTGACTCCTAAAATTTTAAAATTATAATTTGACCCCGTTTTATACTAAAATAATTATAATATTGCCCCAAACATATCCTCTAAGTATCCCTTAAGTATCATCCAAGTATCCCCCAAATATCCTCTAGTCAAACTTGTGAAAAAGTCAACGGATATGCCATTTAGCGTATCAGAAACGTATCCTGGAGTATACATGGAGTATTTGAACCGGATAAGAGTTGGATACGAGTTACCTCCACCAAATGGAGTATCCGTGCTTCCTAGTAATCCAATCTATTCCAACCCTATACAGCACAGTACAATATGATGCATACAACGAGCTCTAGGTAACGATGAAGAGTTGTACTTTGGGTTAGACCAAAGTCAACTGAAGTGACTTCAGCCCATCCCATGAAATGTTTTTGTTTAATCACCAACCCATGTGCACATACATGATACATATATTAGCATAACAATGATTAATTTCCTCCTAATCGGGCACCCCATTAGAGCATCTCCCACCCATTCCCTATCTCTATCTTTAAAATAGAGATCCAAAAGGGAATATTCCTTTCAGATTCCATCTCTAAAAATTTTTCACTCCCACCACACTCTCTATCCTTATCTCTATCTCTATCCCTATTTCTATTTATATCTTCAAATAACTTATATTTTATTTAACATAATTTTTTTTTTATAACATAAAATAATTTTTTTTAGAGAAGATTATAACAAAATAATAAAATGAAGAACAAATGATAAAATATGGTAAATAAAAAATTATTAATTAATATTCAATATTGGACTCATTTTAAAGATCTAGATGAGACATTTCTAATGGTATAATGTTTATGTTAATAAAATATATAAATTAAAATTTATTATACATTAATTGAATTTTATGAAAAAGGTAAAAGGATATAAATGGAATAAAAAATGTTGAAAAGTGGTTTTAGAGGATGAGAAATGGTTCTCTAAATTTAGAGAATAAAGAGGATGAACTCTAAAAATTTTCTTAGAGACAACATTTTAAAGTGTGGGTGGAAGTAACACATCCTCTAAATTTTCTTGGAGACATGATTTTAGAGAGTGGGTGGGAGATGCTCTTAACTATTTCTTCTTCTTCTTCTTCTTATATTTTACATAATTAAGAGAGTTATACTTGGAGTGTAGATAAACTTAAAAGTGGTGAGTAGATAATTTACCCCAGTTTTTCTTTGGTAGATATATAACTGTGAGCATACTTATAGCACATTTATCTATCTCATCATTTATTGCCATGTAAGTATTATTTGATCCAATTGCATTGCTTTTTTTAGCAAAAAGTGATGAGGTGGATAAGTGTGCTACAAGTATGCTCACAATTATATGCCTACCAGAGAAAAACTCATAATTATCCCACAAAGTTAGATAATAACATATGGAACAAAGACAAAGGAGTACAGAATAGAGCCATAAGCCCATGATGATGATTGATGAGGGACCATGAGACCATATATATGTTATATGGGTCTGGCTACTATACCCACATAAGTTTGGTAGTACCAAAATTTGATAACCACTTTTGGTTGATTTGAACGTGAGAATGGTTTTTAAAATTCAAAGTAATTTCTAAATTGAACATTGAAAGATTTCTAGATTTTGGTGCTACAATACCAATGTGGGTATAGTAGCCAAGCCCATTATATATATATATACAGATTTTATAATATCAATTCGTCCTGACAATAAATATATCAGGATGAAGAATGTGGACCACTAGATTTACATATTTTGACTCAAAGTGTATGCACTTGTCAAAACTTCTCCATAATCCGTGATCCACATTCTTCGTCCTGATATATTTATTGTTATGACGAACTGACAATAGAAAGATTGTATGTATGTATATATATATATATATATATATATATATATATATTTATGGAGATTCTCCCATCAGGTCGTCCTGAAATTATAATTTCAGGACGACCAACCACAACTACATGTTTTAATAAAAGACTGATTTTTTTTTTTTAACAAACATTTGAACTTATTAAAACATGTGACTGTGGTTGGTTGTCCTGAAATTATAATTTCAGGATAACCTGATGGGAGAACCACCCTATATATATATATATATATATATATATATATAGTTTTTCTCTACTCAGGATCGAACTGAACTTTTAAAATTAGGACAAGACTTGTGAGTCATTGATTAAGTTTAAGAAGACTTTGACTAAGCTGAAGTATGTAAATCTAATGGTTGATAGTTGTTAAATTGATATAAATAAAATCATTTTGTCATGAGGAGAGAAAAACTAGTTATATATATATATATAATTTATCTATTGTCAATTTGTCTTGATATAAAATATATCAGGAAAAAGAATGTTGACCATTAGATTTACATACTTTGACTCAAAGTGTATGCACTTGTCAAAACTTCTCCATAATCTATGGTCCACATTATCCTGATATATTTTATATCAGAACCAGTTACAGTAAAAGGACTATATATATATGTTTTGATGTGAATAATATTCTTCATGTTGACGCCATGCCATTATCAGAAAAATTAAATACAAGAAAAAAAATATATCACTTCATCAAGATCCAATCCTTATTCCTCATAGCATCTCCAACTAATATACTATCTCCACCAAACACACCAAACACACAAAATAATCTCCTCCAACCAACACACCAATTACACACAAAAAAATTGATGAAGCTACAGTATTCACCAAACCTGGTGCGTACTATAGCTCCACTAAGGTTTTTTTTTTTTTTTTTTTTTTATGTTCTATTAAAATGTCACATCAACATTTAATTTGTGCTAAAATTACTAATTTAACCCTTTTATACTTAATTATAACAATATGCATTCCCAAAAAATATACCGTTGATATATTTTATATCAAAAAAATTATTGAATATTGTATACATTAACTAATATAAATTTATTGGTATTATATAAATATTTATTAGGGAAACATTCTTTAAAGATGCTCATTTGGTGTGAAAATATTGCAGTGGAAAAAAATTTGGTGTAAGAAAGATGCTCTTTTATGACAAATTGGTACAATAATTGGTGTATTTGGTTGGAAATACTCTTAGAGCATCTCCAACCATGCTCCCCAAATTTTAGGTAAATTTTAGCTAAAAAGTTATTTCAGGGAGCCACTTTTCATGAAGTCACTCCAACCATGCTCCTTATTTTAGCTAATCATTAATATTTTATTATTTTTTACATTTAAAATATAAATAAATTTATTTTGTCAACAACCTTCAAACTTTTAATAAATAAAAATACAAAATTGATTTCATTTTTTTAATAACAAAATGAATTTAAAAATATTAAAAAGTTAGGAAAGAGAATATAGGGAGCTCCCTACATTTGGAGAGCCACCAAGAGGCTCTCTAAAATAGGGAGCCATTTAGGGAGCCCTTTGAAATGCAAAAAAGTTAAATTGGCTCCCTATTTTAATTAAGGAGCTCAATTAGGAAGCCCCTTGGAGATACTCTTACAAAGCCACTTGGGAAGTTGGGACCATGACCATCGTACAAAAAAAAGGCCTTCAAAGCTAAAAAAAGCTACATCTTCTAGATGCACTGATCTCTATGTATATAGCCATAAGGATAGGATCTATCCTTATCCCTTATATTTTAGAATGTTATATATACAAACAAGTGTGCATACATTTACACAGAATTAAAAGACAGGGATTAAAAGATAAAAAGAAGGAAAAACAAAGCAATTTCTTCTAGATGCACTTGTCTGTATGCAAGTGGTTTTGTGCAGTAGTATTAGATTTCAAATGGAATTCATTTTTACTCACCTCCTTAACTAGGGATAGCCCTAGGATGGGCGTGGGGGTCTAATGGGGCGGGGAAGGGTACCCCCAACCCCAACCCCAACCCCATTCCTCAAATCTCCCCCCACCATCTCCCCCAAAATCCATTTGGGGGGACCAATGGGGGGGACATTTTGGGGGGAGGTTCCCCCACCCCACCCCCAAAACTCATTTCTCCCGTTTCATTTTCTTTTCAATTCTAAATTTTAAATTTTCTATCTAAAAAGTAATAAAAATGCAATACAAAATCCAAAATACAATACAAAATAATTGCATAATACATATATATATTATTTTGGGGGTTAATTACACCTTATAAATGAACAACCATAACATTTAATTTTAATAATTTAATATTATAAATAATAATTTGTTTTAATTGTTAAAAAATTTATATATAAATAAAAATAAAATAATATATATATATATATATATATATATTATTTTTGGGGGGCCCAATGAGGTTTTGGGTTTGGGGAGAGGTACCCCCACCACTTCCCCCAAAATATGTTTGGGGGCAAAGTTTGCCCCCACCCTTACCCCCAAAATCCATTTGGGGGCAAAATTTGCCCCCAAAACCCCATGGGGGCCCATAGGGGATGGGGCCCCATGGGGAAACACCCATCCCTAGACAGCCCTGACATTTGAGGAACCTGGCCAAAAAAAATTGTTTTATTATTATTGGCCTATTTTTTATAAAATATTTCGAGCCACTTTATTTAAGACACAAGCTTACGGTTTTAAAAGCTAAAATCTAAAAGTGACAATATTTACATCCCATAAAAACGGTTTGTACACCTTAAATTAATACCTTTTAAGAATTTCAATATTACCCTTGATTAAAATGATTAAAAGGACTAAATTGTAACTATACCCACAAATTATTTCTTATTATTTGTTTGATTTTCACATATATCTTATAACCATTTCTATTTTATTGAATCCTAACTTTTCTTCTAAATACTAATTTTAATCTTCTTCGGGTTCAATCACAAATTCGAAAAGCCTCATCGGTTCACAATGTAAAAACCCACACCATTATGAAACAGAGTTAGGAAAAAGCTAAATTGATTTTTCTCTAACTCTACCCCTCTTTATTTTTTTATTTTTATTTTCTTTCTTTATATATTTATCTGTTGCACGCCGGCAACACATACAAAGCAAAAGCATTGAGTTTTTTTTTTT
This sequence comes from Acer saccharum, assembly GCA_030490815.1. Taxonomy (NCBI): domain Eukaryota; kingdom Viridiplantae; phylum Streptophyta; class Magnoliopsida; order Sapindales; family Sapindaceae; genus Acer; species Acer saccharum. The sequence continues at coordinate 27,043,923 of CM059869.1, read as the reverse complement.
TTTTTTTTTTTTGTTTTTTTTTTGTTTTTTTGTTTTTTTGTTTTTTGTTTTTGTCTCTGCGTGTGTTCGTGGCACACAAATCACATCTGTGTTGTGTATGTTTGTTTTTCTGGGCATTTAATTTACTGTTGGCAGCAATGGCAATTGCCTAATTATTTTTCCTGTATAATGTATTATCTTGTTTTTTTGTTATTTTAATCTACCACTTGTAAATAAAATTAGCTCAAAACCCAACTCATTTCGGTATATTTATATATTATAAAATTATAAATTATTTGTTTGAAAAATAAGAAATGAAATAACAAATTTTTAAATAATAATAAATTTGATTATATAATAAAATAGGTGTAGGTGGAGTGTAGTTACAAAAATAGAAATACAATAGAAATACAAAAATGATATTTTTGCCATTAATTGGGGTGTATTTACAAACTAGAGACTTTTAAAATTTTTAATGAGGTATACTTACGAGAGGGGTGTATATACAGTTTTTAAAGGGTGTACATACAGTTTTTAAGGGGTGCAAATATCGCCACTCAAAATCTAATGTAATAACTAGTACGAAGTAGTTTTGGGCCTATTTCTTAAAAAACAATATTTGAGTCCCTTTGTTTAAAACTTAAACTTTTAGGCCTATAACAATAATCTAATCTAAAAAAAATTAGATTAGTTTATATTAGAAGGCCGTCCTGATCAGAGATCAACTTTATATTATATATATATGAATACGTGTGTATACATTTACATAGGATTAAAAGATAGGAATTAAAAGATAAAAGAAGAAGAAGAAAAAAAAAAAAGCAATTTCTTCTATAAGCACTTGTCTATATGCAAGTGGTTTTGTGTAGCAACAGTGGCCTTTCAAATTAAGTTCGTTTTTACTCACCTCCTTAACTAGGGCCAGCCCTGACATTTGAGGAGCCTGGGCTGAAAAAAATTGTTTTATAAAATATTTCGAGCCACTTTATTTAAGACACGAACTTACGGGTTTAAAAGCTAAAATTTAGTATAATAACTAATACAAAGGAGTTCTGGGCCTATTTTTTTTTTTTTAAAAAAACAATATTTGAGTCCCTTGGTTAAAACTTAAACGTTGGGCCCAAAACTATAATCTAATCTAAAAAAAATTAGAGTGGCGATATTTGCACCACTCAAAATCTGTATGTGCACCCCAAATCAGCATATTTTAAAAATTCCAATATTACCCTTAAATAAAACTATTTAAATGATTAATATAAATATAACTCGTGCAACATATTAATTAAATATATACATTTGAGATATTTTAATAAATATTATAATTAGTTACACATAAAAAAAATATTACTTCTTTTGATTAAATTACTATTTGTTTATTAATTAAGATTTAAATAGTGATTATTTTAAATTATAAATACTAAGTAACTATTATATATAAAAATTAAGAAGAGAAAATCATTGATTTTTTTAAAAAATTTTTTTAAAGTACATTGAAGTTAATTAAAAAATAAAAAATAATATATACAAAAAAATTGAAGCATGTAACAAAATAACAAGCTCGGGCAAGTCTTTGACAAGATGACAACCCAGTAAAAATGGATTTAATGAATGCCATAACCATTGATGAAAAAAACTTTTGTAGAACATTCCTTCCAAAGAGAGAATAAAAGAAAGGAAAATATAGGTAAAAGAAATAAAAAAGAAGAAAAAGCTCCAATGCTCCATGCGTCCATGTCCAGGTTTTGGATTATAGGAGGAGCTCCAAGGTTTTGGATTATAGGAGGAGGTGCGGGTCATCCATACTTTAGTTTTTTCAATGTCATTTAATTAATTTATAATATATATTTTTTCCCAAAAATTTAGATAAATTGCATTTTTTTTTTTGAAAGATAAAGGGCATATTTGGTAATACATGGGGTGTGTTTACGATTTATAACATTTTAAAATTTTTGATAGGGTATATATACAAAAAGGGGTGCACATACTGTTTTTCAGGGGTGCAAATATCGACACTCAAAAAATAATTTCATTTTTAAAAAACATAAAAAATTTGGGCCATTTTCTTTATGGGCCCAACGCAAGTGCACTTCTTGCACAAGCCTAGGGCAGGCTTTGCCCTTAACTATGGAGTGAGCATTACCCCCTCCCCACTGAAAGCCAAATGTCCCTAAGTCAACCCAGGCTTAACAAATATCCTGACCGATAAAAATTCCGTTAAATAAATAATGGTAAATAGGTAAATTTGTTAAAAAAAACTTAAATTAATTTTTTTACAATTATTTAAATTAAAAAAGTAATATTATAAAAAACAAAAATAAGAAATCTTCTCATCGTCTTCTCTCTTCACATCGTCTCCAGCAGTTTCTCTCCGATGATCTTCTCTATCGCAACTCCAATGGTCTCCTCCATCAACGATTTTCTATCGTTACACCATCGTCATCTTCTTATTCGACTGTCACGATCTTCTCTATAGCGGCGTCGATCTCTTCAACGGCCAGAGGTTGGGTTTGGGTGGCTTTTTTTTTTTTGTGCGGATTTGATTTTTGGTAGTGTTGTTGATAGTGGAGTGGTGGTGGTCGTGAGGTTGTTGGCGTTGGAGTGGGTTTGATTTTTGGTGGTGATGGTGTGAGTGATGATTTCTGGTGGTGTGGTGTGAGTGATGATAATGATGAACAGATGATGGTGTAGGTGATGATTTCTTGAGAGAATAATGTTTTTCAATTTTGTTTTTAGATGATGATGTGGGAATAGAGTGGTGGCCGCTGGGTTTGTAATTTTTTTGAGTGGTGGGTGGATTTGGGTTAAGGTTTGAGTGGCGGTGATGGTGTTTTGAGATGGATGGTGGTGATGATTTTCTGTATTTTGTTCTTGTGTTTTGATTTTTTTTTGTTGAGTTCCGGTGAAAAATGGTTGTTTGTATTGGGTTTTGGACCGATGGTGTTGATATGGAGAATTTTTTTGTTTTCCTTTTCAATTTTTGGTTTTTTTAATTGATTTTTAAATTCGTGTTTTTTTTAACCTTAAATTCTGGTGTTAAAAAAAATAAATAAAAAACAGTATTTTAAAAAAATAAAAATAGAAACAGGAGTAAAATTGATAAAGTAGTATTTATTAATCCTTAATTTATTTATGAATAGTTGACATTTAATAGAGGGTAATACTGTAATATCAACAGCCTTTTAACGGGTGAGAAAAAATGAGCTCTATCAAATTGGCGATATTTTGTTTGATTTTTTGGAGGTTAATTGCACAAACAGACCATATGTTTTGCCATTGTAGCAAAATATTCAACAAATAGCCTTAATTACACAAACAACCCATTCCGTTAGTAGAAAACCATTAGATTTAATGGTTAATTAGAAAAGACTAAAATGCCCCTAAGTTGAAAAAACAATAAAAAAATAAAACTGTGAAAGTCCATCACCTCCATTCGTGGACTTTGTCTTTCTCCTTGTTTTCTGGGTACCCAAACACAATCAATTCTTCAATCAAATCCACAAATCAATTCCACAATAATAAAAACCCAAATCGATTCCAGTAATCCAAATAGACTCCAACAATCTAAATCTTCTCCGATCAAAACCACATAAATTTTAAAAAATATAAAACAAACTAGATTTTGAAGCTGGAAATCTGGAAACAAAAAAAAAAGGGAAATTATTATTCTCCCCCCTGTAGTTTGCCATATTCTCTAGTCTCCCCCCTGTAGTTTCAAAATTCTCCAATTTCCCCTCTCCCATGCCTATTTTTATATGGTGAGATTGGGCATGAGAGGGGGGAAATTAGAGAATTTTGAAACTAGAGGGGGGAGACTGGAGAATACAGCAAACTATAGGGGGGAGAATGATAGTTTCCCAAAAAATTAATCCAAAATCTTCATCAATCGAATTCTAGACTAAAGAATTTTTTTTTTCCATCAATCCAATTGTTCTTCTTCAAAAATATTTCCACTGTTTTCAGATACCTTAAACAATCTCCCCTCAATCCAATGAAAAAAATGCCACATCACTTAACTATTTTATATGGTTGAGATGAGTCATCACTCATCAGTCATCACTGTCTAAAATGCATATTATTAATGCTTCTAGAAACCATATGCATGCATGGGTCCCACTCCCATCTACACGATGCAAATCTAACTTTTTTTTTTGTTACAAAGAAGGGCAAAAGCCATATTCTCCTCTCTCTCTCTTGGTTTTCTTTAGAAAACTCTAGAAAGACGATAGTAGGAGCTGAACACACGGCTTAGTACGTGAAGAATCCATCCTCTTGTGGATGATAAATTTCTTCCTCATCTTTAATTTTCCTTTGATTTTAAAGCAATCTAGTGGTTGGTGAAGCTGAACTTAGCTGGTGAGTCTCAAGATGGAATCTGATGATATTTCAAGAAAGTGTGAGAAGCTATCGCTGGATGAAGACGATGGACTGATTGAGAGAATTAAAGGCAGTCTTCAAGAAAGGGGGGAGCAGAGTCTCTCATTAAGCTTGATTGGGAAAGTAATAACGAACAAGGTGATCAATCGTGAAGCTTTCAAAAGCACAATTTCAACGATTTGGCAAACCAAGAACGAGGTAACAGTGGAACTGATGGGAATTAATATATTTAAATTTAGATTTCAAAATTACTGGGACAGAAAGAGAATCCTTGAAGGTGGTCCGTGACTTTTCGATAAGCAATTACTTGTTCTTCGAGAAGCGGCTGGTTCGGATAAGGTCACAGACCTGCAATTTCGGTATGTTCCTTTCTGGATCCAACTCCATAACTTGCCTTTGGCTTGCTTAAATAGAGATGTTGGTTTGCATTTAGGTGGATTGGTTGGACAAGTTAAAGAGACTGATGCAGGAGAATCAGGGGAATGTGTTGGACAATTTATACGAATTAGGGTTCTTATTGATGTTACGAATCCACTCAAGAGAGGATTGAGGGTGGCTTTAGGGGATGATGAAAAGGTGAATGAAGTTATGATATGCTATGAACGGCTCCCTAATTTTTGTTATTACTGTGGGAAGATTGGGCATCTGGTAAGAGACTGTCCTCTGAACACAAAAGAGATTACAAGCAGTTTTGGCTTCAAGTTTGGGCCATGGATGAGAGCAGTAAGTCAGACTCGAAGCAAAGGTACAGGGGAAAAGAAAAATAGTCCAGAAGGATCGAGAGAAGGGGGATCCAGTGACACTTTGGGTGAAAATCAGAGAAAGAGAGTTCAAGAGGATCAAGACCAGAGATCAATAATGAAGACTCAATGATAATTGTTGAGAATGCAGAGAATCTGAGAGTAAAGGGATCCACAAAGTGGAATATGGGGAAAGATAGTGGAGTGTTGTTAACAGACGGTGAGCAGTTAGAGTCAATGACAGAATTAAAAAGTGGGAATACCATAGAACCAAACACAGCAGTATCAGGCACGATGGCTGTTAGCAAAAAAGATCAACTGCAACTAGTAATGTCACATAGCAAGGAGAAGATTACAGAAGATAGTACGCATAACTCTAAAAGAATGGAAACTACTGAAACAGTTACAAACCCGGTGATAGGTGTGAATATTTTAAGCCAAGAAGGGACGACGGGATCAGAGGACAATGGGGAAAAAATCACGAATCAAAAAAGGTGGAAACGGCTTGCAAGGGAGAAATATGGATCTGCGAATGAAGGTAATCAGAGCTTGGGTAAAAGGGATGGTGATATGGATATAGAAGAGTACTTAGACAGAAAAAAGATAAGGTATTATTCTCAATCTCAAGATATATAGGCGGTGGTTGGGTCCCAGCACCGTCGATAGCCATGAAAATCCTAAGTTAGAATGTTCGGGGGTTGGGGAACCCTCGAACATTCCGAGCCCTGCGAGCCTTAGTGCTCCAGGAAAACCCGAGAATAATCTTTCTAGCAGAAACGCGGTTGCTTCAAGATAATATGAACAAAATAAAGAGTAGTTTGGGTTTTGACAGTGTATTTACGGTGGATAGAATTGGTCAAGGTGGTGGTTTAAGTCTGTTATGGAAAAATGACATTGAAGTTTCTATATATTATTTACCAAGGGACATATTGATGCAGTTATAAAGGATAGTGATAGTTTAGTTTGGCGATTTACTGGCTTTTATGGAGAACCCATCCCCTCCCTCAGAATGCACTCATGGTCTCTTTACGTAGATTGGGAAGAATGAGCAATTTGCCTTGGATTGTTGTAGGTGACTTTAATGAGATTCTCCAGTTGGATGAGAAGAAAGGAGGGGTGATCAGAAGTAACACGGCCATGTCTTCTTTTAGGGAAGCAGTAGATGATTGTGCTTTGATAGATATGGGGTATGTAGGTAACAAATATACTTGGAGCAATAGACAGTTCAAAGGAGATTTGATACAGGAAAGAATTGACAGAGCATTCTGTTGCTTGGAATGGAGGAAAACTTTTCCAGATGCAATTGTTCTTCATAAAGCATGGATGGGTTCAGACCACAAGGCCATAATTATAGATAAAGTTTATAAAAAGGATCCAATTAAAGGCAAAAACAGAGGTGGTGGAAACAGATTTCATTTTGAACATGCTTGGGCTGAAGAAGCCGAATGTAGAAGCATAGTGGAAAAGGCATGGACAAGCAAGACAGGTTTAGGGGTAATAACGAATTTGAATATAATATAGAAAAGCTAGCGAGCCAGCTTGGAGAATGGAACAAAAGGAAGAGAAGAGATTGTTCAAGGGAGCTCAATAAATTAAAAATGGAGTTACAGGCTTTACATGATAACGAAGACAACAGCGTAGCAGATAAGATTATAGAGGTGGAAGATAAGATAGACAAGCTGTTGGAAAAAGAAGAACTTATTTGGAGGCAGAGATCTAGAGCATTGTGGCTAAAAGCAGGAGACAGAAACACTAGATACTTCCACTCAAAAGCCACCCAAAGGAGGAGGAGAAATAAAATTATAGGGTTGATGGATGACTCGGGTCAATGGAAGGAAAAACAGAAGAGTTAGAGAAAGTTGTTACTAGATACTTTGAAGTTCTATTCACTTCCTCTTCTCCTTCTGAGAGATCCATCGAAGATGTTACTAGAGCAATGAATACCAAAATTACTGCCTCGATGAACAGAAGGTTGACGGTAGATTTTAAAGGGGAAGAAGTGTGGGATGCTCTCAATCAAATGAACCCTCTCAAAGCTCCAGGACCAGATGGCCTTCCAGTTTTATTTTTCCAAAAGTTCTGGGATGTAGTTGGTGAAGGGGTGACAAAAGCGGTTTTAGCTATACTTAACGATAATGCCTCACTTGAGTTATTAGGAAAGGCAGTTGTGGTACTAATTCCGAAGACAAAGCTGCCAGTAAGGGTCTCAGAATTTCGGCCAATTAGCCTTTGTAATGTAGTGTATAAATTGGTGGCTAAGGTTTTAGCAAATAGGCTAAAAGAGATCCTGAAGGATGTGATCTCCCCTAACCAGTGTGCATTCGTGCCCGGAAGATTAATCACTGATAATGTGGTGGTGGGATACGAATGCATCCACTCTATGAAGACTAGAAGGAAGGGTTCAGTTGGGCGAGTTGCTCTAAAGCTTGATATAAGCAAAGCCTATGATAGAGTTGAGTGGGTATATTTAAGAAGAATTATGGAAAAAATGGGTTTTGAGAGCAGATGGATTCAGTTGATAATGAATTGCATAACTTCGGCCTCCTATTCCTTTCTGATTAATGGAGAACCAAGGGGCACGGTTATACCTACTAGAGGACTAAGACAAGGCTACCCTCTATCGCCATATTTATTCCTCTTATGTGCGGAAGGTTTGTCCGCAATGATCTCTCAGGCTGAAAAAGAAGGTAGCATTCAAGGAATAAAGGTGGCTAGAACTGCACCTCATATTTCTCACTTACTATTTGCTGATGACAGTCTTGTTTTTGCCCGTGCTTCAAAGGCCGATTGTGATTGTCTAGTTGAAATATTTAGAAAGTATGAAAGAGCGTCTGGGCAATCCATTAATTTCGAAAAATCAGCGATTTCTTTCAACCCAAACACATTAGAAAATAACATCAGCTACATTAAGAATCTGTTCAACATTGAGGTAGTAGCATGTCACCAATCTTATTTAGGATTACCATCAGCCATTGGGAGAAACAGAAGATATGTTTTCGAAGGCTTAAAAGAAAAAGTGTGGAAAAAACTTCAAGGATGGAAACAAAAGCTCTTCTCGGTGGGTGGCAAGGAAATTTTAGTCAAAGCAGTAGCTCAAGCAGTTCCAACATATGCCATGAGCTGTTTCCAATTGCCAACTACATTGGTGAAGGATCTGCATAAGATTTTTGCTGACTTTTGGTGGGGAATGCAGGATAATAATAAAAAAGCTCACTGGATGGCATGGAGGAAAATGTGCCAACCCAAAGAAACAGGAGGTATGGGATTTCGTGATCTAGAGGCTTTTAATCAAGCAATGCTAGCCAAGCAAGGATGAAAGATCTTATGTGAACCATCTTCTCTTATGGCTCGTGTCCTTAAGGCTAGATACTTTCCCCACTCATCTTTTCAAAAATGCAAACTAGGAAGACAACCTTCATGGGTCTGGAGGAGTATAATGTGAGGGAGGGAAGTTTTAAATAAAGGAACAAGATGGAGAATCGGGATGGAAAAGAGGTTTTAGTTTATGAAGATCAATGGCTGCCTAAACCTTCCACATTCAAAGTTAGCTCACCTAAACAGTTGCCTCATGGAATTTTTGTTTCATCATTAATTGGTAGCCCTGGAAGCTGGAATGAACCATTAATTAGGAGAAATTTCTTTCCAGAGGAGGCTGATCTTATTCTCAGTATCCCCTTGAGTGCCTATCCAGCAAAAGATTCAATTTTGTGGCATTACAACAAATAAGGAACCTTCTCAGTAAAGAGTGCTTATCGTATAGCCATTTCGGCCATAAGGAATGGTGAAGCTTCCTGTTCTTTTGGTCCTCTTCCTTGGTGGAAAAAACTGTGGTTTTTACAGATTCCTAACAAAATAAAATCTTTTGTTGGAAGGCTTGTCGCAATATCCTCCCTACTAAAGAGCTTCTTTATACAAGAGGAATTATTGACTCAGCTTTATGTCCTCTTTGTAATGAAGGTCCAAAAACAGTAGACCATGCTTTATGGGGATGTAAAACTGTGAAATCAGATTGGATACAATGCCCCCTATTTTCTGATATAAAAAAACTTAAAGTTTCTGAGTTTCTTGAAAGAGTGATTTGGGTGGCAGCTGTGAGCAACTTGGATACTGTTACCAAGTTTATTACAACAGCCTGGTTTGTGTGGAACAATCGAAACAAAATTTTGTTTGGTGATAAAGCAAAAAGCTCTGGAGAATCCTGGAAAAAGGCTACCCTGTTTTTGTCAGATGGGAAGAATTCTGAAAATAAGACTAAAATCTCAGTTGTTTCTTCGAATGAAATCACAAAATGGATTCCCCCAAATAAAGATACTTTTAAAGTTAATGTGGATGCATTTTTGGATCAGGGCAGGAGCAGGTTTAGTGCTGGAATAATCATTAGGGATAGTACAGGAAGAATCAAGAGAGCTGCTGCAATGGTCTTTAATGGTAAAGTCTTAGTTGAAATAGCAGAAGCCAAGGCGATACATGAAGGACTATTGTTAGCAATGAGATCAGGTTTGCATCCTCTAATTATTGAATCTGATTCTCTTAATGTGGTTAGATTGTGCAATGATGAAATTATCTCTAGAAGTGATGTATACAATGTGATTAGTGATATCCAGGTTCTCTTGAATAGGGATAAAAGGTCTTCAATTGTTCATACTCCTCGCAGTTGTAATAGGATAGCGCATGAAATTGCTAGAAGGGCTATTGGCCTTGAAAATTCTGTACTCATGGTAGATCTCTTTCCTCCTTGGCTTCAAAAATTAGCAGTATCTGATGTAAATTCTAATACTTCAGCAGTGGAATGAGTACTTTTCTTTCCTTCAAAAAAAAAAAAAAAAAAAAAAAAAAAAAAAAAAAAGAAGGGCAAAAGCCCATAATCATTAATTAATTAATTAAACGGATAAATATTCATTAACAGTTTTGTTTAGGCTAATTGGCACCTATGTCCCCTGAACTATTCCTGAATTTGCACTTTACACTATATTTTTTTTTCGTCATTAAACCTCCTAAACTTTCATAAATTGGCAATAGTTGACGGAATTGTAGCACCATCCGTTTTTCTGTCATGGAAAATTGCACTAAGTTCCCCTTAATATACATAATTGTTTCAAACCGAAAACAATATAATAATATAACCCAAGTACCCCTCTGACCAAATTTTAAAATTCAAATTAATTTAAAAAATTGATTTGGTATAGATGATCTCCACCAAATTTTAAAAAATAAATTTAAAAAAGTGGAAATCCAGATCGGATCTTCACTGTTCATCTCATGAGATGGATAGTTGGATCTCTACCAAAAAAATAATAAAAAAAAAATTCGAACCAGACCTAACACCTAACACCAGCTCATCATCCCCAAACACAAAAAATCCATCCTAGTTCATCATCATCATCAATCTCAATTAATAACACCAATCTCAAACGGACCACATTGGGGATGATTGTGTTATTAAGTAGCTTAGGTCTTCTTGATGATTATCAAGGCAAGCTTCCAAGCATCTCTGAAATTCCCTTAAGTAATAGTGTAAAATATACCTAGGGGGATGTGAATAGGTATAGACCCAATTTCTTCCAATATTAAAAATAAAGCGGAATATAACAAAGAAAATGCACACTTGAAAAGATTCAACAAATGAATTGATTTAACTAATGCAAGAGCAAATCAATATACAAGATATGCAATCAATGTAAGATATGGAAGATAAAGAAATATTAAAACAAAAATTGATACAAGGATTTTTACGTGGTAAAACCTCAATAAGGAAACATCCACGGGTTGATACTACAACTACCGGCAAAGCAATCCACTATATGAAAAGGACTTACACACTCAAAGCTATCAACACATGATATCCGCTCAAGCTATCAACTCCTAATCTACCCTCGGGCTAGTGAACCACAAAGCCTACTACTTATCCAAGGTGTGTCCTACACCTCTAGGTAGCAACATCCTATCCAAAGCTCTTAAGCTTCTAGGATGATTTTTGCTTAGCTCTCCGGAGTTTCCTACTCCTAGCTAAGTCTTCTTGCTTGGTTATCGGAACACTTTCCTAACCAAGACTTCTTTGCTCTATCCACAAAGCTTCACTCACTTTGCTAAAGACTTTAACCTTACAAGGCAATGATCTAAGTGATGCAAATGATGCAAACACAATCAAATAAAGCTAGATGATTAATCAAGCTAAATGTACATGTTCAATGATAATCTAGAATATGCTTTCAACAAACAATCACAAATGTATCTAGAAATCAAGATATAAATCAATAAGAACAAGATATGAATATTCAATATATCACACTAAAAACCTAGTTCTTAGATCATGAAATTTAAACCTAGAAAATAACATGAGGCACATCATATACAACATTTCTAGAATCAATTTCAAGTTAAATCAAGTTTAGCAAATATATGTTCAAGAGAAATCACAAAGCCAAAACTCAATTAACAAATGATCAAACACCCCTAGAATATGATCTAACATCATTCTTAACACAAATCATCTATCAAATAGGAAGATTAAAAGAGATGATCAAAAATAAATTGATAAGAAGAAGTTTCACATACAACAATGGAATCTCGGACAGAAATCTGCAAGGTGTGAAAAATCACAAACTCAAATGACTCTAAAAATGTTGGGGTTTGTAGCTCTCTTCAAGACAAACAATTTTGGTTTTTGGATCACTCGATTTCGATTTCGTATGAGAGAGTTATGATCAAAATAAGAAAACTAAAATTGAGAGAATTTCTGATTTCATCTTTTTCAAATTTTTCTCCTTAGAATGAATGAGAGGGAATGGAGAGGATTTAAAAGGAAGAGAGAGAGGGAAAACGAAGACCAATCGAAGGCTGCCACATCAGCATCCCGTGTGGGGCGCGTGGGCCACACAGGAATAGAGTGGTGCTCTGGACGTGGGTCCCACGGCCTCCACACGTGGTGCCCAATGCATGGCATTTGGCCATGCAAACCTCTCGCGCGCTCCTCTCATGTTCTTCAGTCGTATTCAGGCATCCCAACTCCGATTTCAAATATGTTTTTGGATTACGAATCATGACTCCCTCACGCATAACAAAAACTACAAAACTTTGACAAATGGTTGAGAAATCATCTCGGAAAATGATGACGAAGTCAACTCATCGAATGAGAATGCAAAGTAGTGTAGCTACATCGTTTGGACTCGAAACCTTATGAATGAGTAACTGAAACAGCCGGGACTCAATAAGAAATCAAATAAGAACATGTTCAAGTCCAAAATACAAGAAACACAAACATATAAACACAATGTCACACAAGTATGCCATATCTACGTGATAGTCATAATACATGCAATTCTACAATGTTGTCTATAAGAAACCAATGCATGTGCATACTTAAAAGTGTGTGAATGTGTTATGCCAGATGTTTGCACTACGATGCAGGGACACACGTATGAATTGTGTGTGTGTGCTAACGCCTTGCAAGAGGATAGAAGTCTAAGTATACCTTTGACGCTTTTACCTCTTGAAGACGATATTTGCACTAGACGTTGCTCTCCACTTTTGAAGCTTCTTTTCTTCCAAGAATATCCTAAGCAACAACTATTACAAATATAGAGTGTTTTGCAATGGAATCAAGCCAATACAAATCATGAACCTTACAATCTCCCCTTTGGCTATTTCATGGCAAAACCTTATCCTCACCATACAATGTTTCACTCCAATAAACTCAAGTTGATAGCATACTCTCATCCTCACATTACAAAGAGATTCCTAGACTAACAAGTCTTCAAGTCTTCATGAGTCTTCAAGAGTTCCTCTTTTGGTCTTCACAATACTTATGAGAGAAAATAGCAAACTAAACAAGAGTTCTTCTCTAAAGAAGAATGGTGAGTTATTTATACCAAAAACAAATATAGAAGACATCCCTTATCTCATACAAAAATGTATTATCTCAAGTGAAATAAATGTTCACAATAAAGTACACCCTTAGTCTCCCTAAGATTTAAATCTCCCTAAGGACCAACCTTCCTTAACAATATCAAGAAAGAATTCCTTCTCCCTCTTAAGACAAAGTCTCCAATAAAGCACAAAGGAGCACAAGACTCATACATTTGGAACATTTTTCTACACAAGGTGTGAGGTATACAATTTCTCCCCCTTTTTGTCAAGGAATAGACAAAGGACACAAGAGATAAAGAACGAGATATTAAACAAACAAATCGTATAGAAAGCGAAGTTGAATAAACTAAAGCTCCCCCTTAACATATGCTCCATATATTGTCACCAAGTAGATTTGTTCACAAGGGATTACACACATTCACACAATCAAGCAATAAGAGAAAAATATTTCATCATATTTTCAAAGTCCAAGAGAGAATCATAGATTTTTATTAATCTCTCAAAAATATTCTCACATTGCTAATGAATCAAGCACATAAGCAAAATATGTGTGTGAATGCTTCTCACATATATAGTAGGAGTAATTATGATATCAACATGCAAACAATTTCCACACCTATCCAACTAAAGCATTTCCAAAAATAGGTCAAACCGATATTCATCTGGGTTTTTGCTTTAAAAGAATAGTTATCAACATTTGATCATGTGTGTGCATGTGGCTCGTTTTCCCGTTTCTATTTGTCGACCCGAGCTTTTCACAATATTCAACTATACACCAATAAAACTTTTATTTTATTTTTATTTCTTTTAGGCTTAGAATCAAAGATTTTATTTTTAATGATTCTTTTCAACACTTCTTTGATTTTTCTAACAATACATATACACCTTATGGCGGCTTTCACTCATCACAATGGCGTAGCCTTTTCCTACATTGGGCGGTTGCACAACCAAGGTGTGTAGCCCTTTCCATGAGGGTGCTCGTTGAATACTATGTAGTGCCGAAGCAAAATGGATACATACCAAAGGTCATCTATCATGTACTAAGCAATAGGTGTAAGGTTTATGATTTGTATTGGCTTAATTCCATTGCAAAACACTCTATGATTGTATTAGTTGTTGCTTAGGTCATTATTTGAAGAAAGGAAGCTTAAAGAGTGAAGAGCAACGTCTAGTGCAAAAATCGTCTTCAAGAGGTGAAAAACGTCAAAGGTAAATCTTGACTTCCATCCTCTTGCAAGGCGTTAGCGCACACACACACAATTCATACATGTGTCCCTGCATCATGGTTCAAACATTTGGTATAACACATTCACACACTTCATAGCATGCTCATGCATTGATCTTGTATTGATAAACATTGTGAAATTGCATGCTTTGTGACTATCTCTTTGATATGGCATGCTTGTGTGAATATGTGTTTATTTATTTCTGTATTTTGTGTTAGGACTTGAACATGTTCTTATTTAATGCCTTATTGAGTTCCAGTCATTTTGGTTACTCATTCATAAGGTTTCGAGTCCAAACAAGTTGACTATGCTACTTTTCGTTCTCATTTGTTGTGTTGAATTCATTGTCAAATTCCGAGATGATTTCTCAACCATTTTTCAAAGTTGAGTAGTCGTAGTCGTAGTCGTGCGTGAGGAAGTCATGGTTTGTAATCCAAAACAGATTCGAAATCGGAGGTCGGATGCTCAAGATATGGGCTGAAGATCTGAAGGAGCACGCGAGAGAAGTTGAGATCACGTGTGGCCACAAGACCAGCCTGTGTGGGAGGCCGGGCCCCACGGGCAAGGGAGCCCTCTGCTCCCGTGGGCCCCACTTGTCCCCCACAGGGTGGTGATATGGCGGCTTCTGATTTGCTCATAAAAAATTCTCTCTTCCCTCCTTTTAAGCTCTCCTCCTTCCCTTCACATTTAGAAGAATTTTGAAGAACACTTTGAAAATTTTCTACAGAATTCTACAATTTTAGTTTTCTTGTTTTGATCATATCTCTCTCATACGAACTCGAAATCAATCGATTCAAAAACCAAAATTGTTGGTCTCGAAGAGAGCTACAAACCCAAGCATTTCTAGAGGCAGCTAACTTCGCCATTTTTCTCAGCTGGTCCAAATTCAGTACGTGGTCAGTATGTTTGTTACAACTTCTTCTTTTTCAATTTCATCTTTGATCATCTCTTGATTCTTACTATTTGATTGATGAAATTTGTTGAGAAGTATGTTAGATCACTTGCTAGGGTTGTTGATCATTTATTAATTGAGATTTAGCTTTGTGATTTGTCCTTGAACTATATGTGCTAAACTTGATTGTGTGTGAAATTGATTCTAAAATTGAATATATGATGTATCTCATATTTTCTAGGTTCTATTTCTTGATCTAAGAACTAGGTTTTTAGTGTGATAAATTGAATATTCATTCCTTTGTTCTTATTGATTTGCATGTCTTGATTTCTAGATAATTTTGTGATTGTGTGTTGAAATCATATTCTAGACTATCATTGAACATGTACATTTTGCTTGATTGATCATCTAGCTTAATTTGATTGTGCTTGCATCATTTGCATCACTTTAGATCATAGCCTTGCATAAGGTTGAAGTCTCTTGCAAAGTGAGTGAAGCTTTGTGTAGAGCAAGGGAGTCTTGACTAGGACACGTGGTCCGGATAGTCAAGCAAAAGTCTTAGCTAGGAGTGTGGTACTCCGGATGGTTGAGCTAGGAGAGCTTAACTAGGATCTTCGTGATCCGGATAGCTAAGCACGAAATCTTCCTAGAGACGTGAGCGTCTTGGATAGGAAGTTGCTTTCTAGAGGTGTAGGATACATCTCGGATAGGAAGTAGGCTTGGTGATTCACTAGCCCGAGGGTAGATTAGGAGTTAATAGCTTGAGCGGATATCATGAGTGATAGCTTGTGTGTAAGTCCTTTTTCACATAGTGGATTGCTTCGCGGTGGTTGCGGTATCAACCCGTGGATGTTTCCTCTTTGAGGTTTTACCACGTTAAAACACTTGTGTTCATTTTTGCTTTTACTTTTCTTTATCTTCCATTTCTTTCATTGATTGCATATCTTGTAAATTGATTAACTCTGTATAAGTGAAATCAATTAATTTGACAAATGTAATCAAGTGTGCATTTTCATTGATATATTCGCTTTTTTAATTGGGAGAATTTGGAGCCTATACCTATTCACCCCCCTCAGGTATATTTCACTACTACTTAAGGGAATTTCATTTGGTATAGCGGGTGTCTAGACGTACTTAGATAGATCCTTCTTTGTGTTTGTGTTTTGTTTGTGTTAATCATGATTAAGGAAATGTGTTCCTATGTGGCTTCTTTTGTTGAACCTATTGACTTGGATGAGAAAAAGATCAATGATCTTATTCTTGAAAATGAACACTTGTCTAAAGTCAATGTGTCCCTCAATAAGAAGCTTGATAATCATGGTCTTGGCTCAAAAGAATTCAATGAACTTAAAGACAAGATTTTAAGTCTAGAATTGAATCTAAAAGATAGCAATGATAGACTTAGCATCTTGAAGCAAGAAATTGAGCAAAGGATATTTCTCTTGTTAATGCTAAGAAACTTGAAAATGTGCTTAAATCTAAACTTAATGAGCATTTAAATCAAGAGAAAAGTATGAACAATGGCTTGATAAATCACGTAAATGTTATGTTTAGTGATGACATAGCGGAAAAATATGCCATTGAAATTAGGATGCTTCGTGAGAAACTTGATGAGGCTAATAGGATGATTAGCAAGATGTCATCTAGTTCTAACAAAGTTGAAACCCTCATTAAAAGTGGAAAGCATCCATGTGACAAAAGAGATTTTGGTTATATCAATGAGAAAAAGACTCCTTCATCTAACAAATCTATTTTTGTCAAAGCAAGCATTGAAACAATTGTAGATTCACTCACTCAAGGTAAAGCTATGAAAGCTATCGGAGGTGCCTCTACATCAACAAGGAAGTTCAATGGAAGAACTCAACAAGATCAAATTCAAAAAGCATCAACCTCAAATGGAAGAGGTGAAGCACCAAGGGTTGCTCTTCAAAGAGGTAAAATTGTGAGAAGACCAAATGGTATGGAAGCAAATGCAAATGGTAAAATTCTCAAATTCATACCTATTTGTCATCATTGTAATATGGTAGGACATATTCGACCTAGGTGTTTTGAATACATTCGGAAATGCGAATTTGATAATGCTTTTCATGATATGTCTTTGAATAGACCTAGGCAATCATCCATGTATGGATATAGAAATAGATCTAGGAAGACCTTGGAAAATCATGTTGTTGAAAAAGTTGTTGATGACTTGCTTACTAAATCTTGTGTTGTGCCTCACTCTACTATGCATAAGAAAGTTGATAATGCTTTGTTTGATATTTTTGAAAATGTGACCAATGAGGTCAAGGTGCATGTTAAAAAGCCTAACATTGAATCAAAGCATATTAGAAGTAAGAGTGAGAGGCATGTTGTGAAAAATGTGTGGATTAGAAAAGACACATCTAAATGTCATGTTGCACAATATGCTTTACGTGCCAACTCCTCCTATTCTTGGTACCTAGATAGCGGTTGCTCTAGGAACATGACCGGGAACAAAGAGTTCTTTAAGAATCTTGTTTTAAAGGATGGAGGTTGGGTTACTTTTGGTGATGGTACCAAAAAGAAAGTTCTAGGCAAGGGAACAATATGTATCCCCGGATTGCCTAAAC
This sequence comes from Acer saccharum, assembly GCA_030490815.1. Lineage (NCBI taxonomy): Eukaryota > Viridiplantae > Streptophyta > Magnoliopsida > Sapindales > Sapindaceae > Acer > Acer saccharum. The sequence goes on along the minus strand of CM059869.1, from coordinate 27,026,255 downwards.
TTCGAAACACTTTGTATGTTGATGGGTTACAAGCTAACTTGATAAGCATTACTCACTTGTGTGAAATTTATAAAAGTTAGCTTTAACAAAGATGTGTGCACTATAATTGATAAAAAGGACAATGTTGTCCTAAGAGTCAAAAGGTCTATAGACAATTGCTATTGTCTTGAGATAGACCCTTTAACTTGCAACATGACACATGAGTGCAACAAGATTGATTTGTGGCATCAACGTTTGGGCCACATGAACTTTAAGGGCATAAATAGCTTGAAAAAGGTTGCATTGTTAGAGGTCTACCTAGTCTTGGTAGTAAGCTAGAGAGTGTTTGTAAACCTTGTCAATTAGGTAAACAAACCAAAGTGTCTCATAAGAAGAGCACTTCCATAGCTACCAATAAGCCTTTGGATCTTGTGCACATTGCCAATAATCTTGTAAAGGAACATACTAGAAAGCTTGGATTAAAAAGTATGATGTGAAAAAAGTTCCTAGTCATTCTTCTAAACATGTTTCTAATGATAACTCTTTGAATGTTGTGCATGTTAATGACAATCATGTCAAGAAGAATGTCAAGAAGATTTGTTTGAAAAAGAGTGTTTCACATGATCATATTCATAGTCTTGATGATATTTTTGTTGATGGCAATAATTATATGTTTAACATGAGTAATATCTTTATAAAGAATGAATGTACACAAACGAAGTTAAATTGCTTAAAGCATACCTAGAGGGGGGGGGGGGGGGGGGTGAATAGGTTTTACACCTTTTTTTCAAACCCTTGAACAAACATCCGTTTGTCCCTCAAGGTAGCCTTACACACAACACTATAATCCAAGATAGACATACATAGACAATACAATGATACAATCATAAGAGAAATGTCTAAGTATATCAACAAGTCATGTGAGGTAAAATATCAAATAAACATAACAACAAAATAAGCTTGTATTTCATAAGATGTTCAATGTGTTACAAGAGTGAGCAAAATGTCACTAAACAAATATTACAATATACAAAAGAATCAAAGATACAAATTGATCTATAGAATGAATACACTAATCACACTATACAAAGACTTGGTTCACAATACATCACAAGTGAATATTATGAATCAAGACAATAAAATATACAATTAAAATATAAGAGAAGAGATAGAAAGAATTAACACAAGGGATTTTTTAACGTGGTAAAACCTCCAAGGAGGAAACATCCACGGGTTGAACTACAACCATTGGGTACTATATCATTGGAAAGTAAACATAGAACATTCACAAAGTGACCAATCTTTAGCTCACCCAACCTAGTGAAGTCTAAGCCTACCCAACCCTATTGGAAAGTATGAAATCCCTCAATGATGCGGAACCACCATATATTGGACAACACACTCAACCAACATCGATGGTAGATTAGAAATTCCTCAAGAGTGCATACACATCCCGTGTACCCCGCTCTATCGGAGTCTATGTCTAACCATACGCCTAGGCCTACCAATATGTTAGCCAACTCCCTATCCAAGGCACTCTTGCCTCTAGGGAGCCTCCCATGCATGACTATCCGAGTCCTCCCGACTCTAGCCATGACTTCTTGCTTACCTATCCGAGTCATCCCGACTCTAGGCAAGACTTCTTGCTTGGCTATCCGAGTCATCCCGACTCTAACCAAGACTTCATGCCTTTTACAAGGACTTCCTAGTGTGATCATGTGAATGCAAATGATGCAAACATTCATTTCAACATAGAACATGTGATCAATACATTCTATGGCACAAATAGACCTAAACATGTGAAAACACAATTAATCAAGTCTAGATGCAAAAATCCATGAATAGAAACCTAAGCATGTGAAACACCTAACACATATACTCAAAGTCTCATTCACACACATAACACTTGAATCACAAAATGTTCATTAAGTCCTAATTCAAGATGCTATCAATATACAATCAAAGTCTAGATATATGAGATTAAAATCAATCAATATACTAGACAAAAATATAGAGCAAGGTTTTGAGATTTACATCAATCAAAACCTATATTCTCTAAATCACAAACAAATACACAAATCCTTGATTTCTTCAATCAAAGGACCAAATCAAATCTCAAAGTCATTTTAACACAAAATTAATTCAATTAAGTATCAAACAACCTAAGATGCCATTCTAATCACAATACAACTCACAAACAAATGTAAAACCTAGAATCATGAAATCTAGTCAACATAAGTCCATAAATTGAATTTCAATTGGAATGATAATCAAGCTACCTTTTCAAATAGCTTTCATAAAACAATAACATAGATATAGAAGAAGAAACCCCAAGCATTTGGAAGGTCAAATAACAAGAAATCCCTAAGATGAGACCATTACCTCGGATTATGATGCTGGTTCGGAATTCAGTGGTCAACCACTGGAAATCACGATCAAACAGCTACCAAACCACTTGGAGATGTTAGAGGACTCAAATACGAACACTCTCCAACTTGAATCACTCAAATCCGACTCCGGATGAGGAAGATATGGTGTTTCGAAAATCTGAAAATTCAGAGGAGAGGGCTGACGGGAAAACTGATTTTTCTTCTTGGAAATTCAAAATGAGAGAGAGAGGGAAGAAATAGGAGGAGAGAGAGAGAACATTTCGACCAATCTTGTGGTGCCACGTCACCCCCAGGCCGTGGGGGGCGCGTGGCCCACACGGGAGCAGAAGGGGCTCCAGGCCGTGGGGCCCACGGCCTCAACCACGGCCAGCCCATGTGGCCCACGGCCTGGGCTGTCCTCTCCCGCGCACTCTCGGTTCGTCGGCCCGTATCTCGAGCGTCCGAACTCCGAATTCGAATCCGTTTTCGGATTACGAACCGTGACTCTCTCACACACAAAAACGACTATACAACTTTGAAAAACGGTTGAGAAATCATCTCGGAAATCATCGATGAAGTCAACACAACGTAAGAGAACGTAAAGTGGCATAGTCAACACGTTTGGACTCGAAACCTTATGAATGAGTAACCGAAACGACCGGAACTCAATAAGGCATTAAATAAGAACATGTTCAAGTCCTAAACACAAAATACGGAAACATATAAACACAAATACACACACATATGCTAGTTTCCGGACATAGTCCTAGAAAATGCAAAACACAAAGTTTATTAACTAAAAGTGAATGCATGAGCATATTTTGCCAAGTGTGTGAAAGTGAAATGTAAATGAAATAAAATCATGAAGGGACACACAAAAATGATATGTGTGGGTGTGTGCCTAGCCTTGTAAGAGATAAGAGGTCATGTATACCTTTGTAGACCGATAATGTCCGAAACTCTTAAAAGCCGGCAACTTGAACGAATAATGGTTGAGACGTCCTTCGTCTTCGAAATCCTTCATTTTCTAACCACTAAACATTACAAGTAAAACACGTTTTGATATGGAATTAATGCCAACACTAATTATCAACCTAACAAAGAAGATTGTTGATGTTTTATCTTCTAGATATACTATTGCCTTAAGAAATGATCATGATGTTTGTGTTTGTGCTCCAAAGACCATATGGGTCAATGATGAGGACTCTAGTGAGGAGGAGGGCTCTAGAGATGAGTCTTCTAGTGATGAAGAGCTTGTGAGCAACTTTGTTGCCTTCACGGCTTCTCATTCTATCCTAGAGAATGTTTGTCAAGATTTATTAGACAAGGAGGTTGATACAAATCATCAAGTGTGCTTAAGTGAGAATCCTACCTATATTGATCTTTCAGCTAAGGTGAAGTGTCTTGAAGATAGTTTGAAGATAGCCTTAAGTGAGGTGGATGAGAAGAATGATTTGATCAAATTACAAGTGGATGAGTTTGTTTCAACAACTCAAGGCTATTAGGTGAAAAGAATGCTCTTTTCAAGAAGCTTAGAGAAGTTGAAGGGATTGTTCTTGAAAGGGATATGATTATCTCTAGTTTGTCTTTAGGAGGCTCAATTGACTTGGTAGTTGAGGAGAAGCTTATAGAAGCATCACTTCCTACAAGTAAGGATAATGTCATTATTGATGTGAAAGCTCCTAAGAAGAAACATTCCAAGAAGAAGAACAAGTTGAAGAATAAGGTACCCCTTGAAACTCCCATTTGTGCTTCTCCAATCCCGGAAGGTAAAATTTCTCATTTTGTTCCCATATGTCATTCTTGCAATACCATAGGTCATACCAAGCCCAAGTGCTTTGAATATATTGAATATTGCGAAATAGGAAATGCATCTAGGGATAAAGAGATTGAACTTCATTTAAGCATGCTAAAGCTTTTTAGTATGAAAAGCATGATAATGTCTAAAGAGCATGTTAAGAATGTCCGGATTGTGAAGAATGGAAACCTTGTAAAAATTGACAATGCATGTGTTGCTAGTAATGTTGAAAAGAAGAGTATCAATGATATTCTTGTGAATCAAGAGATGGAAGAACTTTATTCTAGTTTCAACATTGTTGTCAATAAGAATCTTGATAGTGTTTGTGTAGTTTCACCCAAGACCGAATGGGTCAAGGGTGAGTGCTCTTACCATTAGTGTAAGATTGCACATGTGAGTTAGCTTTAAGATTAGTGTCAAGTTGTTAAGTAACTTAGCTATCTAGCTTTGTTTCTATATAACTTGACATGAACTTAGTTATCTCACTTATTTGCTATGATAGTCGAAATCTATTGATTAACTTTTTGAGAAGTTGTTTTTATGATATCTATATGGTAACAATCATGTTATGACTTTTAAAGAAAGTAATTTTTTTTTGTTTGAGTTGGATTACATTGTCTTTAGTCTCTTGGGATCGACACACCTATAACTTGTAGTCATGAGGACTTACAAGCCAAGAGGACTCATAAAAAGGGAAAAGTGTTGACCAAAGCCTTTATAGAAGCATGATAGGTAGTCTACTTTACCTAACGGTTAGTAGACCCGACATTTGCTTTAGTGTAGGCTTGTGTGTAAGATTTCAAGCAAATCCCAAGGAATCTCACTTAAAAGCCGTCAAGAGGATCATTAGGTACATCAAAGGAACTCATAGTCTTGGTCTATTCTATTCATTTGATACCAATGATATCCTTGTAGGCTATTGTGATGCGGATTGGGCGGGAAACGTAGATGACCGTAAAAGCACATCGGGCGGTTGCTTTTATGTTGGTAATAACTTGGTTTCTTGGTCAAGTAAGAAACAAAATTCGGTTTCCTTTTCCTCATCCGAAGCCGAATACATTGCGGCCGGAAGTGCTTGCACACAATTACTTTGGATGAAACAAATCCTTAAGGATTATGAGATAGAACAAGGAAAAATGACACTTTATTGTGATAATTTAAGTGCCATTAACATCTCTAAAAATCCGGTTCAACACTCCCGTACTAAACACATAGACATTAGGCATCATTTCATTAGAGATCTAGTTGAACATTCTATTGTTACTCTAGAACATTTGCCTACTAAAAATCAACTTGCGGACTTGTTCACTAAGCCCTTGGACAAAGAGAGGTTTAAAACTCTTAGAATGTCCATTGGCATGATTTGTGTTGATTGATGTCTTTGTGTGATTATGAGTGGCTTGATGAGCAACACTTTAATTGAATATCATTGTCTTTAAGAGCTACTCACTTGAGAAGTAATGATCTTTAACAAGTATCTTTTATTGTTTTTAGATCATGCACTTGAGCTTGAAAATCTTATTTTTGAAAAAGTGCACTAATGCTTCTCTTGTATGTTTTAGTTTTTTGAGTTTTTGTGGTTAAATATATGTAGATAATGGATGCATCTAGAAGTTTATTGTTAAGTACATGATAGATGACCTATGGTATGTATCCATTTTGCTTCGGCACTACATAGTAATCAATGAGCACCCTCATGGAAAGGGCTACACACCTTGGTTGTGAAGCCACCCAATGTAGGAAAGGGCTACGCCATTGTGATGAGTGAAAGCCGCCATGAGGAGTATATGTTTTTGTTAGTAAAATCAAAGAAGTGTTGAAATGAATCATTAAAAAAAAAAAAATCTTTGATTCTAAGCCTAAAAGAAATGAAAAATTAAAATGCTTATTGGTGTATAGTTAAGAATTGTGAAAAGCTCGGGTTGACAAATAGAAACGGGAAAACGAGCTACATGCACACACACGCTCATATGTTGATATCTATTCATTTTAAAAGCAAAAACCGGATGAATATCGGTTTGACCTATTTTTGGAAAGGCTTTAGATGGATAGGTGTGGATAGAGTTTGCATGTTGATATCACAATTACTCCTACTATATATTTGAGAAGCATTCACACACACACATTTTGCTTATGTGCTTGATTCATTAGTAATGTGAGAATATTTTTGAGAGATTAATGAAAATCTATGATTCTCTCTTGGACTTTGACAAGTTATGAAATATTTTCTCTTATTGCTTGATTGTGTGATTGTGTGATTGTGTGATGTCCCTTGTGAACAAATCTACTTGGTGATAATATGTGGAGCATATGTTAAGGGGGAGCTTAGTTTATTCAACTTTCGCTTTCTATACGATTTGTTTGCTTAATATCTCGTTCTTTATCTCTTGTGTCCCTTGTCTATTCCTTGACAAAAAGGGGGAGAAAATGTATACCTCACCATGTTTGATATTGGAGAGATTTTGTATACTTCACACCTTGTGTGGAAATTGTTCCAATTGTGTGAATCTTATTCCTCTTTGTGCTTAATTGTGACTTTATCTTAAGGGGGAGAAAGAATTCTTTCTTGACAATGTTAAGGATAGTGGGCTCTTGGAAATTGGGAAACTAAGGGAATGCTTTAATATGAACATATTTTATTCACTTGAGATAATGCATTTGTGTATGAGATAAGGGATATTTTCTATGTTTGTTGTTTGGTTAAATAACTCACCATTCTTCTTTAGAGAAGATCTCTTTTTGGTTGCTATTTTCTCTCATAGGTACTTTGAAGACCGAAAGAGGAATTCTTGAAGACTTGAAGATTTTTTAGTCTAGGAATTTCTTTGTAATGTGAGATTGAGAGTATGCTATCATTTTGAGTTTATTTGAGTGAAACATTGTATGGTGAGGTTGAGTGCTTTTACCATGGAATAGCCAAAGGGGGAGATTGTAAGGTTTATGATTTGTATTGGCTTAATTCCATTGCAAAACACTCTATGATTGTATTAGTTGTTACTTAGGTCATTATTTGAAGAAAGGAAGCTTAAAGAGTGAAGAGCAACGTCTAGTGCAAAAATCGTCTTCAAGAGGTGAAAAACGTTAAAGGTAAATCTTGACTTCCATCCTCTTGCAAGGCGTTAGCGCACACACACACAATTCATACATGTGTGTCCTTGCATAGTGGTTCAAACATTTGGTATAACACATTCACACACTTCATAACATGCTCATGCATTGATCTTGTATTGACAAACATTGTGAAATTGCATGCTTTGTGACTATCTCTTTGATATGGCATGCTTGTGTGAATATGTGTTTATTTGTTTCCGTATTTTGTGTTTAGGACTTTAACATGTTCTTATTTAATGCCTTATTGAGTTTCGGTCGTTTCGGTTACTCATTCATAAGGTTTCGAGTCCAAACAAGTTGACTATACTACTTTTCGTTCTCATTTGTTGTGTTGACTTCATCGTCGGATTCCAAGATGATTTCTCAACCATTTTTCAAATTTGAGTAGTTGTAGTCATGCGTGAGGGAGTCACGGTTTGTAATCCGAAAATGGATTCGAAATTGGAGGTCGGATGCTCAAGATATGGGCTGAAGATCCGAAGGAGCGCGCGAGAGAAGTTGAGATCATGTGTGGCCACAAGGCCAGCCCGTGTGGGAGGCCGTGGGCCCCACGGGCAAGGGAGCCCTCTGCTCCCGTGGGCCCCACGCGCCCCCCACGGGGTGGTGACATGGCAGCTTCTGATTTGCTCGTAAAAAATTCTCTCTTCCCTCCTTTTAAGCTCTCCTCCTTCCCTCCACATTTAGAAGAATTTTGAAGAACACTTTGAAAATTTTCTGCAGAATTCTACAATTTTAGTTTTCTTGTTTTGATCATATCTCTCTCATACGAACTCGAAATCAATCGATTCAAAAACCAAAATTGTTGGTCTCGAAGAGAGCTACAAATGCCAAGCATTTCTAGAGGCAGCTGTCTTCACCATTTTTCTCAGCTGGTCCAAATTCAGTACGTGGTCAGTATGTTTGTTACAACTTCTTCTTTTTCAATTTCATCTTTGATCATCTCTTGATTCTTACTATTTGATTGATGAAATTTGTTGAGAAGTATGTTAGATCACTTGCTAGGGTTGTTTGATCATTTATTAATTGAGATTTAGCTTTGTGATTTGTCCTTGAACATATATGTGCTAAACTTGATTGTGTGTGAAATTGATTCTAGAAATTGAATATATGATGTATCTCATATTATTTTCTAGGTTCTATTTCTTGATCTAAGAACTAGGTTTTTAGTGTGATAAATTGAATATTCATTCCTTTGTTCTTATTGATTTGCATGTCTTGATTTCTAGATAATTTTGTGATTGTGTGTTGAAATCATATTCTAGACTATCATTGAACATGTACATTTTGCTTGATTGATCATCTAGCTTAATTTGATTGTGCTTGCATCATTTGCATCACTTTAGATCATAGCCTTGCATAAGGTTGAAGTCTCTTGCAAAGCGAGTGAAGCTTTGTGTAAAGCAAGGGAGTCTTGACTAGGACATGTGGTCCAGATAGTCAAGCAAAAGTCTTAGCTAGGAGTGTGGTACTCCGGATGGTTGAGCTAGGAGAGCTTAACTAGGATCTTCGTGATCCGGATAGCTAAGCACAAAATCTTCCTAGAGACATGAGCGTTTTGGATAGGAAGTTGCTTTCTAGAGGTGTATGATACATCTCGGATAGGAAGTAGGCTTGGTGATTCACTAGCCTGAGGGTAGATTAGGAGTTGATAGCTTGAGCGGATATCATGAGTGATAGCTTGAGTGTGTAAGTCCTTTTTCACATAGTGGATTGCTTCACCGATGGTTGTGGTATCAACCCGTGGATGTTTCCTCTTTGAGGTTTTACCACGTTAAAACACTTGTGTTCATTTTTGCTTTTACTTTTCTTTATCTTCCATTTCTTTCATTGATTGCATATCTTGTAAATTGATTAACTCTTGTATAAGTGAAATCAATTAATTTGACAAATTTAATCAAGTGTGCATTTTCATTGATATATTCCGCATTAATTTTTTAATTGGGAGAATTTGGAGTCTATACCTATTCACCCCCCCTCTAGGTATATTTCACTACTACTTAAGGGAATTTCAATAGGCTTCTAGATGCATCCATAATCTACACATATTCAACCACATATACTCAAAAACTAAAACATATAAGAGAAGCATTAGTGCAATTTAAAAAAAAAAAAAAAGATTTTCAAGCTCAAGTGCATGATCTGGAAACAATAAAAGATACTTGTTAAAGATCATTACTTCTCAAGTGAGTAGCTCTTAAAGATAATGATATTCAATTAAAGTTTTGCTCATCAAGCCACTCACAATCACACAAAGACATTAATCAACACAAATCATGCCAATGGACATTCTAAGAGTTTTAAACCTCTTTTTGTCCAAGGGCTTTGTGAACAAGTCCGTAAGTTGATTTTTAGTAGGCATATGCTCTAGAGTAACAATGGTATGTTCAACTAGATCTCTAATGAAATGATGCCTAATGTCTATGTGCTTTATGCGGGAGTGTTGAATCGGATTTTTAGAGATGTTAATGGCACTTAAGTTATCACAATAAAGTGTCATTTTTCCTTGTTCTATCTCATAATCCTTAAGGATTTGTTTCATCCAAAGTAATTGTGTGCATGCACTTCCGATCGCAATCATACATATTGTTGTATGTATAAATTCGCCAACCTGACACGTCATCGAAAAAGCCAACAAAAGACTGCCACGTCACTCACTGACCGGGTCAAGAGAGGAAATGTGACGAGTCAGAATAATAAAATAGCTCAAGCTAAAAGGGAGTCAAAGATATGGTCGCCGAAGCTAGATATTTACTCGCCAAAAGTAGAAATGTGGTCGCTGAAGAGATGATACCCAGAAGTGAAGGTACTCGCTGCACCAGTATACTTGGCCTGAACCGACTCAGCAGAAACACATAAATAAACCCTAAACTTTTAGAAGACCCATGACAACAAGGAATCACAAAGAGGAAAGTAGATTCGGATCCGTGACAACAGGGGAATCCTAGTACGAATCAAAGAAGGAACCTACCACCCACACGGCTAAAAACAAGGGGAAACCCTAATTAGACATGTATAAATAGAACCACCTATCCCATGAGGAAGGGGTTCAGAAATCTAGAGAGAGAGAAAAGAGCAATTGTAAGAGAGATCTAAGTGTGTAACAAGGCAACGAAAACCTAGTATTATTTTTCTGCCCTCGGGGGCGCCGTGGTGTTTTCTAATTCAAGGGTTTTCCTCGTAAAATCTGTCTTTTGCATGCGTTCTTAATTTTCTTGTTTTATATTAAATTGATATAATTGTTGAGTGCGTGGCAATCCAAATTTCACCGTCAACACATATAATAACACATATCATGATTAAGATCAATGTGAACAATTATCATCTAAAGATCTTAAAGGAGCAAATGTTAATGAGAACCATAAGAACACTATACTATTTCTCTAATATGACATGATACATGAAATAGTGCAAACAATGAGTTGAGAGATGAAAATTCAAGTAAACAAGCAATGTGATATAGAGATACCTTTGCAAGCTATTTTCCATCAAATGTAAAGTCTTCACCCTTTTTATGAGTCCTCTTGGCTTGTTTGTCCTCATGACAACAAGTTGTTAGTGTGTCGTTCTAAGAGACCAAAGACTATGCATTTCAACTCAAACAACAACAAAAATTGACCTTATCTAAAAGTCATAACATGATTGTTACCATATAGATTTCATAAAAACAACTTCTCAAAAAGTTAATCAATAGATATCGACCATCATAGCAAATATGTGGGATAGCTAAGTTCATGTCAAGTTATATAGAAACAAAGCTAGATAGCTAAGTTACTTAACAACTTGACACTAATCTTAAAGCTACCTCACATGTGCAATCTTACACTAATGATAAGAGCACTCACCCTTGACCCATTTGGTCTTGGGTGCACTAACACATAAACCATCATGATCATTTCTCACGGCAATAGTATATGTAAGATCTTAGATTTGTGTTGGCTTGATTCTATTGCAAAACACTCTTTATTTGTATTGATTAGTTGCTTAGGTGTTTCTTGGAGAGAAGAAGCTTCAAAGGTTAAAAGCAACGTATCTTGCAAATATCATCTTCAAGAGGAACATCGCTTACTTGGATGCTAAGGTATCAAGATACTTCTTCCTCTTGCAAGGCGTAAGCACACACACACACAATTCATACATGTGTGTCCCTGCATCGTAGTGCAAACATTTGGTATAACACATTCACACACTTCTTAGTATGCTCATGCATTGGTTTCTAATAGACAAACATTGTAGATTTACGTGTTTCATGACTATCTCTTTGATATGGCATACTTGTGTGAATTTGTATTTATTTATTCATGTGTTTTGTATTTTGGACTTGAACATGTTCTTATATGATTTCTTATTGAGTCCCGGTCGTTTCGGTTACTCATTCATAAGGTTTCGAGTCCAAACGATGTAGCTACGCTACTTTGTATTCTCATTCATTGAGTTGACTTCATCGTCATTTTTCGAGATGATTTCTCAACCATTTTTCAAAGTTTTATAGTCATAGTTGTGCATGAGGGAGTCACAGTTTGTAATCCAAAAACGGATTCGAAATCGGAGTTCGGATGCCTAAGATACGGCTGAAGAACGTGAGGGAGCGCGCAAGAGGCAAGCATGGCCAAAGGCCATGCATTGGCCACCACGTGTGGAGGCCGTGGGACCCACGGCCAAAGCACCCCTCTGGTCCCGTGTGGCCCATGCGCCCCACACGGGGTGCTAACATGGCAGCCTCTGATTGGCTCATGTCTTCCTCTCTCTTCTCCATCTCTTTTCCCTCCATTTATATTCGAAATCCCGTGCAGAATTCTTTACAATTTTTGATTTCTTATTTTGATCATATCTCTCTCATTTCAACTCCAAGTTGAGTGATTCAAAAAGTAAAATTGTTGGTCTTGAAGAGAGCTACAAACCCCATGCATTTTAAGAGCCATTTGAGTTCGTAATTTTTCCCAGTGATCTGATTTCAGTACGAGGTTCAACTTTTGTATGTGAAACTTCTTCTTCTCACTTCATCTTTTGATCATTTCTTTTAATCTTCCTAATTGATAGATGATATGTGTTTAGAATGTTGTTAGATCATATTCTAGGGGTGGTTGATCTATTGATTGTTGAGTTTTAGCCATTTGATTTCAATTGAACATATATTGTTAAACTTGACCTATCTTGACATTGATTCTAGAAATACTTTTTGTTCTTGAGCTTGATTGTTGATTTCTAGGTTTTTGTCATATGTTCATGAACTAGGATTTTTTGATTGTGCTATCTACCATTTAAATCTAGTTCTTGTTTGGATTGAATATGTTTTGGATTTCAAGTGTTAACTTGTTCACTTGATTTCAAAGCTAGTTTTGTGATTTCTATTGAAAACTTGTTACTCTAGCTTTGTTTGACATGTTTAGGTTTCTAGATATTTTTGTGAATGACTTTGAATGTCTAATCTAGATTTCTAATCACATGTTCATAAGAATTAGCTACATTTGCTTGTGAGCTTGATTTGTGCAAATCTAATTCTTCATAGAGTGTGTTTGATCTACTTGCTCTATTTGCTTGTGTTTGCATCATTTGCATCACTTAGATCATTGCCTTGTAATAGGTGGAAGTCTCTTGCAAAGTGAGTGAAGCTTTGTCTTGAGCAAGAAGTCTTGGCTAGGAAAGTGTTCCGGATAGCCAAGCAAGAAGTCTTGATTAGAGTCAGGAGGACTCGGATAGTCAAGCAAGAAATCTTCCTAGAGACGTGAGCGTCTTGGATAGGAAGTTGCTTTCTAGAGGTGTAGGACACATCTCGGATAGGAAGTAGGCTTGGTAGTTCTCTTGCCCGAGGGTAGATTATGAGGTGATAGCTTGAGCGGTTCTCATGTGTTGATAGCTTGAGTGTGTAAGTCTTTTTCATATAGTGGATTGCTTTGCCGTTGGTTGTGGTATCAACCCGTGGATGTTTCCTCTTTGAGGTTTTACCACGTAAAAATACTTGTGTCAAGTTTCGTTTTTATGTTTCTTTATCTTCCATATGTTTGTATTGATTGCATTACTTGTATATTGATTTTCACATGTGTTGGTTAAATCAATTCAATTGTTAAGATTTATCAAATGTGCTTTTAATTGTTGTATTTCGCATATTTTTTGTATATTGGAAGAATTTGGGCCTATACATACTCACCCCCCCTCTAGGTATATATTACACTATATTATTTAAGGGAATTTCAGTATATCTAGAAGATAAAACATCAACAATCTTCTTTATAAAGATATTACTCATGTTAAACACATCATTATTATCATCAAGACTATGAATATGATCATGTGAAACACTCTTTTTCAACCAAATATTCTTTACATTCTTCTTCACATGATTATCATTAACATGCACAACATTCAAAGAGTTATCATTAGAAACATGTTTAGAAGAATGACTAGGAACATTTTTCATATCATGCTTTTTAATCCAAGCTTTCCTAGTATGTTCCTTTACAAGATTATTGGTACTGTGCACAAGTTCTAAAGGTCTCTTGGTAGCTATGGAAGTGCTCTTTTTGTGAGACACTTTGGTTTGTTTACTTAATTGGCAAGGTTCACAAACACCATCTAGCTTCCTACAAGATTAATGATGTCAGATATCAATATGCTTAGTCCTAGAATGATGCACTAGATTATTAGAAATGTTAATGGCACTCATGTTATCACAAAAGAGTGTTAGAGTACCTTGATTGAATCCGTAGTCGACTAGCATTTGCTTCATCCATAGGAGTTGTGTGCATCCACTCTCGGCAGCAATGTATTCGGCTTCGACTATGGACAAGGAAATCGAGTTTTGCTTCTTGCAAAACTAAAACACCAAGTTGTTCCTTAGAAAGAAGCAACCGCCCGATGTGCTCTTCCTATCATTGCAATTTCCTTCCCAATCCGCATCACTAAAGCCAACTAAACTAGCATTAGTGTCAAAAGAGTACCAAATCCCATAGTTGGATGTCCCATTCTCATAGCAAATGATTCTCTTAATGGAAGAGAGATGGGACTCCTTAGGATCCGTTTGGTACCTAGCACACACACCCACACACACTAAAAGATATATCGAGTCTACTTGCGGTCAAATAAAGCAAGCTACCAATCATGCCTCGTGAAAGTTCTCAAATAAACTAGGTGTGTACTAATATATTAATCTAGAGAAGGGGGGGGGGGGGGGGGGGGGGGGGTGAATAGATTTTAACTATTATTACCCAATTTTCGCATGCAAGTCAATTTTATGAAAATGCCCTTACTAGTCAAAAATACAAGCAAGTGTAATATAGTGCGGAATTTAAATAACACTTGATGTATACGTGGAAACCCAACCACTGGGAAAAACCACGAGCTGTATAGTGCGCCACACTCGAACCTCGAAATCCACTAATTGAAATGAAGTTTACAACCTATGTAGACCTCGTCTAACACTCCGGTCAATAACCCGCCATTTCTACCACGCGGGCCTTTAAAAGTGGCTCTAGTCCAATTGCTTGAGGCCTAAGCAATCTTAGCCTCAAGACTTAATTCTCTAAAAAGAGATTATGCAACCTATGTGAATATGTATGAATATTCAAATAACAAACAAGGCTAGGGAACCTTAGATGCTCATCTAGGATGATGATATATTCAATTAAATCAACCCTAGATATCAAGAGCTAGATGACATGTCAAGTAGCTTAGATAAACATAGATTATAAAAACCTAGATATCTATCACAATACAACACTCAATCAATTCATCACAATTAATTCTCTATTCTTGTATTTATCATATGATCAAAAACATACAAGCAAATTAAAAGAGAATAGCTTGATAGTAAAAAATACTAAAATAAGATGAACTTAATCAAAATCTTACCAAGCAAGTTGTGATGATGCAAACCCAATCATGGATGCATTCTATATAGTCATAGAAGATGCAATATGAAATTTGATGCACAAAGGATTTGATTTGAGTGGTTAAAGGTGAGTTCTTTTGTATTTTTCTTTGTTTGAAAAATGTTCCAAGTATGAAATCTGAAAATCAACTCACTTAATTGACCTAAAGTCAAAATGGCATATATATAGGGGCCATAAGTGAAGTGAAGTCGTTTTAAAAAACGCACCAAAAATTTCACTGTGCGCTGGTGAGCTTGCGCTGGACGTCAAGCACATGACCAGCACATAGGCAAAAATTGCACAGGCACTTGACGACCAGCGCACAAAAGGGCGCACGACCAGCGGCACACCACTGGGCGATTTGCGCTGGTGGGCTTGCGCTGGTGTGGACCAGCGCACGACCAGCGACAGACCACTGGGTGATCTGCGCTGGTGGGCTACGCTGGTCCGGCGCATGACGACCAGCGCACAGCCCACTCCTTTGAACCCCACAAACAACAAGCAAGGGTAAAAAGGTAAAACAAGATGCATCCTAAAAGCCTAACATGGTATGACATTAAAATCACAAGATGCAATCAATACTTATGCAAGAAGAGATGTTATATGATCATGAATGCACATAATAACAACACATACACAACATGCAAGAAAATGAATTAAGCATGAGATGTGAGTGTGTGTGTGCAACTAATCTCTTCAAAGCAAATTAAGCACATAGAAGTTTACCTTTGGTGCTTATCAACTTTGAGGACTTGAGAGGGTCTTGAGCTTGATTATGAACCACTTAAGCTACCCATACATATAATCCCCAACACATGGTTTGTCCACGAAATAAGCCAATCCAGATATGGGAATCCTTACACCTCGATATAGAGTTTGTTCCACACTTTTTCCACTAGCATCCTTGCTTAGCTTCAAAGTGGTACTCATGGGTGTATCACAATGTTTGGCATTTTCAAGACCAAATTTCTTCACTAGGTTCCTTGCATATTTAGCTTGGGTTATAAAAATCCCATCATTCAATTGCTTAATTTGCAAACCTAGGAAGTAACTTAGCTCACCAACAAGACTCATCTCAAATTCATGAGACATGATATCAACAAATTGTTGGACTTTGGTGTTGTTGGTGGAGCCAAACATAATTTCATCAACATATATTTGAGCTATGAAAAGCTCATCATTGTTTTTTTTTTTTTTTATGAATAACGTCTTGTCAACACTACCTCTTGTGTAGTCATTGTCAACAAGGAATTGAGTAAGGCGCTCATACCAAGCCCTCGGTGCTTGTTTCAACCCATATAAAGCCTTTTTGAGGCGATAGACATGGTTGGGGTGGTGTGCATCCACAAACCCCTTGGGTTGTTTAATAAACACTTCCTCTTACAAGAAACCATTAAGGAAGACATTCTTCATATCCATTTGGTGCAATTTGAACTTGTGCACACAAGTAATGGATAAGAGAAGCCTAATGGGCTCTAAACGGGTAACGGGAGCAAAAGTCTCCTCAAAATCGATACCCTCAATTTGAGAGTACCCTTGTGCAATAAGCCTTGCCTTGTTACGCACAATGTTGTCATCCTCATCGGATTTGTTCCTATATATCCATTTGGTGCCAATGACATTCGTGCTTTTAGGCCTAGGAACTAGAGTCAAAATCTCATTCATTTCGAATCAGTTTAGCTCTTCTTGCATGGCAAGAACCAAAACTTCATCATTTAAGGCTTTATCGACCTTTTTGGGTTCAATTTGAGAGGTGTAGCATGTGTAGCTAATTAGATTAGCTATTTGACGCCTATCCTTAACACCCTCATTTACTTCTCCAATGATATCATTTTATCATGTAGTTTTCTAACCCATGGAGTGGGTTCATTAGAGTCCAAGAGAGGAACTCTATCAAGGGGTTGTGTGTCCTCTTCATTGAGGTTAGACCTCCCATCAATAGGAGTCTCCACAACCTTCTCCAAGGGAGAATAATCTACTATAGCAACCTCTTCCTCATGGTTAATAGTCATAAACCTACAATCATCTATGACAGCATTAGATGATTCCATGATGCTTCAAGTCTTCAAGTTGAAAACTCTATAGACTCTACTATTCAAGGCATAGCCAATAAAGATACCCTCATCACTCTTAGCATCAAACCTGCCAAGTTGATTACAGTAATTTAAAATGTAGCATTTGCTTCCAAAGGAGTGGAAGTTGAAAGTATACAAACATAGTTAAATTACTTAAAGTATACCTAGAGAGGGGGAGGGGGGGGGGGGGGGGGGGGGGGTGAATAGGTTTTTACACCTTTTTCAATCCCTTGAAACAAACTCATGTTTGTCCCTTAAGGTAGCTTTACATACAACATATAAATCAAACATTCATACATAAACAAGATAAGCATGTAATCATTTAAGCATTGTCTATATATCAAGGAGTTGCATGAGGAAGAATAAGATAAAATCTCAAAAAAAAAAAAAAAAAAAAAAAAACTTGCATTCCAATATTGTTCAATGTATTACAAGTATAACCAAACATAACTATACACAAATATAACAATATGCAAAAGAATTGCATTTACAATTATGATCAAAATAAATTAGCTTATAAATCACACTTTACAAAATCTTGTTCCAATATACATCACAAGTGAATAATATTCAACAAGATTAAAACATACACTAAAACAAATAAGAAAGAGAGAGATATAAAGAATTGACACATGAGATTTTTTAACGTGGCAAAACCTCCAAGAAGGAAACATCCACGGGTTGAACTACAATCATTGGGTACTATATATATTGGATGATAGATTAGAAATTCCTCAAAAGTGACCAACCTTGATCTACTTCCTATTGGAGTCTATGTCTACCCAATCCCTATTGGAAGATACAAAATCCCTCAATGATGCGAAGCCACCATATATTGGAGTCCATACCAAACCAACATCGTTGGAAGATTAGAAATTCCTCAAGAGCCAATGCACATCCCATGCAACACTCTCTATTGGAGTCTATGTCTAACCAAATGCCCGGGCCTACCAATAATGTAGCCAACTCCCTATCCAAGGCACTCATGCCTCTAGAGAGCCTCCCATGCATAGCTATCCAGACCTTCCCGATCCTAGCCATGACTTATTGCTTGGTTATCCGGACCTCTTGTCCTAACCAAGTCTTCCTTGCTTGACTATCTGGATACCTTATCCTAGTCAAGACTTCATGCCTTTTACAAGGACTTCCTAGTGTGATCATGTGAATGCAAATGATGCAAACAAGCAATTCAACATAGAACATGTGATCAATACATTCCATAGAACAACTAGACCTAAACATGTGAGAACACAAGTTATAATAGTCTAGATGTAAAACATGAATTAAACCTAGAGCATGTGAAAACACCTAACACAAATAGCTCCTAGTTTCATTCACACAAATAACACTTGAATAAATCATATTCATGAAGCACAAGTTCAAGATGTTACAAACATACACAAAAATGTTAGAATCACAAAATGTATTCAATGAATGTTCTAGCCAAAGATTTAGAGCAAGGATATAATGATAAATCAATTAAATCCTAGATAGCTCTAAAAACACATACACATGTATTAATCCTAGATTTTATCAATCAAAGGATCAAAACACTTCAAAGATTATTAATCATAAAATGATTCAATCAAGTCACAAATAATCCTAGATATCAAACTAATCACAATACAACTCTCATTCATGTGAAAAACCTAGAATCCAAGAAACTAGTTCACATATGTCTCTAATTAGACTTTTGATTAGGTTTGATTATGAAGCTATCTTTCTCAATAGCATTCACCATACATACACATATATATAGAAGAAGAAACCCCAAGCAAATTGAAGGTTATAAAAGAAGAAATCACAAAGATATGACCAATACCTCAAGATCACGAGCTAGTTCGTATTTTTGGGTAGAACCACCACAAAGGTCAATCAAACAGCTATAAGACCACTTGGAGAAGGTAGAGAACTCGATTATGAACAATCTCCAATTTGAATTACTCAATTCCGACTTCGTATAAGAAAGTTATGGTGTTTAGAAGGTGAGAAAAAAGTTGAGAGAAAATTCTGCACATAAAGATTTCTAATTTTTCTTCTTAGAATGAACGGGACGGAATGGATGATTTTAAAAGAGTTGAAAGAGAGGGAAAAAATGGACCAATCATGTACTGCCACCTCAGCACCCCATGAGGGGCGCGGGAGGCTCACGGGGGCAGAGGAGGCTGTTGGCCATGAGGCTCACGCCTTCCTCACATGCCCCTCCTTGCTTGGCAGTTGGCCAAGCAAGCTTCCCTCGAGTCCTTCGGTCGTATCTGGGCCTCCGAACTCTGATTTCGAATTCGTCTTTAGATTACAAATCATGACTCCCTAACACACAACAACGACTATGAAACTTTGACAAAAGGTTGAGAATTCATCTCGGAATACGATAACAAAGACAACACAATGAATGAGAAAGCAAAGTAGCGTAGCTACATCGTTTGGACTAGAAACCTAATTAATGAGTAACCGAAATGATCGGGACTCAATAAGGAATCAAATAAGATCATGTTCAAGTCCAAATACAATAAAACACAAACATATAAACATAAGATCACACAAGTATGCCATTTCATAGACATAGTCTTAAAACATGCAATTCTACAATGTATGACAATATGAGATCAAAGCATAAGCATACTAAAACATGTGAATGTGTTATATAAATGGTGTACAACAATGTAGGGACACTCATGAATGAATTGTGTGTGTGCCTATGCCTTGTAAGAGAAATGAGGTCTAATATACCTTTATTGTGTAATGTATCACATTCCTCTTTGAAGACACCTTCTTGCATGAATTGTGGCCAAATCTTTCTTTGAAGCTTTGAATCAACATTTCTAAGACCACTAAGCAATACAAGAAAAACATCGTTTTGGAATGGAATTAATGCCAAGACAAACCAAAATCCTAACAATCTCCCCCTTTGGTAAATTCCGTGTCAAAACCCCAATACATATACTAGGACAACTACAAAGAAAATATGGTCACAATGAGTGCAATGAGTTACACATTTCTAGACATAATTTTCAACAACAAGTCTTGAACTTCATCTTGGTCTTCTTTTGATATCACCTAGAATAAACTTGAAAGCACAAGAATATCCAAGAGACAACACATATGGCAATATTCATTCTTAGACAAGAAAATAAAACATTTAAGTTCAAATGGATCATGTATGCTCCCCCTTAATACATGCTATCCAACAAAATATTCTAGACAAGATCAACAAATAACAAAAAATATTACATGCCATAAGGTTCAAACTTGATACCAAAATACACCAAAAATAAAAACTAAAAAATGAGATTAAGCAAGCTAGATATATATCTCCCATATTTCTCCCCCTTTTTGACATGATATGAAGCCAAAAGGAAAGAGTAAGAAAATATACCTCAAGATACTTTTTAGCCACTTGTGCCACCAAGGAAAGTTGTGCGATGTGACGATCTCACATAATGCTTTGCAGTAGTTGCTTTTCTTTCCAACTCTTTGATCTTCTCATCTTGAAGTACTATCTTAGCATTAAGATCTTCAATCTTCCTTTGTGACGCCTCAATCATCCTTCGTGACTCTTCAACCTAATTCTTCAATTGTATAGCCCAACTAGGAAGAATAGGTGTGCTTGATACATGGCTTGAATCATAAGATTCACCAAAGAGCCTAAATGTATCACTAGACTTTCCCTTTTCCTTATATGACATGGTTGCTACACGTTTTTCACTAGAGTTCTCTAAGGGAGGAAGTAGCACATCGTCATCTTGACTCTTCAATCCTTTAGCTAAACACAAATGAGAGATAAACCCCGGAAATGCCAATTTCTTGTCCAAACAAGTTGCACATGCCGCGATCTCAATATGTTCTATAAGCACTTCACCAAGATTTATGGGTTTGTTAGTCACTAAGGCATACACAATCTTAATCTTCTCTCTATTAAATTCGGTAGCATTAGAAGACCCAAGAAGATTGGCACAAACAAAGAGATGCTAAAAGGCACTCACCTTAGTTAACTCCCCTTGCCTAATAAAAGCACGCTTTCCCCACTCAAAATTAACATTGTCACAAAGAGTTTTTCCCATCAAATCAAGGTTTTCCAAGACATCAACATCAAGGAAATCCGACTTAATATCATCGGGCAACCCTAGAAACTCATTCAATTTCCAAGAGTTCACTCTAAAGACAACACCTCTCATATTCATAACGGCATCTTCAGCATTAGTACTTTTTTTAAACACATGATAGAATTCTCTAACCATGGTTTCATTAGCTATTCCTAGCATGTTAATCAAAGTACTCCAATTTCTCTCAATGATGACTTTATGAACATAGGAATCAATACAAGAATTCAAATCAATACCTTTCTCTTGCAAAATCTTTTTGCACTCATAAGCTCTCAAAGGCCTAAACTTGTTGGCTTTGATTGTCTTGGAAGAGGAAGTAAGATTAGAATTGTCAACGGGCTTTGTAGGATTGCTAATTTCAACTTTCTTAGCTTTTCCCATGACCTTGTATCACAAAAACACTAAAAACACAAGTGAGTGGAAACAACAAAGCAAGTTAGTGACCAATAAACATATACGAAGACAAAAACATCATTTTTTGAACAAATCAATATGCAAATCAAGAATTATCATGGCATCTTAATGATTTCTCAAAAACAAGAATAATGCCAACAAACAACTATCTTGAAGAACATGTGAACTGATGTGTAAAATTGTGTTATAAAAACCTAACTCGCAAGTGTACGAATCGTGAGATAAGTACAGCGACACGTAGGGATCGTTCCCACGAGGAAAAGTGATCTACTAGTTATAACTAATTCTAATTAAAGCTAAGCAATTAACAGTATCCAAGAGAGTTTGTTTGTTTGATTGATTGATGATTAAAACTAAATTAAACTAAGAAAACAATTAAAAGGAATATGTGAATGTGATCAAGAGGTGAGAGGACTAGGTCATCAATGCTCCCCAACTATGTTTACTCAATACTTCGAATTGACTTTTGATAAAAGATGTAACTCAAGTTAAGGGTTCGTTCTTATCTTGTTTATGATTATTACCGTATGATCCTGGGATGAATCAAGTGTTCTCAACTGTAATTCAATTTAACTCAAAACACTTGAGATATGAATCACAACCAAAAACCCATTAAGCTCAAGAACAAGTGAACCAAAATTGCGTCCCAAACACTTGGGGTTGCTAATTTTATTCATTCAATTAAATATTAGCTCTCAATTATAATTTAATTTAACTCAAACACATGAGATATAAATCACAATTAAAACCCTAAATTCCTACCTAGCATAAAACTATGCATCAACAAGAATATAGAATTAAGTTATAGGATGAATTGAATGAATCAAAACTTGAATTAAGAAAATATAATCAATTCTAACAAAGAGTATTCATAGCGGTTCACATTGACTCCCTAGTATGGAGTTAGTTACACATATTAGAAACAAAGAAACAAGAGGGAGAAAAGATAAAACCCATTGAAAAGCTTTAACAAATTCTTCAAATCCTCGATGAACTCCTTCGTCTTCGAATCTTCTATGAGTAAGGTGAATGATGAATTTGTGTGATGAGAAAAAGTGTGGAATGTCTGAATGGGAGAGTTGCAGAACCAGAGAGCCAGCCCTAAAGACCACTCAATATATATATAGGCCTCCTCAATCTGAATACGAAAAGGCTCCTTAATCGGGCCAGAATCACCAAACCGCTGCCATGACCGCTGCCAGTGTGGCAGCGGCGTGGCAGCGCTCTTGACGAGAAACGGGGAACCGCTGCAGCTATGGCAGCGGCGCGGCAGAGCCCTAGCAGCGGTAGCTTTCGTTTTCAGAACGCTGCTGCATCGCTGCTAAAGAATTGGGAGCTATTTCAACTGCACTATTGAATATTTGCACGAAAGCCCCTGAAGTCTTCAAAATAGCACTTTTTACCTGATATTCTTCAATTTATTCATCTGGATCCAAAATCCTGAAAATGCTCACACACACACATTAAATCTCAAAAAGACTTGAGAAACAAGCAATTGATTGGAGGAATGGGGATAAAAAACATATACAATAAATGACCGATCAAATACCCCCAAACCTATCTTTTGCTAGCCCTCGAGCAAAACTAAAACAAAAACAAAACCTCAAAACTAAACTAGAAATCATAAATCCTAACAAAGCCACTTTCGTAGGGAACACGATAGCATTGACCATATGCTACAAGCCTTTAAACCTCTAGGTGTCCCTAGAGGAGGAGTTTCGTCTCCTAAGGGTTTACATCTATGACACCCACAAACATATCCTGCGAAAACCGGTCATCAAAATACCGCAATATGTGCCCATGTTGAGACAATGCATGCAAAAGCCAGTAAGTAAATACTAATATTAAGTCACAAGTCTGAAAACATTGCTCAATTTTTTAAGTGAAAAGCCCATGCTCTAAACATTCTAGCATCCAGGACACATCATCAAAAGGCCATAGATGTAATTCACCTCGTCTCTAATCCTCACAGGATTTCTCTCATTAGTTCTCTCAGAACCTAGGTAAAAAATCACTCATCAAGCTTATGCAATGGAATTTATGCACAAGAAATTCAAATTATTCGCATAAGAATATATCACTGAAAGAACGCTTGATTTGTATGCAAAAGATCTCATGAAAAGAATCAAACATTATGAACAAGATAAATACACATAACAAATCTACTATCATAGAAAGGATAACCAGCAGATCAAATAGACTTCATTCAGGTTGTAATGGGGCCATTGGGTGAGGGCTAAGAAAGAACGAAAAATTGGAATTCAAAGAACTTAGGATCATACCATGAGAGCCTTCTATTACCTTTGCGGCTTCGCACAAGTCTCTTGGTCTCCTTTTCAAGTGGAATTTGACCACTTATTAACTAATTCCTCAGAATTTTCCTAACTCCCTTTGCCAACTCCTTTTGAGTAGATTCACACGTGTAGTCTTTATTTGACTTATCACACCCCTTTACACTTAATCTCTGATTTTTTTTTTTTTTTTTTGAATGTAAATACAACCATTGGATTACCTTCAACTTCATAACTTTTGGATTGAATGCAGGCTCTTTGCTTCCTTGACATTAGCAATAATTCATGCACACAGTTACGTGCAAAAATTCGTACCTCCACTTCACCTTCTCAAAGTATGATCCCAAGATATAAGGTATGGCTAATCATTAGCTTATTTGGGTTGCAGTTAATGTGGTGAAGAAAGAAAAATGCTATCAGTGTTTGGCTTCAAACAGGGCTATGGAGCACACACATAAGGTAGGAAATATTTAAGGCATTTTTAAGTAGCTAAAACACACATAGTCTATATCACTTCCACTAGTTCAACTTACTCAAGAACAAAATGCAACATGTGAAATCTTTTTAAGATGATCGTTCTATAATGCTCAATGTACAACCTATAGAGATCGAATCTAATGCTAAGAACCTACTGAGTGTTTAAAGAGTAGAAACAACAGGACCCTCATAGTATATCATTTATGTACGCTTTTTGGCTTAGTGAACTCACAAGGGTAGTCTCCACTATTAATCATGACAATTCAACTCAGCATTCTATCAACCATCACATCAAGAGCATGCCATAGATTTTGAAAAATGCAATGTATTACCCTAAATGGCAAGATGTTAGTATAAACCCATTGATTAATGCACATCATCTCTAAGGCACACACTGAAGTGTCTCGTCTCGAAAGACGCAGGAACGACAGACTCAAAACAAAAACAAAAAATTGACTCAAAAACATAAATCACACCCCCAAACCTAAATCCTACATTGTCCTCAATGTATAACATCAAAGCACAAGACAAAACGGATAAAGACACGGAAGAGTAATCATGTCAAAAAATAAAGCAAAAGAAACAAAAGTCATAATAAACTAAATCAACAAAAGTAAACCTGAAATCCAAAATTCTAAAGGAAAAAGAAAAATAAAGAAAATAAAAGAAAATAAAATAAAAGAAAACATATCCTTCTGTAGACTCAGGACCGTCTACAGTGCCTCTGCAGCCATCCTCTCACTGCTGGCTTGGGCCAGGCCCAGTTCTGTCATCTCCTTGCTGAGGCTGGCCTGGGCGGACCGTGGCTGCACGGATCTCATCAATCGATATCTCCAAGGTGTCCAGACGGGAGTATATATCATTCCTCAAACCTGCTATCCCTGTATTTACATAGCCCCTCATCGTGGATAGCATGTAATCTACCCACTCAGGCCTCTGCTATGATGACCTAGCTCCGGAATCTCCCTGAGTGTGCTGCTCCAAAATCTGCTGGTCCGTAGCATCCAATTGCTCATCTCCATCATCAGCCTGACCAGCTTGACGCCTTTTCCGCCCAGGCAACTCACCAATCAGGGGAAGCCCACGCATGCTAGTCTGAGTGTTCCATGTGGTAAGTGATAGTGGCCTTTCCGGCTCTGTTGTCTCATCCCTGGCGTTGTCAAACACTCTTAACCCAGCGGCAGAGCACATGCCCGTGATTAGGCACGGGAATATCATAGTCGCTCCTATCAGACGCCCAACACCCCAGATCTCTTTCTTAATGAAGGTGGCCACATCAAAGTATCTACCTGTCCTGATAGCATACAACACCTGAGATACCTCCTTGAAAATTTCCCCAGTATGACTAGATGGCTTAAGAGAAGCCGAGATAAATAAGTTCCAAAAGGCAATATCCAAGTGCAAGTCACCCCTCTTCAGCTCCTGCCCATTCCATCCTGCTCCACCCTCTCTACGAAGCGCACAGCCTAACTCGTACTTGCCTGGGTACGCCACCTGAACATCCTCATGTGGTGGTAAGCCATAGTATTCTCTAAATACTTCCACAGAAATCACCACAGGCACTCCTCTGACCACAACTACACTGTGTGCCCCGAACTGCGCATCCACCATATTGGCATAGAACTCCTTGACTATGATAATATTCGCATTGCAGGGCCTGCGCACATAACCTTCCCATATCCTGGCTTCAACAGTAGCTGGTATGGGTGTCTCTCCTAACTCTTCCAAGGCTATCCCCCTTTCCAAAATGTAGTTCTGGTTTTTCTTCAACCTCTCCTTGTATTCAGAATGTCCTTTGAATTGCTGCTCAACCAGCCTCTTATCTCGCCTTCGGTTGGGATCTGCAGGAACATGACCTCCCCTGACTACTGTCCTTGCCACCACTGCAAAGAAAATTACAATGAAGCAAGTAATCAAACAAAAATGGACAGTAGCTGATCAACGAAAAATTCAGCAGCATTCCGGCAGTAAAATCAATAAACCCAGGTGCCTACATTGCACAGATATCGTCACATTACGTTCAGCACATCACAACAAGCAAGATTATAGAATAACAATTATTTTGACAATATAAAACACAATTTTGTTTGCAATTGTTACACTATTCCATTGAAAAATTATCAAAACACACATCCACCTATTGCCTAATCCCTATGCATTCATCAAACACTACATGCAATGGACTAAATTTTGTCCCAAATCCAACAATCCCCAAATTTCAGTCTTACAACCCTAAGTAATTCAATTGAAAGCAAAATTAGGGAAAAGGGAAAAAGAACATGCAATTAAAGGCAATATTCAACAAGAAATCAAAATAAAGTAAAATTGAAGCACATACCTGGAAGTTGTGTGACCGGAATGAAGAAGAGGAGAAAAGGGATGAAAAAATTTGAGAGAGAATTGACTGACAATGATTCGCAAAACAGTGCTTTTATAATTAGGGCACGACCGCTGCCATTACCGTTGCCATAGGCGCAGCGGTTTGGCAGCAGTCCACTCCTATTGGCCGTCCAAGCGGCAGAGTGGAACACATCGTTTCACTTTTAGTACCGCTGCCATTACCGCTGCCATAGGCACAACGGTTGGGCAGCGGTTTGCCCAGTAATGACCGCTCCCAATTGTTAGTCAGCGGTTAGGCAGCAGTACAAAAATAGTAGGTACCGCTGCCATACCGCTGCTCGTTTTTTCCCAGCGGTTGGGCAGCATTTTGCCTAGTAATAACCGCTCCCAATTGTTTGGCAGTGGTCAGGCAGCATTTTGAGGACAGAATGCAATGCTGCCATACCGCTCCCAATGCGCTGTGCATCTGGCAGCGGTCGACCTGACAAATTTTTTATTTATTTTTTATTTTTTATTTTTTAACAATGAACAACAACACCCCCAAACCTTCTTGAAAGCAAGGGGGAACACTAATTAAAGACACGAAAAAAGCAAAATAGAAAGAACATACCTGGGTGGGTTGCCTCCCACCGAGCGCTTTATTTAACTTATGGGCAAGACGCACAAGAGCCTTACGGCTCAAAGAACGAGGAAAAGCCAGCGCTTCTTATCTCGGACACACTCACATACGGCTTGAGTCTATGGCCATTTACTTTGAATCTCTCAGCATCACGAATGTTTTCAACCTCCACAGCTCCATGCGGAAAGACTTGGGTTACTCTATAAAGTCCAGTCCACCTAGGTTTCAGCTTTCCTGGGAACAGTCTCAATCGTGATTGATACAACAAAACCAGCATTCCCGGATGAAACTCCTTACGAAAGATCTTACTATCATGTAATTTCTTGGTCCTTTCTTTGTAGATCTTTGCATTCTCATATGCATTGTTCCGGAGTTCCTCAAGTTCACTCATTTGCAAGCTTCTTTCCTCCCCTGCCTTGTCCAAGTTGAAGTTCAGCTTCTTGAGGGCCTAATAGGCGTTGTGTTCCAGCTCTACCGGAAGATGGCATGCTTTGCCATAGACTATCCTATATGGGCTCATTCCTATTGGGGTTTTATAGGCTGTTCTGTATGCCTACAATGCATCATTCAGCTTGAGTGACCAATCCTTCCGATTCGGCTGCACAGTCTTTTATAATATCTGCTTAATTTGCCTGTTGCTCACTTCAACCTGTCCTGAAGTCTGAGGATGGTACGGGGTTGCCACTTTGTGTTTGACACTATATTTCTTCATTAACGAGGTAAAGACCTTGTTACAAAAATGGCTTCCACCGTCACTTATGATTGCTCTAGGCGTACTGAATCTGGTGAATATGTTCTCCTTGACAAACTTTACTACCACCTGACTGTCATTTGTCTTGGTTGCGATTGCTTCGATCCATTTTGAGACATAATCTACAGCAACCAAGATGTATAAGAACCCATGTGAGGATGGGAAGGGTCCCATGAAATCAATTCCCCACACGTCAAATATCTCCACTACCAAATGGCTTGAAAGAGGCATCTCATCTCTTTTACCAATGTTCCCCATTCTCTGACACCTGTTACAGGAAATACAAAAGTGTAAGCATCTTTAAATAGTGAGGTCCAAAAGAAACCTGATTGGAGAACTTTCAGAGCAGTCTTCTTGGCACTAAAGTGCCCTCCATAACTAAGGCTGTGGCAGAATTTCCGCACATCTTGCTGCTCCTCTTCAGGGATGCATCTTCGAATGATCTGATCAGCGCCATATTTGAACAGGTATGGCTAGTCCCAAAAGTATTGCCTAGTGATGGAGATGAATCTTCTCTTTGCTTGCGAGCTCAAGTCAGCTGGTATGACGCCGTTGGCAAGGTAGTTCACTATGTCCGCATACCATGGATCATTGACTCCTACCGCCATCAGCTGTTCATTTGGGAAATTCTCATTGATTGGCACCAGTTTAGTGCTTTCCTCCACATTCTCATCCTCCACTAATCGAGAAAGGTGATCATGAAATTTCCCTTAATGTAATAGTGAAATATACCTAGAGGGGGGGTGAATAGGTATAGGCTCCAAATTCTCCCAATTAAAAAATAATGCGGAATATATCAATGAAAATGCAAACTTGATTAATTTTGACAAATTAATTGATTTCACTTATACAAGAGTTAATCAATTTACAAGATATGCAATCAATGAAAGAAATGGAAGATAAAGAAAAATAAAAACAAAAATGAACACAAGTGTTTTAACATGGTAAAACCTCAAAGAGGAAACATCCACGGGTTGATACCACAACCACCGGCGAAGCAATCCACTATGTGAAAAAGGACTTACACACTCAAGCTATCACTCATGATATCCGCTAAAGTTATCAACTCCTAATCTACCCTCGGGCTAGTGAATCACCAAGCCTACTTCCTATCCGAGATGTGTCCTACACCTCTAGAAAGCAACTTCCTATCCAAGACGCTCACGTCTCTAGGAAGATTTCGTGCTTAGCTATCCGAATCACGAAGATCCTAGTTAAGCTCTCCTAGCTCAACCATCCGGAGTACCACACTCCTAGCTAAGACTTTTGCTTGACTATCCGGACCACATGTCCTAGTCAAGACTCCCTTGCTCTACACAAAGCTTCACTCACTTTGCAAGAGACTTCAACCTTATGCAAGGCTATGATCTAAAGTGATGCAAGTGATGCAAACACAATCAAATTAAGCTAGATGATCAATCAAGCAAAATGTACATGTTCAATGATAGTCTAGAATATGATTTCAACACACAATCACAAAAGTTATCTAGAAATCAAGACATGCAAAACAATAAGAACAAAGGTATGAATATTCAATTTATCACACTAAAAACCTAGTTCTTAGATCAAGAAATAGAACCTAGAAAATAATATGAGATACATCATATATTCAATTTCTAGAATCAATTTCACACACAATCAAGTTTAGCACATATATGTTCAAAACAAATCACAAAGCTAAATCTCAATTAACAAATAATCAAACAACCCTAGCAAGTGATCTAACATACTTCTCAACAAATTTCATCAATCAAATAGTAAGAATCAAGAGATGATCAAAGATGAAATTGAAAAGGAAGAAGTTGAAACACACATACTGACCACGTACTGAAAATGGATCAGCTGAGAAACATGGTGAAGTCAGCTGCCTCTAGAAATGCTTGGAGTTTGTAGCTCTCTTCGAGACCAACAATTTTTGTTTTTGAATCGATTGATTTCGAGTTCGTATGAGAGAGATATGATCAAAACAAGAAAACAAAAATTGTAGAATTCTGCAGAAAATTTTCAAAGTGTTCTTCAAAATTCTTACAAGTGTGGAGGGAAGGAGATGAACTTAAAAGGAGGGAAGGGAGAGATTTTACGAGCAAATCAGAAGATGCCATGTCACCTCCCCGTGGGGGGCGCGTGGGGCCCACGGGAGTAGAGGGCTCCCTTGGCCGTGGGGCCCACGGCCTCCCACACGGGCTGGCCTTGTGGCCACACGTGATCCCGACTTCTCTCGCGCGCTCCTTCGGTTCTTCAGCCCATATCTTGAGCATCCGAACTCCGATTTTGAATCCGTTTACGGATTATGAACTGTGACTCCCTCACACACGACTATGACTACTAAACTTTGAAAAATGGTTGAGAAATCATCTCGGAATCCGACGATGAATTCAACACAACAAATGAGAACGAAAAGTAGCATAGTCAACTTGTTTGGACTCGAAACCTTATGAATGAGTAACCGAAATGACCGGAACTCAATAAGGCATTAAATGAGAACATGTTCAAGTCCTAAATACAAAATACACAAACAAATAAACACATATTCACACAAGCATGCCATATCAAAGTGATAGTCACAAAGCATGCAATTTCACAATGTTTGTCAATACAAGATCAATGCATGAGCATGCTATGAAGTGTGTGAATGTGTTATACCAAATGTTTAAACATCGATGAAGGGACACACATGTATGAATTGTGTGTGTGTGCGCTAACGCCTTGCAAGAGGATGGAAGTCAAGATTTACCTTTGACGTTTTTCACCTCTTGAAGACGACTTTTGCACTAGACGTTGCTCTTCACTCTTTAAGCTTCCTTTCTTCAAATAATGTCCTAAGCAACAACTAATACAATCATAGAGTGTTTTGCAATGGAATTAAGCCAATACAAATCATAAACCTCTTCCTTTCATTATTCTCTTGCCTAGGCATTAGCCAATACACATGTATGAATTGTGTGTGTGTGCACTTATGCCTTGCAAGAGGAAGAAGTATCTCGATACCTTAGCATCCAAATAAGCACATTTCCTCTTGAAGATGAACTTTGCATGCGACGTTGCTTTCCTCCTTTGAAGCTTGATCTAATCACGAAACACCTAAGCAACTAAACAATACAAACAAAAAGTGTTTTGCAATGGAATCAAGCCAACACAAATCTGAGATCTTACATCCATCTAGCATCTTTCTTGAGCATCTAGATAGCATTTTCCATGGTTTCATCAACATACTTTGCTTGGTAAGGTTTTCACTTGTATCTTACATATTTTGTGTCTTTCTTTCCAAGCTATCTCTTTTATCACTTGTATGTCATTGATTTATATTTTAAATACAAGTTTGAGATTAGTATGTTGAATGTTTGAGAGTTGTATTGTGATAGCACTCTAGGTTTGCATAATCTATGATTTGCTAAGCTAATTGACATGTCATTTAGTTCTTAATATCTAGGATTGCTTTTATTGCAAAATCATCATCTTAAAGCATATAGGGTTCCCTTGCTCTATGTTGCATTTTGGATATTCATATATTCACTTAGGGTATTAATCTCTTCATTGAGAAGCAAGTCTTGTGTGTAGCTTCCGGGATTAGGTTGCTTAGATCGCAAGCAATTGGACTAGGTTCGCTTATACCGGGATTAGGTAGGTGTGTGATTACTTCCGGGATTAGGTTGTAATCGGTTTACACATTTAGTGGATTTGAGGTTCGAGTGTGGCTTACTTACTAGCCCGTGGTTTTTCCCGTGAGGGTTTCCACGTAAATATCAAGTGTTGTTTAATTTTCGCACCATATTACACTTGCTATTTTTATTGACTCTTGTGGATTTTTCGTAATCTTAACCTTACATGAAAATTGGGTAAATTTAGTTAAAATCTATTCACCCCTCCCCCCCCCCCCCCCCCCCCCCCCTCTAGATAATATATTACACACCGAGTATTAGTTTCACACCTAAACTCTCGGTTTGCATGGGACCCATAAGATCCATGTGGAGAAGCTCTAGGGGCTCCTTGGTGGAAAGATACTTGCCCTTCTTGTGCATGCTCTTGGTTTGTTTCCCTTGTTAGCAAGGTCCACAAACTCAATTGGCTTTCTTCCTAAGCTTGGGAAGGCCACGCACAACATTGAACTTATTTAATATCCATAAATCCCGATAGTTCATGTGGCCAAGTCTTTCATGCCACAACTCAATTTGCTCATCCTTGGATACATTACAAAAGACAACTCTAGCCTCAAGATAATAAAAATTGTCACTAGATCTCTTCCCTTTCAATAAGGTTTGTC
This sequence comes from Acer saccharum, assembly GCA_030490815.1. Classification (NCBI taxonomy): domain Eukaryota; kingdom Viridiplantae; phylum Streptophyta; class Magnoliopsida; order Sapindales; family Sapindaceae; genus Acer; species Acer saccharum. The sequence goes on along the minus strand of CM059869.1, from coordinate 26,993,802 downwards.
CATCGGGCTTTAGGATTGAGCAATCATTCTTGCTAAATAAGATGGAAAGTCCTTCAACACTAAGATGAGAAATGCTTATTAAATTGGCTTTCAAGCCATGAACATATAAAGCATTGGACAAGGAGGGTAAACCGGGAATGAAGATGGTTCATTTCCCTACAACTCTCTTTTTAGACCCATCACCAAAGGTGACAAATCCCCCTTCCTCTATGACAAGAGTCTCAAAGAAACTCTTGTTTCTAGTCTTGTGCCTAGAGCACCCACTATCTAAATACCAAAAATTAGAAGAGTTTGCCTTCATGGAAATTTGAGCAACATAGCAAAAGAATTCATCTCTTCTAATCCATCTTGGAGAAACACTTTCTTTCCTAGTGGTCATAGGTACATGGGCTCTATATGTCCTATAATCATACAAATTGGCTCTATTTTTCTTAGGGACATGCATCTTGGCTCTACTCTTTTTCTTTTCAATCATGCTTTTAACTCTACACATTTTAATGTAATAAAAGCAATTTGGTCTAATATGACCATCAATACCACAAAAATGACATGTTGGGATGTAGTTAGGAATCATACCATGTCATTGTGTATGCATAAAAGCCTTCCCATGTCGTTGTGGTTGAATCGGTTCATTGCTTCTTCGTTGTTGAACCGGTCTAGCTTTCTTCCTAGGTTGAGTTTAAATGATTGGTCTCTTTCCTTGATGAGCCATTTGTTGAGGAAAGTTGGCTTGAGGAGCTCTTCTAGGTTGAGCTTGAGGTGGACTTCTTGGTGCCACCTTCACTTGAGCACTTCTTGAACATTCTCCTAGGTCAATTTTCTTCCTAGGTAATTGAAGAGGAGGAGACTCCTTGATGTTTATGCTCTTGACAAATACGGTCTTGCTTGAAGCGGAGGACTCCTTGTCATTGTCAAAGCCAAGACCCCTCTTGTCACTTAGCCTTTTTCCAACATCTAACATGTGGTCAAGTTTTTTAGTGCTAGTGGCCATCTTAGCCATCAATTCTTTAGCATCTTCAAGCTCCCTCTTCATCCCTTCTTCAATCCTCTTAGATAAGTCTAACTCACCCCTTAGCTTATCTTCAATCTTCTTGGCTTTCACCACATCTCCACTCAAGTGGTCAACTTGGGTTGATAGCTCAAGGTTTTCTTCTTTCAACCTTTGAATGTCTCTCTTGTTCTTCATCCTTGAGCTTTCAAACTTGACTATGAAACTAATAATGCACGATGTGTATAAAACTATCTAGAAGGGGGGGGGGGGGGGGGGGGGTGTGAATAGATTTTAAACTATTATTACCAATTTTCGCGATTAGTCAATGTTACGAAAATACCTCAATCTAGTTAAAGCAATAAATCAAGTGTAAAGTGCGGAATTTAAATAACACTTGATTTTTACGTGGAAACCTTCAACAAGAAAAAACCACGGGCTGTTTTGTGTGCCACACAAGAACCTCGAATCCACTAATTGCAATGACGTTTACAACCTAGGTTGACCTCAACCTCTCACGGTCTATAACCCGCCACTACTACCCACAGACCTATAAAAGTGGACCTAGTCCAATTTGCTTTTGGCCTAAGCAACATTAGCCACAAGACTTACTTCTCATTGAAGAGATTAAATAGCCTATGTGATATGTATGATATCCAAAATGCAAATAGAGCTAGGGAACACTAAATGCTTATCTAGGATTATAAGATGACAATTAAATCAATCCTAGATATCAAATGCTAAATGACATGGCATAAAGTTTAGCTAACTTAGATTAAACAATCCTAAGTATATCTATCACAATACAACACTCAATCAAAACATCACAAACAATCTCAATCTTATATCTAGAATATATTCTAAGAGCATACAAGTAATTAAAGAGATGACTTGTTAAGAAAGACACTAAGATTAGATGAAATTAGTGAAAAACTTACCAAGCAAGATGTGATGTTGCAAAACCATGCATGGATGCATCCTATATGGTCATAGATGATGCTAGATGAACTTTGATGCACAAAGGAATGACTTTGAGTGTTTAAAGGTGAGTTCTTGTGAATTTTTTCTCTTGAAAAATATTCTAAGGGAAAAATATGATTTTTGAACTCTTGAGAACGACCTAATAATAAAAAGGCATATATATAGGGTGTCAAAATGAAGTGACATCGTTTTGAAAAGTTTTCACAAAACAGGAAATTATGCGCTCTCATTCTGCGCCCTTGCCCGCTGAACAGGGGTGCAGAATTACAATAAGACCCATTGGTCTGATTTATGTAGCCCATTAACGCCGAACCAAGGGCGTCGAAAAGACACCAGATCAACTGGTCTTAATTCGGCGGGCTGATTTTGTGGCCACCAACCGTCGAACCAGGGTGTCGAATTCCCTTGGTTTTGCATCCTAATGCCTAAACATGTCATGTCATTTTAATGAACAAGATGCAATCAAATAAACATGCAAGAAGAGATATTAATGAACATAAATGCACACATATAAAAACAAACAACATACAAGTATTAAAGATATGCATGAGTTGTGAGTGTGTGCAACTACATCTCTTTAAAGCAAGTAAGCACTTAGAAATTTACCTTTGGTGCTTCTTCTTTTAAGGTCTTCAGAGGGACTTGGTTGTGTAAAGCACCAACCATCAAAAGCCTAAGCTAACATGACATCAAACCCCACATGTGGTTTGTCACCGAAATAAACCAATCAAACTTGAGGCACTCACAGACTATATAGTCATGAACATCCATTTTCTCCACATTTCCATTTGTGGAGTTAGATGAGGAGTCATCCTCGCTTGAGTCATTTTCTTCTTGACTCTCTTCCTTTTCTTCACTACCATTTTTGCTCTTGTGGGAGGAGGCAAAGGCTATGAAGTTAGCTACTTCATCTTCATCATCCGAAGATTCATCTCTCTCATTGGAGTCATCACTTCAACTCCATGTGGTGGCCATTACCTTTCCTTTCTTTTTGTTCTTTAAATTTCCACAATCGGGAGCGATGTGTCCTATGCCACCATATTCATAGCATTGGATCCCCTTCCTTTCATTATTCTCTTGCCTAGGCTTAAACTTCTTGAAAGGAGTCTTTTTCTTCATGTCTTGGCCTTTGGATCCAAAGCCTTTTTTCTCGAACTTGATGAACTTCTTGAACCTTCTTAACAACAAGGCCATGTCTTCATCCGAGTTATCATTTTCCTCCTTTTCAACTTTAGAGGCCTTTAAAGCAATTCCCTTTTGATTTTTAGGTGGTGTGGAGGTAGGACCTTTCCTAGACGCATAGGCTAGAAGTCTCCCAATCACCTCACTCGGCTTCATATCCTTGTAACCACTATTCTCTTCTAAAACCGTTACCTTGGACTCAAATCTTTCAGGGAGAGATCTTATAATTTTTTGCTTGATTCTCCTATCCAAATACGGGTCACCAAGTTGATAATTTTGGTTGACTATGTCCATCAACTTGATCTCGAAGTCGTTGAAGCACTCGTTCTCCTCCATCCTAAGCATCTCGAATTGAGTTTGGAGAACTTGAAACTTAGAGTCCTTAACCACTTCGGTTCCCTCATGTGCCATCTCTAGGATGTCCCACGCCTCCTTGGCAATCCTAGTGTTTTGAATCAATTTGTATTGATTCTCACCCATGGCACATAGGATGGCATGCATCACCTTTCTATTACACTTTGATGCCTCAAACTCTTGAGCATTCATTTGTGCCTTAGACTTGAGTACTTCCTCTCCTCCACCCGTAGGAGTCATTATCGGTGGAGCATAGCCATCTTCAACCGCCATCCAAGCCCTATCATGGATTTGACAAATGTACGACTCCATCTTGCCTTTCGAAGAGGCATAATTTAACCTGGTGAGCAATGGAGGCCTTGTGCTCGAAGCACCCTCGTTTCCACCACCGTTTCCACTCATAGTGTTTATGAATGAATGAAATGAATGCAAGTGTATGAATAATCAAAAATCACACAAAATGCAAAACACACCAAAAATCACGAATCTCCTAAACATGTTTAAGAACCCACTCTTATACCAATTGAAACGAATATGGCATATCTAATTATATCTACGGGTAAATAGATTTTAATCAAGTTAATTTCCATTTTTTCTTGATTAGTCAATATTCAATAAAAAAAAAAACCCTATCTAGTCAAAACTACAATCAAGTGTAAAATGCGGAAATTAAATAACACTTGATTTTTATGTGGAAACCTTTAACAAGGAAAAACCACGGGCAATAGCTATCACAATACAACTCTCAATCAATCAACACAATAATCTCAATCTTGTAAATAGAATTTAATCTAAAATCATACAAGTGATAAAAGAGATTAATTGATAAGAAAGAACGCTAAAATGGATGAGTATGTGTTCAACTTACCAAATCAAGTGTGTTGAAAAAGACCCATGTATAAATGCATCCTAGATGATCCCAGATGATGCTAAAGAATGATTGATGCAAATGGAAATGATTTGAGTAATTAAAGATGAGTTCTTGGTTGAATTTCACTATTTGAAAATGCTCTCAATGAAAGATATGGATTTTTGAGTCATTAGGACGACCTAAAGAGAAAGCAATATTTATATAGGTGTCCAAAACAAAGCTACGGCGTTTTACAAAAAATAGGGGTCGACCGCTGTGGGTACCGCTCCCAAAGCAACAGTGGTATCCACAATGGTGGTCAATTAAAAAGCATCAGGTGTCAAAATGTTGTGTTTACCGCTATGGCTTCCACAATGGTTATGACAGCGGTATGCGCTGGACGCAAAACTGCTATGTCTACCGTTGCAAAAAACCACAACGGTCAAGAGAGCGGTCGAGACAGGTATCTCACTGCCTGTGGCTACCGCTGTGAAGGCCACAACAGTATTGACAGTAGTTGCTTGGGCCAAAGCATGTCAAGAGAAAAAATCATGCAATCTAAAGCTACTTATGGCATGGCAATAATCAAATGCATGAAGAGTTAAAAACATGAATGCACAAACATAAAAACACACAACATACAAGAAGTATAGTTATGCATGAGTTGTGTGTGTGTGCAACTACGATCTCTTCAATGTGAATAAGCACAAGTGTTTTACCTTTGGAGTGCTTATGATCTTGAGGTCTTGAGAGGGTCTTTGTTGAGCTTGATCACCAATAATTAGAAGCCTAAGCTACCCTTACATCACAAACCCCAAATGTGGTTTGTCATCGAAATAAGCCAATCAAACTTGAGGAACTTACACTTTTGAAAGCGATTCACATGCTGCACTTATGTATCTGCAGTCAAAGGTGAATTCTGAAACCAATTTCTATTGCAGGTTCAGCATAGACGAGAAAGATAGGTTAACTAATATATTTTGGAGGGACTCACATTCCCTCTTCGAATAGCAGTGCTTCGAAGATGTTCTTGTTTTCGACAGCACTTACAAGACAAATGCCTATGCCAAGCCTTTGGTCCTATTTGTCGGTGTGAACAACCACCGTGCTACTTATGTATTTGGAGTTGCATTGTTGTTAGATGAGACTGTGCAGTCATATAGATTGGTCCTTAATACTCTCATGGATTCCATGGGCCACAAACATCCCATTTCTATACTTACCGACAGAGACGAATCAATGAGACAAGCCATCGACGAGATATTTCCCAACTCACGGCATAGGATATGTGGATGGCACGTATCCAAGAATGCATCCACTTACCTTCACAAAGAGGAGAAGAAATCACCATTTTGATACTTATTGTATAAGCAACTATCAGAGGACGAATTCGAGGAACTTTGGAACGAGATGTTGGAGCAGCATGGACTAGAAGAAAACGATTGGATGAGTAGGATATATGAAAAGAAGCATAGGTGGGCGGAAGCATATTTTAAGGGCCATTTTTTTGTAGGCATGACCCTCATCACTTTTAGCATCAAACTTGCCAAGTTGATCACGATCATTTAAAATGTAGCACTTGCTTCCAAAGGAGTGGAAGTAGCTAACATTTGGCTTTCTACCTCTCCATAATTCATAGGAGGTTTGCCTAGTGCAGGGCCTTAGGAAGACTCTATTTCCTATATAGCAAGCCGTGTTGACGGCTTCAGCCCATAGGTACCTAGGGACATTGTTGCTAGGAAACATCACACGGGCCATCTCTTGAAGGACCCTATTTTCCTCTCAACAACTCCATTTTGTTGAGGTGTCCTAGGAGCCGAAAACTCATGAGAGATGCCTAAGCTATTGCAATAGCTTTCAAAGTAGGCATTCTCAAACTCCCTCCAATGGTCACTTCTAATCCGTTTGATGCTTTTAATGTTAGAGTCTTTTTCATTTTGAAACTTAGTGCAAAACATTTTGAACTTATCAAAAGTTTCAGATTTTTCTCTAAGAAAATATGTCCATATGTATCTAGAGAAATCATCTAAAAAAAAAAAAAAAAATGCATCTCTTTCCACCTAAACTCTCAGTTTGCATGGGACCCATAAGATCCATGTGGAGAAGCTCTAAAGGCTCCTTGGTGTAGAGATGCTTGCCCTTCTTGTGCATGCTCTTGGTTTGTTTCCATTGTTGGCAAGGTCCACAAACACCATTGGCTTTCTTCCCAAGCTTGGGAAGGCCACGCACAACATTGAACTTATCTAAGATCCTTAAATCCCGATAGTTCATGTAGCCAAGTCTTTCATGCCACAACTCAATTTGCTCATCATGGGACGAATTACAAGAGACAACTCTAGCTTCAAGACAATAGCAATTGTCTCTAGATCTCTTACCTTTCAATAAGGTTTGTCCATCGGGCTTTAAGATTTAGCAATCATTCTTGCTAAACAAGATGGAAAGTCCTTCGTCATTAAGATGAGAAATGCTTATTAAATTGGCTTTCAAGCCATCAATATATAAAGCATTAGACAATGAGGGTAAATCGGGAATGGAGATGGTTTCTTTACCTACAACTCTCTTTTTAGACCCATCACCAAAGGTGACAAATCCCCCTTTCTCCATGACAAGAGTCTCGAAGAAACTCTTGTTTCCCGCCATGTGCCTAGAGCACCCACTATCTAAGTACCAAAAACTAGAAGAGTTTGCCTTCAAGGCAATTTGATAGCAAAAGAATTCATCTTTTTTAATCCACCTAGGAGAAACACTTTCTTTCGTAGTGGTCATAGGTACATGGGCTCTAGATGTCCTTGGATCATGCAAATTGGCTCTATTTTTCCTAGGAACATGCATCTTGGCTTGAGCCTTTTTCTTTCCAATCATGCTTTCAACTCTATGCATTTTAATATAATGAAAGCAATTTGGTCTAATGTGACCTTCAATACCACAAAAATGACATGTAGAAATAAAGTTAGGAATCATATCATAACCTTGTGTACGCATTAGGGCCTTCCCATGTCTTTGTGGTTGTCTTGGTTGTTTGAATGGATCTCTCCATCTTTGTTGTTGACGAAGACTTGGTTGCTTCCTTGGTTGAGCTTGCATGATTGGTCTCTTCCCTTGATGGACTTTAGGTTGAGGGAAGTTAGCTTGAGGAGCTCTTCTAGGTTGAGCTTGAGGTGGGCTTCTTGGTGCCACCTTCACTTGAGCACTTTTTGAACATTCTCCTAGGTCAATTTTCTTCCTAGGAAATTGAGGAGGAGGAGACTCCTTGATGTTCATGCTCTTGACAAATACAATCTTGCTTGAAGTGGATGACTCCTTGTCATCTTCAAACCCAAGACCCTTCTTGTCACTTGGCCTTTTTCCAACATCTAACATGTGGTCAAGTTTTTTAGTGCTAGAGGCCATCTTAGCTATCAAATCTCTAGCATCTTCAAGCTCCCTCTTCATCCCTTATTCACTGCTCTTAGATAAGTCTATTTCATCCTTTAGCTTATCTTCATTCTTCATGGATCTCACCACTTATTCACTTAAGTGGTTAATTTGGGTTGATAGCTTAAGTTTTTCTTCTTTCAACCTTCGAATTTCTCTCTTGTTCTTCACCCTTGAGCTCTCAAACTTGACTATATAGTCATAAACATCCTTTTTCTCCACATTTCCATTTGTGGAATTAGATGAGGAGTCATCTTCACTTGAGTCATTTTCCTTTTGACTCTCCTCCTCTTCTTCACTAGTACCTTTGCTCTTGTGGGATGAGGCAAAGGCTATGAAGTTAGCCACTTCATCTTCATCATCCAAAGATTCATCTCTCCCATCGGAGTCATCACTTCCACTTCAAGTGGCAGCCATCACTTTCCCTTTCCTCTTATTTTTCAAATTTCCACAATCGGGAGCGATGTGTCCTATACCACCACACTCAAAGCATTGGATCCCTTTCCTTTCACTCTTCTCTTGCCTAGGCTCAAACTTCTTGAAGGGAGCTTTTTTCTTCACGTCTTGGCCTTTAGATCCAAAGCCTTTCTTCTCGAACTTGACGAACTTCTTGAACCTTCTTAACAACAAGGCCATGTCTTCATCCAAGTTATCATTTTCCTCCTTCTCAACTTTGAAGGCTTTCAAAGTAATTCCCTTTTGTTTTTTAGGAGGTGTGGAAGTAGGACCCTTCTTAGACTGATAAGCTTGAAATCTCCCAATCACCTCACTCGGCTTCATATCCTTGTAGCTACTATTCTCTTCTAAAGCCGTTACCTTGGACTCAAATCTTTTAGGGAGAGATCTCATAATTTTTTGCTTGATTCTCCTATTCGAATACGGGTCACCAAGTTGATGACTTTGGTTGACTATGTCCATCAACTTGATCTCGAAGTCGTTGAAGCACTCGTTCTCCTCCATCTTAAGCATCTCAAATTAAGTTTGGAGAACTTGAAGTTAGAGTCTTTAACCACTTCGGTTCCCTCATGTGCTGTCTCTAGGATGTCGCATGCCTCCTTGGCGATCCTAGTGTTTTGAATCAATTTGTATTGATTCTCATCCATGGCACATAGGATGGCGTGTATCGCCTTTCTATTCCACTTAGATGCTTCAAACTCTTACGTGTTCCATTGTGCCTTAGGCTTGAGTACATCCTCTCCTCCACCTGTAGGAGTCATCATCGGTGGAGCGTAGCCATCTTCAACCGCCATCCAAGCCCTATCATGGATTTGACAAATGTACGACTTCATCTTGCCTTTCCAGGAGGCATAATTTAACCTGGTGAGCAATGGAGGCCTTGTGCTCAAAGCACCCTCGTTTCCACCACCGTTTCCACTCATAGTGTTTATGAATGAATGAAATGAATGCAAGTGTATGAAACTATGAATAATCAAAAATCTCACAAAATGCAAAACACACCAAAAGTCACGAATCTCGTAAATATGTCTAGGAACATGCTCTGATACTAATTGAAACAAATAACGGTGTGCTAATTATAACTAGAGAGGGGGTGAATAGTATTTAATCAAGTTAATTACCATTTTTTTTTATTAGTCAATATTCAATAAAAGCCCCAAACTAGTCAGAAATCAATCAACATAATTCTAAGTGCGGAAAACAATAAATTGCTCGTTGATTGATTTACGTGAGAAACCCTCAATATGGAAAAACTCACGGGCTAATATATGCACCACACACGATCCTCAAATCCACTACTTGTAATGGCGTTTACAACCTAGGTTGACCATGTCAAACCCTACACGGTCACTAACCCACCACTACTACCCAATGAGCCTTTAATAGCGAACCTAGATCATTTTTCTTGCGAACTAAGCAACCATAGCCACAAGACTTAATTCTCACCAAAGAGATCAACAACCTAAGTGAATATCATGATATTCAATTATGCAATTAATGCTAGGTTACACTAAATGCTTATCTAGGATGAAAGATGACAATAATCATAATCCTAGATATCAATATTGCTATCTGACATGGCATACAACATAGCTATCAAAGATAAAATAATCCTAGATGTTATAGCTATCAAAATACAACTGACAATCAAACACCACAATAATCTCAATCTTGTAAATAAAATTTAATCTAAATGCATACAAGTAATAAAAGAGATTAATTGATAAGTAAGAACACTAAAATGGATGAGTATGATGTTCAACTTACCAAACTATGTGTGAAACTAAATATAGCACAGTGTGTATAAAACTAGCTAGGAGGGGGGGGGGGGGGGTGAATAGATTTTACGCTTTTTACCCAATTTTTCGTGTTAGTCAAAATTACGAAAATACCCCTAAATAGATAAAGCAATAAATCAAGTAAAATATGCGGAAATTAAATAAGACTTGATTTTTACGTGGAAACCCTCACGGGAAAAACCACGGGCTAGTAAGTAAGCCACACTCGAACCTCGAATCCACTAAATGTGTAAACAATTACAACCTAATCCCGGAAGTAATCACACACCTACCTAATCCCGGTATGAGTGAACCTAGTCCAATTTGCTTGCGATCTAAGCAACCTAATCCCGGTTGCTACACACAAGACTTACTTTCTCTAGAAGAGAATAACAACCCTAAGTGAATATATGAATATCCAAATGCAACATAGAGCAAGGGAAACCCTATATGGTTATCTAAGATGATGAATTTGCAATTAAGAACAATCCTAGATATCAAAACTAAATGACATGTCAATTAGTTTAGGTAATCAATATTAAGCACAAAACCTAATATGCTAGAACAATACAACTTCTCAAACATACATCATACTAATCTCAATCTTGTATCCAAAGCATACAAAATGACAAACAAGTAATTAATTGAGATTGCTAGATAAGAGAAACACAAAATATGTAAGATATTAGTGAAAAGCTTACCAAGCAAAGTATGATGAAGAATCCATGCTAGATGACATCTAGATGATCAAAGATGATGCTAGATGATGATTGATGATCATGAAAAAGTGTTTGAGTAATTAAAAATGAGTTCTTTGTGTATTTTTCTTGTCTTGAAAAATATCCTAAGTATGAAGCTTGAATATGAACTCTCTTTTATGACCTAAAATAAAGTTAGCATATATATAGAGGCCATAAGTGAAGTGAGGTCGTTTTGAAAACGCGCCAGAAAATTGCTCTGTGCGCTGGTGGACCTGCGCTGGACGACAGGCGCATGACCAGCGTACAAACACATTTTTGCAAGGGCGCTGGACGACCAACGCTCACACAGGCGCACGACTAGCGAAGCACCACTGGGCGATTAGCGCTTGTGGGCTTGCGCTGGTGTGGACCAGCGCACGACCAGCGACAGACCACTGGGTGATCTGCGCTGGTGAGCTGCGCTAGTCAGGCGCTTGTGGACCAGCGCACAGCCCACACCTTTGAACCCCACAAGCAAACATGCAAGGGGTAAAAAGGTAAATTAAGATGCATCCTAAAAGCCTAAAATGCTATGACATATAATCACAAGATGCAATCAAAATAACAAGCAAGAAGAGATGTTAATTGAACATTAATGCACAACCATAAGAATCACAACATACAAAGAATAAACATGTGCATGAGTTGTGAGTGTGTGCAACTATCTCTTCAAGACAAGTAAGCACTTAGAGTATTACCTTTGGAGTGCTTAACACTTGCAAGGGCCTTGAGCTTGAACACATTCCTAAGCTACCCTTACATGATCCCCACATATGGTTTGATCACGAAATAAGCCAATTAAAAACTACGGGAATCCTTACAATGTGTATTGAAACTAATTAATGCACGGTGTGTATAAAACTATCTAGAGGGGGGGTGAATAGATTTTACGCTTTTTACCCAATTTTTCGTGTTAGTCAAAATTACGAAATTACCCTCAAGATAAAATAAACAAGCAAGTGTAATATGGTGCGGAAATTAAATTGACACTTGATTTTTACGTGGAAACCCTCACGGGAAAAACCACGGGCTATGTAAGTAAGCCATACTCGAACCTCGAATCCACTAAATGTGCAAACGATTACAACCTAATCCCGGTAGTAATCACACACCTACCTAATCCCGGTATGAGTGAACCTAGTCCGATTTTGCTTGCGATCTAAGCAACCTAATCCCGATTGCTACACACAAGACTTAGCTTCTCTTGAAGAGAATACAACCCTAAGTGAATATGTGAAAATATCCAAAATGCAATATAGAGCAAGGGAAACCCTATATGCTTATCTAAGATGATTAATATGCAATTAAGAACAATCCTAGATATCAAAACTAAATGACATGTCAATTAGTTTAGCTAATCAATATCAAGCACAAAAACCTAATACGCTAGCACAATACAACTTCTCAAACATACATCATACTAATCTCAATCTTGTATTCAACAAATATAAAATCACATACAAGTAATTAAATTGAGATTGCTAGATAAGAGAAACACAAAATATGTAAGATATTAGTGAAAAGCTTACCAAGCAAAGTATGATGAAGAATCCATGCAAGATGTCATCTAGATGATCTAAGATGATGCTAGATGATGATTGATGATCATGGAACAAGTGTTTGAGTAATTAAAAATGAGTTCTTTGGAATTTTTCTTCTCTTTGAAAAATCTCGTAAGTATGGAATCTGAATATGAACTCATCTAATTGACCTAAAGTCAAAGTGGCATATATATAGGGGGCCAAAACAAAGTGTGGTCATTTTGATAAGTTTGCCCACTATTTGCCTTGGGCGCTGTACGTAGGGCGCCATTGTACAGCGCCTGTACAGCGCCCTTGCTCTGTTTTCACGAGGAAACAGAGTGGCGCTGTACGTACAGCGCTCTGTACCGCGCTATGTACAGCGCCCCAACAGCGACCCAACAGCGACCGATTAAATCGATCAGGTCTGAACAGCGCTCAATGGGCGCTGTTCGTATAGCGCTTCTGTAGAGCGCTTTTGGGGGCGCCCAGTGCAAAAATGCAATCCTAAGTCTAAGCATGACAAGGCAATTGGATATGCAAGATGCAATCAAACTAACATGCAAGAAGAGATGTTCATGAGCATTAAGGCACACATAAAAGACACACAACATATAAGGATTAAACATATGCATGAGTTGTGAGTGTGTGCATCTATCTCTTCAAGACAAGTAAGCACTTAGAATATTACCTTTGGTGCTTGTCAATAGTGAGATCTTCAAAAGGGCCTAAGCAATAACAACAACATCTAAGCTACCCTTACAAAGCATCCCCACATGTGGTTTGATCACGAAATAAGCCAATTAAAAACAACGGGAATCCTAACAATCTCCCCCTTTGGCTATTTCGTGACAAAACCACCACTCACATTGATTCCTCACATAGAATTAGAAACTACGGGACTACAATGATTATCTACATTACAAAGAGATAAGAAAGTAAAAACTTCAGGTCTTCAATCTCTTGTAGAACAATCAAGCCCTGAAAATAAAGTTTCTAGCATTTCCAATACAAGTAAAGTGTGAGATTAATCATGTGAGAACAATACCAAGCATTTGCATTTTTAGAATTTAGGCACAACATTAGCAAATGTATGCAATGAATGATAAATGCAATGCTCCCCCTCAAAGGGTTACTCCCCCTCAATGTATGTTCTCCCCAAAATGCACAAAAGCCTCTATATTTTGCAACTCCCCTTACCATTTCCTACTCCCCCTTTTTGTCATGATATAGGCAAAGGAGTAGTCCCCAACCGGGTCACTCAAAGCAACGAGAGATAGAAGCATGCAAGAAATGCATATACATATAAGTCACTTTATGCACTTCAATTAATTTGAGAGAAACAAGGAGATTTATTTGAGAAAATGTGTGAATCCGACATGCTTTGCATACAAGACATATAGCATTCAAGTCCAAAATACAATGGTATTTGGCAAAGCAAATGACAAAGGTTTCTAATTTGAATTCAAACCAATTTCACCAATGTCATGGGAAAAGCAAGGATATAGAGATTATTGATTTCAATTTTAAGAGCAACTATATCCAACTTTATAAGCGAAACATGGCATGAGCGACTTTGCACCCTATTAGATTTTTCCGGATAAGATATCCGTATGATAGTAACCATGTTCAACAAATAAAGAAAGAGAGACATTTGGAATGTAAATTCCTTTGAACGGATACAAGATCCTTTATTCATTTTGAGTCTCATAAGCTTTCACACAAGTTTTTGCATTTTAAGAATATGCAATCATCAATTCATGCTTTTCATGTGAGCATGTTGTATGAATTTCATGCTTTTTCATTTATCATAAGCATGTTATAAGAATCATCATGTCATGGAGATTATTATAGGTCATTCACATCATACTTCCTATGTAAATCTCCTAGTCCAAAAATGCATGTTTGAACTTAAATATGACATGGATTGTAGACAAGCAAGGTTCACACTTATAGAAATTGAAAACATATATACATATGTACAACCAAGCTTACTCAAGCAATTAAAAGAAGAGGCATAAGTTATTTCAAATTTTTTGCAAGTTACAAGAATGCAAAATAGCTCTCTTTGCTTGAGTTCCCCATATGGGGTCAATCATAGAACATCACTCCACAAGACATATCCCAATAGATCTACTAAGAGTTTTAAATCGAGTAGCATCTAAGGGTTTAGTAAATAAGTCCGCAAGTTGATCATTAGTACCTACATGTTCAAGTACTATGCATTTATTTCCAACAAGCTCTCTAATGAAGTGATGGCGGATGTCAATATGCTTAGTTCTAGAATGTTGAACCGGATTCTTGGAAATATTAATAGCACTCATGTTATCACAAAAGAGAGTGAGAGTACCTTGGTTGAATCCGTAGTCTACAAGCATTTGCTTCATCCATAGGAGTTGTGTGCATCCACTCCCCGCGGCTATGTACTCGGCCTCGGCCGTGGACAAGGAAATCGAGTTTTGCTTCTTGCAAAACCAAGACACCAAGTTGTTGCCTAGAAAGAAGCAACCGCCCGATGTGCTCTTCCTATCATCACAATTTCCTGCCCAATCCGCATCACTAAAGCCAACTAGACTAGCATTAGTGTCAAAAGAGTACCAAATCCCATAGTTGGATGTCCCATTGACATAGCGAATGATCCTCTTCACGGAAGAGAGGTGGGACTCCTTAGGATCCGCTTGGTACCTAGCACACACACCCACACTAAAAGATATATCGGGCCTACTTGCGGTCAAATAAAGTAAGCTACCTATCATGCCTCGATATAGAGTTTGTTCCACACTTTTACCACTAGCATCCTTGCTTAGCTTCAAAGTGGTACTCATGGGTGTATCACAATGTTTGGCTTTCTCTAAACCAAACTTCTTCACTAGGTTCTTAGCATATTTGGCTTGGGTTATGAAAATCCCATCATTCATTTGCCTAATTTGCAAACCTAGGAAGTAACTAAGCTCACCAACAAGACTCATCTCAAATTCATGAGACATAACATCAACAAATTGTTGGACCATGGTGTTGTTGGTGGAGCCAAACACTATGTCATCAACATATATTTGAGCTATGAAAAGCTCATCATTGTCTCTCTTGATGAATAGTGTCTTGTCAACACTACCTCTTGTGTAGTTATTGTCAACAAGAAATTGAGTGAGGCGCTCATACCAAGCCCTCGGTGCTTGTTTCAACCCATATAGTGCCTTCTTGAGGCGATAGACATGGTTGGGGTGGTGTGCATCCACAAACCCCTTAGGTTGTTCAACAAACACTTCCTCTTGCAAGAGGCCATTGAGGAAGGCACTCTTGACGTCCATTTGGTGCAATTTGAACTTGTGCACACAAGAGATGGACAAGAGAAGCCTAATTGACTCTAAGCGGGCAACGGGAGCAAAAGTCTCCTCAAAGTCGATACCCTCAATTTGAGAGTACCCTTGTGCTACAAGTCTAGCCTTGTTCCGCACTATGTTGCCATCCTCATCGGATTTGTTCCTAAATATCCATTTTGTGCCTATGACATTAGTTGTCTTAGGCCTAGGAACTAGAGTCCAAACCTCATTCCTTTCGAATTGGTTTAGCTCTTCTTGCATGGCAAGAACCCAAAATTCATCATTTAAGGCTTCTTCAACCTTTTTGGGTTCTATTTGAGAGGTGTAGCATGTAAAGCTAATTAGATTAGCTATTTGGCGCCTAGTCCTAACACCCTCATTAACATCTCCAATAACATCTTCTTTGTTATGGAGTCTTCTAACCCATGGAGCGGGTTCATTAGAGTCCAAGTTAGGAACTCTAGTACTAGGTTGTGTGACTTCATTAGATGTCCCAACATTGGGAGTCACCACAACCCTCTCCAAAGGAGAGTCATCCTCTAAAACATCCTCCTCCTCATCATTTTTGGACTTGAGCCTTGTATCATCAATGACAACATTTGATGATTCCATGACGGTTCGAGTCTTCAAGTTGAAAACTCTATAGGCTCTACTATTCAAGGCATAGCCAATAAAGATACCCTCATCACTCTTAGCATCAAACTTGCCAAGTTGATCACGGTCATTTAAGATGTAGCATTTGCTCCCAAATGTGTGGAAGTAGCTAACATTTGGCCTCTTGCCTTTCCATAATTCATAGGAGGTGTTTCTAGTACCGGGCCTTAGGAACACTCTATTTCCTATATAGCAAGCCGTGTTGATGGCTTCGGCCTATAGGTTCCTAGGGACATTGTTGCTAAGCAACATCACACGGGCCATCTCTTGGAGGACCCTATTCTTCCTCTCAACAACTCCATTTTGTTGAGGTGTCCTAGGAGCGGAAAACTCATGGGAGATGCCTAGGCTATCACAATAGCTTTCAAAAGAGGCATTCTCAAACTCTCTCCCATGGTCACTTCTAATCCGTTTAATGCTTCTAATATTAGAATTCATTTCATTTTGCAATTTAGTACAAAGCATTTTAAACTTATCAAAAGTTTCAGATTTTTCTCTAAGAAAATATGTCCATGTAAATCTAGAGAAATCATCAACACAAACAAAAATGTATCTCTTTCCACCTAAGCTCTCGGTTTGCATAGGACCCATGAGATCCATGTGGAGAAGCTCTAGGGGCTCCTTGGTGGAGAGATACTTGCCCTTTTTGTGCATGCTTTTGGTTTGTTTTCCTTGTTGGCAAGGTCCACAAATACCATTGGCTTTCTTCCCAAGCTTAGGGAGGCCACGCACACACTCGAACTTTCCAAGGGTTCTTAAATCCCTAAAGTTCATGTGGCCAAGTCTTTCATGCCACAACTCAACTTGCTCATCCATGGACACATTGTTTGAGACTATTCTAGCTTCAAGACAATAACAATTGTCGCTAGATCTCATACCTTTCAATAAGGTTTGTCCATCGGGCTTTAGGATTGAGCAATCATTTTTACTAAACAAGACGGAATATCCTTCAACACTTAGATGTGAAATGCTTATTAAATTGGCTTTCAAGCCATCAACAAATAAAGCATCGGATAAGGAGGGTAAACCGGGAACGGAAATGGATCCTTTCCCTACAACCTTCTTTTTGGATCCATCACCAAAAGTGACATATCCACCTTCCTCCATAACAAGAGTCTCGAAGAAACTCTTGTTTCCCGTCATGTGCCTAGAGCACCCACTATCCAAATACCAAA
Source organism: Acer saccharum (assembly GCA_030490815.1). Lineage (NCBI taxonomy): Eukaryota > Viridiplantae > Streptophyta > Magnoliopsida > Sapindales > Sapindaceae > Acer > Acer saccharum. Next base: position 26,976,390 of record CM059869.1, on the reverse strand, counting down.
AATTAGAAGAATTTGCCTTCAAGGCTATTTGTGCAACATGGCAAACATTTTCATTCTTTCTAATCAACTTAGCAACAATTTTAGCTTTCTTAGTGGTCTTTGGTACATGTGCTCTATTATTCCTAGGATCATGCAAATCAATATTATTATTCCTAGGAACATGCATCATGGCTCTTTTCTTTTTCTTCTCTATCATGCTTCTAGTTTTGCACATTTTTATATAGCGAAAGCATTGTGGTCTAATATGACCAACAAATCCACAAAAGTGACAAATAGGAGTAAAATAAGGAATCATACCTTGTCCTTGTCTTTGAATGGGTTCAATGCATCTTCGTTGTTGAACCGGTCTATGTTGCTTCCAAGCTTGAGGTTGCATGATAGGCCTCTTTCCTTTGTGAGCCAATTGAGGAGGAATGTTGGCTTGAGAAACTCTAGGGAGTTTAGCTTGAGGTTGCCTTCTTGGCCCCATCTTCACTTGAGCATTTGAGCTTTGTCCTATTTCTAACTTCTTTCTAGGAAGTTGCACAAGTGAAGTTTCTTCTTTCTTCAAGCTCTTGACAAATATGGTCTTGTTAGAGGTTGAGATCTTCTTGTCATCTTCATACCCAAGACCCCTCTTGTCACATGGACTCTTTCCAACACCAAGCATATGGTCAAGCTTCTTGGTGCTAGAATCCATCCTAGTCATAGATTCTCTAACTTCTTCAAGCTCCCTTTTTAGACTATCCTCATTCCTCCTAGATAAGACTAACTCCTCTTTTAGCTTATCTTCCATCTTCTTGAATTTCTCCACTTGTTCACTTAAGTGGTCATTTTGAGATGCAAGTTCAAGATTTTCTTCTCTCAACATCTTGATCTTTCTTGTACTCTTGATTGCTAAATCATTAAATTCGGCATGATATTTAGCAAACTCCTTTTTCTCCATAAATCCATTCATGGAGTTAGAGGAGGAATCACTTTCTACATCACTTGAGTCATTTTCCTCTTGACTCATTTCCTCTCTCTCACTAGCACTTTTGCTTTTATGGGAGGAGGCAAAAGCTAGGAGATTAGTCATGAGCTCTTCATCATCCGAAGACTCATCTCCCTCATAGGAGTCATCACTACTTCCACTCCAAGTGGCGGCCATCACTTTCCCCTTTTTCTTCTCAACATGATTTGCACAATCGGGGGCAAAATGACCTATGCCACCACACTCGAAACATCGGACCCCTTTCCTTTCGGTCCTCTCTTGCCTAGGTTCAAACTTCTTGAAAGAACCCTTTTTCTTCAAATCTTGACCCTTTGACCCAAAGCTCTTCCTTCTAAACTTCATAACCTTGTTGAACCTTTTTACAAACAAGGCAAGGTCTTCATCCGAGTCAACCTTCTTTTCCTCCTTTTCATCCTTGGAGGTTTTTAAAGCAATTCCTTTTTGCTTTTTAGTGGGTGTGGAGATAGGCCCTTTCCTAGACTCATAAGCTAGAAGTCTCCCTATCACCTCACTCGGCTTCATATCCTTATAACCACTATTTTCTTCTAAAGCCGTCACCTTCGATTCAAACCTATCGGGTAGAGATCTCATAATCTTTTGCTTGATTCTCCTATCCGAATATGGATCACCAAGTTGATGGCTTTGGTTGACTATATCCATCAACTTGATCTCAAAGTCGTTGAAGCACTCATTCTCCTCCATCTTAAGCGTCTCGAATTGAGTTTGGAGGACTTGAAGCTTGGAGTCCTTCACCACTTCGGTTCCCTCATGTGCAATCTCTAGGATGTCCCAAGCCTCCTTAGCTATCCTAGTATTTTGAATCAACTTGTATTGATTTTCGTCCATGGCACACAAGATGGCATGCAACGCCTTCCTATTCCACTTTGAAGCATCAAACTCTTGCGCGTTCCATTGCGCCTTAGGCTTCAAAACATCTTCTCCTCCACCCGCGGGAGTCATCATAGGGAGATCATATCCGTCTTCCACCGCCATCCATGCACGGTCATGAATTTGGCATATGTAGGATTCCATCTTCCCTTTCCATTGGGAATAGTTCAATCCGGTAAGAAGTGGAGGCCTTGTGCTAGAAGCTCCTTCGTGGCCACCACCATTTCCACCGTTTCCACTCATAGTGTTTATGAATGAATGAAATGAATGCAAATGTATGAATGATCAAAAATCACACAAAATGCAAAACACACCAAAGAAGCAAGGATCACCTATGTATGTCTAGGAACCCGCTCTGATACCAATTGAAACTAATTAATGCACGGTGTGTATAAAACTATCAAGAGGGGGGGTGAATAGATTTTACGCTTTTTACCCAATTTTTCGTGTTAGTCAAAATTACGAAATTACCCTCAAGATAAAATAAACAAGCAAGTGTAATATGGTGCGGAAATTAAATTGACACTTGATTTTTACGTGGAAACCCTCACGGGAAAAACCACGGGCTATGTAAGTAAGCCACACTCGAACCTCGAATCCACTAAATGTGCAAACGATTACAACCTAATCCCGGTAGTAATCACACACCTACCTAATCCCGGTATGAGTGAACCTAGTCCGATTTTGCTTGCGATCTAAGCAACCTAATCCCGATTGCTACACACAAGACTTAGCTTCTCTTGAAGAGAATACAACCCTAAGTGAATATGTGAAAATATCCAAAATGCAACATAGAGCAAGGGAAACCCTATATGCTTATCTAAGATGATTAATATGCAATTAAGAACAATCCTAGATATCAAAACTAAATGACATGTCAATTAGTTTAGCTAATCAATATCAAGCACAAAAACCTAATATGCTAGCACAATACAACTTCTCAAACATACATCATACTAATCTCAATCTTGTATTCAACAAATATAAAATCACATACAAGTAATTAAATTGAGATTGCTAGATAAGAGAAACACAAAATATGTAAGATATTAGTGAAAAGCTTACCAAGCAAAGTATGATGAAGAATCCATGCAAGATGTCATCTAGATGATCTAAGATGATGCTAGATGATGATTGATGATCATGGAACAAGTGTTTGAGTAATTAAAAATGAGTTCTTTGGAATTTTTCTTCTCTTTGAAAAATCTCCTAAGTATGGAATCTGAATATGAACTCATCTAATTGACCTAAAGTCAAAGTGGCATATATATAGGGGGCCAAAACAAAGTGTGGTCGTTTTGATAAGTTTGCCCACTATTTGCCTTGGGCGCTGTACGTAGGGCGCCATTGTACAGCGCCCGTACAGCGCCCTTGCTCTGTTTTCACGAGGAAACAGAGTGGCGCTGTACGTACAGCGCTCTGTACCGCGCTATGTACAGCGCCCCAACAGCGACCCAACAGCGACCGATTAAATCGATCAGGTCTGAACAGCGCTCAATGGGCGCTGTTCGTACAGCGCTTCTGTAGAGCGCTTTTGGGGGCGCCCAGTGCAAAAATGCAATCCTAAGTCTAAGCATGACAAGGCAATTGGATATGCAAGATGCAATCAAACTAACATGCAAGAAGAGATGTTCATGAGCATTAAGGCACACATAAAAGACACACAACATATAAGGATTAAACATATGCATGAGTTGTGAGTGTGTGCATCTATCTCTTCAAGACAAGTAAGCACTTAGAATATTACCTTTGGTGCTTGTCAATAGTGAGATCTTCAAAAGGGCCTAAGCAATAACAACAACATCTAAGCTACCCTTACAAAGCATCCCCACATGTGGTTTGATCACGAAATAAGCCAATTAAAAACAACGGGAATCCTAACATGTATTGAAGAAGATCCATGCTTAGATACATCCTATATGATCCTAGATGTTGCTTGATGCACATGGATATGAGTTTGGAGAATCAAAGGAGCAATCTTTGTGCTTTTTCTCTCAAAAATCTCTCTTTCTCTTTTAGGGTTCTTGATGTTTGAAGAGCTGAATGAAAGAGAGTGATATAATGGTGTATTTATAGAGAGCAACAAAAGGCTTGGTGAAAAGATAAGTTTGCCCCTGAAACGCACCAATCAGCGGTTTCATTCGGTGGCCACCAACCGCCGATCGTAACTGCCGAATTGAACCCAAGAGCATCAAAGGAACAATGGTGGTTTCATGGCCACCGATTACAATTGCCGATTTGAGATTGAGATATTTAAATCAATTAAGTCTTATCGATGGTTTCGATTTGCGGTCGGGGCCGCCGATCATAACTGTAGACTAACTCTAGAACCGTCTAGAATCAAATGGCGGTTTAATTCGGCAGCCAAGCAGCCGATCACAACCGCCATTTCACCAAATGTGATGAAACCAAGGTGAAGCCAAGGGCATTCTCCAAAGGCGATCCTCGCGCTAAACTGAATGCGCTTTTTGTGTCTTTATCAAATTGTGAATTCAAAAGATATTTATAAAGATGTTCCCACGCAATGTGCTCTAAAGTTTTAAAAACTAGTAAAGCGGTAAGCGACGGTATCGTCCACAGAGAGGTGTCATCCATCGATCGTTTCACATTCTAGTGTTTATTGAAAGCAATGTAAATAGGAACATGGCAAGGTGAGAGTGGTGTGTATGAAGTGTAAGCATGTTCGTGTGTGTGTGAGAGAATGAGATCAAAAAACAAAAAGAAAAACTAAGGATAGAAATGTAACCGAGTGTTTGCCTTTCTAAGTTAATCTACTCCTAAAGGCAAACACCCTAAGTTACAAAAATAAAGATGGCTTGAAGAGAAAAATAGATGGACACACAAGGTACTCATGACCACCATGGCATTCGTGCCACTCATAAAAACCAACTGCATAAAACACCACAAGATTGGGTTCAACCTAGCCTTTTATACAACCTCTAAATATGGAAATGGGAAGAGTCACCTAGTCCTTGGTTGCTACTCACCGAAGGTGTATCGCGTGAGCAACGACCATAAAAGGACTGCATTAAGCATAAAGGCTGACCCTCGATCGCTACTCACCGAGGGTGTATTGTTCGAGCAACGACCAAGGGTAGCCTAAGGGAATATTAAAGGATCGACCATCGATCGCTACTCACCTATCACGTGTAAGCAACAACCATATAATGGAAGCATTAAGTGTAAATTCGGACCCTCGATCACTACTCACTAGGGTGTATCGCGCGAGCAAGGGTCGTATAAAGCATGAAGGTCTAAAGAACCGAAATCCACAATGGCATGGTATGTACTCGTCATGAATTTCACCCAAACAATTAAAAGCATAATCAGGGCCAAGAGTTGATGTACCTACTTAACCCTAATTCTCAAACACTCAAATCAATCCAAAATATGCATTTCGAAATATCCATCAACATACACACAATCAAGGGATGTTTGATTAATCTACTCCTAAATTACATTAATCTACTCTTAATCCCAATCATGAATATATATCAATTTCTACCATACATGCCATGAATGTAAAGACAAGAGATATCCATAAACATGCATCTAGGAGAGTTGTCAAGCATATTCAACACAAGTCAAGAATCAATACAAAGCAATTGAATAAGACAATACTTGAAAATATTAAATACAAGTTAATCAAATAAATGAAACTAGTGTTAGGTTTACATATTTCCCTAATGGGGATACACATCAAATAAAGAAAATACAAGAGAAGAGTAAAAAGAGGAAACCCAAGGTGTTAATCTCGGATCTCCAAGCTCAGAGTGTAACCCAATTGTCATCTCGAATCTCCAAGCTCCATTGAAGCTCCTCCTCCTCATAGACAAGAGAGGGTGGCTCTTTCCTCATGAATCTCCTCCAAAGATGGGTGGTTGTATCTAAAAGGTGGGGATAGTGAGACATCCATGGAGGAAAACCTCCATGGATGCCTTTAAAGGTCTCTCTCTCTCTTTTGTTGTGTGAAGAAGATGAAGTGTAGAAGAGAGGGTTTCTAGGTTATTTGGGTGAAGAGTTCTTGGTCTTGTGAAGAAAGTGGTATATTTATAGGCTTTGGAGGTTTTGGGACTATTTAGGCATGAAAGGGCAAAAATACCCCTATAAAATGGCCCAAAAACCTGTCATTGGCAGTGCTAGAAAGTGCAGAGTGCGGGTGGGACCAACACTTTGACCAGCACTTTATCGATTCTTCAAAATTTCAACTCCCGAGTTTTGTCAACAGTGCGGGTGAGCTGAATAGTACTTTAACAACAGTGCGGGTGGAGTGTGGGTGAGTGCGGGTGAGTTGAACAGCACTTTATCAACAGTGCGAGTGAGTGCGGGTGAGCTGATTAGCACTTTATCTTTTCTTCAGCTTTCTTGTCATCTTTTAGCACCATTTGGCCCTTTTTTCGCACGAAAGTCCCGAATACTGTTTCCTACACCAGAAATGTATGAATGCCTAAAATTACAAACAAAGAGCCCATAAGAGACGCTAAAACGCAAGAAAACGAGACAAAGGATAAGGAAATGTGGGCCGAAATATACAACATTTTTGGCACGATCAAATACCCCCAAACCAAACATTTGCTTGTCCTCGAGCAAAAATAAGACAAAATAAATATGACACAACAACAAAAAATGACTCGATCTAAAATTTTCCTAGACACCAACAAAGACAAAACAAAATGCCGCATTTCCAACTAATGGTGAGATGCAATGGAGTGTGATAGAGAGAAGTAGACTCATGCAAAATGTTCTAAGGCAACTCGAAGGCACTCAAGGGAACTCACACAATCCTAAATCCCACACCTAAAAGCGCTCTCATATCAGAAACTACTCGCTCTCACACCTCGAGCATAATTCGCTTCAACTCTAAAGCTCACGTGGAGTATCTCTTTTCTTTCCGCTCAGAGTCCTAAGTTCACACATTCAAGGTATGCAAAGATAGAGTTTATGCATATGAGTCTAATGCATTGCATACAATATAAAACTGAAAGACCGCTAATATCTTGTGAACTAGCCTAACAAACATTCCCAATCTAGATTCATCATAGATCACTTAGGTCTTCCCTTTTGGTTGTAATGGGGGCATGGGGTGAACAAAAGAAATAGGAAAATTTGGAGTTCAAATACCACCAATCATGTTGAGATATATTTACATTACTCACACCCCATACTTAACTCTATTTACATGCAATCTTGAACTCTAGCGTCTAAGCATCACTTTCACACACATTTGTGCTTCACTTTGTAATCTACTTTATTTGAGTACTTTTACTTTTAACATTCAAGGCTCCTTTTTTATTTATTTTTTTTTTTCTCTTCTCTTTTGCACATTTAACATTTAGCAATTTAGCACTAAGTGCAAATTTGACAATTTTACAATTTTGAGTCGTTTGCTTAGCACATTTACAAAGATTGCCTAAGTACATGCTATTTAACATATAGAGCTTTACGTCTTTCACACCACAAAACTATTACACATCCTAACATGATTAGCAACAAGGGTAGGCATGTGTTTAGGCTATGGCTATATGGTTGTATGTGGTACCAAATGAAAGGGGATGTGTTTGGCCTTAAGTTTGGCTTTGGAGCACACATAAGGGACATAGGAATGTGTTTAGGCTTGTTTTAGTAGTTGAATGTACACACATTGCCTAAGATCATTTCCACAATTCGTCTAACAAGGGAATGAATGCATCGATCAAGCAATCCACAATATGTATGAGATGTATGTCCTATGGCATGTGACGCATACGATGAGAAAAGTGTTTCAAGAATAGAAAAAATTATACACTCAATGCGCTTTTTATTAGGCTTGTGTCTATGAACTCACTCGGTAATCTCCACTATTGGAATAAGGCGCAAGAGCACCGAGTCCCCTCAACTTAAACACTAAAAGGATGGGACTAGCCCATGAAGTGTAAGTGAGGCCCTAGAGTGACAACAAGTTACTCAATTAAGCACACTACGCATAAACAAACTCGCCGCAAGCACATGCTCAAAGCATCACACCCAAGCTAATGACAGCTTGAAAATTTTTGGCCATGTGACAATTCGAAGAAAAAAAATAGACACTAAAAGACTCAAGACTTAAAAAGACGACTCACAAAGGTGTCTACACCCCCAAACCAAAACTCAACATTGTCCTCAATGTTGAAGACAAGAGAGTCCAGCATAGCGACGCGCACCTAATGCGACACAAAGCAAAACAACTTAGGCACTAATCTTGCACAATCAATGCCCAACAAAAATAAAGAGAAAAAACTCAAAAATAGGCTCAACTAATAAAAGGCAATTCAAGCAATATCTCAATTAAGCTTAAATACACAGACTCATGCTCCACAATTGACGAAATGGGGGCATACTACCCCTAAACCGAATCAAACTGTATACACAAAACCTATACAAAAATGTGCATGCATCAAAAACTCCCAAACCAAGTTGGGCTATATATGGAAATTAAATCGGTACACATGCATGCATCATTCACAAGAGCCTTCAGCTCATCACCAATAAAAGAATAAATCAATAATATCCAAAAATCAAATATCATCATTCAAAATTGATCTATCATATCAACATCAAAAACACCATTCACACACTATCAACCAAAATCTCCATCAATTATTCAACTAAAGCAATTTAAAAACAAAAGTAAGAAAATGTTTAAAAACTAAAATTGAGCTAAAGAAAACAAAAACGAGGTGGGTTGCCTCCCATAAGCGCTCTATTTATCGTCTAGGCAAGACGTTGGCATGGCACTTTGGCTCTTCGAACTCCAAATTGCAACTTTTCTTCATGAAGATGAGGCTCTTGCTCTTTTTATGAGCACTCTTGGCTTGCTTGTCCCTCAAAGACTCGCAAGTTGTCATTGTTTCCCCCCAAGAGATGAGAACCTAGCATTAACGCCCAAGCTGTACAAATCGCTTCCTAGAGAAGCTATAGACAATCTATACACTCACAAAACACATTAGAGAGTTTAGGCAACAAGATTTTTCAATACAAGCAATCGAAAAACCAAAGCTTATACCATTTATTTAAGAAAAACTAACTTAAACTAAAAAGAAAAACAAGCATAGCATTTTAATCATTAAAGCACATAGGCGATTTTTTGCCTTAACAACAACCATATTCCCAAGCACAATTAATAACATCAAACACCTCTCAAAGCATTTAAGCACATATCGGTACATCCAATCAACTCACTCAAACTTGCTTCAACATTAAGAACATTACCCATAAACGTTTAAGTTACACCAACATAAGTAGGGTAATATATATATAAAAAATAGAAACAATTAGAGGAGTCGATACCGAATTTTCAATTTGGGGAGAAGCTTGCAGAGATGCTACCTCTTGCTGCGCTCTAACCTCTTTTCACTTGATGCTCTTCGCGACACCACTCGCATCCTTGGTTGCATCAACCTCTTAGGTCGTCGTTGCACTGCTGTTTGCTTGATAAGGTTGTTGAAGTGCAATCGATGCACTCATTATTCTTTTGAGTTATGTGGTCTTGGCTTTTTGCGCTCTACTTTGTGATTGTTGGACACCACTCCAACATTGATTTGATTGCTCACCAACCTGAAAATTTTTGTTCCTTGCACAAACACAACTCAAACAACATTAAACACATATGCTTAAGAAAAAAGAAAAACAACAAATCGAACACAAACAAATAGAAGACTAATGAAATATTTACATTACTACATTATTTGCTAAAACTATAAACAATTAACGAATAGGCCACCTCCCCGGCAACGGCGCCATTTTGAATGCACTTTTTGTGTCGTTATCAAATTGCGAATTCAAAAGATATTTATAAAGATGTTCCTACGCAATGTGCTCTAAAGTTTTGAAAACTAGTAAAGCAGTAAGCGAGGGTATCGTCCACAGGAAGGTGTCATCCGTCGATCGTTTCACGTTCTAGTGTTTATTGAAAGCAATGTAAATGGGAACATGGCAATGTGAGAGTGGTGTGTGTGAAGTGTAAGCATGTTCGTGTGTGTGTGAGAGAATGAGATAAGAAAACAAAAAGAAAAACTAAGGATAGAAATGTAACTGGGTGCTTGCCTTTCTAAGTTAATCTACTCCCAAAGGTAAACACCATAAGTTATGAAAATAAAGATGGCTTGGAGAGAAAAATAGATGGACACACAAGGTACTCATGACCACCATGGCATTCGTGCAACTCATAAAAACCAACCACATAAAACACCACAAGATTGGGTTCAACCTAGCCTTTTATACGACCTTTAAATATGGAAATGGGAAGAGTCGCCTAGTCCTCGGTTGCTACTCACTGAGGGTGTATCGCATGAGCAATGACCATAAAAGGACTCATTAAGCATAAAGGCCGACCCTCGATCACTACTCACCAAGGGTGTATCGTGCGAGCAACGACCAAGGGTAGCCTAAGAGAATATTAAAGGATCGACCATCGATCACTACTCATTTGTCACGTGTAAGAAACAACCATATAATGGAAGCATTAAGTGTAAATTCAGACCCTCGATCACTACTCACCGAGGGTGTATCAAGCAAGCAACGACTAAGGGTCGTATAAAGCATGAAGGTCTGCAGAATCGAAATTCACAATGGCATGGTATGTACTCATCATGAATTTCACCCAAACAATTAAGAGCATAATCAAGGCCAAGAGTTGATGTACTTACTTAACCCTAATTCTCAAACACTCAAATCAATCCAAAACATGCATTTCGAAATATCCATCAACATACACACAATCAAGGGATGTTTGATTAATCTACTCCTAAATTACATTAATCTACTCCTAATCCCAATCATGAACATATATCAATTTCTACCCTACATGCCATGAATGTAAAGACAAGAGATATCCCTAAACATGCATCTAGGAGGGTTGTCAAGCCTATTCAACACAAGTCAAGAATCAATACAAAGCAATTGAATGAGACAATCCTTGAAAATATTAAATACAAGTTAATCAAATAAATGAAACTAGTGTTAGGTTTACATATTTCCCTAATGGGGATACACATCAAATAAAGAAAATACAAGAGAAGAGTAAAAAGAGGAAACCAAGGTGTTAATCTCGGATCTCCAAGATTGGAGAGGAACCCAATTGTCATCTCAGATCTCCAAGCTCCATTGAAGCTCTTCCTCCTCATAGACAAGAGAGGGTGGCTCTTTCCTCATGAATCTCCTCCAAAGATGGGTGGTTGTATCTGGAAGGTGGTGATGGTGAGACATCCATGGAGGAAAACCTCTGTGGATGCCTTTGAAGGTCTCTCTCTCTCCCTTTTGTTATGTGAAGAAGATAAAGTGTAGAATATAGGGTTTCTAGGTTATTTGGGTGAAGAGTTCTTTGTCTTGTGAAGAAAGTGGTATATTTATAGGCTTTGGAGGTTTTGGGACAATTTAGGCATGAAAGGGCAAAAATACCCCTAAAAAATGGCCCAAAAACCCGTCATTGGCAGTGCTGGAAAGTACAGAGTGCGGGTGGGACCAGCACTTTATCGATTCTTTAAAATTTTAGCTCCCAGGTTTTGTCAACAGTGCGGGTGGAGTGCGGGTGAGCTGAACAACACTTTATCTTTTCTTCAGCTTTCTTGTCCTCTTTTAGCACCATTTGACCCTTTTTTTACATGAAAGTCCCGAATACTATTTCCAACACCAGAAATGTACGAATGCCTGAAATTTCAAACAAAGAGCCCATAAGAGACGCTAAAATGTAAGAAAACAAGACAAATGATAAGGAAATGAGGGCCGAAATATACAACATGTTTGGCACGATCATAAACCAAGCACACAAACGTGTATGCGCGAACTTTTCCGAACAAACTTTAGGAAACAAATGTTAGACACACTAACTAACCAAAAATACAACAAAGAAGTGCAAGTGTGGAATGTGAAGAGAATGCACACAAGAGCAATGAATCACATATGCAAGCATGAGAAGTGTGTGTGTGCAACTAAATCTCTTCAATGAAAACTAAGCACAAGAGATATACCTTTGGAGTGCTTATCAACTTGAGGTCTTGAGAAGGCCTTTGAGCTTGATTACCAACACCTAAGCTACCTTTTACATTTCAAACCCCAATTGTGGTTTGTCACCGAAATAAGCCAATCAAACTTGAGGAACTTACATCATGGATTTGGCAAATATACGACTCCATCTTGCCTTTCCAAGAGGCATAATTTATCCCAGTGAGTAGGGGAGGTCTTGTGCTTGAGGCACCCTCGTTTCCACCACCGTTTCCACTCATAGTGTTTATGAATGAATGAAATGAATGTAAATGTATGTAGTCAATCAAAAACACATAAAATACAAGGTATCTCCTAAATATGTCTAGGAACCCGCTCTGATACCAATTGAAACAAATAACGGTGTGTCTAAATATACCTAGAGAGGGGTGAATAGGTTTTAATCAAGTTAATTATCGATTTTTCTTGATTAGTCAATATTCAATAAAAAGCCCCAATCTAGTCAAAACTCAATCAACTTAATCTAAGTGTAGAAAACAATAAATTGCTTATTGATTGATTTATGTGAGAAACCCTCAATAGGGAAAAAACTCACTGGCTAATATGCTAGCCACACACGGTCCTCAAATCCACTACTTGTAATGATGTTTACAACCTAAGTTGACCACCGTCAAACCATACTTGGTCAATAACCCACCACTACTACCCAACGGGCCTTTAATAGCGATTCTAGATCTACTTGCTTACGCACTAAGCAACTTAGTCACAAGGCTTCACTTCACAAGAAAGAGATCAACAACCTAAGTGAATATCAAGATATTCAATATGCAAATAATGCTAGATTACACTAAATGCTTATCTAGGAATTAAAGATGTCAATAATAACAATCCTATATATCATGTGTCTACATGTCATATGTAAACTTAGCTATTTAAGATAAAATAATCCTAGATGTCATAGCTATCAAAATACAACTCTCAATCAATCAACAAAATAATCTCAATCTTGTAGATAAAACATAATCTAAATGCATACAAGTAATAAATGAGATTAATTGATAAGTAAGAACACTAAAAATGGATGAGTATGGTGTTCAACTTACCAAATCATATGTGTTGAAGAAGACCCATCCATAGATACATCCTAGATGATCCTAGATGATGCTAGATGATGTTTGATGCACATGGAAATGATTTTGAGTAATCAAAGGTGAGTTCTTGGAAGATTTTCTCTCTTGGAAAATGTTCTAAGTTAAATATATGATTTTGAACTCTTCAAAAAACGACCTAAGGTACAATGAAGCTACATCGTTTTGATAAAAATGCACAATTTTTGCCTTGGTCGTTGTACGTACATACATCGATCCATACAATGACTCACCTGGAAATGAAGACCAAATCTTCATTGTCGCTCTACGAACAGCAACACTATAGAGCGACTGAATAGCGATAGAATTTTGATCCTCTCGGGTTTTCGATGGTCGCTGTACGAGCGATGTACGTACAACGCTTTGTACAACGGTGAAATAAGACCATCAGGTGTGGCGCTGTACTTAGGGCGATTGTACAGTACATGAGACCAAAATGCATCAGGTCTCAGATAGGCGCTATACGTACAACGCCTGTACAGTGACCCCTACACCAACATGCATCCTAATGCCTAACCTATCATGGCAAATATCAAACAAGATGCAATCAATTAAAACATGCATAAAAAGAGTTCAAGAACATGAATACACACATATAAAACACATAACATACAAGAGGTATAGATATGCACGAGTTGTGTGTGTGTGTGCAACTAAGTTTTTCAATGCAAATAAGCACAAGTGTTTTACCTTTGAAGTGCTTATCATCTTAAGGTCTTGAGAGGGCCTTTGTTGAGCTTTGATCACCAACAATTAAATGCCTAAGCTACCCTTACATTACAAACCCCCAATGTGGTTTGTCACCGAAATAAGCCAATCAAACTTGAGGAACTTACAAAGAAGATAGTTGATGATTTATCTTCTAAGATTTCATATTGCCATGTGTAATGATCATGATGTTGTTTATGTTGGTTCACCTAAGACCAATATGGTCAAAGGTGAGTGCTCTCATTTTGTTCTTGTTTGATAAGAGTTCTAAGTTTGATGCTTGACTAAGCTATTTGTAATATGCTAGGTCTAGTATTCAAACTTGGTGTCTCTAGTCAATACATGAACTTAATATTCTCATACTATCATTATGATAGCCAAAATTTGTTGATTAACTTTAAAGAAGTTGAATTTTGGAATCTATTAGGTATTATTTGTTAAGACTTTTAGAGAAAGTCATTTTCATGTGATTGTTTGAGTTGAAAGTGTTTGGTCTTCATTCTCTTGGGATGACACACCAACAACTTGTTGTCATGAGGACAAACAAGCCAAGAGAGCTCATTAAAAGAGCGAAGACCTTTCATTGGTGAAAAAGCTTGCTAAGGTATTTGTCTACTCTAAAAGCTTGCTTTCTATTTCATCTTTTCAACTCTATATGTGCATGACATCATAGCAAATAGATATTCGGCATCATTTCTTTAGAGAACTTGTTGAACATTCTATTATTACTCTAGAGCATATGCTTACTAAAAATCAACTTGCGGATTTGTTCACTTAGTCCTTGGACAAAGAGAGGTTTAAAAATCTTTTAAGATCCATTGGCATGATATGTGTTGATTAATGAGTATGTGTGATTGTGAGTGGCTTGATAAGCAAAAACTTTATTTCAATTGATATCAATATCTTTGAGAGCTACTCACTTGAGAAGTAATGATCTTAAATAAATAACTTTTATTATTTATAGATTATGCACTTGAGCCTTAAAAATTTTATTTTTAAAAGTGCACTAATGCTTCTCTTATATGCTTTAATTTTGAGTAGTTGAGTTTGAAAATGTGTAGATTATAGATGCATCTAGAAGTTTATAGCTTAGTACATGATAGATGACTTATGATTAGTATCCATTTTCTTTCGGCAACTACATAGAACTCAACAAGCACCTTCATGAAAAAGGCTACACACCTTGGTTGTGCAGCCGCCCAATGTAGGAAAGGGCTACACCATTATGATGAGTGAAAGCCATCATGAAGCATATATGTTTATGTTAGAAAAATCAAAGAAGTGTTTAAAAGAATCATTAAAAAAAAAAAAATTGATTCAAAGCCTAAAATAAATAAATAAAAATAATAAAAGGCTTAATGGAGTATAGTTAAGAATTGTGAAATGTTTGGATTGTCAAATAGAAATGTGTTAACGAGCCACATGCACACATATGCCCATATGTTGAAATCTATTTTCTTTAAAGCGAAAATTTCGGATGATAATCAGTTTGACCTAGATTGGAAACACTTTAAATGGATAGGTGTTGATATGGTTTGCATGTTGATATTGTTAGGATTATGCTCAATAGCAAGAGTGTAATGTTGTAATTGACAATCTTTTTCATATTAATAAAGTGATTTCTGGTTTAACAAATCTTATAGCATTTATAGTTTAATATTATAATTGTCAAAGTAAATAATCATAAGATCTAAAGAATATGAGAAAAGAAGAATTGTTCGTACATCTGGATATGTATGAGGTAGACACAATTCTTTAGTTAGTCTTGAATAATGTTCACAACTTAAGTTAAAGGTTGGGCACCTTTATCTTGTTAAAGTTGTAGAATTCTTTTGCTAGCATTTGAGTGGGATCAAATGAGATATGATGAGTCTAAAATCATCGGAGTGTCTTCAAGTAAAAGGATCTAGTGTACTGGGTGCATTGAACTGGATCACAATGAAAAGCTTTATCTAGAACCGTCAATAGATAATAGTCTTTTCATTATCAGGACAATCAGAGAGTCTATCTTAATCCTAAGATAAATGATGGACTTATGGTTGCAAGTGATATCATTTGAGTTATCAATGAGTACGATTATATAGCATAGTCTATCCTCGATAGTTTGGTGATATTCATTTGTTAATTGATAGAGGACTTCATTTATAGATATGGACATCGTGGCTCCATTTATTAAATGAGAGTATAATATCATCATATGGATGTTTTGAGGTAATTGGATATTAAATCTCAACGTTGAGTTTTCGATAGTGTCTATTGAAAACATGGCTTCTGGACAAGTCAAAATATTCAAGTTCAAAACGTGGTCATATGAGTAAATATGGTAACTTGGAGAGTTATAGGCGGTCTATGAACTCTTGGCGATTACTGATATTAATCACGAGGATACACTATCTCCAACATGATTGTCTAGGGTATGAATGAGGAACATCTTCTTATTCTATCTTTATTTAAGAGTTCAATTTTAGCTCTTTAGTGGAATGAGTTAAAGTTTGAAATTTCCCTTAATGTAGTAGTGAAATATACCTAGAGGGGGGGTGAATAGGTATAGGCTCCAAATTCTTCCAATTAAAAATAATGCGGAAAATTACAAGGCAAATGCACACTTGATTAGATTTAGCAAATGAATTGATTTCACTAAGACAAGAGTTAATCAATTTACAAGATGTGCAATCAATGTAATATATGGAAGATAAAGGAAAGTAAAGCAAAATTGAACACAATGATTTTAACGTGGTAAAACCTCAATGAGGAAATATCCACGGGTTGATACCATAACCACCGGCGAAGCAATCCACTATGTGAAAAAGGACTTACACACTCAAGCTATCACTCATGATATCCGCTCAAGCTATCAACTCCTAATCTACCCTCGGGCTAGTGAATCACCAAGCCTACTTCCTATCCGAGATGTGTCCTACACCTCTAGAAAGCAACTTCCTATCCAAGATGCTCACGTCTCTAGGAAGATTTCTTGCTTGCCTATCCGGATCCTCCCGACCCTAGACAAGACTTCCTTGCTTGATTATCCGAGTCCTCCCGACTCTAATCAAGGCTCCCTTGCTCTATCCACAAAGCTTCACTCACTTTGCTAGAGACTTCAACCTAATGCAAGGCTATGATCTAAAGTGTTGCAAGTGATGCAAACACAAACAAATTAAGCTAGATGATCAATCAAGCAAAATGTACATGTTCAATGATAGTCTAGAATATGATTTCAACACACAATCACAAAATTATCTAGAAATCAAGACATGCAAATCAATAAGAACAAAGGTATGAATATTCAATTTATCACACTAAAAACCTAGTTCTTAGATCATGAAATAAAACATAGAAAATAACATGAAGCACATCACACATATATTTTCTAGAATCAATTTCATGATAAATCAAGTTTAGCACATATATGTTCAAAACAAATCACAAAGCTAAAACTCAATTAACAAATGATCAAACAACCCTAGCAAGTGATCTAACATACTTCTCAACAAATTTCATCAATCAAATAGTAAGAATCAAGAGATGATCAAAGATGAAATCGAAAAAGAAGAAGTTGAAATTCAAACACTGACCACATACTGAAAATGCTTCAGCTGAGAAAAATGGTGAAGTCAGCTGCCTCTAGAAATGCTTGGGGTTTGTAGCTCTCTTCGAGACCAACAATTTTGGTTTTTGAATCGATTGATTTCGAGTTCGTATGAGAGAGATATGATCAAAACAAGTAAACAAAAAATATAGAATTCTGATGCGAAAATCTTCAAGTGTTCTTCAAAATTCATCAAAGTGTGGAGGGAAGGAGGTAAGCTTAAAAGGAGGGAAAGGAAAGATTTTACGAGCAAATCAGGAGCTGCCACATCACCACCCCGTGGGGGGCGCGTGGGGCCCACGGGAGCAGAGGGCTCCCTTGCCCGTGGGGCCCACGGCCTCCCACACGGGCTGGCCATGTGGCCACACGTGATCCCAACTCCTCTCGCGCGCTCCATCGGTTCTTCAGCCCATATCTTGAGCATCCGACCTCTGATTTTGAATCTATTTTCAGATTACGAACCGTGACTCCCTCACGCATGACTACGACTATCAACTTTGAAAAATGGTTGAGAAATCATCTCGAAATATGACGATAAAGTCAACACAACAAATGAGAATGAAAAGTAGCATAGTCAACTTGTTTGGACTCAAAACCTTATGAATGAGTAACCGAAATGACCGGAACTCAATAAGGCATTAAATAAGAACATGTTCAAGTCCTAAACACAAAATACAGAAACAAATAAACACATATTCACACAAGCATGCCATATCAAAGAGATAGTCACAAAGCATGCAATTTCACAATGTTTGTCAATACAAGATCAATGCATGAGCATGCTATGAAGTGTGTGAATGTGTTATACCAAATGTTTGAACCACGATGCAGGGACACACATGTATGAATTGTGTGTGTGTGCGCTAACGCCTTGCAAGAGGATGGAAGTCAAGATTTACCTTTGACGTTTTTCACCTCTTGAAGGCGACTTTTGCACTAGATGTTGCTCTTCACTCTTTAAGCTTCCTTTCTTCAAATAATGTCCTAAGCAACAACTAATACAATCATAGAGTGTTTTGCAATGGAATTAAGCCAATACAAATCATAAACCTTACAAAGTTAATGGATCGAACCTAAGTGAATCATTTGTTGATTGTGATTAGGTTATGTCTATTGAAGCTTAAATTTAGATAGCCCGCCAAGATCCCCAATCCACACGGACTTGCATGGATCACTTGATATATTCTACCGGACCAATTTATGGGTCCATCTAGAATTGCATTTAATATATTAAGAATATAATTTGCACATTATTTATTTAATGGGCTGCTCAATTATATTAATATATTAATGAAAGGCATGTGGGCTTGTTTCTTTTAGTAAGAATGGGTCTGGTTCACATGTGGGCTTTTTATTTAAAGTCCAATGGATTAAATGAAATAAGAAAATAATATATGGCCCATTTTATACATGTGGGGCGGCAAGGTTAAACTATTAACCTAATATATTATTTTGTTTCATTGTTTAATTAAATAAGAATTAATTAATTTATTAATTAATTGTTTAATTAAGAAACAAATCTTTTTCTGATCAGGAAATATATTTCCTAGAGTTATACTATTGGTAGTAGTATACTAAAAGTAAAAGACTTGTTTGATAAGAAAATAAATAATTAAAGTTTATTTATTTAATCAAATAAGAAGTCTTTTTATTTAGTCAATAAAAGAATAAAAATACTTATGAGTTGGATTAGGGTTAGAAGTCTAAAAGTTGATGTGTATTAGGGTGCAACACAAACCCTTTTTTGTATGGGATTTGCGGCAACCCTAATAGCATTATAGGAAGATTTCGGCAACCCTAAATAAAAGAGGAAGCAAAATTCGGCCACCCTATATATTTCATATGATAGGGTTCGGCCACCTCTAATGGTTGATGGATTCAATTTTCTTCTTCTTCTAAACTCATAGACAAGTATTTGATTATTCTACCAAGACATAAAAGAGAGAAGAGATTATTCTTTTGATGGTACACTAATTGCTTGTTCATCAATAAGCTTGTGTGTACAACATCGAATTAGGTTCACGCGAGTTTCGATCATTAGATTGAGGACTCAAAAGTGACCGGAATAATCTTTGTATTCTTTTGGTTGTTTTATGACTAACAAAAGAAAAAGAAAAGTTTGTTTGTCCATTCTCAGGTTTGCAATTCAAAGAAAAGGGAGACCACACTCCTAGGTGATTCACGTTCATGCTAGGATTGAAGATCTTGCGGATTACCATCGACGTAAGTCAATCGGATCACGCGACAAAAGGTATTCTACTTTTGTTACTTGATATGTATAGTTAATTAATTAAAGGGTTTAAGGTTCACAAAAAGGAAAAATTTTAAAACATACTAAATCTATTTTTAGTCTCGCTTCCGCTGCGTGTACTACGGTATTTTTCCCTACAGATATCACAATTACTCCTTTTATATATGCTAGAAGCATTCACACACACACATATTTTGCTTATAGTACTTGATTCATTAGCAATGTGAGAATATTTTTTGAGAGATTAATGAAAATCTATGATTCTCTCTTAGACTTTGAAAAGTAATGAAATATTTTCTTTTATTGCTTGAAATATGTGATTATGTGGTTCCCTTGTGAACAAGTCTACTTGTTGATCATAATGTGGAGCATATGTTAAGGGGGAGCTTAGTTTATTTAACTTTCTTCTCTATATGACTTGTTTGCATAACATCTCATATTATATCTCATGTGCCCTTTGTCTATTCCTTGACAAAAAGAGGGAGAAATGTATACCTCACCATGTGTAGGAGAAATGATCCATGTGTGGGAGAAATGTACCTCTTTATGCTATATGGAGACTTTGTCTTAAGGGGAAGAATTCTTATCTTAATGGGGAGAAAAAAATTCTTACTTGATAAGGTTAAGGAACTTAGGGAGAGCTTTAACGTGATCTTTTATATGAGATAGGGGGAGTCTTGTTTGTTTTTGTGAATATATCTTATCAATCTTCTTTAGAGAAGATCTCTTGTTTGGTTTGCTATTTTTCTCATAGGTACTTTGATGATCAAAGAAGGGATTCTTGAAGACTCATGAAGACATGAAGACGTTTTAGTCTAGGGATCTCTTTGTAAAGTGAGGTTGAGATAATGCAATCAAATATGAGTTTATATGAGTGATTATTGTATGGTGAGGATGAGGTTTTAGGAATAGCCAAAGGGGGAGATTGTAAGGTTTTAGATTTGTATTGACTTGATTCCATTGTAAAACTATCTTTATTTGTACTGATTAGTTACTTAGGTGATTTGTGGTAATATGAGCTTTAAAGGAGAAAAGCGGCTTCTCATGCAAAGCTCGTCTTCAAGAGGAAAAGTACTAACTTGGATGCTAAGGTATCAAGATTCTTCTTCCTCTTGCAAGGCGTAAGTGCACACACACACATTGCATACATTTGTAGCCCTTCTTTGTTGTGCTCATTTAGTATAACACATTCACACGTGTTGAAGTATGCTCATGCATTGATCTTAAATTGACAAACATTGTAGAAATGCATGTACTAGGACTGTCTCTAGGAAATTGCATACTTGTTTGATCCTAAGTTTATTTTTTTGGACTTGAATATGTTCTCACATGATTCCTTACTGAGTTTCGGTCATTTTGGTTACTCATACATTAGTTTTCAAGTTCAAACTAGGAAGATACGATACTTTACTTTACATTCTCTTACAATTCATTGTATTCGTCATCATGTATCGAGTCGAATTGATAACCTTTGTTCAAATTTTTGTAGTCCTCCTTGTGTGTTATTGAGTTATGGTTTGTAATCCTAAAGCAGATTCAAATTCGGAGTTCAGAGGCTGGAGAACGGTCAAAGAACGTGAGAGGTGCGTAAAGGGAGCGAAGGAGAAGAGAGGTGGCAAAGGGCCAACCACCCTCTCTCCCATGGAGGCGTGTGGCCACCACAAGAGGGACACTTCTTTGCCTTCCCATGGTGGCCATGAGCCTCCACATGAAGCAAGGTGGGTGATGGCTCAATTCCCGAATTGCCCTTGCCTTTCTCCAATTGGTTTCCCTCCATATATATTTCAAATTCGTGATAACATCTCTCACAACTTTTGGATATTTGTTTTTGTCATAGCTCTCTCAAATCAACTCCAAATTGAGTGATTCAAAAGCCACAATTGTTGGTCTTGAAGAGTGGAAAAATTCCCAAGCATTTTCAAGGTGGAAAGATGTCCACAGTAATCGCAGTCATCTAATCTCAGTTCGTGGTTCATCATTTTGTTTGGTAATCATCTTCTCTTCTCTACATTTTTCTTATGATCAACTTCATGGATCTACTTATTTGATAGATAAAAGATGTTTAGAATGCCTTTGATTCCAATTTTAGAGTTGTTTGATTGATTTTCAAGTTGAAGCTTTTTGTGTTTTTGATTGAACATCTTTTAAGTTAAACTTGATTAACATGAAACTGATTCTAGAAATACTTTGTGTTTTGAACTTGATTGTTGATTTCTAGATTTAGTTACATGTTCTAAGAACTAGAATACTTTGATTGTGATATTCTATAATCTAGTTCTTGTTTGATCCACATGCTTAGGTTTCTAGATATATTTGTGATTGATTTCTGAAAGCCTAATCTAGTTTCTCTAATTGCATGTTCATAGAGTTTGTTTGATCTACTTGCTCTATTTGGTTGTGTTTGTATCATTTGCATCACTTAGATCATCTGCCTTGCATAAGGTGGGAAGTCTCTTGTTAGAGAGTGATTCTTCAACATAGAGCAAGGAAGACTTGGCAAGGGGTGTGAGGCTCCGGTAAGTCCGAGCAATGAAGTCTTGGCAAGAAGAAAGTGGCTTCGGTAAATCTGAGCAAGGAAGTCCTGGCAAGAAGAAAGTGGCTTCGGTAAGTCCAAGCAAGGAAGTCTTGGCAAAAAACATGTGGTTTCGGTAAGTCCGAACAAGGATACTTTCTAGAGGTATGCGATGTGTCTCAGTTAGAAAGTGGAGGCAATCTTTTCATTAGTAAAAGGCCTAAAGGGTAGGATAGAAGGGATATTCAAGACAGAGCGTTTCATGTGATTTGATTGCTTTTGAGAGTGTACTTCTTTCCAACTAGTGAATTGGGTGTTGTTGGTGGTTGTGAATTCAACCTGTGGATGTTTCCTCTTCAAATGGTTACCATGTAAAAATATCTTGTGTTGATTTTTGCTTTAGGTTTCTTTACTTCTATAACTTGTATTGCTTATAACACTTGTGTAATTTGAACTCATATTGTCTTGTTAAAGCAATTCATTTGTTAAACACACTAAGTGTATACAACTTTGTTGTATTGAAAAGTTGAAGAATTTGGGCCTATATGAAACTAAATATAGCATGGTGTGTATAAAGCTATCTAGAGGGGGGGTGAATAGATTTTAAGCTTTTTACCCAATTTTTCGTGTTAGTCAAAATTACGAATTTACCCTCAAGATAATATAAACAAGCAAGTGTAATATGGTGCGGAAATTAAATCAGCACTTGATTTTTACGTGGAAACCCTCACGGGAAAAACCACGGGCTATGTAAGTAAGCCACACTCGAACCTCGAATCCACTAAATGTGCAAACGATTACAACCTAATCCCGGAAGTAATCACACACCTACCTAATCCCGGTATGAGTGAACCTAGTCCAATTTGCTTGTGATCTAAGCAACCTAATCCCGATTGCTACACACAAGACTTACCTTCTCTTGAAGAGAATACAACCCTAAGTGAATATGTGAAAATATCCAAAATGCAACATAGAGCAAGGGAAACCCTATATGCTTATCTAAGATGATTAATATGCAATTAAGAACAATCCTAGATATCAAAACTAAATGACATGTCAATTAGTTAAGCTAATCAATATCAAGCACAAAACCTAATATGCTAGCACAATACAACTTCTCAAACATACATCATACTAATCTCAATTTTGTATCTAAAGCATACAAAATAACAATCAAGTAATTAATTGAGATTGCTAGATAAATTAAACACAAAATATGTAAGATATTAGTGAAAAGCTTACCAAGCAAAGTATGATGAAGATTCCATGCAAGATGACATCTAGATGATCTAAGATGATGCTAGATGATGATTGATGATCATGAAATTGTGTTTGAGTAATTAAAAATGAGTTCTTTGTGTATTTTTCTTCTCTTGAAAAATATCCTAAGTATGAAGCATGAATAAGAACTCTTGTGTGTGACCTAAAATCAAGTTAGCATATATATAGAGGCCATAAGTGAAGTGATGTCGTTTTGAAATTTCGCCAGAAAAATGCTCTGTGCGCTGGTGGACCTGCGCTGGTGTACCAGCGCAGGACCAGCGCACAAGCCAATTTTGGTTTGAGCGCTGGACGACAGGCGCTGCCACCAGCGCCAGTCCAGCGGCGCACACCTGGGCGATTGGCGCTGGTGGTTTGCGCTGGTCCACACCAGCGCACGACCAGTGGCGCTCCACTGGGCATTTTGCCCCGGTGAGCGGCGCTGGTCGACCGGCGCTGGTCGACCAGCGCACAGCCCAATTTTGTACCCCACAAGCAATCATGCAAGGGGTACAAAGTTAAACTAAAATGCATCCTAAAAGCCTAAATGCTATGATGTTATAAACACAAGATGCAATCATAATAACAAGCAAGAAGAGATGTAAATACGCATTAATGCACAATAAAAAGAAACACAACATACAAAGATTAAACATATGCATGAGTTGTGAGTGTGTGCAACTATCTCTTCAAGACAAGTAAGCACTTAGAATATTACCTTTGGTGCTTGTCAATAATGAGGTCTTCAAAAGGGCCTAATGCAATAACAACAACATCTAAACTACCCTTACAAAGAATCCCCATTTATGGTTTGATCACGAAATGAGCCAATTAAAAACAACGGGAATCCTTACAATCTCCCCCTTTGGCTATTTCGTGACAAAACCATCACTCACATTGATTCCTCACAAAAAAAATAGAAACTACGGGATTACAATGATATTCTACATTACAAAGAGATAAGAGAATGCAACTTGAAGTCTTCAATCCTCTTGTAGAATAATCAATCCCTGAAAAGAGTTTCTAACAATTCCAATTCAAGAAAAGTGTGAGATTAATCATGTGAGAACAATACCAAGCATTTGCATTTTTAGAGTTTAGGCACAACATTACCAAATGTATGCAATGTATGATAAATGCAATGCTCCCCCTCAAAGGGTTACTCCCCCTCAATGTTTGTTCTCCCCAAAATTCACAAAAGCTTCTATATTTTGCAACTCCCCTTACCATATCCTACTCCCCCTTTTTGTCATGATATAGGCAAAGGAGTAGTCCCCAACTGGGTCACTCATAGCAACGAGAGATAGAAGCATGCAAGATTTGCATATACATATAAGTCACATTATGCACTTCAATTAATTTGAGAGAAACAAGGAGATTTATTTGAGAAAATGTGTGAATCCAACATGCTTTGCATACAAGACATATAGCATTCCAGTCCAAAATACAATGGTATTTGGCAAAGCAAATGACAAAGGTTTCTAATTCGAATTCAAACCAATTTCACCAATGTCATGGGAAAAGCAAGAATATAGAGATTATTGATTTTAATTTAAGAGTAACTATATCCAACTTTATAAGCGAAACATGGCATGAGCGACTTTGCACCCTATTTGATTTTTCGGATAAGATATCCGTATGATAGTAACCATGTTCAACTAATAAAGAAAGAGAGACATTTGGAATGTAAATTCCTTTGAACGGATACAAGATCCTTTATTCATTTTGAGTCTCATTAGCTTTCACACAAGTTTTACATTTTTAAGAATATGCAATCATCAATTCATGCTTTTCATGTGAGCATGTTGTATGAATGTCATGCTTTTTCATTTAGCATAAGCATGTTATTTAAGAAACATCATGTCATGGAGATAACTATAGGTCATTCACATCATACTTCCTATGTAAATCTCCTAGTCCAAAAATGCATGTTTGAACATAAATATGACATGGATTGTAAACAAGCAAGGTTCACACTTATAGAATTTGAAAGCATATATACATATGTACAACCAAGCTTACTCAAGCAATCAAAAGAAGAGGCATAAGTTATTTCAAATTTTTTGCAAGTTACAATAATGCAAAATAGCTCTCTTTGCTTGAGTTCCCGATATGGGGTCAATCATAGAACATCACTCCACAAGACATATCCCAATAGATCTACTAAGAGTTTTAAATCGAGTAGCATCTAAGGGTTTAGTAAATAAGTCCGCAAGTTGATCATTAGTACCTACATGTTCAAGTACTATGCATTTATTTTCAACAAGCTCTCTAATGAAGTGATGACGGATGTCAATATGCTTAGTTCTAGAATGTTGAACCGGATTCTTGGAAATATTAATAGCACTCATGTTATCACAAAAGAGAGTGAGAGTACCTTGGTTGAATCCGTAGTCTACTAGCATTTGCTTCATCCATATGAGTTGTGTGCATCCACTCCCTGCGGCTATGTACTCGGCCTCGGCCGTGGACAAGGAAATCGAGTTTTGCTTCTTGCAAAACCAAGACACCAAGTTGTTGCCTAGAAAGAAGCAACCGCCCGATGTGCTCTTCCTATCATCACAATTTCCTGCCCAATCCGCATCACTAAAGCCTACAAGACTAGCATTAGTGTCAAAAGAGTACCAAATCCCATAGTTGGATGTCCCATTCACATAGCGAATGATCCTCTTCACGGAAGAGAGGTGGGACTCCTTAGGATCCGCTTGGTACCTAGCACACACACCCACACTAAAAGATATATCGGGCCTACTTGCGGTCAAATAAAGCAAGCTACCTATCATGCCCCGATATAGAGTTTGTTCCACACTTTTACCACTAGCATCCTTGCTTAGCTTCAAAGTGGTACTCATGGGTGTATCACAATGTTTGGCTTTCTCTAAACCAAACTTCTTCACTAGGTTCTTAGCATATTTGGCTTGGGTTATGAAAATCCCATCATGCATTTGCCTAATTTGCAAACCTAGGAAATAACTAAGCTCACCAACAAGACTCATCTCAAATTCAAGAGACATGACATCAACAAATTGTTGGACTTTGGTGTTGTTGGTGGAGCCAAACACTATGTCATCAACATATATTTGAGCTATGAAAAGCTCATCATTGTCTCTTGATGAATAGTGTCTTGTCAACACTACCTCTTGTGTAGTTATTGTCAACAAGAAATTGAGTGAGACGCTCATACCAAGCCCTCGGTGCTTGTTTCAACCCATAAAGTGCCTTTTTGAGGCGATAAACATGATTGGGGTGGTGTGCATCCACAAACCCCTTAGGTTGTTCAACAAACACTTCCTCTTGCAAGAAGCCATTGAGGAAGGCACTCTTGACGTCCATTTGGTGCAATTTGAACTTGTGCACACAAGAGATGGACAAGAGAAGCCTAATGGACTCTAAGCGGGCAACGGGAACAAAAGTCTCCTCAAAGTCGATACCCTCAATTTGAGAGTACCCTTGTGCTACAAGTCTAGCCTTGTTCCGCACTATGTTGCCATCCTCATCGGATTTGTTTCTAAATATCCATTTAGTGCCTATGACATTAGTGGTCTTAGGCCTAGGAACTAGAGTCCAAACCTCATTCCTTTCGAATTGGTTTAGCTCTTCTTGCATGGCAAGAACCCAAAATTCATCATTTAAGGCTTCTTCAACCTTTTTGGGTTCAATTTGAGAGGTGTAGCATATATAGCTAATAAGATTAGCAAGTTGACGTCTAGTCCTAACACCCTCATTTACCTCTCCAATGATATCTTCTTTATCATGGAGTTTCCTAACCCATGGAGCGGGTTCTTTAGAGTCCAAGAGAGGAATTCTATCAATAGGTTGTGTGTCATTATTGTTGACATTAGATGTCCCAACATTAGGTGACACCATAACCTCCTCCAAAGGAAAACCATCACTAAAAATAACCTCCTCCTCATGATCATTTGACTTGAGCCTAGTATCATCAAATACGACATTGGATGATTCCATAACACTTAGAGTCTTTAAATTGAAAACTCTATAGGCTCTACTATTTAAGGCATAGCCAATAAAAATACCCTCATCACTCTTAGCATCGAATTTGCCAAGTTGATCACGGTCATTCAAAATGTAACATTTGCTTCCAAAAGTGTGGAAGTAGCTAACATTTGGCCTCTTGCCTTTCCATAACTCATAGGAGGTGTTTCTAGTACCGGGCCTTAGGAACACTCTATTTCCTATATAGCAAGCCGTGTTGATGGCTTCGGCCCATAGGTTCCTAGGGACATTGTTGCTAAGCAACATCACACGGGCCATCTCTTGGAGGACCCTATTTTTCCTATCAACAACTCCATTTTGTTGAGGTGTCCTAGGAGCAGAAAATTCATGGGAGATGCCTAAACCATTACAAAAGGTTTCAAAGGTGGCATTCTCAAATTCCCTCCCATGGTCACTTCTAATCCGTTTAATGCTTTTAATATTAGAGTTCATTTCATTTTGAATTTTATTACAAAGCATTTTAAACTTATCAAAAGTTTCAAATTTTTCTCTAAGAAAATATGTCCATGTGAACCTAGAGAAATCATCAACACAAACAAAAATGTATCTCTTTCCACCCAAACTTTCGGTTTGCATGGGACCCATGAGGTCCATGTGGAGAAGCTCAAGTGGCTCCTTGGTGGTGAGATACTTACCCTTTTTGTGCATGCTTTTAGTTTGCTTTCCTTGTTGGCAAGGTCCACAAATACCATTGGCTTTCTTCCCAAGCTTAGGGAGGCCACGCACACAATTGAACTTTCCAAGGGTCCGTAGATCCCTAAAGTTCATGTGGCCAAGTCTTTCATGCCACAACTCAATTTGCTCATCCATGGACACATGATTAGATACAATTCTAGCTTCAAGACAATAACAATTGTCGCTAGATCTCATGCCCTTCAACAAGGTTTGTCCATCGGGTTTAAGGATAGAGCAATAATCTTTAGAAAACAAGACGGAATATCCTTCATCACTAAGATGTGAAATGCTAATTAAATTGGCTTTTAAGCCATCAACAAATAAAGCATTGGATAAGGAGGGTAATCCGGGAACGGAAATGGTTCCTTTCCCTACAACATTTCTTTTGGATCCATCACCAAAAGTGACATTTCCACCTTCCTCCATAACAAGAGTCTCGAAGAAACTCTTGTTTCCCGTCATGTGCCTAGAGCACCCACTATCCAAGTACCAAAAATTAGAAGAATTTGCCTTCAAGGCTATTTGTGCAACATGGCAAACATTTTCATTCTTTCTAATCCACTTAGCAACAATTTTAGCTTTCTTAGAGGTCTTTGGTACATGTGCTCTATTATTTCTAGGATCATGCAAATCAAAATTTTCATTCCTAGAAAAATGCATCTTGGCTCTATTCTTTCTCTTTTCAATCATGCTTTGTTTTCTACACATTTTAATATATTGAAAGCAATTTGGTTTAATATGACCATCACAACCACAAAAGTGACAAATAGGGATGAAAAAAGGAATCATACCTCGCCTTTGAGCACGTCCATGTCTTTGTGGATAAGTGGGTTCAATCCATCTTCGTTGTTGAACCGGTCTTGGTTGCTTCCAAGCTTGAGGTTGCATGATTGGTCTTTTTCCTTTGTGAGCCAATTTGGGAGGAGTGTTAGCTTGAGGAACCTTAGGAGGTTGAGCTTGAGATTTCCTTTTTGGCCCCATTTTCACTTGTGCATTGGAACATTGTCCTACTTCTAACTTTTTTCTAGGAGGTTGCACAAATGAAATTTCTTCGTTCTTCAAGCTCTTGACAAACACTGTCTTGTTAGAGGTTGAGACTTTCTTGCCATCTTCAGACCCAAGACCTCTCTTGTCACTTGGACTCTTTCCAACACCAAGTAAATGATCAAGCTTCTTGGTGCTAGAATCTATCCTAGCCAAGGACCCTTTAACTTCTACAAGTTCCCTCTTCAAGCCTTCTTCACTTCTCTTGGATAAGTCTAACTCCTCAATTAACTTATCCTCTCTCCTCTTCAATCTTTCCACTTGTTCACTTAAGTGGTCATTGTGAGCCGAAAGTTCAAGGTTCTCTTCTCTCAACCTCTCAATCTTTCTTGTGCTTTTAATTGCTAAATCATTGAACTCGGCATGGTATTTAGCAAGCACCTTTTGCTCCACAAATTTCTTTTTGGAATTAGAAGAGGAGTCACTTTCTACTTCACTAGAGTCAATTTCCTCTTGACTCATCTCCTCTTTTTCACTAGCACTTTTGCTCTTGTGAGAAGAGGCAAAAGCTAGGAAGTTAGCTATGAGCTCTTCTTCACTTGAAGACTCATCTTCCTCAATGGAGTCATCACTACTCCCACTCCATGTGGCGGCCATCACTTTACCCTTCTTTCTTTCATTGTGATTAGCACATTCGGGGGCAAAGTGACCAATCCCACCACACTCAAAGCATCGGACCCCTTTCCTTTCGGTCCTCTCTTGTCTAGGCTCAAACTTCTTGAAGGAACTCTTTTTCTTCAAATCTTGTCCTCTTGACCCAAATCCCTTCTTCTTCTTGAACCCCACAACCTTGTTGAACCTTTTCACAAATAAGGCAAGGTCTTCATCCGATTCATGCTTTGCCTCCTTTGCATCCTTAGATGCTTTCAAAGCTATTCCTTTAGACTTCTTAGGAGGAGTAGTGGTGCTAGGAACCTTCCTAGACTCATATGCAAGGAGACACCCAATTACCTCACTTGGCTTCATATCCATGTAGCCACTATTTTCTTCTATGGCCGTCACCTTTGATTCAAACCTATCGGGGAGAGATCTCATAATTTTTTGCTTGACTCTCCTATCCGAATACAGGTCTCCAAGTTGATGGCTTGGATTTACTATGTCCATCAATTTGATTTCGAAGTCGTTGAAGCATTCATCCTCTCCCATCCTAAGTAACTCAAATTGAGTTTGGAGGACTTGAAGCTTGGACTCCTTCACCACCTCGGTTCCCTCATGTGCAACTTGAAGGATGTCCCATGCCATTTTGGCAATCTGAGTATTCTGAATAAGCTTGTACTGATTCTCATCCATTGCACACATAATGGCATGCATCGCCTTCCTATCCCACTTTGAAGCCTCAAACTCTTGCGCGTTCCATTGCGCCTTAGGCTTCAAAACATCTTGTCCTCCACCCGCGGGAGTCATCATAGGGAGATCATATCCGTCTTCCACCGCCATCCATGCACGGTCATGAATTTGGCATATGTAGGATTCCATCTTCCCTTTCCATTGGGAATAGTTCAAACCGGTAAGAAGTGGAGGCCTTGTGCTAGAAGCTCCTTCGTGGCCACCACCATTTCCACCGTTTCCACTCATAGTGTTTATGAATGAATGAAATGAATGCAAATGTATGAATGATCAAAAATCACACAAAATGCAAAACACACCAAAATAAGCAAGGATCACCTATGTATGTCTAGGAACCCGCTCTGATACCAATTGAAACTAAATATAGCACGGTGTGTATAAAGCTATCTAGAGGGGGGGTGAATAGATTTTAAGCTTTTTACCCAATTTTTCGTGTTAGTCAAAATTACGAATTTACCCCCAAGATAATATAAACAAGCAAGTGTAATATGGTGCGGAAATTAAATCAACACTTGATTTTTACGTGGAAACCCTCACGGGAAAAACCACGGGCTATGTAAGTAAGCCACACTCGAACCTCGAATCCACTAAATGTGCAAACGATTACAACCTAATCCCGGAAGTAATCACACACCTACCTAATCCCGGTATGAGTGAACCTAGTCCAATTTGCTTGTGATCTAAGCAACCTAATCCCGATTGCTACACACAAGACTTACCTTCTCTTGAAGAGAATACAACCCTAAGTGAATATGTGAAAATATCCAAAATGCAACATAGAGCAAGGGAAACCCTATATGCTTATCTAAGATGATTAATATGCAATTAAGAACAATCCTAGATATCAAAACTAAATGACATGTCAATTAGTTAAGCTAATCAATATCAAGCACAAAACCTAATATGCTAGCACAATACAACTTCTCAAACATACATCATACTAATCTCAATTTTGTATCTAAAGCATACAAAATAACAATCAAGTAATTAATTGAGATTGCTAGATAAATTAAACACAAAATATGTAAGATATTAGTGAAAAGCTTACCAAGCAAAGTATGATGAAGATTCCATGCAAGATGACATCTAGATGATCTAAGATGATGCTAGATGATGATTGATGATCATGAAATTGTGTTTGAGTAATTAAAAATGAGTTCTTTGTGTATTTTTCTTCTCTTGAAAAATATCCTAAGTACGAAGCATGAATAAGAACTCTTGTGTGTGACCTAAAATCAAGTTAGCATATATATAGAGGCCATAAGTGAAGTGATGTCGTTTTGAAATTTCGCCAGAAAAATGCTCTGCGCGCTGGTGGACCTGCGTTGGTGTACCAGCGCAGGACCAGCGCACAAGCCAATTTTGGCTTGAGCGCTGGATGACAGGCGCTGCCACCAGCGCCAGTCCAGCGGCGCACACCTGGGCGATTGGCGCTGGTGGCTTGCGCTGGTCCACACCAGCGAAAGACCAGCGGCGCTCCACTGAGCGTTTTACGCCGGTGAGCGGCACTGGTCGACCGGCACTGGTCGACCAGCGCACAGCCCAATTTTGTACCCCACAAGCAATCATGCAAGGGGTACAAAGTTAAACTAAAATGCATCCTAAAAGCCTAAATGCTATGATGTTATAAACACAAGATGCAATCATAATAACAAGCAAGAAGAGATGTAAATAAGCATTAATGCACAATAAAAAGAAACACAACATACAAAGATTAAACATATGCATGAGTTGTGAGTGTGTGCAACTATCTCTTCAAGACAAGTAAGCACTTAGAATATTACCTTTGTTGCTTGTCAATAATGAGGTCTTCAAAAGGGCCTAATGCAATAACAACAACATCTAAACTACCCTTACAAAGAATCCCCATTTATGGTTTGATCACGAAATGAGCCAATTAAAAACAACGGGAATCCTTACACTATACCTATTCCCCACCCCCTAGGTATATTTACACTATAATTGGTTAAGGGAATTTCACTTCTTTATTAATTGCTTGAGTGTCTTGGTTGCACATATACTTATAAGTGTGAACCTCTGCTTTATTGATAATCCATATCATATTTATGTTTAGACATGCATTTTTGGACAGGGAGATTTGCTTTGGAAGTACTCTTTGAATGACCTATAATTAATCTCCATGACATGTTGATTCCTTCTAATGAAATGTTTAAAATGAAAAGTATGAAGTGTTGATTACTTAATCTTGAATGCAAATATGTGTGCAAAAGTAATATTGAGACTCGAATTAATAAGGATCTTAAAATCCAAAGTCTCTCTTTCTTTATTAGTTAAACAATGCTACTATTATACATGTATCTTGTAGGGAAAAATACCGTAGTACACGCAGCGGAAGCGAGACTAAAAATAGATTTAGTATAGTTTTAAAATTTTTCCTTTTTATGAACCTTAACCCTTTAATTAATTAAGCATACATATAAACCAACAAAAGAAGAATACCTTTTGTCGCGTGATCCGATTGACTTACGTCGATGGTAATCCGCAAGATCTTCAATCCTAGCACAAACGTGAATCACCTAGGAGCGTGGTCTCCCTTTTCTTTGAATTGCAAACCTGAGAATGGACAAACAAACTTTTCTTTTTCTTTTGTTAGTCACAAAACAATCAAAAGAAGACTAAGATTATTCTGGTCACTTTTGAGTTCTCAATCTAATGATCGAAACTCGCGTGAACCTAAATCGATGTTGTACACACAAGCTTATTGATGAACAAGCAATTAGTGTACCATCAAAGAATAATCTATTCACTCTTTTATGTTTTAGTCGAAATCAACACACACTAATCACTAGAGTTGGATTCTATTTTTAAACAAAAGAAAAAACTCTCAAGCCTTGCAAATAGGGTTAGCCAAATTCAACCTATATATAATATCTATATATATTAAAATATATATAGTGCACAGATTCTGCACACCCCACCAAACAAAATAATATATATATATTTTTGCACGCCTAAACCAAACAAAATAATATATATATTTTTGCACGCCTCAACCAAACAAAATAATATATCTTGCGGAATTAATATGCATGCCTTATATACCTCTATATTTTCGGCCTTATATATTTAATATATATTTATATATTGTGGCCAAAATCATCTACCATGTAGGATTTATCTTTTGACTTAAATCCTAACCCTAGGTAGATTTCCTTAGAATTCCAAACCCTAATCCAACTCTTTAGTGTATTTGTGACTATCTCAAAGACTTCCTTATTTGATTAAATAAATAAACCTTATTATTTATTTTCTTACCAAATAAGTCTTTTACTTTTAGTATACTACTACCAATAGTATAACTCTAGGAAACATATTTCCTGATCAGAAAAAGATTTTGTTTCTTAATTAAATAATTAATTAATAAATTAATTAATTCTCATTTAATCAAACAATAAAATAAAATAATATATTAGACTAATAAATTAGCCTTGCCGCCCACATCATATATATATGGGCTCAATATTATTTTCTTATTTTATTTAATCCATTGGACTTTAAATAAAAAGCCCACATGTGAACCAGACCCATTCTTACTAAAAGAAACAAGCCCACATGCCTTTCATTAATATATTAATATAATTAAGCAGCCCATTAAATAAATAATGTGCAAATTATATTCTTAATATATTAAATGCAATTCTAGATGGACCCATAAATTGGTCCGGTAGAATATATCAAGTGATCCATGCAAGTCCGTGTGGATTGAGGATCTTGGCGGGCTATCTAAATTTAAGCTTCAATAGACATAACCTAATCACAATCAACAAATGATTCACTTAGGTCCGATCCATTAATTTTAACTCATTCCACTAAAGAGCTAAAATTGAACTCTTAAATAAAGATAGAATAAGAAGATGTTCCTCATTCATACCCTAGACAATCATGTTAGAGATAGTGTATCCTCGTGATTAATATCAGTAATCGCCAAGAGTTCATAGACCGCCTATAACTCTCCAAGTTACCATATTTACTCATATGACCACGTTTTGAACTTGGATATTTTGACTTGTCCAGAAGCCATGTTTTCAATAGACATTATCGAAAACTCAACGTTGAGATTTAATATCCAATTACCTCAAAGCATCCATATGATGATATTATACTCTCATTTAATAA
Organism: Acer saccharum; assembly: GCA_030490815.1. Lineage (NCBI taxonomy): Eukaryota > Viridiplantae > Streptophyta > Magnoliopsida > Sapindales > Sapindaceae > Acer > Acer saccharum. Next base: position 26,941,887 of record CM059869.1, on the reverse strand, counting down.
ATGGAGCCACGATGTCCATATCTATAAATGAAGTCCTCTATCAATTAACAAATGAATATCACCAAACTATCGAGGATAGACTATGCTATATAATCGTACTCATTGATAACTCAAATGATATCACTTGCAACCATAAGTCCATCATTTATCTCAGGATTAAGATAGACTCTCCGATTGTCCTGATAATGAAAAGACTATTATCTATTGACGGTTCTAGATAAAGCTTTTCATTGTGATCCAGTTCAATGCACCCAGTGCACTAGATTCTTTTACTCGAAGACACTCCGATGATTTTAGACTCATCATATCTATTTGATCCCACTCAAATGCTAGCAAAAGAATTCTACAACTTTAACAAGATAAATGTGCCCAACCTTTAACTTAAGTTGTGAACGTTATTCAAGACTAACTAAAGAATTGTGTCTACCACATACATATCCAGATGTACGAACAATTCTTCTTTTCTCATAGTCTTTAGACCTTATGATTATTTACTTTGACAATTATAATAATTAAACTATAAATGCTATAAGATTTGTTAAACCAGAAATCACATTATTATTATGAATAGATTGTCAAAAACACTATTACACTATTGCTATTGAGCATAATCCTAACAATACCCAGAAAAATCAAATAGGGTGCAAAATTCGTTCATGCCTTGTTTTGCTTATAAAGTTGGATATAGTTGCTCATTAAATTGAATTGTTTAAAATCTATATCCTTGCTTGAATTCATGACAAAGGGTGAAATTGGTTTGAATTCTTTTGGAAAACTTTGTTGTTTGCTTTGCCAAATACCATTGTTTTGAACTTGAATGCAACATGTCTTGCATGCAAAGCATCTTTGTCACACATTTTTCTCAAAATAATTCTCATTGCCTCTCTCCTAATTAATTGAGTTGCATAATGTTCTTGTATATTGAAACAAATATAGGTGTGCGTCTAACACAACCTAGAGGGGGGTGAATGGGTTGTTAATCCGATTATTACCAATTTTTCGGATTAGTAAATATTACAAAATTAACCCAATTCAACAATGAATAAAATCAATTATAAAATGCGGAAATTAAAGAACACTTGATTTTTACATGGAAACCTTCAACAAGGAAAAACCATGAGCTATTTAGCTAGCCACACTTGATCCTCGAATCCACTACTTGTAATAATGTTTACAACCTAGGTTGCCCTCAACCATTCTCGGTCACTAACCCACCACTACTACCCTGCGGGCCTTTAATAGCGAACCTAGACCACTTGATTGTGCACTAAGCCACCTTAGTCACAAGACTTACTTCTCAATGAAGAGATGAATGACCTATGTGAATATTATGAATATCCAAAATGCAATTAATGCTAGGTAACACTAAATGCTTATCTAGAGATTAAATGATGACAATTAAATAAATCCTAGATATCATATTGCTACATGTCATGGCATACAACTTAGCTATATAAGATAAAACAATCCTAGGCAATATCTATCAAAATATAACTCACAATCAATCAACACAATAATCTCAATCTTGTAAATAGAATATAATCTAAATGAATACAAGTTAAAAATGAGATTTCTTGCTAAGTAAGAACACAAAAATGAATAAATGGTGTTCAACTTACCAAGTCATGTGTGTTAAAGAAGACCCATGCATAGATACATCCTAGATAATCCTAGATGATGTTTGATGCACATGGAAATGAGTTTAGAGAATTAAATGAGCAATCTTTGTGCCTTTTCTCTCAAGTCTCTCAACATTTCTCTTTAGGGTTCTTAATATGCAAAAGCTAAGTTCAGAGAATGAGATAATGGTATATCTATATAGAGCAAGAAAAGGCTAGGTGAAAAGACAAGTTTGCCCTTGAAATGCATCGATCTGCGGTTTCAATCGGTGGTTGGAAACCACCGATTACAATCGTCAAATCGAACCCGAGAGCATCAGGTATCAACGGCGGTTTCATGACCGCCGATCACAGCCGTAGATTTTAATCTGAGAGATAAAATCAATCAGGTCTTAAACGACGGTTTCATTCGGCGACCTGGCTTCCGATCATAACCGCATATCCATTCTAGAATCTTCTAGAATTAGACGGCAATTTCATTCGGCTGTGTAGGACACCAATCATAACCGCCGTTTCACCAAATGTGGTGAAACCAAATGAGAAGCCAAGAGTATTCTCTGTAGGCGATCTTCGTATTGAACCAAGCACACCAACGTGCAAGTGCGAACTTTTCTGAACAATCTTCGGTAAACGAATTACATAACACACTAACTACTCAACACAAACCATCAAAGATGTGCAAGTGTGAAGTGTGAAGAGAATGCATCCTAATGCCTAAAATGACATGGCAATTATCAATCAAGATGCAAGCAATTAAAACATGCACGAAGAGAATTCAATAACAAGAATGCACATACATAAAACACACAACATACAAGAAGTATAGATATGCATGAGTTGTGTGTGTGTGCAACTAATATCTCTTCAATGCAAGTAAGCACAAGTATTTTATCTTTGGAGTGTTTATCATCTTGAGGTCTTGAGAGGGTCTTTGTTGTGCTTGATCACCAACAATTATGCGCCTAAGCTACCCTTACACTTCAAACCCTAAATGTGGTTTTGTCACCGAAATAAGCCAATCAAAAATGAGGAACTTACATATATGACTGTGCAAATGTCTTGTATGCTACTATCTTTCTTTACTAAATGTGACCTGGTTGGGAATACTCATTTGCCTATCTCATGACAAAAATGGGGAGTAGTATGTGTAGAGAAGGAGAAAAACTTGGGTGCATCCGATGCACCACAATGGAATCTGATGGTGGTGCATTGGATCCACTCAATGAGTGACACGTGTCCCTCCATTTGTTTCCCTCCACCTCATCTTCTCTCTTCTTCCTTATCTATCAGAACCCTCTCTCTCTCATTTCAGACCGCTGTTAAGTGCCACTGACCGTCGACCGCCGACCGTCGACCGTCGGAGCAAGTGAAGCGACACCACCCACACCGGAACATTCATCTGATGCCGGCCATCATAACACAAGTGTCCGTTTTTGGATTCAAACTATGTGGAGATAGAAACGAATCCAAATCCTAACCATCGCCGAACCTTTATCATCAGATCTACTCTGATTTATCGTGAATTCGACAAAACCAATCGCTCCAATGAACTCAGCGTCGTCAGATCTTCTAGATCTGACTATCGTCAGAGTCAAACGGCACCAACAAAAGAGCACCGGCGATGGATCCGGTCCGTGTGCGTGAAAAAATGGGATAGAGAGAAACTGATAGATGGTGAAGAAAAAGAGAGAAGATGAGGTGGAGTAAAAAAAATTGAAGGACACGTGTCGATCAGTGAGTGGATCCGATGCACCACCATCAAATTCCAGTGTGGTGCATCGGATGCACCCAAGTTTTTCTCGTAAAGAAGAGAGGGTGCATGTTGGGGAGAATTGCTTATTGAGGGGGAGTAACCTATTTAGGGGGAGAATTGCACTGCACTTCATTGCATGATGTCGATAGCATTTTCTTTCAATGTAAATGCTTGTATGTATTTTTTTCTTTTTCTTTCACTTGATCACCTCACATACACTTGTCTTGGAAAGTGTAGTTATCATGTTTTGAAGGGATGTTCATTCTACAAGAGATGGAAAGCTTGAAGATCTAGTTTTATGTATGTAAGTGCCTCACTTTTGATTGGCGTATTTCGTTAGAAAAATCACAATGGGGTTCTATATGTAAGGGTAGCTTAGAATGGAAGAAAACCTCATTGTGGAATGAAGAGCTTCAAGGAAGGTAAATTTCTTGACTTAACTCTATTTTGAAGAGATTTAGAATGCACACACTCACATGTCATTCATCTACTTGATTTGAATTCCTTGTGTGCATTTCTTGGTTGATTCCTACTTAGCATGCACTCTTCACACTTGCACATAATTGCATCTTGCTAGGTTTTAGGTTGAAAAGCCAAGGGGCTTTTTGCGCCCCTATTCGGCCGTCCATGACCGTAGAATAGGCCACCGTTTTTCGACGCCCTTGGTTTGGCGTTAAGGGGCCGCAAAACAAGGCCGCAGAAAGGGACCAGAAACTCAGTTTTTTAGGTCTTATTTCGGCGCCCTTGGTCGGCGGCCAAGGGCGCAGAAACAGGGCGCAGAATCCTAGGTCTCGCGCGTCTGTTGGTATTCGGCGCCCTCGTTCTGCAGACACTGACCGTAAAATCAAGGGCACAGATCTGCTTTTTTCTGATCTTCTTTTCAAAACGACATCACTTCATTTGGATCATATATATATGTGTCTTGTGTGCCTTGGCTCGTTTTGAGAGAGCAAAAATTACTCATTTGAGAGCTTCTTGAGCATCTTCCACTTCAAGGCATCAAGACTTCATCTTTAAGGTTCCAAAACACAAACACCCTTCATCTTGCATCTTTCATTCATCATCTAGCATGATTCTAGGTTGATTTCATTTAGGGTCTTTAGTTTTGCTCACATGACTTGTATCTAGAACATCATTCTCACATCTATATGTTCTTGCTTTACAAGATAGCTTTTTTATCACTTGAATTGATTCAAGATTGCATCTTTATGACTTGACTTAGTTTCAAGATTGTTTTATTGTGGTTTGTGAGTTGTTTTGTGATAGATAATGCATATAGGATTTTGGTTGCTTATTTAGTATTGTTATATGCATGTCATCTAGTAATATGATATCTAGGAATGTCTAACATGTTCATCCATGCCTAGATAAGCTTAAATGTCTAACCTTGCATTTTTAGCATCTTGAGTATTTCACATATTCACCTTAGGTTGTGCTATCTCTTCACTTTAGAGACAAGTCTTGTATTTACCTCTTAGGTAGTTTGCAAGCAAAGGACTAGAGTCACTATTAAAGGCCCACGGGTAGCAAAGACGGATTAGTAAATTTAGGTGTGATGTGGTCAACCTAATTTGTAATCGTATTTGCAAATAGTGGATTCGAGGTTCTCGTGTGGCGCACATAACAGCCCGTGGTTTTTCCCCGTATGGGTTTCCACGTAAATATTGTGTGTTCTTTATTTTCCGCACTTGTATGCTTGTTTTTGTATATTGACTAGATTGGGGCTTTTTCGTAATTTAGACTAATCTCGAAAAATTGGGTAAAAATGTTTAAAATCTATTCACCCCCCCCCCCCCCCCCCCTCTAGATTACTTTAGGACACGTTTATATTTATTTTCAATTAGTATTAGAGCGGGTTCCTTAACATAATTAGGAGATCCCTTGCTCTTGTTAGAGTCTCTTGCATTTGTTTGCATTGTTGTGTGTGCTTAGCTTGTTTGTGTGCATTCATTTCATTCAAACCCAAACACAATGAGTGGAAATGGAATGGGAGGTGAAGGTGCCTCTAGCACAAGACCCCCCTTGCTCACCGGGGTCAATTACGCCTCATGGAAGGGTAAAATGGAAGCTTATGTGAGTCAAATTCATGACCGGGCATGGATGGCGATTGAAGATGGATACACTCCTCCTATGATGACTCCTACGGGAGGTGGAGAGGAAGTTCTCAAGCCAAAGGCACAATGGACTCCACAAGAATTTGAGGCTTCAAAATGGAACAACAAAGCCATGCATGCAATCATATGTGCCATGGATGACAACCAATACAAGCTCATTCAAACTACAAGGATAGCAAAGGAAGCTTGGGACATATTAGAGACGGCTCATGAAGGAACCGATGTGGTTAAGGATTCCAAGCTCCAAGTTCTCCAAACGCAATTTGAGACCATAAGGATGGAGGATGATGAGTGCTTCAATGACTTCCAAGTGAAGCTCATGGATATAGTGAACCAAAGTCACCAACTTGGTGATCCCTACTCGGATAGAAGAATCAAGCAAAAGATCATGAGGTCACTTCCCGAGAGGTTTGAATCCAAAGTGACGGCATTGGAGGAAAATAGTGACTACTCAAGAATGAAGCCAAGTGAAGTTATTGGAAGGCTCTTGGCCTATGAATCTAGGAAAGGTCTTACAACTACACCTCCAAAGAAGCAAAAGAGTCTTGCCTTGAAGAGTGTCAAGGTTGAGAAAGATGAAGAAGACTCGGATGAAGAAATTGCTTTGATGGCAAAGAAATTCAAGCAATTCATGAGATTTGAGAAGAGAGGGTTTGGCTCCAATGGAAAGTTTGTAAAGAATAAGGCTCCTTTCAAGAAAGTGGAGCAAGCTCAAGAGAAAGACCATAAGAAGGGTGTCCAATGCTATGAGTGTAGTGGGTTTGGACACATTGCTCCCGAGTGTGCTAATTTGAAGAAGAAGAAAGGAAGAGCCATGGCGGCTACTTGGAGTGATAGTGATGACCTAAAAGATGAAGACAAGTCTTCGGATGATGATGAAGACCAAGTTGCCAACTTCATTGCTTTCTCATCCTCTCACAATAGCAATGAAGTTATGAGTGATAAAGAAGAGGAAGAGGAAAAGCAAGAAGAAGTAGATGAAAATGACTCAAATGGTGGGAGCACCTCCTCAACGTCAAATTTTGAGTTTGATGAAGAGATGGACTATGATGACTTCATGAGATTCTTTGAGAACTCAAGATTGAAGAAGAAAAAGGAGATACAAAAGTTGAAAGGGGAGAAGCTTGAGTTGACATCCAAAGTGACTCATTTGAGCAAGGAAATGAGTAAGGCAAAAGAGATAAAAGAAGGATTGAAGATGGAGTTAGTCTTGGTCAAGAAAAGTGAACAAAGCTTGAGGAAAGAGCTCATGGAAGCAAAAGAGTTGATTGCTAAGATGACTTCCGGAATGAAGAAGCTTGACAAGATGCTATCTTGTGGGAAGAGTCCTAGTGACAAGAAGGGGTTAGGATATGTGGAAGAAATGGAAGCCACATCCTTGAAGAAGACAACTTTTGTCAAGAGCAAGGAGGTTGATAATGCTCAAACCCCTCAACAATCAACCAAGTGGGTTGAAGTTGGTGAATCCTCCAAGCAAGCACAAGCAAGGATTCCAACAAGAGCTCCACCACAAGCTAGAGCTCCACAACCAATACCTCATCAACCTAGAGCTCCACAACCAAGACGTCCACAACAAAGGATCCCACAAGCTCAACATGGGGTCTTTCATGCTCAACCTAGAAGACATGCCAACTTGGCTCAACCACAAAGGAGAGAGTTGCCTCAACATCCAATAACAACTCAAAATAGAAGGAGCCCACAAATGTTTGCTCAAGGCTATGGTATGAATTCCTGCTTTACTCCTACTTGCCATTTTTGTGGAATTGAAGGCCATATTAGGCCTAATTGCCTTAAGTATATTAAATTGTGTAGAAGAGAAAGTATGATTGAGAAAAATATGCTTAGAAGAGCCACAATGCATGCACCTAGGAATTTTAGAGCTAATGAACCAATGGCTCCTAGGAATGACCATGTTTCACCTAGGATGAGTAGACATGATGACTATTATTGCTATGTGGCCCAAGTTGCCTTAAAAGCAAATGCCTCTAACACTTGGTACCTTGATAGTGGGTGTTCTAGGCACATGACCAGAAACAAGAGTTTCTTTGAATCTCTTGTGATGGAGGATGGTGGGTTTGTCACCTTTGGTGATGGATCTAAGAAAAAAGTCATAGGGAAAGGTAATATATCTATTCCCGGTTTATCCTCCTTGCCCAATGCTCTCTATGTTGATGGCTTGCAAGCCAATCTCATTAGTATATCACACTTAAGTGATGAAGGGCTTTCGGTTATGTTTGGAAAAGTTGATTGCTCTATTCTTAAGGAAAATGGGCAAGTTTTGTTGAAAGGCAAGAGATCAAGTGACAATTGTTATTGTCTTGAGTCTAATCTCATCTCTTGTAACTTGTCTACTAGTGAGCAAATTGAGGTGTAGCACCAAAGACTTGGCCATATGAACTATAGGGACTTGAAAGTCCTTGATAGGTTGAATGTTGTTAGAGGCCTTCCCAAGTTTGGGAAAAGGGTTGAGGGAGTTTGTGGACCTTGTCAACAAGGGAAGCAAACTAAAAGTGTGCACAAGAAAGGCAAATACCTCTCCACCAAAGAGCCATTGGAGCTCATCCATATGGACCTTATGGGTCCCATCCAAACCGAAAGTTTAGGTGGTGGAAGGTACATTCTTGTTGTTGTTGATGACTTCTCTAGGTTTACATGGACTTATTTCCTTAGAGAAAAGTCTGAAGCCTTTGAGAAATTTAAAATGCTTTATGTCAAAATTCAAAATGAGAAAACCTCTCACATTAAAAGCATTAAGAAAATTAGAAGTGATCATGGGAAAGAATTTGAAAATGCTAAGTTTGAAAATTTTTGCAATAGCCTAGGCATTTCCCATGAATTTTCGGCTCCTAGGACTCCTCAACAAAATGGTGTTGTTGAGAGAAAGAATAGAGTCCTCCAAGAGATGGCCCGTGTGATGTTGCTTAGCAACAAAGTCCCTAGAAATCTTTGGGCCGAAGCCATCAATACGGCTTGTTACATAGGGAATAGAGTCTTCCTTAGGCCCGGGACTAAACAAACATCCTATGAGTTATGGAAGGGTAGAAAACCCAATGTGAGCTACTTCCACATCTTTGGGAGTAAGTGCTATATACTAAATAACCGGGATCAACTTGGCAAGTTTGATGCCAAGAGTGATGAGGGTATTTTCATTGGGTATGCACTTAATAGCAAGGCCTATAGAGTTTTTAATCTAAAGACTCAAAGTGTTATGGAATCATCAAATGTTGTCTTTGATGATTGTAGGCCTAAACATGATGACCATGAGGAGGATGTTTGTGAGGTGGATGTCCTTCCTTTGAAGGAAAGTGGTGAGACTTCAAGTGGTGTGAAGTCAAACCAAGATGAAGAGGATGATTTGCCTCTTAATAGAGTTCCTCCTTTGGACTCTAATGAACCCGCTCCTTGGGTTAGAAAACTCCATGATAAGGATGATATCATTGGAGAGGTTGGAGAGGGTGTTAGGACTAGGCATCAAATAGCTAATCAAATTAGCTACTCAAATTAGCTACACCTGTTATACCTCTCAAATAGAACCCAAAAAGGTTGATGAAGCCTTGGAATATGAGTTTTGGGTTCTTGCCATGCAAGAAGAGCTAAACCAATTTGAGAGAAATGAGGTTTGGACTCTTGTTCCTAGACCTAGAAACACTAATGTCATAGGCACTAAATGGGTGTTTAGGAACAAATCCAATGAGGATGGCAACATTGTGCGAAACAAGGCAAGGCTTGTTGCACAAGAGTACTCTCAAATTGAGGGTATTGACTTTGAGGAGACTTTTGCTCCCGTTGCCCGCCTTGAGTCCATAAGGCTTCTCTTATCCATTTCTTGTGTGTACAAGTTCAAGTTACACCAAATGGATGTCAAGTGTGCCTTCCTCAATGGCTTATTGCATGAGGAAGTGTTTGTTGAACAACCCAAGGGGTTTGTGAATCCACACCACCCCTCTCATGTCTATCGCCTCAAGAAGGCTCTATATGGGTTGAAACAAGCACCGAGGGCTTGGTATGAGCGCCTCACTCTTTATCTTGTTGACAATGGCTACTCTAGAGGTAGTGTTGACAAGACCTTGTTCATCAAGTGCACTAAAGATGAGCTATTCATAGCTCAAATTTATGTTGATGACATTGTATTTGGTTCCACCAACCAATCCAAAGTTAGACAATTTGTTGATGTTATGTCTCATGAATTTGAAATGAGCATGGTTGGTGAACTAAATTACTTCCTAGGCTTACAAATCAAGCAAATGCATGATGGGATCTTCATATCCCAAGCTAAGTATGCTAAGAGCCTAGTGAAAAAGTTAGGCCTTGAGAATGCCAAACATTGTGACACACCCATGAGCACCACCTTGAAACTTAGCAAAGATGCTAGTGGAAAGGATGTGGAATAAAGTCTATATCGTGGCATGATAGGTAGCTTGCTTTACTTGACCGCAAGTAGGCCCGATATTTGTTTTAGTGTGGGTGTTTGTGCTAGGTACCAAGCTAATCCCAAAGAGTCTCACCTTGTGGCGGTGAAGAGGATCATTCGGTTTGTGAATGGTACCTCAAATCATGGGATATGGTACTCCTTTGACACTAATCCAAATCTTGTTGGATTTAGTGATGCCGATTGGGCGGGAAATTGTGATGATATGAAGAGTACATTGAGCGGTTGCTTCTTCCTTGGGAACAATTTGGTCTCTTGGTTTTGCAAGAAGCAAAACTCAATTTCCCTATCCACGGCCGAGGCGGAATATATTGCCGCCGGTAGTGCTTGCACTCAATTGATGTGGATGAAACAAATGCTAGCCGATTATGGCTTGGAGCAAGGTACTCTTACTTTATTTTGTGATAACATGAGTGCCATTAACATTTCTAAAAATCCCGTCCAACATTCTAGGACAAAGCACATTGACATAAGACACCATTTCATAAGAGAGCTAGTTGAGAGCAAAACCATTGCATTGGAACATGTGGGAACAAATGACCAACTAGCGGATTTGTTCACAAAGCCTTTAGACACCATTAGATTTGGGAACCTTAGCAAGTCTATTGGGATTAGTGGCTTGGCTTGATTTGGTTTGTCTTGACCCCATATGGGGAGCTCAAGCAAAGAGAGCAAAGTTGCATGATCATGCATTGTGCCACATTGATATATTTTATGCCTCTTAGTTAATTGCTTGAGATGATTGGTTGTACATACTCATATGTATTTTTCTTAATAAGTGTGCTACATTGCCTTGCTTGCAATCCATGTCATATTTATGCTCAAATATGCATTTTTGGAATAGGAGATGTTCTTTGGAAGTACTTATTGAATGACCTTTAATTGATCTCCATGACATGATGATTCCTTTCAAATGACATGCTTAAGTTGACAAGTATGAGATGAAATTGTGAAATGTTTGATTGCAAATGTTAAATGCAAATATGTGTGCAAAAGCAATATTGAGACTTAAATCAATAAGTCTCTCTTTCTTTATTTGTAGAACAAGGCTACTATCATACGGGTATCTCACCCGGAAAAATCAAATAGGGTGCAAAGTCGCTCATGTCTTGTTTTGCCTATAAAGTTGGATACAGTTGCTCTTTATTTTTGAAATGCTAAAATTCTATATCCTTGCTTTTTTCCATGACAAAGGGTGAAATTAGTTTGAATTCTATTGGAAACCTTTGTTGTTTGCTTTGCCAAATACCATTGTTTTGGTCTTAGATGCAACATGTCTTGCATGCAAAGCATCATTGTCACACATTTTTCATAAAATAATACTCCTTGAATCTCTCTTACTTGATTAAGGTGCATAAAATTGCCTATATGATTGCATATGTGTTCGTGCTACAAGCTCTCCTTGCTAATGCTTACCCATTAGGGGAGACTCCCTTTGCCTATCTCATGACAAAAAGGAGGAGTAAGGTTTGGGGAGAATTTGTGCTTCTAGGCATTGCATTTAGGGGGAGTTGAGAGTGTTTAACCCATGTTGGGAGATGATTGCATTTAGGGGGAGTTGCATTGCATTTGATTCCTTTTTTTTGAAATGGCATTTCCTTGTCATTAGCATCCCTCACACACTTGTTCTTGGAAGGTATTTTTCTGTTGATTGTGTGTAGGTTGGATCTTTTTCTACAAGCTTGGAATTGACTTGAAGATGTTCAAGACTTAAACTAGGAGCTTTATTGTAATGTAGAAAATTTTTGTTGACCAATCTTTTGTTTTGTGAGGTTGCTATGTGAGTGGTGATTTTGTCACGAAATAGCCAAAGGGGGAGATTGTAAGTGCCTCACTTTTGATTGGCGTATTTCGTTGGCAAAATCACAATGGGGTTCTATATGTAAGGGTAGCTTAGAATGGAAGAAAACCTCATTGTGGAATGAAGAGCTTCAAGGAAGGTAAATTTCTTGACTTAACTCTGTTAGGTTGATAATTAGTGTTGGCATTAATTCCATATCAAAACGTGTTTAACTTGTAATGTTTAGTGGTTAGTAATTGAAGAATTTCGAAGACGAAGGACGTCTCAACCACAATTCGTTCAAGTTGCCGGCTTTTAAGAGATTCGGGCATTATCGGTCTACAAAGGTATTCAAAGACCTCTTATCTCTTACAAGGCTAGGCACACACTCACACATATCATTCTTGTGTGTCCCTTCATGATTTAATTTCATTTACATTTCACTTTCACACACTTGGCAAAATATGCTCATGCATTCATATTTAGTTAATAAACTTTGTGTTTTGCATTTTCTAGGACTATGTCCGGAAACTAGCATATGTGTGTGTATTTGTGTTTGTATGTTTCCATATTTTGTGTTTAGGACTTGAACATGTTCTTATTCAATGCCTTATTGAGTTCCGATCGTTTCGGTTACTCATTCATAAGGTTTCGAGTCCAAACAAGTTGACTATGCCACTTTACGTTCTCTTTCGTTGAGTTGACTTCATCGATGATTTCCGAGATGATTTCTCAACCGTTTTTCAAAGTTGTATAGTCGTTGTCGTGCGTGAGAGAGTCATGGTTTGTAATCCGAAAACGGATTCGAATTCGGAGTTCGAACGCCTGAGATACGGGCCGACGAACCGAGGGAGCACGAGGGAGGACAGCCCAGGCCGTGGGCCACATGGGCTGGCCGTGGTTGAGGCCGTGGGCCCCACGGCCTGGAGCAGCCTCTGCTCCCGTGTGGGCCACGCGCCCCCCACGGCCAGGGGGTGACGTGGCACCACCTGGTTGGCCGAAATCTTCCCTCTCTCTCTCCATTTTGAAAATTCAAGAAGAAAAATTTCAGTTTCCCGTAATACATTCTCTCCAATTTTTCCAAACTTCAAAACACCATATCTTCCTCATCCGGAGTCGGATTTGAGTGATTCAAGTTGGAGAGTGTTCATATTTGAGTCCTCTAACATCTCCAAGTGGTTTGGTGGCTGTTTGATCGTGATTTCAAGTGGTTGAACACTGATTTCCGAACCAGCTGCAGAATCCGAGGTATGAGTCTCAACTTTGGGATTTCTTGTTATTTGACCTTCCATTTGCTTGGGGTTTCTTCTTCTATATCTATGTTATTGTTTGGTAAAAGCTATTTGGAAAGATAGCTTGATTATCATTCTAATTGAAACTCAATTTGTGGACTAATGTTGACTAGATTCTATGATTATAGGTTTTACATATGTTTGTGAGTTGTATTGTGATTAGAATGGCATCTTAGGTTGTTTGATACTTAATTGAATTAATTTTGTGTTAAAATGACTTTGAGATTTGATTTGATCCTTTGATTGATAAAATCTAGGATTTGTGTATTTGTGTGTGATATAGAGAATATAGGTTTTGATTGATGTAAATCTCAAAACCTTGCTCTATATTTTTGTCTAGTGTATTGATTGATTTTAATCTCATATATCTAGCTTTTAATTGTATATTGATAGCATCTTGAATTTGTACTTCATGAACATTTTGTGATTCAAGTGTTATGTGTGTGAATGAGACTTTGAGTATATGTGTTAGGCGTTTCACATGCTTAGGTTTCTATTCATGTATTTTTGCATCTAGACTTGATTATTTGTGATTTCACATGTTTAGGTCTATTTGTGCCATAGAATGTATTGATCACATATTCTATGTTGTATTGAATGTTTGCATCATTTGCATTCACATGATCACACTAGGAAGTCCTTGTAAAAAGCATGAAGTCTTGGTTAGAGTCGGGGTGACTCGGATAGCCAAGCAAGAAGTCTTGCCTAGAGTCGGGATGACTCGGATAGGTAAGCAAGGAGTCATGGCTAGAGTCGGGAGGACTCGGATAGTCATGCATGGGAGGCTCCCTAGAGGTAAGAGTGCCTTGGATAGGGAGTTGGCTATTGTATTGGTAGGCCTAGGCGTATGGTTAGACATAGACTCCGATAGAGCGGGGTACACGGGAGGTGTATGCACTCTTGAGGAATTTCTAATCTACCATCGATGTTGGTTGTGTGTGGTGTCCAATATATGGTGGTTCCGTATCATTGAGGGATTTCACACTTTCCAATAGGGTTGGGTAGGCTTAGACTTCACTAGGTTGGGTGAGCTAAAGATTGGTCACTTTGTGAATGTTATATGTTTACTTTCCAATAATAAAGTACCCAATGGTTGTAGTTCAACCCGTGGATGTTTCCTCCTTGGAGGTTTTACCACGTTAAAAAATCTCATGTGTCAATTCTTTCTATCTCTCTTTTATATATGTTTATGTGTATGTTTTAATCTTGTGGTACAATATTCACTTGTGATATATTTGGAAGCAAGATTGTGTAAAGTGTGATTTGTAATCAATATTCATTTTGATCATTTTTGTATATACAATTCATTTGTGTAAATATATTTCTCTTATTCTTTGATTCTTTTGTATAGATATATCTAGATTGATATTTGTATATACATTGAACATTAATATTAATACATGTATCCTTTGTTTTGGTTTTAATATATTTCCTTCATTAACAAGTTGTAGTAGTTTTACTTAGTGTACTTACATTGTAATATTCAAAATACAACTTGTGGAATTTGATATTAATTGAATATCTTGTATATGAGATACATTGTTTGTTGATATATGTTTTGTAGACTAAGGGTGGTGAATTGAGCATACATGTGTTAATTGTTTTCTCATAACAATCATTTTTAAGGTTAATTTGTATGCTCACCAAGGTTTTGACATAAGTCACGAAAGAGTTTTTAAAACTAGTGCGTCAACCTATTCACCCCCCCTCTAGGTTGTTTAGTATAACCTTGTAGGTATTTTCAAACTCTATTTTGAAGAGATTTATAATGCACACACTCACATGTCATTCATCTACTTAATTTGAATTCCTTGTGTGCATTTCTTGGTTGATTCCTACTTAGCATGCACTCTTCACACTTGCACATAATTGCATCTTGCTAGGTTTTAGGTTGAAAAGCGAAGGGGCTTTTTGCGCCCCTATTCGGCGGTTCATGACCGCAGAATAGGCCGCCGTTTTTTCGGCGTCCTTGGTTCGGCGTTAAGGGGCCGCAAAACAAGGCCGCAGAAAGGGACCAGAAACTCAGTTTTTCAAGTCTCATTTCGACGCCCTTGGTCGGCGGCCAAGGGCGCAGAAACAGGGCGCATAATCCTAGGTCTCGCGCGTCTGTTGGTATTCGGCGCCCTCGTTCTGCGGACACTGACCGTAGAATCAAGGGCACAGATCTGTTTTTTTCTGATCTTCTTTTCAAAACGACATCACTTCATTGTATACATAATAAGGAATGAGTTTCTTGTCATTATAAATGGATATGTATATGGTCTTAAGAATTGGGCTTCTCTTTACTTTGATTTAACTTGGGCCTTTGACTTATTGTCAACTTGTGATCCACCAATGGCTTGATTTGGACTCCTCTTGGACTTTTGACTTGGGCCCGAATCTTGGGCTTGTATTCGGATTTTCTAATATTCATACAATAGAACTAAGTCCACGTGAAATTGATTATTTTTAAAGTTCCACGTTATTTCACCACAAAAAATAACTCTAATTAAACCAAGATAAATAAATCAAGTAGCTAACAAATCCAAATTAAGTGATATAAATATGATATTAAATATGCCCATCAGTTGACCTGTTAATAACCCAACAGACCCAAAAGCTTAAACCGATAGGATATAACGCAACAATAGTATTTAAACCTTCTAACACACCCCTCACATGTGAGACCAAATGGCTTGACATGTGGCCCAAGTCCAAACATATATTCAAACAATAAATAACAAATGCAAATGCAATCACGTGGGGAGAGTTTAACTCAGGACTCTCCTAGGAGGAGCAAGGCTCTAAACCGATACCATGTTAGACCAACAGACCCAAAAGCTTAAACCGATAGAAAAGAGCTCAACAATAGGATTTAAACCTTCTAACATAACCCAATACAAATACTACATTATTTCCTGAGATAATTCTCTCTCTCTCTATATATATATATATATATATTTATATATTACTAATAGGATACACAATTTTAAAATTCTGTATGTGAATATATTATATAAGTACACAAAATGGGGCAGCCAACAAAAGATGGACTTAAACATTCGGTAAGCATTCTGGCGAGCATCAGCAGAAATGCACAAAATGAATCACCTAAGATGAAGAGCAGACACTAGGATGAGAATGTGCTTTCATCATCTGGGGATCCGTATTGTTGCCTTCCGACGAATGCAGGAAAAGCTGGCGGAAGGGTGGTTACATTTACTGGCATAGGGCGGACCGAACTGTATATAGTTCTCTCGTTGATCTTTCCTACGTCCTTGCAAACCTGATCAAGGATGGAAAGAAAATCCTTTACCACCATGAAAATCCGGAATGGATGAGCTTCTTCCTTCGCAGAGTTCCCATGGAAATACTCCGTTATTTCCTTCACCTTAGAAAGAGCAACACTCTCTTGGGATTGGATGCTTATGATCTCTTGTTCTGCTTTCTTCAAGAAGGAATTCATTGATTCGGAGAATCTTCGGCTGCTGTCCTTCATCGCAGTTTCTTCATTTAATTTCACCACTTCCATAATCTTTGTAACTCCTGCAGTGAGTTTCACAACTTCACTGCTGAGCACATCTGAATCCATTGCAGCAGCCTTTTTCACACCAGTGAGCTCCCCACTCAGACCTGAAACAACCTGCAGGCCAAGCTTCCTGAATTGAACATCATCCTGCAAAGCAGATTGCTCGGTTTTCTCAGCTTTTAGATTCTGATTGGCTCCAGAAAGACGAGAACCTTCAGCTCTGATGATTTCCTGTACAACGAAATGTAAGAGAGTGGTTTTCCCATCGGTGCCCTTGACGTCAACAAGCTTTAGCAGTGTATCAAGCTTGAAGGCTTGGGCATCGCCACGATTAGTGCCAACATTCATGCGGTTCCCAGTTTTCAGGACTGCTTCTAAAAGCTTCAGGAACATTCTACTTTTCCTTAATTCTTCACAAGATGCCTGCCAAAGAGAAAGTGGTGTATAAGCAGCTGGAAAAAGAATGTTAATGACGTGCAAAATTCTACGTGTATCATTTCAAAAAATTAAATAATGATTTTGTTGGGAGACTGAACTAGCAGGGACAGAGTTGATGATGCAGCTTAAAATCTCAACTTACATTGAAAAAAGAATTAAAATCAGTCAAAAAACACATAGTTATTCAATACAAGTGTATAACACTAATGTCTCTAGTACTTTGCCTTCCTTCAATGTGACTCCATCACCTAAGGGTTACACCACTTCAATGGAGCAATGGTAACTGATACTCAATAGTTTAATTTGTCATGAACCAAACTTGAGAAACTTGAAATTCTAGATGCGGAAGCCCATGTTATGGCTGTCAGTTCAATTAATAATGGATAAAACTAAGCTATAGTCAAATTACTGTGTCAGCAAGCATGAGAGAGAGAGAGAGAGAGAGAGAGAGAGAGATTTACCTCTAAAGTTTCGAAAGACCTTTTAAGGTACTCAACTTCTGAGTCAAAGTTGGCAATATAAAGCATTGCATCTACTCTCTTAAATGCAAAAGGTATGTCAAGCACTGCCTTGAGAAATTTCTCAGCAGGCCCCAACTTAAATGGCGATTCATCTTTGAACTCTTTTATCTTGCACTCTTCTTCTTTCGTTGGAGCCATCTTTAATAAACTTTCCAGCAGCTCTGTCCCCAGAGTATCTGAATTGCCTGTTGAGGAGCAGAGAAAATACAAACATTGTAAGGGCACGAGTAACTCCTTCGTTAATGATCATATTATACCAAATCGTAGGTGAGTGACAAGAGATTTCAAGCACAGCAGTCAATATTTTAGTGGTCTAGTGGGTACCAGCTAATTTAGTTGGTGCCTGGTGGTAAGATCTATTTGCAGCCATGTAATAGGTCTTGGAATGTGGATTGTTTTCATCTTAATTTTAATTACATATCATTAAAAAATAAAAATAAAAACTTGACACAGACAGTAGACCCATCAAGGAAATGGAGGAAAACTTTCAGTTTCTTGTCATCATGAAACAATCCACTTATCCACTTCTTTATATGTAATCACAACAGAAATCATTTTTGCTGCAAAGTACACAGTTAATAGAGGTTATGTGACATTTGTGCATTCAAAATAAGAGCAGCAATTACATTATTTTGGAGCATCCTTAGCAGCTTTAAGAACCTTAAAGCTGTAAAGCTTATGTGGACGTGTACGTGCCAGAGGAATTATACGACTATGTTGGACTGTGAAAAAGCATAATTGCTTTTGACAGAGGTTAACATATTCGATTATGTTGGTACTCATGATAATTTATTTTTGCTACTCTGAGACACAATATACCTGAACAGAGGGATAATGTTGTACAGCTAGACTAGCTAGTTGCATATCATATTTAACAAATTAATTTTTCTTCTTAAGTGAATATGTGAAAGATTTTTGAGAGGTTCACTGCTCTATATGTGATGTTCTAAAGGCTAATGCACGAACTTGAAGTGAAAGAGTTTTCACCTACTTATTTCTCAGATACTAAGCAATGGAATCCTGTCTCAAGTAGAAACAAATTTTTGGTCTCATATTGAAGAAGTAAATTGACATAATAAGACAGTAATTCAAATAGGAGATGATGATTGTTTCTTATGAAAAACTCTTATTCAGAGCCACCATCATCCTCATTATCAGGTTCCAACATTTAAGAATAATTCGGCTTCAAGCACAAATCAAGGACTTACCATTTCCATTTTGTTATCTAGTCAGAAACTAAGATTTTTAATGCCTCCGTTATAAAATTAGAATTATTATTGCTATTTAAAGAGAGAAATCATTTCAATCATCTTTCCAAGACAAAATGTTGATGGACCCACTTTTTTCCACTCTATTCTAAATGTGGGCACAAATTTGAACAAATTTCAATGTTCAAATCAAACTTGTTTAGACAAAGACAATATCTGAAAATAGACACCCGAAAACAAGTATTGATTGAATAAAGCAAACAATCAATAATGTGGCAATGCATGGAATAACATCACAGGCACTTTATGCTTTAAACAAAAGTAACTAACTTTACCTTCCAAAAGAGCTTCACATACTTCATCAATGGTCACATTGAGTGCCCTCAATAGAATCGCAATATTTTGTGACTTTTTCGGATCAAGCACCCGATTCTCCTGATTCGAAGATGGAAGAATCTGTCTCCGGCCATTATCATTAGGATTCAAATTTGAATTATTCACCATAAACAGTGTTTCAATCATTTCCTCATTCAACCTGCAACCAATAAAAACACTCCGCAAATTCACAAAACTAACAACCCACAAGAAACTAATCATCAAAAACAATTTACGACCCACAAGAAAGTAATTCAATCCTAACACAAGAAATTAGTTAAAGGGAAACTGGATTAGCACACGAAAAGCAAAAAGGGTGATCGATATCTCACTGAAAAGAGCTTGATTTGAGCTGATCCCACACCATAGCCCGATCCGAACTTGCTCTAACTTTGTCCCAATGCAAAGGCTTCAATTTCGGCTTCAGTGCCGTCACCTCACTCTTTTCTACACTCTCATTCTTCATCAACTGCTCGTTACCAAACCCAGGTCCCAAATTCTGTACAACAACCGATCTTGAAGGTGCCAAGAGAATCGGAATCCCCGAACTGGGCTTGGCAACCCCTGGTTCCTCCCAAAACCGCGGTGGGGGAGGAGGCGGAGGAGGTGGCGGTGGCAGTGGCAGCTTTATCGAAACCAACGGCTTAGAATCACTGTCAGTTCTCGTTGGCAATGGCAACTGCCTGTTCTGAGCCGTAAAATTCAAAACTGCATCGGGTGAATTCGCTGAATCACTTTTTGACGACACAGACGATGAAATGCTTTTAGGGCTCAAATTTCGAACCAGAGAGTGACAAGAACTGGAAATGGAATTCGAAGGCGAATTACAGTTCGTATACGGGTACGAAGCAGTTCTTGAATTGAAGCTTCTACTCCCGAAATTTTCCCTCCTCGAGCTGGACCCGATACGTGACGGACCCGGACCCAGACTCGGACTTTCTCTACGACCCGAGGACCCTCTCGGCGAAAAGAACTCTTCTTCATCTTCATCTTCATCTTCTTCACTATCGCCGGTAGTTTCGAATTTGGTTTCTTCTCTGCTGAAACACATTTCCCCGCTAGTGAAACTGGAATTGTTTTTCGGTAGCGGCGGCAGCGGCTTCAGCTCCGGCGAACCCAGTTTCTGATACGCAGTGGGGGAAGTGGAAACGCCTATTTTGACGCCGACAGTGGTTGCATTTGCAGTGGGTGCGGTTTCTTGCGAGGAGCGAGAGTTCACGAGAGTACCCAGATAGAGAAACTCAGAGGAGGTGCTTGGTGGGTTCGACGACGAGATGCTGCGTTGGGCGGCTTTGAGGTTGCCATCCGACGGAGGCAAATTTGGCGGGAAAAGACGCTGGCTGTCCGATCTTGACGACGTTTTCCCGGAGGAGCCGCGACGGCGGCGGAAGTAGAGGAGGATGGCGAGGATGGCGGTGAGGGCCGCGGCAAAGAGGAGGGAGAGGGAGACGGAGAGGAGGACGACATGGCGGTGGGCGGCGGCGTCGGAGGAGGAGTGTCGGTTGGGGAAGAGAAGGGAGGAGATGTTGGCGGGAAAAGTGGAGAGGATGGAAGGCGGAGGCGGTGGCGGAGGAGGGGCCTGGTAGGAGGGGAAGAAAGGCCTTTGTGGGGTGTTAGGTGGGGCTGTGGAGAAAGGGTATTTTGGTAATTGCTGCTGGCGGTGGTGGTTTTTATGTGGTGGTTGTGGAGAAGGAGATTGAGAAGGAGGTTGGGTTGGTGGGATGGCGTTGGTTACTGGGAAAAACGGTTGGTGGAGGAGGTGGCGCTGCTGCTGCTGATTACCGACAGCGACGGTGGTGGAGAGAAGAGTGAATAGTAACAAAATGGTGGCCATTTTTGAACCCAAAAAGTTCAAAAGTTAAAAACAAAAATCCGTCTGTGTCTGAGCAGTTTCAGTGTTGGGAGCCTGGAGGAGCCAAAGAGTGTAATGAGAAAAAGAAAACAAGTTGAAACTTGAGACCAACCAAAGCAAGAGTATGAAGTTTCAACTTCCAAGCTGCTTTTCTTTTCTTTGTTCTGTTACATGGTGGTGGTGGTGTTGGAGGTTGTGAAACTGGTAGTTCAGACTGGAACAGCACAAAGCATGATGTGATTTTTCTTCATTTTCTCACAGGAGCCTGGCGACAGCGGTGGTGGTGGTGGTGGTGTTGGGTTAAACAATAACAAGATGTTCAAATAGAAGATGATGTGATTTTGTTAATCATGATTCATGAATGTCGGTTGAAGTCGCAGAGCACAACAGACTACAGAGAAAAGAGAAAGGTTAAAAAGGTCAATCAGAAAAGAAATCTTACAGAGAAGAAGAGGTTAATAATCTCTGACACACGGAGACAGACAGACAGACATCTTCATTATTGGGATTTGAATTATTTTTTTCTTCTACTAATTGCTACAGTCAAGCCAGTAAAAGTAAATACAGGTAAAAATATGGGTTCCAAATTGTTTGAAATTCTGAAAATATTTTCCGTATTCCGAAAATATCGAGATATTCAATGATAAATTGGATATTTGTGTCTGTTTGGGAGAGTTTGTCTACTAACTAAAAAAGCTTATTTAATTAAAAAAGTTATTTTCAATTTTTTTTGTATCGTTTGGTTGTCACTCAGTAGAGCTTTTAGATAATTAAAAAATCTGTTTTATGTCTACTTGGAGAAGCCCAAATTTAAAGCTTTTCCAAGTAGATCTTTTAGAGCTTTTTTAATAATACTAAAATCTTCAATATAACCCTATAATTTAATATTTACTGGAGTATTTTGGTAATTCTCTCATTAAAAAAACTCTTTTTTAATTGACAACCAAATGACTAACGACTTTCATTTAAAAGCTCTACCTCTAAAAGATCTACCTCTAAAAGATCTACTGCAAAAAGATCTATTTGATAAGCTCTCCCAAACATACTCTAAAAATTCTCTCAAAGTATGAATTACTGTATATAGATATATTTTGGTATTATTATATTTACTTTTTTTTTTTTTTTTTTTTTTTTTTTGAAAACGTGTTATGATATCTACTTCATTGTTCTATAACATTGACTTAGTCAGCCAAGCTTGAAAGCTTTCTTTCCATGGCCGTGTTTATTATATACGTAGTGTGTATTTGGTATAGCTTTTATAAAGGCCAAAAACGTTTTTTTAATGTTAAAAACTTTTTCGAAGTTTTATTTTTGTTGTTTGGTAAAAACCAAAACATGTTTTTTAATATGTGAATTGTCTCAACTACCCTTTATAAGAGTTATTTTATGTCTATTAAGAGAAGCCCAAAATTTAAGTTTTCCAAAAAAAACTCACCCAAAAAGCTTTTTTTAAGCCTTTTTAAAATATATGAATCGTCTCTACTGCTCTTTATAAATTTTAGATATTCAACTATACTCTTTTATTATAAAGACATTGTCAACAACTTTTTTGTAATTTACACAACCAAAAACTATTTTTAAAAATACATTGTCAACACCTTTTTTATAATTTATACAATCAAAAATTTTTTTTTTTTTTTTTTTTTTGGTTAAAAGCTCTACTCATTAAAAGCTTTATTAGTAAAAGATTTACTTTAAAAGCTCTACTTGAAAAGCCATACCAAACATGGGTTTGGGATACTATAAAAAAAATAAATGTTATTTGTTGGGATTTATGCCCTAAAACTTATAATTTATAAATGTTATAAATTCATTAATAAAAAAAGTAGTCATTTCATTCAATTAACATGACTCATACGTTTATATTATATGTGTTAAACATCCAAGATTGCTAAATGTAATCTCAAATTGAGTATATGAATGTCATATACAAAAAAATTCATTTGAGACATACAATCTAAAGAGTCCGTAAAAAGCAAATAAAGCTGAGTACTTTATTTGTGGTTAATCTACAGTTGCGGTCCATTCTGTAATGTACGATTGTAAGTTCCTCAAGTTTTGATTGGCTTATTTCGTGAACAAACCATAATTTGGGGCTTGTATTGTAAGGGTAGCTTAGGTGAATAATTGTTGATGATCAAGCACAACAAAGGCCCTTTTAAGACCTCAAGATGATAAGCATTCCAAAGGTAAAATACTTGTGCTTACTTGCATTGAAGAAATCTTAGTTGCACACACACACAACTCATGCATATCTATAATTGTTATATGTTGTGTGTTTTATGTATGTGCATTCATGTTATTGAACTCTTTTCATGCATGTTTTAATTAATTGCATCTTGATTGATAATTGTCATGTCACTTTAGGCATTAGGATGCATTCAGTTGACACTTCACAATTGCACATCCTTGATGGTTTGTGTTGTGTTATTAGTGTGTCGTTTAATTCGTTTCCTGAAGATTATTCGGAAACGTCCGCGTATGCACGATGGTGTGCTTGGTTTAGCGCGAGGATCGCCTTCAGAGAAAGCCCTTGGCTTCTCCTTCGATTTCACCACAATTGGTGAAACAACGGTTTGATCGACGGCCATGACCGCCAAATGGAACCACCGTTTGATTCTAGTAGGTTCTGGAAGGGATTTTGTGGTTATGATCGACGGCCTGGCCTCCGAATGAAACCGCCATTTTAACCGATTGATTTTGATCTCTCGGGTTTAAATGTGCGATTGTGATCAATGGTTATGAAACCACCAAATGAAATCGCCGATGATACCTGATGCTCTCGAGTTCAATTCAGCGGTTGGATCAGCGGTTTTGAAACCGCCGATCAATGCATTTCAAAGGCAAACTTGTCTTTTCACCTAGCCTTTTCTTACTCTCTATAAATATACCATTATCTCATTCTCTGAACTTAAGCTCTTGCATATTAAGAACCCTAAAGAGAAATATTGAGAGACTTGAGAGAAAAGGCAAAAAAGATTGCTCCTTTGATTCTCCAAACTCACTTCCATGTGCATCAAAAATCATCTAAGCATCATCTAGGATCATCTAGGATGCAACTAAGCATGGGTCTTCTTCAACACATATAGTTTGGTAAGTTGAACACCATACTCATCCATTTTAGTGTTCTTACTTATCAATTAATCCCTTTTATTACTTGTGTGCATTTAGATTGAATTCTATTTACAAGATAGAGATTATTGTGTTGTTTGATTATGAGTTGTATTTTGATAGCTATAACCTATGATTGATTTATCTATGATAGCTATGTTGTATGCCATGACATATAGCAAAATTGATATCTATGATTGATTTGATTGTCATCATTTAATCTCTAGATAAGCATTTAGTGTAACCTAGCATTAATTGCATCTTGAATATCATTATATTCACACAGGTCATTGATCTCTTCATTTAGAAGTAAGTCTAGTGACTAAGGTGGCTTAGTGCACAAGCAAGTGGTCTAGGTTCGCTATTAAAGGCTCGTAGGGTAGTAGTGGTGGGTTAGTGACCTTGTACGGTTTGACGGTGGTCAATCTAGGTTGTAAACATCACTACAAGTAGTGGATTCAAGGATCGTGTATGGTGCATATATCAACCAGTGGTTTTTTCTTGTTGAAAGTTTCCACATAAAAATCAAGTGTTATTTAATTTCCGCACTTTACACCTGATTTGTTTATTTGAGTGGTTGGGGTTATTTTCATAATACTGACTAATTCGGAGAATTTGGTAATAACCGGATTAACAACCCCTTCCCTCTTCTCCATCCCCATTTCCCAACCCCTTCCCCCATCCCCCATCCCCATCCCTATCCCCATCCCCATCCCCATCCCCACCCCCCAATTTCCCCATTTAGGGAAAATAGGGATGAGGGAGTTAAAGGGAGATATCCCCATCCCTAGTTTCTTGTTTTATCTGTTTTCCTCATTTTTTTCCCATTTCCCTCATTTCTCCGTTTCCACATTTGACCATGTTTGACTAAAAGTTACATATTAAAAAATAAACAAACAATCCATAGTTAATTTATATTATGAAATACAAATTCAAAAAAAGAAAAAAAAAACTAATCATAATTCATAAGTTCATAACACTAACACTATGTTTGGTTTGATGGAAAGGAAAGGAAATGATAGTGAGGAAAGGAAAGGAGAGGATAGTGGTTTTAATGATTGTTGTCTGGATGGTTATAGGTGGAAAGGAAAGGAAAGGATAATGGTTTTATTTTATTTACGAAAACCCTTCTTTTAACAATATGAATATCAACAATATATGGGGTTATTTTTGGGATTTAAAAAAAAAATTATTAATGGTGGATTCATTTCTCTCCCTTTCCTCCCAAATTTGGATGGAAACTAAAGTGTGTAAAATAGGAAAAAAATATTCCCCTAATTTCCTTCCATTTCCCTCCATTTCCTTTCATTTCCCTCTCATTTAACCATCCAAATAAGAAATTAGAAATCCCCCCAAATCCTTTCCTTTCCTTTCTCTCCAATTCCTTCAAACCAAACATAGTGTAATTTAAATGTGAAGTTAATAAAGTATGTATAGTTAAGGTTTAGATTGGGAAAGTGGAGAAATGAGGAAAATAGGAAAAATAATAAATATCAAATATATATATATATATATATATATGAAATACAAATTGAAACAAAAAAAAACTAATCATAATTCATTGTTCATAACACTAATTTAAATGTGAAGTTAATAAAGTATGTATAGTTAAGGTTTAAATTGGGAAAGTGGAGAAATGAGGAAAATAGAAAAAATAATAAATATCAAATATATATATACAGTTTTTCTATTGTCAGTTCGAATTGATAAAAGATATATCAATTCATTGCATGTGGGCCATTAGATTTAAATACTTTGACTTGGCTGCATGCACTTGTCAAAACATATTTTAAATCCAATGGCTCACGTACAAGGAACTGATAATATAAAGACCGTATATATATATATATATATATATATATATATATATATATATATCAATCAGAGGAAATGGGGAAGGGGGAGGTCCCTCCAATTGCCATTTAAGTTTGGTGAAATAATCAGCTTATTTGAAAACACTTTTTTTTATTAATTTAATACTATACAAGTATACAACATGTAAATTTTTGCTAAAAATTCAAATAAATAAAGCCTTACTAATATAAGATCCACTCCAAAAGCTTAATTTGGAAAGTCATTTCAAAGATGCCCTTAAAATGAATTATTTTATTTTCAAGTTACATCAAGATCGTGACCGGAATCACGATCAAGTATTATTTATGTAACTACTCCACAACATAACTACATAAGAGAGATCTCTCAGCTCTAACACTTACTATTTATGAGCAATTTGAGATTTCATTACCATCACCACGTCCCCATCCATATTTGGAGGAAAAAAATCATCCCCAATTAGGGAAATGGGTGGGAATGAGGATGACAATATATCTTTAAAAGAGTTTTTATCGCCATAAATTACAAAAATAAAAGACGTTTACAATGTAATTATAATAAAAGAGATACAGAGTGGAATATATAAAATTCATGGAGGATAGTTATTAAAAAAAAAAAAAAAATACTCAAAAAGAGTTCATTAATGTAAGGAATAGACATAAAATGATTATTAAAAAAATAAAAAAAAAATTTTTTAAAAAAAACTGTTCCTGAGTTTTGTCAAACAACCAGAAAAATCAACTCAATAAATAGATGTTAAAATGTTGAAGTTATTCTAAGAAAATATACTAATTCAACACTTCATTATCCTACTCAACACTTAAAAAAAATAAAATTCTAAATAGGTTAAATACTGTCAATTTTGAAAATATAACATAAATTTAGGATATATTAAAGTTTAAAGGACAGTTTTGTTTTCTTTTTTAAAAGTAAAATTAACTTATTTTATAATTTTGATATAAAATGATGTTTGGTAAAACTTTCAAAAATGATTAATTGATAATCCGGTAAGTTTGGATAGTGAATTTGAGAAGTAGGTGGGGGTTACTTGTTGAAAGTGATTATGAAATAATCTATTTTAGCATTTAATGAATCTTTTAAAATATCATTATTATTCTTATGAAATCAAATTAAAATTATTTATATATCTTATTTCATCTCAAAATTAAATATTCTACATAAATATTTATTTTATTTATAAAATCTTTTAAAATTTTATTTATTGTTCTTGTGGAATTTGAGAAGTAGGTGGGGGTTACTTGTTGAAAGTGATTATGAAATAATCTATTTCAGCATTTAATGAATCTTTTAAAATATCATTATTATTCTTATGAAATCAAATTAAAATTATTTATATATCTTATTTCATCTCAAAATTAAATATTCTACATAAATATTTATTTTATTTATAAAATCTTTTAAAATTTTATTTATTGTTCTTGTGGAATTTTTCTAATTTAAATATTTTGCTTAAATATTGATTTAATATATATAATTAATGAAAAAATGGAGTAGAGTTCTAAAATCATGTATATTTTAGTCATTTTAACTAATCTCAATATTTTTGCAATAAAATTACCAAACATATGTATACCACTTTTGAGATATATAGTAGTTTTAAAAATACAATTAACTAAACATTTGCTGATTCACTTCACAGTTTATTATTCCTTCAGAACAACTAACTGTGATTATTATAAAAGTTATAGAAATACCAAACTGGCCCTAAATAGTTTAAGAATATCTACATTAGGTAAAGTTAGAGTCTAAATGGTTCTTAGTTCTCGTTCTCACCGATGCAAGGGCTCGTTTGTGATAGCTTTTACTTTGACTTTCCATAGTAGAATAATAGAAATAAAAGCCTTAACTTTTCAATTATTGTTTGGATAGTATATATATATTAGAAGAGTTTTGTACCTATAAAAGCTCTTAAGATTGTTTGGTTGAAACAATTTAAAATCTTTTCTAACTATGATATGACATTTTGGACCTTAATTAGAGTAAACTGAAATAAACTTGATAGTAAGAACATAAAAAGAAATCGAAAGATAAACAACATAAAAATATAATATTTTATTCTCTTCTCAATGGTGTTTACAACTTGATGAGACCTCATTTTTATAGGTTCACAATATAATAGTTACAAACTTGAAAAGACACTAGCAATAAACTTGAGAATAAACGGTACCATAAACTTGTGGAATACTATCAACACCCACCCTCTAGTTTTGTTTTTTGCCAAAAAACCACCATATAATTTTTAATAGCCAAAAACCACCATGTTTTTATTTTTATTTTTAATTTATTAGTCAAAAACCACCCTACCGTTAATATTTCTAACAGTCAAAAACCACCCTATCGTTAATATTTCTAACCAAAAATACCATTTTACCCATATATTCAAACAATATTAAATAATATTAATTTAAATAAAACAATTATTTGATAAGAAACTAATATTAAATAAAAAAAAACCAAATACATTATTTTATCCACAATTTATTAATTAAAAATAAAAAGTAATTTTCACTCTTTATCCATTCTCTCTCTCTCTCTCTCAATCCATGGATCCCTCGCTCTTTGTCTCCCTTAACACTGTTTCTCCCCAAACAAAGATTGATGGTGGCTGGGTTTTTGTAGTGCTTTGCCAGATCTGTCACTATCCAATCCAATACCATCAACAACCACACCACTAAATCCTTTCACCTCTCTCTCCTTTGAAATTCCAATCAACAGCCACGCCACCCCAACGACCACCTCGGACCACAACAAAACACCCAGCCACCATCCCACCTACAAGAAACGAGAGAGAGAGAGAGAGAGAGAGAGAGAGAGAACTATAGTGAGAATGAGGGAGGAGAGAAAATGGAAGGAGAGAAAAAAATATTTTTATATATTAAAAGTTAATTAATTTTTTTAATTGAATATTATTTGTTTCGATTTATTTATTTTTTGTTTAAATTTGAATATAGGGGTAAAATGGTATATTTGGTTAGAAATGTTAATGCCAGGGTGGTTTTTGACTAATAAATTAAAAAACATGGTGGTTTTTGGCCAATAAATTAAAAAATAGGGTGGTTTTTAGCCATTAAAAAACTAGATGGTGGTTTTTGGTGAAAAATAAAACTGGAGGGTGGTTTTTGACAAAAAAAAAAAAAAAAAACCCAAACTAGAGAAGAAGGGGGGGTGGGGGTGGGGAGCGGGGGCGGCGGTGGGGTGTAGAGATGATAGATATGGGAATGTGAAGGATCACAAGTTACATTGTGAGAATGGATGGATTGTAGGGAAAATACACATGGTAGAAGCGAAAAATTGATTTGTATAGTTAAAAAAATTTCCTAAAAGAAGAACCTTAACCCTTGATTAATTAACATATAATAAAAGTATCGTATCTTTTTCACGTGACGATTGATGTTGCGTCGATTGTAATCCGCAAGATCTTCCAATCAAATCACGAACGTGAATCACCTAAGAGCGTGGGCTCCCTTTCTTTGAATTGTGTACCTAAGGATGGATAACAAAAAACTTTTCCTTTTTTTAGTCACAATAATCTTCCTATAGAAAAACGAAGAACGTTCGGTCACTTGTGAGTTCTCAATCTTTTGATCGAAACTCACGTGAACCTTATTCGAAGTTATGCACAAAGCCTTTTGAATGTAAAAACTAGTAGTGCACTATTGAAATAAAACGTTTCTTCTCTCTATTTTTCTCTTGGCCGAATTTCACACTATGTCTAAGAGTTGGATTTTATTTTTTTAAGCAAAAGAAATAACTCTCTCCAAGAACATTAGGGGTGGTCGAATTCTATGATGGGGTATATATGGTGGCCGAAATCCTCACTCCAAGAGAATTAGGGCTAGCCGAAATCTTCCCCTAAAAATATTAGGGTTGGCCGAAATCCTCTCCTAAAGAGGATTCATCCATATAGCCAAAATCCTCCCCAAAAGAGGATTTGTGTTTCACCATAATTCCTATCAACTTTATAATCCAAACCCTAATCCAACTCTTTAGTGTATTATCCAATAATATATTGAATATAAATTAAATTGTGACTTAATCAAATACTTCCTAATTTGACTAGATAAATAAATAAATAAATTTATTTTATTTATCTACTTATCAAATAAAGTCTTTGATTCTTATTATACTACCAACAATAGTATAACACTAAGAAAACTATTTCCTAGTTAGAAGAAGATTTGATTTTTAATTAAATAAATAATTATTTAATTAATAAATTAACTTCCATTTAATTAAATAATAAAATAAAATAATGTAATAGGCTAATACACTAGCCTTGCCACCCAAGTACATAACATGAGCCATATATTATTTTTTCCATTTTATTAAATCCATTGGACCTTAATAAAAAGCCCACATATGAACTAGACTCATTCTTACTAAAAGAAACAAGTCCACATTGTTAGGATTATGCTCAATAGCAAGAGTGTAATAGTGCTTTTGACAATCTTTTCATATTAATAAAGTGATTTCTGTTTTAAACAAATCTTATAGCATTTATAGTTTAATTATTATAATTGTCAAAAGTAAATAATTATAAGGTTTAAAGACAATAAGATATGAAGAATTGTTCGTACATCTGGATATGTATGAGGTAGACCCAATTCTTTAGATAGTCTTGAATAATGTTCACAACTTAAGATAAAGGTTGGGCGCATTTACCTTGTTAAAGTTGTAGATTCTTTTGCTAGTATTTGAGTGGGATCAAATGTGTTATGATGAGTCTAAAATCATCAAAGTGTAGTGTCTTTGGGTGAAAGAATCTAGTGCATTAGGTGCATTGAACATGATCATAATGAAATACTTTATCTAGAACCGTCAATAGATAAAAGTTTTTCATTATGAGAACAAACGGAGAGTCTATCTTAATCCTGAGATAAATGATGGACTTATGGTTACAAGTGTTATCATTTGAGCTATCAATGAGTACGATTATATAGCATAGTCTATCCCAGATAGTTTGGTGGTATTCATTTGTTAATCGATAGAGGACTTCATTTATAGATATGGACATCGTGGCTCCATTTATTAAATGAGAGTAGAATATCATCATATGGATGTTTTGAAGTATTGGATATTAAATCTTAATGTTAAGTTTTCGATAGTGTCTATTGAAACATGGCTTTTTGACAAGTCAAAATATCCAAGTTCAAAATATGGTCATATGAGTAAATATGGTAACTTGGAGAGCTATATGCGGTCTATGAGCTCTTGACGATTACTGATATTTTTCACGAGGATACACTATCTCCAATAAGATTGTCTAGGGTATGAATGAGAAATATTTACTTATTTTGTCTTTATTTAAGAGTGCAATTTTAGTTCTTTAGTGGAATGAATTAAAATTAATAGATTGAACCTAAGTGAATCATTTGTTGATTGTGATTGGGTTATGTCTATTGAAGCTTAAATTTAGATAGCCCGCCAAGATCCCCAATTCACACGGACTTGCATGGATCACTTGATATACTCTACCAGACTAATTTATGGGTCCATATAGAATTATAATTAATACATTAAGAATATAATTTGCACATTATTTATTTAAAGGGCTGTTAAATTATATTAATGTCTTAACTAAGGCACGTGGGCTTGTTTCTTTTAGTAAGAATGGGTCTAGTTCACATGTGGGCTTTTTATTAAGGTCCAATGGATTTAATAAAATGAGAAAAATAATATATAGCCCATGTTATGGACTTGGGCGGCAAGGCTAGTAAATAAGCCTATTATATTATATTATTTTATTATTTAATTAAATGAGAATTAATTAATTTATTAATTAATTATTTAATTAAGAATCAAAATCTTTTTCTAACTAGGAAATATGTTTCTTAGTATTATACTATTGTTGGTAGTATAATAAATATTAAAGACTTTATTTGTTAAGTAGATAAATAAAAGGAATTTATTTATCTAGTCAAATTAGGAAGTCTTTGATATAGTCACAAATACACTAAAGAGTTGGATTAGGGTTTGGAAATCAAAAGAATGATAGGAGTCTTTGGTGAAAACACAAATCCTCCTTGTGTGAGGATTTAGGCCAAAGATAAGAAATCTACCTAGGGTTAGGATTTAGGCTACAAGGCATAAATCCTACTTGGGAGAAGATTTAGGCTATCACTCTATATTTTAGTCAAGAGAATTCGGCCACTATATGACATAGATGGAAAGAAGAATTCGTGAACTAATATAATACATATAGGCAATAAGAATTCATGCACAATATATATTTTATATAGGCAAGAAGAATTCATGCGCAATATATATTTTATTGGGCATGGAGAATTGGTGCACTATATATTTTTGGAAAAGAGATTTTCAGCGAATATATATATATTCAATATATAGATTTCGGCCAACCCTAGATGCTTGATAAAGAGTTATTTTTATTTTGCTTGAAAAATAAAATCCAACTCCTAGACATAGTGTGATTTCGGCCAAGAGCAAATAGAGAGAAGAATTGTTTTTATTTCGATAGTGCACTAGTAAGCTTTTATATCAAAAGGCTTTGTGTACAACTTCGAATTAGGTTCACGTGAGTTTCGATCAATGGATTGATAATTCACAAGTAATCGGACGTTCTTCGTTTTGCTCTAAGAAGGTTATTGTGACTAACGAAAAAGAAAAAAGTTTTGTTATCCATCCTCAGGTACACAATTCAAAAAAAGGGAGCCCACACTCCTAGGTGATTCACGTTCGTGATTGGATTGGAAAATCTTGCGGATTACCATTGACGCAATGTCAATCGGATCACGCGACAAAGGTATGATACTTTTATTATATATTAATTAATCAAGGGTTAAGGTTCATCTTTAAAAGGGAATTTTTTTGAAATATACTAAACCTATTTTCGATTTCGTCGCATGTATTTTCCCTACAATTGGTATCAGAGCCTGGTTGCACCCTTGATTAATTGATGTATATATATGTGAATCCATTTCTTTTAATTGTGAATATGCATGTTTTAGAAAGAGATGACACTCTAGGTATTCTCATATATAATTACATTGGAATGTATGGATTTATATATGTTATTATTATATGATTTGTTGTTGCTCGATTTTGGTCCTAGAATTTCATTGTATTTTTGTTTCGGAATTGTAACAAGAAGGGTGGTCTATTATCGCCATAATTCCTTTTTGATAGTTGCTAAGGTTTTTTTATTTTTATTTTTATTTTGCTATTGTAATAAAAATTACTGCATAAAATATAATGTATTAAAATACTGCACTATTACTATTAAAAAATATTGCAGTATATTTTAATTAAAAAAAAAAACTGCAGTAATTTATAATTTAAATTCTACTGTATTATATTCAAGTATTGAATATTCAAAGAGTTGAAGAATTGGAAGTAGAAAAAGGAAGCAACCGGAACCGTGCGCACCAAAGCAACAAGCGGGCGCGCATAAAAGCGAACAGCTGCGTTTGTTGTGGTGTGGGGCGCATGGCTGCCCATGGGGGCTGGGTGCATGCGCACACCCATGGGTGGGGCAGCCAAGGTGCTTGCGCGATGGCCGCTTGAAGACTTGTCCGCCAAGTTAGGGTTTTTGTATTCCAAACATATGTAAATTACTTGCTTTTCTAGGATAGACCAAAATTGTGGCTATTTATTTTTTCGTAAATATTACAATGTTTGTCATTGTTTGATAACATGTCATATAGAATAGGAGTGCCACTCATATATCTGTTTTGGTATGAACATGCATTGAATGATTTAGGTATCTAATTGACATCTAGATAACTTGGTAAATTATTCTATGGAATTTAATCATATGCCTTAAATAATTGAGTGGGAGAAGGTGTTTTGAAACACCTATGGCCTCCAATGTTAGTTGAGCTTTATGTTTTGTGTGATAACCCCCCAAGGGGCATCCATGAATGAAATTTAGCAAGATACTTCCTTACAAGGATAGACTAGACAATTGACTCAAACGATATCTACTCTCAAAGGAGGGATCGGGAAAATATTGAGGGTTAAAATCTTGGTAACACACTCAATGTGGTTTTATTGATATTCTCCTAAGAGTTCTTATCAATAAAATCACAAGGCTAAAATTGAAAACGCTGGTTGTTATGTTAACAATTAGGTGGGACCTAGTCCAACTAGTAGATGGTGCAAACTCCCAAAGGAAGCGTGACATTTATAGGTGTTGGATCACCGTTGAATTTTTTGATTGAATTATTTATTTAATTCAAGATAAATATTCGAAAGTGCTTTATCTTGATTATTTACTTATAATTTTTTTTGTTTTATTCAGAAATCATGACCCTGTAGGGAAAAACACGTGCACGCAGCGGAAGCGAGACTAAAATAGGTTTTAGTATGTTTCAAAAAAATTTCTTTTTTAAAGATGAACCTTAACCCTTGACTAATTAATGTATAACTAAAAGATATCGTACCTTTGTCACGTGATCCGATTGACGTTGCGTCAATGGTAATCCGCAAGATCTTCCAATCCAATCACGAACGTGAATCACCTAGGAGCGTGGTCTCTCTTTCTTTGAATTGTGTACCTGAGGATGGATAACAAAAACTTTTTCTTTTTTGTTAGTCACAATCACCTTTCAAGAGAAAACGAAGAACGTCCGATCACTTTTGAATTATCAATCTTTTAATTGAAACTCACGTGAACCCAATTCGAAGTTGTGCACAAAACCTTTTGATCTAAAATCTTACCAGTGCACTATCGAAATAAAACGTTCTTTTCTCTCCTTTTCCTCTTGGCCGAAAATCACACTATGTCTAAGAGTTGGATTTATTTTTCTAAGAAAAAGAAATAACTCTCAAGCTAGCAATTAGGGTGGCCGAATTCTATCCCTCCTCTTATATAGGGTGGTGGCCTAATTTCCTTGCTTTTAAAATAATATATATATATATATATATAAGACGAATTCCTTGCATAATATATTATATATATCTAGTGCGAATTCCTTGCACCATAATCATATGTGTAGTGCACGAATTCTACTTGCCATATAAAGTAATATATATATATATATATATATATGAATTCAACTTGCCATATCAATAATATATATATCTATAGGTGAATTCTTTTGTCATATATATTTAGGGTGACCGAATTCTCTTGCCATATAAGGTGATAGCCTAAATCTTAGCCTAAATCTTTTCGCAAGTAAGATTTATGCCTTGTAGCCTAAATCCTAACCCTAGGTAGATTTCTTATCTTTGGCTGAAATCCTCACACAAGGAGGATTTGTGTTTTCACCAAAGACTCCTATCAATTTTTATAATTCCAAACCCTAATCCAACTCTTTAGTGTATTTGTGACTATATCAAAAACTTCCTAATTTGACTAGATAAATAAATTCCTTTTATTTATCTACTTACCAAATAAAGTCTTTAATATTTATTATACTACCAACAATAGTATAATACTAAGAAATATATTTCCTAGTTAGAAAAAGATTTTGATTCTTAATTAATTAAATAAATAATTAATTAATTAATTCCCATTCAATTAAATAATAAAATAAAATAATATATTAAGCTAATCCATTAGCCTTGCCGCTCATATACCATACATGGGCCATATATTATTTTCCCATTTTATTTAATCCATTAGACTTTAGATAAAAAGCCCACATGTGAACTAGACCCATTTTTACTAAAAGAAACAAGCCTACATGCCTTCCATTAATATATTAATATAATTTAACAACCCATTAAATAAATAATGTGCAAATTATATTCTTCATATATTAAATACAATTCTAGATGGACACATAATCAGTCCGGTAGAATATATCAAATGATCCATACAAGTCCGTGTGGATTGGGGATCTTGGTGGGCTATCTAAATTTAAGCTTTAATAGACATAACCTAATCACAATCAACAAATGATTCACTTAGGTTCAATCTATTAATTTTAGTTCATTCCACTAAAGAACTAAAATTGCACTCTTAAATAAATATAGAATAAGTAAATTGATTGCGCTACAAATGTTCACATTTAGCGCTCCCTTTTCCTTTCTTTTGTTTTTGTTTTCGTTTCCGAGCATTTTTGTGTACATAACGTGTGTCTTAGTTAAGAACAGGTAATATACCCATTCAGGAAGATGTTTGCATTAAAGTTGGACCAAAGAGGAGCAAAAGCCTTGGAAGAAGGTCTGGCGGGACAAAACCTGCGGCAACAGTCGACGAGACATTAGCCGCCAAACAGAAGACCTGAACTCGTTGGAGATTTCACCGCGAGTTCCTTCGGTGAGACAAGTCCCGCCAGGCAGAAGGCCTGAAGCCACCGAGAATCATGAACGAAGCTGGCTAGTTCGTGCCAGCGAGAAGGAAGCCGTCGAAAAGAAGACCAGAAGCCGCAGGACTCCACCGTGAGAATTAACCACGGTGTAAGGTTGATAATTAGTGTTGGCATTAATTCCATATCAAAACGTGTTTATCTTGTAATGTTTAGTGGTTAGTAATTGAAGAATTTTGAAGACGAAGGACGTCTCAACCACAACTCATTCAAGAAGCCGGCTTTTAAGAGATTCGGGCATTATTGGTCGACAAAGGTATTCAAGGACCTCTTATCTCTTACAAGGCTAGGCACACACTCACACATATCATTCTTGTGTGTTCCTTCATGATTTAATTTCATTTACATATCACTTTCACACACTTGGCAAAATATGCTCATGCATTCATATTTAGTTAATAAACTTTGTGTTTTGCATTTTCTAGGACTATGTCCGGAAACTAGCATATGTGTATGTCTTTGTGTTTGTATGTTTCCGTATTTTGTGTTTAGGACTTGAACATGTTCTTATTTAATGCCTTATTGAGTTCCGGTCGTTTCGGTTACTCATTCATAAGGTTTCGAGTCCAAACTAGTTGACTACGCTATTTTTCGTTCTCTTTTGTTGAGTTGACTTCATTGATGATTTCTGAGATGATTTCTCAACTGTTTTTCAAAGTTGTGTAGTCGTCGTCGTGTGTGAGAGAGTTACGGTTCGTAATCTGAAAATGGATTTGAAATCGGAGTTCGGACGCCCAAGATACGGGCCGAAGAACCGAGGGAGCGCGCGAGAGGACAGCCCAGGCCGTGGGCCACATGGGCTGGCCGTTGATGAGGCCGTGGGCCCCACGGCCTGGAGCACTCTCTGCTCCTGTGTGGGCCACGCGCCCCCCACGGCCAGGGGGTGATGTGGCACCACTTGGTTGGCTGAAATGCTCTCTCTCTCTCCTCCTATTTCTTCCCTCTCTCTCTCTCTCCATTTTGAAATTCAAGAAGAAACATTTCAGTTTTCCCGCAATACATTGCTCTCCAATTTTCAGATTTTCAAAACACCATATCTTCCTCATCCGGAGTCGGATTTGAGTGATTCAAGTTGGAGAGTGTTCGTATTTGAGTCCTCTAACATCTCCAAGTGGTTTGATGGCTGTTTGATCATGATTTCCAGTGGTTGAACACTGATTTCCGAACCAGCTGCAAAATCCGAGGTATTAGTCTCAACTTTGGGATTTCTTGTTTTTTGACCTTCCATTTGCTTGGGGTTTCTTCTTCTATATCTATGTTTATGTTTGGTAAAAGCTATTAGGAAAGATAGCTTGATTATCATTCTAATTGAAACTCAATTTGTGGACTAATGTTGACTAGATTCTATGATTCTAGGTTTTACATATGTTTGTGAGTTGTATTGTGTTTAGAATGGCATCTTAGGTTGTTTGGAACTTAATTGAATTAATTTTGTGTTAAAATGACCTTGAGATTTGATTTGATCCTTTGATTGATAAAATCTAGGATTTGTGTATTTGTTTGTGATTTAGAGAATATAGGTTTTGATTGATGTAAATCTCAAAACCTTGCTCTATATTTTTTGTCTAGTATATTGATTGATTTTAATCTCATATATCTAGCATTTAATTGTATATTGATAGCATCTTGAATTTGTACTTCATGAACATATTGTGATTCAAGTGTTATGTGTGTGAATGAGACTTTGAGTGTATGTGTTAGGTGTTTCACATGCTTAGGTTTCTATTTATGTATTTTTGCATCTAGACTTGATTATTTGTGATATCACATGTTTAGGTCTATTTGTGCTATAGAATGTATTGATCACATGTTCTATGTTGTATTGAATGTTTGCATCATTTGCATTCACATGATCACACTAGGAAGTCCTAGTAAAAGGCATGAAGTCTTGGTTAGAGTCGGGGTGACTCGGATAGCCAAGCAAGAAGTCTTGCCTAGAGTCGGGATAACTCGGATAGGTAAGCAATGAGTCATGGCTAGAGTCGGGAGGACTCGGATAGTCATGCATGGGAGGCTCCCTAGAGGCAAGAGTACCTTGGATAGGGAGTTGGCTACTGTATTGGTAGGCCTAGGCGTATGGTTAGACATAGACTCCGATAGAGCGGGGTACACGGGAGGTGTATGCACTCTTGAGGAATTTCTAATCTACCATCGATGTTGGTTGTGTGTGGTGTCCAATATATGGTGGTTTCGCATCATTGAGGGATTTCACACTTTCCAATAAGGTTGGGTAGGCTTAGACTTCACTAGGTTGGGTGAGCTAAAGATTGGTCACTTTGTGAATGTTCTATGTTTACTTTCCAATAGTATAGTAGTTCAACCCATGGATGTTTCCTCCTTGGAGGTTTTACCACGTTAAAAAATCTCTTGTGTTAATTCTTCCTAACTCTTTCTCTTATATTTTAATTGTATATTTTATTATCTTGATTCATAATATTCACAAGTGTTGCATTGTGAAGCAAGATTTTGTATAGTGTGATTAGTGGATTCATTCTATAGATCTATTTTGTATCTTTGATTCTTTTATATATTGTAAGCTTTGTATAGTGACATTTTGATCACTCTTGTAATTCATTGAACACTTATTGAAATACAAGCTTACTTTGTGTTGTGTTTATTTGTTCTTATACCTCACATAACTTGTTGATGTACTTAGACCTTGCTCTTATGATTGTATTATCGTATTGTCTTTGTATGTCTTCCTTGGCTTATTGTGTTGTGTGTAAGGCTACCTTGATGGACAAACGAAAGTTTGTTCAAGGGTTTGAAAAAGGTGTAAAAACCTATTCACCCCCCTCTAGGTATGCTTTAAGCAATTTAACTTCGTTTGTATACTTTCACACGGGTTCCAAACCTGCGGACGGAACCTGCCAGAAGCACAAAAAGGGCAATTCTGGCACTTCCTTGCCCAACTTGAATGAAAGACATAAATACAACAGTTTTTCAGTAGAACAAGGGTGACAAAAAGAGCTTAGTAATAGATTCTTAGTAGTTAATGGGATTTGCATCATAGAATAGAGTAGTTAAGAAAAACTTGATCACTTTTTATTTGAGTAATTAGTTCACGCAGCTCTTGAGAGTTACTTGTGGTCATCTTGACTTGTATTTGCTGTGGAGAAAGGTGTTGTCCGGCTTTGGAATCGATCAAGACTTCAAGGGTTGTATTTCTTTTTCTTTCTCTACACTTATGCTATTTTTAGACATCATGTGTAACTAACCCACTTATGTTGGGTGATTTATGAAAGTAATGATGTAATCTACTTGCTACCACTCTTCTTGTATGAATCACTTGTGTTTATGTATGCTTAAATGGATGAATCATAACATGTCTCTCATAAATCTTAGGAAGCATGTATTGGTTATTATATAAGAGTTGATGAAATACTAAATTCCTAACATTTGAATTGTGTATTGTCATTCAATAACTCATTGAATAGAGTGTGTTAATTAACAAGAATCTCTTATGAACTCACTCTATCAATCTTAGTTCCAAAGCCAACATTCACTTAATGATTCATCTAAAACTTTAGAGTATATATTGAGTGAGTTGTTATGTGTGCCTTATTGTATAAATGGAACTTGACTAAGTGATTTTGATCTATATTGCATAAGAGTGGTTACTTGGAAGTGCATCATTGCTAATTTCATATGTCCCCTAGCATCTTAGCTTATTAATCTTAAATCGTTTTAATATCGCATTAGTTTAGTCTAATAACGATTTAGTAGCGTTAATTCTCACTAGCTGTCCTAGTTCTCATTGGGATCGATACCCTTACTGTGTACACTACACTAGTTTAACGATTTGTACAATTGCAAAGGGTGAAAGACTTACGCGTCCCTTTAGTAGAACCGAAGTAGGATAGAGTAATTGGTAGTGATAATTGTAGAACCGGTCCGAACGCGTCATAAATGTTTCTCATTCATACCCTAGACAATCTTATTGGAGATGGTGTATCCTCGTGAAGAACATCAGTAATCGCCAAGAGCTTATAGACCGCCTATAGCTCTCAAAGTTACCATATTTACTCACATGACTACATTTTGAACTTGGATATTTTGATTTGTCCAGAAGCCATGTTTCAATAGACACTATCGAAAACTTAACGTTAATATTTAATATCCAATACCTTAAAACATCCATATGATGATATTCTACTCTCATTTAATAAATAGAGCCATGATGTCCATATCTATAAATGAAGTCCTCTATCGATTAACAAATGAATACCACCAAACTATTGATGATAGATTATGCTATATAATCGTACTCATTGATAGCTCAAATGATAACACTTGCAACCATAAGTCCATCATTTATCTCAGGATTAAGATAGACTCTCCGATTGTCCTTATAATGAAAAGACTTTTATCTAGTGACGGTTCTAGATAAAGTATTTCATTGTGATCCTATTCAATGCACCTAGTGCACTAGATTCTTTTACTCGAAGCCACTTTGATGATTTTAGACTTATCATACCACATTTGATCCCACTCAAATGCTAGCAAAAGAATCTACAACTTTAACAAGATAAAGGTGCCCAACCTTTACCTTAAGTTGTGAACATTATCCAAGACTAATTAAAGAATTGTGTCTACCTCATACATATCTAGATGTACGAACAATTCTTCTTTTCTCATAGTCTTTTGACATTATGATTATTTACTTTTGACAATTATAAAAATTAAACTATAAATGCTATAAGATTTGTTAAACCAGAAATCACTTTATTAATCTGAAAAGATTGTCAAAACCATATTACACTCTTTCTATTGAGCATAATCCTAATAGACCCCATCCCTAATCAACATCCTAAAAGATAATGCTTTAACTGGTAATAATTATGTCACATGGAAAAGGAAAATTGGGTTGTTGTTGCAAGCTGAAAAACATAATGTTAGGTTTTTGGTTTGTCTTGGCATGTATTCCATATCAAAACGTGTTTTTCTTATAATGTTTAGTGGTCTTAGTTTTGAAGATTCAAGACATCAAAAAATGTCTTGGCCACAATTCATGCAAGATGCCGGCTTCAAGGAGAATTGTGCTTCATTGGTCCACAAAGGTATATAAGACCTCATTTCTCTTACAAGGCTAGGCACACACATACATGGCATTCTTGTGTGTTCCTTTATAGTTGAATATCATTTAAATATCACTTTCACACACTTGGTAATGTATGCTCATGCATTAGCTTTAATTTGATAATCATTGGAATTTGCATGTTCTAGGACTATGTCTAGGAAAGGCATATGTGTGAGATTTTGTGGTTATTTGTTTCCGTATTTTTGTATTTGGACTTGAACATGATCTTTTATGATTTCTTATTGAGTTCCGATCATTTCGGTTACTCATTCATTTAGTTTTGAGTCCAAACGATACAGCTACGCTACTTTTCGTTCTCATTCGTTGAGTTTTGTTCATCGTCATTTTCCGAGATGAATTCTCAACCTTTTGAATCATTTTATGATTAATAATCCTTGAAATGTGTTTTGATCCTTGATTGATGTAATCTAGGATTAAGGCTCTTATATGTGTTTTTAGAGACATCTAGGATTCAATTGATTTATCAATATATCCATGCTCTAAATCTTTGGCTAGAATATTCAATAAATGAATTTTACGATTCTAGCATTTTATTGTATTTTTATAGCATCTTGAACTTGTGCTTCATGAATGTGTATTGTTCAAGTGTTATATGTGATGAATAGAACTATGAGATTATGTGTTAGATGATTTTCACTTGCTTTAGGTTTAATTCATGTTTTGGCATCTAGATTACTTTACTTGTGTTCACACATGTTTAGGTCTAGTTGTTCCATGGAATGTATTGATCACATGTTCTATGTTGAATTAATTGTTTGCAACATTTGCATTCACATGATCACACTAGGAAGTCCTTGTAAAAGGCATGAAGTCTTGGCTAGGACGAGCAGTCCGGTTAGTCAAGAAAGGAAGTCTTGGTTAGGACATGAGGTCCGGATATCCGAACAAGAAGTCATGGCTAGAGTCGGGAGGACTCGGATAGTCATGCATGGGAGGCTCTCTAGAGGCATGAGTGTCTTGGATAGGAAGTTTGTTGGTAGGCCTAGGCGTATGGATAGACATAGACTCCAAAAGAGCGGGGTACATGGGATGTGTATGCACTCTTGAGGAATTTCCAATCTTCTATCGATGTTGGTTTTGTATGTTGTCCAATATATGGTGGTTCTGCATCATTGAGGGATTTTGTACTTTCCAATAGGGTTGGGTAGACATAGACTCCACTATGTAGAGTGAGCTAAAGATTGGTCACTTTGTGAAATTTCTTATTTACCTTCCAATATATATAAGTACCCAATGGTTGTAGTTCAACCTGTGGATGTTTCCTCCTTGGAGGTTTTACCACGTTAAAAAATCTCTTGTGTTAATTCTTCCTATCTCTATTTCTTATATTTGTATATGTGTATGTTGTTATCTTGTTGCATAATATTCTCTTGTGATGTATTTTGTAACAAGATTTTGTAAAGTGTGATTTGTGAACTTAGTCATTTGATCTTACTTGTAAATATAATTCTTTTGTATATTGTATTTCTTGTGTATAGTATTATTTGATTATACTTGTAATACATTGAACAAATATTGAAGTACAAGTATCCTTTGATATTGAGTTTATGTGTTATACCTCATACAACTAATTGATATTCATAGACTATGCTTATATGATCATATACTTATCTTGTCTATGTATGGATTTAAGGTTTATGTGTTGTATGTAAGGCTACCTTGAGAGACAAACGAAAGTTTGTTCAAAGGATTGAAAAAGGAATAAAAACCTATTCACCCCCCTCTAGGTATGCTTTAAGCTATTTAACTTCGTTTGTATACTTTCACATAAGTTTGTTCTGTCTACTCCTAAACCACCTACTCCTACTTATGAATCCCAGATTCATATGGTTGGTAAAGTTGCTACTGTTAAGACCCGTCAGAAGGTCAAGAAACAACAGAAGAAAAAGCAACTTGGTCCTACCAAGAAGGAGACCAAGAAAGTAACCAAGATCAAAGGGAAGTGCTTCCTTTGTGGTGAAAAGGGACATTGGAAAAGAAATTGCCCAAAGTCTTAGAACTATAAGGAAGAAGGTAATATTAATTATCTTGAAACATATTTTCTGGCAGATTCTACAGATTTTTGGATCATAAACTCTATAGCCACTAATCATGTTTGTAATTCCTTACAGGGGTTCCAAGAAAGGAAAAGACTGAATAAGAATGAAATCAACTTGTGCTTAGGCAACGGAACGTTAGTGTCTGCAAGTGCAGTGGGAGATATTAGAGTTAATCTAGATTCTAGTAGGCATTTAGATTTGATAGACGTTTATTATGTACCTCAATTCAAAAGGAAATTAATTTCAATTTCTTGTTTAAATAAATTTGGATATTCGGTTACTTTTAATAAAGTTTTTATTATTAGTAAGAATGACAAAATTATTTGCAAAGGTACCATGGAAAACGGTTTATTCTTTCTATATAGAAATATCTCTCACTTGTTAGACACATAATTAACGGAACCTAATCATAAAAGAGTAAAATTATCAAAAGATGAAACCTACCTATGGCATTTGCACCTAGGTCATATTAACTTTAATAGGATTAAAAGATTGGTTAGTCATAGACCTTTAAGTGACTTAAAGGTTGATGATCTACCAACTTGTGAATCTTGTTTGAAAGACAAGATGACCAAAAGGTCGTTCACGACTAAAGGCACAAGAGCCACTAAATGTTTAGGATTAAAACACACTGATGTATGTGGTCCTATGAGCATTCAAGCTAGAGGTGGATATGAGTACTTCATCACTTTCACAGATAATTACTCAAGATTTGGCTATGTGTATCTCATGAGACATAAGTCGGATGCTTTTGACATGTTCAAAGCATTTAAAGCTGAAATAGAAAATCAGCTTGAGAAACACATAAAAATCTTGAGATCTGATCATGGTGGAGAATATCTATCTGGTGAGTTTCAGTAATATCTTATAGATAATGGGATAGTTTCTCAGTTTTCTGCACCAGGTACACCTCAACAAAATGGGGTAGCAGAAAGAAGAAATAGAACTCTTTTGGATATGGTTAGGTGTTAGGTTTTTAGTTTGTCTTGGCATG
The DNA here is from genome assembly GCA_030490815.1 of Acer saccharum. Taxonomy (NCBI): domain Eukaryota; kingdom Viridiplantae; phylum Streptophyta; class Magnoliopsida; order Sapindales; family Sapindaceae; genus Acer; species Acer saccharum. The sequence goes on along the minus strand of CM059869.1, from coordinate 26,897,622 downwards.
TATTCCATATCAAAATGATGTTCTCTTATAATGTTTAGTAGTCTAAGTATTGAAGATTCAAGGCGTCAAAGAAAGTCTTAGCCACAACTCATGCAAGATGTCGGCTTCAAAGAGAAATGTGCTTCATCGGTCTACAAAGGTATATAAGACCTCATTTCTCTTACAAGGCTAGGCACACACACACATGGCATTCATTTGTGTCCCTGCATGGTTGAAAAACATTTATATATCACTTTCACACACTTGATAATGTATGCACATGCATTAGATTTAATTTGATAAACATTGTAATTTGCATGTTCCAGGACTATGTCTAGGAAATGGTATACGCGTGTGATTTTGTGTTCATTTGTTTTTGTATTTTTGTTTTTGGACTTGAACATGATCTCTTATGATTCCTTATTGAGTCCCGGTCATTTTAGTTACTCATTCATTAGGTTTTGAGTCCAAACGATGTAGCTACGCTACTTTGCATTCTCATTCATTGAGTTGTCTTCGTCATTGTTTTTCGAGATGAATTTTCAACCTTTTATCAAAGTTTTATAGTCTTTGTTGTGCGTGAGGGAGTCATGATTCGTAATTTGAAGACAGATTTGAAATCGGAGTTCGGAGGCTCGAATACTGTCGAAGAACGCGAGCGGAGCGCAGGAGGAGGTTGCTCGACCAAAGGCCAAGCCATGTTGTCCACGTGTGGGCCATGTGTGACACACGGGCTAGACAAACCCTCTAAGCACGTGTGCCACACGCACCCCACACGCGGTGCTAACGTGGCATGCCTCCATTGGCCGGTTTCTTCCCTCTCTCTCTTCCTTTTAAATATTTCCAATTCCATCCATTTCATTTTAAGAAGAAAAAGTTAGAATCTCTTGTGCTGAAATTTTTCTCTCTAATTTTTCTCACCTTCCAAACGCCATAACTTTCTCATACGAAGTCAGAATTGGTTGATTCAAGTTGGAGATTGTTTGTAATCGAGTCATCTACCTTTTCCAAGTGGTCTTGCAGCTGTTTGATTGATTTCTGTGGTATTTCTAGCCAAAAAAACAAACCAGCTCGTGATTGCAAGGTAGTGTTCATATTTTTGAGATTTCTTCTTTTATAATCTTCAATTTTCTTAGGGTTTCTTTTTCTATATGTATGTATATGTATGGTGAATGCTATTGAGAAAGATAGCTTCATAATCAATCTTAATCAAAAGTCTAATTAGAGACATATGTGAACTAGTTTCTTGGATTCTAGGTTTTTCGCATGTTTGAGAGTTGTATTGTGATTAGATTGATATCTAGGATTATTTGTGACTTGATTGAATCATTTTATAATTAATAATCCGTGAAATATGTTTTGATCCTTTGATTGATAAAATCTAGGATTAATTCAATTGTATGTGTATTTAGAGACAAATAGGATTTAATTGATTATTCAATATATCCTTGCTCTAATTGTTGGCTAGAATATTCATTGAACACATTTTGTGAATCTAGCATTTTTGTGTATGTTTATAATATCTTGAATTTGTGCTTCATGGATATGAATTATTCAAGTGTTATTTGTTGAATGAAACTATGAGTTTTATGTATTAGGTGTTTTCACATGCTCTAGGTTTTTATTCAAGTTTTGCATCTAGACTTTTATTCTTGTGTTATCACTTGTTTAGGTCTAGTTGTTCCATGGTATGTCTTGATCACATGTTCTATGTTGAATTGATTGTTTGCATCATTTGCATTCACAGGATCACACTAGGAAGTCCTTGTAAAAGACATGAAATCTTGGTTAGAGTCGGAAGGACTCGGATAGGCAAGCAAGAAGTCTTGTCTGGAGTTAGGAGGACTCGGATAGGCAAGCAAGAAGACATGGCTAGGATCGGGAAGGTCCAGATAGTCATGCATGGGAGGCTCTCTAGAGGCATGAGTGCCTTGGATAGGGAGTTGGCTTGTATATTGGTAGGCCTAGACGTATGGATAGACATAAACTCCAAAAGAGCGGGGTACATGGGATGTGTATGCACTCGTGAGGAATTTCTAATCTATCATTGATGTTGGTTTTGTATGTTGTCCAATATATGGTGGCTTCGCATCATTGAGAGATTTTGTACTTTCCAGTAGGGTTGGGTAAACATAGACTCTTATAGGAAGTTGATCTAGGATTGGTCAATTTGTGGAATTTCTAATTTACCATCCAATATATATAGTACCCAATGGTTGTAGTTCAACCTATGAATGTTTCCTCATTGGAGGTTTTACCATGTTAAAAAATCTCTTGTGTTAATTCTTTCTATCTTTGTCTCTTATATTTGTATTTGTGTATGTTGTTATATTGTTGCATATTATTCACTTATGACGTATATTGAAACAAGATTTTGTAAAATGTGATTTGTGAACTAATTCATTTTGATCATATTTGTAAATATAATTCTTTTGTATATTGTAATTTTTATGTATAGTGATATTTGATTATACTTGTAATACATTGAACAAATATTGAAATACAAGTATTCTTTGTTGTTGAGTTTATGTGTCCTTATACCTCATACAACTAATTGATATATATAAACAATGCCTAAATGATCATATGCTTATCTTGTCTATGTATGAATTCTTGGTTTATGTGTTGTATGTAAGGCTACCTTGAGGGACAAACGAAAGTTTGTTCAAGGGATTGAAAAAGGCGTAAAAAGCTATTCACCCCCTCTTTTAGATATCCTTTAAGCTATTTAACTACGTTTGTATACTTTCATTAGGTTTGTGTTGAGTTATTCAACACTTCCTAAATTTTTTTGGGGATATGCTTTACAAACTACAATGTACATTCTAAACGATATACCATTTAAATCGGTTCCTCAAACGCCGCATGAGTTGTGGATTGGGCGAAAACCTAGTTTACAACACTTAAGGATATTTGATTGTCTTATGCATGTGTTAAAAGGAAAGACAGAAAAGATGGAGTCCCGTTCGGAAACATGCATATTTGTGGGGTATCCAAAAGGAACTAAAGGATATTATTTCTATAATCCTTAAGATCTTAAACTATTTGTTTCAACAAATGCTAAATTTTTGGAAACGGACTATATGAATGATTTTGTGCCTAAAAGTAGAATTGTCCTGAATGAGATGTCAGAAGATACAATTCCACAAGAGGTTTCATAACCTAACCCAATTGTTAGTTCTACACAATCACAAGATCAACAACCTATCATTCCTTGTCGTAGTGGGAGGGTTAGTAATCAACCCGAGAGATACATCGGTCTAGGAGAATCAGTGGAGAATCTCTCGGATGACGATGATCCCTACACGTATAAGGAAGCAATAGAGGATGTTGATTGTCGCCATTGGCAAAAGACAATGTAATCTGAGATTGAATCTTTGTTCAATAACAAAGTCTGGTCCCTTGTAGACTTGCCTAAAAGGATAAAATCCATTGGGTGCAAGTGGGTATACAAGAGGAAAAAAGATATGGATGGAAAGGTAGAAACCTTTAAAGTTAGATTAGTAGCTAAAGGTTTCACATATAAGGAAGGTATTGATTACGAGGAAACCTTCTCTCTTGTGGCCATGCTCAAATCCATAAGGATACTCTTATCCATTGCAACATCTCTAGACCTTGAGATTTGGCAAATGGACATCAAGATAGCTTTCCTTAACAAAAGTCTTAACGAAAGCATCTATATGATGCAACCAGAAGGATTCATTGAAAAGGGCCGAGAGGAAAGAGTATGCAAGTTGCAAAAGTCCATATATGGACTAAAGTAAGCATCCAGATCCAGGAACATGAGGTTCGATCAAGCTGTGAAAGGTTTTGGATTTATTCAAAACCTTGATAAACCCTGTCTATACAAAAGGATTAAAGGCGACAAGTTGGTTTTCCTAATTCTTTATGTTGATTATATACTACTCATCGAAAACGATGTAGGTGTATTGACATCAGTAAAAGAATGGTTAGCAAAACAATTTGATATGAAAGACTTAGTAGAAGCAAGTTATATTCTTGGTATCCAAGTAATAAGGGATAGAAAGAATAGAACGATTGCATTATCCCAAGCTTCATACATTGATAAAATCTTGTCTAGATTCTCCATGCAAGATTCTAAGAAAGGTATGTTACTTTTTAGATATGGAATCAAACTTTCTAAAGAACAAGTTCCTAAAAATGAGCATGAAGAGCAATTAATGAGTGGAGTTCCATATGCCTCGGCGGTTGGAAGTCTCATGTATGCAATGCTCTGTACTAGACCATATATTTGTTTTGTTGTTGGCATAGTTAGCAGGTTTCAATCGAAACCTAGTCCTGATCACTGGACAGTAGTCAAGCATATTTTAAAGTATCTGTAAGGATTCCCGTTGTTTTTAATTGGCTTATTTCGTGATCAAACCATAAATGGGGATCCTTTGTAAGGGTAGTTTAGATGTTGTTATAAGTGCTTTAGGCCCTTTGAAGACCTCATTATTGACAAGCACCAAAGGTAAATTCTATGTGCTTACTTATCTTGAAGAGATAGTTGCACACACTCACTTAGCATACTTGTTCATGTGTGCATTCTCTTCACATGTCACTTTACACACTAGCACTTTGATGTTGTATCTTGTTGTGTGTATTTGTGTCTTGTAATTCGTTTCCCGATAGTGTTCGGAAACGTCCGCGCACGCACTAGAATGTGCTTGGTTTTCGCGAAGACCGCCTATGGAGATGCACTTGGCATCTCCTTGGTTTTCACCTCTGTTGGTGATCAGTGGCCATGATCGGCGGCCTGGCCCCCGAATTAAACCGCCTTTTTAATGGCGGTTGGGTGGCCGCCGATCTGAACCGTCGTTTCAGACCTGATTGATTTTATTCTCGGGTTTATTTCGGCGGTGGAAACGGCGGTCACGAAACCGCCGAATGGAACCGCCGTTTTTCCCCTGTTTCTCTCGGGACAAATTCGGCGGTCAAGAACGGCGGCCTGGCCGCCGTTTGAAACCGTCGATTGGCGCGTTTCTTTGAAACTTACTTAAACGACCTCACTTTGGTTTGGCACCCTATATATATGCCATTTTGTCTTTAGGTCAATTAAGAGAGTTCATATTCAGATTTCATACTTAGGATATTTTTCAAAGAGAAGAAAAATTCCAAGAACTCATTTTTAATTACTCAAACATTTTTTCATGATCATCAATCATCATCTAGCATCATCTTTGATCTTCTAGATGTCATCTTGCATGGATTCTTCATCATACTTTGCTTGGTAAGCTTTTCACTAATATCTTACATATTTTGTGTTTCTCTTATCTAGCAATCTCAATTAATTACTTGTATGTTATTTTGTATGCTTTGGATACAATATTGAGATTAGTGTGATGTATGTTTGAGAAGTTGTATTGTGCTAGCATATTAGGTTTTGTGCTTAATATTGATTAGCTAAACTAATTGACATGTCATTTAGTTTTGATATCTAGGATTGTTCTTAATTGCATATTGATCATTTTAGATAAGCATATAGGGTTTCCCTTGCTCTATGTTGCATTTTGGATATTCACATATATTCACTTAGGGTTGTATTCTCTTCTAGAGAAGGTAAGTCTTGTGTGTAGCAACCGGGATTAGGTTGCTTAGATCGCAAGCAAATTGGACTAGGTTCACTCATACCGGGATTAGGTAGGTGTGTGATTACTTCCGGGATTAGGTTGTAATCGTTTGCACATTTAGTGGATTCGAGGTTCGAGTGTGGCTTACTTACATAGCCCGTGGTTTTTCCCGTGAGGGTTTCCACGTAAAAAACAAGTGTTGATTTAATTTCCGCACCATATTACACTTGCTTGTTTATATATATCTTGAGGGTAAATTCGTAATTTTGACTAACACGAAAAATTGGGTAAAAAGCGTAAAATCTATTCACCCCCCCTCTAGATAGTTTTATACACACCGTGCTATATTTAGTTTCAATTGGTATCAGAGCGGGTTCCTAGACATACATAGGTGATCCTTGCTTATTTTGGTGTGTTTTGCATTTTGTGTGATTTTTGATCATTCATACATTTGCATTCATTTCATTCATTCATAAAAACTATGAGTGGAAACGGTGGAAATGGTGGTGGCAACGAAGGAGCTTCTAGCACAAGGCCTCCACTTCTTACCGGTTTGAACTATTCCCAATGGAAAGGGAAGATGGAATCCTACATATGCCAAATTCACGACCGTGCATGGATGGCGGTGGAAGACGGATATGATCTCCCTATGATGACTCCCACGGGTGGAGGAGAAGATGTTTTGAAGCATAAGGCGCAATGGAACGCACAAGAGTTTGAGGCTTCAAAGTGGAATAGGAAGGCGATGCATGCCATCTTGTGTGCTATGGATGAAAATCAATACAAGTTGATTCAAAATACTAGGATAGCTAAGGAAGCATGTGACATCCTAGAGATTGCACATGAGGGAACCGAAGTGGTGAAGGACTCTAAGCTTCAAGTCCTCTAAACTCAATTCGAGATGCTCAAGATGGAGGAGAATGAGTGCTTCAACGACTTCGAGATCAAGTTGATGGACATAGTCAACCAAAGTCATCAACTTGGTGATCCATATTCGGATAGGAGAATCAAGCAAAAGATTATGAGATCTCTACCCGATAGGTTTGAATCTAAGGTGACGGCTTTAGAAGAAAATAGTGGATATAAGGATATGAAGCCGAGTGAGGTGATTGGGAGACTTCTAGCTTATGAGTCTAGGAAGGGGCCTATCTCCACACCTCCTAAAAAGCAAAAAGGAATTGCTTTGAAGACCTCCAAGGATGAAAAGGAGGCAAAGAAGGTTGACTCGGATGAAGACCTTGCCTTGTTTGTAAAAAGGTTCAACAAGGTTATGAAGTTTAGAAGGAAGAGCTTTGGGTCAAAAGGTCAAGATTTGAAGAAAAAGGGCTCTTTCAAGAAGTTTGAACCTAGGCAAGAAAGGACCGAAAGGAAAGGGGTCCGTTGTTTCGAGTGTGGTGGCATAGGTCATTTTGCCCCCGATTGTGCAAATCATGTTGAGAAGAAAAAGGGGAAAGTGATGGCCGCCACTTGGAGTGAAAGTAGTGATGACTCCTATGAGGGAGATGAGTCTTCGGATGATGAAGAGCTCATGGCTAATCTCCTAGCTTTTGCCTCCTCCCATAAAAGCAAAAGTGCTAGTGAAAGAGAGGAAATGAGTCAAGAGGAAAATGACTCAAGTGAAGTAGAGAGTGATTCCTCTTCTAACTCCATAAATGGATTTGTGGAGAAAAAGGTGCTTGCTAAATATCATGCCGAATTTAATGATTTAGCAATCAAGAGCACAAGAAAGATCAAGATGTTGAGAGAAGAAAATCTTGAGCTTGCATCTCATAATGACCACTTAAGTGAACAAGTGGAGAAATTCAAGAAGACGGAAGATAAGCTAAAAGAGGAGTTAGTCTTATCTAGGAGGAATGAGGATAGTTTAAAGAGGGAGCTTGAAGAAGTTAGAGAATCTATGACTAGGATGGATTCTAGCACCAAGAAGCTTGACCATATGCTTGGTGTTGGAAAGAGTCCATGTGACAAGAGGGGTCTTGGGTATGAAGATGGCAAGAAGATCTCAACCTCTAACAAGACCGTGTTTGTCAAGAGCTTGAAGAAAGAAGAAACTTCATTTGTGCAACTTCCTAGGAAGAAGTTAGAAATAGGACAAAGTTCAAATGCTCAAGTGAAGATGGGGCCAAGAAGGCAACCTCAAGCTCAACCCCCTAGGGTTCCTCAAGCCAACATTCCTCCTCAAATGGCTCACAAAGGAAAGAATCCTATCATGCAACCTCAAGCTTGGAAGCAACCTAGACCGGTTCAACAACGAAGACGCATTGAACCCTTTCATCCACAAAGACAAGGACAAGGTATGATTCCTTATTTTACTCCTATTTGTCACTTTTATGGATTTGTTGGTCATATTAGACCACAATGCTTTCGCTATATAAAAATGTGCAAAACTAGAAGCATGATAGAGAAGAAAAAGAAAAGAGCCATGATGCATGTTCCTAGGAATAATAATATTGATTTGCATGATCCTAGGAATAGTAGAGCACATGTACCAAAGACCACTAAGAAAGCTAAAATTGTTGCTAAGTGGATTAGAAAGAATGAAAATGTTTGCCATGTTGCACAAATAGCCTTGAAGGCAAATTCTTCTAATTTTTGGTATTTGGATAGTGGGTGCTCTAGGCACATGACGGGAAACAAGAGTTTCTTCGAGACTCTTGTTATGGAGGAAGGTGGATATGTCACTTTTGGTGATGGATCCAAAAAGAAAGTGGTAGGGAAAGGATCCATTTTCGTTCCCGGTTTACCCTCCTTATCCGATGCTTTATTTGTTGATGGCTTGAAAGCCAATTTAATAAGCATTTCACATCTAAGTGATGAAGGATATTCCGTCTTGTTTAATAAAAATGATTGCTCAATCCTAAAGCCCGATGGACAAACCTTGTTGAAAGGTATGAGATCTAGCGACAATTGTTATTGTCTTGAAGCTAGAATTGTCTCAAACAATGTGTCCATGGATGAGCAAGTTGAGTTGTGGCATGAAAGACTTGGCCACATGAACTTTAGGGATTTAAGAACCCTTGGAAAGTTCGAGTGTGTGCGTGGCCTCCCTAAGCTTGGGAAGAAAGCCAATGGTATTTGTGGACCTTGTCAACAAGGAAAACAAACCAAAAGCATGCACAAAAAGGGCAAGTATCTCTCCACCAAGGAGCCTCTTGAGCTTCTCCACATGGACCTCATGGGTCCCCTGCAAACCGAAAGTTTGGGTGGAAAGAGATACATTTTTGTTTGTGTTGATGATTTCTCTAGATTTACATGGACATATTTTCTTAGAGAAAAATCCGAAACTTTTGATAAGTTTAAAATGCTTTGTACTAAATTGCAAAATGAAATGAATTCTAACATTAGAAGCATTAAACGGATTAGAAGTGACCATGGGAGGGAGTTTGAGAATGCCTCTTTTGAAAGCTATTGTGATAGCTTAGGCATCTCCCATGAGTTTTCGGCTCCTAGGATACCTCAACAAAATGGAGTTGTTGAGAGGAAGAATAGGGTCCTCCAAGAGATGGCTCGAGTGATGTTGCTTAGCAACAATGTCCCTAGGAACCTATGGGCCGAAGCCGTCAATACGGCTTGCTATATAGGGAATAGAGTATTCCTAAGGCCCGGATCTAGAAACACCTCCTATGAGTTATGGAAAGGTAAGAGGCCAAATGTTAGCTACTTCCACACTTTTGGGAGCAAATGCTACATTTTAAATGACCGTGATCAACTTGGCAAGTTTGATGCTAAGAGTGATGAGGGTATCTTTATTGGCTATGCCTTGAATAGTAAAGCCTATAGAGTTTTCAACTTGAAGACTCGAACCGTCATGGAATCATCGAATGTTATCATTGATGATACAAGGCTCAAGTCCAAAGACCATGAAGAGGAGGATGTTTTAGAGGATGACTCTCCTTTGGAGAGGGTTGTGGTGACTCCCAATGTTGGGACATCTAATGAAGTCACACAACCTAGTACTAGAGTTCCTAACTTGGACTCTAATGAACCCGCTCCATAGGTTAGAAGACTCCATAACAAAGAGGATGTTATTGGAGATGTAAATGAGGGTGTTAGGACTAGGCGTCAAATAGCTAATCTAATTAGCTTTACATGCTACACCTCTCAAATAGAACCCAAAAAGGTTGATGAAGCCTTGAATGATGAATTTTGGGTTCTTGCCATGCAAGAAGAGCTAAACCAATTCGAAAGGAATGAGGTTTGGACTCTAGTTCCTAGGCCTAAGACCACTAATGTCATAGGCACTAAATGGATATTTAGGAACAAATCCGATGAAGATGGCAACATAGTGCGGAACAAGGCTAGACTTGTAGCACAAGGGTACTCTCAAATTGAGGGTATCGACTTTGAGGAGACTTTTGCTCCCGTTGCCCGCTTAGAGTCCATTAGGCTTCTCTTGTCCATCTCTTGTGTGCACAAGTTCAAATTGCACCAAATGGACGTCAAGAGTGCCTTCCTCAATGGCTTATTGCAAGAGGAAGTGTTTGTTGAACAACCTAAGGGGTTTGTGGATTCACACCACCCCAACCATGTCTATCGCCTCAAGAAGGCACTATATGGGTTGGAACAAGCACCGAGGGCTTGGTATGAGCGCCTCACTCAATTTCTTGTTGACAATAACTACACAAGAGGTAGTGTTGACAAGACACTATTCATCAAGAGAAACAATGATGAGCTTTTCATAGCTCAAATATATGTTGATGACATAGTGTTTGGTTCCACCAACAACACCAAGGTCCAACAATTTGTTGATGTTATGTCTCTTGAATTTGAGATGAGTCTTGTTGGTGAGCTAAGTTACTTCCTAGGTTTGCAAATTAGGCAAATGAATGATGGGATTTTCATAACCCAAGCCAAATATGCTAAGAACCTAGTGAAGAAGTGTGGTTTAGAGAATGCCAAACGTTGTGATACACCCATGAGTACCACTTTGAAGCTAAGCAAGGATGCTAGTGGTAAAAGTGTGGAACAAACTCTATATCGGGGCATGATAGGTAGCTTGCTTTATTTGACCGCAAGTAGGCCCGATATATCTTTTAGTGTGGGTGTGTGTGCTAGGTACCAAGCGGATCCTAAGGAGTCCCACCTCTCTTCCGTGAAGAGGATCATTCGCTATGTGAATGGGACATCCAACTATGGGATTTGGTACTCTTTTGACACTAATGCTAGTCTTGTTGGCTTTAGTGATGCGGATTGGGCAGGAAATTGTGATGATAGGAAGAGCACATCGGGCTGTTGCTTCTTTCTAGGCAACAACTTGGTGTCTTGGTTTTGCAAGAAGCAAAACTCGATTTCCTTGTCCACGGCCGAGGCCGAGTACATAGCCGCGGGGAGTGGATGCACACAACTCCTATGGATGAAGCAAATGCTAGTAGACTACGGATTCAACCAAGGTACTCTCACTCTCTTTTGTGATAACATGAGTGCTATTAATATTTCCAAGAATCCGGTGCAACATTCTAGAACTAAGCATATTGACATCCGCCATCACTTCATTAGAGAGCTTGTTGAAAATAAATGCATAGTACTTGAACATGTAGGTACTAATGATCAACTTGCGGACCTATTTACTAAACCCTTAGATGCTACTCGATTTAAAACTCTTAGTAGATCTATTGGGATATGTCTTGTGGAGTGATGTGTTCTATGATTGACCCCATATGGGGAAACTCAAGCAAAGAGAGCTATTTTGCATTCTTGTAACTTGCAAAAAATTTGAAATAACTTATGCCTCTTCTTTTGATTGCTTGAGTAAGCTTGGTTGTACATATGTATATATGTTTTCAATTCTATAAGTGTGAACCTTGCTTGTCTACAATCCATGTCATATTTATGTTCAAACATGCATTTTTGGACTAGGAGATTTACATAGGAAGTATGATGTGAATGACCTATAGTTATCTCCATGACATGATGATTCTTTAATAACATGCTAAAGATAAATGAAAAAGCATGAAATTCATACAACATGCTCACATGAAAAGCATGAATTAATGATTGCATATTCTTAAAAATGCAAAACTTGTGTGAAAGCTTATGAGACTCAAAATGAATAAAGGATCTTGTATCCGTTCAAAGGAATTTACATTCCAAATGTCTCTCTTTCTTTATTGGTTGAACATGGCTACTATCATACGGATATCTTATCCGGAAAAATCAAATAGGGTGCAAAGTCGCTCATGCCATGTTTCGCTTATAAAGTTGGATATAGTTACTCTTAAATTGAAATCAATAATCTCTATATCCTTGCTTTTCCCATGACATTGGTGAAATTGGTTTGAATTCTTATTAGAAACCTTTGTCATTTGCTTTGCCAAATACCATTGTATTTTGGACTTGAATGCTATATGTCTTGTATGCAAAGCATGTTGGATTCACACATTTTATCAAATAAATCTCCTTGTTTCTCTCAAATTAATTGAAGTGCATAACGTGACTTATATGTATATGCATATCTTGCATGCTTCTATCTCTCGTTGCTATGAGTGACCCGGTTGGGGATTACTCCTTTACCTATATCATGACAAAAAAGGGGAGTAGGATAAGGGGAGTTGCAAAATGGAGAAGCTATTGTGCACTTTGGGGAGATAAAACATTGAGGGGGAGTAACCCTTTGAGGGGGAGCATTGCATTTATCATACATTGCATACATTTGGTAATGTTGTGCCTAAATTCTACAAATGCAAATGCTTGGTATTGTTCTCACATGATTAATCTCACACTTTACTTGAATTGGAAATGGAAGAAACTCTTTTCAGGGATTGATTATTCTACAAGAGGATTGAAGACTTCAAGTTGCATTCTCTTATCTCTTTGTAATGTAGAATATTATTGTAATCCCGTAGTTTCTATTTTTTTTGTGAGGAATCAATGTGAGTGATGGTTTTGTCACGAAATAGCCAAAGGGGGAGATTGTAAGGATTCCCGTTGTTTTTAATTGGCTTATTTCGTGATCAAACCATAAATGGGGATCCTTTGTAAGGGTAGTTTAGCTGTTGTTATAAGTGCTTTAGGCCCTTTGAAGACCTCATTATTGACAAGCACCAAAGGTAAATTCTATGTGCTTACTTATCTTGAAGAGATAGTTGCACACACTCACTTAGCATACTTGTTCATGTGTGCATTCTCTTCACATGTCACTTTACACACTAGCACTTTGATGTTGTATCTTGTTGTGTGTATTTGTGTCTTGTAATTTGTTTCCCGATAGTGTTCGGAAACGTCCGCGCACGCACTAGAATGTGCTTGGTTTGCGTGAAGACCGCCTATGGAGATGCACTTGGCATCTCCTTGGTTTTCACCTCTGTTGGTGATCGGCGGCCATGATCGGCGGCCTGGCCGCCGAATTAAACCGCCGTTTTAATTCGGCGGTTGGGTGGCCGCCGATCTGAACCGTCGTTTAAGACCTGATTGATTTTATTCTCGGGTTTATTTCGGCGGTGGAAACGGCGGTCACGAAACCGCCGAATGGAACTGCCGTTTTTCCCCTGTTTCTCTCGGGACAAATTTGACGGTCAAGAACGGCGGCCTGGCCGCCGTTTGAAACCGCCGATTGGCGCGTTTCTTTGAAACTTACTTAAACGACCTCACTTTGGTTTGGCACCCTATATATATGCCATTTTGTCTTTAGGTCAATTAAGAGAGTTCATATTCAGATTTCATACTTAGGATATTTTTCAAAGAGAAGAAAAATTCCAAGAACTCATTTTTAATTACTCAAACACTTTTTCATGATCATCAATCATCATCTAGCATCATCTTTGATCTTCTAGATGTCATCTTGCATGGATTCTTCATCATACTTTGCTTGGTAAGCTTTTCACTAATATCTTACATATTTTGTGTTTCTCTTATCTAGCAATCTCAATTAATTACTTGTATGTTATTTTGTATGCTTTGGATACAATATTGAGATTAGTGTGATGTATGTTTGAGAAGTTGTATTGTGCTAGCATATTAGGTTTTGTGCTTAATATTGATTAGCTAAACTAATTGACATGTCATTTAGTTTTGATATCTAGGATTGTTCTTAATTGCATATTGATCATTTTAGATAAGCATATAGGGTTTCCCTTGCTCTATGTTGCATTTTGGATATTCACATATATTCACTTAGGGTTGTATTCTCTTCTAGAGAAGGTAAGTCTTGTGTGTAGCAACCGGGATTAGGTTGCTTAGATCGCAAGCAAATTGGACTAGGTTCACTCATACCGGGATTAGGTAGGTGTGTGATTACTTCCGGGATTAGGTTGTAATCGTTTGCACATTTAGTGGATTTGAGGTTCGAGTGTGGCTTACTTACATAGCCCGTGGTTTTTCCCGTGAGGGTTTCCACGTAAAAAACAAGTGTTGATTTAATTTCCGCACCATATTACACTTGCTTGTTTATATATATCTTGAGGGTAAATTCGTAATTTTGACTAACACGAAAAATTGGGTAAAAAGCGTAAAATCTATTCACCCCCCCTCTAGATAGTTTTATACACACCGTGCTATATTTAGTTTCAGTATCTCAAGAGAATGAGAGATTATATGCTTGTATACTCTGGAGGGGATTTAATTCCTGTTGGGTATATAAATTCTGATTTCCAGTTGGATTCTGACTCTAGAAAATCCACATCAGGATCTGTGTTTACTCTTGGAGGAGGAGTAGTCATATGGAGGAGGAGTAGTCATATGGAGGAGTATCAAGCAATCCTGGATTGCTGATTCCACCATAGAAGCTAAGTATGTTGATGCATGCGAAGCTGCCAAAGAGGCTGTTTGGCTCCACCAATTCTTGATTGACTTGGAATGAGGGATATGAAATACTTGCTATAGAGTAAGTGGGAGAATGTTAGGATTATGCTAAATAGCAAGAGTGTAATAGTGCTTTTGACAATCTTTTCATATTAATAAAGTGATTTCTGTTTTAAACAAATCTTATAGCATTTATAGTTTAATTATTATAATTGTCAAAAGTAAATAATCATAAGGTCAAAAGACTATGAGATATGAAGAATTGTTCGTACATCTGGATATGTATGAGGTAGACACAATTCTTTAGTTAGTCTTGAATAATGTTCACAACTTAAGATAAAGGTTGGGCGCATTTACCTTGTTAAAGTTGTACATTCTTTTGCTAGCATTTGAGTGGGATCGAATGTGTTATGATGAGTCTAAAATCATCAAAGTCTAATGTCTTTGGGTGAAAGAATCTAGTGCACTAGGTGCATTGAACAGGATCACAATGAAATACTTTATCTAGAACCGTCAGTAGATAAAAGTTTTTCATTATGAGGACAATCGAAGAGTCTATCTTAATCCTGAGATAAATGATGGACTTATGGTTACAAGTGTTATCATTTGAGCTATCAATGAGTACAATTATATAGCATAGTCTATCCCCGATAGTTTGGTGGTATTCATTTGTTAATCGATAGAGGACTTCATTTATAGACATGGACATCATGGCTCCATTTATTAAATGAGAGTAGAATATCATCATATGGATGTTTTGAGGTATTGGATATTAAATCTTAATGTTATGTTTTCGATAGTGTCTATTGAAACATGGCTTTTTGACAAGTCAAAATATCTAAGTTCAAAATGTGGTCATATGAGTAAATATGGTAACTTGGAGAGCTATATGCGGTCTATGAGCTCTTGGCGATTACTGATATTCTTCACGAGGATACACTATCTCCAATAAGATTGTCTAGAGTACGAATGAGAAATATTTACTTATTTTATCTTTATTTAAGAGTGCAATTTTAGTTCTTTAGTGGAATGAACTAAAATTAATAGATCGAACCTAAGTGAATCATTTGTTGATTGTGATTGGGTTATGTCTATTGAAACTTAAATTTAGATAGCCCGCCAAGATCCCCAATCCACACGGACTTGGATGAATCACTTGATATATTCTACCGGACTAACTTATGGGTCCATATAGAATTGTAATTAATACATTAAGAATATAATTTGCACATTATTTATTTAATGGGCTGTTAAATTACATTAATGTATTAACTAAAGGCATGTGGGCTTGTTTTTTTTAGTAAGAATGGGTCTAGTTCACATGTGGGCTTTTTTATTAAGGTCCAATGGATTTAATAAAATGAGAAAAATAATATATAGCCCATGTTATGGACTTGGGCAGCAAGGCTAGTAAATAAGCCTATTATATTATATTATTTTATTATTTAATTAAATGGGAATTAACTAATTTATTAATTATTTATTTAATTAAGAATCAAAATCTTTTTCTAACTAGGAAATATGTTTCTTAGTATTATACTATTGTTGGTAGTATAATAAATATTAAAGACTTTATTTGGTAAGCAGATAAATAAAAGGAATTTATTTATCTAGTCAAATTAGGAAGTCTTTGATATAGTCACAAATATACTAAAGAGTTGGATTAGGGTTTGGAAATCAAAAGAATGATAGGAGTCTTTGGTGAAAACACAAATCCTCCTTGTGTGAGGATTTAGGCCAAAGATAAGAAATCTACCTAGGGTTAGGATTTAGGCTACAAGGCATAAATCCTACTTGGGAAACGATTTAGGCTATCACCCTATATTTTAGTCAAGAGAATTCGGCCACTATATGACATAGATGGAAAGAAGAATTTGTGAACTAATATAATACATATAGGCAATAAGAATTCGTGCACAATATATATTTTATATAGGCAAGAAGAATTCATGCGCAATATAAATTTTATTGGGCAAGGAGAATTGGTGCACTATATATTTTTGGAAAAGAGATTTTTGGCGAATATATATATATATATATATATATTAAACATATAGATTTCTGCCAACCCTAGATGCTTGATAGAGAGTTATTTTTCTTTTGCTTGAAAAATAAAATCCAACTCCTAGACATAGTATGATTTCTGCTAAGAGCAAAAAGAGAGAAGAATTGTTTTTATTTCGATAGTGCACTAGTAAGCTTTTACATCAAAAGGTTTTGTGTACAACTTCGAATTAGGTTCACCCGAGTTTCGATCAATAGATTGATAATTCACAAGTGACCGGACGTTCTTCGTTTTGCTCTAAGAAGGTTATTGTGACTAACGAAAAAAGAAAAAAGTTTTTGTTATCCATCCTCAGGTACACAATTCAAAGAACTGGAGCCCACACTCCTAGGTGATTCACGTTCGTGATTGGATTGGAAGATCTTGCGGATTACCATTGACGCAATGTCAATCGGATCACGAGACAAAGGTACGATACTTTTATTATATATTAATTAATCAAGGGTTAAGGTTCATCTTTAAAAGGGAAAAATTTTGAAATATACTAAACCTATTTTCGCTTCCACCGCGTGTATTTTATCCACTGACGGTTTTAGATAAAATATTTCATTGTGATCCTATTCAATGCACCTAGTGCACTAGATTCTTTTACTTAAAGACACTTTGATGATTTTAGACTTATCATAACACATTTGATCCCACTCAAATGCTAGCAAAAAAATCTACAACTTTAACAAGATAAAGGTAGATGCAACATTAGAGGGCTCCGAATTCACCGAATAAGGAGGAGGAATTCGATGGTGAAAAGAATCTTTCGCTCCTTTTCAACCTAGACAAAGGAGGCCGGTGGGCGATGAATCAAGGCGCTGGGATTCGGTCCTCAAAATTGACATTCTTGAGTTCCATGGGGGCTTACAGCCAAATGAGTAGATCGATTGGATCAATGCTATGGAAGAGGTTCTAGAGTTCAAACATGTTCCTAAAGACAGGCATGTGGCGCTTGTCGCTAGGAAGCTTAGAGGACGAGTTGGATCTTAGTGGAAACAAACCAAACAAACTAGGGACATGCAAGTAAAAGCCAAAATCACCTCGTAGGAAAAGATGAAGAAACACATGCAAGCAGCCTTTTTACCAAACAACCACTCATGAATGATGTTCCAATGACTATAGAACTTGAAGTTGGGAAATCGCTCAATTGATGATTACACTGCTGAGTTCTATCAATTAATTTCACAGAATGTGATTGCGAAGGCTAATGATCTGTGTGTTTCAATTATATTGGAAGAATGCGGACTCATTTTCAGGATGTCCTTAATATGTACGACATTGTGAGTGTCTAAAGCCTATCAACGGACAATACAACTGGAAAAACAGCTTATGCGTAGAAGTACAAGTGGAGTGAGTTTCGAGAGTTCTAGGATAAGTAGTAGCAGTGGATATGTAACCATTCTGCCACCCGCTGTCGCAAAGCTTGTCGTACCTCCATCGACACCAACTTCTAGTTCTTATTATTTCAATTGTGGGGAGCCAGGACATCGGTTTACGGCCTGTAAGAAAGGACGGCATAAGGGACTGTTCATGGAGTCTGATAAAATCATGCAGAAACAAGTTAAGTGTTGGGATTTTTGTCCTAAAGCTTGTAATATGTAAATGATGATTAATTATAAATAAAAGAAGTAGTACTTTTCATTCTATTTATATGTCTCATACTTTTATATCATATGTGCTAAACATCCAAGATTGTTGGATGTAATCTCGAACTGAGTATATGAGTGTCATATACAGAGGAATTCAGTTTGAGACATGCAATCTAAAGAGTCCGTAGAGAGCAAATGAAGTTGGGTACTTTATTTGTGGTTGATCTACAGACTACTCATATGGTGATACGAGAATGGAGGCACTTTATATGATGTGATTATATAGGACTGGGCCACGATCTAGATGAATCTCTCTCCAATATATGTTACATATGGAGATTCATATATATCGACAAATGATGGTTGTACATGGGTGATCTTAATCCTGAGTGTCTTACTGACTCCTTCAGGTTAGATCATGGTTTTTGATTTACCATGGGTGAGATCGGAATAGTATTCTCGGTCAATATATATGTATCTTGGAATTGCGGTTTGGCTTGTGGCTAGGAAGGTCTGTACACAATATTGGAATCTACTATTTCTTGTGAGAAGTGGAGAAGTAGTTCCCTTAAAGGTTGATTCGGGGCTTGAACAATAAGAGCGCTCTCCTTCTTCCGTAAAGGAATGAGGGATATAACTGTTCATTAGAGAATCAATGGTACTTAATGGAAAAGATATAATTAGAGGGGTATAACGAACTTTATGACCTAGCTCTAATTATAAACTACCTGTAGAGGATCATACCATATGTAATAGCTATATTGATGGACACTAAATTTAGGTTTGTGTAAAAACATTTACATTTACGAGAGTGCAGCCTCGGGTTTTTAGTGGAATAACTTCAAGGTTAATAATCATGAAATATTAATTAAAGAGTTTAATTAATTTTTCTAAGAATTGTTAGAGCTCAAGATTGTGGGTTCATTAGGTCCCCTTGCTAGCCCGGAACGTTGATGGTAACAAGGGTCACAGATAATTAATTGGATGGTCCAATTAATTTTGCTACAAAAGTAACAAGTATTTAATTCAGACAATTAATTAAATGATGTGATTATTTAATTAATGAATTAATAATTAATTAAATTAAATAATGTGATTATTTTATTATATTAATAATTATGAATTATTAATGTAATTAATTATTTCATGGAGGTCAAGGATTCGAGCCAAGACCAAAGCAAATATATAAAGTAAGATTGATTATTTTATCTTTAGCAGGTTAGGGGTTCAAGTCACAATGACAACATATAATAAAATAGGATTTAAAATCCTATTTAATCTAGGTCACTTGTAACCCTATCATGATATTGATATATAGATAAATATCAAGAGATTTTGTTTTTAATATAATTGATTTTAAAAACAAGATAAACGATATTTTAGGTTTTAAATATTTGATATTTAAATTATACCTATCAAATATATATCAAGTGTTAGTATTTTTATCTTGTAAGTTAACCTAATTGAAAGATACTACACTAGAAATCAAAAGAAGAAATAAGGTGATAAGGTGTGCGGCCAAAAGAAAGAAAAAAAAAAAAAAAAAAACAGGTTTTTGTTCTTGTTAGTAGAGGGTGTTTTTGTGTGTCTTCTTCTACCTCCATTCAACCGTTTTTGTGTGTCTTCTTCTACCTCCATTCAACATCCTGAAGCCCATGACGTGCCCACATGCAGTTGTCGGAACCTGGGAGATAGCGAGGAAGATCCAGTGGTGCAAATCGAAAAGCAACAAAATAAAGAGCGAAGGAGTTAGCCTTGAGGTATGATTACGAATCCTACATATTTTATTCTTATATATTGTACATGGTTTTCTAAGTCGCTCAATTAATTTTTAAAAGACTAAAATTTCTTCCGCTGTGCGACTCTAGGGCTTATAATTGGTATCAGAGCCCTAGTACGATATATTTGAATAAATTGTTCTTTGTTATTGTTTAATTGCATGTATATATGTGTAGGCACAATCTAATGTTTGTATGATGTTTTTAATTTTTTTTTTTTAAGCATGATTATTGTTAATTATATGGTAAAGTGGGTTTTAGTTTTTTGGATATTAATTGTAATATTAATTTTCTGCTGTAATATTTATTTCGGGTTGTAAATATTTTTTATTGTTCTTGTTTGATGTAAATCGACGAAACAACGATAATCCGAAAGACGTAGCAGCCAACGCACAAGAGTTGCGCAATGTGCAACGGCCGTGCGCGAAGTGCAGCAGCCGTGTGCAGCTTCGCCTAGGCTGCAGCACACAGCTAAGCGCTTCTTGTGTGAAATGCAGCAGCCATGCACGCCTTCGCCAAGGCTGCAGCGCACAGCTATGCGCTTCTTGCGCATGTGTAGCAGCTGCCACACGTTTCTGTGCAAGCAATGGCAGCTGCACGTGCTAAACGCGCAAGCGCTACGATGCCACCCATATACACAAGTGTTGTGCTAGGGCTGCCCGTTCATAGGCGCTAGGGCTGTTTTTTGCGCGAGTGAGTTTGGGCCAAATTGTTTTGGGAAATTCCGGGCCTATGAAAAATGTTAGAGTAACATTTGGGCTTCTAAGATTTAATCCATGAGATGGATCCATTAAAATAAATCAAGTTGGACTTGATTTTTGGGCTAGAAGACGCATAAGATACAAAAGACATCACTTGAAGATTTTGGAATGACAAGAAGACCAAGGAATGCCTTGGATAATTTTTGTAATTAGAAATTATTTTTAAGTTAGATAAACTCATCGTACTCTGTTAATT
Source organism: Acer saccharum (assembly GCA_030490815.1). Taxonomy (NCBI): domain Eukaryota; kingdom Viridiplantae; phylum Streptophyta; class Magnoliopsida; order Sapindales; family Sapindaceae; genus Acer; species Acer saccharum. The sequence goes on along the minus strand of CM059869.1, from coordinate 26,876,957 downwards.
CATTTATGCTTTTTATTATATGATAATTAAAGCATTGCCATGCATACACATGCCATATGGATTAGTAGTGCCTACACGTGCATTTTTTATTAAATGTCATACATGCATAATAGTCAATCATATTATGTGTTTTATTTTTAAAAAAAATTAGCAAATCACATAATTGGCTATTAAAATGAGATTAGTTTTTTAGGTGTCAAAAACTTGGTAATTCTCATTAATAACTAGTCTATTAATTAAATTGTTTAATTAGTTAAATTAGTTCGGTCCTCTTATAATTATTAGGATTAATTTGATTAAGGCCCTAATAATAATTGGACTAAATAATGTGTTTTAGTTTTAACAGTTAAAAATTGATAAATCACATTAATAATTCTAGTTTACATAGATTAGAATTTGATTAATAAGCTATTTTTTTTAATTGTTAAAAAGTCAGATAGTTTAATAATTTGTTAATAGAATGAGATTCTACTAACATACTAAAATGCCCTAGACACTTAGTTTTGAATTAGCTGTTTAATCTTAGTATAATCTAGGTGCATTAATAATTGAAAACCCTAGCCAGATAATAATGAATGGGAGAGGGATATATTACAATATATCCCATAGTCTCCATCGTTAGTTCAACACTGTGAGATTCAAGTGGGGCCTCGAGACAGCTTTGTTTTCGTCCTTCCTAAGGAAGGTTTCCATGAGAGTCAATATTAAGGTTGACTTCTTATTGGATAGGATTTCAGAATGTATTTTGGGATTGATTGACCTTAAGGTAGTGAAAGTATACAAACGTAGTTAAATAGCTTAAAGCATACCTAGAGAGGGAGAGGGAGAGGGAGAGGGAGACGGAGAGGGGGGGGGGGGGGGGGGGGGGGGGTGAATAGGTTTTTACGCCTTTTTCAATCCCTTGAACAAACTTATGTTTGTCCCTCAAGGTAACCTTACATACAACACATAAACCAAGAATTCATACATAGACAATATAAGCATGTGATCATTTAAGTATAATCTATGTATATCAATTAGTTACATAAGCTATAATAACACAAAAACTCAATAACATGTAATACTTGTATTTCAATAATTTGGTCAATGTATTACAAGTATTAACACGTATAACAATACACAAAGGTAACACTATACAAAAGAATTATATTTACAAATATGATCAAATGAATATGTTTACAAATCACATTTTACAAAATCTTGTTTCAATATACATCACAAGTGAATAATATGCAACAAGATAACAACATACACATAGACAAATATAAGAGATAGAGATAGAAAGAATTAACACAAGAGATTTTTTAACGTGGTAAAACCTCCAAGGAGGAAACATCCACGGGTTGAACTACAACCATTGGGTACTATATATATTGGATGATAGATTAGAAATTCCTCAATGATACGAAACCACCATATATTGGACTCAATACCAAACCAACATTGTTGGATGATTAGAAATTCCTCAAGCATGCATACACATCCCATGTACCACACTCTATTGGAGTCTATGTCATACCAAACTCTCGGACCTACCAATAATATAGCCAACTCCCTATCCAAGGCACGCATGCCTCTAGAGAGTCTCCAATGCATGACTATTCGGACCTTTCCGATCCTAGCCATGACTTTTTTCTTGGTTATCCGAACCTCTTGTCCTAACCAAGACTTCCTTGCTTGACTATTTAGACACCTTGTCCTAATCAAGACTTCATGCCTTTTATAAGGATTTCCTAGTGTGATCATGTGAATGCAAATGATGCAAACAATCAATTTAACATAGAACATGTGATCAATACATTCCATGGAACAACTAGACCTAAACATGTGAGAACACAAGTTATAATAGTCTAGATGCCAAAACATGAATTAAACCTAGAGCATGTGAAAAACACCTAACATAAAAGCTCTTAGTTTCATTCACACACATAACACTTGAATAAATCATAATCATGAAGCACATAAACATACACATAAATGCTAGAATCACAAAATATATTCAATGAATATTCTAGCCAAAGATTTAGAGCAAAGATATAATGAATAATCAATTATATCCTAGATGTCTCTAAAAACATAAACACAAGTGCTAATCCTAGATTTGTTCAATAAGAGGATCTAAGCACATGTTAAGGTTATTGATTGTAAAATACATCAATCAATACACAAATAACCCTAGATATCAAACTAATCACAATACAACTCTCAAGCATGTGAAAAACCTAGAATCTAAGAAACTAGTTCACATATGTCTCTAATTAAACTTTTGATTATGTTTGATTATGAAGCTATCTTTCTCAATAGAATTCAGCATACATATAGAAGAAGAAACCCCAAGCAAATTGAAGGTTATAAAAGAAGAAATCTCAAAGATATGAACACTACCTTGCAATCACGAGCTGGTTCGGTTTTCTGGGTAGAACCACCACAAAATGTGATTGATCAAACAACTGCAAGATCACTTGGAAAAGGTAGAGGACTCGATTACGAACAATCTCCAACTTGAATCAACCAATTCTGACTTCGTATGAGAAAGTTATGGTGTTTGGAAGGTGAGAAATTGAGAGAAAAATTCTAGTCTAATATTTCTAATTTTTGCTTCTTGAAATGAATGGGAGGGAAATGGAGGACATTTAAACGATTTCAAGAGAGGGAAAAACGAGCCAACCACAAGCTGCCACGTCACCATCCATGTGTGGACCGCGTGTGGCACACGTGGGCAGAGAGGCAACCTGACCGTGTGGCACACGTGGCTTCCTTGCTTGGCCGTTGGCCAAGCAAGGTCCTCTCTCGCTCCTCCCGCGTTCTTCGACTGTATTCGGGCCTCCAAACTCCAATTTTGAATCCGTCTTCAGATTAAGAATTGTGACTACCTCACACACAACAACGACTATGAAACTTTGACAAAAGGTTGAGAATTCATCTAGGAAAACGACGACGAAGACAACTTAACGAATGAGAACGCAAAGTAACGTAGCTACATTGTTTGGACTTGAAACCTAATGAATGAGTAACTGAAATAACCGGGACTCAATAAAGAATCATAAGAGATCATGCTCAAGTCCAAAATCAATAAAACCGGAACAAATAAACACAAGTTCACACAAGTATGACATTTCCTAGATATAGTCTTAAAACATGCATTTCTAAAATGTATGACAAAATGAGTTCAATGCATGAGCATACTAAAATATGTGAATGTGTTATATAAATGGTGCACAAAAATGTAGGGACACTTATGAATGATTTGTGTGTGTGTGCCTATGCATTGTAAAAGGAATGAGGTCAATTATACCTTTGATGAGCAATGAAGCTAATTCCCCTTAACAAGCCACCACCTTGCATGAACCGTAGCCGAGTCTTTCCTTGAAGCTTTGTATCATCATGATAACGACCACTAAACAATACAAGATAAGCATCGTTTTGATATCGAATATATGCCAAGACAAACCAAAAACCTAACAATCTCCCCCTTTGGCAAATTCCATGTCAAAACCCCTATACATATACTAAAACATTTACAAAGAAAATATGGTCACAATGAGTACAATGAGTTACACATTTCTAGACACAATTTTCAACAACAAGTCTTGAACTTCATCTTTGTCTTCTCTTGACATCACCTAAAATAAACTTGAAAGCACAAGAATATCCAAGAGACAACACATATGACAATATTCATTCTTAGGCAAGAAAATAAAACAATTAAGTTCAAATTGATCATGTATGCTCCCCCTTAATACATGCTATCCAACAAAATATTCTAGCCAAGATCAACAAATACCAAAAAAATATTACATGTCATAAAGTTCAAACTAGATACCAAAAATACACTAAAAGATAAAAACTAAAAAAAATGAGACTAAGCAAGCTAGATATATATCTCCCATATTTCTCCCCCTTTTTGACATGATATGAAGCCAAAAGGAAAGAGTAAGAAAATATACCTCAAGATACTCTCTAGCCACTTGTGCCACCAAGGAAAGCTGTGCGGTGTGATGATCTCACATAATGCTTTGTAGTAGTTGCTTTTCCTTCCAATTATTTGATCTTCTCATCTTGAACCACTATCTTAGCATTAAGATCTTCAATCTTCCTTTGTGACGCCTCAATCATCCTTCGTGACTCTTCAACCTCCTTCTTCAATTGTATAGCCCAACTTGGAAGAATAGGTGTGCTAGATACATGGCTTGAATCATGGGATTCAACAAATAGCCTAAATGTATCATTAGGCTTTCCCTTATCTTTGTATGACATGGATGCCACACGTTTCTCACTTAACTTCTCTAAGGGAGGAAGTAGCACATCATCATCATAATTCTTCAATCCTTTAGCTAAACACAATTGAGAAATAAACCCTGGAAATGCTAATTTCTTATCCATATGACTTGAACAAACCGCGATCTCAATATGTTCAATAAGCACTTCACCAAGATTAATGGGTTTGTTTGTCACCAAAGTATACACAATCTTGATCTTTTCTCTATTAAGTTCGGTAGCATTAGTAGAGACAACAAGATTAGCACAAACAAATAAATGCTAAAAAGCACTAATTTTGGTCAACTCATTTTGCCTAATAAAGGTATGTTTACCCCACTCAAAATTCACATTATCACAAAGAGTTTTACACATCAAATCAAGGTTTTCCAAGACATCAACATCAAGGAAATCCGACTCAATATCATTGGGCAATCCTAGAAACTCATTCAATTTCCAAGAGCAAACTCTAACAACAACACCTCTCATATTCATAACGGCATCCTCCACATTAGTACGTTCCTTGTAAACATGATAGAATTCCCTAACCATGGTCTCATTAGCTAATCCTAGCATGTTAATCCAAGAACTCCAATTTCTCTCCATGATAACCTTATGAACATAAGAATCAATACAAGAATTCAAATCTATACCTTTCTCTTGAATAATCTTTTTGCATCAAAAAATTTCCAAAAGTTTCAACTTGTTATTTTTGGCTATTTTGGAAGAAGATGTAGGCTTAGACTTGTCAACGAGATTTGAAAAATTGCTACCACCAACTTTCTTGGCTTTTCCCATGACCTTGTATCACAAAAACACTAAAAGCAAATATGAGTGGAAACATCAAACAAGATAGTGACCAATAAATATATAAAAAGGCAAAAACATTATTTTTGATCAAATCAATATGCATAATAAAAATTATCAAAGCATCTCAAAGATCTATAAAAAAAAAAAAAAAACACGAATTATGCCAACAAACAACAATTCTTGAAGAATCATGTAAACAAATCACAAAAGAGAACAAAACATAGCATATAATGCTCCCCCTTGATAAATGCCCCATTTAAGATCTAGATAGACAATTGTTCGCAAGAATCACCACACATTTACTTCTCAAGCAATTTTCATCGTTTTATCAAATAAGCTTCAAATAATAATGAGAGTTCCACCATGATTTTCAATCACTCTCATATGTCTTCAAAAATTGCTAGAGTATCAAAAATACCAAATAAGCAAAATGTGAGTGTGTGAAGATTTTGCTTCAAGTATATGAAATGAAGTAGTTTAGTAATCAAACATGCAAACATTTTCAACATCTATTCATCCTTAGACTTTCCATAAAAAAGTCAAACCGATTTTCATCCGAATTTTGCTTATAAAGAGAATAGTTTTCAACATGTGAGCGTTGTGTGTGCATATGGCTCGTATATCTGTTTCTATTTGTCAACCCGAGCTAACTTGATTATTCAACTAAACTCCATAAGCCTTTTTGTTTTGTTTTAGGCTTGAATCAAAGTATTTTTTTTTTTAATGATTCTTTTCAACACTACTTTGATTTTTCTAACATAAACATATACACCTCATGGCGGCTTTCACTCATCACAATGGCGTAGCCCTTTCGTACATTGGGCGACAGCACAACCAATGTGTGTAGCCCTTTCCTTGAGGGTACTCGTTGAGTACTATGTTGCCAAAGCAAATGGATACAAACCAAAGGTCATTTCTAAATGTACTAATCTTAGAACATCAAGAGTATCCAAAACTCACATCTATCAAACTCAATGACATAACAAAGCATATAAGAGAAGCAAAGTGCATCTTGAAACCAAATTTTAAGGCTTAAAAGCACATGATCGAAAAGCAAGTAATAGGACTTACTTAAGATCTCTACTTCTCAAGAGAGTAGTTTTCAAAGAATATGAAGCATATTTTTTTTTTAAAAAAATCTTGCCACTCAACAATCATACAAACAATAACACACATCATGATTAAGATCAATGAACAATTATCACTAAAAATCTCAAAAAAGCAAATGTCAAAGAGGACCATATAAACACTATATTAGTTCTCAATTATGACATGCTTCATGAAGTGGTACACACAATGAGTTGAGAGATAAAAAGATAAGAAAGCAAGCAATATGATGTATCGATTCCTCATGACTACAAGTTATAGGTGTGTCGATTCCAAGAGACTAAAGACTATGCATTTCAACTCACAAAAAAAAAAAAATGACTTTCTCTAAAAGTCTTAACATGATTGTCGCCATATAGATTTCATAAAGACAACTTCTCAAAAAGTTAATCAATAGATTTCGAATATCATAACAAGAATGTGAGATAGCTAAATTCATGTCAAGTTGTAGAGATACAAAGCAAACAAGCTAAGCTTCTTAACAACAAAAACACTAATCTTAAAGCTAACTCACATGTGCAACTTACACTATTGGTAAGAGCACTCACCCTTGACAAACTTTGTCTTGGGTGAACCTATACAAACATTATCAAGATTCTCTTTGACAACAATGTTGAATCTAGAATAAAGTTCTTCCACAACTTGATTCACAATAATATCATTGATACTCATCTTTTCAACATTGCTAGTAACACATGTTTTATCAATTTTAGCAAGGTTTGCATTCTTCACATTCCGGACATTCTTAACATGCATTGTGTCATTAACATGCTTTCCATATTCAAAAGCTTTAGCATGCTTAAAATGAAGTCCAATTTCTCTATCCCCAGATGCATTTTCTATGTTGCAATATTCAATGGATTTAAAGCACTTGGGCTTGGTATGGCCTACGGTATTGCAAAAATGACATATGGGAACAAAAGAAGAGATTTTACCTTCCAGGATAGGAGAAGCACAAATGGGAGTTTCAAGGGGTACCTTGTTCTTCAGCTTGTTCTTGGTCTTGGAACATCTCTTCTTAGGAGCTTTCTTGTCAACAATGACCTTGCTTGTAGGAAGTGATGCTTCTATGAGCTTCTCTTCAACTACCACATCGCTTGAGCCTCCTAAAGTCAAACTAGAGATGATCCTATCCCTTTCGAGAACAAAGGTTTCCTAAAGAATTCAAACCAATTTCACCATTTGTCATGAGTAAAGCAAGGATATAGAGTTATCAATCATTCAATTTTAATGATCAACTATATCCAACTTTATAAGCAAAACATGGCATGAGCGACATTTTGCACCCTATTTGATTTTTTCGAGTATGAAACCCGTATGATAGTAGCCATTTTCAACAAATAAAGAAAGAGAGACATAGGATTTTATAATCCTTAGAACAGATGCAAGATCTTTTATTCATTTGAGTCTTAAAATATGCTTTTCACACATAATTTTGCATTTAAGAATATGCAATCATCAATTCATGCTTTTTCATTTTGAAGCATGATGGGGTCATTTGTGCACATCATATATATATATATATATATATATATGATCTCTTTGAAAATAATGTTTTACCATTTTGGAATCCTTTTAGGATAGAAAACTTAGTAAATGGTAAGCTAGATTCGTTCCACAGGGAAATGGAGTAATATGTTAAATCAATTAACTAATCTAAGATGTGAAAATATAAATCATAATAAGTGGATAGTGTGTGGTTTAATGTACCACCAAAAATACATAAAGTAAAAGTAACAAAAGTGATAGGCAAAATAGAAGCTCAACAATCTAAGATAAGAAAAGTGGGTGAAATCAATTAAGAGATACGCTAGGGGATTAATGAAGTTGCAAGTGGATTATGGGTGCTTTTCAAACTATCTTAAAGAACCAATCTCATATGAATTAACCTCAAAACAAGGTTTGGATTATTGTGGTTGGTATTCCCTACAATAATCTATCCTATTCATTGAATTCTTTAATCAAATAAGGTTGTCAATCCAAAGGTGATTATATAATAGATTATTCTAACAAGATTATGATTAATAGGTTGATATACAAATCAATCATATAGTGACAAGAATCTAAAGATATAATAAAACAGAAAATACATAGAGATTCAATTAAAATATAGTCAAGCAAACCCCAAGTCCAAATGTTTCTAACACCAACCCCCTAGATTGGAGGTTTTAGCTACACATAGTTACAAATAGGAAAAGAGAGTAATAAATAAGGAAATCACCCGTAGGTCACCTTCTTTAATGCTCAAGCCTTTCCCTCCTTAGATGCTCCTTTGTGCAAAGAGTGTGATGTATGTCAAATGGTGTGTGACTAAGGTAATATGGTGAAGAAAATGGCAAGAGAGGAATGGTTTAGTGAGGTAAGATAGATTTGGTGTTGAGTGTTTGATGGAAAAGGTAGTTCAAGGTTAGAAATTGAGGAATTTGGAAGTGAGAATTATGGAAGAGAAACTAGGTCTAAAAATACTAAGTAAAAGTGTGCTTTTTAAAACTCTGTATATTTTTGTGTGTCTTCAAACTTAGAGAAGAAGGATATTTATACTGGTCTTGATTTTGTGCTGAAATCCACTTGGAAAGCTGATGTGGTGGGAATGTCACCATGGTGACCTCATGACGACATATTGTTACGCATTCAGAGATCCACTTGTCGCCACGAGCATTATCTTTTTCGCCCTTTTGCAAATGGCAACACTGAGGAATTTTGGGTGATGTCGCCATTTGCCATTGAATGTCGCCATGGCGACATACAAATGGCGACAACACTTTATGCAAAATCTTCTTGAGTATTTCTTCTGTCGCCATGGCGACAATTTTGCTCTGAATAGTGCCTCCTTGTCACTATGGCAACCTTTCTTTGGTAAGTGGCGAAAATGCCCTGTTTTCATGTCTTTATGCTCATTTTTGCACTAAGATCCTCCTCTTCTTCACAAATGCCCTTGAGGCCTAATAAAACCTGAAACACTTGATTCGACAACATTAAATACCGGGAAACGCCTAATAATAAGCACAAAGAATAGGAAATAAGGGTACAAAATCGTACCATATTTGGTCCGATCAAAGCAAGACATAAGAATTTCATGCTTTTTCATTTTGAGCATGTTATTTAAAGAATCATCATGTCATGAAGATAACTATAGGTTATTCAAGTCGTACTTCCTATGTAAATCTCTTAGTCCAAAAATGCATGTTTGAACATAAACATGACATGGATTGCAATCAAAGCAAGGTTCACACTTATTGAAGAAAATATCATATAAGCATATGTGCAACCAAGATACTCAAGCAATTAATAAAGAAGCATAAGATTTTTCAAATTTTTGCATTTGACAAATATGCATATTTGCTCTCTTTGCTTGAGTTCCCCTTATGGGGTCAAAATCCAAACCACATCAAATCACGAGACATGTCCCAATAGATCTACTAAGTGCATGAAACCTAGTTGCATCTAAAGGTTTAGTAAATAAATCCACTAGTTGATCACTAGCACCTATATGTTCAAGTACTATGCATTTATTCTCAACTAGTTCTCTTATGAAATGATGTCGGATGTCAATATGCTTAGTCTTAGAATGTTGCACCGGATTCTTAGGAATGTTAATGGCACTCATGTTATCACAAAAGAGGGTTAGAGTACCTTGATTGAATTTGTAGTCGACTAGCATTTGCTTCATCCATAGGAGTTGTGTGTATCCACTCCCTGCAGCAATATACTCGGCTTCGCCCATGGACAAGGAAATTGAATTTTGCTTCTTGCAAAATGACGCGTCCGAACTGGTTCTACAAATGTCACTATAAATTTACCTATTCTATCTCGGTTATACTAGAGGGATGCGCGAGTCTGGTGACCCTATTGCAAGTGCACAAGTCGTTAAACTAGTGTAGTGAGCAAGTAAGGGTATCGTTCCCACGAGGTTAGCAATGTATAGATGCCTAAGGGGCCGTTTGGTAACGTTTTTGTTTTTCAGTTTTTGTTTTCTTGTAATCTGAAGTTTTTGAAAAACTGATTTTTGGATTTTTTGAATTCGAAAACGCGTTTGGTAGCAATGGTTGAAAACGATATTCGAAGAATCAAAACATAAAAAACGTGTTTAGTATAATATTTTTAAAATCATTTTTAAAAGATTAATATTATAAATAATGAAAAAGTGATATTAAAATAATTAAACATTAAAACTAAAAAAATTAAAATTAAATAATAAATAAATTTAATTTTCATCATCAAACCTATCGAAATCACCATCATCTTTTTGATATAGATCCATGAAGATCCAAAAGATGGATTTGGTTTGAGTAAATCTTATTGCTAAAAAAAGGTTTTCAAGAATACTGAAAACAACAAATTGTTGTTCTCAGAGTTCTCAATTTTTTGTTCATTAAAACTGAAAACTGTTCTCAATGTTTTATAAAACAGTTTTTTGAAATCATCCTACCAAACGGGTTTTTCCTGTTTTTGTGACTCAGAAAACAAAAAACAGTTTCTGAAAACGTTAACAAACGCACCCTAAAATAGCTTAACTCTACAATTTTCTAATTATGCTAAAACAAGTTGATTAAATTAACTAATGATCAACACATTAACTATGATAAGATTGAAATTGGCTAAGTAACAATTACACTACTTGATTCAAATTCTAGACTAAAAGTTGTTAAGGGAATAGATTAATTCAAGTATAGCCCTAGTATCTAATCAATCATTCATTAAGTTCACTCACCAATTCCTAACATGCATCTATCCATGTGAATTATTAAGCACTAAATTCTCAACTTTAATCACAATCTAAGGTTAAAAAAGTGATTAAAGGAGAATTACTCAATTGCTAGTAGAGAATTACTAGTTAATAATCTCTACACATAGATGCTATAATAGGGAATATGCAATAAATGGTCTTATGCATACAAGTTCTTCAAGTTATTGCACCATAAAGAAGAGTGGTGGTTGCAACCACCACTCATACAAGCATTAAATGATATATGCATAACTTGAGAAGATTATATCAATATGATTGATTATATAGCAAGGGAAATACAAGGATTACATCTAATCCCCTAACAAGAGGAATTAGTTACACATAGTATCAAGATTACAAAGATATACAAATAAAGGAAACATCACCAAATGATACACTTGTGAAGTAGAAATGGTCCTCCTTGCAATCCAAGCAACAAATCATTCTATGGCAACTTGAAGTGATAACTCTAAGTAATCAAAATATGGTGTTTGGTTACCTAGAAAATGGCCAAGAAACTAACTATCTCCTTTTTTTTCTAAGAGAAAAATATCTACTTAATATCTATCTCTCTCTATCTATTCTACTTCTATGTCTAAGTATATTGGTTGAGAGACTTCTTTTAGTAGTTAATGACATGCAAGTGTGCATGGATGAGAGAGAAGGCCTTTCAAGGACAATAGGTGGGAAAAGGGGATTGGCTTTGGGCAAGCTTCGATCAACTTGCAGCTCATCAGAGTCGCCGGTGGGTATGTGCGGCGACTTTGTTCCCGCAGCATGAAACCGCTAGGCTTGCATTTCTTTCTTCACGGACTTGTTCCGCGGGACTTGTCTCTCCATGACTCTTGCATGAACTCGCCAAAGATGACGGCGGCTTCGTGCGGCGGCTTTTTGCCCGCTGGACAGGGAGCATGAACTCGCTAGATGATAGGATAATCCTTCCCGTGGCTTCGTGCGGCGAGACATATCCTGCTGGGCAGAGTGCTTGAACTCACCGGCCTTGCTCTTCTTCTATTTTCTGCCTAATTTGCCCTCTTTTCGTCACTTCGGACAAAAATGCCCTTGAAATGCCTATTTTACCTGAAAAGACTTATTTACAATATTAAACACATAAAATGCTTAGAAAACGGTTACAAAAACAAGGTAAAAGGGGCGTTAAATGTAAACATTTGAAGCGTGATCACTAAACCAAGATACTAAGTTGTTCCCAAGGAAGAAGCAACCTCCCGATGTGCTCTTCCTATCATCGCAATTTCCTGCCCAATCCGCATCACTAAAGAGCCAACTAGACTAGCATTAGTGTCAAAAGAGTACCAAATCCCATAGTTGGATGTCCCATTCACATAGTGAATGATTCTCTTAACGGGCAAGAGATAGGACTTCTTAGGATATGCTTGGTAACTAGCATACACACCCACACTAAAAGATATATCCGGCCTACTTGCGGTCAAATAGAGCAAGCTACCAATCATGCCCCGATATAGAGTTTGTTCCACACTTTTTCCACTAGCATCCTTGCTTAGCTTCAAAGTGGTACTCATGGGTGTATCACAATGTTTGGCATTTTCAAGACCAAACTTCTTCACTAGATTCTTAGCATATTCAACTTGGGTTATAAAAATCCCATAATTTAATTGCTTAATTTGAAAACCTAGGAAGTAACTTAGCTCACCAACAAGACTCGTCTCAAACTCATGAGACATAACATCAACAAATTGTTAAACCTTGGTGTTGTCGATGAAGCCAAACACTATATCATCAATATATATTTGAGCTATAAAAAACTCATCATTGTCTTTCTTCATGAATAGAGTCTTATCAACACTACCCCTTGTATAGTTATTGTCAACAAGAAGTTGAGTGAGGCGCTCATACCAAGTCCTCGGTGCTTGTTTCAACCCATATAGGGCTTTCATGAGGCGATATACATGGTTGAGGTGGTAAGCATCCACAAACCCCTTGAGTTGCTTAACAAACACTTCCTCTGGCAAGAAGCCATTGAGGAAGGCACTCTTCATGTCCATTTGTGCAATTTGAACTTGTGCAAACAAGATATGGACAAGAGAAGCCTAATGGACTCTAGACGAGCAACGGGAGTAAATGTCTCCTCAAATTCAATACCCTCAATTTGAGAGTACCCTTGTGCAACAAGTCTAGCCTTGTTACGCACTATGCTGCCATCATCATCGGATTTGTTCCGATATATCCATTTGGTGCCTATGATATTAGTGTTCTTAGGCCTAGGAACTAGAGTCAAAACCTCATTCCTTTCGAATTGGTATGGCTCTTCTTGCATGGCAAGAACCCAGTATTCTTCTTTTAAGGCTTCATCAACCGTTTTGGGTTCAATTTGAGAGGTGTAGCATGTGTAGCTAATTAGATTAGCTATTTGATGCTTAGTCCTAACACCCTCATTCACATCTCCAATAACATCATCCTTGTTATGGAGTCTTCTAACCCATGGATCGAGTTCATTAGAGTCTGAGAGAGGAACTCTATTAAGAGGTTATGTGTCCTCTTCATCAAGGTTAGACATCCCAACAATAGGAGTCTCCACAATCACACTCCTAGCTAAGACTTCTTACTTAGTTATCCGGATCCCCTTGATCCTAACTAAGACTTCTGGCTTGGCTATCCTGAACACTTTCCTAGCCAAGTCTTCTTGCTCAAGCTCAAAGCTTCACTCACTTTGATAAGAGACTCCAACCTTTCACACTGCAATGATCTAAGTGATGCAAATGATGCAAACACAATCAAATAGAGAAAGTTGATCACACAAACTCTATGAACATGCAAGAGATAACTAGAATATGCTATCAACACTCAATCACAAAGTTATGTAGAAATCAAATCATGTGAATCAATAAGAACTAGATTAGGATATTCAAATTCACATACAAAAATCCTAGTTCTTAGATCATGAAATTAAACCTAGAAATCATCATGAAGCACATCATACAAGTCATTTCCAGAATCAATTTCAAGTTAATCAAGTTTAGCTAAAAGATGTTCAAATAAGATCACAAAGTTAAAACTCATAAATCAATCGATCAAAAAAACCTAGAACATGAATTAACATAATCCTTAACACTTTTCATCTAGCAAATAGGAAGATTAAAAGAGATGACAAAAAGAGAAAGTAAGAAGAAGATGATTCACCTACAAATGATGATCCACGAACTGAAATCGTTTCACTGCTGAAACTCACGACATAATTTGGTTCTAAAAATGCTTGGATTTTGTTCCTCTCTTCAAGACCAACATTTTTGGCTTTTGAATCACTTGATTCAGGGTTCAAATGAGAGAGTTATGATCAAAACAAGAAATCAAAAACTTGAAGAAATTTCTGCACTCTTTCTTTTTCAATTTTTTCTTCACACATTTGGAGGGAAGGGGGAAGATATTTAAAAGAGAGAAGGAGGGAGATTCAGTGGCCAATTGAAAGTATACAAATGGAGTTAAATAGCTTAAAGCATACCTAGAGGGGGGGGGGGGGGGGGGTGAATAGGTTTTTACGTCTTTTTCAATCCCTTGAACAAACTTTCGTTTGTCCCTCAAGGTAGCCTTACATACAACACATAAACTATAAATCCATACATAGACAAGATAAGCATATGATCATATAAGCATAGTCTATGAATATCAATTAGTTGTATGAGGTAAAAGAACTCATAAACTCAACATCAAAGAATACTTGTATTTCAATATTTGTTCAATGTATTACAAGTACAATCAAATAATGATATACACAAGAAATACAATATACAAAAGAATTATATTTACAAATAAGATCAAAAGACATAAGTTCACAAATCACACTTTACAAAATCTTGTTATAATATACATCACAAGTGAATATTATGCAACAAGATAACAACATACATATATACAAACATAAGAGATAGAGATAGGAATAATTAACACAAGAGATTTTTTAACGTGGTAAAACCTCCAAGGAAGAAACATCCACGGGTTGAACTACAACCATTGGGTACTTATATATATTGAAAGGTAAATTAGAAATTCCACAAAGTGACCTATATTTAGCTCGCCTACCTAGTGGAGTCTATGTCTACCCAACCCTATTGGAAAGTATGAAATCCCTTAATGATGCGGAGCCACCATATATTGGACAACATACAAAACCAACATCAATGGAAGATTATAAATTCCTCAAGAGTGCATACACATCCCATGTACCCCGCTCTTTTGGAGTCTATGTCTATCCATACACTTAGGCCTACCAACATACAAGCCAACTCCTTATCCAAGGCACTCATGCCTCTAGGGAGCCTCCCATGCATGACTGTCCGAGTCTTCCCGACTCTAGCCATGACTTCTTGCTCAGTTATCCGGACCTCATGTCCTAACCAAGACTTCTGTAAGGTTCCCATTTGTTGATTGGCTCATTTCGTGGACAAACCACTTGTTGGGGATTCTTTGTAAGGGTAGCTTAGATGTTGTTGTTATTGCTCAAACCCTTTGAAGACCTCATTCTTGAAAAGCACCGAAGGTAAAATTTTTTGTGCTTACTTGTCTTGAAGAGATACTTGCACACACTCACAACTCATGCATATGTTTAATCATTGTATGTTGTGTGTCTTATTTTGTGCATTAATGTTCATTAACATCTCTTCTTGCATGTTAGTTTGATTGCTTATTGCATTGTCCATTGCCTTGTCATGCATAGCCTTGGATTTCTTGCATTGCAAAGGGCGCTGTTCAAAGCGCTCTACAAAGCGCTGTTCTGAACAGCGCCCATAAGACCTTTTGCACCTGATGCAAAAATGGTTTTTTAAATGCATCAGGTCTGATGCATTTTGTACGAGCGCTGTACGAGCGCTGTTCGTACAGCGCTCCTCTGTTTTCCCGAGAGAACAGAGTTGGGGCGCTGTATAGGCGCTGTACAGAAGCGCTCTACGTACAGCGCCCAAGGCAAATTTCAGGCCAACTTATCAAAACGACCTCACTTTGATTTGGCCCCCTATATATATGCTACTTTGACTTTAGGTCAATTAAGAGAGTTCATATTCAGATTTCATACTTAGGATATTTTTCAAAGAGAAGAAAAATTCCAAGAACTCATTTTTTAATTACTCAAACACTTTTTTCATGATCATCAATCATTATCTAGCATCATCTTTGATCATCTAGATGTCATCTTGCATGGATTCTTCATCATACTTTGCTTGGTAAGCTTTTCACTAATATCTTACATATTTTGTGTTTTTCTTAACAAGCAATCTTAATTTATTACTTGTATGATTCTCATATATCTTTTGACACAAGATTGAGATTAGTATGTTGTATGTTTGAGAAGTTGTATTGTGATAGCTAATTAGGTTTTGTGCTTAATCTTGATTAGCTAACTATTTGACATGTCATTTAGTTTTTAATATCTAGGATTGCTTTCATTGCAAATTCATCATCTTAGATAAGCATATAGGGTTTCCATTGCTCTATGTTGCATTTGGATATTCATATATTTACTTAGGGTGTCATTCTCTTCATTGAGAAAGTAAGTCTTGTGTGTAGCTTTCGGGATTAGGCTGCTTAGATCGCAAGCAAATTGGACTAGGTTCACTTATACTGAGATTAGGTAGGTGTGTGATTACTTCCGGGATTAGGTTGTAATCGTTTTACACATTTAGTGGATTCGAGGTTCGAGTGTGGCTTACTTACTAGCCCGTGGTTTTTTCCCGTGAGGGTTTCCACGTAAAATCAAGTGTTATTTAATTTCCGCATTTTATACTTGATTTATTGCTTTATCTAGTTAGGGGTAATTTTGTAATTTTGACTTAACACGAAAAATTGGGTAATAAGTTTAAAATCTATTCACCCCCCTCTAGATAGTTTTATACACACCGTGCTATAATTTGTTTCAACTTCCTTGCTTGACTATCCGGACTCCTCATCCTAGTCAAGACTTCATGCCTTTTACAAAGGCTTCCTAGTGTGATCATGTGAATGCAAATGATGCAAACACTCAATTCAACATAGAACATGTGATCAATACATTCCATGGAACAACTAGACATAAACATGTGAAAACATAAGTAAAGTAATCTAGATGCTAAAAACATGAATTAAACCTAGAGCAAGTGAAAAGCATCTAACACAAAAGCTCATAGTTCTATTCATACAAATAGCACTTGAATAAAAACATATACATGAAGTACATATTCAAGATGTCATAAACATACACAAAAATGCTAGAATCACAAAATTTATTCAATGAATATTCTAGCCAAAGATTTAGAGCATGGATATATTGATAAATCAATTGAATCCTAGATGTCTCTAAAAACACATATAAGAGCCTTAATCTTAGATTACATCAATCAAAGATTAAAACACATTTCAAGGATTATTAATCATAAAATGATTCAATCAAATCACAAATAATCCTAGATATCAATCTAATCACAAAACAACTCTCAAGCATGTGAAAAACCTAGAATCTAAGAAACTAGTTCACATATGTCTATAATTAGACTTTTGATTAAGATTGATTATGAAGCTATCTTTCTCTATAGCATTCATAATATATACACATACATATAGAAGAAGAAACCCCAAGGTAATTGAAGGTTATAAAAGAAGAAATCTCAAAGATATGAACACTACCTTGGATTCTCGAGCTGGTTCGGTTTTCTATGTGCAACCACCAGAAAAGTCAATTAAACAGCTGCCAAACCACTTGGAAAGTGTATAGGACTCGATTACGAACAATCTCCAACTTGAATCACTCAATTTCAAGTTCGTATGAGAAAGTTATGGTATTTGGAAGATGAGAAAAATTGGAGAGAATTTTAGCGGGATTCAACTTTTTCTTCTTGAAAATGAATGGGAGGGAATTTGAAAATTTAAAAGGAAGAGAGAGAGAGGAGGATTTCGGCCAACTAGAAGCTGCCACATCAGCTCCTAGACATGTGGGGCACGTGTGCCACATGGGACCAGAGGGCTGGTCTGGCCGTGTGGTCCACGGCCTCCACACGTGGCCAAGTAAGCTTGGCCGTTGGCCTCGCTTGCTCCTCCCGCGCTCTGCTCGTGTTCTTCGACCGTATCCAGGCCTCCGAACTTTGATTTCGAATCCATCTTTGGATTACAAATCATGACTCCCTCATGCACAATGAAGACTATGAAACTTTGACAAAAGGTTGAGAAATCATCTCGGAATACGACGATGAAAACAACTCAATGAATGAGAACGAAAAGTAGCGTAGCTACATCGTTTGGACTCGAAACCTAATGAATGAGTAACCGAAATGAATGGAACTCAATAAGAAATCATAAGAGATCATGTTCAAGTCCAAAACAAAAAATACAGAAACATATACATACAAAATCACACACATATGCCTTTCCTAGACATAGTTCTAGAACATGCAAATTACAATGTTTATCAAATTAAAGCTAATACATGAGCATACATTACCAAGTGTGTGAAAGTGATATTTAAATGATGTTCAACCATGAAGGGGCAGATATGAATGCCATGTGTGTGTGTGCCTAGCCTTATAAGAGAAATGAGGTCTTATATACCTTTGTAGACCGATGAAGCACATTTCTCTTTGAAGCCGACATCTTACATGAGTTATGGCCAAGTCTTTCTTTGAGGACTTGAATCTTCAATTCTTAGACCACTAAACATTACAAGATAACATTATTTTGATATGGAATACATGCCAAGACAAACCAAAAACCTAACACCAATAAAAGGAGGACATATCACCCTCCCTGTGTGAGGCATGTGAGCCTCATAGGGCAGAGGGATGCCTGGACCGTGAGCCTCACACGCCCCTCACGGGCTCCCCCATAAAATGGCCTTTGGCCATTTCAAGATCCTCTCACGTTCTTAAGTCGTATTCGGCCATCCGAACTCTGAATTCAAAAAATATGTCTTCAGATTACAAACCGTGACTCCCTCACGCACAAGGAAGACTATGAAACTTTGATAAAAGGTTGAGAATTCGACTCGGTACACGACGACGAAGACAACACAACATATGATAACGTAAAGTAGCATAGCTTCCTAGTTTGGACTCGAAACCTAATGAGTGAGTAACCGAAATGATCGGAACTCAATAAAGAATCATATGAGATCATGTTCAAGTCCAAAACATAAGAAACACAAACAAATAAATACAAAGTCACACAAGTATGCCATTTCCTAGAGATAGTCATAGAACATGCAATTCTACAATGTTTGTCAATATGAGACTAATGCATGAGCATTACTACAACAAGTGTGTGAATGTGTTATACCAAATGTAGCACAACAATGTAGGGACACACGTGTATGAATTGTGTGTGTGTGTGCGCTTACGCCTTGCAAGAGGAAGAAGTATCTTGATACCTTAGCATCCAAGTAAGCGTTTTTCCTCTTAAAGACGATATTTGCATGAGAAGTTGCTTTTCTCCTTTAAAGCTTCTTTTCACAAAGAATCACCTAAGCAACTAACCATTACAAATAAAGAGAGTTTTGTAGTGGAATCAAGCCAACACAAATCTAGGATCTTACACTATGCATATGATCATGTGAAACACTCATTTTCACCCAAATCTTCTTGACAATATTCCTTACATGATTATCATTGTCACGCACAGAATTCAAAGGGTTATCATGCAAGAAACATTCATAAAAGATTTTCTCATCTCATTAACATGCATCTCATTCCCTAGTTTTTATTGTCTAATATACTCATGGCATCTAGATTTAGTATGCACTACAACATTTCAAAAATAGCAATCCGAAATACATATGGAGATGATATTATTTAGGTAAGAGTGTACCGATTGTGATGGCTCCTTACTCTTCTTGATTTTGCACTTGACCTCGGAAGATTGGCCTTTGAAATCCTTTTGTTCCTTAGTGACTTGCCTTTAGTTGTATGAGACTCAACTTGCTCATCTACAAAGCTTAAGTCACTTGAATCTTCATGAATATTACCAAGCTCTTTGGCCTTCATGATTGCCAACTCCTCTTCCTTGCCTTTGATAGTTTCCTTAAAAAAAAAACCAAATTATCTAAAACAAGAGCATCTTCAGCCGTCTTCTCTTCTAGACATTTGATCACTTCATTCTTCACTTCAACTTCCTTCAAAGCTTTATCTCTTTCCTTCTCAAGAGATTGAACTCTTGCCATCAAGTTGAAGTTGGTGGTCTTTGATTTGCAATCTTCTTTGTTGAGTTGCAAAGTCAAGTGATCATGTCTAGCTTGATTATCCTCCGGGAAAACTTCTTTTTCTTTGCTTTTGTCACTAACATTCTTGTCAAGTTTATCAACAAAATTGTTAGTAGACAAATGAAATGTAAAACAAGAAGAGCCTTTTTTCACAAATAGCTTGGAATCTATTCCATGCCTCTTTTGCCATATTTGAATCTTTATAAAGAGAAAGGTGTTTCAAAACTTACACCACTATAAATGGCAAGAAGATCTAAAAGTTTCAACTTCTCAAAAATAAGCCTCATTCATACTTCATGACCATATTGGTTTGGAGAAACTACACCATCAAATATAAAATTCAAAAAAGAGAAACCTTTCTTGACAATCCAACTAAGCTTGCTCATTACTAGACTTAGTGAAGTCTTTCATGAGCATTTTCAACAAAACAAACATTTTCCCAATCAACAATGGAGGACAACCATTACAAACAATTATAGACAAAAGGTTGTTATCCTAGTAAATGGCCTTGTAGATCCTGAATCACACTAATTGCTTTAAGTGACCCGCTTAGATACCAATTGAAAATACCTACAAGGTTATACTAAACAACCTAGAGGGGGGTGAATAGGTTGACACTCTAATTTCAAAACTCTTTTGAGACTTTTTTCAAAACCTTGGTGAGCATACAAATTAATCTTTAACATGATTGTTATGAGAAAACAATTAACACATGTATGCTCAATTCACCACCCTTAATCTACAAAACATATACCAAGAAACAATGTATCTCATATACAAGTATATTCAATGAAGAGTAAATTCCACAAGTTATACTTTGAATATTACAATGTAAGTACACTAAATAGAACTATACAACTTGCTAGAGAAGGAATTATATTAAAACTAAAACAAAGAATACTTGTATTTACAATTATGTCCAATATGTACAAGTACTAATCAATATATGACTATACACAAATAAGTCAATATGCAAAAGAATTATATTTACAACTTTGATCAAAATGATGTGCTTACATCTCACACTTAACAAAATCTTGTTTCCAAATACATCATGAGTGAAGATTATGAAACAATGATTAAAACATACACAAATGCAAATATGAAAGATAGAGATAGGAAGAATTGACACAAGAGTTTTTTTTAACGTGGTAAAACCTCTAAGGAGGAAACATCCACGGATTGAATTACAACCATAGGGTACAATATATATTGGATGATAGATTAGAAATTCCTCAAAAGTGACCAACCCATGATCTACTTCCTATTGGAGTCTATGTTTACCCAATCCCTATTGGTAGATTAGAAATTCCTCAAAAGTGCAGAACCACTTTATATTGGAGTCTATGTCTACACAACATCGTTGGAAGATTAGAAATTTCTTAAGAGTGAATACACATCCCATGCAACACTCTTTATTGGAGTATATATCTATCCAATCGCCTAGGCCTACCAATATCATAGCCAACTCCCTATCCAATACAATCATGCCTCTAGAGAGCCTCCTATGCATAGCTATCCGGACCTTCCTGATCCTAGCCATGACTTCTTGCTTGGTTATCCGGACCTCTTGTCCTAACCAAGACTTCCTTGCTGGACTATCCGGACCTCTTGTCCTAGTCAAGACTTCTTCCTTGGTTATCCAGACCTCTTATCCTAACCAAGACTTCATGCCTTTTACAAGGACTTCCTAAGTGTGATCAATGAATGCAAATGATGCAAACAATCACTTCAACATAGAACATGTGATCAATACATTCTATGGAAACTAGACTTAGTCATGTGAGCACACAAGTCAAAGATAGTCTAGATACAAAACATGAATCAAAACCTAGAGCATGTGAAACACCTAACACATGTGATTCATAGTTTTATTCACAAAGCTAACACTTGAATAAATCGTATACATGAATCACATATTCAAGATATTAGAAACATACACCAAAAATGCTAGAATCACAAAATATAATCAATGAATATTCTAGTAAGTATTTAGAGCAAGGATATAATGAATAATAAATTAATTCCTAGTTAGCTCTTAAACACAAAATCAAATGTGCTAATCCTAGATTTGTTCAAATAAAGGATCCAAGCACATGTTAAGGTTATTAATCATAAAATGAGTCAATTAAATCATAAATAACCCCAGATATCAAACTAATCACAATACAACACTCAAACATGTGAAAAACTAGAATCATAGAAAACTAGTTCACATTTGTCTCTAAATAGAATTTATTAGATTTGATTTGAAGCTATCCTTCTCAATAGCATTCACCATACATACACATATATATAGAAGAAGAAACCCCTAAGGTAATTGAAGGTTTAAAAAGATGAAAACACAAAGTTTAGTCAAGTACCTAGGAATCACGAGCTGGTTCAATTTTGAGTGAAGAGCCATGAAAGTATACAAACGTAGTTAAATTGCTTAAGGCATACCTAGAGGGGGGGGGGGGGGGGGTGAATAGGTTTTTACGCCTTTTTCAATCCCTTTTTACAAACTTTCGTTTGTCCCTCAAGGTTGCCTTACATACAACAAATACACTAAGAAAAGACAACATACATAGACAATATGAATAGGTAATCATATAAGCATGGTCTACATACATCACCAAGTTGTATGAGGTAAACAAACAAATAAGTATAACAACAAAGAATACTTGTATATCACTATATGTTCAATGACTTACAAGAGTGATCAAATATCACTGTACAAAAGAATCATAGAAATAAAATTGATCAATAAAATGAGTTCACTAATCACACTATACAAAGTCTTGCTTCACAATACATCATAAGTGAATACTATGAAACAAGATAATAAAAATATACAAATAAAATATAAGAGATAAGATAGGAAGAATTAACACAAGAGATTTTTTAACGTGGTAAAACCTCCAAAGAGGAAACATCCACGGGTTGAACTACAACCATTGGGTACTATATTATTGGAAAGTAAACATAGAACATTCACAAAGTGACCAATCTTTAGCTCACTCAACCTAGTGAAGTCTAAGCCTACCCAACCCTATTGGAAAGTGTGAAATCCCTCAATGATGCGAAACCACCATATATTGGACACCACACAAAACCAACATCGATGGTAGATTATAAATTCCTCAAGAGTGCATACACCTCCTGTGTACCCTGCTCTATCGAAGTCTATGTCTAACCATACGCTTAGGCCTACCAATACAATAGCCAACTCCCTATCCGAGACACTCATGCCTCTAGGGAGCCTCCCATGCATGACTATCCGAGTCCTCCCGACTCTAGCCATGACTCCTTGCTTACCTATCCGAGTCATCCCGACTTTAGGCAAGTCTTCTTGCTTGGCTATCCGAGTCACCCCGACTTTAACCAAGACTTCATGCCTTTTACAAGGACTTCCTAGTGTGATCATGTGAATGCAAATGATGCAAACAATCAAATCAACATAGAACATGTGATCAATACATTCTATGGTACAAATAGACCTAAACATATGATATCACAAGTAATAAAGTCTAGATGCAAAATACAAGAATAAAACCTAAAGCATGTGAAACATCAAACACATAAGCTCAAAGTCTCATTCACACATACAACACTTGAATCAAAATATATTCATGAAGGACAAGTTCAAGATGCTATCAATATACAATAAAATGCTAGATATATGAGATTTAAATCAATCAATATTCTAGCCAAAAATATAGAGCAAAGATTCAAGATATAAATCAATCAAATCCTAGATTGCTCTAAACACAAACAAAATTCAATAATCCTAGATTTCATTAATCAAAGGATCAAATCAAATCTCAAGGTCATTTATCACAAAATTGATTCAATCAAGTTCCAAACAACCTAAGATGCCATTCTAATCACAATACAGCTCACAAACATATGTAAAACCTAGAATCATAGAAACTAGTCAAGATTAGTCTATAAATTGACTTTCAATTAGAATGATAATCAAGCTATCTTTCTCAATAGCTTTACCAAACATAAACATACATAGAAGAAGAAACACTAAGCAAATTGAAGGTTAAAAAGAAAGAAATCCCAAAGATTAGTCCAATACCTTTGACTTAACAGCTGGTTCGGATTTCAGTGTTCAACCACCAGAAAACTCGATCAATCAGCTACCAAACCACTTAGAAATGATAGAGGACTCAATTACGAACGTTCTCCAATTCGAATCACTCAAATCCGACTCCGGATGAGGGAGATATGATGTTTGGAAGATGAGAAAATGTAGAGGAGAAGACTGACGGGATTTTGCAACTTTTTCTTCTTGAAAATCAAATGGAGAGAGATGGAGGGAAGATAAAGGAGGAGAGAGAAGAGGATTACGGACCAATCACATGAGGCCACGTCACCCCTGGCCGTGGGGGCGCGTGGGCCTCACGGGGGCAGAGAGCCCCCTTGGCCGTGGGGCCCACGGCCTGCACCATTTTCTCGCGCGCTCCCTCAGTTCTTCAGCCCGTATCTTGGGCATCTGAACTCCGATTTTGAATCCGTTTTCTGATTACGAACCGTGACTCTCACGCATGACGAAGACTACACAACTTTGAAAAATGGTTGAGAAATAATCTCAGAAAATGACGATGAAGTCAACTCAACGAATGAGAACGAAAAGAGCGTAGCTACATCGTTTGGACTCGAAATTAAATGAATGAGTAACCGAAATGACTGGAACTCAATAAGGAATCATAATAGATCATATTCAAGTCCAAATACAAAATATGAAAACACATACAATCACAAAGACACACACATATGCTAGTTTCCGGACATAGTCCTAGAAAATGCAATAAACAAAGTTTTACCAATATAGTAGAATGCATGAGCATATTTTGTCATGTGTGTGAAAGTGATAATAAGTGATGTTTAATCATGAAGGTGTAGGGAAAAATAGAGTGCACGCAGCGGAAGCGAGACTAAAAAAGAGTTTGTATAGTTTAAAATTTTTCCATAATTGAACCTTAACCCTCTAATTAATTAACATATAATACTAAAGATATCATACCTTTGTCGCGTAATCCGATTGACATTGCGTCGATGGTAATCCGCAAGATCTTCCAATCCAATCACGAACGTGAATCACCTAGGAGCATGGTCTCCCTTCTCTTTGAATTGTGACCTGAGGATGGATTAACAAAACTTTTTCTTTTTCGTTAGTCACAACAAATTCCAAGAGGCTACAAGAATGTTCCGGTCACTTTTGAATTCACAATCGTTAGATCGAAACTCGCGTGAACCTTATTCGAAATTGTGCACAAAACCTTTTGATATAAAAGTTACTAGTGCACTATCGAAATAAGAACAAACTTTTCTCTCTTTTCCTCTTGGCCGAATTCTCACACTAGTCTAAGAGTTGGATTCTATTTTTCTCAAGCAAAAGAAAAAACTCTCAAGCTAAAGACCTAGGGTTCTTGAAAATACAAAGAATATATATCTATGTTTAGTGGCCGCTACTATATCATATTGCTTGAAATAATATATGTATATTTATATGCAAATACGAAATAATATATATTATGCGGCACACAAATTCAACCTTTAATAATCTATTTATATCATAAGTATTGCACGCCTAAATAAGTGCATCCTCATACTGCACGCCTAAATATATATATATATATTATTAAATTAATTCTACATGCCTTGTAATCCATAATATTTTCGGCCTTATGCACATATATTTAATATATATTTATATATTGTGGCAAAAAACCTCTACCATGTAGGATTTGTCTTTTGACTTAAATCCTAACCCTAGGTAGATTTCCTTAGAATTCCAAACCCTAATCCAACTCTTTAGTATTTATGACCATATCAAAGACTTCCTAATTTGACTAGATAAATAAATTTTCTTTATTTATCTACTTACCAAATAAAGTCTTTAATATTTATTATACTACCACAATAGTATACTACTAAGAAACATATTTCCTAGTCAGAAAAAGATTTTGATTTTTAATTAAATAATTAATTAATCAATTAATTAATTTCCATTTAATCAAATAATAAAAATAAAACAATATAATATCATATATATATCTCGGCCATGTGCCATATATATATTAATATATCTATATATTGTTTTTCTATCTTATTAAATCCATTGGACCTTAATAAAAGACCCACATGTGAACTAGACCCATTCTCACTAAAAAAACAAGCCCACATGCCTTTCATTAATATATTAATATAATTGATCAGCCCATTAAATAAATAACGTGCAAATTATATTCTTAATATATTAAATACAATTCTAGATGGACCCATAAATTGGTCCGGTAGAATATATCAAGTGATCCATGCAAGTCCGTGTGGATTGGGGATCTTGGCGGGCCTATCTAAATTTAAGCTCCAATAGACATAACCCAATCACAATCAACAAATGATTCACTTAGGTTCAATCTATTAATTTTAGTTCATTCCACTAAAGAACTAAAATTGCACTCTTAAATAAAGATGGAATAAGTAAATGATTCTCATTCATACCCTAGACAATCTTATAGGAGATGGTGTATCCTCGTAAAGAATATCAGTAATCGCCAAGAGCTCATAGACCGCCTATAGCTCTTCAAGTTACCATATTTCCTCATATGACCACATTTTGAACTTGGATATTTTGACTTGTCCAGAAGCCATGTTTCAATAGACACTATTGAAAACTTAACGTTAAGATTTAATATCCAATACCTCAAAACATCCATATGATGATATTCTACTCTCATTTAATAAATGGAGCCACGATGTCCATATCTATAAATGAAGTCCTCTATCGATTAACAAATGAATACCACCAAACTATCGAGGATAGACTATGCTATATAATCGTACTCATTGATAACTCAAATGATAACACTTGCAACCATAAGTCCATCATTTATCTTAGGATTAAGATAGACTCTCCGATTGTCCTGATAATGAAAAGACTTTTTATCTACTGACGTTCTAGATAAAGTATTTCATTGTGATCCAATTCAATGCACCTAGTGCACTAGATCTTTTACTCAAAGCCACTTTGATGATTTTAGACTCATCATAACACATTTGATCCCACTCAAATGCCGTAAAAGAATCTACAACTTTAACAAGATAAAGGTGCCCAACCTTTAACTTAAGTTGTGAACATTATTCAAGACTAACTAAAGAATTGTGTCTACCTCATACATATCCAGATGTACGAACAATTCTTCTTTCTCATAGTCTTTTGACCTTATGATTATTTACTTTTGACAATTATAATAATTAAACTATAAATGCTATAAGATTTGTTAAACCAGAAATCACATTATTAATATGAATAGATTGTCAAAAACACTATTACACTCTTGCTATTGAGCATAATCCTAACAATCCCACTTGCGCTATAGCAAATGTGTCATATCTCTCATGCCCATGTTCTCTAGATGCCCATCAAAACTCTTCTGAGGTAGAGCCTTTGTGAAGGGATCCGCTAGATTTTCTGCTGACACGATTTTGGTAATCGTCACGTCACCTCTTTGAACAATCTCTCTTAAAAGATGATACTTTCTTTCAATGTGTTTTCCTCTCTTGTGACTTCTTGGTTCTTTCGAATTAGCCACTGCTCCACTGTTGTCACAGTAGATAGTGATCTGCTTATTCGCACTAGGAACCACTTCCAAGTCAATCAAGAATTGGCGGAGCCAAACAGCCTCTTTGGCAGCCTCGCATGCAGCAACATACTCAGCTTCCATGGTGGAATCAGCAATACAAGATTGCTTGATACTCCTCCATATGAACTGCTCCTCCTCCAATAGTAAACACAGCCCCTGATGTGGATTTTCTGGAGTCAGAATCTGATTGGAAATCAGAATCTGTATACCCAACGGGAATCAAATCCCCTCCAGAGTATACAAGCATATTATCTCTCGTTCTCTTGAGATACTTGAAAATATGCTTGACTGCCGTCCAGTGATCAGGACCAGGTTTCGATTGAAACCTGCTAACTATGATAGCAAAAACAAATATCTGGTCTAGTACAGAGCATTGCATACATGAGACTTCCAACTGCCGAGGCATATGGAACTCTACTCATGAATTGCTCTTCATGCTCATTCTTAGGAACTTGTTCCTTAGAAAGCTTGATTCCATGTCTGAAAGGTAACATACCTTTCTTGGAATCCTGCATGGAAAACCTAGACAAGATCTTGTCTATGTATGAAGCTTGGGATAATGCAATCGTTCTATTCTTTCTATCCCTTATTACTTGGATACCTAGAATAAAACTTGCTTCTCCTAAGTCCTTCATATCAAATTGTTTTGCTAACCATTCTTTTACTGATGTCAATACACCTACATCGTTTCCAATGAGTAGTATATCATCAACATAAAGAATCAGGAAAACCAACTTGTCGCCCTTAATCCTTTTGTATACACAAGGTTCGTCAGGATTCTGAATAAATCCAAAACCTTTGACAGCTTGATCGAACCTTATGTTCCAGGATCTGGATGCTTGCTTTAATCCATATATGGATTTCTGCAACTTGCATACCTTTTCCATTTGGCCCTTTTCAATGAATCCCTCTGGTTGCATCATGTAGATGCTTTCGTCAAGACTTCCATTAAGGAAAGCTGTCTTGACGTCCATTTGCCAAATCTCTAGATCTAAAGATGCTGCAATGGATAAGAGTATCCTAATGGATTTAAGCATGGCCACAGGAGAGAAGGTTTCCTCGTAATCGATACTTCTTTCTGTGTATACCCTTTAGCTACCAATCTAGCTTTAAAGGTTTCCACCTTTCCATCCATACCTCTTTTCCTCTTGTATACCCACTTGCACCCAATGGGTTTTATCCCTTTAGGCAAGTCTACAAGGGACCAGACTTTGTTATCGAACATAGATTCAATCTCAGATTGCATTGCCTTTTGCCAATGGCGACTATCAACATCCTCCATAGCTTCCTTGTACGTGTAGGGATCATCGTCGTCCGGGAGATTCTCCACTGATTCTCCCAGACCGATGTATCTTTCGGGTTGTGTTCTAACCCTCCCACTACGACGAGGAATGGTAGGTTGTTGATCTTGTGTTGGATCGGAACTTACAATTGGGTTAGGTTGTGTAACCTCTCGTGGAATTGTATCTCCTGACATCTCATTCAGGACAATTCTACTTCTAGGCACAAAATCATTCATATAGTCCTTTTCCAGAAATTTAGCATTTGTCGAAACAAATACTTTAAGATCTGAAGGACTATAGAAATAATATCCTTTAGTTTCTTTTGGATACCCTACAAATATACATGTTTCCGAACGGGACTCCATCTTTTCTGTCTTTCCTTTTAACACATGCGCAGGACAACCAAATATCCTTAAGTGTTGTAAACTAGGCTTGCGCCCAGTCCACAACTCATGCGGTGTTTTAGGAACAGACTTAGATGGTACATCGTTTAGAATGTATATAGCAGTTTGTAAAGCATATCCCCAAAAAGAAATAGGAAGTGTTGAATAACTCAACATAGACCTAACCATATCCAAAAGAGTTCTATTTCTCCTTTCTGCTACCCCATTCTGTTGAGGTGTACCTGGTGCAGAAAACTGAGAAACTATCCCATTATCAATAAGATATTGCTGAAACTCACCAGATAGATATTCTCCACCACGATCAGATCTCAAGATTTTTATGTGTTTCTCAAGCTGATTTTCCACTTCAGCTTTGAATGTTTTGAACATGTCAAAAGCATCCGACTTATGTCGCATGAGATACACATAACCAAATCTCGAGTAATCATCTGTGAAGGTGATGAAGTACTCATATCCACCTCTAGCTTGAATGCTCATAGGTCCACATACATCAGTGTGTATCAATCCTAAACATTCAGTGGCTCTTGCACCTTTGGCAGAGAACGACCTTTTGGTCATTTTACCTTCCAAACAAGATTCACAAGTTGGTAGATCATCAACCTTTAAGTCACTTAAAGGTCCGTCACTTACCAATCTTTTAATCCTATTAAGGTTAATATGACCTAGGCGTAAATGCCAAAGGTAGGTTTCATCTATTGATAATTTTACTCTTTTATGATTAGGTTCCGTTAATTCTGTGTCTAACGAGTGAGAGATATTTCTATGCAAAAAGTATAGACCGTTTTCCAATGTACCTTGGCAAATAATTTTGTCATTCTTACTAATAATAAAACTTTATTAAAAGTAACCGAATATCCAAATTTATTCAAACAAGAAACTGAAATTAAATTCCTCTTGAATTGAGGTACATAATAAACGTCTATTAAATCTAAATGCCTTCTAGAATCCAAATAAACTCTAATATCTCCCACTGCACTTGCAGACACTAACGTTCCGTTGCCCAAGCGCAAATTGATTTCATTCTTATTCAACTTTCTCCTTTCTTGGAACCCTGTAAGGAATAGCAAACATGATTTGTGGTTCCAGAGTCTATGATCCAAGAATCTGTAGAATCTGCCAGAAAACATGTTTCAAGATAATTAATATTACCTTGTTCCTTCTTGTTCGGGACTTTGGGCAATTTCTTTTCCAATGTCCCTTTTCACCACAAAGGAGCACTTCCCTTTGATCTTGGTTACTTTCTTGGTCTCCTTCTTGGTAGGCCCAAGTTGCTTTTTCTTCTGTTGTTCCTTGACCTTTTGACGGGCCTTAACAGTAGCAACTTTACCAACCATATGAATCTGAGATTCATAAGTAGGAGCAGGTGGTTTAGGAGCAGACAGAATAAACTTATGTTTTTCAGCTTGCAGCAACAACCCAATTTTCCTTTTCCATGTGACATAATTATCTCCGGTTAAATTATCTTTTAAGATGTTCATTAGGGATGGGGTCATGATTTCTGAATATAACAAAATTATATGAGTAAATAATCATGATAAAGCACTTTCGAATATTTATCTTGATTTAA
Organism: Acer saccharum; assembly: GCA_030490815.1. Lineage (NCBI taxonomy): Eukaryota > Viridiplantae > Streptophyta > Magnoliopsida > Sapindales > Sapindaceae > Acer > Acer saccharum. Next base: position 26,845,979 of record CM059869.1, on the reverse strand, counting down.
ATAAATAACTCAATCATAAAAATTCAACGGTGATCCAACACCCATAAATGTTACGCCTCCTTTGGGAGTTCGCACCATTTACTAGTTAGACTAGGTCCCACCTAATTGTTAACATAACAACCAGCGTTTTCAATTTTAGCCTTGCAATTTTATTGACAAGAACTCTTGGGAGGATATCAATAAAATTACATTGAGTGTGTTACCAAGATATCGACCCTCAATTTTCTCTCACGAAAATCCCTCCTTGGGGAGTAGATCTCGTTTGAGTCCATTGTCTAGTCTATCCTTGTAAGGAAGTATATTGCTAAATTCCATTCATGGACGCCCCTTGGGGGGATTACCAATAAATAATAAAGCTCAACTAACCTTGGAGGCCATAGGTGTTACAAAAACACCTTCTCCCACTCAATTATTTAAGGCGTGTGATTAAATCCCAAGAATGATTTACCAAGTTATCTAGATGCCAATTTAGATACCTAAATCATTCAATGCATGTTCATACCAAAAGAGATATATGAGTGGCACTCCTATTCTATATGTCATGTTATCATACAATAACAAATATTGTAATATTTATGCAAAAATAAATAGCAACAATTTTGGTCCATCCTAGAAAAGCAAGTAAATTACAATTGTTTAGGAATACAAGATCTTCAAGTGGCCCATCAACCATACGCTCATCCTTCGGTCTTCTCCCATGGGCGTGCACAGCCCACAACCCCACAAAGGGGCTGCCATGCGTAGCCCATAAGGCCACACAAGGCTGCCGTGCGCAGCCCACCATGTAATGGGCTTGCCATGCGCAGCCCAATCACTCCTAGGGTGCGCACGGTGCTCGTTCTCGGTTCCGGTTGCTTCGTTTTTCTTCGTGTCTTCGAATCTTCAATACCCGAATACATTACAGCAGTATTTAAACAAATTAAAATGCTGCAGTTTTTTTTTTTTTTTTAATCACTGCAGTATATTACAAAAAAAAAACTGCACTAGAATAAATAAAAAAAACTGCAGTAAAAACTGCACTTAAAATAAAATAAAAATAAAAAACTTAGCAACTACCAAGAAGGAATTATGGCGATAATAGACCACCCTTCTTGTTACAATTCCGAAACAAAAATTACATTGAAAATCTAGGACCAAAATCGAGCAACAACAATCCACATAAAACATATAAATCCATACATCCACATGTAATTATATATGCGAATACCTAGAGTGCCATCTCTTTCTAAACATGCATAATCACAATAAAAAGAAATAGATCCACGTATTTATACGTTAATTAATTAAAAGGGTTCAACCAAGGCTCTGATACCAATTGTAGGGAAAAATAGAGTGCACGCAGCGGAAGCGAGACTAAAAAGAGTTTAGTATAGTTTAAAATTTTTCCATAATTTGAACCTTAACCCTCTAATTAATTAACATATAATACTAAAGATATCATACCTTTGTCGCGTGATCCGATTGACATTGCGTCGATGGTAATCCGCAAGATCTTCCAATCCAATCACGAACGTGAATCACCTAGGAGTGGTCTCCCTTCTCTTTGAATTGTGTACCTGAGGATGGATTAACAAAACTTTTTCTTTTTCGTTAGTCACAACAAATTCCAAGAGGCTACAAAGAATGTTCCGGTCACTTTTGAATTCACAATCGTTAGATCGAAACTCGCGTGAACCTTATTCGAAATTGTGTACAAAACCTTTTGATATAAAAGTTACTAGTGCACTATCGAAATAAGAACAAACTTTTCTCTCTTTTCCTCTTGGCCGAATTCTCACACTAGTCTAAGAGTTGGATTCTATTTTCTCAAGCAAAAGAAAAAACTCTCAAGCTAAAGACCTAGGGTTCTTGAAAATATACAAAGAATATATATCTATGTTTAGTGGCCGCTTACTATATCATATTGCTTGAAATAATATATGTATATTTATATGCAAATACGAAATAATATATATATTATGCGGCACACAAATTCAACCTTTAATAATCTATATATATCATAAGTATTGCACGCCTAAATAACTGCATCCTCATACTGCACGCCTATATATATATATATATATGAGGAAATTGCAAGAAACAATCAAAAAATTTATGGAGTGATTGTTTTCAGCCAAAAATTTATCTTTTATTGTTTTCATCATCTTTAGCCTTGAATTGCCAAAATTGCCCACACTTTTGTTTTACTTGGTAAACATTTTCCCTCCCAAAAATTTCCCCCCTCTGATCTCAAAATCAGAATCACTCCTCTATCTCTCACCCTCTCTCTCTCTCTCTCTCTCTCTCTCTCACTCCTCTCTCTCTCTCTCTCTTCTCTTTATCTCTCACTCTTCTCTTTCCGGCGAACCTCTCTATTTTCCGGCGAACTCCTCTTCTTTTCCGGCGAACTCCTCTCTTCCACGCCATTCTCTTCATTTCCTCGAGCTCGAACTTGTCTCTTCCACCCCATTCCGTTTCTTCCATCGAAACCGAGATAGATCCGGAGCCGAACGACCTTCGAAAAGGTTTGTATCCCTTTCCCAGTTGTTTTTTACAAATATCATAATGTTTGATATGAAAAAAAAGAGAGTATTTTCCAGATTTAGTGAAACCCAGATTTTGTAATTTTCTGGACCGAAGTTACATGCCCGTATGTGTTTTAAATTTACATGCCCGTTTGTTTTAAATTTACATGCCCGTTTGTTTTAAAGTTACATGCCAGTTGTTGTAGACTTTAGATGTAGACTTTACATGCAAGTTTATTTTATAAGTTACATTACATGTCATCAGTTATTCTTTTATTACATGTCAGTTCATTTTAAAGTTACATGCTGGTTAGTTATAACTTTACATGCTGGTTAGTTATAACTTTACATGCTAGTTATTTAAAACTTTACATGTCAGTTTATTTTAAAGTTACATGCTGGTTATTTAAAACTTTACATGTCAGTTTATTTTAAAGTTACATGCTGGTTACTTTACATGTCAGTTTATTTTAAAGTTACATGCTGGTTATTTAAAACTTCACATGTCAGTTTATTTTAAAGTTACATGCTGGTTATTTAAAACTTCACATGTCAGTTTATTTTAAAGTTACATGCTGGTTAGTTAAAATTTTACATGTCAGTTCGTAGTCATTTTAAATTTTCATGTCAAATACTTGACATGCAGGAATATGGATACAAAGAGATTGGTCATCTATCACGGTGGAAGTTGGGTGGGCAATTGTTACGAGGGTGGTTTGACAAAGTTGGTCCATGTTCCTAGAGGTTTGACTTATGATGCCTTGGTGAAGTTGATACAAGATGTTGCCAAAGTTGATGTTGCTAGGTACACCATACAATTATGCACATTGGTCTCTACGATTAGTGGTGTTGCTCGACCGATACTTGAGAATGACAATGATGTGTCATGTATGATGGTTGAAGATAGGTTGATACCGGAGGTTTATGTCACTATTTATCATAAGAGACCAACAGATTGTGTGCAGAATGGTACTACAGTGGATGAACATGACAACCTACTACAGTCGAATTTTGTTCAAGAATGTAACCAATCTACTCCACAACCTGGGTATAGCGGGTTTGTCCAGCAACTGGCAGCATGTGGGTCCATTCCAATATCAGACCCAATTGTATGTACTGATGAAACCGTTCATGATGAAGAGAATAGTCAGGCGTCGGACACCGATAACTCGGATGATGTGTTGATACCCAACGTTGACACCGAAAACTCGGATGATGGTATGCATGCTGGTTCCCTAGTGCTAGTCCATCGGGTTTTGCTACCTTAGGTGAAGGTTCCTTTGGAGAGGATGGATTGGGTGAGGATGGATCGGGTGAACATCCAACCCCACGAGCTTGGAGTATTCCTGGATCCGAAAGGTATTCCTTACAACCCAATCTTATGGACGAAGAAATTTCAAATGATGACTGCTTATACAAGGGTAACTCTTTAGATGCAAGAAAGATCTTAAGCGAACGGTGCAGAAGTATGCTTTGAAACAGAATTTTGAACTCCGCAATAGAAGGTCTAGCAACACACGTTATGAGGCCGGATGTAAGGATGGCGAATGTGAATTCCAATTACGTGCATATAAGATGCAAAAAGGAGAGTATTGGGTGGTTCGAATGTTCGTGAAGGATCATACTTGCAATATCGATGGTTTCCACGCACGTTTTCGACAAGCAAGTTCTTGGACTGTCGGTGAACTATTAGCGCCAAAGTTGCGAGTGAACGGCCACTCTCTAAAACCCAAAGACATCATGGTTGAAATGCAAGTGGAACATGGACTACATTTGTTGTATACCAAGGCTTGGAGGGCAAAGGATCATGCAGAGGCATCTGTTTTCGGTGCCCGAAGAATCATTCAAACTATTGCCTGCTTACTGTCACCGATTGAAGGAAGTAAATCCAGGGACTGTTACTGCAATGAAGACAAATGATGCAAATCAATTTGAATATATGTTCATTGCTCATGCCGCTTCACTTCATGGATTTCGTACTGTGATTCGGCCAGTTATTGCCATTGATGGTACTCATTTGAAGGGTAAATTTTCTGGTATTTTGTTTGTAGCTATATGTCTAGATGCAAACAACCAGGTTTTTCCTTTGGCATATGGCTTTGGGGACGTTGAAGATGAACTCTCATGGACTTGGTTTTTAAATGAGCTTCAAAAAGCTATTGGTAGTCCTGAGGATTGCATGATCATATCCGACCGCCACCTTGGGATCAAGGCTGCAATGGAGAAAGTGTACCCTGATGTACCGCATGGATATTGTGTGTTTCACATGGCTCAAAACATCAAAAACGATTACAAAAGAAAAGATGTGAGTCTTCTTTTCAAACAAGCATGGAAGGCATACCAGAAATCTGAATTCAAGGAAGTGATGTTGGAGATGATGAAGGTTAATAGTGTAGCCTACGAAGAGTTAATGAATGTTGGGCCCGAAAGGTGGTCTCGTGCTTACTCTCCCGTGCCGCGTTATCGTTTGATGACCTCTAGCATTGCTGAGTCGATGAACTCATGTTTGGTACATGCTCGCCAAATGCCAATAACAACCATGGTTGAGTATATTAGAGAGATGATCCAAAAATGGTTTTATAAGCGCCGTACCAAGGCTGAAAAAACTCGGACACAATTGACTCCACAGGCCACCGCATTAATAAAAGCAAGGAATTATGATTCAGAAAAGTACACGGTTTGTCCAATTGATTTGGTTAACTTCAATGTGAAGGATGGAAATAAAGATGGTTTGGTGAACCTTTCAGAAAAGACTTGTAGTTGTATGAAATTTCAAGTTGATAAACTGCCATGTCGCCACGCATTAGCCGCAATAAGGTTATTATCCTCTTGTTCCATTGTATCTTACCTTCTTACCAATTGTGATTCATTTAATTACTCATACACTTTAATTTCGTAGGTTCGCGAAGAAGCCTTTTGGAGACTTTTGTGGGGATTGCTACAAAACTACTAGTTGGTTGAAGCATATTCCGGGAACATCTTCCCTGTCGGTCATCCTAGTGAATGGACTATTCCTGAAGGTGTGAGATCAATGGTTGTTTATCCGCCTCCTTTTCGTGCGCAAGCTGGAAGGCCAAAAAAGAAGAGATACAAATCTGCCGGGGAACATAGAAATGGTAACACAAGACATTGCACGATTTGTGGTAAATCCGGTCACAACCGACAAAATTGTCGGAATGCACAGCCATGTCAGATTCCTGTACCATCAGCAACATCAGCAACATCTGCAACAACTGCAACATCGAAGCGACCACGTAGACCATACAGGTGCAGGAAATGTGGAGAAGAAGGCCACAATTCACAAAAATGTCCATTGACACCGGAAGTTGGTGGTACAACTTAGTTATTAGCAATGATGTTTTAATTCTTAAATGTATTGGTGAAATACTATATTTGATACTGCAGACATTTTGAAGTTACATAACAGTAATGAATTCATGTATTTTTCAGATCAAATTCCAGTATTTTTACATGCCAAGACCTTAAAATTTACATGCCCGTGTATTTTGATTTTACATGCCAGTGTGTTTTGAAGTTACATGCCAGGATATTCTTGTTTCCGTAGTTGAAAGACACTCACTTAAATGATCAAATTTTAGTATTGTTACATGGCAGGTCTGCTAACAAGTTAGGAATGATTTATCTATTTGAAAGACTCCAATGAAAAAAAAAACATTCCAGTATTGTTACATGCCAAGACCTGAATAAGTTACATGCCCGTGTATTTTTAAGTTACATGCCCGTGTATTCTGAAGTTACATGCCCGTGTATTTGAAAATATTCCAAGACAGAACGGCAACCATCTACTAGCATTCTGAAAAAAAATTATCCAAAACCTCACAAAAGGAGGCAATGATAAAAGAAAAATATAAAAACCACTAAGTTTAAAAAAAAAAAAAAAAACATGACAGTATTGTTACATGCCAAGACCTGAATAAGTTACATGCCCGTGTATTTTTAAGTTACATGCCCGTGTATTTGAAGTTACATGCCCGTGTATTTGAAAATATTCCAAGACAGAACGGCAACCATACTAGCATTCTAAAAAAAAATTATCCAAAACCTCACAAAAGGAGGCAATGATAAAAGAAAAATATAAAAACCACTAAGTTTAAAAAAAAAAAAAAAAAAACATGACAGTATTGTTACATGCCAAGACCTGAATAAGTTACATGCCCGTGTATTTTTAAGTTACATGCCCGTATATTCTGAAGTTACATGCCATGATATTTGAAAATATTCCAAGACAGAACAGCAACTTAGTTATTAGCATTCTGAAACCAAAATTATCCGAAACCTCACAAAAGGAGGCAATAATAAAAGAAAAATAAAAAACCACTAAGTTTTTTAAAAAAAAAAAACCATTCCAGTATTTTTACATGCCAAGATCTGAAGAAGTACATGCCCATGTATTTTTAAGTTACATGCCAGGCTATTCTGAAGTTACATGCCGGTTGACCAAGTTCAAAAATAAGAGAATATCATAATTTCCAGTTGTTTGTTATAATCATTCCATGTACACGACGGTTTATAAACTTCAAAAACAAAGATTCACCAAAAAGGTTATCATTCTACCGGTACACTATTTGCAAAAATACCTAATGCCATCTCCTTCCTAAGCTGGGGGACGTTTTTGGTTCCCCATCCCCAAAAACATTTAATACGCATTAACATATCTGCGTATCGACATATAAAAACACCACAACTATCAGCGTCTAGTTGTGCTGGTAACTTCTTCGGTGGAATAGAGTGTTGAACGGTGAACTTGCTCCCTTTGGGTGGTATACCTTTTTGTTGAAAATACCCGGAACATTGTAAAATGGCTGGTATGAAATTTAAAAGTGGGGCGATTTGCTTCCGACGGTTGGCAATCTTCGATATCTTGTATAATGGATCATAAATGCCAACTTTTTGGTTCAGCAAATCAACTTGACATAGTATCCAATGTCCATCAACAGCACACGGGACTAACAGCTGCAAGAAATGAGTAGAAAACATTAGTAACGTTTAGTGCACTTGCTTTATCAAAATGAGTAACGTTTAGTGTACTTACACATTGAACGGACGTCCAACATTTTCCCCACCCCGGCTTGTCACCGGAAGCATATAACAACCAATCATCCGGACATTGATAAGTTAGTGCATCATATTCACATGTCAATGGTGCATCCTCGGACGGTTCAAATTTCTTCCACTCCTCACATAACTTTGCCTACAAATTATACTTATATTAGGACCATACGTACAAGTTAAATGATCAATTGAATCTAACAATAAATGTTAATAAATCCTTACAAAAAAGTCCGTGCATAGCACCGCAACGTCAGACTTATAGTCTTTCCCATTCAACTCTCTTGCTTACAGAGTAAGCTCATATATGCATCTACGTGCTACACGAACATTTATATAAATATAAATGAGTAACGGTGAGTAAAAAAACATTACAAATGTTTACAAAATTATATAAGTTCAAATAACCAACCTCGTGAGACAACCAACATGTGTCAGATTCCAACTCCACAAAGAAATCTTTTTTTGCAAAGTATCGGAACCGACATTCAGCCTGCATTTAACAATAAAACTGTTTAACTTACAAATCTTTTATTAACAAGTGTTAACAAGTGAGAGAGACTTACGCTATGTCGTTCTTGCCTTCCAGAAAACGTTTGTACTTTGCCATTAGTTTTTTCCTCTCCTTGTCCTCCACTTGGAAAGGGTCAGTGTATGGTGTGCTCATGTATCGAGACCTAATCTTAACCGTTGCTCACGTTCATCCTTCACAGCGAGGTACTCTTGCAATGTTCCATCCCCAACTGATGTCAACTCCCAATGGGGGAGGGGTATGGAGTTCCACTGGGGTACAGTGGGTGTCATCCCTATGGGTAAGATCCCCCACCATGGATGTCATCTCCCCCACCATGGATGTCATCTCTCTCAACATGGGTGGCATCCCCAACTCCCCCACCACCCCCACTATCTCCCCCACCATGGATGTCATCTCTCTCACCATGGGTGCCATCCCCAACTCCCCCACCACCCCCACTATCTCCCCCACCAAGGGTACCATCTCTCTGACCATGGGTGTCATCACCAACTCCCCCACCATGGGTACTATCTCGCCCACCATGTAGGTCATCTCCCCCACCAAGGGGACTACTAATTCCTCTATGGTCATACTGATGTTGTGGCGTCGAGAAGTTATGCACCTCAGGGATAGTCTGTATGATTTAAAAAAAAGAACTATTGTTACATGCTAATACAAAACAGAAGTTACATGCCATTTAGTAAGAAACTTACATGCTAATACAAAAATAAGTTACATGCCAATACAAAACTAAGTTACATGCCAATACAAAACTAATTTACATGCCGGTCTGGAAGTTACATGCCTATAAGTAAGTTACATGCCAATACAAAACTAAGTTACATGCCGGTCTGGAAGTTACATGCCAATACAAAACTAAGTTACATGCCGGTCTAAGTTACATGCCAATACAAAACTAAGTTACATGTCGGTAAGGAAGTTACATGCCTATAAGTAAGTTACATGCTAATACATATGAGGTTACATGCCAGTTAAAAAACTGAATAAATTAGTTACCTCACGACGCGCATCAACAAGTTGATCCACACTTTTCTCCACCCGGGTAAGACGTCTTTTTATGCGACGCTCCATTGCTGAAATCTCCTTTTACTATGTCTTCAAACCGATCTGACATTTCCTTCATGAGTTGCCTTGTTTGAGAAGAGACCGTTGATTCATCACCCACCTGAAGATTAAAAAAAGGATGTAACATGCTGAATAACGGTTTGTATTTAACTTAACACATAGTATCGGTTAGTAATCAACTTACCGGTGACGTGTCTCCTGATGTACGCTGCCTTTTGGTATTTGTGTGTGATTTTTGTTTACGAGGTGACCTCTTCCTCTTCTTTTGTTGAGGTCGTGACTGACCTCCGTCATTATCATCATTGCCAACCTCAAAATCAACTCCTTCACGACCATCGTCCTCTTCTAAATTGTCCGGCACAAACTGCGGACCGTCTGACAAATCTGTGTCAATGCCTTCCAAGTAAGGTTGTTCCCTTTCATTGACCGTTGGATGTAGTTCCTCCAAGATAACATGCTGTACGAATTACACAAATGTTATTCTGTTTTTATGGTTATTTAATATACGCAAAAATGTAATGAAATAAGATAGGAAAACAAAAAAACTATACCTGTCCATCTTGAACTGCTTGTTCATACTTTGCAAATTTTTTAAAAAAGTCGTGAGGCCTCTTAAATATTCTCCAATTCCTCAAACGAGGATGGCTGTGGCCTAAGTTTTCTCCCACCAATTCAATCAACGATCCCAAGGCTTCCATTGCCCATATCTACATTTTCAACAAATTGAAAACAGATTAAGTTCAGTAATCAAAGTTCTACGAAATGCTTTAATGTAATATCAGAAACCTTACCTCTAATGCCCAAGGAAAGCCGTACAAGTTGTAATGCGCGATTCGCTTCGTTGGTTTATTTGCGGCCCGAAATGCTTGTCGGAGGTAGTGGCATGTCATCATGTATACATAACTACCCCACTTAAATGAGTTGAAGGATTCTAGATCCTCCACCAAAGCAAACAACCACAAGGTCACTTTTTTTCTTTGGTCCCGACCAAACAAAATGTTGTTAGCTATCAACATAAGAGCCATCTTCAAACCATCCTTTGGTTTGACAAACTTTCCAGTGAGAAACTTTTCCCAAACACTTACTAGATGTAAATTCTCATCATTGTCAAAATACCTTTCATGAATCCCGCCTTCAATCGGAGCATAAGGTTTCAAAAATATGTCAGACATCACCCCAATTTGCAGCCCGTTACCAAACAGAATTCTCTTTGTGTGAATTTTAAAAGTTTTCCACCAACGGAGAAGTGGAACTCATTCTGTCCGGTGACATGGTACATGTACTTGCCGCAACAATAGGTTATGAAGTACGCCAGCTGAGAAGGTTAAGTCTTTCGGGATGTCAATTAGGTGCCCAAAACAGGTGCGCCGAAACGCAGCTAAGTCTCCGACTTTTCGGAGAACCTTAACAATGTCCGGAAGGCCATTGAGATTACAATAAACGTTCGTCGTTGACTTTGTAATCCACTTATCCTTCGGTTTAAGGAGGAAATCATCATAATTCATATTTTCCATCTACAAAATCAAATAAAAATAACGTTAGTTACATGCCAGTAAAGTTACATATCATATCATAAGAGCGCCAGAAAAGTTACATGCCAGTGTCTATGTAAGTTACATGCCAGTAGATATGAAAGTTACATGCCAGTAGATATGAAAGTTACATGCCAGTAGATATGAAAGTTACATGCCAGTGTCTATGAAATTTACATGCCAGTAGATATGAAAGTTACATGCCAGTAGATATGAAAGTTACATGCCAGTGTCTATGAAAGTTACATGCCAGTGTCTATGAAAGTTACATGCCAGTAGATATGAAAGTTACATGCCAGAATACAAAACAAATCTAATAAGAAAGATAAAGAGAAATAGAGAGAAAACTAATCAGTAATCAGCTTAGTTCCAAAATAATATTCATACTTTTCATACTCAATTTTTTATTTTCTCCTATATCAATATCTACTTTTCTTCTTTTTCATTCAATCCCATAAAGGAAACATTCCACTGATTCCAGTTAAAAAAATTAATAAACAAAGTAAAATTTAAGAAACAATTATATGAACTATTTTGAAAATGTTATTGTATGATAGCTACTGTATATGGAATAATACATGAACATGAATAATTATCTTAATTAATCAGTGTTTACCTAACACCATTTGTACTCCTTAAATACATGATTTGTACTCCTTCTTCCAAAAGTATAACTTGCTTTTAGTAGAATAAATAAAGAAAATAGTAATTTGATATATGTCATTTTCAAGTCATTTATGTTACACCTATGTTCTCTCATGAATCCATATAAGTCGTTAGTAATAAGATGATCATCATATGACATGAAAATTACTTTTGATTGGATATACATATCTACCCCTGTATGATATTATTGGGTAGGTCACAATAAGCAATTCCCCAATTCATAGAAATTATCTCCTAAAACATTTATTTTGTACAAACATTTTTTTTTTATCTACTTTGATCAAATTCAAGATACATTTTTTATCTACGATGAAGACTATGTGCCCATCTCACTTTCCCAACATCACTGTACACTCTTTCCCTTTTATTTATGATTTTATTATTTTAAATTACTTTTACCAAGTAATACTGCTGATGCTATTTTTTTTTACAAGTACATAGCTAATTACTTTTCATGACAATGATAATAACCCCACCAACATCAATAAGACATTCTCTCTAGGGTTTCTTCCCCTTCTCTCTGGGGTTCTCTTCCAAGGAATATTATTGTAATATTGTATCTACACCATAGTATTATTTTAATTAAGTAGTTTTAATCTTGGGAATAGTTGTTTTGTTATGCTTAATTTGAACTAATAACAATGCAAATATATTAAAAAAATAAAGAAAATCCAAATCCAACTGGCATTCCTTTGAATGTATCAATAAAACTATAGTTTATCATGAGATTCGTTGACTAATTAAAAGTTTAAGAAATGCAATTTGGTTAGTGTTAATTATTTAACCCAATCATTTGTCCAGCATTATTTTTTTAGTCCAATCATTTTTCTTCCCTTAAGATCACTCTTTGAAAAGCAATCAAATTCTTACTTAGAATATTTTTAATGTTTACTACATACACTAGAAAAGGACCATGATCAACCTACTATTTTAAGTACTGCAATCTCATTAGTCTGTATTATCACAGTTTCACTTTCCAACTTCTACTTTAGTATTATATATATTTGTAGGAAATTCTCATGATATAGAAATTGATGATACTATATCATTTACGCATTCACTTGTGCCAATTTTCTAACTCACATGCACAGTCCATCTCCTACAAATATTTTTGTTTTCCAGCCCCAAAGTATGTAATTGAGATGGGTATTTTGCTTGCTTGACAAAATAGAGAAAAGATTATGAATCGATACAGGGTTTGTAGAGAAGGGCAGCATATTAACACACCAACATGTTTATAATAAATTGATCGATTTATAGATTAAAATTGACAGGTTTGAGCTAATAGCTAGGGATCTATAGAGATCTAATTGTTGCCAGAAAACATGGCATTAGTAGCTAATTAATATGATATATATTCAACCATGTCTAAGGTAATTAATTGTTCAGCCTATTTCAATACAGATAACTTCTTAACATACCCAGGGTTTTGAAGTTGAAAACAGAACCGGGTTGGCGGGTTGGTCGGCGGAGGGCGAGCAGCACCGACGGACGTCGATCTCTTCTGGGCGAGGGACGGCGAGGGACGGCGATCTCTTCTGGGCACCGACGGCGAGGAGAGCAGCACCGAGGGACGTCGATCTCTTCTGGGAGAGGGACGGCAAGGGACGGCGATCACTTCTGGGCACCAACGGCGAGGGCGAGCAGCACCGAGTGACGCCGAGGGACGGCGATGGACGGCGATCTCTTCTGGGCGACGGAAGCCGAGCAGCGATCTCGATGAACCTCTCGATCTCGATGAACCTCTCTCTCTCTTCTTTCTCTCTCTTTCTTTTTTACTTTTGGTCGGTTGATTTTACTGAAGGGTGGGTTCCACCCAGTCAGCCTGTTTTCCTATGTTTTTCAAATTTCAAATGTTAAGGGTATTTTTGTCTAAAAGTGGTAAAATTTGACGAAAATAATAAAAAATAAACTAGTGGCTAAAAACAATAAATCCATAAATTTTTTGGATGTTTTTGAACTCACCCCTATATATATATATATATATATAATTAATTCTACATGCCTTGTAATCCATATATATTTTCGGCCTTATGCACATATATATTTAATATATATTTATATATTGTGGCAAAAAACCTCTACCATGTAGGATTGTCTTTTGACTTAAATCCTAACCCTAGATAGATTTCCTTAGAATTCCAAACCCTAATCCAACTCTTTAGTGTATTTGTGACCATATCAAAGACTTCCTAATTTGACTAGATAAATAAATTTTCTTTATTTATCTACTTACCAAATAAAGTCTTTAATATTTATTATACTACCACAATAGTATACTACTAAGAAACATATTTCCTAGTCAGAAAAAGATTTTGATTTTTAATTAAATAATTAATTAATCAATTAATTAATTTCCATTTAATCAAATAATAAAAATAAAACAATATAATATCATATATATATCTCGGCCATGTGCCATATATATATTAATATATCTATATATTGTTTTTCTATCTTATTAAATCCATTGGACCTTAATAAAAGACCCACATGTGAACTAGACCCATTCTCACTAAAAGAAACAAGCCCACATGCCTTTCATTAATATATTAATATAATTGATCAGCCCATTAAATAAATAACGTGCAAATTATATTCTTAATATATTAAATACAATTCTAGATGGACCCATAAATTGGTCCGGTAGAATATATCAAGTGATCCATGCAAGTCCGTGTGGATTGGGGATCTTGGCGGGCCTATCTAAATTTAAGCTCCAATAGACATAACCCAATCACAATCAACAAATGATTCACTTAGGTTCAATCTATTAATTTTAGTTCATTCCACTAAAGAACTAAAATTGCACTCTTAAATAAAGATGGAATAAGTAAATGATTCTCATTCATACCCTAGACAATCTTATAGGAGATGGTGTATCCTCGTGAAGAATATCAGTAATCGCCAAGAGCTCATAGACCGCCTATAGCTCTTCAAGTTACCATATTTCCTCATATGACCACATTTTGAACTTGGATATTTTGACTTGTCCAGAAGCCATGTTTCAATAGACACTATTGAAAACTTAACGTTAAGATTTAATATCCAATACCTCAAGACATCCATATGATGATATTCTACTCTCATTTAATAAATGGAGCCACGATGTCCATATCTATAAATGAAGTCCTCTATCGATTAACAAATGAATACCACCAAACTATCGAGGATAGACTATGCTATATAATCGTACTCATTGATAACTCAAATGATAACACTTGCAACCATAAGTCCATCATTTATCTCAGGATTAAGATAGACTCTCCGATTGTCCTGATAATGAAAAGACTTTTATCTACTGACGGTTCTAGATAAAGTATTTCATTGTGATCCAGTTCAATGCACCTAGTGCACTAGATCTTTTACTCAAAGCCACTTTGATGATTTTAGACTCATCATAACACATTTGATCCCACTCAAATGCCAGTAAAAGAATCTACAACTTTAACAAGATAAATGTGCCCAACCTTTAACCTAAGTTGTGAACATTATTCAAGACTAACTAAAGAATTGTGTCTACCTCATACATATCCAGATGTACGAACAATTCTTCTTTTCTCATAGTCTTTTGACCTTATGATTATTTACTTTTGACAATTATAATAATTAAACTATAAATGCTATAAGATTTGTTAAACCAGAAATCACATTATTAATATGAATAGATTGTCAAAAACATTATTACACTCTTGCTATTGAGCATAATCCTAACAGAAGGAACACACAAGAATGCCATGTGTGAGTGTGTGCCTAGCCTTGTAAGAGATATGAGGTCTTATATTACCTTTGATGATCAATGATGTACCAATCTCTTTAAAGCCGGCTTCTTGCATGATTTGTGGTCGAGACATTCTTCGTCTTCTCAAATCTTCAATATAAGAACCACTAAACATTACAAGAGAAACACGTTTTGATATGGAATTAATGCCAACACAAACTATAAACCTAACAAACCACCACTAAACATGATCAAACAGCTGCAAACTATTTTGGAGAAGGTAGGGGACTTGATTACAAAGATTCTTCAACTTGAATCACTCAATTCGAAGCCCGAATGAGAAAGTTATGGTGTTTAGAAGATGAGAAAGTTGGAGAGAGAAATTCTGCATAAGTGTTTTCAAACTTTTCTACTTCAAATGATATGGAAGGGAAAGGAGAGAATTTAAATGAAAGAGAGAGAGGGGTGCGTGGGAGTGCCACATCACCTTCCTATGAGAGGTGCTTGAGCCTCACAGGTCAGAGGGGTGGTTGGCCCATGAGCCTCACGTGCTCCTCATAGGACACACCTTAAATGGCCTTTGGCCATTTCATGCCTCCCTTGCACTCCTCTCGCGTTCTTCAGCCGTATTCAGGCCTCCAAACTCCTAATTCGAATCCATCTTCGGATTACAAACCATAAATCCCTTACACACAAGGATGACTACAAAACTTTGACAAAAGGTTGTGAATTCGACTCGATACATGAGGACGAAGACAACACAATGTATGAGAATGTAAAGTAGCGTAGCTTCCTAGTTTGGACTCGAAGCCTAATGAGTGAGTAACCAAAATGAACATGACTCAATAAGGAATCATATGAGATCATGTTCAAGTCCAAGAACAATAAAACAAAAACAAATAAACACAAATTCACACAAATATGCCATTTCCTAAAGATAGTCCTAGAACATGCACTTTCACAGTGTTTATCAAATTAAATCTAATGCATGTGCATACTTCAACAAATGTGTGAATGTATTATACCAATGGTGTATAACTATGCAGGGACACATGAATTCCATGTGTGTGTGTGCCTAACCGCCTTGCAAGAGGAATGAGGTCTAAATATACCTTTGATGCTTTCTCCTCTTGAAGTCTTCACTTTGCTTGATATGTTGCCCAATTTCCTTGAAGCTTGTTAAACCGTGAATCCTACACAATTGATCAATACAAAGGAAATGTCGTTTTGATATATAATAGTGCCAACACAACTCAAAATCCTAACACCCCCTCTCTTCAAAAGGATTCGACCTCAAATCTTCACCGTAATGTTGTTGATAGCCTACATCACGAAGGATGGTTCCCCTCTTTCATTTTTGTTTGATGAATCACCTTTGGAAGACATATTTTCTCTTCTTTTGGTATATCCATCAAGAGTTACATGCCTATCAAACTACCATGGTCGCCCCAAAAGGATATGGCCCATATGCATTGGCACCACATGACACAAGACTTCATCTTTGTACTTCCCAATGGAGAATGACACCATCACCTGTCTAGTCACCCTGATTTCTCCACAATCATTCAACCATTGTAGCATATATGGTTTTGGGTGCTTCAAAGTAGCCAAATTTAACTTTTCCACCAAACTTGTGTTATCCACATTAGTACAACTTCCACCATCAATAATCATGCTACAAACCTTATTATTAACATTGCATCGGGTGGGAAAGATACTATCATGTCGTACCTCATCATCTTCATTGGTTTGTGGACTAAGAGCTCTTCTTGCCACTAAAAGCTCTCCATCCACTGGATACTCAATGTCACTTGCATCCTCCAAAGGTGGTATGGACTTATCATCATATTCACCTTCGGATTCGATGTCACTATCATCTTTTAAAATCATGACTCTCTTGTTTGGACATTAAGATGCAATATAACATGTTCCCAAACACTTAAAGCATTTAATATCTTGGTTTCTAGAAGGTTGGGAATCTAATTTACCTTGGTTTGATGTGTCTCTAGCCTTATGATCTTTGAAAGGTTTGACCTTGGCCTTAAAACTAGGCCGATCATCCCTCTTGTTCCACTTCGGTTTCCATGAAGAAGAACCCGAATGTTGCCCAACTTATGTGGAACCCTTCCTCTTCAATTGTTGTTCCACCTTAATGGCCATGTGCACCATGTCATTCAATTCAACATAATGTTGCAACTCCACCACATTTGCAATGTCTCGGTTTAGCCCATTTAGAAACCTAGCCATAGTAGCCTCCCGGTCCTCCTCTACATTGGCTCAAATCATGGCTATCTCCATCTCCTTGTAGTAGTCTTCAACACACTTAGGCCCTTGAGTAAGACTTTGCAACTTTTGAAACAAACCCCTATAGTAGTGACTCGGAATGAATTGCTTCCTCATAACAGCTTTCATCTCCTCTCATGGTTCAGTAGGCCTTTCTCCATTCCTTCTCCTACTCACAATCAGTTGATCCCACCAAATAATAGCATAATCAGTGGATTCTATGGCAACCAACTTCACCTTCTTTAATTCGGAATAGTCATGGCAATCAAACACCAATTCTATTCTTTTCTCCCACTCTAAATAAGCTTCAGGAATCCTCACCTTGATGCTACCCAAGTTATTATCAACCCTCTCTCCATACCTATCTCTTCTATTCCCATACCTAACTCATCTACCTCCCATTCAACGCCTAAATCTGCCTAAACCCTCATTAGACATGCAATCATCTTCTTCCAGGGCATTCCCATAATCATCTTCATAATCAAACCTTGGTGGATTCCTTTCTCTTTGTTCCATATTAGGAGCCCTTTGTGGCTGCTCCCTTTATGGACTAGACTCCACTTTGTCTATCCTGTCATGTACCTCACCAAACCTAATCTCCATCTGCTCAAACTTTTGTTCCATTACCTTGTACAAAAAATTGAGGTTTATTGTTTCTAGTGGATTGTCGGGTAAGTCTTTACTCTTATCGTGTGACATATTTAATAACCTGCAAAACAAAAAAATTTAGTAAGCCTCACAAACACTCCCTCACGTGTTTATCCTAAAAAATGATGGCACTCACACTCGTGTTTCACTTAATTTCGGATTTTACCCTCTTATAAACTCGCACTCTCTTGCCTTTTTCCACTCTTTGTTCACACATTTTTTTTTGTATTGGACTTGATCAATTTTTTTTTTTTTTTTTTTGGCACCTGACTTGATCAAATGAAATTAAGCAAAGTTTGGGGATTTTTTTTTTTTTTTTGTACCAAACCTAATCAATTTTTTTTTTTGTACTGGACTTGATCAAACTTTTTTTTTTTTTTTTAGTATCGAACTTGATCAAACTTTTTTTTATTTATTTTTTTATTATCGGACTTGATCAAACGAAATAAAAGAAACAACAATTGAATAAAGAACAAGGATAGATCAAACCTGATTTAGAACCCTAAGCTCTAATACCAAATGATATGAATTTCACCAAGAGTAGTGAGACCCGGAAGCAATAAGTTGGTAATATAACCAATTATCGTGCTCTAATTCGGATTTCTAACAGAGAAAATAAAAGGACCGTGACTCGTTATCTATAAGGAGATAAGAACCAACAGTATTAGAAAGATCGTAGATGCCACACTTAAGAACGAGAAAGGATTGTGAGTGATAAGTCAAGGTTTGAACGCCACAAGTTAGAACCCTTGATAAGTTCACAAGTTCTATGAAGAACCAAAGAGAAAACGTTCTCTATCAATATTATTTCAATTCAAAAACTGATTACATAAGACCTACATGCGTCCCTTTTATACTAAAATATCTAAGAACTAAAAAAGGGAATAGGCTACACGCCTAGCACTAAAAGGAAACAAATATTCGGCATTAATGTCTTACAATCAGGAAAGTAAAAGGCAAACAATTTTAGGAAATAAATAAAGACTAAAACTAGTAGCTAGTTGATTTGCTCCTTATTTGGAAAGCTGAATTTGGGAAACAAATTAGCCCTTTATTTGGGAAACAAATCAAATAGGAAATATGTTGAAATAGGAAATATGCTGAAATTGAATTCTCCTCCAACCATACGCTGCCTATAATGTTGCCTTGATGATGTTAACTAAGTCTTGGTCTTCACGTGGGCCCATTTTGAAATGTGCCATTTTAGAATCAGCCCATATCTATTGAATCAACCCATTAAGTGCTTCTTTGATCCTCTTGGCCCTTGTAATTGGCCCAACTGGAACATGTAATGGATCCTTTGGTGATGCTTCTTGATTCTCATCATATAAGGGATCTCTTATTTTAATTTCTGTAAGAACCTTGATGAAATCACATCGATTTTTATGAAATTATCTGAATTTTTTATGGATGATAGGTTCAATGAAATCTACCTATGAATAAACTTTGAAAATTTTTCAAGCACTGCAACTATTTTGTTTGGTTTGGTTTTATGAAGCTTGAAAACTGTTGAAGAAAAGGAGTCTGCAAGCTATTGTGGTGCAGAACGCGGTCAATTCTAGTGAGTTCAGTGCGGTGTAGACCGTGGCCAAGATAAGAAGGCAGAGACTGCGGTATTCTGAGCGATCAATTCCAATGATGTTCAGTAGTCCAAGGCGCAGGCTGATTGCGCTCCAAATGTTCACATTTAGCGCTCCCTTTTCTTATCTTTTTGTGCTTGTTTCTCGGGTAAAATCGAGTATTTAATGGATTAAATAAGTGTTTCAAGTAAATAGGGAAGTTCAGGGGCATTGTTGTCATTTTGGACATTTCAGGGGCAAAAGTGCAAGATTCGGGACATTATTAAAGATTCCGCGAATAAGGGAAAGACCAGGGATACAAACTGTAATTCGCCAGCAAAGCATTGCATCAGCTGCCACGTCACCCCTGGAACGACGCCGTTTTGATGCTGATTGCGTCACGCCTGACGTCACACTGACGTCAGGTCATCTTCAAGTGAGCCGGGCCGACTCGACCCGACCCAATACAGACCCATTTCGACCCGACTTCGACCCGGTAGTTGACCTGGCCATTTCTGACCATTTTATGGCCATTTTTCTGGCGCCGTTCAGCCCAGATCAGTAGCCCATCTCCTTCTGGTCACAATGGACTAACTTTGAGCCTCCCATGCAAGGGTTTTCAACTTCAACAAAAGCTCCAAACTTCCATAGCCAAAGCAAGCTTCAAGCTCACTTCCAGCGGGTTTTTTCACGCCCAAAGATGTCCAAAATCGTTGGAAGACCGCGGTTTCATGCTGCGGGAAAGAAGCCGCAGTCCAGAAGGTCACAACTCACGACCAACTTCCAGAAATTGCCGTGAGTTCCGACGACAGGAATGAACCCATTAGCCTGGTGGATTGAGCCCGCCAACTCGACCGACTCAAGCTCTTTCACGCCCAAAACACTCCCCTTTATAAATATACAACTTTCCCTAACCCTAAACACTATCCCTAATATCCAAACTTACACCCAATAAGTAAAGTTTACACCAAATAGCTTAGAAATACCCTAGAATAGCTTAATCAACCTCCAATCTCACAAGCCATCATTGTTTCCAAGCTTGGGAAAGTCAAGGAGAAGCCTAGCTAGCTTGAGGACTTCACCAAGTGTTTGTGTTGCCTTCTTTATCTCTTTGTTTTCTTTAGTTTGTTGTTGTATGTGTACTATATGTTTATGTTGGATTTTGGTGAGATTGTAATAATATTCAATATTTGGTTGATATGTTTATGTGCTTGAGCTTAATATATACATGTTAGTTGATTAATCAACTAATTGATATGTAATGGATTTAGACTAATTGAGATTTCAATGACATGCATGAATGATCATTTTATATGTATATGTCTTTATCCTAGTTTAGGTTGGTGAAGACTAATCTTGTGAGCATATTTACCATCAACTAGGAATTGGATTTATTGCATTGAACATCATTTCCTAGCATTTTCATATCCAATCCTCACTCTTGCATGACCATGCATAAGTCTAGTTAATTTAGTTAGTTAGTGTTAGTTTAGTTAATTGTAGTTGGATTTAGTGTAATTTAGATAATTGCCATCTTAGTGTAATCATTAGCTATTAGCTAGTTAACTTGCTTGCAACCATCCTCCCTTTACTTTCATGCTCATGTAATTAATGTATATAGTGTAAAGAATCTAAGACCTAGAACCGATTAAGGGTACCTTACCTCCCTGTGGAACGAACCGTACTTGTTGCTACGAGATCGTAACGATCCGTGCACTTGCGGATAAACCACCACGCTCACATATTTTAGGGAACCGTCCCGTGCGCGTCACGGGCTGCAGACCATTGCCCAGATCATGGTGACACGAAATCTTGTGTGCGATAGGATTTCTTTGACGGAAAGAAAAAGTATTCCTTGTAAGTTTTGGCTCCCTTGGTGCTCCTATATAAATACTAATATTACCCAATGTTTATGGGTGTGTGAGAAATTGCTAGAGAGAGAGAGATAGAGCAATTTGTAGAGAGACTGAAAGATTATAATCAAACTCTGATAGTGGATTTGAGTGATGGTGCGCTCTGTGGACATTTGCTTTTTCTGAACCACGTAAAATCTATTGTGTTCTCTTATTCTTGCTTTCTAATTATCTGCGATTTCGATTTGCTTGTGTGTGCGATTTCTTACAACATATTTATCCTGATTTTGCTAAATATGAAGGCATCAAAAAAATAGACGAAATATAGGAAAATTCAAGAAAAATAAGTTTAGTGCTTCAAAAATTCTCAAATTTTATTCATAGGTAGATTTCAATGAACTTATCATCCACGAGAAAATTCAAATCAAAATTCATAAAAATCGATGTGATTTCATCAATATCCTTACCGAAATTAAAATAAATGATTCCTTACGAGAGACTCACTATATATTATCAAGTGTAGGATCCCGTAAAAAAAAAAATAATGCGGTTTCATTGATTTCAATAATCAGTGAAACAAAAATTACACTGGTTCCAGTTGGAATTAGTGAAACTGCACGAAAAATTCTTGCGTTTTCTCGCATTAGAAAGTTACTAATATATATATGTGTGTGTGTGTGTGTGTGTGTGTGTGTGTGGGGAGGGGGGGTCTAACTTTATCAACTCAAATTTCTGACTCAATTTTTTTACTTCATCATCTTAACCATTGGATTAAAAGCACATAAGTAAATAGGTGGTTGAGATATTGAAGTCAAAAATTTGAGTCAAAATTTTTAGTTACTATAGCCTTAACCTATATATACATATGAATGAATGACGGACTCTTAAAAAGAATCAAGCCAAAAGTTGTAATTTGGTAAATTGGTAATGCTCATAAGAAAAAGGGAAAGAATTGTTCACTTGCACACACCAAGTTCAATTTATGAAATCTATTTTATCTTAAAGCAACAATTACGATGACGACTAATTTGAATTCATTAAGGAAGATCTTTGAATTCAATTACAAAGCTCTTTGTGGCATGTAAGGAACTAAATATCGAAAGATACACCGAAATATCTATCGATATATCCATATTTTAGAGCGATATCCAAACAGGTAAATATCCAATATTCTATAGAATATTCAAACGATTTCGAAATATCCCAATATTCTCAAAATATGGTGATTTCATCTTTAAAATCCATGGATTTTTTTGCAAATTATTTTAATATTTTTTAATCTTAAACACTTAAATTATTGTTCAAATGATATAGATTGAAAATTATTTTAAAAGAAGCGTTACAATTTTATAAAATTTCCAAGACAATAGTTAATAGTAAAATTAATGAAGTAGAATTTGACAATAAGCCAAAGAGTGAATGTGTAAAGCAGAGGACAATAATGAGAATCATATTTTGACTGAGTTAGACCTGCCTACTTAGACCTGGCTGGGCTAGTGCAAAAAGGTTGGGATGTTCGTGCAAGAGGTTAGGATGCTGGTGTAGCATGTTGGGATGCTAGTGCGGTAGATTGGGATGCTGGTGCAAGTAGAGAACAAATAAGAAATGATTTTGATCAAAATCATGGTAGAAGACAAGAAGGAATGAGTCAAATTGATGAAGATTCTTTGACTATGACTCTTTCCTCAATGAGCATAAACACAGAAAATAGTTATTTGGATGATTTGCAAACAATGTCAGGTTCTTAGGTACCATATTATGATAGTTATGTTAGCTACAATATATTTGATTATTCTTCACCACAAATGTTATATACAATACCTATACATGCCCAGCTTAGCAATATCCACAAAGTTCAGTAAATCTAAACTACTCAATTCATAGATCTATTGGAAGAGATCAAGCAATATACATATGACATATTAATAACTATCTTGAAAACTATGCAATCACATTTTCCTAGGAAAATTATTGTTCAAATCAAGAGGGAAATGTACCTTATATATGTCTTTCAACCACTAAGGAATTCATTTTGGTATTAAATTTCAAACATGCAATTTATGACAGAATCATGGAACTATATTTTTTATGATAATTTTGTGTATTTAATATTTACTTTCTTTATAATGTGAAAGTGAAACAAAATATTATTCAATTAAATACTTAATTTTTTTAAAAAAAATTATAGACTCTATTGAAGTTATAATTTATAATAAGTTCGTAAGTAACTATGCTATTTATTCATAAAAATATGATTTATTTGATGCATAATTACTTGTTTTACGATTTTCTTTAAATTTTACCAAAAATTCATAACTTTACATGCAAATATCCACTTTTCTTTTCTATTTTTAACAGAATATCCACCAATATCGATATTATCCCAGATATTTTCGTAAATTTTGAAGCCCGATATAGATACCAATACCGATATTTTCACTGGTCTATAGCTATTTTAAATTCGATTAGAAAGCTCTTTAATATCTTGAAGTTACAAAATAATGTTAGCTACTTTAGTATGTTATCTAAGACTATGTTATTATTCAGCCTAGGAAACGTGTCTATGGTGCCGTTTGTTTTTCACAGCTTAAGTATTAAATTAAGTGGACTTTATCCGTTTGTTTTTTAACTTATGACTTATATTAATTTTAAAACATATTAAATTAAAAAGTTAAATTTGTTTACTTTTCACTTATCGAATAAGTGACAGTTAACACATTAACATAAATTTCCTAAAATAACCCTATATAATTAATTATTATTAAAAACACCATATTGACAAAATGACCTTGATCAAACCCTAACCCTAACCGTAAACATAAACCTAAAACTGAATGTGATGGAAGAAGGAGGCAGTGGCCTCCTCCTTACATTTTACAAGAGGAGGTTGGCCGGCCTCCTTTCAATTAGTGGGAGGAGGCCACAACTTCACCCATTCGTTTTAATGGAGGAGGTAGTATGCCTCCTTCGAAATCGTCGACAGAGGCCGGTGGCCTCCTTTTGAGGAACCAACGAGGATGAATGCTTCCTCGTTGGTTATTTTTTTTTAATTTTTTTTAAATATAATAATTTTATTTATTTATTTTAAATAATACTATTAAATTAATTATTATTTATTTTAAATATTAATTTATTTCATGTAACTTTTTCAACTGGAAATACAAACACAGGATATGAAAAAATATATATATATATTTATTTTAAATAAAAATACTATTAAAATTCATTTTTAAATCGGGCTCAAAAAAATTCTAGCACTTTTTACTCCTCTACTTTTGGGACTGGCACCAACTTAATAATTTGAGTTTTAATAGCACCAAAAATGTGTTTATGACAAAAATAACCCTAAAACACAATCACAGAAATAAGTCTCGCACTTTTTTTTAGCCAAGACTTATTTGTTTGCATTAAAAAAAAGGGGGGGGGGGGTGTGTTCGCGCAATAAGTCTCGGATAAACCATAATAAGTCTTGGATTGACCAAAATAAGTCTTAGAAAGATTAGTGTTTATTTATTTTATTTTTTGCATTCACCAGTAAGTCTCAGAAAGATCTATTATTTTTTTTTAAACTCGTCTTATCGATTCCTTTCTACATTTCATTCTCACATATTAAATCCCTTACATGGTTCAATCGATTTTCCACTAAAAAAATAAAAATAAAAAAATAAAAACTGATAGCAAACACAAAGGTAAGAACAAAACTTTTAATTTTGTTACTTAAAAGGCAAGAAACAAAATCTCTAATCAGAAATCCAAATTATGAACAAATCTGAAGTGAGAAAAAAAAAATCAGGAAAAAAAATTAGAAAAACCAAAGACTAAAAGACAAAGAGAGCATTTTTGTCTCACAACATACTTTGGTACCATTTAAACTTAAGTTATTTACTTGGTGACAATCACTAAAGTAGAGAAGTAAAGAGTGTTATTTACCCCTATTCTCACTTTCTAAATAATAATAATATTATTAAAATGAAAATACTTAAAATGATGGATATAATAGTAAAATGAAAACCACTTAAAAAAAATGGTGTGAGCATTCCTTTCCGAATCAGGTTCTCGCCATCCATTTCGCGATCTTGTTTAGATCATTGACGATGCCAGAGGGAAGCGCATCGATTACGATGTCGTACTCGCTGATCAGTTGAGCCATCAGAATCTGGTGGTGTTTCTTATCGTTTTCGATCATTCTTTCTCATTTGTTTTCATCTCTGTCATCTTCGTCCTCTTTAACCTTTATCAGTTAGCGTCGTCTCCCCACCACAAACCATGGTAGTTAAGACCCCCCGCCGCGCCTCCCCCCCTTCGCTGCGAGGGAGGATGGATATCCACGGAGATCTCCATGGTTCCCTATGGAGATCCACTCCAGATTGGATCTCCACCATTCATCTATCTTGATGGACGATTGAGATCCAATCTGGAGGTTAGATCTCCACCACTCTCTTCTTTTTTGTTTTTAGATTTTTTTTTTTGTTTTTTTGTTTTTTTTTTTAAAATCTATTTACTTAGATCCATTTATAAAAGGATGTTCTTTTTTTTTTTTTTTTAATTGCTTTGTTTTTAAGTTTTAGATTTTTTTAAATCAATTTTTTAAATTTTATTTGATCTCTACCATCCATGTTTGAGATGGATGGTGGAGATCCATTTAAGACAATTTAAAAAAAAAAAAAAAAAAATTAATTTAGGGATCAAGGGTAGTTTATTCTTTGGACGGTTAAATTTGGTCAACAGTTAAGTTTGACTAACGAGAAGTGTGTGAGTGTCAATTTATGATAAAGTTGTTTCTGGGTGTAAGAGGGCAAATCTTAGGGAGGCTTAGTGCAATTTGCTTTAATAGTATGTGTAGGGGTGGGCCAAAAAGCCCAAAACCGCTGAACCAGACCAAATCAAACCAACCCATTTGGTTTGGTTCGGTTTTTTACTTTTAAAAAAACCATAAGGTCTTTTTATAATAAAACCGTATGGTCCGGTCTAGTCTATGGTCCAAGCTTATCAAACCCGGGCCGAACTGTAAACCGAATATTTTTAGCACACATTTTTATTCTATTACATATCACACCTAAAACTTTAAAACTAAGAGTTAAAAGTGAAAACCCTAATTTATTATTTCATATTTGTTTTATTAAAACCACCAATAATCTATTCATTTTATTACTTTATTTGGTCTGAAAAGATATTTGAATTTGAATTTTTATATTTGAATATATTTTATTTTATTTATATTGTATATATGAATTGGTCAATAACTCATCATACCATATATTTCTTTTAAATGATGGACCATTTGATATAAATTTTAAATTGCATAAAAAATTAAAAAAGAAAATTTCAAGTCAAGAACCATTAGACCGAACCAGGCCTAACCGAACTAATGTAATTTGGTCTGGTCTAGTTTGAAAAGGAGATTGGTCCAAACTGGTCCTATTTTTTAAAAAACCATAATTTTTGTTTTTGTTTGGTTCCGGTTGAAACCGAACCAAACCCAACCGTGCCCAGCCCTAAGTATGTGTTTGGGATGACTTTTGTAAGGGCTAAAACCACTTTTTTAATGCTAGAAGCTGTTGTTTGGCAAATTTCAAAATAACTTTTTTAATCATAAAAAAAGCTATTTTGTATCTATTGGGAGAAGCCCAAATTTTAGGCTTTTCCCTAAAAGCTCTTTTTGAGCTTTTTAAATAAAGATGTATTGTCAATACTACCCTATATGAATTTTAAATATTCCATCATATACCCCTTCTATTATAAATCCCTATTTTATTTGAATATTTATCGGACATTATTTTTGTCTCTTCATATTCAATGTCATTCAAACAATTGAAATTTTCATCATTCTCATGTAAGTTCAAATCATCACTTCTAATTTTTTTTTTTTTTTTAATCATAAACAATAATATATATGCTTTTTTTAATAATTCTTCTTATGTTTACTGTTTATTGTTATGAAGTTTATATATTTGGTTTATTTGTTATGTCTTTTTTTTAAACTTATCTACCTGTGATTTTTTTAAAAAATATTTATGTACCTGTGAATATTGATAATAAATAAATTGTAAATTAAAAACTATTTAAAAATAATATAAAACAACGAAAATAAAATAATGTTTAATATTGATAATTTAATAACATATAAATTTTAAATGTTATTTCATTAAAAAATTATTTCAATAAATTGTTTTTCAATTTTCACCTGATTACAAGGGACTGAGATTATTATTCAATTTCAAAATATTATCAAATTTACTCCAATTTCAGGTTTTACCAAACAAAACATAATATTAATTTAGTCAGTTTCATGTTTCTCCAAATGCATCATTATATTAAAATTTAGTTCTGTTTCCCAACCACACCTCAATTCTATCAAATCCCATAAAATAATCCAATCTACCAAATGGAGCCTTAAAGAACTAGTTATGGGAATATAAAAGGAAAAAAAAAAAAAAAACTTTTATTCGATATTATTCTTGTTTCTTTTGTAAGATTACTTTTTGAATGAATGTACTGAAAAGGGAGTGAAAGTTGATCTTTTTAATTGGAATTTTAGATTAAAGTGAATAGCAATGCACACCAAACAAATAGCAGTATTTGGTAGATTTTTGGATTCAAACTTTTAATTTCAAATTTTGATTCTCAAATGGCGAGGTGGGTCCCTGATTATTCACCTTTCTCTTTCTTCTAAATTTTCAAAAATACCTTTTATTTTTTGTTTTTTAAAATGATTTTGCTATTGTTGAAGGGTTCAGCTACTTTTATATAGGTCATGACCCGTGACTCATGAAATTGTTATTCAGTAGTGGTGGCCGGTGGGAGGTGGGCCTTTCTCTGCATGGTTTAAAAGTAAACATTTTTTTGGGTTTAACTGAAATTTCGCGAAATTTCGCGACTGTTGATTTTTTTTATTAGCTATTACAATATTTCGGAAACACCACTTGAACTCACAATCCCTTAGAGCTAGGTGTGAGAGGCTTACACGAACCAATCTCATACCGATAATTCATAAATTTTATAATATATACATTATATTTATAATATTATAGACAGCAAAATTATAAGTTGGATTTAAATCATAGATAATCACTTGGAATTTTAGCCTTAGTAATAGTAAACATAAATATAAAATTTTATAATATATACATTATATTTATAATATTATAGACAGCAAAATTATAAGTTGGATTTAAATCATAGATAATCACTTGGAATTTTAGCCTTAGTAATAGTAAACATAAATATAAAACGGGTGGCTCTATTGCCACCACCAAATATGTTCCTATACCAATGTTTTAATGATACTTTTTTATTTCTAAAATACCTTTTATATTTAATTACTTAAAATATATGGCTTTTCTAATTGGAAATTAAATTTACATCCTACACCGATAAATTGAACACCTAATCTATCATAAACCATAATAATATATATTTAACCAAACCCAACACCAATCATGACAGATAAATTTTTTTTTTTTCACAGGTAGTAAAGGAATGGATGAACAAAGAATCGATTTCATGGATTCCAAATGCATTCAGGTATGTTTACTTTCATTTTTATTATTGTTTCATAATTGAATAAAAAAGTGTTTCTATTGTAGTCTTGTAGAACTTATTTTTAAGCAGTTGTAGAACTCGATCAATTTTACATGGTTCTCAAATATAGCTCAGTCACTCACTTTACTCTAATTCAACTATAAATTCTTATTAATTTAATTGGTTTGCAAACCGAAAAACTTGGTGGATGGATTTAAAAAAAAAAAAAAATTTAAAATGAAAAAAAAAATACTGATTTGTTTGGTGATTAAAAAAAAAGGTTTATTTATTTATTTATTTATTTTTTAAGATAACTGTTTATTTAATTATTATTGTTGTTGCTTTCTATGAAAATAATTAAGTGTGTAAACCATTATGATTTCATGGTTTTTTTTTTTTTAATAATTCAATACATTGATTCCGCAAGTAAAAAATAATAATAATTAGTTTTAGAGTTGGATTTGTATTTTATTTTTTCTAAGTAAAATCTTAGTAGTAGAGTTTTATTTGAATACGTTATGTTTTTTTTTTTTTTTTTTTGTCTGAGTAAATTCTATAATATTTGTTAAAGGGAACAAAAAAAACTGTACGTTTTTTTTTTTTTTTTAAAGAAACTATACATACAATAATATATATATTTTTAACGGCGGTGGAAGAAAATGAAGAGAAATGGGTGTAATGAAAAATAAATGTTTAAAATTAAAAAAAAAAAATACATACTTAAAGGATAGTTTTTTTTTATATTAAAGGGTGTAGGGAGTAAAATTAATAATTTTAATTTTTTTAATATAGGTGTAGAAAAAAAAAATGGGTATAGGAGGATATTGTATGGGTGGCAATAGAGCCACCCATATAAAATTTAAATAATGTATAATTTTGGTGGCTGCATTATTTAAATTTGATAGAGCAACACATTTTCTTAATTTGCTCTATAATGTGTTGCTCTATCAAATACGAAAATAGAGTAAATTAATGGAACTTCTACTAAAATATGTAATTCCTATATAGAAAATAGAATTTTAAATATAAATAAATTAATTTCTTATTATATTAAGTTTTTTGAAAATAATGTTCTTTTTAATATACTACATACAGGGATAGCGATTCGAACTTGAGACATTGTAAAAAAATAAAATAAAATAAATATATCACTCGTTGTACAGCGACTCAAACACATAATATTATTTGTGGCATTAGTTGTTTCCTAACTCTTTTATGCGGCACTTAGATTTCTGGTGTTCCGATCATAGGGCAATTTTGGTGGAGGTTTTATCTACCTCTGATCAGCAGTCTGCGGTGGGAGCGCGAAATCGGAGAAGGTTCCATTTTGAATCTTGTTGGGCTGACTGTGATGATTGTCATGGGTTGGTCAGGCGCATCTGGTCTCATTCGTATGTAGGGGGGCCTGTGTGTAGTTTGGCGGCTGCAATTTCTTATTGTGGTCAACAGTTGGGTAAATGGAATGCGAAGAAAAGAAGGGAATTAAGGTCTGATATTGTGGAGACTTAAAAGCAGTTGAAGGAGGTGTCAAGCTGAATTATTGCAGGCTTGTGGGAGCTCATTCGAAAGCTTGAATTTTGACTTGATAAGTTATTAGAGGTTGAGGAGAACTACTGGAAACAACGTTCGAGAATTGAATGGCTTAAAGGTGGGGATAGAAATTCCAAATTCTTCCACTTAAAGGCGTCTACTAGAAGGAGTAGAAATCGAATTGATGGTCTGTTTGATGAGATGGGGACTTGGCATGAAGGAGTTCTGGAGGTGGAACAGGTGGTCACAAATTATTTTACGGGTCTCTTTATTGTAGTTGTATCTAGTTCGGAGGATGTGGCTGAGGTTCTGAATTCTTTACAGCCCCGTCTATCATCTCAGTCATGTCTCTTTCTGAATCTGCCTTTTACCTCTAAGGAAGTCCGAAGAGCAATCTTTGATATGTCGCCCTTGAAGGCTCTCGGGCCAGACAGCTTACCAGCTCTCTTCTTTCAGAAATACTGGGCTACTATTGGAGATAGTGTCATGAAGGCATGCCTGAAATGCCTAAATGATTGTGCGTCAATTAAGGAGGTTAATGATCGCGTTGTAAATGTTCACATTTAGCGCTCCCATTTCCTATCTTTTGTATTCGTTTCTTAGGTAAAATAGGGATTTTAATGGTTTAAATAAGTGTTTCAGGTAAATAGAGGAATTTAGGGGCATTGTGGTAATTTTGGAGAAATAGGGGCTAAAATGTAATATTCTAGAGAAGATTAAAGATTCTGTGAATAAGAGAGAAGTTAGGGGAGCATATTGTAATTTGCCACGCAAAGCATAGCATCAGCCTGCCACGTCACCCCTGGAACGACGCCGTTTTAGGGCCGCTTGTGTCACACTTGACGTCAAGTTGTCTTCTTGCTCTAACCGGGTCGACCCGACCCGCGGTAGACCTAGCCCATCCGACGCGACCCGCCGACTACCTGGCCATTTCTGACCCTTTTCCGGGGCTTTTTCAAACCAAATTCCACCCAGATCGATGGCCAAGCTTCTTCTGGTCACAATGGACCCATTTCCAGGTCTTCATGCACAAGTTCTCTTTCTTCTCCAAGAAGCCAAACCTCCATGGAAATGCAAGCTTGGTTCAACGCTTCTTTCCCGCAAACCAGAACGTCCAAACATGCGGGATCTCCGTCACTTCATGCAGCAAGAACATTCTCGTAGTCTAGAAGGTCCAAACTCGGGCCAAACTCCAATTTTCCACCGCGAGTTCCACCGGCGGAAATGAACCCACGAGACAAGGGTTTGGAACCCATGAGCATGTCGTTTCAAAGGGTTTTTCTTGTCCTTTCATGTGAAGATATTTCCCAAACCCCTTCCTCTATAAATATACCTCTTTTGTGCACAAAAACCATATCCCTAATATCCAAACCTCAACCATAACCCTACAAACCTCAATCTCAACCTAGAATAGCTTAGACAATCCCAGACTCTCACTCTTAACACCTTTTGATTCCAAGCTTGGGAAAGACAAGGAGAAGTTTAGCTAGCTTGAAGACTTCACAAGATATTGGGTTGTCTTCTTTATCTCTTTGTTTACTTTAGCTTGTTTGTTGTATTTTTACTACATGTTTATGTTAGGAATATTGGTGGGATTGTAATAATATTCATATTTTGGTTGATGAGTTTATTTGCTTGAGCTTAATATATGCATGTTAATTGATTAACCAATTAATTGATATGTAATGGATTTAGACTAATTGAGACATCAATAACATGCATGAATGATTATTTGTGTATGTGTCTTTATCTTAGTGTAGATTGGTGAGAACCAATCTTGTGAGCTTATTTGCTATCAATTAGGAATTGGATTTATTGCATGAAAACCATTTCCTAGCATTTCCATGCCCTTACCACCTCTCAACTAAACTCTCCCATGACTATGCATGAGTTTAGTTGGTAATTAATTTAGTTAGTTAGTGTTAGATTAGTTAATTGTGTTGGTAAGCTTGTTAGTTTAGTTAATTTAGTTAGTTAATGTTAATTTAGTTGTTATTTAATTATTGCCATCTTAGTTTAATCCTAGTGTAATCTTAGTTTAATTTGCTTGTGGCAATTCCCTTTTACTTTCTTGCATGTAATTAGTGTAATTATATTGTATATATATATATCTAAGACCTAGAACTAACTGAAGGTAAACACCTCCTCGTTGGGAACGATACCCTTACTCGTAACCACTATATGTGGCGAACGATTCATATACTTGCGAAAGGGTAAAAACTCACGCGCCATATCATTTACTGTAGTTTATTAGAACTGGTCATCTCGGCGTCGATCAAGTTTTTGGCGCCGCTGCCGGGGATAGAACTACCGCGTGCATATCAAGTTTTTGGCGCCACTGCCGGGGAGGTGCATTATCTTTTGTTAGTTTTAGTGTTAGTTTTATTTTCGTTATTTGTAGTTTAATTTTTTTTAGTGTTCATATCATATCTTGTTCGATTTGATTTTTGTTTGTTTGGTTTTTCGGGATTCGGATAAACATGGAGAACCTTTCCAGTGTGCCAGTTATTTAGAGGCTTATGAAGTACTTTGCTTTGCCGATTATGGGAACTCAACCGTCAGCGATTCTGTTGAGTGATTTGCAATGGAGCTACGAGTTGAAGAGTTCTCATTTCAACACGCTTCCAGTCTTCCAAGGTGAAACGGATGAGGATTCCCTTCAGTTCATGAAGGAGTACTACTATGCCGTGACTACCATCCGACTCGGAGAGCTCATGGAAGATAAGTTGAGGATGAGATGCTTCCCGTACTGCATGAAAGATGAAGAAAAGAAGTGGCTATTGGCTCTACCCGTAGGTTCATTGACTACTTGGGAAGCGGTAGAGACCAAGTTCTTCTCAAGGTACTACCCCTCTTGGAAGACACGAGAAATCCGGGGCAAGATAGTAACCTTCGAAGAAGAATCAGAGGAAGCCTTCCATGAGACTTGGGACTGGTTTAAGTTGCTCCTTGCACAGTGCCCGCATCACATGTTCCCTTTCGTCATACACAAGCCACGGTTGATAATGCTTGTAGGGGAGCAATGAGGGAGAAGACCGCAAGGGAGGTGTTTGCCGTATATGAGATGTTGGGTGAAAATTCCCAACAATGAAGAGGAAGAGATGATTCTCGTGAGGAGAGGACCAATGCAGACTTAGGAATGCAATTGGCCAACATGTCACGGGAAATGGAAAATCCCAAGGCAAACTTTGGGCAACAACGGGTAATTGGAGAGGTGCAAGTCGTGTATCCGTATCAACAAGACAACCATCAAGCAAGCAACAATTAAGAATGGAAATAATGGGGCAACCAAGACAACCCCTCGTTCACTGAGCAACGGATTAGTGGCCTAGAAGAATCTATAGAGAATACAATAGTCCCAATGGGAAAGTTGGAAGAGAGCTACCAAATGAAAGAATGGGATGAGCTTCCAGCCCACATTGAGCATGAAGAGGCACTAACCGATCTTCAAAGCGGAGAGTTGAATTCGATAAAGGTCGAAGAACCAGAGTTTGTTTTTAGATCCTCTAAAGGCATATATGACCGCATTGATGAAAGTATGCGCATATTAGAGAGGGTGTTCGAGGAGAAGTATGAAGAGTATGAAGAAAAGAAGGTAGTAGAGGTAGTAGAGGTTGCACAAGAGAGCAAGGAATTGATAAGCCAAGATGTGGACTTAGAGAAGAAAATCAATTCACTTGAGAAGGAAAGGGATTCATCCTTAAAGGAGATTGAAGAGCTTAAGGATGAATTGGCTCAAAGGGATGAGGCTTTAGAGATAATGAAGAAAAGGGAATGTGACCACCTTGCGGAGCTTGCAAAGGCTAAGCAAGAGTTGAAGTCAAAGGGAAAGGAAGTGATGCCATTTCCGAAAGATGAGCTTGACTTAGGTCAAGGAACTTAAAGTGCCTTCGTCACCAAACCAAGTCTCAACGAATCCAAGAAGAAAGCCACCAAGAAGAGCAATCAAGTCCCACCTTCACCTTTACAAAGCTTGAAGGACAAGCAACCAATACCAGAAATCCTCAAGAGATCTACTCCAAGGTTGGTCCCAAGGCAGGACAAGATCAAGTAAGCCTCTAAGCAAACCGCAACAAATCAGAGAGGTACAATCTCTCACTTTAGTCCTATTTGTTACAAGTGCCACATTATAGGCCATATTGGATCTCATTGTGCCAATATGAAATGGCAATGTGTGACAAATGTGAGTCTAGGACTACAAGGTTAGTTGTCAATTCCTTATGGATTGACAAGACCAAAATAGAAGGACTCAAGAGGAATGGACCCCTTTGGGTCAAGAAAAGTGAGAATGGGTATGTTGTGGTGAAGCCACCCATCTTTGATAGTGGTTGAGTGCTTGTCTTTTATGAACTTTTTGATATGTTTGTTAATGTGCAGGAATTTCAAGTAAGCCTCCAAGCAAACCGCAACAAATCAGAGAGGTACAATCTCTCACTTTAGTCCTATTTGTTACAAGTGCCACATTATAGGCCATATTGGATCTCATTGTGCCAATATGAAATGGCAATGTGTGACAAATGTGAGTCTAGGACTACAAGGTTAGTTGTCAATTCCTTATGGATTGACAAGACCAAAATAGAAGGACTCAAGAGGAATGGACCCCTTTGGGTCAAGAAAAGTGAGAATGGGTATGTTGTGGTAAAGCCACCCATCTTTGATAGTGGTTGAGTGCTTGTCTTTTATGAACTTTTTGATATGTTTGTTAATGTGCAGGAATTTCAAGCTTTAAGGAAAAGACGCACTTAATGGACATTTGTTTTTTATTTATATTTAAGGACTTTTTAATTTGTAATTATTTTGAACAATTATTAGTTTAATGTTTAGAGTCTAGAGTCATTATCTACTTATTTGTCATGTTGCATTTGTGCTTAACCATATCATGATGAGATGCATGGAAATAGATAGGTTTGGGGGTTTAGACTCCTTACTTATTTATTTCCTTGCATAGCATATACTTGTGGTGTTTTTTTTTTTGGTGTTATTTTTGTGTGTGCAGGCTATGGAATCAAAGAGAAGGGCTATTAGGCTAGGAATGCCTACCGCAGGATGAGTCTGCGAGAAAGAGACCGCGGGACAGAAGGGATGAACCTGCGTGAAGCTCGAGGAACCTCTGTGATTTCATATCCGTAGGCAAACGCCCGCTGGCCAAAAAATACAAAGCCGCGACATTCTCTGTAGGAATTCCCGTGACTTCAAGTTTGCAGGAAAATGCCTGCGCATTAGAAGAATCAAAGTAGCGCAACTTCCGCGACTTCACATCCGTGGGAAAGAGCCCGCCAAGCAGAAAGTGTGAACTTGCGATGGATTCCAGAGGATTGCCGCGAGAAGAGACCGTGGGAAGAAACCCGTGGCACAAAGCCGCGACACACATCATGCACCATAAACCGTACCACAAGGCCACACTATCCTATGTAGGTCCAATCTCTTACCTTTGAGCTTTTACTTCAAAGTTGATATCTCATGTTTAGCTTAAGGGTGTGAATTGGTTGTTTTTGCATAGTGACTAGGATTGGTTGTTGTAATGTGATTAGTGGTGGATATTAGGATTGTAAATATGTGTTTACATGTTAGTTGTAGATATTAGGATTGTATATATATGTTATTGTTGTATTTTTGTTTTTGATTTTTGTGTTTTTATTCAAACCTTGTGAAGATGCCCTGTTTCGAAAATTTTGGGGCGAATGTTTCTTGAAAACTGTACCAATTGGTAAGAAAATAAATTTTTTTGCCTGTGTCACGCTCATCATTTTTTCGTTAAGATTCCAACGATATAAAGAACGTAAAATTTTGGGTGGCGGTTTAAAAGTTATGAGTATTTCTTCGACTGAAGGTCATGAACGTGCCCTGTTTTCAAATTTCTGCACGTGACCTATTTTCAACGTCTGTTTTCACGCTTTTCCAAATTAAATTTTGAAATGTTTTCAACGTGAAAAGTGTTCCTTTGCATGTCTATATTCTTGTATCAAAATTTGAGCAAGTTTTATTGAGCAGCTTTGAAAATATGCATTGAAAAGCAGACATTATTTGAATTCGAAAAGTGATAGTTTTCTTGAAATATTGTCCTCTATGTTTAGATGCCTTCTTCACATGGTATTTTTTTGTTAATTTGTTTTTAATTTTGTGTTGTGTTATATATTTATTATGTGTGTGATTATTTGTATATAACTGTTAGTATGTTTGTGCCCGAATTTCCAAATCATGAACTCTTTGTCCATGTTCTTCAATTTTTCAACATTAAGGACAATGTCGAGTTTAGGTTTGGGGGTGCGAACACATATGTGTCATTTAGTTTTTGTGTTTTTGAATAAATTTTTAAAAATTTTGAGAAATGAGCCATCTTTGAACAAAATTGTTTGAATGAGATGTTTTGAGTTGTGCCGTTGAGGAGTCTTTCACATGTGTTAATTGTTGAGTCTTGGCTAATTATTGTCAGTCTAGGATTGCTTCGCATGATGTGAAATTAGTCCCTTTCTCTTAGTGTCTAAGTGGACGAGACTCCGTACTCAATTGTTAGGATTAATAGTAGAGACTACCCGTGAATTTTGTGCCTTATCATTTATTTTGAGGGTAAATTATGTTTCTACTCTTAAACACTCTTCGAACATGTTTTTCATTGTGATCTCAGTACTTCATTTGCATTGTTTGCCATAGAACATTCATAAATGTGGATAACATGTTGAATTTGTATTCCCATGGTAGATGGACTTCAAGAAATGATATTAGGACTCTGTAGTACCCACTACCAAATTGCCTAAACATGTCCATTTCCCTTTATGCTTGATTTAATACAAATACGGCCAAACACATAAACCTATCACACAACACCCTATCCATAGACCTATACACTTCATCTTACATAGCTACTAATCTTGTCAAGTTCTACTAAATAGAGAATTCAATCGTTAAGCTCTAAATTGTAATAGCGTGTACTGAGGCTTATTTTGTAACTTGTGCTAAAATAAAGGCTTTCAAAAATTAAGCACTTAAAGCCTTCAATCTTCAAAGCAATGATTACTCCAATGAGAGTAATTAGATAGCACAATCCAAAGTTCAAAATTGTAGCCTAGACGCTTGTGTAATGAGTAATCTAAAATGAGCTTCATATTGAAAAATGTAATGTGAAACATCTTGGCATGATTAGTATCTTCGCATACTGAAAGTATACAAACGAAGTTAAATTGCTTAAAGCATACCTAGGGGGGGGGGGGGGTAAATAGGTTTTTACACCTTTTTCAATCCCTTGAACAAACTTTCGTTTGTCCCTCAAGGTAGCCTTACATACAACACAATAAGCCAAGGAAGACATACATAGACAATACGATAATACAATCATAAGAGCAAAGTCTAAGTATATCAACTAGTTATGTGAGGTATAAGAACAAATAAACACAACAACAAAGTAAGCTTGTATTTCAATAGATGTTGAATGAGTTACAAGAGTGATCAAAATGTCACTATACAAAAATTACAATATACAAAAGAATCATAGATACAAAATTGATCAATAGAATGAATTCACTAATCACACTATACAAAGTCTTGCTTCACAATACATCACATGTGAATATTATGAATCAAGATAATAAAATATACAATTATAATATAAGTGAAAGAGATAGGAAGAATTAACACAAGAGATTTTTTAACGTGGTAAAACCTCCAAGGAGGAAACATCCACGGGTTGAACTACAACCATTGGGTACTATATTATTGGAAAGTAAACATAGAACATTCACAAAGTGACCAATCTTTAGCTCACTCGACCTAGTGAAGTCTAAGCCTACCAAACCCTATTGGAAAGTGTGAAATCCCTCAATGATGCGAAACCACCATATATTGGACACCACACACAACCAACATCGATGGTAGATTAGAAATTCCTCAAGAGTGCATACACCTCCCGTGTACCCCGCTCTATCGGAGTCTATGTCTAACCATACGCCTAGGCCTACCAATACAATAGCCAACTCCCTATCCAAGGCACTCTTGCCTCTAGGGAGCCTCCCATGCATGACTATCCGAGTCCTCCCGACTCTAGCCATGACTCCTTGCTTACCTATCCGAGTCATCCCGACTCTAGGCAAGACTTCTTGCTTGGCTATCCGAGTCACCCCGACTCTAACCAAGACTTCATGCCTTTTACAAGGACTTCCTAGTGTGATCATGTGAATGCAAATGATGCAAACAATCAAATCAACATAGAACATGTGATCAATACATTCTATGGCACAAATAGACCTAAACATGTGATATCACAAGTAATCAAGTCTAGATGCAAAATACGAGAATAAAAACCTAAGCATGTGAAACACCAAACACATAAGCTCAAAGTCTCATTCACATATACAACACTTGAATCAAAATATATTCATGAAGTACAAATTCAAGATGCTATCAATATACAATTAAATGCTAGATATATGAGATTAAAATCAATCAATATTCTAGTCAAAAATATAGAGCAAGGATTTGAGATTTACATCAATCAAAACCTAGATTCTCTAAATCACAAACAAATACACAAATCCTAGATATCATCAATCAAAGGATCAAATCAAATCTCAAGGTCATTTATCACAAAATTAATTCAATTAAGTTCCAAACAACCTAAGATGCCATTCTAATCACAATACAACTCACAAACATATGTAAAACCTAGAATCATATAAACTAGTCAACATTAGTCCACAAATTGACTTTCAATTAGAATGATAATCAAGCTATCTTTCTCAATAGCTTTTACCAAACATAAACATAGATATAGAAGAAGAAACCCCAAGCAAATGGAAGGTTAAAAAGAAAGAAATGCCAAGTTAAGTCCAATACCTTGGATTCTATAGCTGGTTCGGAAATCAGTGTGGAACCACCAGAAATCACGATCAAACAGCCACCAAACCACTTGGAGATGATAGAGGACTCAAATACGAACACTCTCCAACTTGAATCACTCAAATCCGACTCCGGATGAGGAAGATATGGTGTTTTGAAAATCTAAAAAATTGGAGAGAATTCCTTACGGGAAAACAAAACTTTTTCTTCTTCAAATTTCAAATGGAGAGAGAGAGAGAAGATATAGGAAGAGAGAGAAGACAAAACCGGCCAATGGTGTGAGGCCACGTCACCCCCTGGCCGTGGGGGGTGCGTAGCCCACACGGGGGCAGAGACCCCTCAAGGCCGTGGGGCCCATGGCCACACACACGGCCAGCCCAAGTGGCCTCACGGCCTGGGCTGTCTTCTCGCACGCTCCTTCGGTTCTTCAGCCCGTATCTTGGGCATCCGAACTCCGATTTCAAATCTGTTTCTAGATTACAAACTGTGACTCTCTCACGCTCGACGATGACTACACAACTTTGTAAAACGGTTGAGAAATCATCTCGGAAAACGTCGATGAAGTCAACTCAACGAATGAGAACGAAAAGTAGCGTAGCTACATCGTTTGGACTCGAAACTACATGAATGAGTAACCGAAACAACCGGAACTCAATAAGGAATCAGAATAGAGCATATTCAAGTCCAAATACAAAAATACAGAAACATACAAACACAAAGACACGCACATATGCTGGTTTCCGGACATAGTCCTAGAAAATGCAAAACACAAAGTTTATCAACATAATATGAATGCATGAGCATATTTTGCCAAGTGTGTGAAAGTGATATATAAATGAAATTAAATCATGA
Organism: Acer saccharum; assembly: GCA_030490815.1. Classification (NCBI taxonomy): domain Eukaryota; kingdom Viridiplantae; phylum Streptophyta; class Magnoliopsida; order Sapindales; family Sapindaceae; genus Acer; species Acer saccharum. The sequence goes on along the minus strand of CM059869.1, from coordinate 26,805,811 downwards.
AGGAACACACAAGAATGCTATGTGTGTGTGTGTGCCTAGCCTTGTAAGAGATATGAGGTCCTTTAATACCTTTGTTGACCAATGATGCACGAATCTCTTAAAAGCCGGCTTCTTGAATGAATTGTGGTTGAGACGTCCTTCGTCTTCTTAATTCTTCAATTACTAACCACTAAACATTACAAGAGAAACACGTTTTGATATGGAATTGATGCCAACACAAACTATAAACCTTACAATCTCCCCCTTTGGCAAATTCCATGTCAAAACCCCTAAACAAACACTAAAACAATTACAAAGAAAATTTGGTCACAATGAGTACAATAAGTTACACATATAGACACAAATTAACAACCAAAACAAGTCTTGAACTTCAACTTGGTCTTCTCTTAATATCACCTAAAAAGAACTTGAAAGCACAAGAATATCCAAGAGACAACAAATATGGCAATATCCAATCTTAGGCAAGAAAATAGTAACATATAAGTTCAAATGGATCAAGTATGCTCCCCCTTAATACATACTATCCATCAAAATATTCTAAGCCAAGATTCAACAACAAAAAATATTACATGCCATAAAGTTCAAGCTAGATACCAAATATACAAACATATAAAACAACTAAAATGAGACTAAGTAAGCTAGATTTCTCCCATGTGTTTCTCATATTTCTCCCCATTTTGACATGATATGAAGCCAAAGGGAAAGAGTAAGAAAAATATACCTCATAAAGCTCTCTAGCCACTTGTGCCACCAAGGAAAGAAGAACGGTGTGCGGATCTCACATATTGCCTTGTTGGAGTTGATTTTCCTTCCAACTCTTTGATCCTTTCATCTTGAACAACAAGCTTGGCACTAAGGTCTTCAATCTTCCTTTGTGACGCCTCAATCAACCTACGAGATTCTTCAACCTCATTCCTCAATTTTAAAGCCCAACTAGGAAGAGTGGGTGAGCTAGGGACATGGTTAGAATCAAGAGAATCACCAAAAAGCCTAAACACATCATTAGACTTTCCCTTGTCCTTGTATGACATGGATGCCATACGTTTCTCACTCAACTTCTCTAAGGGAGGAAGCATAACATCACCATCAAGATTCCTCACACCTTTAGCTAAGCACAATTGAGTTATAAACCCCGGAAAAGCCAATTTCTTATCCAAACGACTAGTACAAGCCGCAATTTCAATTTGCTCCACAAGCAATTCACCAAGGTTTATAGGTTTGTTAGTCACCAAGGCATATACAATCTTAATTTTGTCTCTATTAAGCTCCGAAACATTAGTAGAAACAACAAGATTGGAGCACACAAATAAATGCCAAAATGCACTAATTTTTGTTAACTCACCTTGCTTAATAAAAGCACGTTTCCCCCACACAAAATTACTATCATCACATAGAGTCCTACCCATTAAATCAAGGTTTTCCAAGATGTCAACATCAAGGAATTCCGATTCAATGTCATCGGGCAAGTCTAGAAATTCATTAACCTTCCTAGAACAAACTCTAAAGACAACTTTCCTTATGCTTAGAGTAGAAATCATCACAGTAGAACTAGATTTGTAAGCATGATAAAACTCTCTAACAACGGTCTCATTAGAGATTCCTAACATGTTCACCCATGAATTCCAATTTCTACTCTTAAGCACATCATAAACATAGGATCCAACACAAGAGTCCAAGTCAATACCTCTTTTTTGAATTAGCTTTTTGCAACCAAAAATTCTCAATTCATCCACTTTGTTAGCTTTGGAAATTTTGGAAGAAATTGTAGGTTTGGACTTGACAATGGGAGTTGAAGAAGTATTTCCACCAATCTTCTTTGCTTTTCCCATAATCTTGCTATACAAAAACAAACTAAAAACCAAAGTGAGAGGAAACAAAGAAACAAATAAAGTAACCAATAAACATATACAAAGGCAAAACACTATATTCAATAAATCATCATGCGAATAAGAATTTATCATAGCATCTTCATGATTTATCAAAAATAAGAATAATGCCAACAAACAACAACCTTGAAGAACATGTGAACATGTCATAAAAGAGAACAAGAATTTAGCATATTATGCTCCCCCTTGACAAGTGCATCATCTAAAATCAAGATAGACAAATGTTCACAAAAATCACCACACAATCACATCACAAGCAATTTTTATTAGATTTGCAAATAAGCTTCACATATCTAAGAGAGTTACATCAAGATTTTCAATCACTCTCATATGTCATCAAAAATTGATAAAGTATCAAAAATACTAATTAAGCAAAAGTGAGTGTGTGAAGATTTTGCTTTAAGTATATGAAAAGAAATAGTTTGATAATCAAGCATGCAAACAATTTCAACATCTATTCATCTTAGGTCTTTCCATAAAAAGGTCAAACCGGTTATCATCCGAAATTTTGCTTATAAAGAGAATAGATTTCAACATGTGAGTGTGTGTGTGCATGTGGCTCGTCAACCCATTTCTATTTGTCAACCCGAGCTTATTTGATTATTCAACTATACTCCAAAAGCCTTTTTTTTTATTTTTTTTATTTAGGCTTGAATCAAAGATTTTTTTTTAATTTTTTTTTTTTTTTATGATTCAATTCAACACTTCTTTGATTTTTCTAACAAAAACATATACACCTTATGGCGGCTTTCACTCATCACAATGGCATAGCCCTTTCCTACATTGGGTGGCTTCACAACCAAGGTGTGTAGCTCTTTCCATGAGGGTGCTCGTTGAGTTCTATGTTGCCGAAGCAAATGGATACCAACCATTGGTCATTTTTAAATGTACTAGTCCTTAGGACTTCAAGGTGTATCCAAAGCGAACATCAATCAAGCTCAACATACTTAACAAAACATACAAGAGTAGCAAAGTGCATTTTTTGAAACCAATTTCAAGGCTTAAAAGCACATGATCTAGAAGCAAGTAAAGAGACTTACTTAAGATCTCTACTTCTCAAGAGAGTAGCTATCAAAGAATATGAAGCTCACATTATTCAAAAATTAGCCATTCAACAATCATACAAATAACAACACACTTCATGAAATAAGATCAATGTAAACACTTATCACCAAAAGATCTTAAACTAGCAAATGTCAAAGAGGACCATATAAACACTATACTAGTTCTCAATTATGACATGCTTCATGAATGTGATACAAACAATGAGTTGATAGATGAAAAATCAAGTAAGCAAGCAATATGATATAGAGATACCTTCGCTAGCTATTTTCACCAAATACAATGCCTTCACCCTTTTTATGAGTCCTTTTGGCTTGTAAGTCCTCATGACTACAAGTTATAGGTGTGTCAATTCCAAGAGACTAAAGACAATGTAATCCAACTTAAACAAACAAACAAAATAACTTTCTCTAAAAGCCATAACAACAATGTTACCATATAGATTCCAAAAAAAAAAAAAAAACTTCTCAAAAGTTAATCAACAAATTTTGACTATCATAACAATCAAAGTGAGATAGCTAAGTTCATGTCAAGTTGTAAAGATACAAAGCAAAAAGCTAAGCTTCTTATCAACAACACTAGTCTTAAAGCTAACTCACAAGTGCAACTTACACTAATAGTAAGAGCACTCACCCTTGACAAATTTTGTCTTGGGTGGACATACACGAACATCATCAAGATTCTCTTTGACCACAATGTTGAACCTAGAGTAAAGTTCTTCCACAACTTGATTCACAATAATATCATTAATACTCTTTTTCTCAACATTGTTAGCAACACATGCAAGGTCAAATTTTGAAGGATATGCATTCTTCACCTTCCGGACATTCTTAACATGCTTTGAAAAATTATCATGCTTTCCATATTCAAAAGCTTTAGCATGCATAGAATTAGGTCCAATCTCTCTATTCCTAGATGCATTTTCTAAGTTGCAATATTCAATGAATTTATAGCACTTGGGCTTGATATGGCCTAAGGTATTGCAAAAATGACATATGGGAACAAAAGGAGAGATTTTACCTTCCGATGGTGGTGGAGGACAAATGGGAGTTTCAAGGGGTACCTTATTCTTCAATTTGTTCTTCTTCTTGGAACGTCTCTTCTTAAGAGCTTTCTCTTCAATGATAGCTTCGCTAGTAGGAAGTGATGCTTCTATGAGCTTCTCTTCAACCACCGCTACACTTGAGCTACTTAAGTTCATATTAGAGATGATCCTATCCTTTTCAAGCACAATACACTCAACTTCGCAAAGCTTCTTGTCAAGAGCATTCTTTTCACCCAAGAGCCTCTGAGTTGTTGAAACAAACTCATCCACTTGCAAATTGATCAAAACATCTTTCTCATCAACCTCTCTTAAGGCTATCTCCAATTTCTCTTCAAGACTTTTCGCCTTAGCCAAAAGATCAACATAGGTTGAATTTCCACTTAAGCACACTTGATGATTTGTATCAACCTCCTTGTCCAATGAATCTTGACTAACATCCTCTAGGATAGAGTGAGAGGCCATGAAAGCAACAAAGTTGCTCACCAACTCTTCTTCAATAGAAGACTCACCACTTGAGCTCTCCTCATCACTAGAGTTATCATCACTCCATGTGGATTTCTTCATTATGTTGCTTAAGTAAGTGATCAAGTCTAAATTGATCATCCTTTGGAACACAAGAACATCTTCTTCTTTGCTTTTGTAACTAACACTCTTTCAAGTTTATCAACAAATTTGTTAGTAGACAAATGCAATGAAAAATAAGAAGAACCTTTTCCACAACAAATAAAAGAGGACAACTATGACACAAAAAACCTAAGCAATTTACACGTAAGTATAAACCGGATCTCGTCGAGTGCCGTCCGACGACCCACTCTGATACCAATTGAAAGTATACAAATGAAGTTAAATTGCTTAAAGTATACCTAGAGAGGGGGGGGGGGGGTAAATAGGTTTTTACACCTTTTTCAATCCCTTGAACAAACTTTCGTTTGTCCCTCAAGGTAGCCTTACACACAACACAATAAGCCAAGGAAGACATACATAGACAATACGATAATACAATCATAAGAGCAAAGTCTAAGTATATCAACTAGTTATGTGAGGTATAAGAACAAATAAACACAACAACAAAGTAAGCTTGTATTTCAATAGATGTTGAATGAGTTACAAGAGTGATCAAAATGTCACTATACAAAAATTACAATATACAAAAGAATCATAGATACAAAATTGATCAATAGAATGAATTCACTAATCACACTATACAAAGTCTTGCTTCACAATACATCACATGTGAATATTATGAATCAAGATAATAAAATATACAATTAAAATATAAGTGAAAGAGATAGGAAGAATTAACACAAGAGATTTTTTAACGTGGTAAAACCTCCAAGGAGGAAACATCTACGGGTTGAACTACAACCATTGGGTACTATATTATTGGAAAGTAAACATAGAACATTCACAAAGTGACCAATCTTTAGCTCACTCAACCTAGTGAAGTCTAAGCCTACCCAACCCTATCGGAAAGTGTGAAATCCCTCAATGATGCGAAACCACCATATATTGGACACCACACACAACCAACATCGATGGTAGATTAGAAATTCCTCAAGAGTGCATACACCTCCCGTGTACCCCGCTCTATCGGAGTCTATGTCTAACCATACGCCTAGGCCTACCAATACAATAGCCAACTCCCTATTCAAGGCACTCTTGCCTCTAGGGAGCCTCTCATGCATGACTATCCGAGTCCTCCCGACTCTAGCCATGACTCCTTGCTTACCTATCCGAGTCATCCTGACTCTAGGCAAGACTTCTTGCTTGGCTATCCGAGTCACCCCGACTCTAACCAAGACTTCATGCCTTTTACAAGGACTTCCCAGTGTGATCATGTGAATGCAAATGATGCAAACAATCAAATCAACATAGAACATGTGATCAATACATTCTATGGCACAAATAGACCTAAACATGTGATATCACAAGTAATCAAGTCTAGATGCAAAATACGAGAATAAAAACCTAAGCATGTGAAACACCAAACACATAAGCTCAAAGTCTCATTCACATATACAACACTTGAATCAAAATATATTCATGAAGTACAAATTCAAGATGCTATCAATATACAATTAAATGCTAGATATATGAGATTAAAATCAATCAATATTCTAGTCAAAAATATAGAGCAAGGATTTGAGATTTACATCAATCAAAACCTAGATTCTCTAAATCACAAACAAATACACAAATCCTAGATATCATCAATCAAAGGATCAAATCAAATCTCAAGGTCATTTATCACAAAATTAATTCAATTAAGTTCCAAACAACCTAAGATGCCATTCTAATCACAATACAACTCACAAACATATGTAAAACCTAGAATCATATAAACTAGTCAACATTAGTCCACAAATTGACTTTCAATTAGAATGATAATCAAGCTATCTTTCTCAATAGCTTTAACCAAACATAAACATAGATATAGAAGAAGAAACCCCAAGCAAATGGAAGGTTAAAAAGAAAGAAATGCCAAGTTAAGTCCAATACCTTGGATTCTATAGCTGGTTCGGAAATCAGTGTGGAACCACCAGAAATCACGATCAAACAGCCACCAAACCACTTGGAGATGATAGAGGACTCAAATACGAACACTCTCCAACTTGAATCACTCAAATCCGACTCCGGATGAGGAAGATATGGTGTTTTGAAAATCTAAAAAATTGGAGAGAATTCCTTACGGGAAAACAAAACTTTTTCTTCTTCAAATTTCAAATGGAGAGAGAGAGAGAAGACAAAACCGGCCAATGGTGTGAGGCCACGTCACCCCCTGGCCGTGGGGGGTGCGTAGCCCACACGGGGGCAGAGACCCCTCAAGGCCGTGGGGCCCATGGCCACACACACGGCCAGCCCAAGTGGCCTCACGGCCTGGGCTGTCTTCTCGCACGCTCCTTCGGTTCTTCAGCCCGTATCTTGGGCATCCGAACTCCGATTTCAAATCTGTTTCTAGATTACAAACTGTGACTCTCTCACGCTCGACGATGACTACACAACTTTGTAAAACGGTTGAGAAATCATCTCAGAAAACGTCGATGAAGTCAACTCAACGAATGAGAACGAAAAGTAGCGTAGCTACATCGTTTGGACTCGAAACTACATGAATGAGTAACCGAAACAACCGGAACTCAATAAGGAATCATAATAGAGCATATTCAAGTCCAAATACAAAAATACGGAAACATACAAACACAAAGACACACACATATGCTGGTTTCCGGACATAGTCCTAGAAAATACAAAACACAAAGTTTATCAACATAATATGAATGCATGAGCATATTTTGCCAAGTGTGTGAAAGTGATATATAAGTGAAATTAAATCATGAAGGAACACACAAGAATGCTATGTGTGTGTGTGTGCCTAGCCTTGTAAGAGATATGAGGTCCTTTAATACCTTTGTTGACCAATGATGCACGAATCTCTTAAAAGCCGGCTTCTTGAATGAATTGTGGTTGAGACGTCCTTCGTCTTCTTAATTCTTCAATTACTAACCACTAAACATTACAAGAGAAACACGTTTTGATATGGAATTGATGCCAACACAAACTATAAACCTTCCACATACCTTCCACATACTATTCACCACATATCACCTTGGCCAACACAAGTAGGGAAGAATCTAATTGATCTTTTAGGAAGTCTATTTAGGGAATACGAAGGTTAATATGCTCTACCACGTTCATGGCATTCAATTCCTTCATGAGATCAATTTTCAGAAAATATGTTTTATTTCTAATACTCGCATGCGTTACATATTTGATTGCCAATTACATAACTTCCAAATCGCATGTGTTTTATAAAGAGTGAGCCTAGGACTCTGAGAGAAAAATAGAGTGGAATCCAGTGAGGATTAGAGTTGAGGCGAATTACATCCGAGCAATTGGGTGTGTTGAATTTGAAGCTATAACATTTTGAGTGTGGGATTTGCATTGTGTGTTTCAGTCAATTGAATGACTTTATGTTATCCTTCACTCAGTGGTTTTCACATGTGTAACTCCTCATGTGCACAACTTTTCTGTCATCTCATTTTGTATGGCTTTGTTTTTGCAAATTGTTTTTAAATTGTAGTTTTTTATTTTTAGCTTTACGTTTGTGGGTATCATAATGGTAAACCATCAGGAGACTACACTCCTCCTACTAGGGACACCTAGAGGTTTAAAAGGCTTATGGCACATGCTAAGTGTCATCGTTTCTCCCATGACAGTGGACTAGCTTAGTTTATGTTTATTTATGCTTTAATGTATTTTTGTTATTTGTTTTTGTTTTGTTTTGCTCGAGGACTAGCAAAAGTTAGGTTTGGGGGTTTGATAGTGCTACAAATATTCACATTTAGCGCTCCCATTTCCTATCTTTTGTGTTCGTTTCTCGAGTAAAATAGGGATTTTAATGGTTTAAATAAATGTTTCAGGTAAATAGAGGAATTCAGGGGCATTGTGGTAATTTTAGAGAAATAGGGGCTAAAATGTAATATTCTAGAGAAGATTGAAGATTCTGTGAATAAGAGAGAAGTTAGGGGAGCATATTGTAATTTGCCGCGCAAAGCACAACATCAGCCTGCTATGTCACCCTTGGAACGACGCCGTTTTGGGGGCGCTTGCGTCACGCCTAACGTCAGGTTGTCTTCTTGCTCTAGTCGGGTCGACCCGACCTGCGGTAGACCCAGCCCAATCCGACCCGACCCGACCGCGACTCGTCGACTACCCGGCCATTTTTGGCCCGTTTTCGATGCTTTTTCTAGCCAATTTCCGCCCAAATTGATGGCCAAGCTTCTTCCGATCACAATGGACCCATTTCTAGGTCTTCATGCACAAGTTCTCCTTCTCCTCTAAGAAGCCAAACCAACATGGAAATGCAAGCTTGGTTCAGCGGCTTCTTTCCTGCAAACCAGAACGTCCAAACACGCGGGATCTTCGCAACTTCATGCAGTAAAAACATTCTCGCAGTACAGAAGGTCCAAACTCGCAGCCAAACTCCAATTTTCCACCGCGAGTTTCGCTGGCAGGAATGAACCCGTGAGACAGGGGTTTGGAACCCACGAGCATGGTATTTCAGAGGGTTTTTCTTGTCCTTTCACGTGAAGATATTTCCCAAATCCCTTCCTCTATAAATATACCTCTTTTGTGCACAAAAACCATATTCCTAATATCCAAACCTCAACCATAACCCTACAAACCTCAATCTCAACTTAGAATAGCTTAGGCAAACCTAGACTCTCACTCTCAACACCTTTTGATTCCAAGCTTGGGAAAGACAAGGAGAAGTTTAGCTAGCTTGAAGACTTCACAAGATATTGGGTTGTCTTCTTTATCTCTTTGTTTACTTTAGCTTATTTGTTGTATTTTTACTACATGTTTATGTTGGGAATATTGGTGGGATTGTAATAATATTCATATTTTGGTTGATGAGTTTATTTGCTTAAGCTTAATATATGCATGTTAATTGATTAACCAATTAATTGATATGTAATGGATTTAGACTAATTGAGACATCAATAACATGCATGAATGATTATTTGTGTATGTGTCTTTATCTTATTGTAGATTGGTGAGAACCAATCTTGTGAGCTTATTTACTATCAACTAGGAATTGGATTTATTACATGAAAACCATTTCCTAGTATTTCCATGCCCTTACCACCTCTCAACTAAACTCTCCCATGACTATGCATGAGTTTAGTTGGTAATTAATTTAGTTAGTTAGTGTTAGATTAGTTAATTATGTTGGTAAGCTTGTCAGTTTAGTTAATTTAGTTAGTTAATGTTAATTTAGTTGTTATTTAATTATTGCCATCTTAGTTTAATCCTAGTGTAATCTTAGTTTAATTTGCTTGTGACAATCCCCTTTTACTTTCTTGCATGTAATTAGTGTAATTATATTGTATGTATATATATATATATATATATATATATCTAAGACCTAGAACTGACTTAAGATAAACACCTCCTCGTTGGGAACGATACCCTTACTCGTAACCACTATATGTGGCGAATGATTCGTATACTTGCGAAAGGGTAAAAACTCACGCGCCATATCATTTATTGTAGTTTATTAGAATCGGTCATCTCAGCGCCGATCAAGTTTTTGGCGCCGCTACCGGGGATAAAACTACCATGTGCGATCAGTTAATCAGACTTTGGTTTGCTTGATTCCTAAGAATTCTACGGCTGATCGTATGGTTGATTTCTGACCCATCAGCCTCTGTAATGTCGTTTACAAGATAATTTCCAAAGCTTTGGCTAATAGATTACGGGTGGTGTTGGGAGAGGTGATCTTTGAATCACAAAGTGCGTTTATTCCAGGAAGGATGATTTCAGACAATGCAATTATAGGGCTTGAGTGCCTCCATGCGCTGCGAACGAAGAAATGAAAAAAGGGTTCCCTAGCTCTCAAGTTGGATATGTCTAAGGCATACGATTGTGTTAAGTGGGACTTCCTTTCGCAGATTATGCTTAAGCTGGGATTTCCTTATAGTTGGGTTGAACGAATAATGGGTTGTGTTAGGACTGTTACATTTTCATTCCTAATTAATGGTCAAGTTTGTGGTTCGATTGTGCCTACGAGGGGTCTTCGTCAGGGCGACCCACTTTCGCCTTATTTGTATTTAATGGTGGTTGAAGGGCTGTTTGGTCTGATTGATACAACGGTCGGTAGGAAAGATCTCTTAGGGATTCGTTGTGGGCGAATAGGTCCAGTATTATCCCACCTTTTCTTTGCGGATGACAGCCTTCTCTTTTCCGGGGCCTCTTTGCGAGAATGTGTGTGGATTCGTAGGGTTCTTGATGTATATTCTCAAGCTTCGGGGTAGTTGGTAAATTTTGATAAGTCAAGTATGTGTGTCAGCTGCGGTGTGTCTCCTGCTAAGGGGGATCGGTTAGTAGCAACCATTGGTGTCCGAAAAGTGAAATGCCATGAAAGATATCTTGGACTGCCGGGTTTTACAAGTAAGAATAAAAAGAAACTCTTTGAGGGTGTTAAGGATTGTGTTTGGCAGGAAATTCAAGGGTGGAACTCAAAGCTGCTGTCAGTAGGAGGGAAGGAGGTGCTTATTAAGGCTATTCCCTAGGCAATTCCTGCGTATTCGATGAGTCTTTTTCTCTTGCCTAAGGGCTTGGTTATAGAAATTTAGAGTTTGTGCTCTAGATTTTGGTGGGGTAATATTGCTGCTTCGAAACGTATTCATTGGGGCTCTTGGGATAGACTATGTGTAGGAAATGAGGATGGGGGAATGGGTTTCCGTGATTTGTAGGTTTTTAACCAAGCACTCTTTGCTAAACAAGGCTGGTGGTTGGTGCAAAAGCCGTATTCTTTGGCAGCTAGGGTTGTTAGGAGCTGTTACTATCCTACTTCTTCTTTTATGAAAGCTGATAAAAGAGGTAATGGTTCACAGCTATGGAAAAGCCTCTGTTGGGGTCGGGATCTTTTGAAGGTTGGCTCTTGCTGGCGAGTTGGGAGTGGTTCCACAATTTCTATATTTGATGATCAATGGCTTCTGCGACCAATAACTTTTTAAGTCTTCACTCCTCAAACTGAGAATGGGATTTTGTTGGTTAGTCAACTACGGACAATCACAGGTGTCTAGAATGAATCTCTTATTCGAGATATGTTCTTGGAAGATGATGCCCAAACTATTTTATCTATCTCGATTCTCATGCAGTCTATCTAGGAGAGATGATTCTCTGTGTTGGCATTATACCACTGATGGTATATATACTGTGAAGAGTGGATATAAAGTGGGGATGTCGTTGGGTTGTTTGATCTCTTCTTCTGAATTGAAGCCTAATTTTGGGGCCTGCTGAAAGTCGTTATGGGGATGTCGTTTGCCTTCAAAGGTGAAGATTTTCCTTTGGAAGGCGATCCGTGATTGGATTCCATCTCAGGTGTGTCTAGCTAGGAGGAGGGTCTCGATTACGGGTTTGTGTCCGATTTGTTCGTGCAATTTTGAGACCTCAATCCATGCTCTATGGAGCTGTCCGAATTTGAAGAAAGTGCGGTCCAGGTTTGGTGAGTTGAAAGGCCTTAATATAAACATTGGATGCTTTCAAGATTTTTTCAACTTATGTTGTCATAACCTTTTGAGGAAAACTCTGGATTTGTTGTGTGTTGTCCTCTAGCGGATTTGGTTTTTGAGGAATCTTCGTGTTCATGGTGGTGGGATTCAGGATATGGAACAGGTGGTTCCTTGGGCGGAAGAGTTTTTGGTTGAGGTTCACAAGGCTAATCTAACTGCTAGCAGTATAAGAGTTAGTTTTCGTCCTGCGGAGGTTCGCTGGTCTCCGCCTGCTGTGGGTTTGTTGAAGCTGAACACTGATGCAGCTATGGATATGCATAATCAATGTGTGGGGCTTGACATGGTGATTAGGGATAATCAGGGATTAGTGTTAGCTACTAGCACACAGAAGCTTAGGAAGCTTTATCCTCCTCATGTCACTGAAGCTTTGGGCATGCATCTTGCGAGGTATGATCTTTGCTAAAGATTCTGGTTTGGAGCCAGTTGTGGTTGAGTCTGATGCATTGACTATGGTGAAGTTGATCAACTCTGATAATCAGGTTAGCGCTGATATTGGTTTAATTATTGCGGATATAAAAGATCGTCTTCAGGATATGGTTGGCTCTATGGTTGTTTTTGCTTATAGAAATGCGAATGTTGTCGCACATAATCTTTCGAAAATGGCCTTGACAATTGTTTAGGATCGTTTTTGGATGGATTCTTACCCTTCGTGTGTGGAGCGGTTTGTTCAAGAGGATTGTCTTGGCTAGTTTGTCCTGTTTTTTGTTATTTCCTTTTGTCAAAAAAATAAAAATAAAAATAAAATATTATTAGATTAAATGAACATCATTTATGATTTACCACAAAGTCACTTAAGTCCAGAAATATAACCTAAAAATTTGGTACTTATCCCCAATAATTGATACAATCATCTTAATATATATATTCGACATGAAATCAAATATATTACAAAAGTTTGTTGCCCGCCAATCCATGTAGACCACCAAACAAGATACTAAATATGATGCACTACAAATCTCTCTTTAATTATTTTAGAGCTTGACTGTCCCTAAAAATATCATTAAAAAACATGCACAATTGTTAAAGTTATAAGGTGGGTCGACATGAAATCAAATATATTACAAAAGTTTATTGCCCACCAATTCTTGTAGACCACCAAACAAGTTCCCAAATATGATGCACTACAAATCTCTTTAATTATTTTACATCTTGTCTGTCCCTAAAAATATCATTAAAAAACATTCACAATTGTTAAAGTTACGAGGTGGGCCGGCATGCATGATTCACATAAGATTTTTTATTATTATTATATATATATATATATTTGTGACCCACAAATTAATTGCTTTTAATGAAGTAAACAAATATAATAATAACAATAAAGAAGCAAATGAGACAATAAAAATATTTAGAGCATCTCCAATGCAATACTAAATTACTGTGTCAATACTATAATTTAGCACAAAGTAAAAAAAAACATACTCCAATGCAATGTTAAAAGCTGTGCTAAATTTGGTATATGCTATAAATTGTGCCAAATTTGGCACAATTTATAGCATATACCAAATTTAGCACAACAATAAATACATGCGTATTTGTTGACTTTTTAATTTTAAATAATAAAAATTTAATGAACTTGGTAGGGAAAATTGAGATTAAAATAATTCTAAGAAAATATTCAATGCATCCATTGAATGCATTGATTATATTTGTTGACTTTTATAATTTTAAATAATTAAAAAATAAAAAATAAAAAATAGCATATCAAATAGAATTTTGCATTGGAGTACAATGCTAAAATGATGTGCCAAATATAACATTTTACTATATTTCGTGCCAAATTTGGCATTGACATTGACATATGCACTGGAGATGGTCTTATATTGAGTGTGGGAATGTTTATTGCATTAACCATGCATTATGATGAGATTAGGTTGGTCCGGTGGTAAACCTTTCACCCTCACACATGTGCCATGAGGTTGTAGGTTCGAGTCCTCACTCTCATCATCACATCCTTACCTTTATTTATCTCATGACACATCAGTATTGAAGTAAATGGGTGGTTAAGATGTGATTGCTTTTTATTATTACTTTATCAAGGGATATTATTCATTTAGTCTTTGTGTTTTTTTGAAATATCTATCTTTTACTCACTTATACATTTCGGATGATTGGGCTCTATATTTTCAAAAACCATTCAATTTGTTCCTTCTGTGAGTCAACCGTCAGTCAAACTAAACGATTATAAGGGTATTTTTGTCTTTAAACATTGATATGCCACGTGTCAATACACAAATAAATAGAAACAAAAAATTAATTTAATTAAAAAAAAATTCTTATTTACTTTTATTTTTAAAACTAATTTTCTTTAAAAAAAATAAGCCTTTTTTTTTATAAATTTTTTCTTCAGTTCTAAATTGACAAAATTCCCCACCTCGAAAAAATTTTCCCAGTTCATCATAAAAAATTCTCCAGTTCTTCTTTTTCATCATCAATCTTAAACAACATCTTCATCATCAATCTCAAGCAAGGGTATTTCCACAACACCACCAAACCTAGAATTAGAATCAGAGCAATACATCACCACATAAAAAACCAGATCTGGAAATTTTAATTTCTAGAATGAGTTATCGTCATTCGTCGAATCCAATACCGTCGAAACTGTTGCAATTACTTGATTATAAAACCATCCAATACCGTCGAAACCGTTGCAATTACTTGATGAGAAAAATGACAAAGTGCACTCAGAAAATAACGGAAAAGACAACAAGAAAGAAGAGGAGCAAGAAGAATTCAGCATCTTAGGGCATCCATTGTGCCTTAAACGACAAAGAGATGGACAGACACTGCCTTTGTCGAAATGATTTGCAATAGAGCAGGGGCTGGAATCTCGTCTCGGTTCGAGCTTGGGGGAACCAACCGTTGCCCATGGCAGACCTTGAGATTCATGAAATCATGGAAAAGGAAAAATGCCGTCAGTTCAATAGAATTGAGTTGATAGCTTCGAAGAATTTTGTTTGCCGCGCTGTAATGGAAGCACTTGGAGGCCATTTAACAAACAAATACTAATTAAAATAGAGTGGGATTATAGGAGGATTAGGCAGATTGCAGATAAGTGTGGTGCGGTTTTGTTGTGTGATATGACTCATATAAGTGGGCTCATGGCAGCTAAGGTTTTTTTTAAAGAGATGGATTTCCAGGTCTGGAAATTAAAATTTCCAGATCTTTTCAAAAGTTAAAAAAAATAAAAAATTGTTTAAATCTAGATCTCTTCAAACTTTTTAATTTTTTTTTTTATTGAAATAATGAATTTCTAATTAAAATAGTATTAATATTTTTTAAAATAATGATTTTTAGATTACGGTTTTTAAAATTTATTACGGGTATTTTATTATTTGAATTTTTAATTATTTTTTACTATATAAAATGATTTTAATTTTTAAAATTTAGTTTTTAGATTTGATTTCATTTTACACATGTTCAAAAGACTAAATTAGTCATTTAGCATTTTCTGTGATGGTTGACCGTTAAAAATCTAGTTAGAGGGACCAAATTGAGTGGTTTTTGAAAATATAGGGTCCAATCCTCTGAAAATGTATAAATGAGTAAAAGATAGATATTTCAAAAAAACATAAGAACCCAAGTGAAAATATCCCCTTTATCAACAACCCATTACATGATTTAAAAAAGTGAGGAAAATGGTGAGGTAAGGAGAGGATCCAAGTTTTTTTTTTTCCTATGGTGACAGCAACTCAAATCTAAGTCTATTCCTCGTGATGGACAAACATTATTAAAAATGACTTTTTTTTTACATGATTCGTAAAAATAATATAAACACGGGGGGTTGTAGGTTGTTGTGTGTAAAACCGTTATACATTTATACTGTTGGAAGAGCCTAAAATTATTTAGGGGCAGTTTGGTATGAAGTAATCAAAATTATCTTATTCTTGAAAAAGTTAAACACGTAATGTGTTTCCTAGGAAACCTATATACCTATGTTTGGTTGTGTATGAGAATAATGTGTCAGAGTCATGGAAATGTCAAATAACTGTATTGCAAGAGAATTTCTTTTTCTTTTGAATGTATTTTTAATTGTGGGGTAACAAAAAAGTTAAATTGATAGGGTATTTTAATTGATCAGTCAAAAACTCAAAACAAATAAATATATAATTAAAAATTAAAAGTGGAAAAAAAAAAAATTGACGCATTTGTCAAAAAAAAAAAAAAAAAAAAAGAAAAACATTAATTACACATTTATATATACAATTATTAGAAATTTTAAAAAATTAAGGAAAAAAAAAACTAGATCACACCAGATCGTGATCTTGATCTTCTTCTTCACTGAACCTCCCAATTTTCTCTCTCTAAAAAACCATTCTCTCTCTCATCTCTCTCTTCTTTTTCACCCGTTTTCTCTTGTCTCTTGGTCGACGGCGAGGAGCGCCGATCTCCTCCGCTAGGTTGTTGCTTTATGGTGACGGTAAGGGTCAACATAGTTTCTGGTATGGATTTGATTGTATGGGGATTGGTTTGGGTTTGTTGATGGTGAATCTGGATTTTGCTTTGATAATGATTAATCTGGATTTGTGTTTGATGAAGATGATGATGGTTTGACTGGGTTTCATTTGGGTTTGTATCTGAATGAATGGATAATGATTAATCTGTATGTGAGTTTGGCTTCAATTGAATCTGATATGGTATCTTTGATTTTTCAATTATTGATTTGAGTTTGAATATGAATGAAATATGTTTTCTTAATCAATTATGAAATTAGGTTATAATTTTTTATTTATTTTTTAATTGAGTGTGAGTCTCACAACCAGAATTAGGGGTGGGCGTTTAATGGATCGGTTCACTTTTCAATAGAACCGATAAAAAATTGATAAAGTTTAGTTTCTGAAAATATGAACCGACCTAATATAATTACAAATGTCAACCGATCAAAAACCAACCGAATTGGACCGTTGTAGTACGGTTCGGTTTTTTTCGATTTTGGTTCTAATGGGCTAAATTCATGGGCTTTAATTATTATACATATTTTTATATTTTCATGTTTTAATCATTTTGGACCTTCGACCAAATTAAATTATGGGTTTAAATAAATTGAAAATGGTAGTTTAAATAATATTCAGCAAAAAAACAAAGAAAAAAAAAAATGTTGTGACACACTTTCATAATTTTATAGTTTCATATACCGTAGAACATTAAACTAGAGTTTTTTATTTTATTTTATATATAAGTTTGATCTTGGTTCAGTTTTCTAGTTTGGGATAGCGAACAGGAAAAAAAACCAATCAATCAGTTTTCAAAAAAATGAATCAAACAGAACCGACCAACATAAGAAAACCAAAAAAAAAAAAAAAAAAAACCAATTGAATTGATTCAGTTCGGTTTATTGGTTTTTTACCCACACCTAACCAGAATCATATAAAGGGTAATGTGAAACCCACTTATTAGGATGGGTTTCACATTACTCCCATAGGATAAAGTGATTACTTTCCTGGGTTTAAAAAAACACAAACTTGTTAACAAACAAGTGAATATTATCATATTCTCATTCCCATGTAAAGATTACCCCCATACCAAACAGCCATAGGGTTTATGAATTATAATTTTACAGGAAAAATGAATACCCATTTAATTATTATTTAACACAAAATAAAAATTAATTCCTTCAAAAGAAAATTAATATTTTACATCTAGGGGAGGAATATTGTTGAAACTTAAAGGAGATTGTCTCCACTAGTCTTGTGTCTTTTTTGAAGGCGGACAGTCAACTCATTCTTTTCTAGTTGTTTTTATTTATTTATTTATTTATTTATAATTATGCACAAATTTGTGGAAATGAATCCAACTTACAAACGCAATATTCTTTATTTTTAAGTTTTAATTTAAACTCACTTAGTCACTTATGCTAAACCTGAATTGCACCGAAACCTAAAATTATTTGGGTAATCTGACCATTGTGCATCCAATTATGCAAGCAACTATCAATATAATTTTTTTTTTTTTTAAAAAACAACTAACTTCATTAAGAAGAAGTAGAAGGAAATACATCAGAAATGTATCAAAAATTTAAGGTAATCGTAATGAGACTCTAATAATCGCACAAAAACAAATTTCTTTTATTAGAACCATTTTTTGTTTTAGAAATTTTGTTTAGCCTGAATGAAAAGTGAAAACCAAATCAACCAAAATTAAGAGGAGATGAGAAGAAAGTGATCAGAGAGAATAAAGCCATGCAAGGTAAGGAGAGAGGTAAATGAGAGAGAAGGTGAAAGTAATTAAAAGCATTACTTCATGAGAGATGAAGAAAGTTTACAAGTGGATTAATCTAGGCCATTCAAACATTGTTAATCCAAGAGACACAAAGCTGTGTCAAAACTTATGTACAAAATTGGGGTTATGGATCATACCCTAATAAATTTTTATATAACCTTGTTGGGTTGTGAAGCCAGAATCAGTGTACACTAACGCCACACGGGGGTCAAGCTCCCCGCACCTTAAGTCAGTATTGGTTGTGTCTCTTATGTGCATATAAGTGATCCTGCTAGGCATAAACTTGAAGCAAAATCATTAAAATATATGTTTATTGGTTATGCTAAGGATGACTTTGGCTACAAATTTTGGGATGACCAGAATAATAAGGTGATTAAAAGCAGAGATGTTATCTTTATGAGAAAGTCGTACATAAGGATAGAGGCACGACACTGTCCACTAGTTTGGTGCAATAACCTGTTTACTTTGATCGAGATGATGTCCCAAATAGTTTGATTATAAAATAAGCCAAAATTCACAAGTTGAAGAAACTACACCTTGTGATATTGATTTGCCACAGAGTACTGATTCGGCATAGGATATTGATTTGGCACAATGGCACATGACGCCAAGTGCATTTCGTAGAGGTAGGCTTACGCCAAACTATGTAAAATCTCATGTATCTATTTATTGTTTTTTATTTTCTTTGTATGTGATTGTTTGATTGACTTTTAGTTTACAAATTTTGTAACAAACATAAATACCACTACAAAAAAATGCATATTTTGTCACTAAATTATTTGTCACGCAAGGTACATTTTTGGTTAGTAATTACTTTTCGCAACCAATTTGTTGTGGTCACCTGTTAGTAGCAGTAGGCTGGATACAAAAGGATATTGTAACCAATAGTCATTTAGTTGTAGAAAGATACACATTCTGCAACCAATTATTTAGTAGTAGATTGTATTTGTGTTAGTTGTTTAAGATTTTAAAGAATCAAAATCAATAGTTACTGATATTATTGTACAACCACATTTTTGGATGCAAAAAACTTACATTTCGCAACCAAATAAATCTAATAATCATTTTACAACTAAACAAATATAGTTGTGAAATGTTAGTTTCTACATCCAAATATTTGGTTGTAATTTAATAGTTATTTTGCAACTAAACAAATTTAGTTGCGAAATATTTGTTTTTACATCCAAATATTTAGTTATAAAAGTATTATTATATTTGATGCCAATGATCTTTAAAGTCCATGAATATTATATTTTGCAACAACAATTTTGTTACTGATTGTTTGTTTCAGTGACTAATATTTATTTGAATTATGACTAATTTAGTTAGTTGTAAAAAACTATATTTGAATTTAATATTTAGCATCCAATATATATTTGGTTACCGATTGAATGTTATTGTGACTAATATTTATATAAATTCGTGACCATTATTTTTTGGTGGTAAAAGCATTTTACTGAATTTAATATTTAGAATCCAATATATATATATTGTACCAAATTGTAAAAAAGATAAATAATAAAAAATAAACAAAAATAACTAAAAATCAATTCACTAGCATAAAAAGCAAAGATGTTTGTATTCAACAAGTCATAATAAAGTCATCAAATAAAAAATAAACATTTAATAAGTTTCTACCGATCCAAACTTCTAAAAGATTAAAGAAGATAAATGATAAAACAATACTTTAAGATAACTGAGAATCTTGATCCATATTGAATGACCCAATGTTGGAAGATTCAAACTTGGACATGATTGCCATGATTTTTGCATTTTGCGCTTGCAACTCTTTTATGAGTTGATCTTGGTGTTCAACTTTTTCCTTTAGCTCAATGTTTTCTGGTGAAACAACATTAGAAGATGATGATGATGTCTTCTGAGGCATAACTATTCCCAAGCCTTTAAGATAACCGGATTTGTTTTCAAGAACCTTGATACAAATTTCTGCTTCAGATATTGGCTCTGATCCATTTTCAAAGTCTTCATTCCCTAAGTATCCAATCATTGCTTCCTGCAAATTTTTAACAATATGCAAATAAAATTATGAACAATTCAACTTTAATACAAACATTTTTTTTTTAAGAAGGTTAAACTTTCTTTAAAGCTAAAAGGGCAATAAGGTGATCACCCAAAACAACAACACCAAAGAAAAAGACTATAAAAACACCCAAAGCAAAAGGGTAAGCAAAGAACACCAGGCCCTATAAACAAACAAGAATTGAAAAAACCAAAACAAAGCACCAAAAAACCACAGAAATAGAGACACCCTCTCAAAACAAAGCACCACCCTCCCACTAGCCTCTCAGACTCCCTTATCTTCTATAACTAGAAACCATACCAAGGAGCCAAAATAAACACCAACAGCAAGAGACAGGACCTCAATACAAACATGCATATACAACATTATCTACATACATATTAAACATACTACCTTAAAACATTCAGAAAAATATATAAACATGTAAGAAAATATTAGTTGCCTTAATTTTTATTTGTCATATAGAATAAAGTACTGTTTTAAGAGAATGGTTATTGTTTTACACAACACAACCACATAAGATACAAAAATGTGTGTTTGCAATGCTAGAGAATCTGTGCAACATACTAGAAATTTAGGAAATAAAAGTCTCACAAATATTACAATATATACATTTCAATAACTTACATATAGAGTTTCAGCCTCTGGTTTGATCCATCCTTTCCCCTCACTCCAATGTAACTTTTTGAATAAAGCAATTTTTCCAGGAGCCTTCCCTTCTTCAACTTCCTAATAAATTATCAATGTTATATATATAGTAGAACTTATATACATAAATATCATTGAAAACTTCAAATTAATAGTATAGTAAATTGATCATACCATTTCCATCATATGTTGATCAAAAGATTTTGACCCACCACAATGAACGGGCAACCCCCCTCTATTTTTTTTATTCTTATTCGAACGATCCTGCATTCATGAGTTAGAGTACTTGTATTTTGTAATGAATTGTAAACTATTACATTTTGGAAAAAAAAAAAAATTCAATATTACCTGGAATTTGGCACTATCAAAACGATCACAAAGAAACACCCAATATTCTTGACTATCAAGGTATTTTGGTTGGTTTTCCAATGCAGTTTTTTTGTCAGAAAAGCTCTTAAATTCCTCATTTAATTTGTTTCGAAATCCGTTAAATCGCAACCGCATTCTCTTTAACATCCAATCTTTAACATATGGCTTAGAGATATCAACATCAAACTTGCTCTACAATTAAAATTAAAAAATGTTATCAGTTACACTTTTTAATATGCAAAGTATGATTAATATAAACATTATAATAGGCAAGATAATTTACCAACACACGATCAATCAATGGTTGTGTTTGCTCCTCAGGTATGTCATCCCATTTTTCCACATTAAGAGGTGCATGACTCCTAACAACAATGCCTATCTCTGTAGAGAACATCTCTGCATTAGGACCTTTCGGTTTGCCACTTGAGAAATCAACATGGAGCTGTCCGTTTGCAGATGTTATGAGTCGATCCAATCTCACCCCTCTTGATTTGCCTCTTATTTTCTTGTCAATCTTTCGAGCTGCAAATAGAAACATAATGCTCAAATAATTAATAAATTAAAGGAATGTAGAATGATTTTGCTAGTAAAAAATTAAAAACAAGTCAAAATTAAAAATTCAACACTACCAGGAGCAACAGAGCCCGAGTCACTAGAAGTAATCTGAGTGTCAATGACAGAAACTGCAGAACGTCGTCGATTACCAGGAGCCATATTAAAAGTCTGTGAAAACACAAGTTGTAAATATAAATAATCCATAACTAACCAAAAAAAAAGAAGTAAAACATTGACTGTAAAACAAAAGGTAACATAAAATTAATAAAATATATTTATACCATACGAGAACCAAAATTGAATCATATGGATATCTATTCCTCATCATCAATGTCATCATTATTCAAAAGACTTTCTTCATTGTCACTACAATAATCCATTATTGTTTCATCTTCATCTTCAAACTCGAAAATATCATCATTGATTGTTTGTTTCTCAATATCTAATATAACATTAGCAGAAACTTCCTCTGCGCTCACATCAACACGATGAAATTGTCCAATTTCTAAGTCGTCTTCTTGAACCATAAGTTGAATATCGGACGATTCATTTTCTTGATAGACATCATTGGCATCTTGTGAGTTTTCTGTATCATTCATCTCTGGTATATCCCACAAGTGTCTATGTTGTATATATTGTACAACTTTCCAATTTGTTCCAAACTTGTAGTCATCAACAAAGAATACTTGTTGTGCTTGCACTGCAAGCACAAAAGGGTCACTCTTATACCATTCTCTACTTACATTAATAGATGTAAGATGATAATCTTTGTGTATTCTCCTTTTTTTAACATCAGTGTCAAACCATTGACACTTGAAAAGGAGAACCTTGTACCCAAGTATGTAATTTAGTTGTAAAACAGCAATTACAACACCATAAAAATCAACAGCATTATCATCATGCTCTCCTGGTACAACCACACCACTATTTTGAGTTGTATGCCTTTCATCACGAGCTTTTGTATGAAAGCGGACACCATTAACGATACAACTATTGTATGAATTTACTCGAAGATCAGGGCCACAAGACAATGAATATAGTTCATCGGTAGCTTCAACTAATCCTTTGTGATGCAAAGTAATCATCTACAAGAAACATATACAAATTAAGTATTATATATTTCAAAAATAATATATTATACATCACTATATTTTTGGTTCACTTACACGTTTTTTAAGCCACTCAGGAAACTGTTGTTCTTGTCTTTCAGATATGTTGGTAGGACTTTCCGACTCTAACTCCTTTTTATGCTCACTGAGATTTAAAAAGATGTGTTACAAACATTAAATATATATCCTACACTAAAGTAAAATAAAATAATAGAATAATTACTTACTCTAAATATAGTTGTAATTCCTCACAATTGTTCAACACATACCAATGAGCTCTACGCAATTCATTTTGAGGTAGATTAACCAATTGGTTTGCACCAAAGGGACGAGCTTTCTGTGAGAATACCGACAGCACACATTCTTGTCGATTTTTTCCTCTGTCATCATTCCGTTCAGGCCGATTGAATTTTGTTTCAATTCCACCAAGATACATGGAGCAAAATGTTAGTGCTTCATTCACTACATATGCCTCAGCAATAGAACCTTCGGGCTTAGCTTTATTTCTCACATATTTTTTCAATGTCCCTAAATACCTTTCAAATGGATACATCCAACGATATGCCACAGGTCCAGCAAGTTTAGCTTCAATTGGTAAATGTATAGCCAAATGAACCATAATATCGAAGAATGCCGGTGGATAAATTCTTTCAAGCTTACAAAGTATTAAGACTATCTCCTTTTGTAAACTATCCAAATCTTTCACACATAAAGTCTTTGCACAAATCTGTTGAAAGAAATGAGAAAATTCAATCAGAGTCGTGCATACATCTTTACACAAATATGGCCGTATACCGATTGGAAGAAGTCGTTGTAATAACACATGACAATCATGTGTTTTTAAACCCGATATCTTACCATCTTTGACGTTTACATTTCTACCGATATTTGCAGCATATCCATCTGGAAATTTAACTGATTTTAAGAACTTACATAAATTTTTTCTCTCATTGGATGTGAGCGTATAACTTGCTTGAGGCTTCAAAAATTTATTCCCATGGGGTTGTAAGTGTAACTCTGCTCTTATCTTCAAATCTGCCAAGTCTAGTCGAGCTTTATATGTATCTTTTGATTTCCCTTCAATATCCAATAATGTTCCCACTATGTTGTCACATATATTTTTCTCAATATGCATTACATCAAGATTGTGTCTTAATTTCAATTGTGACCAGTACTCTAACTCGAAGAATATACTTTTCTTTGACCAATTCAATTCTTCGGGAGTACGTTTTCTTTTATGATCAACATTATTAGGATGTTTTCCAAAATTCACACGTCGGAGACAATCCAACTGTTTCAATATATCATCTCCAGATAACATCTCAGGTGCATCCCTAGTTTCTACATTACCATCATATTTCTTACTTCTTCGCCAAGGATGGTCGAGACTCAAGTATCGACGATGCCCCATATAACATATTTTATTTCTCAATAGCTGTGAAGATGTATCACCATTGCAAACTGGACATGCCTTATATCCTTTGGTGCTCCAACCAGACAAATTTGCATACGCAGGGAAGTCATTAATCGTCCACATAATACATGCACGCAAACGAAAAGTTTCTCCACCGCATACGTCATAAGTGTCAACACCATGATCCCACAACTCCTTTAGTTCATCAATTAAAGGTCGTAAATAGACATCAATATCCTTTCCAGGTGCTTGTGGACCAGGAATAAGTAATGACATCATGAGAAATGGGGTTTTCATGCATTTCCATGGTGGCAAATTATATGGAACTAGTACCACTGGCCACAAGCTATATGCATTACTCATATTTCCAAATGGATTGAAACCATCTGTGGATAGACCCAATTGTACATTTCGTGGATCCTGTGCAAATTGAGGATATTGCACATCAAAGTGCTTCCATGATTTAGAGTCAGATGGGTGTCTTAAAACACCTTCTTGTTCAACTCGTTTTTCCTTATGCCACATCATATCAGAAGCTGTATGTCTTGACATAAATAGCCTTTGCAGTCTAGACTTTAACGGAAAATATCGCAATATCTTATGCGGTATTTTTTTACCTTTCCCATCATCAATTTGATACCTAGATTCGTTACAACTTGGACATTTGTCAGCTCCCGCATGCTCTTTCCAAAATAAAGCACAATCATTTTTACATGCATGAATAGATTCATAGCCCAAACCTAAATCACGCAACATTTTCTTTGCATTGTAATGTGACAATGGAATATTTGATCCTTCAGGGAGAACATCTTTGAGAAATTGAAGCAACAAGTCAAATGATTTGTTACTCCAATGATTGAGCACCTTAATGTGCATCAACTTTACAATAAAACTCAAAACTGAAAACTTTGTGCAACCCGCATAAAGTTCTTGCGTGGCTGCAGCAAAGAAATCATCAAATTTGTCACCATCACCATCCGGTAAATCATTGTTACTATCATTTATTGACTCTCCCAAACCCATGTCAACATTTCTATCCATTGGACCTAGTGCATCATTCAACATTCCTATATAATCATCACCATTGTCATTTTCACCTTCATTGTCACCTAAATCATCAGTCTCCTCATTCAAGTTCTCATTAGTTTGATCTATTTTTTCTCCATGAAATATCCATGTACCATAGCTTCGTGAAAACCCATATTCCCTTAAGTGTGCTTTGATGGTTGGTATATTATGTGACCTCGTATTTAGACAATCTTTACATGGACATAACGTTTTATTGTAATGGTCTAAATGTTTTCTTGCCACATCAATGAATGACTGAATACCATCTCTGTATTCTTTTGATAATCTATTATGCGACCAAATCCAACTCCTATCCATCCTCAATCACCTATATAAATATTAATAAAACAATAAAACAATGTAGAATATTACTATTTTCTTATGTATCAATTAGTTTATAGTCATGAACCCGCAAATTATATTTATAAAAAAAAAAAAAAAGGTCTTATCCAAGTTCCTAATACTTATAAATTCAATGCAGAGAGTAGAAATGTAAATAAGTAAACATAAGCAAATTAAAAAAACATTACATATGCATCACACCGCACGTAGAATGTAGTAGATACAAATAACTATCCTTGAAATCAATTACCAGGCAAAAATACTTTTTAAAAAAAAATACGGGGGTAAAAATAACTATCCTATTTAAAAATATCAATATATTTGGTCAATCACATTAGTAAATAGATATAGAAATTGCAATTTTACATCTTATTTCCTTTTCCCTTAATTGACTGTTGTGTGGCTAGATTATATTTGGTCTTCCTAGATTGAGCTAACAAAAGATTTGTTCATTGTATTGTACAAGGTCCAATCTCTATTTTTAAAGTGCAAACTAACAAAAAATTTGGATCATTGTATTATATAGGGTATAATCTCTATGTCTAGATTGTAAACTAATAAAAGATTTGGGTCTGTGCACTATATTAGGACTAATCTCTAAATCTAGAATTCTAGATTGCAATCATTTTTGTCACTATAAATATTTTTTTTATTTATTCATATGTTTGTTTTAGTTTAAGTTGTAATAGTAACTTGTATTTTTTTTTTTTTTTTTTAACAACTAAACATGCATAATTGATGGCTTGCAATATTGCGTAACCAATCAAAACAATAAACTTTTTCATAAAATTATATTATTATTTATAAGCAATGCATATACAAGTTCTCATTCACCATCTACATTTCAAGCTATAGCAATGAACATGATCATGACGTTAAGGAAAGCTGGCTTGACTATTTTAATTTCATGGGTTCTATGGATGCCTTCAGGGCATGGTCTGAAATTAACATAACCTTGTATGATCCAGTAACCATGGAGCAGAGGTATGAGAGGTGCCTGACACAATATGACCAAGAATACGGGAGCAGAGAGGAATGGCAACTACGATTTCAAATTTATACATCTAATGTTCAGTTCATTGACTCTATCAATCTACAAGATTTACCATTCCAATTGACTGACAACCAATTTACAGACTTGACAAATGAAGAGTTTAGATCTGCCTACATGGGGTTTAGGAGTAAGGGGCAACAACAAGCAACGGGATGCACTCAGTGTTTCAAATTTCAGGATTTGCCGACCACAATAGACTAGAGAACGAAAGGTGTTGTAACCCCAGTCATGAATCAAGGCGATTGTGGTATTAACTTTTATTGTCATCTAATATGAATACATCAATAGTATATATACAGATCATAAACATTACAAGTAAATGTAGACTTCAACTTTTAATTATCAGTCTTTTTTTTTTTTGAACTGCTGAAATCAGATTTTATTAAAGGCAACAAAGCCAAAACAGGACAACCAGAAGAGAAGGCAAAGCAGAGAAAAAAACGCACAGGCAGCAGGCCTACAAGATACACCAGAAACACAAACAGACCAGTGCCTAAAGCCACTCAAAAGGCAAACCAAACAGGCAAAGCAGAACACACAAAAAACATCAGAAAACCTCCCAGATTACAAAATCCCCTTCCCCATTCGAGGCTCTCTTAGCCAAGCAATCTGCAAGGTTGTTGGAAGATTCAATCTTTTGAATCTATAAATTCAGAAAATGACATGAGGCTCTCTTCCACAGCCATTCTCATGAATAGTATAGGACAGCTAATGAAGGACTCGAATCTCATAATTCAAAAAACCACATGCATGCTGTGATTTCATAAAACAAAGTCTTTATATACCCAAAAGTTGGAACTAAAAGTGAAGACAGATAAACAGGAAACAATATGCAAAATTATTTCATAAAGTCTGAAATAAAAACATGAAAGAAACTGAACTAAATATATATGAAACAAACAATTTTTTTTTTAAAAACCTGATCTGCTAAGACCCGTAATCCAAACAACACATCCCTTTTGGTTAAGTAATCTCTGCCTTTCAGACTTCCCAACCGGACAATCTTGCCAAAATATATTTATTGAATTTCCCATGGTAAACATCACAATTTTTTTAAACACAAAGCACAGACAGAGCAAAAGCAAAACACAGCAAATAGCAATTAAAATATGATACTATATATATTACTATTAAACATTAATACCATGAAACATACCTCAACTCAGCAAATCACAGCAAATAGCAATAGCTCTCGATCACCAAAAAAGCCCACACTGCCCACACCTCCATAACAAATAACAGCAAAAAAAAATGATCAATATTAAAAATCTAAATTCATTAAATTGCAAAATTAAGTTACAAGTTTGCAAGTGTCAAAATATAGTATCACATACACAAGTATTCAAGTATTCAAGTATAATTCAACAAAGAGAAAAAAAAAAAGGAAAAAAAAAAAAAGAGCTGTGATAATGGCAGTTTAAGAACAACCAAATTGGCTAAGGAAAAATATAGTATCACATACACAAGTATTCAAGTATTCAGCAAAGACAAAGTTGTTGGTTGTTGTTTAAGAACAACCAAATTGAAACTGAAATTTTTAATGAAAGACCTAATTGAAGAATTAACAAAACAGAGCATAGCATTCAATCATTATATCAAAGAATCCCTTAAAATCCTTAAAACCCAAATTGCAGCAAAGTTGCTGATAAAGGAACAATCAAGTTGAAACTGAAAATTAAAGAAATTGAAAATTTTAACAAAAAACCTAATTGACGAATTAGCAAAACAGAGTATAGCATATCATTCTATCAAAGAATCCCTTAAAATCCATAAAACCCACATTGAATAGACTATCAACAGTAAGAATTCAATCAAAAATCTTTTTTGAAATCGAAAACAAAACAAAACTCTGACACCAGAAAACAAAAACCAAAGAAATACAAAACTTACCCAATCCGTGAAGGCTAAAATCAATGAACTTTGAATCCAAATCCAACAGCGTTCGTCGATTGTGAGGATGTGAGCAAAAAAATCAATTTGGGATTTAGGGTTAAAGATTATATAGCAGTGAAGAAGAAAATTGTGGGAAAAAACTAGGAGCCTCCCGCTCCGTGTACGTGATATGCAAAACCAAATCATCTCCTTCTCTCAATTGGAAACTGATTTGGATTAGGAAACAAAGACTTTTATTTTCCTTGCTTCAACTGGGTAGAAGAACTGAACGTGCTTTTCTTTTTTTTGGGTTTTATTATTATTTTCTTTACAATATCGGTTTTAGATCTATAAAATAAAATATTTATTAAATGACCAAATTACCTTTTTAATATTGAAACATTCATAAGGTCATATAAGTCTTTTTGGTAATGATAAAATTGTAAATATGAGTGGGTCAAACAATCTTTTCAATCAAAAAAATTAATTTTGGGGGCTAAATAGTCATTTCAACATATCTGTGTGCATGTACCCCATTTAATCATGTCTTCTGGTTCCAGACATCAGAGTGTAGAGCCTGATAATTATGAAAATAGTATAGAAAAATATCAAATTCCAAAACGACACTTTTTCGACAAATCTTTGAATAAGAACACTCTTAAACATTACTACAAAATAAGGTAGTGTCTAGATCGACCTAAAACCACTCTCGAAAATTGGACTCAATAATTCCATTATGATCTGTCTGCGTGATGGCAGGATTACAGATTATATGGAATCAATCCTAGGAATGGCTGAAACCAGCCTCAGTAATGGTCCTATATACTTCCAATGTTACCCCAATTTTGAAATCGCTATATATATATATATATATATACTAATGTATCGATAATACAAGAATAGTAATGGTCCCAGAATGATTTGGATCCATGATATTTCTTTACTGCAACTACCATGTTACAATGGTTGCAGAAAGTAACATTTAGCAACCATTTATTACATGGTCATATTAGTCACAAAAAGACTTAATGTGTGACTAAATTTATGGTTGTTAATGTCTTATATTTAGTCTCGAAAGGTATATTTTTGGTGGGAAAGGATGGCACAAAAATTTATTTGTCTCTTTGTCGACAACATTTAATAGTTACTAAAAGAATTATTTTGAGACTAAAATTATAGTTACTAAAGATACATACTAGTCACAAAACATATGCATGTGGAGGGAAATGGTGGCGCCAAAATATTAATCACCTATTTGCAACTAAATTACACATAGTCACCCAAACATACTTTCATTGACTAAAAATTTAGTCACAAATCACAAATATTTGGTTACAGAATGGTTTGGATCTATTTTTTGTCTTTGTTGTAACTACCATGTTACAATGGTTGCAGAAAGTAACATTTTGCAACCATTTATTACATGGTCAAATTAGTCACAAAAAGACTTAATGTGTGACTAAATTTATAGTTGTTAATGTCTTATATTTAGTCTCGAAAGGTATATTTTTGGTGGGAAAGAATGGCGCAAAAATTTATTTGTCTCTTTAGCAACAACATTTAATAGTCGCTGAAAGAATCATTTTGAGACTAAAATTATAGTTACTAAAGATACATACTAGTCACAAAACATATGCATGTGGAGGGAAATGGTGGCGCCAAAATATTAATCACCCATTTGTAACTAAATTACACATAGTCGTGAAAACATACTTTTATTAACTAAATATTTAGTCACAAATCACAAATAGTTGGTTACAGGATGATTTTGATCTATTATTTGTCTTTATTGCAACTACCATGTTACAATGGTTGCAGAAAGTAACATTTTGCAACCATTTATTACATGGTCATAGAAAATTAGTTACTAAATAACAATTTTCTTGTAGTGTACTCGTGTTATATTTCTATAGGGCTCGTTTAGGATAATTTTTATTTTTTACTTTTGATAGTAGAAGAAGAGAAATAAAAGCCAAAGTTGTTCAATTACTGTTTGAATAATGTATTTTAAAAGAGCTTTTGAGACTATTTGATTGGAACATTTTAAAATTTCTTATAACTATGATATGACTCTTTTATTCATGAAGAATAGTATTTTAGTCTGTTTGATTGAAACATTTTAAAACATCTTCTAATTATAATGACATTTATACCTTAATTGAAGAAAATAATGTAAGTACATTTTTTATATATTACATTTACGGGATAATGTAATATTTTTCAATTATATTTCCCAAAAAAATTACTTGAATAATATAGGAGGGTTAACCTATTGAAGCCACTAATTTTAAAGTTTCTAACTTTGGGTGGACTTCATGCCAAGATTCATAAATTAGGGTTCTTGTTATTTGAGAAAGGAAAAAAAAAATTGTTTAGATGGGATATGAAAGGGATTTTTTTTTAATATGTTATTCGTTACAAACAAAGGTAAAATGGGCATTATAAAAGTTTCATTAAATGAGACGAGCTTAGAAGTTACCACGGTACCGGAACCATGGCCTAAAGAATCAAAACCTAAATCGGGATCTATAAGGGTTCCAATTCCGGTTCTTAAATTTCGAAAAAGGTCTAGAACCGCCGGTTCCTTTTTTTTTTTTTTTTTTTAATATTTTTTTTTAGCCTTTAGAGGCCCAACGGTGAGTGTTTAAATATATATATATATATATATATAGGCTCATTCTTGAGTGCAACATGACACCATGCAATTTTAAAAACTAGTATGTGATCACATATGATTACATGTGATCATAAATATATATAATGTTATCGCATATGAATTGCAGGTGATCACACAATTAAGTTATTGTGATTGCATGTTAGAACATACAATCACATATTAGCTGATGTGGTTATACCAAAGAAGACATGATCACAGTAAAAAAAAATTTCGTTGCATCATGTAATGTTGCACCCAAAGGCAGCCCATATATGTATACCCCCCCATTTCATTTCTCCTCACTCCAATTCTCTCTCAATTACTCAATTCTCTCTCAATTATTCAATTATTTTTTATTGCAATTACATTTTTTTTACTAAATTCAAATTCATTTCCAACAATTTTTTCAAATTTATTTCCAACAAAATTTTCAATTCAATTTTTTCAATGGCAAGTGGAGAAGGTTCAAGGCATTCCATTTCCAGCAAAGGTAAGGGTCTTATGCGAGACAATGTCGATTATGATGACATCGTTATCATGAGTTCCTGCAACAACAAATCTATCTTGAATCAACAAACTCTCCTAATCCCCCTAAAACAATTTCCGAACCGAATTCCATCCTCTACAACTAAAGCCATTCACAAAATATGCCTGATCCTTTCCAATTTTTGAAGCTGCTGATGAAGAGAAACAACGCAAATCCGATCTCTTCATAATCCATATGAAGAAAATTACTAAAGATGATTGTTGCTTTTGCTTTTCAGTGGTTTGCAATTATTAACATAAAGAATTTAAGTGGTCTAAATCTGGAGGATATGGCATATATCGGAAGCATATAACGAGCAAGCATCTAGCCGAAGATGCCAGAGGGTGTTCATAAAGCCAAATTTCCAGGTACGCTACCCCTAACCATCAATTATTTAAATATAGTGATGCAAATAATAGAGAACAATTAGCTAGAATGGTTGCTATAGAACACTTACCATTTAGTTTTAGTGAAAAAGTTGGTTTTATTAATTATTGTCAACAAGCTTTAAATCCTACTGCATGTCGTATTCCTAGAACCACTCTCACACATACACTTTATGAGATTTATAAAAAAGAAAAAAAGAAATTGCAAATTTTTTATAATTTCAATATTGATGTATCTCTCATAATTTGTGAAGCTTGTTTTTGTTGAATTTCTTTAAAATTATTTGAGTGTGTCATTGTGTGGATATTATTGTGAACAATATCCTATCTTCTTATTAGATAGAGCATTTATTAAGGGGGAGCATTGTATGATAGATTTTGTTCTCTTTTATGATATGTTCACATGATTTGTTTTGATAAATAAAAATTGGCATATTGGTTCTTGGATATCTTGGATCTTGAAAATGCATGATACTCACATATCCTTTTTTATGCATTGTGATTCAATGTTTACTTGTATGTTTTCACATATACTTGTTTACTTGGTCACATTTATGACATTTTGAGACTAACTGTTTTGTTTATTCTACTCATGTTTGTTACTTGTCTTAGATATTGTGAAGACAAAAATTTTGAGTGGGGTAGACGTGCTTTTATTTGTCAAAATGAGTTGACCAAAATTAATGCCTTTTGACATCACTTTGTTTGTGCAAATCTTGTGCCATTCACAAATGCTACTGACGCGCCCGAATCGGTTCTAAATAAATTGCAATATTCTACACTAATCTACTTCGGCTATTTTAAAGGGACGCACGAGTATTTCACCCTTTGCAAGTGCACAAGTCATTCAACTTGTATAGGGTGCACAAGTACGGGTTATCATTCCCATGAGACAAGTAGGTTTAAGTTTATGTAGCTAGAAAGTAATATCAAAAGTAATTAATTCTAACTAGGGTCTAATTGATTAACTAAGATGATGAAAACATTGACTAAATTAAGATTGCAATTGATTAAGATTAAGAACTACAACTTCTTGACTTCAAAACTAGATTAAAAGATTGCTAGGGGAAGGATTCATTCAAGTAACAACCTATTAGCTAATCAATCATTCATTAAGCTTATTCACAAGGACCTTAAGCATGCATCTATCCATATCAATTATAAAGCACTAAATCCTTCACTTTAATCACAACCTAAGATTAGAGAAGTAATTAAAGGAGGTTTACTCAAAGGTATTGGTAAGGATTCACAAGATCAGTAAATCTCTACCACATAGATGGCATAAGTGTCCCATGCAATAATGGTCTTTAATGCATATTGAATCTTCAAGCATGTGGTGTATTCAATGAGGGATGAATGGATGTAACAACCATCATTCATAAATGAGATCATAAACACACACAACTTGAGAAGTGAAATAATATGATTGATTATATAGCAAGGTTATGTACAAGAATTACATCTAACCCCTAACAAGAGGGATTTAGTTACACATAGAATCAAAGTAAAAAGGAAATGCAAATGAAGAAAACATCACTGATTAGTAACTCTTGTGATGAAGATGTGATCTTTCTTGTAATCCAAGCAACAACTTCTTCTATGCAAACTTGAAATTAGCTAAACTGAGGTACCAAAATGGGTGTTTGGTTGCCTAGAAAGTCCAAGAAAACTAACTTGGCCTTTCCTTTCTAAGAGAATTCCCTAATTAATATCTAACTTACTCTAGAATGTAATAGTAGCTCCTAACTAAGTGTGGTGGTTGAGGTCATTAATAGATAAGTAAGTGGATGGTGTGTGCAAAAAGGGGAGGCCTTTCAAAAGCAAGAGAGGGTCCCTTTGTCCATAATTAAGGCTAATTTAGGAAGGTGAATGCAAAAAGGATTGATTTGATTGGTTTTGGACTGGAATTGATCCACTCGAAGCTCATCAGACTCCTCCATAGGTATGTTCCGCTGCTTCTTTCCCGCGGTATGAACCAGCGGGGTGATCTTTCCCTTTATATGCGGACTCTTTCCTCGACTACTTTCTCTTTGGAAGGTCGGTCTGAACTCGCTGAATTGTCCGCACGGCGACTTTATTCCCGCAGGATAGGGAGTAAGAACTCACTGACTTTAGAAGTAGAGTTCCCATGGTTTCCTTCCCATAGCTACTTTCCCGTGAGGCAGAAGATCTGAACTCGCCAGCTTTGCGTTTGAATGTCTCGCGGTTTCATGCTACGGATTGATTCTCGCGAGACAGAAGAACTGAACTTGCCAGAATGCCTGATATGCCCTGCGGCTTTGCTTCGCGGGTTGTTCCCGTGGGGTTTTTCTTCGTGAACCCGCGGGGGCAGAGATTCTTCTCTTTTCTTCCTTTTTTTGCCTTCTTTTCATCACTATGGACCAAAATGCCCTTGAAATGCCTAAGTTACCTGAAAACACTTATTTACAATGTTAAATACCTAAAATGCTCGGAAAACGATTACAAAAACCAAGTAAATGGAGCGTTAAATGTGAACATTTGGAGCGCAATCAAACCTCAAAACCTGACTTTTGCTCGTCCTCGAGCAAACTACAAGTGCTAAAATTAAACTAAACATATATACTATGTACTAAATATATACAAAGCACACTAAAACGTTTTTGAGAGCCAAGTTACATAGATACTAAAAAGATGTGTTGTTTTAGGAATAAAATATGCCAAAACCTCTGGTTAGATGCTAGCATAATACAGACCTTAAAAACATGCAACAAAGTGAATCCCACACTCTAAATACTAAGCTTCAAAAATAAAGCACTCAAAAGCAAGAACTCAATTCGCCTTAACTCTAATCCTCACCGGATTTCAGTTGGATTTTCTCTCAGAAACTAAGTTACTCTCAAACATATGCGAGTAAGAGTATATACATGAGAATCAAATGTAACACATATGTAATCAAAATTAATGCACAACTAATGGAAACTGTTTCATGAATGAATTGATATGCCACAAGCGTGGAAAGAAAATGCTTTGACTAGCATTCTCAAGCTAGACTTTCTAAAAGATCAACTAAGGGCTTTCCTTTGTTGTAATGGGGCAAAAATGGTGAAACAAATTATAGCACGGTGTGTATAGTACTATCTAGGAGGGGGGGGGGGGGGGGGGGGGGGGGTGTGAATAGATTTTAAGCTTATTACCCAATTTTTCATATTAAGTCAAAATTACGAAATTACCCCTAACTAGATAAAGCAATAAATCAAGTATAAAATGCGGAAATTAAGTAACACTTGATTTTTACGTGAAAACCCTCACGGGAAAAACCACGGGCTAGTAAGTAAGCCACACTCGAACCTCGAATCCACTAAATGTGTAAAACGATTACAACCTAATCCCGGAAGTAATCACACACCTACCTAATCCCGGTATGAGTGAACCTAGTCCAATTTGCTTGCGATCTAAGCAACCTAATCCCGGAAGCTACACACAAGACTTACTTTCTCAATGAAGAGAATAACACCCTAAGTGAATATATGAATATCCAAATGCAACATAGAGCAAGGGAAACCCTATATGCTTATCTAAGATGATGAATTTGCAATTAAAGCAATCCTAGATATTAAAAACTAAATGACATGTCAAATAGTTTAGCTAATCAAGATTAAGCACAAAACCTAATTAGCTATCACAATACAACTTCTCAAACATACATCACACTAATCTCAAACTTGTATGAAAAGATATATGAAAATCATACAAGTAATAAAATGAGATTGCTTGTTAAGAAAAACACAAAATATGTAAGATATTAGTGAAAAGCTTACCAAGCAAAGTATGATGAAGAATCCATGCAAGATGACATCTAGAAGATCAAAGATGATGCTAGATGATGATTGATGATCATGAAAAAGTGTTTGAGTAAATAAAAATGAGTTATTGGAATTTTTCTTCTCTTTGAAAAATATCCTAAGTATGAAATCTGAATATGAACTCTCTTAATTGACCTAAAGTCAAAGTGGCATATATATAGGAGGCCCTGCCTCAAATTTGCCTTGGGCGCTGTACGTAGAGCGCTTTTGTACAGAGCCTGTACAGCGCCCATAATCTGACCTCTCGGGTCTGAGAGGGGCGCTATACGAACAGCGCTTCTGTACAGCGCTCGTACAACACCCAACCAAAAACCATCAGACCTGATGCATTTAATTTTCCAATTTTGCATCAGGTATGGGGGGCGCTGTTCAGAACAGCGCTTTGTAGAGCGCTTTGAATAGCGCCCTTTGCAAAGCAAGAAACCCAAAGTTATGCATGACAAGGCAATGGGCAATGCAAGATGCAATCAACCTATTATGCAAGAAGAGATGTTAATGAGCATTAAAACACACAAATAAGACACACAACATACAAGGATTAAACATATGCATGAGTTGTGAGTGTGTGCAACTATCTCTTCAAGACAAGTAAGCACATAGAAATTTACCTTCGGTGCTTATCAAGACGAGGTCTTCAAAGGGCTTCGAACAATATTAACACCACCTAGGCTACCCTTACAAAGAACCCCAACATGTGGTTTGTTCACGAAATGAGCCAATCAACAAATGGGAACCTTACAAATGGTGATATGGGGTGAATGGAAGAATTTTACTGGAATCCTAAAGTTTATCGATCAACTTTACAAGATAAAATTCTCAGCTCATTTCAAAGATGTCTACAAGCGTCTAAGCTAAGATTTATTTTTCATTTGTGCTAATTAATACTCGGATTCGAGTATTTTCCCATCAGGTACTGTGGCTTAAGTGTCTTTCATTTGACACTTTTACAAAAGCCAGTAAATTTGCACAATTATCTATTATTGCCTGAGTACATGCTATTTACAAAAATTTTGAGCTATACCTTAGCATTTCTACATCATGCGTAATTTGTGATCAAATGACTACAGAATTCCAAGTGTATGTATATGGGTATTTGTGGTGATGAAATGAATGGCTTGTGTTTGGCCGCAAATTGGCAATTGGAGCACACATAACAATCATGGATAGTGTTTGGGCAAAAATTTGGTAGTTAAGCACACACATGCCTAGAATCATATCCGAAAGTCTGTCTAATGAGGGAATACAAGTCTAGCAACCAGTCCACAATTTTCATGTTCATGGCATTCAATTATGCAAATGAGATCATATAATTAAATAGAAAAGTGTTTCCCCTCAAAAGGTGAATATTTAGGCATAGTTCTTACGGGTAGTCTCCACTATTGGTTAAAGCAATCTTGCGATAAGTCTTATTCACTAAGCAAAAGAGAAAGGGACTATTACGTAATGTGCAATGTCTTCTCGGAATGCCATCACAATAGCTACAATTTAGTAGTTAACGCATGCACATATTCCTTAAAACACATACAACTTAGCATCTCATTTAAACACTTGTGTTCCATTGGTTCAATCGAAAATTTTTTGAATTTTTTTTACAAAACACTATATACAAAACACTAAATATAAAACCAAACCCATGTGAACATTTGGCGAAGTGTTTAATGTGCCCACACCCCCAAACCTAAACTCAACATTGTCCCCAATGTTCGCACACGGAAGACAATACGATAGAGTTCATTGGTTTGGTTGTTTGGCCAACAAACAACTTCCCAATCCAAATAATGAACAACAAATATAAATCCACATGATATCACATCCATCCATATACTATACTTCAAAATATCCTAGTCTACTAAATAGTATCATCCTAGGCACTATCAATCAAACATATAAAAATCCACACTTAGATCTAAAAACTAACTAACTGAAATTATATGCAAGTAAATATAACTTAAGTAATATAATAATACTGAAAATACTGTAATATAGTTATAATGTACTGAGTTACAAAAAATGTGGATTACTAATCCGACTACAAAAAATCCGAGGAGTACCAATCCGCCTACAACGCACAACTACCGTCACTGGTATCTTTACTAGTGCTGCTAGAGCTATCACTGGTGCTATCACTGCTGCTGGCAGGATCTAACGGTGTGAACTGGACACCTCTGATGGAGTAACGAAAATAGGTAGGTTTAGACGGAGGAGGTGTCCCTAGGTATGGAACAATGCTCGTAGGTGTCTTAGGCTCCTCCACGATACCCTTCATTGACTACACACTCGTACTCCCAGACACCTCCGGTATAAGCTCTATACTCAGCACATAAGACCGGTCAAATTGCTCCTTCGATGTCTGCTCTGGCATTGGCTTCTGATCTTCCATCATCTATAGATAGTGTTCTGTCGCTGTCGGTCCTAGACTCTACTTTACCTCTGGTTTCACGAGGCTCTGCTCTATGCTCTTCTGCTCATCATAAAGGAAGTCCATGAAGGAGAAATCTTGATCATAGGGGTCTGGCTGGGCTGTAAGGATTCCCGTTGTTTTTAATTGGCTTATTTCGTGATCAAACCATATATGGGGATTCTTTGTAAGGGTAGTTTAAATGTTGTTGTTAGTGCATTAGGCCCTTTGAAGACCTCATTATTGACAAGCACCAAAGGTAATATTCTAAGTGCTTTCTTGTCTTGAAGAGATAGTTGCACACACTCACAACTCATGCATATGTTTAATCTTTGTATGTTGTGTTTCTTTTTGTTGTGCATAAATGATTATTTACATCTCTTCTTGCTTGATTTTATGATTGCATCTTGTGTTGAAAACATCATAGCATTTAGGCTTTAAAGATGCATCTTGTTTGACTTTGTACCCCTTGCATGATTGCATGTGGGATGCAATTTTTGGCGCTGTGCGCTGGTCCACCAGCGCCGGTCGACCAGCGCCGCTCACCGGCGCAAATCGCCCAGTGGCGCGCCGCTGGTCATGCGCTGGTGTGGACCAGCGCCGGCCACCAGCGCCGATCGCCCAGTATGGCGCCGCTGGACTGGCGCTGGTGGCAGCGCTTGACGTCCAGCGCTCAAGCCAAAATTGGCTTGTGCGCTGGTCCTGCGCTGGTCCACCAGCGCAGGTCCACCAGCGCACTGAGTAGTTTTCTGGCGAGTTTTCAAAACGACCTCACTTCACTTATGGCCTCTATATATATGCTAACTTGATTTTAGGTCATTCAGAAGAGTTCTTATTCATGCTTCATACTTAGGATATTTTTCAAGAGAAGAAAAATACACAAAGAACTCATTTTTAATTACTCAAACACAATTTCATGATCATCAATCATCATCTAGCATCATCTTAGATCATCTAGATGTCATCTAGCATGGAATCTTCATCATACTTTGCTTGGTAAGCTTTTCACTAATATCTTACATATTTTGTGTTTAATTTATCTAGCAAATCTCAATTAATTACTTGATTGTTATTTTGTATGCTCTAGATACAAAATTGAGATTAGTATGATGTATGTTTGAGAAGTTGTATTGTGCTAGCATATTAGGTTTTGTACTTGATATTGATTAGCTTAACTATTTGACATGTCATTTAGTTTTGATATCTAGGATTGTTCTTAATTGCATATTAATCATCTTAGATAAGCATATAGGGTTTCCCTTGCTCTATGTTGCATTTTGGATATTTTCATATATTCACTTAGGGGTGTATTCTCTTCAAGAGAAGCTAAGTCTTGTGTGTAGCAATCGGGATTAGGTTGCTTAGATCGCAAGCAAATTGGACTAGGTTCACTCATACCGGGATTAGGTAGGTGTGTGATTACATCCGGGATTAGGTTGTAATCGTTTGCACATTTAGTGGATTCGAGGTTCGAGTGTGGCTTACTTACATAGCCCGTGGTTTTTCCCGTGAGGGTTTCCACGTAAAAATTCAAGTGTTATTTAATTTCCGCACCATATTACACTTGCTTGTTTATATTATCTTGAGGGTAATTTCGTAATTTTGACTAATACGAAAAATTGGGTAAAAAGCGTAAAATCTATTCACCCCCCCTCTAGATAGCTTTATACACACCGTGGTATATTTAGTTTCAATTGGTATCAGAGCGGGTTCCTAGACATACATAGGTGATCCTTGCTTTATTTTGGTGTGTTTTGCATTTTGTGTGATTTTTGATTATTCATACATTTGCATTCATTTCATTCATTCATAAACACTATGAGTGGAAACGGTGGAAATGGTGGTGGCCACGAAGGAGCTTCTAGCACAAGGCCTCCACTTCTTACCGGTTTGAACTATTCCCAATGGAAAGGGAAGATGGAATCCTACATATGCCAAATTCATGACCGTGCATGGATGGCGGTGGAAGACGGATATGATCTCCCTATGATGACTCCCGCGGGTGGAGGACAAGATGTTTTGAAGCCTAAGGCGCAATGGAACGCGCAAGAGTTTGAGGCTTCTAAGTGGAATAGGAAGGCGATGCATGCCATTATGTGTGCCATGGATGAGAATCAGTACAAGCTTATTCAGAATACTCAAATTGCCAAAGTGGCATGGGACATCCTTCAAGTTGCACATGAGGGAACCGAGGTGGTGAAGGAGTCCAAGCTTCAAGTCCTCCAAACTCAATTTGAGTTACTTAGGATGGGAGAGGATGAATGCTTCAACGACTTCGAAATCAAATTGATGGACATAGTAAATCAAAGCCATCAACTCGGAGACCCGTATTCGGATAGGAGAGTCAAGCAAAAAATTATGAGATCTCTCCCCGATAGGTTTGAATCAAAGGTGACGGCCATAGAAGAAAATAGTGGCTACATGGATATGAAGCCAAGTGAGGTAATTGGGCGTCTCCTTGCATATGAGTCTAGGAAGGCTCCTAGCAACACTACTCCTCCTAAGAAGTCTAAAGGAATAGCTTTGAAAGCATCTAAGGATGAAAAGGAGGCAAAGCATGAATCGGATGAAGACCTTGCCTTATTTGTGAAACGGTTCAACAAGGTTATGGGGTTCAAGAAGAAGAAGGGATTTGGGTCAAGAGGACAAGATTTGAAGAAAAAGAGTTCCTTCAAGAAGTTTGAGCCTAGACAAGAGAGGACCGAAAGGAAAGGGGTCCGATGCTTTGAGTGTGGTGGGATTGGTCACTTTGCCCCCGAATGTGCGAATCACAATGAGAGGAAGAAGGGTAAAGTGATGGCCGCCACATGGAGTGGGAGTAGTGATGGTTCCAATGAGGAAGATGAGTCTTCAAGTGAGGAAGAGCTCATGGCTAACTTCCTAGCTTTTGCATCTTCTCACAAGAGCAAAAGTGCTAGTGAAAAGGAAGATTTGAGTCAAGAGGAAATTGACTCTAGTGAAGAAGAAAGTGACTCCTCTTCTAATTCCAAGAAGAAGTTTGTGGAGCAAAAGGTGCTTGCTAAATACCATGCCGAGTTCAATGATTTAGCACTTAAAAGCACAAGAAAGATTGAGAGGTTAAGAGAAGAAAACCTTGAACTTTCGGCTCACAATGACCACTTAAGTGAACAAGTGGAAAGATTGAAGAGGAGAGAGGATAAGCTAATTGAGGAGTTAGACTTGTCCAAAGAAGTGAAGAAGGCTTGAAGAGGGAACTTGTAGAAGCTAAAGGGTCCTTGGCTAGGATAGATTCTAGCACCAAGAAGCTTGATCATTTACTTGGTGTTGGAAAGAGTCCAAGTGACAAGAGAGGTCTTGGGTATGAAGATGGCAAGAAAATCTCAACCTCTAACAAGACCATATTTGTCAAGAGCTTGAAGAATGAAGAAACTTCATTTGTGCAACCTCCTAAGAAAAAGTTAGAAATAGGACAAAGTTCTAATGCACAAGTGAAAATGGGGCCAAGAAGGAAAACTCAAGCTCAACCTCCTAAGGTTCCTCAAGCCAACACTCCTCCCAAATTGGCTCACAAAGGAAAGAGACCAATCATGCAACCTCAAGCTTGGAAGCAACCAAGACCGGTTCAACAACGAAGATGGATTGAACCCTCATATCCACAAAGACATGGACGTACTCAAAGGCGAGGTATGATTCCCTTTTTCATTCCTATTTGTCACTTTTGTGGTTGTGATGGTCATATTAGACCAAATTGCTTTCAATATATTAAAATGTGTAGAAAACAAAGCATGATTGAAAAGAGAAAGAATAGAGCCAAGATGCATGTTTCTAGGAATGAAAATGTTAATTTGCATGATCCTAGAAATAGTAGAGCACATGTACCAAAGGCCACTAAGAAAGCTAAAATTGTTGCTAAGTGGATTAGAAAGAATGAAAATGTTTGCCATGTTGCACAAATAGCCTTGAAGGCAAATTCTTCTAATTTTTGGTACTTGGATAGTGGGTGCTCTAGGCACATGACGGGAAACAAGAGTTTCTTCGAGACTCTTGTTATGGAGGAAGGTGGAAATGTCACTTTTGGTGATGGATCCAAAAGAAATGTTGTAGGGAAAGGAACCATTTCCGTTCCCGGATTACCCTCCTTATCCAATGCTTTATTTGTTGATGGCTTGAAAGCCAATTTAATTAGCATTTCACATCTTAGTGATGAAGGATATTCCGTCTTGTTCTCTAAAGATTATTGCTCTATCCTAAAACCCGATGGACAAACCTTGTTGAAGGGCATGAGATCTAGCGACAATTGTTATTGTCTTGAAGCTAGAATTGTATCTAATCATGTGTCCATGGATGAGCAAATTGAGTTGTGGCATGAAAGACTTGGCCACATGAACTTTAGGGATCTACGGACCCTTGGAAAGTTCAATTGTGTGCGTGGCCTCCCTAAGCTTGGGAAGAAAGCCAATGGTATTTGTGGACCTTGCCAACAAGGAAAGCAAACCAAAAGCATGCACAAAAAGGGTAAGTATCTCACCACCAAGGAGCCACTTGAGCTTCTCCACATGGACCTCATGGGTCCCATGCAAACCGAAAGTTTGGGTGGAAAGAGATACATTTTTGTTTGTGTTGATGATTTCTCTAGATTTACATGGACATATTTTCTTAGAGAAAAATCCGAAACTTTTGATAAGTTTAAAATGCTTTGTAC
Source organism: Acer saccharum (assembly GCA_030490815.1). Lineage (NCBI taxonomy): Eukaryota > Viridiplantae > Streptophyta > Magnoliopsida > Sapindales > Sapindaceae > Acer > Acer saccharum. Next base: position 26,762,599 of record CM059869.1, on the reverse strand, counting down.
TAAATTGCAAAATGAAATGAATTCTAACATTAGAAGCATTAAACGGATTAGAAGTGACCATGGGAGAGAATTTGAGAATGCCACCTTTGAAACCTTTTGTAATGGTTTAGGCATCTCCCATGAATTTTCTGCTCCTAGGACACCTCAACAAAATGGAGTTGTTGAGAGGAAGAATAGGGTCCTCCAAGAGATGGCCCGTGTGATGTTGCTTAGCAACAATGTCCCTAGGAACCTATGGGCCGAAGCCATTAACACGGCTTGCTATATAGGAAATAGAGTGTTCCTAAGGCCCGGTACTAGAAACACCTCCTATGAGTTATGGAAAGGCAAGAGGCCAAATGTTAGCTACTTCCACACTTTTGGAAGCAAATGCTACATTTTGAATGACCGTGATCAACTTGGCAAGTTTGATGCTAAGAGTGATGAGGGTATTTTTATTGGCTATGCCTTAAATAGTAGAGCCTATAGAGTTTTCAATTTAAAGACTCTAAGTGTTATGGAATCATCCAATGTCGTATTTGATGATACTAGGCTCAAGTCTAACTGATCATGAGGAGGAGGTTATTTTTAGTGATGATTCTCCTTTGGAGAAGGTTGTGGTGTCGCCTAATGTTGGGACATCTAATGTCAACAATGATGGCACACAACCTATTGATAGAGTTCCTCTCTTGGACTCTAAAGAACCCGCTCCATGGGTTAGGAAACTCCATGATAAAGAAGATATCATTGGAGAGGTAAATGAGGGTGTTAGGACTAGACGCCAACTTGCTAATCTTATTAGCTATACATGTTACACCTCTCAAATTGAACCCAAAAAGGTTGAAGAAGCCTTAAATGATGAATTTTGGGTTCTTGCCATGCAAGAAGAGCTAAGCCAATTCGAAAGGAATGAGGTTTGGACTCTAGTTCCTAGGCCTAAGACCACTAATGTCATAGGCACCAAATGGATATTTAGGAACAAATCCGATGAGGATGGCAACATAGTGCGGAACAAGGCTAGACTTGTAGCACAAGGGTACTCTCAAATTGAGGGTATCGACTTTGAGGAGACTTTTGCTCCCGTTGCCCGCTTAGAGTCCATTAGGCTTCTCTTGTCCATCTCTTGTGTGCACAAGTTCAAATTGCATCAAATGGACGTCAAGAGTGCCTTCCTCAATGGCTTCTTGCAAGAGGAAGTGTTTGTTGAACAACCTAAGGGGTTTGTGGATGCACACCACCCCAATCATGTCTATCGCCTCAAGAAGGCACTTTATGGGTTGAAACAAGCACCGAGGGCTTGGTATGAGCGCCTCACTCAATTTCTTGTTGACAACAACTACACAAGAGGTAGTGTTGACAAGACACTATTCATCAAGAGAGACAATGATGAGCTTTTCATAGCTCAAATATATGTTGATGATATAGTTTTTGGCTCCACCAACAACACCAAAGTCCAACAATTTGTTGATGTCATGTCTCTTGAATTTGAGATGAGTCTTGTTGGTGAGCTTAGTTACTTCCTAGGTTTGCAAATTAGGCAAATGCATGATGGGATTTTCATAACCCAAGCCAAATATGCTAAGAACCTAGTGAAGAAGTTTGGTTTAGAGAAAGCCAAACATTGTGATACACCCATGAGTACCACTTTGAAGCTAAGCAAGGATGCTAGTGGTAAAAGTGTGGAACAAACTCTATATCGTGGCATGATAGGTAGCTTGCTTTATTTGACCGCAAGTAGGCCCGATATATCTTTTAGTGTGGGTGTGTGTGCTAGGTACCAAGCGGATCCTAAGGAGTCCCACCTCTCTTCCGTGAAGAGGATCATTCGCTATGTGAATGGGACATCCAACTATGGGATTTGGTACTCATTTGACACTAATGCTAGTCTAGTTGGCTTTAGTGATGCGGATTGGGCAGGAAATTGTGATGATAGGAAGAGCACATCGGGCGGTTGCTTCTTTCTAGGCAACAACTTGGTGTCTTGGTTTTGCAAGAAGCAAAACTCGATTTCCTTGTCCACGGCCGAGGCCGAGTACATAGCCGCAGGGAGTGGATGCACACAACTCCTATGGATGAAGCAAATGCTAGTAGACTACGGATTCAACCAAGGTACTCTCACTCTCTTTTGTGATAACATGAGTGCTATTAATATTTCCAAGAATCCGGTTCAACATTCTAGAACTAAGCATATTGACATCCGCCATCACTTCATTAGAGAGCTTGTTGAAAATAAATGCATAGTACTTGAACATGTAGGTACTAATGATCAACTTGCGGACTTATTTACTAAACCCTTAGATGCTACTCGATTTAAAACTCTTAGTAGATCTATTGGGATATGTCTTGTGGAGTGATGTTCTATGATTGACCCCATATGGGGAACTCAAGCAAAGAGAGCTATTTTGCATTCATGTAACTTGCAAAAAATTTTAAATAACTTATGCCTCTTCTTTTGATTGCTTGAGTAAGCTTGGTTGTACATATGTATATATGCTTTCAAATTCTATAAGTGTGAACCTTGCTTGTCTACAATCCATGTCATATTTATGTTCAAACATGCATTTTTGGACTAGGAGATTTACATAGGAAGTATGATGTGAATGACCTATAGTTATCTCCATGACATGATGTTTCTTAAATAACATGCTTATGCTAAATGAAAAAGCATGAAATTCATACAACATGCTCACATGAAAAGCATGAATTGATGATTGCATATTCTTAAAAATGCAAAACTTGTGTGAAAGCTAATGAGACTCAAAATGAATGAAGGATCTTGTATCCGTTCAAAGGAATTACATTCCAAATGTCTCTCTTTCTTTATTAGTTGAACATGGTTACTATCATACGGATATCTTATCCGGAAAAATCTAAATAGGGTGCAAAGTCGCTCATGCCATGTTTCGCTTATAAAGTTGGATATAGTTACTCTTAAATTAAAATCAATAATCTCTATATCCTTGCTTTTTCCATGACATTGGTGAAATTGGTTTGAATTCGAATTAGAAACCTTTGTCATTTGCTTTGCCAAATACCATTGTATTTTGGACTTGAATGCTATATGTCTTGTATGCAAAGCATGTTGGATTCACACATTTTCTCAAATAAATCTCCTTGTTTCTCTCAAATTAATTGAAGTGCATAACGTGACTTATATGTATATGCATATCTTGCATGCTTCTATCTCTCGTTGCTATGAGTGACCCGGTTGGGGACTACTCCTTTGCCTATATCATGACAAAAAGGGGGAGTAGGATATTGTAAGGGGAGTTGCAAAATAGAGAAGCTATTGTGCACTTTGGGGAGATAAAACATTGAGGGGGAGTAACCCTTTGAGGGGGAGCATTGCATTTATCATACACTGCATACATTTGCTAATGTTGTGCCTATAATTCTAAAAATGCAAATGCTTGGTATTATTCTCACATGATTAATCTCACACTTTACTTGAATTGGAATGTTAGAAACTCTTTTCAGGGATTGATTATTCTACAAGAGGATTGAAGACTTCAAGTTGCATTCTCTTATCTCTTTGTAATGTAGAATATCATTGTAATCCCGTAGTTTCTATTTTGTTGTGAGGATTTAATGTGAGTGATGGTTTTGTCACGAAATAGCCAAAGGGGGAGATTGTAAGGATTCCCGTTGTTTTTAATTGGCTTATTTCGTGATCAAACCATATATGGGGATTCTTTGTAAGGGTAGTTTAAATGTTGTTGTTAGTGCATTAGGCCCTTTGAAGACCTCATTATTGACAAGCACCAAAGGTAATATTCTAAGTGCTTTCTTGTCTTGAAGAGATAGTTGCACACACTCACAACTCATGCATATGTTTAATCTTTGTATGTTGTGTTTCTTTTTGTTGTGCATAAATGATTATTTACATCTCTTCTTGCTTGATTTTATGATTGCATCTTGTGTTGAAAACATCATAGCATTTAGGCTTTAAGATGCATCTTGTTTGACTTTGTACCCCTTGCATGATTGCATGTGGGATGCAATTTTTGGCGCTGTGCGCCGGTCCACCAGCGCCGCTCACCGGCGCAAATCGCCCAGTGGCGCGCCGCTGGTCATGCGCTGGTGTGGACCAGCGCCGGCCACCAGCGCCGATCGCCCAGTATGGCGCCGCTGGACTGGCGCTGGTGGCAGCGCTTGACGTCCAGCGCTCAAGCCAAAATTGGCTTGTGCGCTGGTCCTGCGCTGGTCCACCAGCGCAGGTCCACCAGCGCACTGAGTAGTTTTCTGGCGAGTTTTCAAAACGACCTCACTTCACTTATGGCCTCTATATATATGCTAACTTGATTTTAGGTCATTCAGAAGAGTTCTTATTCATGCTTCATACTTAGGATATTTTTCAAGAGAAGAAAAATACACAAAGAACTCATTTTTAATTACTCAAACACAATTTCATGATCATCAATCATCATCTAGCATCATCTTAGATCATCTAGATGTCATCTAGCATGGAATCTTCATCATACTTTGCTTGGTAAGCTTTTCACTAATATCTTACATATTTTGTGTTTAATTTATCTAGCAAATCTCAATTAATTACTTGATTGTTATTTTGTATGCTCTAGATACAAAATTGAGATTAGTATGATGTATGTTTGAGAAGTTGTATTGTGCTAGCATATTAGGTTTTGTACTTGATATTGATTAGCTTAACTATTTGACATGTCATTTAGTTTTGATATCTAGGATTGTTCTTAATTGCATATTAATCATCTTAGATAAGCATATAGGGTTTCCCTTGCTCTATGTTGCATTTTGGATATTTTCATATATTCACTTAGGGGTGTATTCTCTTCAAGAGAAGCTAAGTCTTGTGTGTAGCAATCGGGATTAGGTTGCTTAGATCGCAAGCAAATTGGACTAGGTTCACTCATACCGGGATTAGGTAGGTGTGTGATTACATCCGGGATTAGGTTGTAATCGTTTGCACATTTAGTGGATTCGAGGTTCGAGTGTGGCTTACTTACATAGCCCGTGGTTTTTCCCGTGAGGGTTTCCACGTAAAAATTCAAGTGTTATTTAATTTCCGCACCATATTACACTTGCTTGTTTATATTATCTTGAGGGTAATTTCGTAATTTTGACTAATACGAAAAATTGGGTAAAAAGCGTAAAATCTATTCACCCCCCCTCTAGATAGCTTTATACACACCGTGGTATATTTAGTTTCATGGGCCATAGGACTGAGAAATAGATCTTCAAAGTCAGTGAAAAAATCGAGATTAGGTATACCTGACTTTGGGGCAGTATGGACACTGGTCAAACTACTCCTTCAATGTCTGCTCCGGCATTAGCTTCTGATCTTCTATCATATATAGATAATGTTCTGTTGCTGTCAGTCCTAGACTCCGCTCTACCTCTGGTTTCAAGAGGCTTTGCTCTATGCTCTGCTGCTCATCATAAAGGAAGTCCATGAAGGAGAAATCTTGATCATAAGGGTCTGGCTGGGCTATAGGACTAAGAAATAGATCTTCAAAGTCAGTGAAAAAATTGAGATTAGGTATACCTGACTCTAGGGCAGTATGGACTACAGGTGGCTCAGATGTGGCAGGTGGTTCCTCTTGCTTGCGCTTTTGTCGGTGCTCCTGGACCTGCTTACTACTCAGCTCACTTGACTCCTCAGCAGGCTGCTCTGGTTGGTAGCCCGTAAAATGCACGACCACCCCCTTCAGGCCTCTAACTTCCCTCGCGAGGCGACGAACGGTCCTAGTAAAAATGGCATTGGACTGCATCAGGTCCTTGTGGGACTGGATCATGCCTTGTGCCCAAGATGGCATATCCTCCTCTACCTTGGACTCTGACTGCTCAAACTGGTCCTCATCACCTCCCATGACTTGCTCTTTAGCCTCCAGTCTTACTTGCTCTATCCTGGTGATCGATCAACGCTGCTCCTTCATTTGTTGTTTCAATTCACTCACAGTGAGCAGCCTCTCTATCCCTTCATTTCCTTCAGCAGCCTCGTTGTAGGCCCTCCTGCCTACAATGCCCTTTGGAGTCAGCAGCCCATCTGTCGACTTATCCACTCGAATACCCGCCACATGTGCAAAATGTATGATCAAACAGGGGAAGAAGAGGCTAAGGTTGGACTTCCTCCCGGATTCTGCTATCCGCTTCACTATCATCCTATTAACATCAAACTCTAACTGGTTCTTTATCTGATATAGCATGATGGCCATTTCCTTGTTGACCTCTATTCAGTGTTTGCTTGGCATGAGAGAGTAGTGATGAGGCCGTTTTGGTGCTCAACAAAATGATGTTCTATGTTCTTTTGAAAACCATATTTTAACCACTTAAAAATCCTTTAAGATAATATTTCTTAGCAAGTGGTAAGCAAAGTTCGTTCCACGGGGAGATGGAGGATGTATTGGATCAATTGACTAATCTAAAGCAATAAAATAAATCATTGAAAATGGATAATTGTTTGGGTTTTACAACCCATGAAATTACAATTAAAATAAACATACAAAAAATAATATGAAAAATAAAAGACTCAACAATCTTGATAAGAGAGATGATAAAATCAATTAATAGAAGTTAGGGAATAGATTGAGTTACTCATGAATCTAGTTAATGCTTTCAAAACTCAATAATGACCAATCTCATAAATGCTAGCCATTTGTTTTCTAAAGTGTGTTGATGTCTGACGCGCCCCGTGACGGTCTAAAATAAAGTGTCCTCCGGCGGCGCCAATGACTCGATCGGCGCACGCGGGACACGCGATAGTTCTATAAACTACCGTAAAATAAACGGGGCACGTTTGTCTTTCCGCAAGCGCACGGATCGTTACGATCGCATAGCGGCGAGTACGGTTCGTTCCACAGGGATTTTGTGAGGTATCTTTTATCGGTTTTAGTCTTATATGTTATATATACTATTTACACTAATTGCAACATTATTTACATGCATAAAAAGTAAATGGTGGAGGATGGCATGTAAGCATTTAAACTAAGAGGATGGCAAGAAAGCAATTTAAACTAACTAATAACTAAATTAAGCTAAGATGGCATACTAATTAAATTACACTACAATTACACTAAGATCATTTTAATCTAAATTATACTACAACTAAGGATTGTCATCTCCTTAGTGACTAATTAATTTATCAACTAAACTATAACTACAATTATCTAAATTAAGTTAACTAAATTACCTAATTAAACTAATTACCATCTAATGCAATGATCTTGCAAAAGTGGTAATGAGACTTGGGATGTTGGGATATTGATGTACAAATGCAATTATCCAATTAACTTGTTGATTTCTATTAACCTAGGATAGTCTTTAACATTTAATAAAGACACATGCATCAAGAGTTATTCATGCATGGTCTAAATTGTATTATGTGCTAATTAACTTGTCAATTAATCCAACACATATATGAATTGAAACTCAATATAGAAAACCAACATATTTCATAGATAATATACAAAGTACACCACAACCCAACATCAATACTTAGTTACATAACTAAGGTGGTGTGGTGGTGAGAGTTTAAATTACATTAAACTAAACTAAACTAAACTAACTACTAAGCTAATTTAGACTAATTATGGTAACTATGGTAACTTTGGATATTTTGGGAGGTAGTGTTTAGGTTAGGGGAGGAAATATATATATAGGGGACTGTTTTGGGGAGGTTTTGGACAGAAATTTCTTCAAGTCGGTCGTCCCGGCGAACTTGTCATCCATGGCCGGTGAGCTCTTGCCCGCCGCCGAAGCTCGCCACGAAGAAATTGAAGACAGTGGCGAGTTCTGACCTTCTGGACCGCGGGAATGAAGTAGCCACATGAACCCGCCAAGAATTGGCGAGCTTGGACGCTCTGGAAGGCGGGAGAATGGCCGTTGAGCTTGAAGGTTTGCACAACCATGGAGGTTTGGAGGATTTGTTGGAGTTGAAAACCTTTGCATAGGAGGCTAAAAGTGGGTGAAATCGGACCGGAGGAGCTCCGGCAACAATTCTGGGCGGTCGGCCACCGAAAACGGTGTCAAAAAACGGTCGAAAACGGCCACCGAAGTCACCGGGTCGGTACCGGGTCGGGTCGGGTCGGGTCGGGTCGGGTCGGGTCGGGTCGGGTCGGGTCGGGTCTTACCGGGTCGGGCTGACCCGGTTGCTTGAGGAAGACGACCTGACGTCAGCGTGACGTCCGGCGTGACGTGTGCAGCGCCAAAACGGCGTCGTTTGGCTGCTGACGTGGCAGGCGCGCTGTGCGTTGGCTAGCTTTTTACAATCTGCACCCCTGATCTTTCCCCTATTCACAGAATCTTCAATAATTGCCCGAATATTGCACTTTTGCCCCTGAATTGTCCAAAATGACAATTTTGCCCCTGAACTTCCCTATTCACCTGAAACACTTATTTATCCGTTAAATACCCGATTTTACCCGAGGAATAAGCATAAAAAGATAGGAAAAGGGAGCGCTAAATGTGAACATTTGGAGCGCGATCAATGTCATTACTATGAACACTCAACATCTTCTCACCTCAATGCCTAATCGATTATGGAAAGGGTGTTAAGGTGAGATTAGTTAGGTACAAATCAAAGTTTAGATCAATGGGGTTGATATACCCACCACTAATCCATCCTATTCACTAAATTCTTCAACCAATCAAAGGGTGTCAATCCAAGATTGGTTTCACAACAAATTATCCCACATAATATTATGATCTACTAGTGATATACAAAGCAAATCACAATAAGCATAGAATCTAAATATAAAGTGAAAAGGAAACAAATAGAGATTCAATTACAAATAGTTTAGCAAATACCTATAACCACAAGTTCCTCAAATCTATCCCCTAAATTAGGGGTTTAGCTACACATAGTTACAATCAAAATAATAGGAAGTAATGGTTAAGGAAATCACCTTTAGGCCTCCTTCTTTAGAGCTTGCTCCTTCCTTTCTCTTGATGCTTCTAGTATAGAGAGTGGTAGAAGATGAAGTGTCTAGATAGGTAGGTGTCTAATGGTAAGTGACAAAGGTATGGAAATGGAGAGAATGGGAAAAGATGAATGATTTTGTGGAGGAATCAAGACATTTGTGTTAAGGTTTGGACGGTAGAGGTAGTTCAAGATTAGAGAATGGAGGAGGTTGAAAAGTGAGAAATGGATGAGAAACTAGGGTTAGATTTGTAGAAATTTCGTGCTCTCTAAGTATGGTGTGTGGCTCAAGTTTGGAAGAAGAAGGATATATATAGTGGCCATGGACATGTACTAATAACCGCTGGAAAATCTGATGTGGCAAGGTGTCACTATTTCATTGTCGCCACTTGTCATGGCGACATAAGTGGCGACAGACGGTGATACTTTCTGAGATTCATATGTCGCCACATTCTTCATCTTTTTCGCCACATTGCAACTGGCGACAACTCTGATGCTTTTAAAAATCCTTCTGTTGCCATGGCGACACTTGTGGCGACATTCCTATGTCGGAAGTGGCGATAATAAGTGGCGACGCTTGCTTTCCTTCTGTGTTGCCATATGTAAAATGGCAACATCAAAATGGTGACGACACCTGATTGAATTGGCCTGGAATAAATCCTTCTGTCGCTATGGCGACACAAGTGGCGACGCTTTGTGGCGACAATGCCCTGTTTTGCCTACTTGTGCACTATTTGAATCAAACTTCACATTTTCTTCACACAAGCACTTGAGACCAAAATAAACCTGAAATACTCAATTTAACACTATTAAATATGGGGACACGCTTGAGAATCAAGCATAAAGAGACGGGAATGAGATACAAAATCATACTAAATTTGGCTTGATCAAGTAGTTGAAGTATATGTTCCAGAAGTGCTTATTGAACCCAAGCTCTCTGAGAATGACCTTGTGGTCTTTGTTAGTCCAGGGTATGTCTTCAATCCCTGTGAGAGCGATTCCGAACTATCGATCATATTTCTGGAAGAGGGGCAAAGGATCGTACCCATCTTTCCATAGAGGATAACTCTGTGTCTGCTGGTATTGGTTGATCTGCTCAACGGTCATGGAGATTGACTTCTTGGGAACCACAACCGAAACTCCAAGTTCGAACTCATCAGGGTCTATGGCGGCATTGAACTGCTATACTATCTTCTGGTTGACCCTTGATTGCGCCAAATATGTTGTATATTTCGGCCCTCAAATCTGTAACCTTTGTGTCATTTTCATGCGTTTTAGCATCGCTTATGGGCTCTATGATCGTATTTGCACTCATTTCCCCATTTCGGGTGATTAGACCATATTACGGGACTTTCGGGCAAAAAGAGGACTAAGAGTTGCAAAAGAGGAAGAAAAGCATCAAAGGCTACAACAGTGCGGGTCAGTGTGGGTCCCTACCGCACTTGACCCGCACTCTTGCCAAGACCAGAGGACCTGATTGCTGAAAACAGATATTTTAAATTCCCTTAAGCAATATAGTGTAATATATACCTAGGGGGGTGAATAGGTATAGGCCCAAATTCTTCCAATACACAAAAAATATGCGGAATACAACAATTAAAAGCACGTTTGATGAATCTTAACAGTTGAATTGATTTAATCAACACATGTGAAAATTAATATACGAGTAATGCAACCAATACAAACATATGGAAGATAAAGAAACATAAAAACGAAACATAAAAACGAAACTTGACACAAGTATTTTTACGTGGTAAAACCTCAAAGAGGAAACATCCACAGGTTGATACCACAACCACCGACAAAGCAATCCACTATACGAAAAGGATTTACACACTCAAGCTATCAACACAAGATATCCGCTCAAGCTATCACCTCCTAATCTACCGTTGGGCAAGTGAACTGCCAAGCCTACTTCCTATCCGAGATGTGTCTTGCACCTCTAGAAAGTAACTTCCTATCCAAGATGCTCACGTCTCTAGAAAGATTTCTTGCTTGTCTATCCGGATCCTCTCGACCCTAGACAAGTCTCATTGCTTGATTATCCGAGTCCTCCCGACTCTAATCAAGACTTCTTTGCTCTATCCACAAAACTTCACTCACTTTGCTAGAGACTTTAACCTTATGCAAGGCAATGATCTAAGTGATGCAAATGATGCAAATCACAACAAATAAAGTATGATGATCAATCAAACTCTATGAACATGCTTAGAGATATACTAGGATATGCTTTCAATACACAATCACAAAAAGTACCTAGAAATCAAAGCATGTAAAATCAATAAGAACAAGTCAAGAATATTCAATATATCACACTATAAACCTTGTTCTTAGAACATGAAATTAAACCTAGAACATGTCATGAGACACATCACATATAGCATTTCTAGAATCAATTTCAAGGAAAATCATGTTTAGCAAACTAAGTTCAAATGTGAATCACAATGCTAAAACTCAACAAACAATCAATCATAAAATCCTAGCATATGATCCAACATCCTTCTCAACATATTTCATCAATCAAATAGTAAGATTAAAAGAGATGATCAAAGATGAAATGAAAAAGAAGAAGTTGAACATACAAAGTTGAACCAAGTACTGAAATCTATCCATTGGGAAAAATGACAAAGTCAACTGCCTCTGAAAATACTTGGGGTTTGTAGCTCTCATCAAGACCAACAATTTTGGTTTTTGGATCAATCAATTTCGAGTTCATATGAGAAAGTTATGATCGAAATAAGAAAACTAAAAATTGAAGATTCTGCAGAATTTTTCTTGGAAAATTTTCTTCAAGCTATGTTTGGAGGGAAAGAAAATCACATTTAAATGATTCAAGGAGGGAACCAAAAACGAACCAATCGAAGATGGCCATGTCACCCATCCCCATGGGGGGCATGTGGGCCATACGGGACCGAAGAGGTCCTCTAGCCCTAGGTCCCACGGCTCCCACACGGCTTGGGCAATGCATGGCCTTTGGCCATGCTTGCCTCTCTCGCGCTCCCTCACGTTCTTCAGCCGTATCTTGGGCATCCGAACTCTGATTTCGAATCCGTTTTGAGATTACAAACCGTGACTCCCTCATGCACGACTACGACTATAAAACTTTGAAAAATGGTTGAGAAATCATCTCGGAAAATGACGATGAAGTCAACTCAACAAATGAGAATGCAAAGTAGCATAGCTACTTCGTTTGGACTCGAAACCTTATGAATGAGTAACCAAAATGACCAAAACTCAATAAGGAATCAAATAAGAACAAATTCAAGTCCAAAATATAAGACACACAAACAAATAAACACAAATTCACACGAGTATGCCATATCAAAGAGATAGTCACAAAACATGCAATTATACAATGTTTGTCTATAAGAGACCAATGCATGTGCATACTAAGATGTGTGTGAATGTGTTATACCAAATGTTTACACTACAATGTAGGGACACACATGTATGAATTGTGAGTGTGTGCGCTAACGCCTTGTAAGAGGATAGAAGTCTAAGTATACCTTTGATGCTTTCACCTCTTGAAGACGATATTTGCACTAAACGTTGCTCTTCATTTTTTAAGCTTCTTTTCTTCTAAGAACATCCTAAGCAACAACTAATACAAATCTAAGATCTTACAATCTCCCCCTTTGGCTATTCCACTGGCAAAGCCTCATCCTCACCATACATTGTTCACTCCAATAAACTCAATGTTGATGGCATTCTCTCATCCTCACATTACAAAGAGATCCCTAGACTAAAAGGTCTTCAAGTCTTCTTGAGTCTTCAAGGATCCCTTCTTTGATCTTCAAAGTACCTATGAGCAACATAGCAAACCAACAAGAGATCTTCTTCCAAAGAAGAATGGTGAGATATCATCATATAAACAAATACAAAACTTCCCTTATCTCAAACAAAAATGCATTATCTCAAGTGTATGAATGTTTTCACATTAAAGCTCTTCCTAAGATCCTTAACCTAATTAGGCATGAATTCTTTTCTCCCCCTTAAGACAAGAATTCTCCCCATTAAGATAAAGTCTTCATTAAACACAAAGAGGTACAAAACTCACACATTTGGAACATTTCTCCACACAAGATGAGGTATACATTTTCTCCCCTATATCAAACATGGATTCCTCCATATCAAACATGGTGAGGTATACAATTTCTCCCCATTTTTGTCAAGGAATAGACAAAGGACACAAGAGATAAAGAATGAGATATTAAGCAAACAAATTGTATAGAAAGCTAAGTTGAATAAACTAAAGCTCCCCTTTAACATATGCTCCACATATTATCACCAAGTAAATTTGTTCACAAGAGACATCACACAGTCACACAAACAAGCAATAAGAAAATATTGCATAACTTGTCAAAGTCCAAGAGAGAATCATAGATTTTCATTAATCTCTCAAAAATATTCTCACATTGCTAATGAATCAAGCACATAAGCAAAATGTGTGTGTGTGAATGCTTCTCATATATATAGAAGGAGTAATTGTGATATCAACATGCAAACTCTATCCACACCAATTCATCTAAAGCATTTCCAAAAATAGGTCAAACCGATATTCATCTGGATTTTTGCTTTTAAAAGGAATAGATATCAACATATTAGCGTGTGTGTGCATGTGGCTCATTTTCCCGTTTCTATTTGTCAACCCGAGCTTTTTCATAATTCTCAACTATACACCATAAACCTTTTTGTTTGGTTTTAGGCTTGAATCAAAGATTTTTTTTTTATTTTTTTTTTTTATTATTTTTTTTTTTTATGATTCATTTCAACACTTCTTTGATTTTACTAACAAAAACATATACTCCTCATGGCGGCTTTCACTCATCACAATGGCGTAGCCCTTTCCTACATTGGGTGGCTTCACAACCAAGGTGTGTAGCCCTTTCCATGAGGGTGCTCGTTGATTACTATGTAGTGCCGAAGCAAAATGGATACATACCATAGGTCATCTATCATGTACTTAGCAATAAACTTCTAGATGCATCCATTATCTACACATTTTCAACCACTTATACTCAAAACTAAAATATATAAGAGAAGCATTAGTGCACTTTTTCAAACAATAATTTTTCAAGCTCAAGTGCATGATCTAGAAACAATAAGAGTTATTTATTTAAGATCATTACTTCTCAAGTGAGTAGCTCTCAAATATATTAATATTCAAATAAAGTTTTGCTCATCAAGCCACTCACAATCACACATAGACAATAATCAACACAAATCATGTCAATGGATTTTTGAAGAGTTTTAAACCTCTTTTTGTCCAAGGACTTAGTAAACAAATCTGCAAGTTGATTTTTAGTAAGCACATGCTTTAGAGAAACAATAGAATGTTCAACATGTTCTCTAATGAAATGATGCCTAATATCTATGTGCAATGATATCATGCATACATAGAGTTGAAAAGATGAAATAGAAAGCAAGCTTTTAGAGTAGAGAAATACCTTAGCAAGCTTTTTCACCAATGAAAGGTCTCTGCTATTTTTATGAGCTTTCTTGGCTTGTTTGTCCTCATGACAACAAGTTGTTGGTGTGTCATCCCAAGAAAATAAAGACCAAACACTTTCAACTCAAACAAACACATGAAAATGACTTTCTCTAAAAGTCTTAACAAAAATTTTCACCAAATAGATTTCAAAATTCAACTTCTTTAAAGTTAATCAACAAATTTTGACTATCATAGTGATTATGAGAATATTAAGTTCATGTATTGACTAGAGACACCAAGTTTGAATGCTAGACCTAGCACATTAAAAATGGCATAGTCAAGCATCAAACCTAGAACTCTTATCAAACAAGAACAAAAATATTCTCATATGTGCTACTCAATCAAGTATGAGAGCACTCACCTTTGACCATATTAGTCTTAGGTGAACCAACACAAACAACATCATGATCATTACCCATGGCAATATGAAATCTAGAAGATAAATCATCAACTATCTTCTTCATGAAAATATCACTCATATTAAAGTCATCATTTTTGTCACGCACAAATACTTCATCAAGACTCTTTAAATGATCATGATTAACACTCTTCTTAACCAACTTCTTCTCAACATTTTTCTTAACATGATTATCATTAACATGCATGTTATTCTTTTCAATCCAAATTTTCTTGATAGGTTTCTTCACATGAATATGATCAATATGCACATTTCTCAAAGCATCAAAGCTATTGTCATGTTTAGAAACTTTCAAAGAAGATTTATCCATTTCACAAGTATGCACATTATTTTTCTTAACCCAAACTTTCCTTGTTGATTTCTTTTCATTAACATGTTCATCATGCATAGTCTCTAATGCCCTAACATATTTAGAAACAACCAAAGGAAGTCTTTTCATCTCACTAGCATGCATCTCATTCCCTAGTTCGCATTGTCTAATATACTTGTAGCATTTAGGTTTGATATGCCCTACAATATTGCAAAAATGACAAACCGGGATAAACTTAGAGATGTTATGTCTAGCTCTAGACTTAAACTCATGCTTATGAGAATGATTAGGTAACTTTTTCACATTTTTATCATGTTCCACATTTCCTAGTTTGCATTGCCTAGCATATTCATAACACTTAGGCCTAATGTGACCAACCACATTACAATAATGACAAACCGGAATGAATTTAGAAAAGTTACCTTTTGGGTGTGCATGCTTTGGTTGAGAAGTCGGTTGAGAAGTTCCATAGCTCTTCTTGTCTTTGTCTTTGATGTTGGAAGGAATAGTAGTTGAGTCTTTCTTCTCCTTGGAAATTCTTGACTTGTTCTTGGTTGTAGGAGTCTTCTTAACTTCTTCTACAAAACCCAAGCCACTCATATCTCCATGATGCTTTCCAAGTTTTATTAGTTCATCAAGCTTAATGGCTCCAATTTTCATGCCATTAATAGATTCTTTGAGAGATTTGACTTCATCTATAAGGTCACACCCCTTTATCTTCATGATAGGCAAAGAGTTCTCTTTTTGCTTAATCTCTCCTTCCATGGCAAACAACTTCATTGTAAAATCTTCTCTTAGATCATCTAGCTCTTGAGCACTTTCTTCCACCTTTGAAAAATAATTTTCAATGGTCTTTTCATGCTCCTTGATGACTTCACTTTGCTTGCTTATTTTCTCCAAAGACATCTTCTTTTCATTTACAAGAGCTTTAAAGATCACCACTAAATTGGCATTGATCAACTTCAACTTGTTGTTCTCTTCATTCTTTTGTTGAAGGATCTTGTCATTGAAGCTTATATAATCTTGATTTGAGGAGGCTTCGAACTCTTCTTGATTGGAGGAGATTTCACTATCTTCACTACTCGAAGAGTATTCACTTTCCTCATTACTTGAGGAGTCTTCACCACTATCCTCAAATCTTCCTTCATATATAGCCGGGTGAGCAATATAATTGCTAGTATATTCTCGTTCATTCAAGGACTCCTTTTCCTCTTCTTTATCACTCACACTCACATCACTCCAAGAAGCCGCCATTGCTAATCCTTTCTTAGACTCTCTCTTCTCATTAGCACGCTTGGTGGAGATAAATCCAATCCATTTGCATTCATGGCATTGAATTAACTTCTTCATAGATTTATCCTTGCAATCTACCACTTCTTTTGGAGTGATCTTCTTATTGACTTCCTCTCTCTTAGAACATATGTTCTTTAGAAATTTCTTGAAAGTTCTCACCATACAAGCCACATCATCTTCACTCTCCTCATTGGTTACCTTGAGTGCTATTCCCTTACCTTCAATCTTCGGCTTGAACCCAAGCTCATAAGTTTATAGAGACCCAAGTAGCTCATCAACCCTCATAAGATCGACATTCTTGCTTTCTTCAATTGCGGTCACCTTTGCATTAAATCTCTTAGGCAAGGATCTCAAGATCTTCCAATTAATTCTCTCTTGTGGATATAGCTCTCCCAAAGTTTGACTTTGGTTGGTGATATTCAAGAGTCTTGTTTGGAAGTCTACTAACTTCTCATCCTCATTCATAACAAGACTTTCAAATTGAGAAGTAAGCATTTGTACTCTAGACCTTCGAACCGCTAACGTACCCTCATTGGTAGTTTGCAAAGTATCCCATGCTTCCTTTGTCGATTCAAGGTTTTGGATGTAGATAAATTGAGTACAATCTACACCTCCAAAAATAGCATTCATCGCCCGATGATGCCATTTAGCATTATCAAAATCAATGGCCGTCCATTCGGCTCTAGGCTTCGCAATCATAATGCCATCTTCAATCCTTTTGAACCTTCCTCAACACTTATCCATGCTTTTTCATTAATGGATCTAATGTAAGCTCTCATCCTAATTTTCCAAAAGGAGTAGTTACCACTATTCAATAGAGGAGGTCTACCACTAGAAGCACCTTCCGGCATTGAATCACCCATAGCTACAAAAATGAACAAACACAACAAAACACAAACACTATAATATGGATCTATCTAATTATTTCTAGACACCCGCTCTAATACCAATTGAAATTCCCTTAAGCAATATAGTGTAAAATATACCTAGAGGGGGGGGGGGGGGGGGGTGAATATGTATTTACTCAAATTCTTCCAATATTAAAAATGATGCGGAATATAACAAAGAAAATGCACACTTGATTAGATTTAGCAAATGAATTGATTTCACTAATACAAGAGATAATCAATTTACAAGATATGCAATCAATGTAAGATATGAAAGATAAAGAAAAGTAAAAACAAAAATGAACACAAGTGTTTTTACGTGGTAAAACCTCAAAGAGGAAACATCCATGGGTTGATACCACAACCACCGGCAAAGCAATCTACTATGTGAAAAAGGACTTACACACTCAAGCTATCACTCATGATATCCGCTCAAGCTATCAACTCCTAATCTACCCTCGGGCTAGTGAATCACCAAGCCTACTTCCTATCCGAGATGTATCCTACACCTCTAGAAAGCAACTTCCTATCCAAGACGCTCACATCTCTAGGAAGATTTCTTGCTTGCCTATCCGGATCCTCCTGACCCTAGACAAGACTTCCTTGCTTGATTATCCGAGTCCTCCTGACTCTAATCAAGACTTCCTTGCTCTATCCATAAAGCTTCACTCACTTTGCTAGAGACTTCAACCTAATGCAAGGCTTTGATCTAAAGTGATGCAAGTGATGCAAACACAAACAAATTAAGCTAGATGATCAATCAAGCAAAATGTACATGTTCAATGACAATCTAGAATATGCTTCCAACACACAATCACAAGATTATCTAGAAATCAAGACATGTAAATCAATAAGAACAAAGGTATGAATATTCAATATATCACACTAAAAACCTAGTTCTTAGATCATGAAATAAAACCTAGAAAATAATATGAGACACATCATATATTCATTTTCTAGAATCAATTTCACACAAAATCAAGTTTAGCACATATATGTTCAAAACAAATCACAAAGCTAAATCTCAATTAACTAATGATCAAACACCCCTAGCATTTGATCTAACATGCTTCTCAACAAATTTCATCAATCAAATAGTAAGAATCAAAAGAAGATCAAAGATGAAATTGAAAAAGAAGAAGTTGAACAAACAACCTTGACCTCGGACTGAAAATCGATCAACTGAGAAAAATGGTGAAGTTAGCTGCCTCTGGAAATGCTTGGGGTTTGTAGCTCTCTTCAAGACCAACAATTTTAGTTTTTGAATCGATTGATTTCGAGTTCGTATGAGAAAGTTATGATCAAAATAAGAAAACAAAAAATTGAAGAAAACTGCAGAAATTTCGTGAAAATGTTCTTGAAAATCCACAAGAGTTTAGAAGGGAAGGAGAAGTGATTAAAAGGAGGAAAGAGAAGGTTTTCAGGGCCAATACAAAGAGGCCACATCACCCACCCCGTGGGGGGCGCGTGGGCCTCACGGGACCAGAGAGGGTCCCTGGCCGTGGGCCCCACGGCCTCTCTCACAGGGAGGGGCACACGTGGTCTCATGGCCACTCTAGCCTCTCTCGCGCACTCTCACGTTCTTCAGCCGTATCTTGGGCATCCGAACTCTGATTTTAAATCCGTTTACGGATTACGAATTGTGACTCCCTCACGCACGACTATGACTATAAAACTTTGAAAAATGGTTGAGAAATCATCTCGGAAAATGACGATGAAGTCAACTCAACGAATGAGAACGAAAAGTAGCATAGACACATTGTTTGGACTCGAAACCTTATGAATGAGTAACCGAAATGACCAGAACTCAATAAGGCATTAAATAAGAACATGTTCAAGTCCTAAACACAAAATACACAAACAAATAAACACATATTCACACAAGCATGCCATATCAAAGAGATAGTCACAAAGCATGCAATTTCACAATGTTTGTCTATACAAGATCAATGCATGAGCATACTATGAAGTGTGTGAATGTGTTATACCAAATGTTTGAACCACGATGCAGGGACACACATGTATGAATTGTGTGTGTGTGTGCGCTAACGCCTTGCAAGAGGATAGGAGTCAAGATATACCTTTGATGCTTTTCACCTCTTGAAGACGACTTTTGCACTAGACGTTGCTCATCACTTTTTAAGCTTCCTTTCTTCAAAGAATATCCTAAGTAACAACTAATACAAATATAGAGTGTTTTGCAATGGAATCAAGCCAATACAAATCATGAACCTTACATATGCTCTAGAGATACAAATATAGAGTGTTTTGCAATGGAATCAAGCCAATACAAATCATGAACCCTACATATGCTCTAGAGAAACAATAGAATGTTCAACATGTCTTCTAAAGAAATGATGCCTAATATCTATGTGCAATGATATCATGCATACATAGAGTTGAAAAGATGAAATAGAAAGCAAACTTTTATAGTAGAGAAATACCTTAGCAAGCTTTTTCACCAATGAAAGGTCTCCGCTCTTTTTATGAGCTTTCTTGGCTTGTTTGTCCTCATGACAACAAGTTGTTGGTGTGTCATCCCAAGAAAATAAAGATCAAACACTTTCAACTCAAACAAACACATGAAAATGACTTTCTCTAAAAGTCTTAACACAAACTTTCACCAAATAGATTTCAAAATTCAACTTCTTTAAAGTTAACCAACAAATTTTGACTATCATAGTGATTATGAGAATATTAAGTTCATATATTGACTAGAGACACTAAGTTTGAATACTAGAACTAGCACATTAAAAATGGCATAGTCAAGCATCAAACTTAGAACTCTTATCAAACAAGAACAAAAATATTCTCATATGTGCTACTCAATCAAGTATGAGAGCACTCACCTTTGACCATATTGGTCCTTCCCTTTGATTGTAATATATGTAATTAAACCCCCTTTCTAGGGTTTTTATGTGAGAACATTTGGATTGGGTTTTGCATAAGCTTTAATAAATTTAATCTCTATTTGTGTTCAATTCATTTTATAACTAGATTCTATGCATT
Source organism: Acer saccharum (assembly GCA_030490815.1). Lineage (NCBI taxonomy): Eukaryota > Viridiplantae > Streptophyta > Magnoliopsida > Sapindales > Sapindaceae > Acer > Acer saccharum. The sequence goes on along the minus strand of CM059869.1, from coordinate 26,742,319 downwards.
ATATAATTGACATGTATATCCACTAGTTGATTATACTCTTGCTTATGATAATTTGTTATATAATCTTGATTGAATTGACAACCTTGATGGATTGAGAACATAGTGAGTGGGATAGATCGTCGGAGGGTATATCAACCGCGATTATCTAAACTGTTAAATTGTAACAAACCGATCCCATCGTGACCCCCTCTCTTTAATCGGTTAGGCATTGCGGTGGGAAGTTGTTTAGGGGTCATAGTAATGGTCTAAACACATCCTAGAAATCAATTGGTTAACATTTATAAGGTTGGCTCACTTAGGTTTATTTTACATGTATATTTGATGGCTTGACAAACCATTTAACCATCCATTGCTTATGATTTATTTTATCGCATATAGGAATTGTTAATTTATTCAATAATTACTCTAATTCCTTGTGGAATGAATCCTACTTGCCACTTTACTAATTTTACATCTAAGTGGTGAAATCGGTTTTCAACACGAACACATTTAAAGACAATCATTTTGTTGAGTACCCACGACGGCTCGTCAAAATTGGCGCCACTGCCGAGGAATTGTAGCGATTGTTGAATCAATTAACTTTTCTTTGTAGGTTTTTATTAATTTTTAGTTTTTTAGTTGTTTTTAGTCTTTTAGTTCTTTTTTACCTTTTTGGTAGTTTTTGTTTCTTTTGTTTCAGGATTCTATGGATTTCTTCACGGAATATCAAAGGTCGAGCTATGAGACTCATGGGAATAGCTTCAATATGGATTGGTGGATGAACCAAGATTCCTTCTCATCATACCAATCAAACGCCATTGATGATGAGAGGAAAAATTTCATGGAGGATCACTTTCGAGAGAGCGAGAGATTCCAAGCTTCTCAACGAGAGACCATGGAGTTATTCCAATCCGCACAACAAGCACATGAGAAGAAGATGACCAACCATGTGGTTTTTAGTCGACCAGATCAATCACTAGAATCGGTATATCCCAAGCCAGGGAGGACAGGGAGCCGTGTACACGCTCTTATACAAGTATATGAGAAAGGTGCGGAAACTGAGGAAGGACCGCCGAAGACCCAAGAGCGATGCACGAAATTTGAGGAAACATTGTCTTTGCTTCAAGAGAAGTTAGTGGAAACCTCCCAAGGAAAGGAAGAGTTGGAAATAAAAATACAACTCATGATGAAGGAGTTGGAAGAAAATGAGGCCTTGGGAAAGGTGAGAGTGGAAGAGCTTGAAATGGAAAACAAGAAGCTCACTCTTGAAGTAAACTTGCTCAAAGAAGAGAATAATACCTTTCAGAGGAAGGTAGGAGAAGTCTCCAACAAGAATAAAGAGTTGGAAATACAAGTTGGGAGACTTGAAGTTGAGAGGAATTCCACATTAAAGGAATTCGAAGACCTTGCAAGACTATTTGAAGAATTTGAAGAAGAATGTGCAAGGAAGACAAGGAAGTTGCTTATGGAAGTGGAGCAAAAAGCAAAAGCTTTGGAAGAAACGAGGGAAGCACTTGGTAGGAAGGATGAAGCCCTCAAGGTAGCCAAGGTCAAAAAATGTGACTACATAGTCAATCTAGACAAGGTGGAGAAGGAGGTCAAAGAACTACACATGAGACAACACCATGGACCTCATAGTCACCTACCAAGAGGGAGTTTTCTAAACCATCCTCCTACTTGCTATTTTTGCTTTCAAAAAAGGCACTTCAAAGCTCAATGTTTTAAATTCCATAAGCACAAAAAAATGAGAGAGTCTAGGAATAGGAAAAAGCCACCTAGAGTTAAGCATATTTGGGTAAGAAAAGACTTAGTTAACCAAGTTAGACCCAAAAGAAAAGAAAAGAAAAGGGGAAATCAACTCAACTTGTTTGGGTTGTGAAAAAGAATCAATTTCCAAACTTGGTAAAACCTCCTTTAGTTGATGACACCCCTAGCATAAGTACATAATAGAGAAAAATTCTTTTTGTGCATTTTATTTTTATGCTTTATTTGTTTAGTTTATTTCTTTTGAATAATTGGTGTTCCAAACTCTTGTTGGCAATTGCATATATTGAGTATATTTTTATTTGCCGGAACTTTTTAATATGCTTAGTGCTTAGTGCTTGTGTAGATTTTCTATTGCTTCTTGAGGAAGTATGTTGCGTTGCTTGTGCGTCAAGCAAGGTTCTTTATCTCTTAGGATGAAACAAAGATAACTTGCGAGTCTTGGAAGGACGAGCAAGCCAAGAGTGCTCATAAGAAGGGCGAGAACCTTATCCTAAGGAAGCAACATTTTGGAAGTTCGAAGTGCGTGAGCACCATGCCACGTCTTGCCTAGACGTTAAATCGTGCGCTTGGTGGGAGGCGACCCACCTAGGTACAATTTCTTTCCTTTCTTAGTTTTAATTTGTTTTATTTCTTGTTTTTTAGTTTCCTGTTTAGAATAAGGTTATGAGTTGTTTGTGATAGTGGATTTAGGACTTGAATGATCACATATTTTATCCACATGGATTGTGATGATAACTCTTGATGAACTTACATTGCAATATCTCTTGAGTTGATTATAAGTATATAGGATATTCTTGAAAACCACTTGATTCAATATTATGGGATAATTTTTAAAATGGATATTGATGATGTTTTGACTCTTTGATTGAGGACGTTTGTTGCGCTGCGTTTATTGGTTTATATGCCCCAAAGACATTAAGGACAATGTCAAATTTAGGTTTGGGGGTAGTGCGCAACACCGTCTCTTATTTGCAATTGTGTGCAAATGTTTTGAGCTAAATTTTTGAAAAATTTTGAAAATCTTGTGATAATGCCATGCTTGAGCATATTTTGCTTGTTGAGATTGTGCAATTATGTGTGCGAGTAAGGAATTGTGCATCTTTGCCTTGCTTAGTTTAGATTAACTTCATGCCATTTAAGGTTGCATTGAGCAAAGCGCACTAGTTCTTTTCTCTTGATGTTAGAGTGAATTTTCAATTGTGCTTGAAGGTTAGGAATTACTAGTGGAGACTTCCCATGAGATTCACAAACACGGCCTAAAAAGCTTATTTTGAGGGAATGTTTTCACTCTTTAAACACTCATTCAAACACACATGTTAAGCATATTTAAAATGTCTCATTCACACTTAAAATATTGTTTGCCTTAGCACATATGGACTGCTTGTGGATGCCTTAATTGACTTCGTGGACAAACTTTCAAAGATGATTTTAGGTAATGCATGTGAAAAACCACTAAATTGGCCTAAATACTTCCAATCCCTCTATGTGTGTGCTCCATTGCCCATTTGAAGCCAAACACAATTAAGCTTTTCATTTATGAACCACATCAACATAAACCATATAGCCTATACACTAGCTTACCTTGTACCAAATGGTTTGCTAAGGCTTAGGGGTTGAACGTAAGCTTTGAGGAGTATTAAATTGTAAGGTGTGTACCTACGCAAATATGTATGTGCAAACACATTAAAAAGATGAAATGCAATGCTTGAAAAGAAAAAGAAAAGAAAAGAAAAGCAATGCAAAAGAAAGGAAAAGAAAAGATGAAAGAGGCACAAATTGCCTAGATGGAATTAAATGAGCTACTCAATGAAAATTAAGAGTAGAAAATGCACATAGTAAATTGTAAGCCTGAACGCCAAAGTGTGGAATATGCAAGTTGTAATGAGCAAAGTGTGCTTAATTTAGAATGTATGCCTTAATGTGACCTTTGGGTGTTTGTTATCAATTCTTCCCAATTATTGACTCACCACTCACCTGAGGCCCCATTACAACCAAATTAAAGACCTATTTGATCTTTAGGAATGTCCACTTTGGAAATTTTGGTTGATGCATGTTCTTTCCGATTTATGGTTTTCAATTCCATTTATGAGACAAATTTTCAGAAATTGTGTTTTTAAAAGATCATGTGCAATTATATTTGATATCTTGAACATAAACTCATATTGCATATGAATTGTGAGTGAAGCCTAGGAATCTGTGCGAAAATGAGAGAATCCGGTGAGGATTAGATGTCGAGGCGAATTATATTCTTTTCCTAATGGCACTCTAGTTTTGAAACTTTAGCATCTTGAATGTAGGATCGCGTTGCGTGCAATGTGTACTTAGAGTGGCATGACTTTAATCTTCATTTAACATCTCTTACATGCATTTTTTTCCTAATGAGCACAACGTTGGTTAAATCTCTTTGCTTGGTTTTACAAGTCGAATCTTGACTTTTGAGTCTTTTTCAAAGAATTGGTACTTAAATGTTGATTATTTGATTTTTAAACACATGTCCATGTGTGCTTATGTTTGTTTTGCTCGAGGACGAGCAAAAAAATAGGTTTGGGGGTATTTGATCGGACCAAAATGGGTACGATTTTGGCTCTCACTTCCTTCTCCTTTTGCTTGATTCTCGGGCATTATCCTATGATTTAATTGTATAAACTAAGTTTTTTCAGGTATTTACAGAGTTCAGGGGCATTTAAGTAATATTGGAGAAATATGGGCAAAAGTGTAATTATTGAAGGAAGATTGAAGTAATCGGAAATATGGAAGAGATCAGGGGCCTAATTGCAATTCGACACACAAGGCAGGCGAGCAGCCCACGTCATCTTTAAGGAAACGGTGAGTTTTGAGGCAAGCTTGGGCCTCTAAACGCGCCCCAACCTGTTTCTAAGCACCCCCCCCACAAAGAAGACATGCAGCCCACGCCCCATTAGCAAGACGGTGCGTTTTGGGGGGTGTGGGCTTCTAAACGCACCCCATTAGAGACAACAGAAGAAGAGACTGTCTACACCCCACCTTGCCGCTAAGGACACCCCATCTTCTTCTTCAACCTCCTTCCTCTTCACGTAGCCATGGCGTCTTCAAACCCCAACTACAGCCGTCGCCGTTCCGGTGATCCAAGACCTATCTCTGGCCGAATCCAGGCCAAAAACAACGGCCACCTCACCCGTAATCCAGTCGGTCACTGTGCGGCACCCCAAATGGCTGAAATCCTAGCCACCCAATCACGCCTCCCTCGCCACTTATGTCGCCACTTCCTAAACGGTGACCAAACCGCGTAAATTGATGTCGCGGTTTGCATTCCGATGTAGCCATAACGACAAGGAGTGGATTTTAGTACCAGATTCATGTCGCCCAAGCATTACCATGGACACAAATAGCGACCTCTTCTCTGTTCAAATGTGATTGGGTGTGAAAATTACAAGATGCACCCCTCTTATGGACTAAATGGTAATTTGCCATGCAAGAGGGTGTTTTGGTAATTTATCACCCGTGATCTAAAATGAAAACCCTATAAATTCATCACCATTTTGCCTTTTTGAACAACTCTTGGCCATTCTTGAGAACCAAGAAACCTCCTTTCTACCATTCCTAATCCCTCCACTTCTCCTCTACCAAAACTAAATATCTAGATTACCTTTCCCAAAATCATTCATTTCTTCCCATCTTCTCCAAATATCTCTTTAGTCACTTCCCATTTGACTCCACCTATCTGGACATATACTCATCATCCACTCTTTGCACAAGGAGCATCAAAGGCAAGGAAATGATCAAGCTTACAAAAGGAGACCCAAGGGTGATTTCCTAATCTTTTACTTGCCTTTCCTTTGATTGTAATATGTGTAATTAAACCCCCTTTCTAGGGTTTTTATGTGAGAACATTTGGATTGGGTTTTGCTTAAGCTTTAATATATTTAATCTCTATTTGTGTTATATTCATTTTATAACTAGATTCTATGCATTATATAATTGACATGTATATCCACTAGTTGATTATACTCTTGCTTAGGATAATTAGTTATATAATCTTGATTGGATTGACAACCTTGATGGATTGATAACCTTTATGGATTGAGAACATAGTGAGTGGGATAGATCGTCGGAGGGTATATCAACAGCGATTATCTAAACCATTAAATTGTAACAAACCGATCCCGCCGTGACCTCCTCTCTTTAATCGGTTAGACATTGTGGTGGGAAGTTGTTTAGGGTTCATAGTAATGGTCTAAACACATCCTAGAAATCAATTGGTTAACATTTATGAGGTTGGCTCACTTAGGTAGCTTGAGAAGCACTTCCGGTAATCCACTTGTGATCCCATTAATTCCCTAGCAATTCCCTTAATTGTTTATCCCCTATATCTCTTATCTAGATTTCTATCTATTTTATTAGGTTTATTTTACATGTATGTTTGATGGCTTGACAAACCATTCAACCATCCATTGCTTATGATTTATTTTATCACATATAGGAATTTTTAATTTATTCAATAATTACTCTAATTCCCTATAGAACGAATCCTACTTGCCACTTTACTAATTTTACATCTAAGTGGTGAAATCGGTTTTCAACACGAACACATTTAAAAACAATCATTTTGTTGAGTACCAATGACGGCTCATCAGTACATTTGTGATTGTTTTTTGAAAGCATATCCTAGAATATCTCTAAGCATGTTCATATAGCTTGATTGATCATCTTGCTTTATTTGATTGTGATTTGCATCATTTGCATCACTTAGATCATTGCCTTGTGGAAAGGTTGAAGTCTCTTGTTAAAGTGAGTGAAGTTTTAATTTAAGCAAGATGACTTGGCTAGGAAAGTGTTCCGGATAGCCAAGCAAGAAGCCTTAGTTAGGATCAAAAGGATCCGGATAACTAAGCAAAAGTCTTAGCTAGGAGTGTGATACTCCAGATGGTTGAGCTAGGGAAGCTTGACTAGGATCTTTGTGATCGAGATAGTTAAGCAAGAAAATCTTCTTAGAGGCTTGATAGTCTTGTGTAAGGATTCCCATCTATTGATTGACTTATTTCATTTTACAAACCACATATTGGGGCTTGATGTAAGGGTAGCTTAGGTATTTGATGGTTGGTGTTTTACACAACCAATGCCCTCTCAAGACCTCAAGAGAAGAAGCACCAAAAGTAAATTCTAGTGCTTACTTGCTTTGAAGAGATCTAGTTGCACGCACACACAACTCATGCATAAATCTTATTCTTGTATGTTGTGTGTGAAACAAATTATAGCACGGTGTGTATAAAACTATCTAGAGGGGGGTGAATAGATTTTAAACTTATTACCCAATTTTTCGTGTTAAGTCAATATTATGAAATTACCCCTTAACTAGATAAAGTAATAAATCAAGTATAAAATACGGAAATTAAATAACACTTGATTTTTACATGGAAACCCTCACGGGAAAAACCACGGGCTAGTAAGTAAGCCACATTCGAACCTCGAATCCACTAAATGTGTAAAACGATTACAACCTAATCCCGAAAGTAATCACACACCTACTTAATCCCGGTATAAGTGAACCTAATCCAATTTGCTTGTGATCTAAGCAACCTGATCTCGGAAGCTACACACAAGACTTACTTTCTCAATGAAGAGAATAACACCCTAAGTGAATATATGAATATCCAAATGCAACATAGAGCAAGGGAAACCCTATATGCTTATATAAGATGATGAATATGCAATTAGAACAATCCTAGATATTAAAACTAAATGACATGTCAAATAGTTTAGCTAATCACGATTAAGCACAAAACCTAATTAGCTATCACAATACAACTTCTCAAACATACAACACACTAATCTCAATCTTGTATCAAAAGATATATGAAAATCAAACAAGTAATAAATTGAGATTGCTTGTTAAGAAAAACACAAAATATATAAGATATTAGTGAAAAGCTTACCAAGCAAAGTGTAATGAAGAATCCATGCAAAAAGACATCTAGATGATCAAAGATGATGCTAGATGATGATTGATGATCATGAAAAAGTGTTTGAGTAATTAAAAATGAGTTTTTGAAATTTTTCTTCTCTTTGAAAAATATCCTAAGTATGAAATTTGAATATGAACTCTCTTAATTGACCTAAAGACAAAATGGCATATATATAGGGGGTCAAATCAAAGTGAGGTCGTTTTGAGTAAGTTACAAAGAAATGCATCGATCGACAGTTTCAATCTGCAGCCAGGCCGTAGATTTCAACCGCCGAATGGCTCTTGTGAAAGGCAGGGGAGCAACGGCAATTTCAATCGGCGGTTTCGAAACCGCCGAACAAACCGCAGAATCAAACCCGAGAATAAAAATCAATCAGGTATGAACGGCGGTTTCAAACGGCGGTCGTGGCAGCCGATCGTAACCGTAGAATCACTCCAGACCTTTCTGGACTGAAACAGCGGTTTCAATTCGGTGGCCAGGCCGCCAATCAAACCGTCGAATCACTAAAGATGGTGAAACCAAAGGAGAAGCCAAGGGTATCCTCCTTAAGTGGTCTTCGCGTAAAACCAAGCACATCCTAGTGCATGCGTGGACGTTTCCGAACAATATCGGGAAACGAATTGCTAAGCACAAAAGCACACAACAAAATACAACAACAAGGTGCAAGTGTGAAATGTGACATGTGAAGAGTATGCACACCAATGCAAGAATGCTAAGTGAGTGTGTGCAACTATCTCTTCAAGACAAGAAAGCACATAGAAATTTACCTTCGGTGCTTATCAAGACGAGGTCTTCAAAGGGCTTTGAACAATAATACCAACACCTAAGCTACCCTTACAAAGAACCCCAATATGTGGTTTGTCCATGAAATGAGCCAATCAACAAATGGGAACCTTACAGTGTGTTTTATATGTGTGCATGCATGTTCTTGAACATCTCTTCTTGCATGTTTTATTTGATTGCATCTTGTTCATTGAAATGCCATAACATGTTTAGGCATTAGGATGCAAAGCTATGAATTCTATTCATGCATGTTTAAGTGATTGCATCTTGTTCATTAAAATGCCATGACATGTTTAGGCATTAGGATGCATTCACTTCCCACACTTGCACTTCATGATTAGTCTTAAGTGTGGCGTAATTCGTTTCCATTTGTGTGATCGGAAATGTCCGCGCTTGCACGATGGTGTGCATGCCTTAGCGCGATGGTTGACCACTTGAGAAGGTCTCATTCTTCTCTTGGATAAGTGGTAGTTTTGGTTTGGTTGTTTGGAGTAAAGTGTCTAGTTTCAAAAGATTAGATTTCTATGTTTTAATTGTTTTTCAAAACTGACCTTTGTATGGTCGTGTGACCATAACTTTTTATAAAAAGATTAAAATTGAGTTTTGTAAAATTTTGGACAAACTAGACACCCATACCTTTCCAACGGTATATCATTCGTAATATTTCATGACCGTTTGGATTGGTTTTAAAATCTCCAAAGTTACAACCAAAATAGGGCAACTCTGTTGTTGTCCGTTTCTGACCTTTGGTCACTCAATTGACCATAATGTTTTCTACAGACATCAAAATATCATTCTGTAAAAACAAGTAGAAATTAGACATCCATATCTTTCCCATGATATATATACAAAAGGTTTCGATATTGTTTGGTCATGTTTCGAAGCACTCGAATCTTGAGCCGCTGCATTGACGCGAGTACCACGAAAATGCCCATAATTTTTCCATTTCTTCCAAAATGATATAGTTTCACTTGGGCATTATAAATACATATCTTTCTCATCATTTTGAGGGTAGAGCCATAAAATCAAACCCTAAAGAGAGAGGCTCCATATTCTTGAGAGAGTAAGAGAGACTTGAGAGAAAAAGCTTAAAGATTACATCTTTATCTCTCTAAACCCATTCCCACGTGCACAAATCATCATCTAGGTTCATCTAGTATATGCTAATGCATGGGTCTTCTTCAACACATATGGTATGATTTGTTGAACACTTTTATCTTACATAATTAGTGTTTTTACTTATCAATTTATCTCTTTTATCACTTGTATGTTCTTTGAGTAATTTCTACATACATGATTGAGATTATTTGTTGATTGGGTTATTTATGTTAGCTAGGTTTTCATGCCTATTTTATATCTAGCTAATTAATCTCATTATATGATTGAGATTATTTTTGATAGCTTAATTGATTAGGTCTTTATTGCCTAAAAGCTATGCCATAAACATTCTTGTGTGATTTATTTATAACTAGGTTGATAGATTGTTTTTTAATCAACTAGTAAATCTTTTGAATGTTTGTGGGTTTTTTGTGATAGCTTTGTATCTAGGATTGGTTATCCTTTACTTAACTAAAGTTGTATGCCATGACATATAGCTATTTCCATATTTAGGATTGATTTTATTGTCATCATATAATCCTAGGTAAGCATCTAGAGTACCCTAGCTCTATATTGCATATGTGGATATCATTGCATATTCACTTACAGTGTTGATCTCTTAGGAGAAGTAAGTCTTGTGTGATAGACCAGGATTAGGTCGCACACCGGGATTAGGTGGTCACATGAGCAAATTGGACTAGGTCCACTTTTACAGGCCTGCGGGTAGTGGTAGCGGTAGCGGGATATTGGCCGGGATTAGGGCGTCAAACCTGGATTAGGTTGTATACGCTATCACAATTAATGGATTTGAGGTTCGAGTGTGGCGCACTTACCAGCCCGTGGTTTTTCCTTGTTGAGGGTTTCCACGTAAAAATCAAGTGTCGTTTATATTTCTGCACCATATTACACTTGATTATTGTTTTGTGAATTGGGGTTATATTTGTAATATTGACTAATCTGAAAATTTGGTAATAACGGATTAACAACCTTTTCACACAACCTCTGGGTCGAATTTAAAAGACACGTACGCGTAAACGGGAATTCATTATTCCTTTCTTCTTGGATAGGAAGTTGCTTCCTAAAGGTGTAGGACACACCTTGGATAGGGAATAGGCTAGGTGGTTCACTAGGCCCAAGGGTAGACTAGGAGTTGATAGCATGAAGTAGATATCATATGTTGATGGCTTTGAGTGTGTAAGTCCTTTTTCATCATAGTGAATTACTTTGTCGGTGGTTGTGGTATAAACCCGTGGATGTTTCCTCTTTGAGGCTTTATCACGTAAAAATATTTGTGTCACTTTTCGCTTTACTTTTAATTATCTTCCATATCATGTATTGATTGTATCTCTTGTATATTGTTTTTCACATGTATTGACTCATACTATTCAATTGTTAAAACATATCGAGTGTTCATTTCATTCTTGTAATCCACATTTTTTGAAGTTGGAAGAATTTGGGCCTATACCAATTCACCACCCCCCCCCCCCCCCCCCCCCTCCTCAAAGTATATAATACACTATATTGCTTAAGGGAATTTCATTTTGGTATCATAGCGGGTATCTTATCTAGACGCACTTAGATTGATCATTTCTTTATAGTGTTTTTGTTTACACTTCCTTAATCATGACTATCACAAATATTATTAAGGAAGTGTGTTCCTATGTGACTTCTTTTGTTGAACCTATTGACTTGGATGAGAAAAAAATCAATGATCTTATTCTTGAAAATAAACGTTTGTCCAAAGTCAATGTGTCCCTCAATAAGAAGTTAGATAATCTTGGACTAGGCTCAAAAGATTTCAATGATCTTAAAGACAAGATCCTAAGTCTAGAATTGAATCTAAAAGATAGCAATGATAGACTTAGCATCTTGAAGCAAGAAATTAAGCAAAGGGATAGTTCTCTTGTTAGTGCTAAAAGGCTAGAAAACATGCTTAAAGCCAAACTTAGTGAGCACTTAAATCAAGAGAAAAAGTATGAACAATGGCTAAATAAATCACGTGAAGACGTTAGGAAAAGTGATGACATCTTAGAGAAATATGCCATTAAAAATAGGATGCTTAGTGATAAACTTGATGAGGCTAGTATGATGACTCACAAAATGTCATCTAGTTCTAACAAGGTTGAAAACCTCATCAAAAGTGGAAAGCATCCTTGTGACAAAAGAGGCTTGGGTTATATCAATGAGAAGGAAACCCCTTCATCTAACAAATCAACTTTTGTCAAAGCAAGTGTTAAATCAAATGTAGGTACTCTCTCTCAAGGTAGAGCAATGAAAGCTACCGGAGGTGCCTCTACATCAACAAGGATCTCAAATGGAAGATCACAACAAAATCGAAGTCAAAAAGCATCATCCTCAAATGTAAGAGGTGGAGCATCAAATGTTGCACTTCAAAGAGGTAAAAATGTGAGAAGACCAAATGCTTTGGAAGCAAATGCAAATGGTAAATTTCTCAAATTCATTCCTATTTGTCATCATTGTAATATGGTAGGACATATTCAACCTAGGTGCTTTGGGTATATTCTGAAATGTGAACTTGATAATGTTTTTCATGATATGTCTTTAAATGGACCTAGGCAATCATCCATGTATGGATTTAGTACTAGACCTACGAAGACCTTGGAAAAACATGTTGTGAAGAAACTTGTTGATGACTTGCTTGCTAAATCTTGTGTTGTGCCTCACTCTACTATGCATAAGAAAGTTGATAATGCTTTGTTTGATATTTTTGAAAATGTGACCAATGAGGTCAAGGTGCATGTTAAAAAGCCTAACATTGAGTCAAAGCATGTTAGTGGTAAGAGTGAGAGGCATGTTGTGAAAAGTGTGTGGTTTAGAAAAGACATATCTAATTGCCTAGTTGCACAATATGCTCTTCGTGCCAACTCCTCCTATTCTTGGTACCTAGATAGCGATTGCTCTAGGAACATGACCGGGAACAAAGAGTTCTTTAAGAATCTTGTTTTAAAGGATGGGGGTTGGTTTACTTTTGGTGATCGTACCAAAAAGCAAGTTCTTGGCAAGGGAACAATTTGTATCCCCGGATTGCCTAAACTTCGCAATACTTTGTATGTTGATGGGTTACAAGCTAACTTGATAAGTATTACTCACTTATGTGAATTTTTTAAGGAAGTTAGTTTTAACAAAGATGTGTGCACTATAATTGATAAGAAGGGTAATGTTGTCCTAAGAGTCAAAAAGTCTATAGACAATTTCTATTGTTTTGAGATAAATCCATTACCTTGCAGCATGGCACATGAGTGCAACAAACTTGATTTGTGGCATCAATGTTTGGGCCACATGAATTTTAAAGATTTAAAGAAGCTTGAAAAACATGGCATTGTTAGAGGTCTTCATAATCTTGGTAAGAAACTTGAGGTTGTTTGTGAACCTTGCTAATTAGGTAAACAAACCAAAATACCTCACAAAAAGAGTTCTTATATTGCTACCAAGAAACCTTTAGAACTTGTGCACATGGACCTAATGGGGCCAATTCAAACCGAGAGCATCAATGGCAAAAAGTACATTTTTATATGCGTTGAAGACTACTCTAGGTTTACTTGGGTTTATTTTCTTAGAAACAAGACCGAGGCTTTTGATTACTTTTAAAAGTTTTGTAATCAAGTTCAAAATGAAAAAGGTCTTGATATCAAGAAAATATGTCGCATTAGGAGTGATCATGGGATGGAATTTGAAAATGCTAAATTTAGTGAGTTTTGTGATGGTTTAGGGATTTCTCATGAGTTCTCCGCACCTAGAACTCCTCAACAAAATAGTGTTGTTAAGAGGAAAAACCGTGTCTTGCAAGAGATGGCTAGGGTCATGCTCAATAGCAAGAAAGTCCCTAGAAACCTATGGGCCGAGGTGGTCAATACTGCTTGTTATGTGTTTAATCGTGTTTTTAAGAGGCCCAGCACAAAACAAACGTCCTATGAGCTATGAAAGGGTAAGAAGCCAAATGTAAGTTACTTCCACACCTTTGGGATTAAGTGTTACATTTTGAATGATAGAGATCACTTAGGAAAGTTTGATGCTAAAAGTGATGTTGATCTCTTTCTTGGGTATGCTATTAGTAGTCATGCATATAAAGTCTTTAACTTGACTTCTAAGACTATTATGGAGTCTATCAATGTGAAGATAGATGACCTTAACATACTAAATTTGTGTGATGATAATAGTGTCAATGAACCTAAAGAAAACATTTTTAATGACACTAAAACACCTATTGATGTGGCTAGTAGTGTTTCTAGTCAAGATGATGAAAATGATAGCTGTGTTGAAGTTGTAAGTCAAGGGTTGGAAAATGCTTTAAATGATAATCAACAAAATGACCAAGTTGTTGAACATTCTCACCCTAGACTTAGAAACTTACACTGTCAAGAAGACATCATAGGTGATTTGAATGAAGGGGTTAGAACTAGAAATCAAATAACTAACCAAATTTCATATGCTTGCTACACTTCTCAAATTGAACCCAAAAATATTAACGAGGCAATTGTTGATGAATATTGGGTTGGGGCTATGCGAGATAAACTTAATCAATTTGAGAGGAATGAAGTGTGGTCCTTAGTTCCTAGACCTAAAGATATAAATGTTATTGGCACTAAATGGATTTTTAGGAATAAGACCGATGAAAGTGGCAAGACTGTGAGGAACAAAGCTAGACTAGTGGCTGATCGCACTCCAAATGTTCACATTTAGCGCCCCCTTTTCCTATCTTTTTGTGCTTGTTCTCGGGTAAAACCGGGTATTTAACAGATAAAATAAGTGTTTCAGGTAAATAGGGAAGTTCAGGGGCATAATTGTCATTTTGGACAATTCAAGGGCAAAAGTGCAAAATTCGGGACTTTATTGAAGATTCTGTGAATAGTGAAGAAGACCACGGCTTGTTCGTGTGGCTGGAATGAATCCACCGAGTAGGGGAGCATGAACCCGCCAAGCACCATGGCTAGTTCAGACCTTCTGGAAGGCTAGATATGTCCCGCCATCCAAGCTCGCCAACGAACGGGCTAGTTCGTGCCGCTGGAAAGAGCCCGCCAACATGAAGTCGCCAAGATTCTGGCTAGTTCATGCGGCTAGACATATCCCGCCGCATGAACCCACCAGACCCCATCCGAGCTGAAATGAAGATATTTTGCAGGGGTATTTTGGTCTTTTCACACCCCAAACCATGCCCAAATCACTTCCTCTATAAATATACCTCTTTTGTGCACAAAAATCACACCTCCCAAATATCCAAATACCCTCCTAATAGTCTAGATCAGCTTAGTTTAGCTTAGATTAGCTTAGTTTAGTTTAGTGTAATGTAAATTCTCACCATCCTCACCACCTTAGTTATTTTATGTAACAAAGTATTGATGTTGGGTTTTGGTGTACTTTGTATATTATCTATGATATGAGTTGATTTTCTATATTGTGCTTTAATTCATATATGTTTTGTTTGAATTAACAAATTCATAAGCATGTAATACAATTTAGATCATGCATGAATGATTATTAATGCGTGTGTCTTTATTAAATGTGCTAGACTATCCTAAGTTAATAGAAATCAACTAATTAATTGGATAATTGCACTTGTACACCAATATCCCAACATCCTATCTCTCATTACCACTTTTGCAAGATCATTGCATTAGATGGTAATTAGTTTAGTTAACTTAATTTAGATAATTGTAGTGGTAGTTTAGTTGATAGATTAATTAGTTGCTAAGGAGATGACAATCCTTAGTTGTAGTATAATTTAGATAATTTGCCATCTTAGTTTAATTTAGTTATTAGTTAGTTTTAATTGCTTTCTTGCCATCCTCTTAGTTTAATTGCTTACATGCCATCCTCCACCATTTACTTTTCTTGCATGTAAATATGTTGTAATTAGTGTAAATAGTATATAATATATATAAGACTAGAACCGATAAAAGGTACCTCATTTTCCCTGTGGAACGAACCGTACTTGCCGCTATGCGATTGTAACAATCCGTGCGCTTGCGGATAAACACACACGCCCCATTTATTTTACGATAGTTTATAGAACTATCGCATGTCCCGCGTGCACTGACCGTTCCAAAACCGGTTGTAAATTAACTACACTAAATTACGCTATTCAACTACGGTTATTTTAAAGGGGCGCGTGGGTGGTTCACCCTTCGCAAGTGTACGAGTCGTGTAAGTAGTAAAGGGTAACGAGTAAGGGTGGTCGTTCCCACGAGGAAGTGATTAGCTACATGAGTCTAGGTTATCATTACTTACCAATTTCTAATTGCTAACAAGTTCACTAATTAATGTTATCTAAATCAATTATTCTAAGCTTGCAATTAACTAATGATTAAAGCTAGATTAAGACAATTAAGCTAGACTAAAGATGTTAGGGGATTGACTCATTCAAGAATTAACCATATCAATAACCAATCATTCATTAAGCACATTCACAACATTCTAAGGCATGTATTTCATTTATCAATAATGTTAAGCACAAAATCCATCATCTAACACATAATCTAATATCATAGATAAGTGATTAAGAGAGAATTTAGGAATAGTGATGTAGAGCTTTTCTAATTAACTCAATCAAGAATTACTTAGAGACATCTCTATGAAATTGATAGTGAAACATTCATACATATTGTAGGACACTATATGCATGAAATCAACTACCAAGTGTGTACAAATAGATGTATATACAAGACATATCATCCACATATCTTATCATTAGAGTTCATAATACACACATACAAGCCTTAAAGAGTGAAATAACAAATGGATTGATTAAGTCAATAGTATAATTACAAGAATTACATCAATCCCTTAACAAAAGAGTTTAGTTACACATAGAAGTATATAAGCATGAAAATACAAAAGAAGAGCTAAACAAACCCATCCGGATTCGTTTCTTGCGCAAGAAGACTCCTCCTAGCAATCCAAGTAAAATATCCTTCTAAAGCAACTTCAAGAGATCAAGTCTAGGTAACTCAAGGTGGTGTTTGGCTACCTAGAAAGTGATGGAAAATGATGAGAAAACTACACTAAAGTTGAGAGAGTTATTCTCTCTCTTAAAACTAAGACTAAAGTAAGTTACAAACTAATAATATCTAAAAAAATTAACTAATTACTAAGTGTAGTGTGTAGTATATGGTGTATATTAACTTACAAAACTAAGATAAAAAAGATAGATATTTTATCTAAGATAATTATATGGAAAAATATCTCAAAATATCTAAGTGGGAAGGGTTTTTGGGCAAGCTAATCTGATTGGAGAGCAAGTGGGACGAGCTGCATTTCTTCCAGGCGTTCCGGCGACTTCATTCACTCTGGCCGGTGGGTTTGTTCTCACCGGCGTGAAGTCGCCGTGAAAATGAAGGGTTTTCGGGGAGTTCTAACCTTCAGGATTGCGAGCTTGTTCCCGCCACATGAAGTCGCCGAGATTTCACGGGTTTGGACGTGTTGTTCGCGTGCAAGAAGCTGCTGGAAGGAAGCTTCCAAGCTTGGTTGGCCATGGTGGTTTTGAAGACTTGGAGGAGTTGGTGGAGGTGGAAAGCACATGCATGGGAGGCCAAAATTGGTGGCAAATGGACCGGGGAAGCTCAGGCCATCGTTCTGGATGGAGAACCACCGGAAAACACGTCGGAACGGGCCGAAAAACATTCGGGTCATTGTCGGGTCTGAACCGGGTCGTTGGGTCACCGGGTCGGGTTCGTGGGTCTACGCTACCCGGTTGAAGGTTGAAGGTTGAAGATGATGATGTCATCACTGATGTCATGCTGATGCGCAAGGGGCCCAAAACGACGTCGTCCAGGGGCTGACGTGGCGCTGACCGCTGTGCTTTACGCGGTGATTTACAAAATGCACCCCTGTATTCTTCCTTAATCACCAAATCTGCAATATTTCCTCCAGAATTGCACTTTGACTCCTGATTCTCCCAAATGACATATTTGCCCTCTTTTGCCCCGATTTCGCTACTTTTCTCCAGTTTGGACCAAAATACCCCCGATGATCTAAAATACCTGAAAAACACTTATTTACAATATTAAATACCAAAAAGGGCTCGGAAAACGGGTACAAAAGCCAAGAAAGGGAGCGCTAAATATAAATATTTGGAGCGCGATCATGCACCGATCAAGTTATTAGCACCGCCGGGGATACTTTATTAGAACCGTTCCGGGGTGTGTTAGTGGCTCAAGGTTACACTCAAGTTGGGGTGTAAACTTTGATGAGACGTTTGCACCGATTGCTCGTCTCGAGTCCATTAGACTTTTGTTGTCCATTGCATGCATTAAAAAGTTCAAATTGTTTCAAATGGATGTCAAAAGTGCTTTCCTTAATGGATACCTTCAAGAAGAAGTGTATGTTGAACAACCTAAGGGTTTTGTAGACCCACACTCTCCTAATCATGTGTTTAAATTGAAAAAGACCCTTTATGGCCTTAAGCAAGCTCCAAGAGCTTGGTATGATAGGTTGACTCAATATCTTATTGACAACCATTATAGGAGAGGTGGCATTGATAGAACATCATTTATCAAACATCATGATAATGATATTTTTGTTGCTCAAATATATGTTGATGATATTGTTTTTGGGTCTACTAATAAAACCAAGGTTGATGAATTTGTTAGTGTAATGTCAAGTGAATTTGAAATGAGTATGGTGGGTGAGTTAAATTACTTTCTTGGCATGCAAGTGAAGCAAACTAGTATGGGAATAATGTTTAATCAATCTAAATATGTTAAAAACCTAGTTAACAGGTTTGGCCTAGAAAATGGAAATGATTTTGAAACACCCATGAGTACTACTCTAAAACTTGAGAAAGATGAAAAAAGGAAAAGTATTGACCAAAGCCTTTATAGAAGCATGATTGGTAGTCTACTTTACCAAGTAATTATACATACAACCGCGATTGCGCGACGATTACGCAACCGCAGTTGTATGTATAATTACTCTTACTTTACCTAATGGCTAGTAGACTGGACATATGCTTTAGTGTTGGCTTGTGTGCAAGATTCCAAGCTAATCCTAAGGAATCTCACTTAAAAGTCGTCAAGAGGATCATTATGTATGTCAAAGGGACTCATAGTCTTGGTCTATTCTATTCTTTTGACTCCAATGATATCCTAGTAGGCTATTGTGATGCCAATTGGGCAAGAAACATAAATAATCGTAAAAGCACATCCGACGATTGCTTTTACGTTAGGAATAACTTAGTTTCTTGGTCAAGTAAGAGACAAAATTCCGATTCCCTTTCTTCTTCTAAAGCCGAGTACATTGCAACCGAAAGTGCATGCACACAATTACTTTGGATGAAATAAATCCTTAAGTATTATGAGATAGAACAAGGAAAAATGACACTTTATTGTGATAACTTAAGTGCCATTAACATCTCTAAAAATCTGGTTCAACACTCCCGCACAAAGCACATAGACATTAGGCATCATTTCATTAGAGACCTAGTTGAACATTCTATTGTTACTCTAAGCATATGCCTACTAAAAATAAACTTACGGACTTGTTAACCAAGCCCTTGGACAAAAAGAGGTTTAAAACCCTTAGAATGTCCATTGGCATGATTTGTGTTGATTGATGTCTTTGTGTGATTATGAGTGGCCTGATGAGCAAAACTTTATTTGAATATCATTATCTTTGAGAGCTACTCACTTGAGAAGTAGTGATCTTTAACAAGTAACTTCTATTGTTTTTAGATAATGCACTTGAGCTTGAAATCTTATTTTTGAAAAGTGCACTAATGCTTCTCTTATATGTTTTAGTTTTGAGTTTTTGTGGTTGAATATGTGTATATTATGGATGCATCTAAAAGCCTATTGCTTAGTACATGATAGATGACTTATGGTATGTATCCATTTTGCTTCGGCATTACATAGTATTCAACAAGCACCCTCATGGAAAGGGCTACACACCTTGGTTGTGCAGCCGCCCAATGTAGGAAAGAGCTACGCCATTGTGATGAGTGAAAGCCGTCATGAGGTGTATATGTTTTTGTTAGAAAAATCAAAAAAGTGTTGAAAAGAATCATTAAAAAAAAAAAAAAAAACTTTGATTCTAAGCCTAAAAGAAATGAAAAATAAAATGCTTAATAGTGTATAGTTTATAATTGTGAAAAGCTCGGGTTGTCAAATAAAATGAGTAAACGAGCCACATGCACACACACGCTCACATGTTGATATCTATTCTTTTAAAGCAAAAACCCGGATGAATATCAATTTGACCTACTTTTGGAAATGCTTTAGTTGGATAGGTGTTGAAATTGTTTGTATGTTGATATCACAATTACTCCTTCTATATATGTGAGAAGCATTCATACACACACATTTTGCTTATGTGCTTGATTCATTAGAAATGTGAGAATATTTTTGAGAGATTAATGAAAATCTACGATTCTCTCTTGGACTTTGAAAAGTGATGAAATATTTTCTCTTATTGCTTGAATGTGTGATTGTGTGGATCCCTTGTAAACAAATCTACTTGGTGATAATATGTGGAGCATATGTTTAGGGGGAGCTTAGTTTATTCAACTTCGCTTTTTATACTATTTGTTTGCTTAATATCTCGTTCTTTGTCTCATGCTTTCCTTTGTCTATTCCTTGACAAAAAGGGGGAGAAATGTATACCTCACCATGTTTGATAATATAGGGGAGAAAATTGTATACCTCACAATGTGTGAGTAATGTCCTATTTGTGCTTAATTGAAACTTTGTCTTAAGGGGGAGAATTCTTGTCTTAATGGGAGAAAAGAATTCTTACTTTATATGGTTAAGGATCTTAAGGAGTGCTTTAAATGTAAACATTCATTTAGCTTGAGATATTGCATATGTGTTTGAGATAAGGGAAATTCTTATTTGTTATTGTGATGATATCTCACCATTCTTCTTTGGAGAAGATCTCTTGTGTTGTTTGTTGTTTGTTGTTTGTTGTTTTTCTCATAGGTACCTTGTTGATCAAAGAGGGATTCTTGAAGACTCATAAAGACTTGAAGATCTTTTAGTCTAGGGATCTTTTTGTAATGAGAGGATGAGAGTATGCAATCAACTATGAGTTTATTAGAGTGTACATTGTATAATGAGGATGAGGTTTTGCCATGAAATAGTCAAAGGGGGAGATTGTAAGATCATAGATCTTTATTAGCTTGATTCCATTGTAAAACTCTCTTTATTTGTATTGATTAGATGCTTAGGTGATTCTTGAAGAAAAGAGGCTTCAAAGGTGGAAAGCAACGTCTCATGCAAATGTCGTCTTCAAAAGGGAAAGCTCATTCTTGGATGCTAAGGTATCAAGATCCTTCTTCCTTTTGCAAGGCGTAAGCGCACACATGCACACTTCATTCATGTGTGTCCCTGCATTGTTGTGCGAACATTTGGTATAACACATTCACACACATTTAAGTATGCACATGCATTTATCTCTATGTTGACAAACTTGTAGAATTGCATGTTTTATCACTATCACTTGGATATGGCATGCTTGTGAGACATTATGTTTATTTGTTTTAGTTTCTTGTAGTTTAGACTTGAACATGTTTTCATATGATTCCTTATTGAGTCCCTGTCATTTCGGTTACTCATTCATTAGGTTTCGAGTCCAAACGATGTAGTTACGCTACTTTTCGTTCTCATTTGTTAAGTTGTTTTCGTTGTCATATTCCGAGATGAATTCTCAACCTTTTGTCAAATTTTCGTAGTTGACATTATGTGTGAGGGAGTCATGATTTGTAATCCAAAGACAGATTTGAAATCAGAGTTCAGAGGCCCGAATACGGCCGAAGAACGCGAGAGGAGCGCGAGAGGAGTTTGCTCGGCCAAAGGCCAAGCAATGGTGTCCACGTGTGAGCCACATGTGACACACGGCCAGCACAGCCCTCTGCCCACGTGTGCCACACGTGGAGGTGATGTGGCAGGCTATGATTGGTTGTTGGTTTCCCTCTCTTGAATTCTTTTAAAAACACTCCTCACCCCTCTAAACATAACTTGAAGAAATTTTGAAAAGAAAATGTGTGCAAAATTCTTCATGATTTTAAGTTTCTTATTTTGATCACAACTCTCTCATACGAACTCGAAATCGAGTGATCCCAAAGCCAAAAATGTTGGTCTTGAAGAGAGATACAAACTCCAAGCATTTTTAGAGTCATTTGAGTTCGTGATTTTTCACAGTTGGCAGATTTCAGTCCGAGACTCAAGTGTTGTATGTGAAACTTCTTCTTTTCACTTTATCTTTTGATCATCTCTTTTAATCTTCCTAATTGATAGATGATATGTGTTTAGAATGTTGTTAGATCATATTCTAGGGGTGTTTGATATATTGATTGTTGACTTTTAGCCTTGTGATCTCAATGGAGCATATTTAGCTAAACTTGACTAATCTTGAAATTGATTCTAGAAATGTTATATATGATGTGCCTCATGATATTTTCTAGGTTTAATTTCATGATCTAAGAACTAAGATTTTTGTGTGATATATTGAATATTCTAATCTTGTTCTTATTGATTCACATGCTTTGATTTCTAGGTACATTTGTGATTGTTTGTTGAAAGCATATCCTAGAATATCTATATCCATGTTCATATAGCTCGATTGATCATCTTGCTTTATTTGATTGTGATTTGCATCATTTGCATCACTTAGATCATTGCCTTGTGGAAAGGTTGAAGTCTCTTGTTAAAGTGAGTGAAGCCTTAATTTGAGTAAGAAGACTTGGTTAGGAAAGTGTTTCGGATAGCCAAGCAAGAAGCCTTAGTTAGGATTAAGAAGATCCGGATAACTAAGCAAAAGTCTTAGCTAGGAGTGTGATACTTCGGATGGTTGAGCTAGGGAAGCTTAACTAGGATCTTTTTGATCTAGATAGCTAAGTAAGGAAATCTTCCTAGAGGCTTGATAGTCTTGGATAGGAAGTTGCTTCCTAGAGGTGTAGGACACATCTTGGATAGGGAGTAGGCTAGGTGGTTCACTAGGCCCGATGGTAGACTAGGAGTTGATAGCTTGAAGTGGATATCATGTGTTGATAGCTTTGAGTGTGTAAGTCCCTTTTCATCATAGTGAATTACTTTACCGGTGGTTGTGGTATAAACCCATGGATGTTTCTTGTTTGAGGCTTTACCACGTAAAAATACTTGTGTCACATTTCGCTTTACTTTTAATTATCTTCCATATCATGTATTGATTGTATCTCTTGTATATTGTTTTTCACATGTATTAACTCATACTATTTAATTGTTAAAACATATCAAGTGTTCATTTCATTCTTGTAATCCGCATTTTTTTAAGTTGGAAGAATTTGGGACTATACCTATTCACCCCTCCCCCCTCCTCTAGGTATATAATACACTATATTGCTTAAGGGAATTTCAACCCTCTGTAGTCGGTTTGGAATCGTCCTCAATCAAGATTTTATGCATACAAGTGGTAGGGCTAATTCCCTTCAAGTCATCCAACGACCACCCTATTGCCTCTCTGTAGTATCTCAACACATTGATCAATTTCCTCTCTTGTTCCGGTTGCAAGTCTGATGCAATGATGACCGAAAGTGTCTCGTTTCTCCCAAGGAATGCATACTTCAAGGTAGATGGTAGTGGCTTGAGTTCTAAGATAGGAGAGGAAGTTGTGCGTGGTTGCTCATCCCAAAGAATGTGCTCCCACGTTTCCTCCTCTTCCACTGTGGCGCTAGCCCAGACTAACATCTCTACCCAATCCGTCTTTTGACTCTCTTCTATCACATGGTTTTCACAAGCCATATAGTCAATGAGATTCCTCTCTGAGTATTCAACCAAGGTGTTGTCCATGTCCCTAGAGTGAACAAATAGATATTGTATAGACTATAAGACTACAAGTTAGAAAGATTATTGGAACTAGTTAATACAACTATCTAAAAAGCTAAAATATCCTAACTACTTATCACTACTCACAATATTTACCTGAAGTGTGTGTGTGTGAGAGAGCTAATATGCAAATAATCATGTTATTCATTACTTAAGTCATAAGTTAAATCACATATCATAAATTCCATCTTCATTCAGACTAACTTATCACTTAGCATGCAAATATCTCTAGATGTTATCTAATGGACTCTCCCTTCTATTTCTCAAAATTTTAGCAACATAACATTGCCATATAATCAAGAGTCAAAAAAGATATAGAAGGAGAGAAGACTTGCATCTAAGTAAAAGAGATTAGATCTTAAGAATACCTTGGGGAGATTTAGAAAACAAAGGTGTTTAAGTTGAGAGCGAGTGTTGTATACTTGAAAACCAACCCAAAAGATTGCCCCCTTGCCTTTTAAAATCCCATTCAAGTGGACACCGTGGGTTTGGGTGAGAGCAAATTCCCACGGAATGAACTTGCGAAAACAGAGCACCCTGGTTCCAGTTTCTGCTACACATTCCCGTGGGTTTGGCTCTTCCTGGCTCGCAAGTAATATCCAGAGGACCCAAAGTCGCGGGTTATTTCTCTGAAATCTCGCGAGCTTGGTCCTTTTGGACGGCAGCTTTATTCTCATCAGCTATGAACTCGCAATGCTTGCTCGATTCTCCAACGGGTTTGGCTCTTCTTACCCAACGGCTCATATCCCGCCGTATCTTCCCGTGACACGAGACAACTTGTCTCCGCAGTTTCGTTCCTTTTGTCTGGTGACTAATGTCCCGCCAGGTTTGAGGTCGCGGCAAGTAAAACACTCATGCTTGGGCACCTTTTTCCTAGAATTGATGACTTCCAACCTGCACAATTCACTTCACACACAATATATACAACCCTAGCTCAATGCTCACGAAATCACACAACAAGTAATACATATTACTAATTAGAATCCAAGGTTGTGGGCCAAATGACCCCTAAACCTATTTAATTGTCCTTCAATAATAATTTCAAACAAAACTAAGGTATAACATCAAAATTAACACCGGCCTTGTTTCTTCTAGCCAAGAACCTGCACATACACAAAATCCATTAAACTGTTCACATTTTCAAATGTGAACGAAACGTGCTCGTGCTCCCAAATTATGAACAAGGTATAGGAGGGTAAAGTGGCAAACTAAAGGATGTGTGTGCCTTAGGAATCCACACTCCAAATTTTGGTGTGGACTTCACCTTAATTAGAGGAGACTCTTTGTATAGGTCCTTTCGGACCCAAATTTGCCTTGGTTTCCCCAAAGGCCTCCTATGTGACACATTCCTAGTCTTGCAGAACTCATGGTATTTCATGCAATGGGGCCTTTTGTGCCCTTGAGTTCCACAGTAATAACAAGTTAGAGAGTAGAAACTACCTCCATAATTGTCAACCTTTGCTGTGGTGTTGAGGTCATTGGTGGAGCGCTTCCTCGCTAGACAGGCTGTGTTCAATTCGTCCACCATATCCCTCACATCTATTTCCTTCATCAGATCGAAGATCCTATCTTGCATTTTTTTTGTAGATGAATCAGAGGCTTCCTTCAAATCAGACATGAGTTGTATAACCTCCGTAAGATATTTCATATGTTCCTCCTTCTCTTGCTTAACCTGCTCAATTCTCAACAACAATCCCTTGTTGAGGTCAATCAATTCCTCATTCTTCTTTGCCTCAAGATCACTTGAGGTCTTCACATCCTCTTCCAATGCCCTCAGAAACTCATCCATATCATCGGATTCTAGAGAAACTTGACTAGATAGGCATCCTACCTCATCTTTGGTTTCCTTCCTTGATTGGGTTTCAACACCAAACATATCAAACTCCACCACATCATCTAAAATGCTCAAGGTCAGCTTTCCTCTATGCACATCCACAACTGCCCTTGAGGTTGCCATAAACGGCCTTCCTAGCAGCACGAGTTGTGAATTTCCATGCTCATCTCTATCCTCTACATCCAAGACTACAAAATTAGTATGGATGAGCAATCGATCAACCTTGAGGGTCACATCCTCAACTACTCCTCTAGGGTTCCTTAATGACTATTCTACCAGGCGCGGACAAATGGAAGTGGGCTTAAGACCGCTCAATCCTAGCCTCTCATACATAGAGTATGGCATCATATTGATGCTGGCTCCTAAATCAAGCATAGCCTTCTTCTCTGAGGAGTTCCCCATAGTGATACTCAACTCAAAACTCCATGGGTCATACTCCTTGGTAGTATATCCACTCCTAGAACTAGTAATGGCATGGGCCTGCTCATGAATTAGGGCTTTCCCCACGTTTTGATGCCCATTTGCCTCCATCACATGTCCTAACTGAATAGACAACTTCTTCATTGACGCTTCTATACCCATCATTCTATGGTCCATCTCATGTTGATAAAATTGTGGAGGATTGTGATTGCTCCACCGGTTTGAACTCCCAGCACCCTACTGGCTGTGATATTGATTCTGGTGGTTGTTTCCACCCCATGATTGGTTCTAATCATTCCTTGGTTGCTGATAGGCATTGTTACTGTTTCTCTGCCTTCCCTGGTTCCATTGGTACATGGCTTGGGCCTCTGCCTCTGAATAAACCTCTCTGTGGGAGGTGCAAACATCTGCTCCATGACCAACTATTCCACATGCTTGAAACACCTTAACCTACTCATTCTGCTGATCCTGCTGACCAACCATCATTGCCTTAACATTGTTAGACAATATCTCCATTTGCATAGCTAAATGTGCACTTCCACTCCGGCTTCCCTTCGTGCTTTTCTGTTGGGAATTCTGTCCCAACATTTCATACTTGTTGAACACAAAATCTGCGGTGCACTTTCTCATCGCTCTACCACAGGCATTGTCGACAATCGCCTGTGTGAGTCCAGTAAGACTATCATAAAAAGACTGCACCTAGGACTAGCGTGTGAAGTCATGGTGTGGGCATTGAGCCAAGAGAAGTTTGAACCTCTTCCATGACTAATGGAATGCTTCTCCTTCTTCCTCTTGGAAGTTTGCAATTCTTCCCTTAATTCCTTTGGTTTTCCAGGATAGAAGAATTTAGAGAAGAACTTCTGCTCCACCTTAGCCCAAGTAGTGAGAGTCCCTACAAGCAAAGCCATAAGCCACTTCTTGGCATGGTCCTTCATGCAGTATGAAAAACAACGCATCCTCAGTAAATCCTCTGTCAATCGGTACAATGGTATCGTGGTGATAGCATTGTAGTATTCTTTCATAAGCGCGTCTTCGTTCAGCTTCCCAAAATAGGCTGGTAGGATGTTGTAACGCAAGTTCTTCATCTCATAGTCCCGCTGAGTAGCATTCAATGTTATGGCTGAAGGATGTGCCCCAGCAGTGGGCAATGAGAATTCCTTCATGCAGCGAATATCCTTCATCGAGTTCACTATAATGATTCTGCACAGAATTCAAGAAAAGTAACAAAGATCAAATGTGAAAAAGAGAAACGTTATGCTAAAATATGACTAAAAGGTAAGGTAATTCTGAAATTATCTAACAATTCTAATTCTAACGCACTACCTCCTCAGCAGCAGCGCCATGAATTTTGACGCACCTAAACCGGTTCTACAAATACTATTATGAATTACGCTACTCTACCTCGGTTATTCTAAAGGGACGCGTAAGTGTTTCACCCTTCACAAGTGCACGAGTCGTTCAACTCTGATAGAGTGCACGAGTACGGGTTATCATTCCCACGAGAAATAGGGCGATTAGGAAACTAGAAAGCTAGTTAATTGATTACAAGGCTAGTCTAATGCAATACTAAAATGAGATAAAGATTAAAGATTAATGAGAGAAAGATGCTAGGGGAGATATGAACTTAGCACTGATGCACCACCAAGTAACCACTCTTATGCAATTTAGATCAAAATCACTTAGTCAAATTCCATTTATACATTAAGGCACATTCAACAACTCACTCAATATATTCTCTAAAGTTTTAGATGAACATTAAGTGAGTGTTGGATGTGGAACTATGATTGAGAGTGTAGGTTCATAAAGATATTCCCATTAATCAGCACACTCTACTCAATGGGTTATTAGATGACAATACACAATTCAAATGTTAGGAATTCAATATTTCATCAACTCTTATACAATTACCAATACATGCTTTCTAAGGTCTATGAGAAACATGTCATGATTTCATCAATTAAAACATTCATAAGCACGAAGTGATTAACACAAAGAAGAGTGGTAACAAAGTGGATCACATCATTACTTTCATAAATCCCCCAACATAAGTGGGTTAGTTACACATGATAACTAAGAATAGCATAAATATGGAGAAAAAGAAGAAATACACCCTTTGAAGTCTTGACAGATTCCAAGGCCAAACAACACCCTTCTCCACAGTAAATACAACCCAAGATGATCACAAGCAACTCTAAAGAGCTGGTTTTTTTAACTAACTACTTCACTAAGATGAGTTTCTCTAAGCTAAAGTAATTGCAAATGATCAACCTTCTTCAAACTATTCTAAGCTAGAAAAAGATAGTTTAAACTATCATTACTATCTCTCCCATGCGTCTATTACATCAGAAAAAATGATTATTTATGTCTTTCAATTGAAATTGGACAAAGAAATACCATAAATGCCCCTGACAGCGTCATCCGCGGCTTCCTTCCCGCTGGATCGAACCCGCGAGCTTCTTCCATGGCCTCCGCGATTTTGGTTGCTCTACTCCGTGGCTTCTTTCTCGCTGGATTGAACCCGTGAGCTTTAACAGCATTCCACGGTGGGCTTGCCTCCTTCTGGCTAGCGGCTTCTTTCACGCGAGCATGAATTAGCGAGTTTCATCAGAAGTCCTCCGCGGGTTCATACTTTCTGTCTGGTGGCTTCTTTCTCACGGTCCAAACTCGCGGGATAATTCCTAGCGAGTTCAGCTCTTTTGGCTAGCAGGCAATTTCTCTCTGACTCTTCCGCGGCACAACGGCTTCTTTCCCATGAGGTTCATATTCCAAGGGCTTTTCCTCATATTTTGACTTCTTTTCTCCAACTTCATGTGTAAGATCTTAGATTTGTGTTGGCTTGATTCCATTGCAAAACACTCTTTATTTGTATTGATTAGTTGCTTAGGTGTTTCTTGGAGAGAAGAAGCTTCAAAGGTTAAAGGCAACGTATCTTGCAAATATCGTTTTCAAGAGGAACATCGCGTACTTGGATGCTAAGGTATCTAGATTCTTCTTCCTCTTGCAAGGCGTAAGCGCACACACACACAATTCATACATATGTGTCCCTGCATCGTGTTTCAAACATTTGGTATAACACATTCACACATCTCATAGTATGCTCATGCATTGATCTTGTATAGACAAACATTGTAGAATTGCATGATTTGTGACTATCTCTTTGATATGGCATGCTTGTGTGAATATGTGTTTATTTGTTTGTGTATTTTGTGTTTTGGACTTGAACATGTTCTTATTTGATGCCTTATTGAGTTTCGGTCATTTCGGTTACTCATTCATAAGGTTTCGAGTCCAAACGATGTATCTACGTTACTTTTCGTTCTCATTCGTTAAGTTGACTTCATCGTCGTTTTTCGAGATGATTTCTCAACCATTTTTCAAAGTTGTATAGTCATTGTCGTGCGTGAGGGAGTCACAGTTCGTAATCCAAAAATGGATTGAAATCGGAGTTTGGATGCCCAAGATATGGCTGAAGAACGTGAGAGTGCGCGAGAGAGGTTAGAGTGGCCAAGAGACCACGTGAGCCACCCCGTGAGGGAGGCCGTGGGGCCCACGGCCAGAGACCCTCACTACAAGAAAAACACTTAACGACAACGGGCAATGCCCGTTGTAGATGTGTATCAACCACGGGCATTGTGCTCGCTATGGATGGAGCAGTGTGGAAAAGCGTGCTTTTCGACAATGGGCATTGCCCGTTGTCTATGCGTTATTGAAAACGGTCATTGCCCGTTGTCAATGCATTATTTACAACGGACAATACCCGTTGTCGATGAATTAATTACAATGGGCATTGCCCGTAGTCAATGAGTATTTTTTTTTATTAAAAAAAAAATCAAAATTAATTTATTGATTTTATACATAGCTTGTTTAAACAAATAATTGGAATTTTAGAATTTTGTTCATCTGAAAATTCTAGAAATTTTATGATTTTTATTTTTGTTTTTTGAAATTGAAATTTGTATGATTTTTTATGGAGAAATTTAAATGATTCTAGAATTCACATTTTATTGACCCATACTTTCTCTAATTATATATCAAGAATTGTTTGTAGAAATCTTGTGTGTTACCTAAAAAGAAAAAAAAAATTATAAAAAAAGGGGAAGAAATAATCATTATCACACTCATAAAAAAAATAACTAAAACCAAAATTACAACTTACATAATTGAAACAAAATGATAAAATAAAAACTAAGAATTATGAATAATATAAAAATAAGAGAATTAATAGCAATTATATATAAAACAAATGAACTTACCTTATACAACAAAGTACCAAGAAAAATATGATTTCTTTCTAATTAAGCAAACATCTTAAAAACCAAACTATAAAAATTATTATCCTTTTAAATCTTGAAGATGAAGTGTATGTATGTGTTAGAGTAAGACACAAAGGAGAAGAAGAACATAAACCCAAAATAATAGAACTATTTTTTAATTACACAACAAGAAAATCAAAGCAATAGAAATATGGAATTAAAACAAATTTTGGAGAAAATAAAGAGAAAGTGATTAAATGAGAGAGAGAGAGAGACAAAAGTGTGATCACTTGGAGAAAGTGATAGTTTTTAGAGAATGAAGAAGTATAAATAAAAGATTTTTGTTATTGGCATGGTGGGAGATGAAAATTTTCGAATTTTTTGTTTAAAGAATGGAGAAGTATAAATAAAAGGTTTTTTTTTTTTTGTTAATGGTGGGAAATGAAAATTTTTGAAAAAATGTTTCCCTCTATTTACCTTTTACAACGGGCATTTAAAGGCCTGTTGTTAAAAAATTTTGCGCGATTATCTACAACGGGCCTTTATGTGCCCGTTGTTAATAAAGCGATTATCTATAACGGGCATTTAAAGGCCCGTTGTTAAAAAAAATTACGAGATTATCTACAACGGGCATTTAAAGGCCCGTTATAAAAAGCGATGATCTACAACGGGCATTTAAAGGCCCGTTGTAAATGTTACTTTCTTAAACAGGCCTCCTGTGCCCGTGGTGGATGTCCCGTTGTTGATAGCCTGATTTCTTGTAGTGCCTCTCTAGTCCCGTGAGGCCCACGCGCCCCCCACGGGGTAGGTGACGTGGCCCTCTCGTATTGGCCCTGAAAACTCTTCTCTCTCCTCCTTTTAATCACTTCTCCTTCCCTCTAAAACACTTGAAGATTTTCAAGAACACTTTGAGAAATTCTGCAAAAATTCTTCAATTTTAGTTTTAGTATTTTGATCATAACTTTCTCATACGAACTCGAAATCAATCGATTCAAAAACCAAAATTGTTGGTCTTGAGAAGAGCTACAAACCCCAAGCATTTCCAGAGGGAGCTGACTTCGTTATTGTTCCCAGCAGCTTGATCTTCAGTACGAGGTCTAGGTTGTTTGTTCAACTTCTTCTTTTTTCAATTTCATCTTTGATCATCTCTTGATTCTTACTATTTGATTGATGAAATTTGTTGAGAAGTATATTAGATCATATGCTAGGGGTGTTTGATCATTTGTCAATTGAGTTTTAGCTTTGTGATTTCCTTGAACATATATGTGCTAAACTTGATTTTGTTTGAAATTGATTCTAGAAAATGTATATATGATGTGTCTCATATTATTTTCTAGGTTTTATTTCATGATCTAAGAACTAGGTTTTTAGTGTGATATATTGAATATTCATACCTTGTTCTTGTTGATTTGCATGTTTTGATTTCTAGATAATTTTGTGATTATGTGTTGAAAGCATATTCTAGATTATCATTGAACATGTACATTTTGCTTGGTTGATCATCTAGCTTAATTTGATTGTGTTTGCATCATTTGCATCACTTAGATCATAGCCTTGCATTAGGTTGAAGTCTCTAGCAAAGTGAGTGAAGCTTTGTGGATAGAGCAATGGAGTCTTGATTAAAGTCGGGAGGACTCGGATAATCAAGCAAGGGAGACTTGTCTAGGGTCGGGAGGATCCGGATAGACAAGCAAGAAATCTTCCTAGAGACGTGAGTGTCTTGGATAAGAAGTTGCTTTCTAGAGGTGTAGGATACATCTCGGATAGGAAGTAGGCTTGGTGATTCACTAGCCCGAGGGTAGATTAGGAGTTGATAGCTTGAGCGGATATCATGTGTTGATAGCTTGAGTGTGTAAGTCCTTTTCATATAGTGGATTGCTTTGCTGGTGGTTGTGGTATCAACCCGTGGATGTTTCCTCTTTGAGGTTTTGCCATGTAAAAAATACTTGTGTTCATTTTTGTTTTTACTTTTCTTTATCTTCCATATCTTACATTGATTGCATATCTTGTAAATTGATTAACTCTTGTATTAGTGAAATCAATTCATTTGCTACATCTAATCACGTGTGCATTTTCTTTATTATATTCCGCATCATTTTTAAGATTGGAAGAATTTGAGTAAATACCTATTCACCCCCCCCCCCCCTCTAGGTATATTTTACACTATATTGCTTAAGGGAATTTCATCATGCAATCACTTCCCTAAATGAGCATAGTAACTGTACTTAACTAAAACACACGTTATATACAAAAGAATGCTCTGAAACGAACACAAACGGTAGGAAAAGAGAGCGCTAAATGTGAACATTTGGAGCGCGATAACCCATCTAAGATCTAGATAGACAATTGTTCACAAGAATCGCTACACATTCACATCTCAAGCAGTTTTCATAGTTTTATCAAATAAGCTTCAAATAACAATGAGAGTTCCACCATGATTTTCAATCACTTTCATATGTCTTCAAAAATTTCTAGAGTATCAAAAATACCAAATAAGTAAAATGTGAGTGTGTGAAGATTTTGCTTCAAGTATATGAAATGAAGTAGTTTAGTAATCAAACATGCAAACATTTTCAACATCTATTCATCCTTAGACTTTCCGTAAAAAAGTCAAACCGATTTTCATCCGAATTTTGCTTATAAAGAGAATAATTTTCAACATGTGAGCGTTGTGTGTGCATGTGGCTCGTATATCTATTTCTATTTATAACCTGAGCTAATTTGATTATTCAACTAAACTCCATAAAGCCTTTTTGTTTTGTTTTAGGCTTGAATCAAAGCTTTTTTTTTTTTTTAATGATTTTTTTCAACACTACTTTGATTTTTCTAACATAAATATATACACCTCATGGCGGCTTTCACTCATCACAATGGCATAGCCCATTCCTGCATTGGGCGGTTGCACAACCAAGGTGTGTAGCCCTTTCCATGAAGGTGCTCGTTGAGTACTATGTTTCCGAAGCAAATGAATACCAACCAAAGGTCATTTTTAAATGTACTAATCTTAGAACTTCAAGAGTATCCAAAACTCACATCTATCAAACTCAACGACATAACAAAGCATATAAGAGAAGCAAAGTGCATTTTTGAAACCAATTTTTAAGGCATAAAAGCACATGATCGAAAAGCAAGAAAAGAGACTTACTTAAGATATTTACTTCTCAAGAGAGTAGCTTTCAAAGAATATGAAGCATATTTTTCAAAACTTGCCACTCAACAATCATACAAACAATAACACACATCACGATTAAGATCAATGTGAACAATTATCACTAAAGATCTTAAAAAAGCAAATGTCAAAGAGGACCATATAAACACTATATTAGTTCTTAATTATGACATTCTTCATGAAGTGGTACACACAATGAGTTGAGAGATGAAAAGATAAGAAAGCAAGCAATATGATATAGAGATACCTTCGCATGCTATTTTCATCAAATGCAAGGCCTTCACCCTTTTTATGAGTCATCTTGGCTTGTAAGTCCTCATGACTACAAGTTATAGGTGTGTCGATTCTAAGAGACTAAAGACTATGTATTTCATCTCAAACAACAACAAAAATGACTTTCTCTAAAACTCTTAACATGATTGTCACCATATAGATTTCATAAAACCAACTTCTCAAAAAGTTAATCAATAGATTTCGACTATCATAACAAGAATGTGAGCTAGTTAAGTTCATGTCAAGTTGTAGAGATACAAAGCAAACAAGCTAAGCTTCTTAACAATAAAACACTAATCTTAAAGCTAACTCACATGTGCAACTTACACTATTGGTAAGAGCTCTCACCTTTGACAAACTTTGTCTTGGGTGAACCTACACAAACATTATCAAGATTCTCTTTGACAACAATGTTTAATCTAGAATAAAGTTCTTCCACAACTTGATTCACAATAATATCATTGATACTCTTCTTTTCAACATTATTAGCAACACATGTATTGTCAAATTTTGCAAGGTTTCCATTTTTCACATTCTGGACATTATTAAAATGCTTTTTGACATTATCATGCTTTACATGTTCAAAAGCTTTAGCATGCTTAAAATGAAGTCCAATCTCTCTATCCCTAGATGCATTTTCTAATTTGCAATGTTCATTGAATTTAAAGCACTTAGGCTTAATATGACCTACGGTATTGCAAAAATGACATATGAGAACAAAGTGAGAGATTTTACCTTTCGGGATTGTAGAAGCACAAATGGGAGTTTCAAGGGGTACCTTGTTCTTCAATTTGTTCTTCAATTTGTTCTTGGTCTTGGAACGTCTCTTCTTAGGAGTTTTCTTGTCAACAATAACATTATCCTCACTTGTAGGAAGTGATGCTTCTATGAGCTTCTCCTCAACTACCAAGTCGCTTGAGCCTCTCAAAGACAAACTAGAGATGATCCTATCCCTTTCAAGAACAATCCTTTCAACTTCTCTAAGCTTCTTGGCAAGAGCATTCTTTTCACCCAAGAGCCTTCAAGTTGTAGACACAAACTCATCCACTTGCAAATTGATCAAAACATCTTTCTCATCAACCTCTCTTAAGGCTATCTCCAATTTCTCTTCAAGACTTTTCACCTTAGCCAAAAGATCAAGATAGGTTGAATCTCCACTTAAGCCCACTTGATGTTTCGAATCAACTACCTTGTCCAACGAATCTACACAAACATCCTCTATAATAGAGTGAGAAGACGTGAAGGCAACAAAGTTGCTCATAAGCTCTTCATCACTAGAGTCATCATCTTCACTCCATGTGGCCGCCATGGCTTTTCCATTCTTGTCCTTCTTGGAATCACCAATTAGACAATCCGAAGCATAATGCCCTAGCTTCTTGCACTTGAAGCATTTGACCTTTTTATTGCTCTTAGCATGACCACTCCTCTCATGAGGTGGAGTAAAGGATTTCTTGACTTCCTTTTCTCTTGAGTACTTGCCAATTGGCTTGGCACCTTTCCTCATAAACTTCCTAAACTTCCTAAACAATAAAGTCATCTCCTCATCATCTTCACTACTACTAGCTTCTTTGACAACCTTGAGAGCTAAACCCTTGTTCTTAGCCTTCGGTTTCATGCACACCTCAAAGGTTTGAAGAGATCCTAGCAACTCATCTAAGCTCATGATGTCAACGTCTTTGCTCTCTTCAATAGCGGTAACCTTGGTTTTGAACCTCTTTGGTAGAGATCTCAGAATCTTCCAATTTAGCCTCTCATCGAAGATAGGAGTATCAAGAGCTTGACATTGGTTGGCGATGTATAGTAGCTTGTCTTGGAAGTCAACAAACTTGTCTTCCTCACCCATTTGCAAAACTTCAAATTGGGAAGTGAGCATTTGAAGACGAGACTTCTTCACCGCTTTAGTCCCCTCGTTGGTGACTTGGAGAGCTTCCCACACCTCCTTTGCGGTCTCTAGGTTTTGGATGTAGGAAAATTGCCTACTATCCACACCTCCGAAAATAGCATTCACTGTCCGATGATGCCATTTTGCTAACTCGAACTCAATAGTAGACCACTCACTCCTAGGCTTGGAAACGGTCACTCCATTCTCAGTCTTATTGGGAGAGAGGTAACCTTCTTCCAAGGTCATCCAAACTCTCTCATCAATAGAACGAATGTAAGCCTTTATCCTCAATTTCCAAAACCCGTAGTGTTGACCCTTGAGAAGAGGAGGCCTAGAATTCGAAGCCCCTTCGGACATCACATCTTCTTGCAAGACCATACTTCAAAAACCTAAGCAATTCACTTGTAAGTATAACCTGGATCTCGTTGAGTGCCATCCGACAACCCGCTCTGATACCAATTGAAAGTTTACAAAAATAGTTAAATAGCTTAAACCATACCTAGAGGGATTGAATAGGTTTTTACGCCTTTTTCAATCCCTTGAACAAACTTATATTTGTCCCTCAAGGTAGCCTTACATACAACATATAAACCAAGGATTCATACATAGACAATATAAGCATGTGATCATTTAAGCATAGTCTATGTATATCAATTAGTTGCATGAGGTATAATAACACAAAAACACAATAACAAGGAATACTTGTATTTCAATATTTGTTCAACATATTACAAGTATTAACAAATATAACAATACACAAAGGTAACAACACTATACAAAAGAATTATATTTGCAAATATGATCAAATGAATTTGTTTACAAATTACACTTTACAAAATCTTGTTCCAATATACATCACAAGTGAATAATATGCAACAAGATAACAACATACACATAAACAAATATAAGAGATAGAGATAGAAATAGAAAGAATTAACACAAAAGATTTTTTTAACGTGGTAAAACCTCCAATGAGGAAACATCTACGGGTTGAACCACAACCATTGAGTACTATATATATTGGATGATAGATTAGAAATTCCTCAAAAGTGACCAACCTATGATCTACTCTCTATTGGAGTCTATGTCTACCCAATCCCTATTGGAAGATACAAAATCCCTTAATGATGCGAAACCACCATATATTGGACTCCATACCAAACCAATATCGTTAGATAATTAGAAATTCCTTAAGCATGCATACATATCCCATGTACCACACTATATTGGAGTCTATGTCATACCAAACGCCTAGGCCTACCAATAATGTAGCCAACTCCCTATCCAAGGCACTCATGCCTCTAGAGAGGTTCCCATGCATAGTTATCCAGACCTTCCCGATCATAGCCATGACTTCTTACTTGGTTATCCGGACCTCTTATCCTAACCAAGTCTTCCTTGCTTGACTATCCGGACACCTTGTCCTAGTCAAGACTTCATGCCTTTTACAAGGACTTCCTAGTGTGATCATGTGAATGCAAATGATGCAAACAAGCAATACAACATAGAACATGTGATCAATATATTCCATGGAACAACTAGACCTAAACATGTGCGAACACAAGTTATAATAGTCTAGATCCAAAACTTGAATTAAACCTAGAGCATGTGAAAAACACTTAACACAAAAACTCATAGTTTCATTCACACATATAACACTTGAATAAATCATAATCATAAAGCACATATTCAAGATGTTACAAACATACACAAAAATGCTAGAAGTACAAAATGTATTCAATGAATATTCTAGGTAAAGATTTAGAGCAAGGATATAATGATAAATCAATTAAATCCTAGATGTCTCTAAAAACACATATACAAGCATTAATCCTAGATATTATCAATTAAAGGATCAAAGCACATTTCAAGGATTATTAATCATAAAATGATTCAATCAAGTCACAAATAATCCTAGATCTCAAACTTGTAAGGATTCCCATTCATTGATTGGCTTATTTCGTGGACAAACCATATGTTGGGGTTTGAATTGTAAGGGTAGTTTAGGTGATTGAGGATCAAGCTCAAAGGCCCTTTCAAGACCTCAAGGTGACAAGCACCTCAAAGGTAAATTTCTAAGTGCTTACTTGCTTTGAAGAGATGTAGTTGCACACACTCACAACCCATGCATAATTCCTATTCTTGTATGTTGTGTGTTCTTATTATGTGTGCATTAATGTTTATTAATCTCTCTTCTTACATGTTAAGCTTTATGATGCATTGTCTTCACTTACACACTTGCACTGACTGCATTGTTCTTGTGTGAGAAGCAGCATGAGAAGGCCTTGCCCTTTTCTACCGCGATTGGACAACCGCAGCAGTCAGGTGATAGAGATATGTCTTCTTTGTCGCGGCTACTGCCGCGGTTGGAACAGCCGTGGCATGCAAGCGACAGAGACCTGTTGTCTCTGCTGTGGTTGTCCAACCGTGGCAGTCCGTCATGCGCGTAACGCCCAAAACGCTGCAATTTTGTTTGGACACCTATAAATACACCACTTCATTTTAGGTCGTCCCCAAGAGTTCCCAAAGCATATTTTTCTCTTATAATATATTTCAAGAGCCAAAAATTCACAAGAACTCACCTTTAAACACACAAAGTCATTCCTTGTGCATCAAAGTTCACCAATCATCATCTATGACCATATAGAATGCATCCATGCATGGTTTTGCAACATCACATCTTACTTGGTAAGGTTTTCACTAACTTTATCTAATTTTAATGTCTTTCCTAGCAAGCCATCTCTCTTATTACTTGTATGCTCTTAGAATATTATTCTAGTTACAAGATAGAGATTGTATGTGTTGTATTGATTGAGTGTTGTATTGATTGAGTGTTGTATTGATTGAGTGTTGTATTGTGATAGCTTTCTAGGTTTGCATAATCTATGTTTAGCTAAGTTTTATGACATGTCATCTAGCTATTGATATCTAGGATTGTTTTAATGGCAATATTATCATCCTAGATAAGCATATAGGGTTCTCTAGCTCTAAATTGCATTTTGGATATTTCATATATTCACATAGGTTTTATTATCTCTTCATTGAGAACTAAGTCTTGTGTTGCTTCCGGGATTAGGTTGCTTAAATCACAAGCAATTGAACTAGGTTCACTTATACCGGGATTAGGTAGTGGTGGTGAGTTATATCGGGATTAGGTTGTATTCATCTTACCATTAATGGATTCGAGGTTCGAGTGTGGCACACTTACCAGCCCGTGGTTTTTCCCGTAAGAGTTTCCACGTAAATATCAAGTGTTATTTAATATTCCGCACATATTACACTTGCTATTTTATATTGACTAGTTAGGGGTTTTTTCGTAATCTTGACCTTACTCGAAAATTGGGTAAAATTAGTTAAAAACTATTCAACACCACCCCCCCCCCCCCCCCCCCCCTCCCAGGTTAATATTGTACACACCTATAATTTGTTTCAAAACTAATCACAATACAATTCTCAATCATGTGAAAAACCTAGAATCCAAGAAACTAGTTCACATATGTCTCTAATTAGACTTTTGATTAGGTTTGATTATGAAGCTATCTTTCTCAATAGCATTCACCATACATATACATACAAATAGAAGAAGAAACCTGTTAATCGAAAATTGTCACTTAGGGTGATTTTTCCAATTAACAATTTATAATGACTGAAATCAAGGTAGATCTCAGTCGGAGAGGTATTAAGTAGTTCGATACCCTTGATTTCCTAATAAACCAGTAAAAAGGCAATGATAATGGTGAATGAACAATAACGCAATAATATGATTCTTTTATTGATCGTAAACATTAAACGAAAATACAGTAAGGATGTTCATATGGCTATGGTGATGTGGGTAAGGGTATTTTGTTGGCAATGGAGCTCTCGTGCATGTCGATAAGTGGAAAAATATCAAGTAGGGTTTGGGACCTAGAATTTGCCTTAAGTGGCCATCCTTTTCTCTGTGATAATATGATGTATATATAAGTCTCAATACTTGCCTAGCAATCCTTTGAATTCGGTGTGACATAGAGTTTTTCGGGGCTTTCTATAGCGATTGGTGATAAGATCATTTTTTCCCTTCTAGAAATCGATAGATCCCTTATTTGACGGAATTCTGATGGAGTTGACTTGTATTTCAAATAGGACTCTTAGTGGTGGGAATGAGCATAATTCTTTATTTGTCTTGAACGTTGGCGTTTATTTGTCGCTTTAAGCTGTCTTTTGAGCGTACTAGACTTACCTTTACAATCTGTTCTTCCTGATGCTTTAAACTATCTAGCCAGTCAGTTTTTAGGGATGGATCGAGGTAGCTCACCCCTTTATGGAATTGGGGTATCGAGACATCGGCTGATGCTATAACGTGGTGTCAAAACAACCAAGTACCGGGATGCTTGATGTGCATAATAGCAGGATACTTGGTTTGCGTGGTAGCGGGGATGCTTGGTCTGCGTGGTAGCGGGATACTTGGTTTATGTGGTAGCCGGGTACTTTAGGACCCTGTTTTCTATGTTGCCCGCTACTTGAGAATCCCGGCATCCTTGATCTTAGTTTAGATAGTCCGGAGGTGTGCCTAAGTATTTTGGTCTGGATTCTTTGTAGGAGGTAACTGGATTCTGCCTTGGTAGCTCTTTCAACCTTGAATCTGGATGGAAAATTCTTCTTTAACCCTTCGCCAATTTTTGCGGTTAACAAAACCCCAAGCAAATTGAAGGTTATAAAAGAATAAATCTCAAAGATATGACAACTACCTTGAAATCACGAGCTGGTTCGGTTTTGATGGTGAAACCACTCAAAAACTCGATCAAATAACTATAAAACTACTTTAAAAAGGTAGAGTACTGGAATACAAACAATCTCCAACTTGAATCAACCAATTTCGACTTCATATGAGAAAGTTATGGTGTTTGGAAGGTGAGAAAAGTTGAGAGAAAATTTCAGCACTTGAGATATTCTAATTTTTCTTCTTGAAATGAAATGGAGGGAAAGGAAATATTTAAAAGGAAGAGAGAGAGAAGGAAAGAAGCCACCAATGACGTGGTGCCATGTCAATAGCCCATGTGTGGCGTGTGTGGTACACATGGGCAGAGGGCCTGCCTTGCCATGTGGCACACGGCCTCCACACGTGGCCACCAAGCTTGGCCGTTGGCCATGCTTTCTCCTCTTGCACTCTGCTTGCGTTCTTCGGCCGTATCCAGGCCTCTGAACTCTGATTATGAATCTGTCTTTGGATTATGAATTGTGACTCCCTCACGCACAACGATGACTATGAAACTTTGACAAAAGGTTAAGAATTTATCTCGGAATACGACGACGAAAACAACTCAACGAATGAGAACGAAAAGTAGCGTAGCTACATCGTTTGGACTCGAAACCTAATGAATGAGTAACCGAAATGACCATGACTCAATAAGGAATCATAGGAGAACATGTTCAAGTCCAAAACCAATAAAACGTAAACAAATAATCATCAAGACACACACATATGTTGTTTCCTAGACATAGTACTAGAACAAGCAATTAACAATGTTTATCAATTTAAATCTAATGCATGAGCATACATTACCAAGTGTGTGAAAGTAATATGTAAATGGTGTACAACTATGCAGGGACACAAATGAATGCCATGTGTGTGTGTGCCTTGCCTTATAAGAGTAATGAGGTCTATTTTACCTTTATTGTGCAATGAAGCACATTCCTCCTTGAACAACACCAACTTGCATGAAATGTGGTTGAGCCTTTTTTTGAAGCTTCAAATCATCAATCCTGACCACTAATCGATACAAGAAAAACATTGCTTTGATATGGAATATATGCCAAGACAAACCAAAACCTAACAAGATGAAATTGATTTATGAAAACTTAATTAAAAAGCAACTAACTAGCACACAAATTAAAACAACTTACACTACTCAATTAACACTACAAATAACTAAAATTGAGATATAAACAGTGAAGACAAAATAGTTAGGGAATTTATACAATTTAAGCAACAACAAAATCATTAATCAATCCACAATTAAGCTCATTCACAACATCTTAGGCATGCATTCATATTGATTTTACATTAAAGCACCAAATTCATCAACTCAATCAAAACCAAAGGTATTGAAGAAGCCAATTGAGAGTGAATTTTGAAATTACAAGAGTAGAGAAATTCCAACTACACAAGATCATGCAATAGTTAGAAATTAACCCTTAAAATGGTTGATAAACATGACCCATACATATATTGGTCACCTTATGCATGAAATCTAACCATATTTGTGTGCAATAAATGTTTGCATGCCTAATATGTCAACATGCATGCAATAGATGTTCATAGCATCACACATGAAAAACCCTAAAAGGTGAAAGTAGAAGATTGATTGATTAGATCATAGGTTTAACTACAAAAATGTACATTAATCCCCCAACAAGAGGGATTTAGTTACACATAATGGAAAAGAAACAAGAAATTACAAAAGATGAGAGTAAAAAAAACCCATTTGGTCTTTGAAGTTCTTCACTTGATCAAGAGCTCCTCATTCAATCCTTCGTATGCAACTAAAATTAAACTAACCTAAGTGTAGAGAGTAGTGTTTAAAATCTAAAAGAAAACTATAGAAAAGTGAGAGAGTTTCTCTCTCTCTCTCTCTCTTTATAATTTCTAAACTAAGGTGAGAGAGTTGTGTTTAAAACTAGTCTTTTTTTCATCCTTTTAGAAAGAGAAGGGGTTTTGTTTATATAGTGGAAGAGTTGATAGGTGAATATCTTGCACTATGATTGATCATTATTAGGTGCGGCTTGTTAGGGCGGTTTCACCCTGCATATTGGAAGTCGCATTGGCTTCTAGTTTTGGGTGTTGACTCTCAGGTGCGGCTTTGATCCCACACATTGGCATTCCACATAAGGATCTGATCTTCGGCATAGGTTCCTCAATGCGGCTTATAGCCCGCACTCTTTAACTCACACAATCCTCTGATGTTGGGTGCAGTTTCTTTAGTGCGGCTTCTAGCTTGCATCAGCCTTCTTCGCACATTTCTTTAGAATTTTGTGCAACTTGGAAGTGCGTCTTGTAGCCTGCACTTTGCTTAAAACCAACAAAAGTTTCCCTTTTTGCCCCAAAAACTCCAATTTGGTCTAAAGACCTTTGAAACACTGAAAATACCTAGAAACA
Organism: Acer saccharum; assembly: GCA_030490815.1. Lineage (NCBI taxonomy): Eukaryota > Viridiplantae > Streptophyta > Magnoliopsida > Sapindales > Sapindaceae > Acer > Acer saccharum. The sequence continues at coordinate 26,699,973 of CM059869.1, read as the reverse complement.
CTTATTTACAACATTAAACACCTAAAATGCTCGGAAAACGACTACAAATGTTAGGAAATGGGAGCTCAAAATGTGAACATTTTAAGAGCAATCAACAACTCAAGAGGAAAAGACTTCAAGAAAAAGAACATGTTCAAAAAGTCCGAGCTAGATTGTGGCAACTTGAAGAATAAGAAGAAATTGACAGAAATAGCAGCCACTTGGAGTGACAGTGATGACTTTGAAGACAAATAAGACTCATCGGATGATGAAGATAATGTGGCGAACTTCACAGCCTTTGCCACCACTCACATTATTAATGATAAAGAGTAGAACAATGCCTTGAATCTTGACCTTGAAGTAGAGGAAATTGTTGATGAAGCTAGAAGTGACCAAGGTGAAGGTCTTGATGAGGAAGTCTCCTCAAAACATGAGGAGCCAAGTGATGGGAACTCATCAACTTCGAGTGATGACAATGTTGAATATAACTCCAACTTAGAGATTTTCGATGATGATGACTATAGGTTGGAGCCAATTGAATTCCTCAAGAAGTATAGAATATTCTTCAAAAAGGCAATGACGCGCCCGAACCGTTTCTAATAAAACTACAATTAATCTACCCTATTCTACCTCAGTTATTCTAAAGGGGTGCGCGAGTGTTTCATCCTTTGCAAGTGCACAAGTCGTTCAACTCGTATAGGGTGCACAAGTACGGGTTATTGTTCCCACGAGAAATGCAGATTAAACTTAAGTATATAGAAAGCAATAACACAATGTAACTAACTCTAACAAATGTCTATTTGGTTAACTAAGGTAATGAAAACTTCAACTATGCTAAGATGAGAATTGATTAAGACTACAACTAAAATTTCTTAGTTCAAATACTAGATTAAAAGATTGCTAGAGGAATGATTCATTCAAGTAATAACCTATTAACTAATCAATCATACATTAAGCTCATTCACAATGACTAAAGCATCCATCTATCAATACCAACTATAAGGCACTAAATCCATCACTTTAATCACAACCTAAGATTAGAGGAGTGATTTAAAGGAGGTTTACTCAAATGTGTTAGTAGAGATTCACAAGGTTAGTAAATCTCTACAACATAGATGGCATAAGTGTCATATGCATTAATGGTCTTTATTGCATATTAAATCTTCAAGCATATTATGCATTCAATGAGAGATGAGTGGTTGTGTCAACCACCATACATAAATAGAATAATAAGCACACATACAACTTAAGAGGTGAATAAAACATTGATTGATTATATAACAAGGTTATTTACAAGAATTACATCTAGCCCCTAACAAAGAGGGTTTTAGTTACACATAGAATCAAAGTAGCAAAAAGATACAAATGAAGAAAACATCACCGGTTGGTGACTCTTGTGATGAAGAATGATCCTCTTTGCAATCCAAGCAACAAACTCTTTTATGTAAACTTGAAGTAAACTAAACTAGGTACCAAAATGGGTGTTTGGTTGCCTAGAAAGTGCTAAGAAAACTTGTTTGGCTTTTTCTAAGAGAATATCTAATTAATATTTCTAACTTTACTCTAAGTGTAGGTGGTAGTTCTTTAAGTGTGTAGTAGTTTGGGACATTAAATGGAGAAGTACGTCAGATGTGATGTGCATTGTGGGAGGCCTTTCAAAGGGTAAGTGAGGTCACATGGTCGACTTTGAAGGTCGGTTCCAGCAAGTGGATGGAAAGAGAGGTTGATTTGATTGGTTAGGACAAGATTCAATCCACTTGCAGCTCGTCAGACTTCTCAGTAGGATTATGCCACGGTTTTTTATCCAGCGGACTCAACTCACTTGATGATCTTTCCCTTTCTACATGGACTCCTTTCGCGGCTTTATTCTATTTGGGAAGTCGTCTGAATTCACCAGGATGTCCGTGGGTTTGTTCAGCGACTTTATTCCAGCGAGACAGAAGATCTGAACTCGCCGGACAAAGATGTGAAGCTCTAGCGGCTTCTCTTCAGCGACTTAATTCCCACAAGGCAGGGAGTGTGAACTCGTTGGAAAAGGGTGTGAAGAGCCCGTGGTTTCAATGCAGCGGCTTTATTCACATGAGGCAAGGAGTATGAACTCGCCAGATATCTATGATGTTCTTCACAGCTTTGCTTCATTGATTTGTTCCTTCTGGCCTGGAGGTGTGAACCTGCAGTGTTAAGAATCATCTCTTTTCTGCCTTCTTTTCATTACTTTGGACCAAAATGCCTTTGAAACGCCTAAGTTACCTCAAAACACTTACTTACAACGTTAAACACCTAAAATGCTCAGAAAACGGTTACAAAAACCAAATAAAGGGAGCGCTAAATGCGAACATTTGGAGTGTGATCAGGCAACTCTTACCTCTCCAAGACTCAAGGAGGAAAATTCTAATCTACGACGTAAATTGGAAATAACCATGGAAGAGAATGTGATCCTAAGTCAATTTAAGAATAAACTTAGGAAAAACATGAGTGACAGACTATGACCTTGTTTGAATGGTTAGGAAGGCTTGGAGATCTTAAATGCCAAATGGAGACTAAAGATGAAGAGTTGAGATTGGCAAAAGAAAATGAAGAAAAATTGAAGAATGTAAGGTTGATAATTAGTGTTGGCATTAATTCCATATCAAAACGTGTTTATCTTGTAATGTTTAGTGGTTAGTAATTGAAGAATTTTGAAGACGAAGGACGTCTCAACCACAATTCGTTCAAGTAGCCGGCTTTTAAGAGATTCGTGCATTATTGGTCGACAAAGGTATTAAAGGTCCTCTTATCTCTTACAAGGCTAGGCACACACTCACACATATCATTCTTGTGTGTTCCTTCATGATTTAATTTCATTTACATATCACTTTCACGCACTTGGCAAAATATGCTCATGCATTCATATTAAGTTGATAAACTTTGTGTTTTGCATTTTCTAGGACTATATCCGGAAACTAGCATATGTGTGTGTCTTTGTGTTTGTATGTTTCTATATTTTTGTATTTAGACTTGTATATGCTCTATTATGATTCCTTATTGAGTTCCGGTCGTTTCGGTTACTCATTCATATAGTTTCGAGTCCAAACGATGTAGCTACGCTACTTTTCGTTCTCATTCGTTGAGTTGATTTCATCGATGATTTTCGAGATGATTTCTCAACCGTTTTTCAAAGTTGTGTAGTCGTTGTCGTGTGTGAGAGAGTCACGGTTAGTAATCCAGAAACGGATTCAAAATCGGAGTTTGGACGCCCAAGATACGGGCTGAAGAACCGAGGGAGCGCGCGAGAGGACAGCCCAGGCCGTGAGGCCACTTGGGCTGGCCGTTGGTGAGGCCGTGGGCCCCACGGCCTGGAGGAGCCTCTGCTCCCGTGTGGGCCACGCGCCCCCCATGGCCAGGGGGTGACGTGGCCTCACTTGATTGGCTGCCTTGGCCCTTCTCTCTCCTCCTATTTCTTCCCTCTCTCTCTCCATTTTGAAAAACAAGAAGAAAAGTTTCAGTTTTCCCGTAAGGCAATTCTCTCCAATTTTCAGATTTTCAAAACACCATATCTTCCTCATCCGGAGTCGGATTTGAGTGATTCAAGTTGGAGAGTATTTGTATTTGAGTCCTCTAACATCTCCAAGTGGTTTGGTGGCTGTTTGATTGTGATTTCTAGTGGTTGAACACTGATTTCCGAACCAGCTGCAGAATCCGAGGTAATGGTCTCAACTTTGGGATTTCTTTCTTTTTGACCTTCCATTTGCTTAGGGTTTCTTCTTCTATATCTATGTTTATGTTTGGTAAAAGCTATTGAGAAAGATAGCTTGATTATCATTCTAATTGAAAGTCAATTTGTGGACTAATGTTGACTAGATTCTATGATTCTAGGTTTTACATATGTTTGTGAGTTTTATTGTGATTAGAATGACATCTTAGGTTGTTTGGAACTTAATTGAATTAATTTTTTGATAAATGACCTTGAGATTTGATTTGATCCTTTGATTGATAAAATCTAGGATTTGTGTATTTGTTTGTGATTTAGAGAATATAGGTTTTGATTGATGTAAATCTCAAATCCTTGCTCTATATTTTTTACTAGTATATTGATTGATTTTAATCTCATATATCTAGCATTTAATTATATATTGATAGAATCTTGAATTTGTACTTCATGAACATATTGTGATTCAAGTGTTGTATGTGTGAATGAGACTTTGAGTGTATGTGTTAGGTGTTTCACATGCTTAGGTTTCTATTCGTGTATTTTGCATCTAGACTTGATTACTTGTGATATCACATGTTTAGGTCTATTTGTGCCATAGAATGTATTGATCACATGTTCTATGTTGTATTGATTGTTTGCATCATTTGCATTCACATGATCACACTAGGAAGTCCTTGTAAAAGGCATGAAGTCTTGGTTAGAGTCGGGGTGACTCGAATAGCCAAGCAAGAAGTCTTACCTAGAGTCGGGATGACTCGGATAGGTAAGCAAGGAGTCATGGCTAGAGTCGGGAGGACTCGGATAGTCATGCATGGGAGGCTCCCTAGAGGCAAGAGTGCCTTGGATAGGGAGTTGGCTATTGTATTGGTAGGCCTAGGCGTATGGTTAGACATAGACTCCGATAGAGCGGGGTACACGAGAGGTGTATGCACACTTGAGGAATTTCTTATCTACCATCGATGTTGGTTGTGTGTGGTGTCCAATATATGGTGGTTTCGCATCATTGAGGGATTTCACACTTTCCAATAGGGTTGGGTAGGCTTAGACTTCACTAGGTTGGGTGAGTTAAAGATTGGTTACTTTGTGAATGTTCTATGTTTACTTTCCAATAATATAGTACCCAATGGTTGTAGTTCAACCCGTGGATGTTTCCTCCTTGGAGGTTTTACCACGTTAAAAAATCTCTTGTGTTAATTCTTTCTATCTCTTTCTCTTATATTTTAATTGTATATTTTATTATCTTGATTCATAATATTCACATGTGATGTATTGTGAAGCAAGACTTTGTATAGTGTGATTAGTGAATTCATTCCTTAGATCAATTTTGTTTCTTTGATTATTTTATATATTGTAATTTTTGTATAGTGACATTTTAATCTCTCTTGTAACTCATTGAACACTTATTGAAATACAAGCTTACTTTGTTGTTGTGTTTATTTGTTCTTTTACCTCACATAACTTGTTGATATACTTAGACGTTGCTCTTATGATTGTATTATCGTATTGTCTATGTATGTCTTCCTTGGCTTATTTTGTTGTGTGTAAGGCTACCTTGAGGGACAAACGAATGTTTGTTCAAGGGTTTGAAAAAGGTGTAAAAACCTATTCATCCCCCCCCCCCCCCCCCCCCCCCTATAAGTATGCTTTAAGCAATTTAACTTCGTTTGTATACTTTCAAAGAAAGAACATGAATAAGCAAGGGAGCCACTTACCAAGTTGACTTTGGGTTCAAAGAAGCTCGATATTATGCTATGCTTTGGGAAGACGCCGAATGACAAGACAGGTCTTGGTTTTGTCAACAACAAGGAAACACCATCCTCGGACAAAATGGTGTTTGTAAAAGAAAAGGACACAAAAGGACCTTTACCTCCTCAGAACCTAAGTAGGACTATTGAGCTAGAGGAATCATCGAAGAGTGTAAATTTGAAGATGCTCCCTAGAAGCCTTGCAAAAGCTCAACTCTCAAATATGCCTCAACCAAAATTCTATCTACCTTTGAGGCAAGAACAACTGGCTCAACCACCTTAATAAGCTAAACCACAAAGGCACTAACCATCAACTCAAGCTCAAAGGAGAAGCCAATCGATGCATCACCAAAGGCAACCTCATCGAAATGGTAAAGCCCTAATGAGAACTCAATACAATGGTATGATCTCTCCTCTTGTGCCTATATGTCATTTTTGTGGTATGATTGGTCACATAAGACCAAATTGCTTTAAATATTTTAAAAGGTGTAGGGTAGAGAGCATGAAAAAGAAAAGGTTAAAGCATAGGTCAAATTTGCATGATCCTAGGGAACCTAGAAACATAAAGACAGTGACCACTAGAAATGAAAAGGTGGTACCTAGGTGGACTAGGAAAGAGGAACACTCATGCTATAATGCTCATAAAACACCCTTAGAAGCAACTAGGTCTAAAGGACTTAGTAGGTCTATAAGGACTTGTCTAATCTTATGCTCTATCGTTATTGCTTGAGATATACGGTGAATAATATTGAATAATGTTGAATAATGCTTTTTGTGAAATCGTGCACAGTTGCCTAATATGTTAATGCATGTTTTCTATGTATATGCCTAGCATTTTAAGGAATGTTCTTTTTGATAGTATATTTGATTAACCTTAGATTTTTCTCCATGTCCATAATTCTTATAATATGCATTCTTAAGCTCTCTCTTGAAAAGAGCTATTGACACATGGAGTGTAGCCGCCCAATGTAGGAAAAAGCTACCTATGTGAAATCGAGTGTAAGCCATCAAGAGAGTTGCTTTTGCATGAAAAAATAGAAATACATGCATTCTAGGTTTATAAAGGAGAAAAACATTATCGGTTGGAAAATTATTGTTGATGATGTGTTGTGGTGCATTGCTTAAGAAGCCCTCAAATCTTAATGAAAAATGATGTGTCTTGCAAGGAATAAAGTTATACAAATAGATCACTTTGCACACAAATGTTTGAATATATATCTTTTTATCATGACAAAAGGGTTCAAATTGGTTTGATTTTATTTGGAAATCCTTTTGACTATTGCTTTAATAATGGGTCTTGATAATGCTCGCCAACCAACCCCTTGGTTGCAAGACTTCACTTGTTTGTGCAACTACCACATGTAGCCACAAGACTTAGACTCAATGAAGAGAATTAAAGTCTAAGTGAACATGTGACAATGTCCTAAATGCAATAAAGAACTAGACAACACACAATATGCTTAACTAGAAAGATAGAAATGCATTCTAACAATCCTAGTTATCAAATATGCTTAAATGAACATACAAGAAGGGTTAACTGGATGATGAAATTAATTCTAACACCCTAGTTATAAGCTAATCCCTACAATCACCAAAACTTTATGGAAAAGCACTAAAGATGATGTCTTGGTAAATAAAAAGAAGAATAATAAATTATATGAGATTTTGTTCTTACCTACCAAGTGAAGTCCTAAATGCAATCAATGGGGATTTGGAGAGTTATAAGTGGTTGCAAGAACCTTCCTCTCTTTAAGAACTCAATATGATCACTCAATCTCAAAATTTCAGAGTTATTTCAGAGTTCTTGGTGAACAAGAAAGTGTCATGGGCTAAAATAGGAGTCTTACAAAACTACATCATTTTGGTCAAAGATAGTTTTTCACGGTCAAAATGTCGTGGTCAACTATGACAAAAAACCACCGCGACAAATGCAACTCAAGCATCACCAGAATATCGCAGTCCCATTTTCGTGGTGGTTCATGATGAAATCACAACCGTGAAATCCACTAGAGAAAACTTTGCGCCACTTTGTCACGATTCTTCATGATGACACAACGATAACGAAATCCACTAAAAGGTTTTTTGTGGTAATTTTTTGTGGTGGTACAAGACGACACTTGAACCACAAAATCCTCTAGAAGGAATGTCGCGCCCATTTATCGCAGTGATCCATGACGACACATGGACCGTGAAAACAACTAGAAAGTTTTTCACGGTTCACGACGACGACACCAAGACCGCGAAAATGAGAAGAAGAGGCATTCTCATGCGATCTAACACAGTAACCTATATGCAATATGTGTAAGTGTGAAAATGGTGTAATGCACACTTAAATGACAATTAAAAACATAAATGAATGAGCTGTGTGTATGTGCACCTAATCTCTTTAAGAGTACAAGTCAAGTAATATACCTTTGAGGCTTTGGGATGCTGGGAAGCTCTCCAAACATGATCACAAACTTGATGATCACCTGATAAACCTAAGCTACCTTTACAAAATATCTCAATGTGGTTTGTCACAAAACTAAGCCAATCACAAAAATGGTGGAACTTGGTGAAGCCAAGATTTTGGCTTTGGGGGGGGGGGGGGGGGGGGGGGGGGTGGGGGGGGGTGGTGCAAAAACAAAAACTAATATTCAATGTTACACAAGACAAATGTAACAGGTCGTTGTTTTATATTTCAAAAATCATTTATAACTAAATCTATTAAATTTTCAGTTCGATTTTCCTTTTAATTACATAATGAATTATTTTGTGAGAAAATGTTTTTCTTCTTTTTGCAAAACCAATGTCTAATCTTAACATAGTTGTGAATTTTTTTTTTATTTTTTATTTTTTAAATAGTTCCCAATTAATAAAATTTAAATTTTAATAGCTTTTTTAAGACCTTAAAAAGACTAACAATAAATGTTTAATAATTTAAATGACAAGAGACATAAAACAAATATATTCGTCATAACATATTTAAAATACCACTTTATTATTAATATATTTAAATCTTAATTATTAAAATATTTGTAATTTAATTTTATAATATATATCTCAAATCAAATTAACTTTAAATAAAACTAATAAGAGATCCTGCAGTTTAAGTGTGTTTCCAAGAATGGGTGATAATCCAATGGCCAAAACAGAGTCAAGTTTATTTATTTATTTATTTATTTTAAAAAAGGTCAAGTTTTATTTTAAAAAATAAAAATTAATGTACAACTACCCAAGTCAAAGGTACACTGCCTAATGTTCTTTTTCTCCTCTCACAAGTTCTCTATTTCTTTCTCTTATCTCTAACCTCTACTCAAAAGTTCATCGCCTGCAATTTTTTCTTAACTGAATTTTTTGTTTTTTTTTTTTTAAATTTCTTGGGGGGGCCATGGCCTATGTCGGCCCCCCTCTAAATCCGCCTCTGGAACTTACAATATTAATTAATCGAAAATTTGGTAACTTAATCGATTAACAAATCATTCACCCCCTCTAGGTTGTTTATACACATTTTAGGTTATTTTAGAATTCCTTGATAAGTTTGCAGTTGTGTACTTGGATGATATTGTTATCTATAGTGACTCTTTGGGTGAGCATGTGGCTCATCTTAGACAAGTGTTCTCAAGGCCGAGTGAGTCAAAGTTGTAGGGAAAAATATGTGCATGCAGTGGAAGCGAGACTAAAATAGAGTTTAATATGTTTTAAAATTTTTCCATAATTTGAACCTTAACCCTCTAATTAATTAACATATAATACTAAAGATATCATACCTTTGTCACGTGATCCGATTAACATTGCGCCGATGGTAATCTGCAAGATCTTCCAATACAATCACGAACGTGAATCACCTAGGAGTGTAGTCTCCCTTCTCTTTGAATTGTGTACCTGAGGATGGATTAATAAAACTTTTTCTTTTTCATTAGTCACAACAAGTTCCAAGAGACAACAAAGAATGTTCCGGTCACTTTTGAATTCACAATCTTTAGATCGAAACTTGCGTGAACCTTATTCGAAATTGTGCACAAAACCTTTTGATGTAAAAGTAACTAGTGCACTATCGAAATAAGAACAAACTTTTCTCTTTATTCCTCTTGGCCGAAAATCACACTAGTCTAAGAGTTGGATTCTATTTTTCTCTAGCAAAAGAAAAAACTCTCAAGTCCAAGACATTAGGGTTGCCTAATTCCACTTGCCTCATATTTATATAGTGCACCGAATTCTGATTGCCATATAAATATATATATCTCAAATTTATATGCTACCAATTCTGCATGCCACCTATAATATATATATATATATATATATGTTGCTGAAAATAGCTTTCCACCTATAATATATATTAGTGGTCGAAATCTTCTACCAAGATAGGATTTATGTCTTTTGACCTAAATCCTAACCCTAGGTAGATTTCTTTATAATTCAAAACCCTAATCCAACTCTTTAGTGTATTTGTGACTATATTAAAGACTTCCTAATTTGACTAGATAAATAAATCCCTTATTTATCTACTTACCAAATAAAGTCTTTTATATTTATTATACTACCACAATAGTATACTATTAAGAAACATATTTCCTAGTCAGAAAAAGATTTTGATTTTCAATTAAATAATTAATTAATTTCCATTTAATCAAATAATGAAATAAAATAATATATTAGACTCTTAAGTAAGCCTTGCTACCCATATATATATATATATATAGCCCATATATTATTTTCTCATTTCATTTAATCCATTGGACCTTAATTAAAAGGCCCACATGTGAACTAGGCTCATTCTTACTAAAAGAAATAAGTCCACATGCCTTAATATAATTCTAGATGGACTCATAAATTAGTCCGGTAGAATATATCAAGTTATCCATGCAAGTCCGTGTGGATTGGGGATCTTGGCGGGCTTATCTAAATTTAAGCTCCAATAAACATAACCCAATCTCAATCAACAAATGATTCACTTAGGTTCAATCAATTAATTTTAGTTCATTCCACTAAAGAACTAAAATTGCACTCTTAAATAAAGATAGAACAAGTAAATGATTCTCATTCAAACCCTAGACAATCTTATAGGAGATAGTGAATCCTCGTGAAGAATATCAGGATATATATTATGACTTGTCCAGAAGTCATCTTTCAATAGTCACTATTGAAAACTCAACGTTAAGATTTAATATCCAAAACCTCAAAACATCCATATGATGATATTCTACTCACATTTAATAAATGGAGCCATGATGTCCATATCTATAAATGAAGTCCTCTATCGATTAGCAAATGAATACCACCAAACTATCGAGGATAGACTATGCTATATAATCGTACTCATTAATAGCTCAAATGATAACACTTGTAACCATAAGTCCATCATTTATCTCAGGATAAAGATAGACTCTCTGATTGTCCTGATAATGAAAAGACTTTTATCTATTGACGGTTCTAGATAAAGTATTTCATTGTGATCCAGTTCAATGCACCTAGTGCACTAGGTTTTTTTACTCAAAGCTACTTTGATGATTTAGACCCATCATAACATATTTGATCCCATTCAAATACTAGCAAAATAATTTACAACTTTAACAAGATAAAGGTGCCCAACCTTTACCTTAAGTTGTGAACATTATTCAAGACTAACTAAATAATTGTGTCTCCCTCATACATATCCAGATGTACGAACAATTCTTCTTTTCTCATAGTCTTTTAACCTTATGATTATTTACTTTTGATAATTATAATATTTAATCTATAAATGCTATGAGATTTGTTTAAAACAGAAATCACTTTATATGAAAAGATTGTCAAAATAATATTACACTCTTGCTATTGAGCATAATCCTAACAATCTGTAAAAAGGGATAAATGTGAGTTTTGTTGCCAGGAGGTAATGTTCTTATGGCATTGGGTCAGTAAGGGGAAATTAGGATGGATGAGAGGAAGGTTTAAGCCATCTTAGACTGGCTTTCTCCTAACAAGGTTTTAGAATTAAGGTCTTTTCTAGACCTAGCCAATTATTACAGAAGATTCATCGAGGGATATTCGAAGAAGGTGAGTATGTTGATAGATTTGTTGAAGAATGACTGAAAATGGGTATGGTGAGAGGCATGTTAGACAACCTTCGAAAGACTGAAGTTAGCGGTGTCTTCAGAACCTGTGTTTTATCTTCCTGATTTCGAAAGACCTTTTAAGGTGCACACAATTGCTTCGGATAGAGCTTTGGGTGCAGTTATTTTACAAGGGGCACATCCTGTGGCATATGAGAGTAGGAAGCTAAATGAAGCGGACCAACAGTATTTTGTACACGAGAAGAAGATGGTTGTAGCGGTTCATTGTCTCGATATGTGGAGGTACTATCTATTGGGCACCAAGTTTACAGTGGTGACAGACAATGCAGTCAACACTTATTTCAAGACGTTGAAGAAACCGACTCCCAAACAAGCTCATTCATATGAGTTTTTGGCTGACTTTGACTTTGAGTGGGTGCATCGACCGAGCTGACAGAGTTAAATGGCATATGCTTTAAGCAGAAAAGAAGTGCATGGGTATGTTACTACATTGGTAGCACTACAAGCTAGCTTTCGGGATTGTTTGAGGCAGTAAGTTGAGGTTGATTCTTCCTACATCAAGCTTAAGCAAAAGGTGTTGGATGGAATGGTTATGAGGTATTGGGTAGAGCTGTCAAAATGGATCACGACCAGCGAACCCGAGGTTGATAAATGGGTTCGGGTTTGTTTAAATGGGTTTAGGTTGTTAAATGGGTCAACTCGTTTGACCTGTTTATTATACAAGTCGTGTCTTGTTTTGCAAAACAGGTTTGTGGCGTTTCTGATAGGGTACCTTTGCAATTTTAAATTTTATAGGGGTATAACTGAAATTGTACATATAAAACATCACTTCCTAATTCCAATTGGAAGTTTCACACACTCACTCTCAAACCCTAAAATCGAACCGCCGAAATCAGTGGCTGCCTCTCGCCGTCCCGCGTCTCTGCCGGCCTCTCGCGTCTCTGGCATCGTTTCTCGTCTCCGCCACTGTCTTAGATTGCAGGTATGTTTTCTTATTTATTTGTGTTGAGTTAGCTAGGTCATGATACTATTCATAAAAACAAAGCAAATCATCTCTCTTTTTCTCTGTCTCCGTCAAGAAAATCCACCTAAAAAGCCATAACAAAGCTCGTTCTTTGTCTCTTTTATTTTATTTTATTTTATTTATTTATTTATTATTATTATTTTTTTATCGATCTGGATAGAACCCAAGAGAATATTACACCAGAAGAACCAGTTCCTCCTCATCTTCGTTATCAACAAGCATTCAAGAAATTAGGAATAATTTAACATTTGTTTGTTGTTGCAATCTTCAGAATTATGATTGAATGAGAGCAGATTATTCAAGGAATGAGTAGGCTATCAATTCGGCCACGGCCGCTAGACATACACAAGAAACTGCCAATAGTTAAATCAGTAAAAGAATTCGAAGATGACAACAATGAGACCCCTCCTACTACTACTACTGGTGCAAGTGCCGCTCATATCACCACCACACGCAACTCACACCTCCTTCGCCTCAATTCTTCTTCCATAGATACCGATGTACCAGAGGTACCTGCCATAATTTCTAAAACCTTGCCATTTTTTTCTTAAAAAAATATATATTAATTATTATGTCTACCAGGTTCATCAAGTTCCCAGCAAGAAGTCAGCTTCTGAAATTCCCACTCCTCAGTTTGTGGTAGTTGATACTTATGAGAGAGACTATTCTCGAACGTTCTCTCAGCCCAATTCCTATTTGCGCGCCAGAGGAGGTCTATTGATCTTCAATTATCTATTAATAGTATTTTGATTGTTCACTTTGTTATGACTATTATGTTAATTCGGCTTTGGCAGCTAGGGCTGAGCTTGGGGATTTTGTTGAGTATGACTTGGACAATGAGGATGAGGATTGGCTTCACGACTTTAATATAGACAGAAAACTTCTTGCCCCTGAAAAGTGATTTTTTATGTCATTATGCCATCCCTTTATCATTATCAGTTTTTATTTTTATCTGGAAATGAAATCAATTTTAATTTTTGTGCTCTACTTTCGATTATTAAAACAATGATTTAGAACATTTGGTGCTTTACACCTTGTCTGATTTATAACTCATTTGGTGCTTTACACATGAAATGCAGATTTGAGACTCTTCTTTTCAAGTTGGAGGTGTTGGATCATAAAGCTCGGGAAAGAGCAGGGCTTATAGCACCTACTCTTGGTTCACCCATTCCTGTACTTCTACAACTAGATGTTGCAATTGAGGTAAAACTTTGTTTTTAGTGTATGGATGCTAGCTAGTTTCAATGCTAGTTCTTACCATCACTTTCTGCACTAAATAGCTATATTTTATTCAGCATGAAATATTTTAATGTATATTTATTAGTAAATTGGTTATCCATGCTCAGATGTTGTGAAGAGTGAATGAAATCAACATTACTAGTTAATTATTTTTTGTTATTAACTTATTATCTGCAAAATTATCTTCCTCTCTCTCTCTCTCTCTCTCTCTCTCTCTATATATATATATATATATATATAAAATTAAAAAAAATAAAATAAAATAAAATAAAATAAAATTAAAAAAAAAAAAAGAAATTTCATGTAGCCCTTAGCACATTGGGACGTCAAAATTAACATTTAACCTGTTTCTGAAAATATGGCAAGGTCTAGAAAAATGGCTGCAATGTAGGGAGAAAGATTAAAATTTATTAACCTATTATAGATATGTCTTGGAGGGAACAAGTTTTGTAGGGATCACCCATCCTCTTAAATTAACTGGTAATTTATAAGTCATGTTTTCCATGGTTCCCTAACCCTATGTAATGATTCATTTAACTGTGACTACATTAATTGAACTTAAGCATTTATGTTAGGGCGTTGTGACCCTGCTTTTATTTATTTATTTATTTATTTTAATGTTGAAGTTTTCTGTTGACTTCTTTACATTAGGCTTTGACAGCTTTTCCATGTATCATATTCTCTTTGTCAAATGGTGTGAAGTAATTGCATACGCATGGAAAGACTTGTGCAGTGGAACTTTTAGAGAACTAGATATTCATTTTGAGCTTCATCTATGTCATACTCAGTAATTGATTTACCGCACATGTATCTCATAACCTGTGTCGGGCCACATTCTACATATTTCCAATGTTTTGACATCATAAAGATCTATGCTAGTAGGATGATGGCTTTTGTGAGTTAATAAAATAATGAGGTCTATGCTAACCAGTTATCCTAAAGGAAATTGTACTTTAATCTTATGATAGTCAACGATCATTTACTTCAACATTAGTAAGTCTTGTTTTACAATTTATTCATTATTTGATCTCATTGAATACATTATGTTGTTGATTTTTTTGATCATATACAAGAGGTTGTAATAATGCTAAATCCCTTGCTTTCATTTTCAACGTAGGCCCTACAAGCTCAGACCATCAGATATGCAGTTTTTCAGTCTGTTTATCATTATTGGAAAGAAAAGGTACGCCAGAATTTTACATAGTGATGTTTTTTGGATTTTTATGGTACTTAGTATTCATCTTTTGGGAGGGATGTATTCCTACTTTCCAAAGTATGGTTTAAATAGGTATATTTATAGGTTCCCTATGCAATGGTAATGGTATCATGAAAGTCGGGTGCATTGAGCATCAAGACTAAACTAACAGTGATTCTCCTCAGTAGCTGTCCTGTTTTAGCCTTTGGACTGTTGGTTCACTTTTTCTGTGTACACTTTCTTCTTTCTTAATGAATTTTCTTTTCCGATTTAAAAAAAATAAGTAATCATTTATAATGTATTGTTGTTTTATGCAAAAACATGACCTGTGTTTTTTTTTTTCCATTTTTTGCCAGCGTGAAAGATGGCAGAAACCTGTTTTGCGGCGTTTGCAGGTTAGTATGATGGCTTGGTCATGTTTGTCAACTGCCACTGTTTGATATAATTATGACCAAACTATTGATGCTACAATTTGACATATTTGGTCTCATCAAATTATTGATTAAACTTTTTAATTACATTTTTTTTTCAGACGCTTTTCAATTCCATTAACAGTAAACTTTGTCCTTAGTGAATCCCCTGTATGTAATATACTGTTTTTTTGCCCGCCACATTGGTGTGGCAGTAGCTCTCTAACAAACTCTAACTTTTGTGGGTAAATACATGAAAAATATATGCAGCAAGTTAGCATTTTCTATTTTATTATTGGTATTCTAATATTAATAATTGTTTGTAAATTATTAACTTCAATTCTTGCCAGCTTGTTAATTTTAAAAGCAAAGAATAGAACATATAAAAGTTGAAGTACTTAGTCTTGAAAATTGATATGGGTAGGCAGGTGAATAAAAACTTTTATGGTTTTGCATGTGTGGATGTTCTATGCATGAATTTCTCAGTATCAGAAATATGCATGAGATAATTTGCTTTTGTTGAAACGTTATGGACGAATCAATGACAGCCATGACTGCATTTTGTTTGTACAGCCTCCTCCACCAGTCAATGATACCAATCCATACAATGTCTTTAGGCCGAGGGAGAAAGCCCACAGACTCCACACAAGAAGGGTAAGTGGCTGAGGGTTTGTGCTTGCACATTTAAAACCTTTGCTTGAAAACTTTCCACTTAGCTTGATAAAATTTCTGGTTAGTTCATTAGTTTGTAAACCTTAAAACTATTAAGCTACAGTAAAGACAAGTATACTAATGCCAGCTGGTATTTTTTTTTCTTTTTTAATCTTTTAGATGCAAAGGAGGGAAAATAATGTGCAATCTTTTGAAAAGCTTCGCCAGGTGATCACCACTACCTCATAAATTGTAATATTGTTGTCAATTTTTTTGTCCTAACTTAGTGTAGTCTAGCACATTTTATTGATGCTTGACTTGGGATTTGTGCTCCTAATGCTTGTTTACTTCAGTTCTGTTTAAGATTAGAGTCAGTGTGGGATTATTGTAGCTTTTAAAATAATTGTTGAGAAAATGATATTTTTCCTTTTGTTGTTCAATGAGAAAGTTACAATATATATTTGTGTTAGGGTTGACAGAATCCCTCTAAAATAGGTTAACATGATTTCTAGGATACCTGACTCATTACAAGGAAAAATTTCCAGCTACTAAATCCTATGCAAAGTTCCAAACTATACAGTAAAAGAAACAAAATAGTAGGAGAAAATTAGGGTTAAATAAAACAAGAGATACACATATTACTAAGAATAGCCAAGTAATTTTTTGGTAATAATTTTCTACACTCCCCCTGAAGTTAGTTCAAAAATGTTCTGTATAGTCAACCTATCTAAGAACGATTGAAACATGGTTTTTGGTAGCTCTTTCCTTAATATATTTGCCAATTGTTTGACTTTGGTTTTTTATATAAATCACATACTTGTCTTAAGAATCTGAAAATTCATAAGGATACAGTTGACTCATAAGACTTGCCATCTAAAAATTTGCAGAATATTTTCCTTTCAGAAACTATTTTAAACAATTTGTTTGTTTTGTTCTTTCAAACAGTAGTCAGTAGAGATCCAAAAGTCTCATCTTTCTAGCATCGGCATTTTTTTATTCTTTCATCCATATTTGTGCTTGTTAATTGTTATCATTATGATGCTATGAACCAAAGGCTGCTATGAATGGACAGGAGAGAAAGACACTCAAATTGTTGCAACACCGCTAAATTTTTTTTTAGACACTCAAATTGTTGCAACAGCTATAAAATTTTGTTTAGATATGTTGGTTGTAGGAATATGCTATTTCTTTCATCAAAAGCATATCTCTGACTTGCTAGTATTGTGGTATTGCCCTACAATGTTATGTCATATTATTTATTATCCCCTTTATAATTGTTTCTTTTGGAATTACTATTATCAGGTCAGACGCAACCTTGACCAAGCGAAGACTATACTCGAGGCTTTGATTAAGGTGTTTTTTTCTAATTGAAGCTTCAAAAATATATTGACTGAAATTGTATTGTACCCAGTAGAAGAGAGTTTTGTAAATTGCTCATGGCTTGGAATGCGTATGCATGCAGAGAGAAGAGAAAAAGAGAGATGTCATGGAAAGTGAAGTTAACCTCCAAAGGATACAAATGAAGTACAAGGTATGTTTATCTTGTTGGATATTATGTCAATATCTTTCTATTTCTCTATGAGTTTGGAGAACTTACATAATAACTGTTTTCTGTTAACAATAGCGGAAATCGGTGAGATTTTAACATAACATAGTAATGGTGAAAAGGGCTGAATGTTCTCTTCATGGTGAAAAGGCTGGGAGCAGAACACATATAGCCTTCCCATGCCATGGGAAATTTCTTATTATTCTATTATCCAAGTACAAACAATATTTTCGTTTTGTGAAAAAGTTCTCTTTATGCAAGCTAATTTTATTTCTTGTTTCTGTCCCAACTTCTAATCATATGGTATTTGCATTTGGGCTGTGATACATTTATTCAACTGATTGATCTTCAGCAACACTTTACTTTTTGGTTCCACTTGTTTTCTTTCAAATCTTAACATTTTTTTTTTCTGGTCCATCTTGTGTTGATGCAATTTGGTGTCTCTTTTTTCAAATGGTGCATGACTATTATATGAGCTTTTTCAGCATGAAATTGAGCTCCTTGAAGATAGCTTGGCAGTTCCTGGGTTTCCACCAAGCTCTTGCAAGTTCGGTTCAAGTGAGGATGAATATGTGGATTCAGATGACCTTGCAAATAGCCATCCACGTATGCGACCTTCTACTGTTCAGAATCAGCCTCTCACAGAATCCAACATGGTTACAGTTCCTACAGCAAGCATCAAGCAAGAGTTCCGGAGGCGACATATGCCACATGGATGGCTCCATAAATTGGTACATTTGGAATGTCCACGTGTTCAATTATCTTGTTTTATGTACCTAAAACTTGCCAGTACCAAACTAGTTAATATTGACTTAATTACTGCTGCTATCAGTTGCTTCTATTTGAATGTGAAGTATTTTCCTTGGGGTTTGTGCAGGATCCACTTGAGCCTGTTTTATTGTTCACAAAACCTCTTGTTTCAGAAAAGTTGGTTGCTGTAGGTATTGTTCCACCATCAGATACTTGTACAAAGAATGGCACATCAGCCCCAGCTTATAAATTTCAGGGAAGAATTGGCCGAGGGGGCCGGATAGTATTTGATAGATGGAATCCTCTCATGCATACTCCTATTGACTGTGGTACATCTTTTTACATACCACCAAAACCCCGCCCATCAACATATAATTAAATCCTGGCTGTAAGGAGGTTTGGTTTATGCCAATGTTTATGATACATCGAGGGGTTGATGATATTTTGTCCTGTCAGGAAGCCAGCCAATGTATCAATATCTTGCTATAAAGAAAGCATGCCCTTGCACAAGTTCCTGTGTGAAGTGAATAATTTTGATTTTCTTGTACTAGTAGCCTGCTGGAGTGGTGACTGGTGTAACCCTCTGATAAGTTGGTGTCTTATTTGTCAGAATAAGACGTGTAAATGTAATCAACATCAACCGGATTTGGCAAAGTATGTTAATGTAACCTTCAAGTTTGTTGCTTGATTTGTAGGATCTCAAATCCCAATATTATTTTTTTTCATTTTGGGATGTTTTTTCTTTTAAGTTTATTTGTTTGTTAACAAGTTGCCAAACCACATTGCTAAGTTTTAGAGGTGTCAATCAGCCTGGCCTGGCCTAAAATTTTTTGGCCTTTGTTTTGTTTGGTCAAAGCTGGATTATGATTTATGATCTGATCACTGTTGGGGCCAGATCGAGCCAGGCCTAATAATAACACATGAAAAAAAATTCAATTACGGGCTTTGATTGGATCAGGCTTTGACCAATCGGACTCATACTCAAACTGTTCCTTGATTAGATTTAAGCCTAGATTATATACAGTGAATTTCTCATGAGGAATCATTTATTTTAACATGAAATAAGAATCATTTTGAAATCTATTGATTTTAATGAATATTGATCTGTTTTTTTTTTTTTTTTTGTGGATGATAAGTTCAAAATTTGAGAATTTGCCATGAACTACGACTATTTTTTCCCGATTTTATTGAAAATCAAGCATCGGAAAAAAGGAAAAAAATAAGAAAAAAAAAATTGTTATAGTTGAAAACTTTTTAAAATTCATTGAACTTATCATCTATAAAAATAATAATAAAAAATAATAATAAAATCCAGATTAAAATTGATGGATATCAAGATGGTCTCTACTTTATGTTAAAATTCCCGATTTTATTGAAAATCAAGCATCGCAAAGAGGGACAAAAATAGGATTATTTTTTTTTGTTGTTATAGTTGAAAACTTTTTAAAATTCATTGAACTTATCATCCAAAAATAAAAATAAAAATAAAAAAAATCCAGATTTAAATCGATGGATTTCAAGATGGTCTCTATTTTATGTTAAAATAAAGGATCTCTTATAACACACACACACACACAATATATATATATATATATATACATATATAGTTTTTCCATTATCAGTTCGTCCTGATATAAAATATATCAGGACGAAGAATATGGACCATTAGATTTACATACTTTAACTCAAATTGTATGCACTTGTCAAAACTTCTCCATAATCTGTGGTTCACATTCTTCATCATGATATATTTTATATCAAGACGAACTGATAGTAGAAAGACTATATATATATTTATATATTAAAAACATAACATTAAAAAAAAAAAAAAAAAAAAACGAACTGATATAAAATATATCAGGACGAAGAATGTAGATCATTAGATTTACATAATTTGATTCAAAGTGTATACACTTGTAACTTTTCTATAATTTGTGGTTCACATTCTTCGTCTTGATATATTTTATATCAAGACGAACTGACAGTAGAAAGATTATATATATATATATATATATATATTAAAAACGTAACATTAAAAAAAAATAATAATAAAAAATTGAATGAATTAGACTTAACTATAACATATTTGGATTCAGATTGGTCTCGAGTCGAAATTTATCTTTTCCTTGAAAACCCAATAACAAATTTTGATAAGAATAACGATATTTGCACCCCCCCCCCACACACACACACACTATATATATATATATATATATATATATATATATATAGTTTTTCTATTGTCAGTTCGTCATGATATAAAATATATTAGGATGAAGAATGTGAACCATTATATTTACATACTTTGACTCAAAGTGTATGTACTTGTCAAAACTTCTCCACACACACACACACACACTATATATATATATATATATTTATAAATATATAGTTTTTCTATTATCAATTCGTTCTGATACACACACACACACTATATATATATATATATAATTTTTCTATTATTAGTTCATCCTGATACACACACACACTATAGATATATATATAGTTTTTCTATTGTCAGTTCATCATGATATAAAATATATTAAGACGAAGAATGTGGACCATTAGATTTACATACTTTGACTCAGAGTGTATGCACTTGTCAAAACTTCTCCATAATTGTGATTCACATTCTTCGTCCTGATATATTTTATATGAAGACGAACTGATAGTAGAAAGACTATATATATATATATATATATATATATATATATATATATATGTATATTAAAAACATAACATTAAAAAAAAAAAAAAAATACTTGAATGAATTAGAATTAACTATAACCTATTTGGATTCAGATTGGTCTCGGGTTGAAATTTATCTTTTCCTTGAAAAACCCAATAACGGATTTTGATAAGAATAACGATATTTGCACCACATTAGATTCTCAAATGTTTGTCCCTCTAAATTGATTGCTTAACACCACAACTCAGTCATATATATCATGTAAATGCATACAAAGGCACTAAAACAATCACCCTTAACACTATTTTTGGTTTGATGGAAAGGAAAGGAAAGGAAATGATAGTGAGGTGAGGAAAGGAAAGGAAAGGAAAGGAAAGGAAAGGAGAGGATAGTAGTTTTAATGATTTTTGTTTGGATGGTTATGGGTGTAAAGGAAAGGAAAGGATAGTAGTTTTATTTTATTTACGAAAATACACTTCTTTTAACAATATGAATACCAACAATATGTAGCGTTATTTTTGGGATTTAAAAAAATTTATTAATGGTGGATTCATTTCTCTCCTTTTCCTCCCAAATTTGGATGGAAACTAAAGTGTGTAAAATGAGTAATGCTACTCCACCCAATATTTCAACCCAAATGTAAGGTGTCATCACCACACACAACATGGGCCCACATCATGATTTCCAAGATTTTGTGTGGTGATGACACCTCACATTTGGGTTGGAATTTTGTGTGGAGTATCATTACTCTGAAAATAGGAAGAAATTATTCCCCTCATTTCCTTCCATTTCCATCAATTTCCTTTCCTTTCCCTCTCATTTAACCATCCAAACAAGAAATTAGAAATCCCCCCAAATCCTTTCCTTTCCTTTCTCTCCAATTCTTTCAAACCAAACATAGTGTTAGGGCCAGTTTGGTATTGCTGTAGCTTTTATAATAATCACTGTTAGCTGTGCTGAATAAATAATCAGCTGTGAAATTAATCAGTAGATGTTTGTTTAATTATACTTTTAAAACTACTGTATAGCTCAAAGCAGTATACATATGTTTGGTAATTTTATTTCAAAAGTGCTGAAATTAGTTACAATGACTAAAATAGACATGATTTTAGAATATTATTTCATTTTTTTCATTAATTATATTATATTAAATCAATATTTAAGTAGAATATTTAAATTGGAAAAAAAATTCATAAGAACAATGAAAATATTTTTAAAAGATTTTATAAATCAAATCAATATTTAATTAGAATCTTTAATTTTTATATGAAATAAGGTATGTAAATGATTTTAATTTTATTTCATAAGGATAATAATGATATTTTAAAAGATTCATTAAATGCTGAAATAGATTATTCTATAATCACTTTCAAAAAGTAACCCCCTACCTACTTCTCAAAATCACTGTCAAAACTTGTCAGATTATCAATTAATCACTTTTGGAAGTTTTACCAAACATCAATTTATATCAAAATTATAAAATAAGCTGATTTTAACTTCTTAAAAGTAACACCAAACTGGCCCTTAGTCTATTCTACAATTGTGAGTTTATACGTAAATAGAATTAACAAACTAAATTCAATATCTACAAGAAAACTAAACAACTAGAACTCCAGTAAGTATTATATAATTTTTTTTTTTTTTTTTTTTTAAATTCCAGTAAGGAAAATTTCACATATACAAGTATATTGAAATAGAAATTACACAAGTAACAAATGAAATATACAAGTAATGATTGACTTAGTAATTGTCTTGTCTTTAATTCCTTAAACTTCACTATGTCTCGTATACAAAATATTCAATGTAGAACAAATTCACAAGTTGTAATGAGAATATTACAAAATTCCTTTACAACACTGAAAGAAATTATAGCATGGTATGTATAAAACTATCTAGAGGGGGGGTGAATAGATTTTAAACTTATTACCCAATTTTTCATGATAAGTCAAAATTACGAAATTACCCCTAACTAGATAAAGCAAAAATCAAGTATAAAATGCGGAAATTAAATAACACTTGATCTTTACGTGGAAACCCTCACGAGAAAAACCACGGGCTAGTAAGTAAGCCACACTCGAACCTCGAATCCATTAAATGTGTAAAACGATTACAACCTAATCCCGGAAGTAATCACACACCTACCTAATCCCGGTATGAGTGAACCTAGTCCAATTTGCTTGCGATCTAAGCAACCTAATCCCGGAAGCTACACACATGAC
Organism: Acer saccharum; assembly: GCA_030490815.1. Taxonomy (NCBI): domain Eukaryota; kingdom Viridiplantae; phylum Streptophyta; class Magnoliopsida; order Sapindales; family Sapindaceae; genus Acer; species Acer saccharum. The sequence continues at coordinate 26,676,800 of CM059869.1, read as the reverse complement.
TTACTTTCTCAATGAAGAGAATAACACCCTAAGTGAATATATGAATATCCAAATGCAACATAGAGCAAGGGAAACTCTATATGCTTATCTAAGATGATTAATATGTAATTAGAACAATCCTAGATATTAAAAACTAAATGACATGTCAAATAGCTTAGCTAATCAAGATTATACAAAATCTTAATTAGCTATCACAATACAACACTCAATCATGTCAAACACAACAATCTCTATTTTGAATATTAGATTTTAATCTAAGAACAAACAAATAATAAAGAGATGCCTTGATAAATAAAACACTAATTATAAATGATAATAGTGAAGAACATACCAAGAGAAGTGTGTTGACCAAGACCTATGCAAGTAAACATCCTAACTATGCTAGAAAATGCTTAGATGATATTTTGATGCATATGAAAATGGGTTTTGAGAGTTAAAGACAAGTTCTTGGGAGTTTCTCACTTGAAGATATTTTTCTCTAAAAAATGTGTGTTGTCAAGTGAAGAAGAAAATAAAAATATATATATATCAGGTCATGAAAAAAAACTGCACCGTTTATTCCATATATATATTTATACTATCACACACAAAACGCACAGTTTAATAGATAAAGAAAATAAAGAAAGCTGAACAAAATAATTAAAAATAATCTAGTGAGGTGAGCTCACGTGAGATAAAACCAAGAGGTCAAATGAATTGTCAAAGAAAATCCACTTAGTCAACATGCAATCACAAAAACCATGAGCTCATATTTAATCACAACACACAATTAAATGCCTTTGAAAAAACAAAAGCAAAATGGAATCAGGTAGGCCGTGAGTGTGCCGTGAGAGCAACGCGGGTAGAGAGGCAATTTTGCCGTGAGGAGCCCGTGGCTCACGCCACCCTCTTGCTTGCCTTGCTAGGTGTGGCTATCATGCCACACTAAGCTGACTTCGGACCTGAGTGTTCTTCAGTCCAGTTGACCTCAAATCTTGGAATCCAATTTCGTCTTCGGAATATTGATCTGAATTTAATCATAAATATAGAAAATTATATAACTTTCCAATTTAAGCTCGGAATTGAAATTCGGTTTCCGATAAAAACACGGAATGTCCCAAATATCTCGGAAATCATCCGAAACATATAGAAAAGTCTCCGAATTGCTCGGAACTCATCTATGGACAAATCCACACATAAAAAATATAACAAAGAAGTGTAAGTGTGGAATGTGACAAGAGAATGCACACAAATGCTAGTATGTTAAGTGTGTGTGTGCAACTAATCTCTTCAAAGAAAAATAAGCACTAGAGATTATACCTTTGGCGTGCTTGTCCCTTGAGGTCTTAAAAAGGCCTTTGAGCTTGATCCTCAATCACCTAAACTACCCTAACACAATAAATCCCAACATGTGGTTTGTCCACGAAATAAGCCAATCAACAACCGGGAATCCTTACAATCTCCTCCTTTGGCTATTTTGTGACAAAACCACCTCTCACATTGATTCCTCACCAAAAAAATAGAAACTTCGGGACAAATAGATCTTCTACATTACACATAGATATTTAAAGAATAAAATCTTCAAGGCATCAATCTCTTGTAGAACAATCAAACCTGCAAGACAAGGTTTCTATACTTTCCAAATAAAACATGTGAGATTAATCAAGTGAGTACAAAGCACATGCATTTGCATTTTAAGAGATTTGGCACAACATTATACAATGTATGTGTATACAATGCTCCCCCTCAATGGGTTACTCCCCCTGATTGAATATTCTCCCTAACATACACAATTGCTACTACAATATGCAACTCCCCTTACCATATCCTACTCCCCCTTTTTGTCATGATATAGGCAAAGAAGTAGTCCCCAACCAGGTCACTCTTAGCAAAGAGAGATAGTAGCATGCAAGAAATTTGCATAATAATATAAGTCACTTTATGCATCCCAATTAATTGAAGAGAAACAAGGAGATTTATTTGAAGAAAATGTGTGAATCAAACATGCTTTGCATACAAGACATGTAGCATTTAAGTCCAAAATACAATGGTATTTGGCAAAGCAAATGACAAAGGTTTCTAAAAAGAATTTAAACCAATTTCACCATTGTCATGAGAAAAGTAAGGATATAGAGATTTCATTGATTTTAATTAAAGAGCAACTATATCCAACTTTATAAGCAAAACATGGCATGAGCGACTTTGCACTCTATTTGATTTTTCCGAATAAGATATCCGTATGATAGTAGCCATGTTCAACTAATAAAGAAAGAGAGACATTTGGATGTTTAGATCCTTTGAATGGATACAAGATCCTTTATTCATTTTGAGTCTCATAAGTCTTTTTCACACAAGTTTTGCATTTTAAGAACGCAATCATCAATTCATGCTTTTTCATTTGAGCATGTTATATGAATTTCATGCTTTTTCATTTGACATTAGCATGTTATAAGATAATCATCATGTCATGGAGATAACTATAGGTCATTCAAATCATACTTTCTATGTAGATCTCCTAGTCCAAAAATGCATGTTTGAACATAAATATGACATGGATTGTAAACAAGCAAGGTTCACACTTATTGAATTGAAAAACATATATACATATGTGCAACCAAGCTTACTCAAGCAATTAAAAGAAGAAGCATAAGATACTTCAAATTTTTTGTAAGTAACAAGAATGCAAAATAGCTCTCTTTACTTGAGTTCCCCATATGGGGTCAGAAAACAAATCACATCACTCCACAAGACATATCCCAATAGATCTACTTAGTGTTTTAAATCGAGTAGCATCTAAGGGTTTAGTAAATAGGTCCGCAAGTTGATCATTAGTACCTACATGTTCAAGTACTATGCATTTATTTTCAACAAGCTCTCTAATGAAATGATGGCGGATGTCAATATGCTTAGTTCTAGAATGTTGTACCGGATTCTTGGAAATATTAATGGCACTCATGTTATCACAAAAGAGAGTGAGAGTATCTTGGTTGAATCTGTAGTCTACTAGCATTTGCTTCATCCATAGGAGTTGTGTGCATCCACTCCCCACGGCTATGTATTCGGCCTCGGCCGTAGACTAGGAAATCGAGTTTTGCTTCTTGCAAAACCAAGACACCAAGTTGTTGCCTAGAAAGAAGCAATCGCCCGATGTGCTCTTCCTATCATCGCAATTTCCTGCCCAATCTGCATCACTAAAGCCTACAAGGCTAGCATTAGTGTCAAAAGAGTACCAAATCCTATAGTTGGATGTCTCATTCACATAGCGAATGATTCTCTTTACGGAAGAGAGATGGGACTCCTTAGGATCCGCTTGGTACCTAGCACACACACCCACACCCACACTAAAGGAGATATCGGGCCTACTTGCGGTCAAATAAAGCAAGCTTCCTATCATGCCACGATATAACGTTTGTTCCACACTTTTCCCACTAGCATCTTTGCTTAGCTTCAAAGTGGTACTCATGGGTGTATCACAATGTTTGGCATTTTCTAAACCAAACTTCTTCACTAGGTTTTTGGCATATTTGGCTTGGGTTATGAAAATCCCATCATCTAATTGCCTAATTTGCAAACCTAGGAAGTAACTTAGCTCACCAACAAGACTCATCTCAAATTCATGAGACATAACATCAACAAATTGTTGGACCTTGGTGTTGTTGGTGGAGCCAAAAACTATGTCATCAACATATATTTGAGCTATGAAAAGCTCATCATTGTCTCTCTTGATGAATAGCGTCTTGTCAACACTACCTCTTGTGTAGTTATTGTCAACAAGAAATTGAGTGAGGCGCTCATACCAAGCCCTCGGTGCTTGTTTCAACCCATATAGTGCCTTCTTGAGGCGATAGACATGGTTGGGGTGGTGTGCATCCACAAACCCCTTGGGTTGTTCAACAAACACTTCTTCTTGCAAGAAGCCATTGAGGAAGGCACTCTTGACGTCCATTTGGTGCAATTTGAACTTGTGCACACAAGAGATGGACAAGAGAAGCCTAATGGACTCTAAACGGGCAACGGGAGCAAAAGTCTCCTCAAAGTCGATACCCTCAATTTGAGAGTACCCTTGTGCTACAAGCCTAGCCTTGTTCCGCACTATGTTGCCATTCTCATCGGATTTATTCCTATAAATCCATTTAGTTCCTATCACATGTGAGCTTTTAGGCCTAGGAACTAGAGTCCAAACCTCATTCCTTTCGAATTGGTTTAGCTCTTCTTGCATGGCAAGAACCCAAAATTCATCATTCAAGGCTTCATCAACCTTTTTGGGTTCTATTTGAGAGGTGTAGCATGTAAAGCTAATGAGATTAGCTATTTGACGCCTAGTCCTAACACCCTCATTCACATCTCCAATAACATCATCTTTGTTATGGAGTCTTCTAACCCATGGAGCGGGTTCATTAGAGTCCAAGAGAGGGACTCTAGTAATAGGTTGTGTGACCTCATTATTATCATTGGACATCCCAACATTGGGAGTCACCACAACCCTCTCCAAAGGAGAGACATCATCTAAAATTTCCTCCTCCTCATGGTCATTAGACTTGAGCCTAGTATCATCAATGACAACATTGGATGATTCCATGACAGTTTGAGTCTTCAAGTTGAAAACTCTATAGGCTCTACTATTCAAGGCATAGCCAATTAAGATACCCTCATCACTCTTAGCATCAAACTTGCCAAGTTGATCACGGTCATTTAAAATGTAGCATTTGCTTCCAAATGTGTGGAAGTAGCTAACATTTGGCTTCCTACCCTTCCATAACTCATAGGAGGTGTTTCTAGATTCGGGCTTTAGGAAAACTCTATTCCCTATATAGCAAGCCGTATTGACGGCTTCGGCCCATAGGTTCCTAGGGACATTGTTGCTAAGCAATTTCACTCGGGCCATCTCTTAGAGGACCCTATTCTTCCTCTCAACAACTCCATTTTGTTGAGGTGTCCTAGGAGCCGAAAACTCATGGGAGATGCCTAAGCTATCACAATAGCTTTCAAAAGAGGCATTCTCAAATTCCCTCCCATGGTCACTTCTAATTCGTTTAATGCTTTTAATATTAGAATTCATTTCATTTTGTAATTTAGTACAAAGCATTTTAAACTTATCAAAAGTTTCAGATTTTTCTCTAAGAAAATATGTCCATGTAAATATAGAGAAATCATCAACACAAACAAAAATATATCTCTTTCCACCTAAACTCTCGGTTTGCATAGGACCCATAAGATCCATGTGGAGAAGCTCTAGGGGCTCCTTGGTGGAGAGATACTTGCCCTTTTTGTGCATACTTTTGGTTTGTTTTCCTTGTTGGCAAGGTCCACAAATTCCATTGGCTTTCTTCCCAAGCTTAGGGAGGCCACGCACACAATTGAACTTTCCAAGGGTCCTTAAATCCCTAAAGTTCATGTGGCCAAGTCTTTCATGCCACAACTCTATTTGCTCATCCATGGACACATTGTTTGAGACTATTCTAGCTTCAAGACAATAACAATTGTCACTAGATCTCATACCTTTCAACAAGGTTTGTCCATTGGGCTTTAGGATTGAGCAATCATCTTTGCTAAACAAGACGGAATATCCTTCATCACTTAGATGTGAAATGCTTATTAAATTATCTTTCAAGCCATCAACAAATAAAGCATCGGATAAGGAGGGTAATCCGGGAACGGAAATGGTTCCTTTCCCTACGACTTTCTTTTTGGATCCATCACCAAAAGTGACATATCCTCCTTCCTCCATAACAAGAGTCTCGAAGAAACTCTTGTTTCCCGTCATGTGCCTAGAGCACCCACTATCTAAATACCAAAAATTAGAAGAATTTGCCTTCAAGGATATTTGAGCAACATGGCAAACATTTTCATTCTTTCTAATCCACCTAGAAACAATCTTAGCTTTCTTAGTGGTTTTTGGTACTGGGTTCTAGATGTTCTAGGATCATGCATAATAATATTATCATTCCTAGGAACATGCATCATGGCTCTTTTCTTTTTCTTCTCTATTATGCTTCTAGTTTTGCACATTTTAATATATCGAAAGCAATGTGGTCTAATATGACCATCAAATCCACAAAAGTGACATATAGGAGTAAAATAAGGAATCATACCTTGTCCTTGTCTTTGTGGATGAATGGGTTCAATTCGTCTTCGTTGTTGAACCAGTCTAGATTGCTTTCTAGCTTGAGGTTGCATGATAGGTCTCTTTCCTTTGTGAGCCAGGTGTGGAGGAATGTTGGCTTGAGGGACCCTAAGGGGTTGAGCTTGAGGTTGCCTTCTTGGCCCCATCTTCACTTGTGCATTTGAACATTGTCCTACTTCTTACTTCTTCCTAGGAATTTGCACATATGAAGTTTCTTCGTTCCTCAAACTCTTGACAAACATGGTCTTGTTAGAGGTAGAGATCTTCTTGCCATCTTCATACCCAAGACCCCTTTTGTCACATGGACTCTTTCCAACACCAAGCATATGGTCAAGCTTCTTGGTGCTAGAATCCATCCTAGTCATAGACTCTCTTACTTCTTCAAGCTCCCTCTTTAGACTTTCTTCATTTCTCCTAGATAAGACTAACTCCTCTCTTAGCTTATCTTCCATCTTCTTGAATTTTTCCACTTGTTCACTTAAGTGGTCATTATGAGATAAGAGCTCAAGATTTTCTTCTCTCAACATCTTGATCTTTCTTGTGCTCTTGATTGCTAAATCATTAAACTCGGCATGGTATTTAGCAAGCACCTTTTTCTCCACAAAACCATTTATGGAGTTAGAAGAGGAATCACTTTCTTCTCCACTTCAGTCATTTTCCTCTTGACTCATTTCCTCTCTTTCACTAGCACTTTTGCTTTTATGGGAGGAGGCAAAAGCTAGGAGATTAGCCATGAGCTCTTCATCATTCGAAGACTCATCTCCCTCATAGGAGTCATCACTACTTCCACTCCAAGTGGCGGCCATCACTTTTCCCTTTTTCTTCTCAACATGATTTGCACATTCGGGGGCAAAGTGACCTATGCCACCACACTCGAAACATCAGACCCCTTTCCTTTCGATCCTTTCTTGCCTAGGTTCAAACTTCTTGAAAGAGCCCTTTTTCTTCAAATCTTGACCTTTTGATCCAAAGCCCTTTCTTCTAAACTTCATAACATTGTTGAACCTTTTTATAAACAAGGCAAGGTCTTCATCCGAGTCAATCTTCTTTGCCTCATTTTCATCCTTGGAGGTTTTCAAAGCAATTCCTTTTTGCTTTTTAGGAGGTGTGGAGATAGGACCCTTCCTAGACTCATAAGCTAGAAGTCTCCCAATCACCTCACTCGGCTTCATATCCTTATAACCACTATTTTCTTCCAAAGCCGTCACCTTTGATTCGAACCTATCGAGGAGAGATCTCATAATCTTTTGCTTGATTCTCCTATCCGAATATGGATCACCAAGTGGATGACTTTGGTTGACTATGTCCATCAACTTGATCTCGAAGTCGTTGAAGCACTCATTCTCCTCCATCTTAAGCATCTCGAATTGAGTTTGGAGGACTTGAAGCTTAGAGTCCTTCACCACTTCGGTTCCCTCATGTGCAATCTCTAGGATGTCCCATGCCTCCTTAGCTATCCTAGTATTTTGAATCAATTTGTATTGATTTTCGTCCATAGCACATAAGATGGCATGCATCGCTTTCCTATTCCACTTTGAAGCCTTAAACTCTTGCGCGTTCCATTGCGCCTTAGGCTTCAATACTTCTTCTCCTCCACCACCGGGAGTCATCTTGGGTAGATCATATCTGTCTTCCACCGCCATCCATGCACGGTCGTGAATTTGGCATATGTAGGATTCCATCTTCCCTTTCCATTGGGAATAGTTCAATCTGGTAAGAAGTGGAGGCCTTGTGCTAGAAGCACCTTCGTTGCCACCACCATTTCCACCGTTTCCACTCATAGTGTTTATGAATGAATGAAATGAATGCAAATGTATGAATGATCAAAAATCACACAAAATGCAAAACACACCAAAATAAGCAAGGATCACCTATGTATGTCTAGGAACCCGCTCTGATACCAATTGAAAGAAATTATAGCACGGTGTGTATAAAACTATCTAGAGGGGGGATGAATAGATTTTAAACTTATTACCCAATTTTTCATGATAAGTCAAAATTACGAAATTACCCCTAACTAGATAAAGCAAAAAATCAAGTATAAAATGCGGAAATTAAATAACACTTGATCTTTACGTGGAAACCCTCACGGGAAAAACCACAGGCTAGTAAGTAAGCCACACTTGAACCTCGAATCCACTAAATGTGTAAAACGATTACAACCTAATCCCGGAAGTAATCACACACCTACCTAATCCCGATCCCACCAAGATCAAGATCCATATATATATACAGCTTTTGTTTTATGCATCCATCATATAAGAAATCATCCATCTTGCTACTTGCATCCTTCATAATATCGAGATCGGGGTAACCAGCGGGATACCAGATTACCAAGTATCTCGTTGGCCCTTATAGGATCCCGATCCGGATCCGTCACCTACAAATCCTATCACGCCTAACGGATTCCAAAGAATTAGTGGGGTATCGGGGTATAGAGTATCCCGCTAGCCCGGATCTAATTAGATCTAGGTCCCTCACATACCGTTAATTCTGAATTGCACCCCGATGACAATTTTGGGTTAACAGTAATATTTATGCAAAAATAAATAGCCACAATTTTGGTCCACCTAGAAAAACAAGTAAATTACATTTGTTTGAAATATATAAACCCTAACTTGGCGATCAAGTCTTCAAGCGGCCATCACTCGCGTGTACCTTGGCTGCCCCACCCATGGGCGTGCGCAAGCACCCAGCCCCCATGGGCAGCCGTGCGCCCCATACCACAACAAAAACGCAATTGCTTGCTTTTATGCTCGCAGCTTCTTGTTTTGGTGCACACGGTGTAGGTTTGGTTTCGGTTGCTTCCTTTTTCTACTTCCAATTCTTCAACTCTTCGAATCTTCGAAACTTGAATATATTACAGCAGGTATTACACAATAAACTACTGCAGTAAATTTTATTTTTTTCTAAACACTACAGTAAATTTAATACAATAAAAACTGCACTGTTACAATAAAAAAAAATCTGCAGTATTTTAATACAATAAAAAAAAAACTGCAGTAATATTGATACAATAAAAAGAAACCTAGCAACTACCAAGAAGGAACTTGTGACGATAATAGGCCACCCTTCTTGTTACAATTCCGAAAAAAAAATTACATTGAAATTCTAGGACCAAAATCGAGCAACAACAATTCACTTTATAATAACATATATAAATCCATACATTCAACATGTAATTATATATGAGAACACCTAGAGTGCCATCTCTTTCTAAAACATGCATAATCACAATAAAAAGAAATAGATTCACGTATATATACGTTAATTTATTAAAGGGTGAAAGTATACAAACGTAGTTAAATTGTTTAAAGCATACCTAGAGGGGGGGGGGGGGGGGGGGGGATGAATAGGTTTTTACACCTTTTTTCAATCCCTTGAACAAACTTTCGTTTGTCCCTCAAGGTAGCCTTACACACAACAAAATAAGCCAAGGAAGACATACATAGACAATACGAGAATACAATCATAAGGGCAAGGTCTAAGTATATCATCTAGTTGTGTGAGATAAAAGAAAAAATAAACACAACAACAAAGTAAGCTTGTATTTCAATAGATGTTCAATGAGTTACAAGAGTGATCAAAATATCACTATACAAAAAATTACAATACACAAAAGAATCATAGATACAAAAATGATCAAAAGAATGAATCCACAAACCACACTATACAAAGTCTTGCTTCACAATACATCACACGTGAATATTATGAATCAAGATAATAAAATATACAATTAAAGTATAAGAGAAAGAGATAGGAAGAATTAACACAAGAGATTTTTTAACGTGGTAAAACCTCCAAGGAGGAAACATCCACGGGTTGAACTACAACCATTGGGTACTATATTATTGGAAAGTAAACATAGAACATTCACAAAGTGACCAATCTTTAGCTCACCCAACCTAGTGAAGTCTAAGCCTGCCCAACCCTATTGGAAAGTGTGAAATCCCTCAATGATGCGAAACCACCATATATTGGACACCACACAAAACCAACATCGATGGTAGATTAGAAATTCCTCAAGAGTGCATACACCTCCCGTGTACCCCGCTCTATCGGAGTCTATGTCTAACCATACGCCTAGGCCTACCAATACAATAGCCAACTCCCTATCCAAGGCACTCTTGCCTCTAGGGAGCCTCCCATGCATGACTATCCGAGTACTCCCGACTCTAGCCATGACTCCTTGCTTACCTATCCGAGTCATCCTGACTCTAGGCAAGACTTCTTGCTTGGCTATCCGAGTCACCTCGACTCTAACCAAGACTTCATGCCTTTTATAAGGACTTCCTAGTGTGATCATGTGAATGCAAATGATGCAAACAATCAAATCAACATAGAACATGTGATCAATACATTCTATGGCACAAATAGACCTAAACATGTGATATCACAAGTAATCAAGTCTAGATGCAAAATACACGAATAAAACCTAGAGCATGTGAAACATCAAAATACATAAGCTCAAAATCTCATTCACACATACAACACTTGAATCAAAATATATTCATGAAGAACAAATCCAAGATGCTATCAATATACAATTAAATGCTAGATATATGAGAATTAAATCAATCAATATTCTAGCCAAAAATATAGAGCAAGGATTTGAGATTTACATCAATCAAAACCTAGATTTCTCTAAATCACAAACAAATACACAAATCCTAGATTTCATCAATCAAAGGATCAAATCAAATCTCAAGGTCATTTATCACAAAATTAATTCAATCAAGTTCCAAACAACCTAAGATGCCATTCTAATCACAATACAACTCACAAACATATGTAAAACTAGAATCATAGAAACTAGTCAACATTAGTCCATAAATTGACTTTCAATTAGAATGATAATCAAGCTATCTTTCTCAATAGCTTTTACCAAACATAAACATAGATATAGAAGAAGAAACCCCAAGCAAATGGAAGGTTAAAAAGAAAGAAATCCCAAAGTTAAGTCCAATACCTTGGTTTCATGAGCTGGTTCAGATTTCAGTGTGGAACCACCAAAACACTCGATCAAACAGCTACCAAACCACTTGAAAATGATAGAGGACTCAAATACGAACACTCTCCAACTTGAATCGCTCAAATCCGACTCCGGATGAGGAAGATATGATGTTTGGAAGTTGGGAAAAGTTGGGAGAAAATTTTGACAGGAAAACTTACAATTTTCTTCTTTTTAAAAAATTCAAATGGAGAGAGAGAGGGAAGATATAGGAGGAGAGAGAAGAGCCAAAACGGGCCAATGGTGTGAGGCCATGTCACCCCAGGCCGTGGGGGGCGCGTGGGCCTCACGGGGGCAGAGAGCCCCCTTGGCCGTGGGGCCCACGGCCTCCCTCACGGCCAGCAGCCCCTCTCGCGCACTCCCTCGGTTCTTCAGCCCTTATCTTGGGCATCTGAACTCCGATTTCAAATCCATTTTTAGATTACGAATCGTGACTCTCTTATGCATGACGGAGACTATACAACTTCGAAAAATGGTTGAGAAATCATCTCGGAAAACGACGATGAAGTCAACTCAATGAATGAGAACGAAAAGTAGCATAGCTACATCATTTGGACTCGAAACTACATGGATGAGTAACCGAAACGATCGAAAATCAATAAGGAATCATAATAGAGCATATTCAAGTCCAAATACAAAAATACGGAAACATACAAACACAAAGACATACACATATGCTAGTTTCCGGACATAGTCCTAGAAAATGCAAAACACAAAGTTTACCAACATAATATGAATGCATGAGCATATTTTGCCAAGTGTGTGAAAGTGATATATAAATGAAATTAAATCATGAAGGAACACACAAGTATGCCATGTGTGTGTGTGTGCCTAGCCTTGTAAGAGATACGAGGTCCTTTAATACCTTTGTTGAACAATGATGCACGAATCTCTTAAAAGCCGGCTTCTTGAATGAATTGTGGTTGAGACATCCTTCATCTTCTTAATTCTTCAATATACTAACCACTAAACATTACAGGAGAAACACGTTTTGATATGGAATTGATGCCAACACAAACTATAAACCTTACAAAGGGTACAACCAAGGCTCTGATAGTTATGTAGGGAAAAATACAGTCAATGCAGCGGAAGCGAGACTAAAAAACGAGTTTAGTATATTTTAAAATTTTTCCTTTGATGAACCTTAACCCTTTAAATTAATTAAATATATATATATACTAATAAAAGTAGAATACCTTTTATCGCGTGATCCGATTGACTTGTGTCGATGGTAATCCACAAGATCTTCAATCCTATCACGAACGTGAATCACCTAGGAGCGTGGTCTCCCTTTCTTTGAATTGCGTACCTGAAGATGGAAAACAAAATCTTTTTTTTTTCTAATTTGTTAGTCTCTCAGCGTCCAAAAGATAACAAAGATTATTCCGGTCATTTTTGAGTTCTCAATCTAGTGATTGAAACTCGCGTGAACCTTATTTGAAATTGTACACCAAAAGCTTATTGATGTATAAGCTAATAGTATACTATCGAAATAAAACAACCCTTTCTCTCTTGTGTCTTGGTCGAAAATTAAAACACTTGTCTATGAGTATGATTCAAGCTAGAAGAAGAAGAAGTTGATCAAGTGAATCAATTGAGGGAGTGTCCAGTGGCTGAACCCTATAATGTGTATTATATAGGGTGGCCAAATTCTACTTCTCTTTCTACTAGGGTTGGCCGAATTCTCCTTATGATGTAATTAGGGTTGGCCGAATTCTCTACTAAAGAGGATTTGTGCTTTACCCTAATTCCTATCAACTTTAGAATCCTAACCCTAATTCAACTCATAAGTGTTTAATTCTTTATTGACTTAATAAAAGACTTCCTTATTTGATTAAATAAATAAACCTTATTATTTATTTTCTTACCAAATAAGTCTTTTATCTTTAGTATACTACTACCAATAGTATTTAACCTAGGAAACATATTTCCTGATCAGAAAAAGATTTTGATTCTCAATTAAATGATTAACTAATAAATTAATTAATCTCCATTTAATCAAACAATAAAATAAAATAATATTTTTAGACTATTTTCTAGTCTTGCCGCCCACACCATTAAATATGGGCCTAATATTATTTTCTTATTTAATTTAATCCATTAGACTTTAAATAAAAAACCCACATGTGAACCAGACCCATTCTTACTAAAAGAAACAAGCCCACATGCCTTTCATTAATATATTAATATAATTGATAACAGCCCATTAAATAAATAATGTGCAAATTATATTCTTAATATATTAAATACAATTCTAGATGGACCCATAAATTGGTCCGGTAGAATATATCAAGTGATCCATGCAAGTCCGTGTGGATTGGGGATCTTGGCGGGCTATCTAAATTTAAGCTTCAATAGACATAACCTAATCACAATCAACAAATGATTCACTTAGGTCTGATCCATTAATTTTAACTCATTCCACTAAAGAGCTAAAATTGAACTCTTAAATAAAGATAGAATAAGAAGATGTTCCTCATTCATACCCTAGACAATCATATTAGAGATAGTGTATCCTCGTGATTAATATCAGTAATCGCTAAGAGTTCATAGACCACCTATAACTCTCCAAGTTACCATATTTACTTATATGACCACGTTTTGAACTTGGATACTTTGACTTGTCCAGAAGCCATGTTTTCAATAGTCGCTATCGAAAACTCAACGTTGAGATTTAATATCCAATTACCTCAAAACATCCATATGATGATATTATACTCTCATTTAATAAATGGAGCCATGATGTCCATATCTATAAAGGAAGTCCTCTATCGATTAACAAATGAATATCACCAAACTATCGAGGATAGACTATGCTATATAATTGTACTCATTGATAACTCAAATGATACCACTTGCAACCATAAGTCCATCATTTATCTCAAGATTAAGATAGACTTTCCGATTGTCCTGATAATAAAAAGACTATTATCTATTGACGGTTCTATATAAAGCTTTTCATTGTGATCCAGTTCAATGCACCCAGTGCACTAGATTCTTTTACTCGAAGACCCTCCGATGATTTCAGACTCATCATAACTCATTTGATCCCACTCAAATGCTAGCAAAAGAATTCTACAACTTTAACAAGATAAAGGTGCCCAACCTTTAACTTAAGTTGTGAACATTATTCAAGACTAACTAAAGAATTGTGTCTTCCTCATACATATCCAGATGTACGAATAATTCTTCTTTTCTCATAGTCTTTAGACCTTATGATTATTTACTTTGACAATTATAATATTAAACTATAAATGCTATAAGATTTTTTAAACCAGAAATCACTTTATTAATATGAAAAGATTGTCAATTACAATATTACGCTCTTGCTATTGAGCATAATCCTAACAAGTCATGCATGGGAGGCTCCCTAGAGTCATGAGTGCCTTGGATAGGGAGTTGGCTATTATATTGGTAGGCCTAGGCGTATGGTTAGACATAGACTCAAAAAGAGCGGGGTACACGGGAGGTGTCTGCACTCTTGAAGAATTTCTAATCTTCCATCGATGTTGGTTTTGTGTGTTATCCAATATATGGTGGTTCCGCATCATTAATGGATTTCATACTTTCCAATAGGGTTGGGTAGACTTAGACTCCATTAGGTTGGGTGAGCTAAAGATTGGTCACTTTGTGGATTCTCTATTTTTATCATCCAATATATATAGTACCCTAATGGTTGTATTTCAACCTGTGGATGTTTCCTCCTTGGAGGTTTTACCACGTTAAAAAATCTCTTGTGTTAATTCTTCATATCTCTATCTTTTATATTTTATTTGTATGTTATTATCTTGTTTCATATTATTCACTTGTGATGTATAGTGAAGCAAGTATTTGTAAAGTGTGATTTGTGGATTCATTCTTTTGATCATTTTTGTATATATGATTCTTTTGTATATTGTAATTTTTGTATAGTGATATTTGATCACTCTTGTAACTCATTGAACATCTATTGAAATACAAGTATTCTTTGTTGTTGTGTTTATTTGTTCTTATACCTCACACAACTAGGTGATGTACATAGACCTTGTTCATATGATTATATTCTCATATTGTCTATGTATGTCTTTCTTGGTTTATTTTGTTGTGTGTAAGACTACCTTGAGGGACAAACGAAAGTTTGTTCAAGGGATTGAAAAAAGGTGTAAAAACCTATTCACCCCCTAGGTATGCCTTAAGCAATTTAACTACGTTTGTATACTTTCAGAGAGACTATTCCCGCGGAACGAGTCCGCTAGAAAAAGAAAGGAGCTCTGGCGGGTTCATGCCGCTGGAAAGAACCCGTGGCACATACCCGTCACTCCGCTAGGAACTCTGACGAGTTGCAAGTGGATCAAGCTTCGCCCCAAAGCCAATCATATGAAGTCTTTTTGCCACCTATTGTCCTTGGAAGGCCTTCTCTCTCATCCATGCACAAAGGAAGGTCATTAACTTCTCAATGAATGCTCTCAACCAACACACTTAGAACATACTTAGATTACATTTTTAGATTACACTTAGAAGATAGTTAGTTTCTTGGCTACTTTCTTGGCAACCAAACACCATTTTGGTGCCTTAGAGTAGACTACTTCAAGTTGCCATTGAAGAAATTGTTGCTTGGATTGCAAAGGGGATCATTTCCACTTCATAAGAATTATCATTTGGTGATGTTTCCTTCAATTGTATCTCCCAGTAACTTTGATTCCATGTGTAACTAACTCCTTTTTGTTAGGGGATTCAATATAATTATTGTAATTAACCTTGTTATATAATCAACCTTATTAGCTTTACCTTCTCAAGTTATGTATGTGCTCTTTAATTCAATTATGAGTGGTGGTTGCAACCACCAATCTATCAATTGATGCATAATAAACTTGATGAACTTGTATGCAATTAAGACCTTTGATGCATGTACCTCTTATGCCATCTATGTTGTAGAGATTACTTGCGAATCTTTACTAACACCTTGAGTAAATCTCCTTTAATCACTCTTCTAGCCCTAGATTGTGACTAAAGTTGAGGATTTAATGCCTTATAACTTCACTTGAATAGATGCATGTTAGGGACTTTGTGTTTGAGCTTAATAATGATTGATTAGCTAAAGGTTGTTACTTGATTTAATCTATCTCCTAACAATTTTTTAATCTAGAAATTAAACCCAATAGTTGTAATTGTTTTCTTAATCAATTCCAAATTGAGCATAGTTAATGTGTTGGTCATTTTAGTTAGTTAAATTGGCATTAGTTAGTGTGAACTTTATTGTTGTTAACTTTTGTTCTAAGTAAGTGAAAATTACTAATCCTCCGTGGGAACAAACCCTTACTCTGAACACTATACTCGTCTAACGACTTGTACAATTGCAAAGAGTAAAGGACTCGCGCATCCCTTTAGTAGGACCGAGGTAAGATAGAGTAAATTGTAGTGGGATTTGTAGAACCGGTTCGGACGCGTCAAAATCTATGGTTTGATCGGGGTATAAAAGTACCTATTTTTACCCCTAATTCCTATTACTTTATGCTTGTTTCTCGGGTAAAACCGGGTATTTAATAGATTAAATAAGTGTTTCAGGTAAATAGGGAAGTTCAGAGGCATTGTTGTCATTTTGGACAAATTAGGGGCAAAAGTGCAAAATTCGGGACTTTATTGAATATTATGCAATTAAGGGAGAAGACAGGGGAGCAGATTGTAATTTCCCAGCCAAGACCAGTGCAGTAGCCACGTCACCCCAGGAACGACATCGTTTTGGCGAAGGACCGGTCATCTTCTATCTATAGCCGGGTCAACTCGACCAACGTATGACCTGGTTGACCCGATGACTTACCCGACCATTTTCGACCATTTTTCGGTGGTTTTTCCGACTGATTTCTACCCAGATCGGTAGCCCACATCCTGATAGTCACGATGGATCCACTTTGAGCCTCCCATGCACGTGAGTTTCCTCACCTCCAAGTCCTCCAAGTTTCCATGGCCACTAAGCTTGCAAGCTCACTTGCAACGGCCTCTTGCCCGCCCAAAGACGTCCAAACTCACCAAGATTCCGCGGTTTCATGCTGTTGGAACATTCCAGCAGTCTAGAAGGTCCAAACTCGTGGCACAACGTCCAAAATCCACCGCGACTTTCGACGGCGGGAACAAACCCATGAGGCAGGGGTTTCGAACCCGCGAGCTCGACCGACTTGGGAGATATTTCATCTGAAACATGCCCAAAACCTTCCCTTTATATATATTCACCTTTCCCAACCTTAAACACAACCCCTAATATCCAAACAATCACCTAAATACCTTAGTACTAGCCTAGAATTACCCTAAATTAACCTAGAATAACTTAGACAACCCACACACCTCAACACTACATAGTTCATGTGAATTTCCTAGCTTGGAAGAAGAAGGCTTGGTGCTCAATTGAAGAACAAGAAGCTTCCTACTTGTGGTTGTAGGGAAAAATACCGGTCAACGCAGCGGAAGCGAAACTAAAAAGAGATTTAGTATATTTTAAAATTTTTCCTTTGATGAACCTTAACCCTTTAAATTAATTAAACATACATATAAAGTAACAAAAAGTAGAATACCTTTTGTCGCGTGATCCGATTGACTTACGTCGATGGTAATCCGAAAGATCTTCAATCCTAGCACGAACATGAATCACCTAGGAGTGTGATCTCCCTTTTCTTTGAATTGCGTACCTAAGAATGGACAAACAAACTTTCTTTTTCTTATTGTTAGTCACAAAACAACCAAAAGACTACAAAGATTATTCCGGTCACTTTTGAGTTCTCAATCTAATGATCGAAACTTGCGTGAACCTAATTCGATGTTGTACACACAAGCCTATTGATGAATAAGCAATTAGTGTACTATCAAAAGAATAATCTCTTCTCTCTTTTTGTCTTGGCCGAATAATCAAACACTTTTCTATGAGTATGAGAAGAAGAAGAAATTGATCCAGTGAAATTAGGGGGTGGCCGAACCCTATATTATGTATTATATAGGGTAGCCGAATTTTACTTCTTATTTAATTAGGGTTGCCGAAATCTCCTTATGATTCTATTAGGGTTGGCCGAAAATCCCCTACAAAAAAAGGATTTGTGCTTTACCCTAATTCCCATCAACTTTAGACTCCTAACCCTAATTCAACTCATAAGTGTTTTTATTCTTTTTATTGACTAAATAAAAGACTTTCCTATTTGATTAAATAAATAAAACTTATTATTTATTTTCTTACCAAATAAGTCTTTTACCTTTAGTATAACTCTAGGAAATATATTTTCTGATCAGAAAAAGATTTTGTTTCTTAATTAAATAATTAATTAATAAATTAATTAATTCCCATTTAATCAAACAATAAAATAAAATAATATTTTTAGACTAAAAATTTAGCCTTGCCGCCCCACATTATATATATGGGCCAAATATTATTTTCTTATTTTATTTAATCCATTGGACTTTAAATAAAAAGCCCACATGTGAACTAGACCCATTCTTACTAAAAGAAACAAGCCCACATGCCTTTCATTAATATCTTAATATAATTGATCAGCCCATTAAACAAATAATATACAAATTATATTCTTAATATATTAAATGCAATTCTAGATGGACCCATAAATTGGTCTTGTAGAATATATCAAGTGATCCATGCAAGTCCGTGTGGATTGGGGATCTTGGCAGGCTATCTAAATTTAAGCTTTAATAGACATAACCTAATCACAATCAACAAATGATTCACTTAGGTCCGATCCCTTAATTTTAACTCATTCCACTAAAGAGCTAAAATTGAACTCTTAAATAAAGATAGAATAAGAAGATGTTCCTCATTCATACTCTAGACAATCATGTTGGAGATAGTGTATCCTCGTGATTAATATCAGTAATCGCCAAGAGTTCATAGACCGCCTATAACTCTCCAAGTTACCATATTTACTCATATGATCACGTTTTAAACTTGGATATTTTGACTTGTCCAGAAGCCATGTTTTCAATAGTCACTATCGAAAACTCAACGTTGAGATTTAATATCCAATTACCTCAAAACATCCATATGATGATATTATACTCTCATTTAATAAATGGAGCCACGATGTCCATATCTATAAATGAAGTCCTCTATCGATTAACAAATGAATATCACCAAACTATCGAGGATAGACTATGCTATATAATCGTACTCATTGATAACTCAAATGATATCACTTGCAACCATAAGTCCATCATTTATCTCAGGATTAAGATAGACTCTCCGATTGTCCTGATAATGAAAAGACTATTATCTATTGACGGTTCTAGATAAAGCTTTTCATTGTGATCCAGTTCAATGCACCCAGTGCACTAGATTCTTTTACTCGAAGACACTCCGATGATTTTAGACTCATTATATCTCATTTGATCCCACTCAAATGCTAGCAAAAGAATTCTACAACTTTAACAAGATAAAGGTGCCTAACCTTTAACTTAAGTTGTGAACATTATTCAAGACTAACTAAAGAATTGTGTCTACCTCATACATATCCAGATGTACGAACAATTCTTCTTTTCTCATAGTCTTTAGACCTTATGATTATTTACTTTGACAATTATAATATTAAACTATAAATGCTATAAGATTTGTTAAACCATAAATCACTTTATTAATATGAAAAAGATTGTTAATTACAATATTACACTCTTGCTATTGAACATAATCCTAACAGTGGTTTCTTCTTACTTTTACTTCTCTTCCTTATTTGTAATTCATGAACATGTATGTGTAAACACTTTCAATGTTGAAGGATGGATTCTATATGACTTATCTTGTATTTAATTGATCTTACCTTTACTATATCCATCTTGAGTTATCATATGTTGATTAGAGCTTATTTGTATGGATACATGTTATTGATTGATCATTAATAACTTGTAGCCTTTGTTTTCCAACATTGATTAGCTCTAGTGGAGAGGATTGGGTTAGTATTTGCATGTCCATATATATTAACTAGTTCTCATGTTCTAGGTTGTAAACCTCTCTATTATTGTCATTTTATATCCATAGTTGATGGTAATTTGAGTGGTAGGATTATATTGCATATTCCATAGAACAAAGGTGCTTAATTGAGATCAATTAATATATCCCTCATCATTTGCATCTTCAATCTGGCATAACTTTGCAAGAATTAGATCAAGGAGAACATGGAATTGACAAGGAAATATATGAACTTGATGCATGTGGTTGACTCACTTAAAGGAGAGAGGGACTCAGAAATTCGAAAATCACAAGCTCTATCCAAATTGATGGAAGAACAAGAGGAAAAGTTCGCTAGGAAATTGCATGGAATGCAATTGGAAGTAGAGAAGAGGGACAAGGCATTAGTAGAGATGCAAGAAGACCTCAACATGAGAGACAATGCCTTGGAGATCTCAAAGGTCAAGGAGAATGCAATGATTGTGGAGATAGACAATGTCAACAACACTCTCCAAACCTTGACCGAGATGGGGACCGAGCAAGAAGAAAAACCAAGGAAGCCTTACACTTTCCATGTTGATGAACGCCATCCAAAGGCCCTCCAAGAAGAAGGAAAAAGGAGTAAGAACGAGAACAAAGGTACTCCTCCAACTTATTCTCCTAGATGCTATTTTTGCTCAATTAGAGGCCACAAGATGGCCGAGTGCTCAAAGTATAATGAATTTTGCAAAACTAGGAATGTCACACCTAGGAGAGTTGTAGGAGAAGCTAGATAAGTTTGGGTTCGAAAGGATCAACTTGTACAAAAGAGAAAGACTCCGTTTGTTAATGGAACAAGCACACCAAATGATATGGTGTGGGTGGTGAAAAGCCATAAATCTTTTATTCCATTAGAAACACCTTCAGACTTCCATGAATTGCATGATGATTTTTTGAGTGATTTGCGAATATCATTGAACATATGAACCTTTTGATATGTTTGTTAATGTGCAGGAATTTCAAGCTTTAAGGAAAGGATGCACTTAATGGAAATTCATTTTTAATTTAAGGACTTTTTAATTTGTAATTATTTAGTACATTTTATTAATTTAGTGTTAAGAGTCTAGAGTCTCTTATTTATCCACATATCTTGATGAGATGCATGGAAATAGATAGGTTTGGGGGTTTAGACTCCTTACTTATTTATTTGTATAGCATATGCTTGTGGTAGTTTTTGGTGTGATTTTCTGTGTGCAGGGGCTGGAATCAAGAAGAAATGCCCACCGCAGGATGGGTCCATGGGAATTTGCTCGCTCAACAAAGCTGCGGGGTTCTTTTGGAACCTTGCGAGAGATTACTCCGCGGGAAGGAACCAGCCAGCCAGACGAAATGAACCCACGGAATTCTCTAGAGGAGACCACGACTTCACATCCGCGGGACAAAGCCCGCTGGCCAGAAGATGCAAAGCCGCAGCATTCTCCAGAGGAACTTCCGCGACTTCAAGTCCGCGGGAACAAACCCACAAAACAAAGCCGTGGCACACATCATGCACCAATACACCATACCACGAAGCCATACCAACCTAGAAATGCTAAATCTCATGTCCAATCTTCTACTTTTGAGCTTTGACTTCAAGTTATATCTCTTGCTTAGCTTAAGAATGTGAATTGATTGTGTTGCCTAGTGATTAAGATTGGTTGTTGTGATGTGATTAGTGGTGGATATTTAGGATTGTAAATATGTGTTTACATGTTAGTTGTAGATATTAGGATTGTATATTATGTTATTGTGTATTTTTGTTTTTGATTTTCATGTTTTTATTCAAACCTTGTGAAGATGCCCTGTTTTGAAAATTTTGAGGCGAATGTTTGTTAAAAATTGTACTAATCGGTGAGGAAATAAATTTTTCTGCCCATGCTGTTCATCATTTTTTCGATACGATTCCAATGATATAAAGAACGTAAATTTCTGGGTAGTGGTTTAAAAGTTATGAGTATTTCTTCGACCGAAGGTCACAGGCATGCCCTGTTTTCAAAATTCTGCACATGACTTGTTTTCACCATCTGTTTTCACACTTTTTCGATTTTAATTTTAAAATATTTTCTTCATGAAAAGTGTTTATTTGCATGCCTATATTCTTGTATCAAAATTTGAACAAGTTTATGCATTGAAAAGCAGACGTTGTTTGAATTCGAAAGTTGACAGTTTTTCTTGAAATGTTTTCCTCTATGTTTAGAAGCAACTTTCACATGGTATTTTTGTTATTTTGTTTTTAAATGTTGTGTTTAGTTGTATATATGTGTTAGAATGTTTTTTTCCCGGATTTTCAAACCAATGAACTCTTTGTCCAAGTACTTCAATTTTTCAACATTGAGGACAATGTCGAGTTTAGGTTTGGGGGTGTGGACACATATGTGTCATTTTTGTGATTTTTGTGTTGTATATATTGTGTTTTTGTTTTTCTCAAAATTTTGAAATTTTTGCGAAATGAGCCATTTTTTAACAAATTGTTTGAATGAGATGTTTTGAGTTGTACCGTTGAGGAGTCTTCCGCATGTGTTAGTAGCTGAGTCTTGGCTAACTCTTGTCAGTCTAGGATTGCTTCGCATGATGTGAATTTAGTCCCTTTCTCTTAGTGTCTAAGTGGACGAGACTCCGTACTCAATTGTTAGGATTAATAGTGGAGACTACCCGTGATTTTTGTGCCTTAGCGTTCATTTCTGAGGGTAAATTCTGTTTCTACTCTTATACACTCTTCGAATATGTTTTTCATTGTGATCTCATTGCATCATTTGCATTGATTGCCATAGAACATTCATAAATGTGGATAACATGTTGAATTTGTATTCCCTTGATAAATGGACTTTTAGAAATGATATTTGGACTTTGTTAGTATTTCACGATCAAATTGCCTAAACAAGTCCATTTCCCTTTATGCATGATTCAATATAAATACGGCCAAACACATAAACCTATCACACAACACCCTAATCCATAAACCTATATACTTAATCTTACATAGCTATAATCTTGTCAAGTTCTACTAAAGTAGAGAATTCAACCGTTAAGCTCAAAATTGTAATAGCGTGTACTGAGGCATATTTTGTAACTTGTGCTAAGAAAGGGCTTTCAAAAATTTAGTGTTGAAAATGAAGCACTTAAAGCCCTTAATCTTCAAAGCAATGACTACTCCAATGAGAGTAACCAATTAGCACAAATCATAGTTCAAAATTATAGCCTAGACGCTTGTGTAAATGAGTAATCTAAAATGAGCTTCGAGTTGAAAATTGTAAATGTGAAACATCTTGGCATGATTAGTATCTTCCATATACCATTCACCATAAATCACCTTGGCCAACACAAGTAGGGAAGAACTTAATTGATCTTTTAGGAAGTCTATGTCGGGAATACGAGTTGTTAATATGCTCTACCACGTTCATGGCATTCAATTCCTTCATGAGATCAATTTTCAGAAAATATGCTTTATTTCTAATACTCGCATGCATTTTATATTTGATTGCCATTTACATAACTTCCAAATCGCATGTGTTTGATAGAGAGTGTGCTTAGGACTCTGAGAGAAAAATAGAGTGAAATCCAATGAGGATTAGAGTCCAGGTGAATTACATCCGAGCATTTGAGTGTGTTGTATTTGATGCTATGCATTTGAGAGTGTGGGATTTGCATTATGCGTTTCATTCAATTTGAATGACTTTAGGTTATCCTCCACTCAACAGTTCTCACATGTGTGACTTCTCATATGCACAACTTTTTGATATCTCATTTTATATGGCTTTCGCAAATTGTTTTTAATTGTAGTTTTTAATTTTTAGCTTTACGTTTGTGGGTATCGTAGCGGTAAACCCTCAGGAGACTACACTCCTCCTACTAGGGACACCTAGGGGTTTAAAAGGCTTGTGGCATGTGCTAAGTGCCATCGTTTCTCACACAACAGTGGACTAATTAGTTTATATTTTATTATGCTTAGTAGTTGTTTATTTATTAGTTTTCATTTTTGTTTTGCTCGAAGACTAGCAAAAGTTAGGTTTGGGGGTTTGATCTAGGTATAAAAGTACCTATTTTATACCCCTAATTCCTATTACTTTATGCTTGTTTCTCGGGTAAAACCGGGTATTTAATAGATTTAATAAGTGTTTTAGGTAAATAGGGAAGTTCAAGGGCATTGTTGTCATTTTGGACAAATTAGGGGCAAAATTACAAAATTCGGGACTTTATTGAATATTTTGCAATTAAAAGAGAAGACAAGGGAGCAGATTGTAATTTGCTAGCCAAGACTAACGCAGCAACCACGTCACCCTAGGAACGGCGTCGTTTTGGCAAAAGACCGCGTTAGCCTGACGTCACGCTGACGTCACGTCGTCTTCTACCTATAGCCGGGTTGACCCGACCAGCGTATGACCCGGTTGACCTGGTCATGACCCGGTGACTTACCCGACCATTTTTGGCCGTTTTTCAATGGTTTTTCCAGTCGATTTCTGCCCAGATCGGTAGCCCATGTCCCGGCGGTCACGATGGATCCACTTTGAGCCTCCCATGCACGTGAGTTTCCTCAACTCCAAGTCCTCCAAGTCCTCCAAGTTTCCATGGCCACCAAGCTTGCAAGCTCACTTCCAGCGGCCTCTTGCCCGCCCAAAAACATCCAAACTCGCCAAGATTCCGCGGTTTCATGCCGCTGGCACATTCCCGCAGACCAGAAGGTCCAAACTCGAGGCAAAACGTCCAAAATCCACCGTGACTTTCGACGGCGGGAACAAACCGGCGAGGCAGGGGTTTCAAACCAGCGAGCTCGACCGACTTGGGAGATATTTCATCCAAAGCATGCCCAAAATCTTCCCTCTATATATATTCACCTTTCCCAACCTTAAACACAACCCCTAATATCCAAACAATCACCTAAATACCTTAGTACTAGCCTAGAATTACCCTAAATTAACCTAGAATAACTTAGACAACCCACACACCTCAACACTACATAGTTCATGTGAATTTCCTAACTTGGAAGAAGAAGACTTAGTGCTCAATTGAAGAACAAGAAGCTTCCTACTTGTGGTTTCTTCTTATTTTTACTTCTCTTCCTTATTTGTAATTCATGAACATGTATGTGTAAACACTTTCAATGTTGAGGGATGGATTCTATATGACTTATCTTGTATTTAATTGATTTTACCTTTACTATATCCATCTTGAGTTATCATATGTTGATTGGAGCTTATTTGTATGGATACATGTTATTGATTGATCATTAGTAACTTTTAGCCTTTGTTTTCCAACATTGATTAGCTCTAGTGGAGAGGATTGGGTTAGTATTTGCATGTCCATGCATATTAACTAGTTCTCATGTTCTAGGTTGTAAACCTCTCTATTATTGTCATTCTATATCCATAGTTGATGGTAATTTGAGTGGTAGGATTATATTGCATATTCCATAGAATAAAGGTGCTTAATTGAGATCAATTAATATATCCCTCATCATTTGCATCTTCAATCTTGCATAACCTTGCAAGAATTAGTTAGTTAGGTTAGTTAATGATAATTTAGTTAGTTGTAGTTGATTTAATGTAACTTAATTGTAGTGATTTAGTTGTTAATTTACTAGCTTACTTAGTTGCCTCTGTAATTGTCATTGTAGTATAGAGATTGCGTATCCTTGATCATAGGATTCGCATCGCTTTTAATTCTCCGCATTAGTGTAATTCAACCTGTATGCCATTTTAGTGTAATCATCGTGCATTAGTTTAGTTGTAGCTTACTTGCGACCATCCTCATTTACATTTCCATGCACTTGTAATTATTGTAATTAGCTTATTTATAACATAAGACGTAGAACCGACTTACGTGTACCAACCTCCTTCGTGGGAACGATACCCTTACTCGTAGCCACTATACGTGGCCAACGATTCGTATACTTGCAAAAGGTTAAAAACACATGCGCACATACCATAATTTACCGCAGTTTATAGAACTGTCCCATGCGTCGATCAGAGATCTTGGTGCTTTCTCTCACTAGGGAACTCTTTCTCTCCCTAGGATTAGAAAATATGAGTACTAGGTCGAAATGGGGAAGAAGAAGATGTATATAAAGGATCCAAGTGAAACTATGCCGATTTGGAAAAGTAGTGTAGAAACAGGACACTGCATGGGTCCAGTGCGCGAGTAGGGACCCGAGCACTGGGCGAATCAAAAGAAACCTGTGAACACTACGCGGGTAAGGACTAGCATATTGCTCGCAAGCCAAGACTTGGAAATCACCAATGATCACTTCACTGGTGATTGCGCGGGTATAGAACCGCATATCACCCGCACACTGGGAGCTGGAAAAATAACCCAAGTGCAGTTCGCGGGTCGTGCGCGGGTAGGGACCCGTGCATTGGGACCATCTCCAATGGTCTCTCATCGCACTAAAACAAGCACACCATCATGCATGCTCGGATATTTCCGATCAAGCATTGAGAAACAAATTACAACACACAAAACCACAATTAGATCTAATAATTAAGTGCACGTGTGATAAGTGTAAGGAAAACACACATACAAGAATTGAAACACAAATGCAAGATGAGCAAAGCATGCATGAAGAAGTGTGTGTGTGCAACTAGTTCTCATTAAAGAGTTAAGCACAAGAGATATACCTTTGAAGTGCTCTTGAGCTTGATGACTTGAGAGTGCCTTTGAAACTTGATAAAGCACAAGGAAGGCCTAGTCTACCCTTACACATTTAAACTCTAACTGTAGTTTGTCAACGAAATAAACCAATCAAAATATAAGGAACTTACATATATATTTGACTTGAAAATGATAATTTCATTAAATATTAACGGTACATAGGACAAATACATTTGTTATATGGACAAACAAATTTCTCATAACTCATAAGCAAAGTTTGACTAAAAATATCACACATACATTTGATTAAAAATATCAAACATACATTTTAAGGGCAAGTTTGGAAGTAAGATATAAAATTCATTTGACTCATATTTAAGTCAAGTTTTCTACTTTTAAAGATTACAAAAAACTCATTGTTTTTTTTTTAAAAAAAAAAACATATGAATGTGTTATTGGTAAAATTCGGAAAGATGACAAGTCACCATGGAAACTAGGAAATACGGTTGACAGGCACGTCACGTCACCATATGTCAAAACCAGGAAGAAGGTCAACCCTGATCATCACCAAGTAATTCCAACATCCAGTCGGGGCAGTCCAAATGGTCAGGCCAAGATAACACGATTGAGGTAACAACAATGATCAGGTTAAGATGGTTCGATCGGATAACTAGGTTGGTCAGGAATAAATAACCGATTGGGAAAATGATGCCTAGTCGGGTGAAGCAAATGGCTAGATAAGCAACACGTGGACGATATCGTATTTAATGCATCCACGACCCGAATATGCAAAGAAGAGATCCTTATGCTAATAAGGCATCTAGAAGAACATTCTAGTAAGGAAAAAACCTTCCTTTTAAGAAATAGAGTTCAAATCCAACAATGACTCGTAGAAATACACAAGAAGTAGAATTGGAAAGAAGACCAAGACGACTCATACAAGTTAGAGTTCGATTAAACATCGTCAACTATCCCTAACTTGTACAGTAAAAATTAGGGTTTCTATGCATGTATAAATAGACCCTCAAAACACCAGAATAGGGTGACGATTAGAAAAAGCAGCAAGTATACGAGAGAGATCGAGTGTGTAATTCAAAAAGATTCATAGTGCACTTGTTCTCGCCATCCCCGTCACCCGTGGTATTTTCCCTCTTTGGGTTTTCCATGTAAAATCGTGTGTTTGCATGCTTTCTTTTCAATTCACTCTTTAATTAGCATCTTAATATGTAATTGTTTGTGTGACACGTGGTAGATATCACTTAACCCAAAAATCACCGTCAATATAATGAATTTCTTATCAGACACATTAAAACTTAAGATTAAAAAAAAAAAAAAACAAACAAACAGGCCCATGAGGAAAAAAAAAAGGTTTTATTTTCATATTGGGTACTTTAAAAAACTAAAAAAATTAGGTCCAAACTTCATATAAGACACAAATTTGGTTTTAATAAGTAAAAGATAAAAAGTTTATATTGCATTGAGCGTTTGTTTTTAGGCCCCTATTACCCTGGCTCAGGGCCGAGCATACATACCACAGAGTCAATTTCATCTGGTCTTATAAACTAATATTCTAAATTGACATTTTCAAGAAAAAAATGATATTCAATAGCTAGTTAATTGCGAAGTAATCCAAATAATAATGTTAACAAATATGTTAAATAAAGGTTTAGCTACTATACAGTCTATACATATACTCTTATCGGATTTATCCATTAAGTTGAATGCATAAGTGCATAATTAACTCTACAGTTATACGGATCTTGTATAGTTGCTAAATCCATTATATGATGTATAATTTTTTTTTCAAAGAATCATTTTTTATAAGGTTGTCGGCGATCAGAATCAGTAAATGCATTGGAACGTCTAACTAAGCTGACACTTCTGTAGCACCCTCATCATCTACCCCATCCCGACTAAGAAGCATAATATATAAAGTTGAATGCATGATATGATATTAGTATAAATTTTTGCAAGTGTAACCCGGTTAAGGCACTAGGGACGGTAAAAATTCCCGACCCGCCCCAAACCCGGGGGCCCTGGTCCGTTTGGGGTGGGCTTGGGGCAGTAAAAAGGGGTAACGGGGCGGGTTTGGGGCACATTTCTTGACCCCGCCGGGTTACCGGATCAAGTATGGGGCGGTCCCTTTTGACCCGACCCGTCCCGTTTGACCCGGAATATATACATATTTTAAATATAAAAGGAAAAGAAAGAAGGAAACCCTATGTTGGCTAAAAAGAAAACAATTTGAATTTTTTTATGTTAAAAATATTTTGGTGAAGATGTTGAATGGATTTTATTGATACCGAAAATGTTGTATGTATTTTGTATTTTTGTTCAAGTTATTTTAGGATTTGTATTTTGTACTTTACGAATGAATTTAATGTTTATTAAACTTAGTT
The DNA here is from genome assembly GCA_030490815.1 of Acer saccharum. Taxonomy (NCBI): domain Eukaryota; kingdom Viridiplantae; phylum Streptophyta; class Magnoliopsida; order Sapindales; family Sapindaceae; genus Acer; species Acer saccharum. The sequence continues at coordinate 26,647,773 of CM059869.1, read as the reverse complement.
ATCGTGTTGTATTAAATTTAAATTTACGTAAATGAATCGGGTCATTTGGGTTGAGTTTGAGGCACCCTTGACCCAAACAGATCGGGTTTGGGGCGAAAATTGAAAACCCGTTCGGATCATGGGTTGGATTTATGGTAACCGTTGAAAACTAGGTTTTGGGTTTGGAATGCCCTTGACCCGCCCCTTTGCCATCCCTAGGTCAAACAGTGCATATCTTTTTTTTTAAATTTTAAATATTACAATAATTTATGATTTGGGAACGGAGACACAGCCTCACGAGTCACGACACATGACATTCATACATTACGTAGGTAGTAAATGAGAAAGGGATATGGTAAAGAATGTGCAAAAAGAAGATATGTGGGCAGAGAAATGACACATGGAACATTCGAAAACACCAGAAACAACACCCAACAATTCTATATCTTGTTCTTCAACGCCCATTATCCAAACCAAAACAAACAACGATGCCGATATTAACAGCGCGAATAGGAGGAGGATCACTGACGTGTCTCGATCAGTCTTCCTCACTTGTGTATCCGTTTCCAAACAACCATTCCATTTCCTTGAAGAAATTTTGCCAAAGAAGCTTTACTACTACTACTACTACTACTACTACGAATGCCAAACTCACCACCACCACCACCGCCACCACCACACTTGTCGACGACTCCTCTTCTTTCATTCGACAATCTCGGGTGTGTATTTGTTTGACATGCGTTTAGTTTTTTAAAATATCATATTTAAATTTAATACTCGGTTTCTGCAAAGAAGTAGAGGTCTGCTGATTGGAAAGCGGCGAGGGCTTACAAAGACAGTGGCTTCATCTACCAAGGAAGAATTGAAGGCTTTAATGGTGGAGGTTTACTCGTTCGCTTTTTCGCTCTTGTGGGTTTTCTTCCATTTCCCCAGTTGAGCCCTTCACATTCTTGTCAAGGTACTTTTTGGTTATTTGTACAGTGTGATTGTGTTGATTGGTTCAGCACATATATTCTTATATCTTTCAGTGGAAGAATAGATTTGAATTGAATTATGAATGAAGGGCCTTTAATTTAAACCGAGTATCGGGTTTTTTATGTGCTTTCTTATGAATCAAACACATTTTTTTCCCTTTTCACATATTTATTCTTCAGTCATGCCTTTGCAGGAGTTTCATATTTTCAATGTGTCTTGTCACTAGTGGCCATGGAATTACAATTTTACCTGATGAATTTTTCCATTGCAAACTTACTCTATAGTCTATGCCATTAATTTGTAACTGCTGATGTATTATTTCTTTTGACACCATTTATTGTAGATCCTCAAAAAGTATCCATGAGGTGGCCAAGGGTTTGACTGGTTCTCTTATATCTGTTACGGTAATGAGTTTCATTTAATTGTAAAACATTCTAGTTTATCTCAATATAAACTAAAAGGTCTCTCTTAAATGATTTTACTAGTGATATATAGACCTGTGAGTCCTCAGATAGGTTTTTTTAATTATTCTACACATCGATAGTTTGCCTAGGGTTTGACCCTTACCTATTAGCTTAAGCTTTTGAGTCTAACAGTTTATATCCCAATCTCGTATGGAACATTACAATACTTATATGGTATTGCAGAGTGTGTTGCAACACTCACATATGTTGAATGCTCTTGGTACCTTTTGTCCACTTGATTCCTAAAGATCCCAAGTAAACAAAATGACTCCTTTCTTTTTATCTTTTTTATGTTCGTTATTCTTGAAAGATTTACAAGTGAGATATATTGATGATTGGTCCTTGATATTATGTTTTTCTATCATTTAAACCAAATTACAATGTTCAGTTCAGGAAGAGTTAGTTTCCTTCTTTTTTGCATTTTGATAAATGTGCTTGAGCTAGGTTCCAAACTTTAATTCCCTTCCATATTGTTGACGGGTGGAAAGAAAATAAACATATCTTAATCAATTATTTAAATTTTTTTATAGTTGCACAGTCTTCGGTCATATATCTCCTTAAGCCTTAAGGTTGTTCTTTTCACTTTAAGGATGTGTTAGATTCCTTTGGCATGTACTCGCTCTTGTACTTTTAAATGATGATGAAGGGCTTTCTTCTTCTTCTTCTTCTTCTTCTTTATATTCTTTTTATTATTAATCCACACTCAGTTTGCTTTATAACAATTCGAGAGTGGCTTTTATTTACAAACTACCTGTGTTTCATGTGAGCTTACTAATATTTGTATATTTTCTCAATATGTTAGATAATCCAAGCAGATGAAGAGAACAAGAAATTGATATTCTCTGAAAAGGAAGCGGCCTGGACAAAGTATTCTGAAAGAGTTAATGTAGGTGATATTTTTGCAGGAAGGGTGGGATCTATTGAGGATTACGGTGCCTTCATTCACTTACGCCTTCCTGATGGTATTACTATCTCCAATTTGTATACATCTAGTCTTCTATTTTACTTTGTGTTCTGCAACAATTAAGGGACCATCTTGAACTTTGATGCAGGTATTTATCATCTAACCGGACTAGTACATGTCTCAGAGATCTCATGGGATCTAGTTCAAGACATCAGCGACGTCCTTAATGAGGGTGATGATGTGAGGGTTAAAGTTATAAAAGTCGATAGGTGAGGTTGGTTGTGCAATAATCTTATGTTTGTTTGACATTTTTCGTCGTAACAACTCACAAATTTGATGATCAGAATGATTAAATTAAAATCTAAACTAAATTATGTCAAATCCCGATAGCTCAATGCATAATTTTATTATTTATTCCATATTTTGGCCTATTACGGTTAACATAATAGACTTTTCTATGAGTGAAAAATAAGTTCTTATATCTATTTACTGAGAAAAAGTACAGTATTTGTAGGGTACAAACTAACATGAAATAGAAAACTAACTCTAAAATAGGAACTAACACAAAATAGGAAACTGAAACTATTATGTTCAAGGAAACTGAATTTAATTTCCTAATTTTGTCAACAAGATTTTTAAGGAATCTATCAACACTCCCCCTCAAAATGGTGAGTAGCTATTATATCCATTCCATTCCCAACTTACTAGTAATATCATGAAATGACTTGATAGACCTTTGGTCAGAATATCAACAAGTTGCCCATTTGTTGAAAGACAAGGTGTACATATTAATCCATTGTCAAGCTTCTCGTTAATAAAGTTGTTAACTAAAAATTGTCACCGGGGTGAAATTTCTAATTAACGATTTATGAGGGACCCAGATCAGGATAGATCCGGGCTAGCGGGATACCTAGTAGCACGATACCCCGCTGTTTCCTTTAGATCGACTAAGTACAGTGAATAATGGTAGGATGATAGAAATCTCAGGTGCTTGGTGGCATGAAACTCGATTTATTTTATTCAATATAACATACTATGAAATTTACAAGCTGTTGATAGACTAAGCATGATCATATCAGCAATAAAGAATAAAAAAAAAAATCTCTTGGTGGGCAATGGCGATGGAGCTTTCTGTGTCTATCGATAAGTGGAAAAATAAGTCTGGCCCCCTTTTCCTATGAACATATGATCATTATATAGGCCCGCTTTCTTGCTGAATACTCCTAGAACTTCGGTCTAGGGTTTCAGTGATGCACGGGCCTTCCTTTGGAGTCTAACGAATTCGTCGGGGATTTGATCCCTGAAATCCGATGATTCCTTTAGGACTGAAAGAGTTGACTTTGCTTTTGAGTAAAACTCTTGATTGGCGAGAATACATGTAATATTCTAACTCAAACGATGGCGTTTAGTTTCTGCCTTCCCTTTCGGTTTGCTGTTCAGGGTACTTGCTTCTTATTCCAGGCGGGGTAGGAGCACTAGGATTTTGCTAAGTGCACGCTACTAGCTTTTTGGTGGAACGGGGTACTCCAGTACCCCGCCTTCTTCTCGCTTCTCTTGACTAATACTTTGATCGTGTCAAAATACCAGGTATCGGGCTACTGGGGTACTTGGACGTAGACAGACCCCGGGTATCTTGTGATATTAATGTCTTTGGGGCCTTGTCTTCGAGGTTTCCAGGTACTTTCCGAGTCTTGTTAGTTTTGGATCTGATCAAGGTGGGTAAAGGATCCCGTCTCGACCTTTTGTGTGTAGGCGGGGTATCCGGATACCTCTTCCGCAGTTGTTCTCTATCCCGACTAATATTTTTGATGCTGACGGAAAATTCTTTTTGGTCCCTGCCAATTTTGGCGGTTAACAAAAGTGTTGGTCCACTTCAGCATGCTATCATGCTGGACTGGTTATGAGCAATGTAATTGCTGACTTATTATCACAATAGAACTCGATTGCTCCTTCCCACTTTACTTCTAAATCATTAAGAATTATTTTCAACCATAATAACTCACTAATTCCATGTGCCATGGCTCTAAATTCAGCTTCTACACTAGATTTAGGAACCACCAATTATTTTTTATTCCTCCATGTCACCAGATTTCCACCTAAGATATAGTGCAATAGTCAACTTCAGATATTGCAGAATTTTGTGGACTGTCTCAAGATGAACATCTTTAGGAGAATGCATGAACTAGCTACACTCATTGCATATGCTCTATCAGGCCTAGTATGAGATAGATAAGTCTTTCAACTTACCTTTGATACAACCCCCCCCCCCCCCCCCCCCCCCCCCCCCCCCCCCCCCCTTGCCTATAAGTGTATCCTCTCCTAGCTTGTGATTTTTCTCAATTGGCGTTTAAGCTAGCTGACATGTCCTTTGAAGTACACGAGTTTATCTCGTAAGTGCACGAATCGTTTGAAGGATTCGTATAGTGGCAAGTACGAGTTTGTTCCACAGAGAAGTGCCATCCGTCAACCATTCCTAGCTTAAAGAATTGAAAGCAAGTAAAAGAGAGCGTGAGAGTGTGTTCGAAGGCAAGTGAGCAAGAGAGTTTGAAAACAAGAGAAAGCAAGAAGAAGAGAGAAGAGAGCGAAAGTGAGAGAGCAAGAAGTGTTTGTAGTGAGGAGAGCAAGAGCAAGTGAGAGAGAGATTGTGCATGCAAAGTAAAAGAGAGAGTTTGTGTGCATAAATGTGAAGAGTGCTGGAAATTGTAAACTAAAAGTGAGGAAATCTAACTAAGACAAATGAAGGATAGTAAATGATTTGGCGGATTGGAGAGATGCAAGGGAATGGTAACACTAGGTAATTGAGTTCATCATAACATTCACACTAATCATATTGATTTAATTACTAAGCACAGTCAATTTAAGTTCTAGGGTTCATTCTTCTCTTAGGTATGGCTTTACCGCTTGGGTCACAGTCTAAACCAAGTATTCTCAATTATCACCCGCCCCAGCTAAGGTCATGACATGAGCTACAATCGAGAATCCATTAAGTACGAAGAACTTAAGAACCGAAACCCATCCTAGCACAAACATGCAATAAACGAATTTTATCCATTCAACAAAAACCCTAATTGTACTACAATCCCTAAAATCTATATCAATGGTGGCCATTGGCCACCCATACCTGCCACACAGTTCACTAGGACATCAGTGGCTCCTGAGTCAATCATCTAAGTTCCATGCAAACAGTCTTTTGAGGCATTGAGAGCATGAGATATGAAGCACTTACCTAATTTGGCCAAAGAACAAAAGGCAGCGAGATTATCTATGGAAGTGTGGAAACTACGAAGGCTCTCAAATTCCTCCTTATTCAATCCACTAACCTCTGACATGTTGATTTCAAGCTTTCTTGAGTGGATTGTTCCTCAGATTGGGTGTAGTTTGATTGGCGCCCCGCAGTCCAAACTATTGTTGATTTCTATTTCCATTATTTATGCCAAACGACTGTGGCTTCCCATTTCACTTCCTATGTGAGGCTATTTCTTTAGGTGGAAGTCTAGTCGCGCAAAGTGTTAAAATCTCAATATATTAGTACAAAGAAATTATTTTAATCATTTGATTCTGGTACTTCACGAAGAGTTCCCTTTTTCTTGGTTCAACAGTAAAAGTTGTCAATCAACATTTACCAGGAAGTGGTTAGCTGCTAATAAGGGTTTTCCCTGTCATGACTCGAGTTGTTGGCAATCTCATTTTTTGTGACCAATTTCTATATTTATGAACTATCTTTGGAGTTGAAATCCCTATTATCTGATTTTTATTTACAAGGGTAGTTGAAATTGCATTGGTTCTTGAATCTCCATAACTGCAGGCAAAGGTCAAGGATTACTTTGTCAATCAAGCAGTTGGAAGAGGACCCCCTTCTGGAAACTCTGGACAAAGTAATTCCACAGGTTTGTATGAAATTGTCGTATATGCACTTTATCATGTTCCTTGCCATGAAATTCTCCATAAAGTAGAGGAAAGCTTTTTTTTTTTTTTTTTTTTTTTTGAAACATGTATAGATAAAGAAGTTATAAATGAATAATATTACATTTGACAGGACAGCTCGGTTGGTCCTGATTCTTCAAGCACAAGCATTAGCAGTAACATTGAACCTCTTCCAGGGCTAGCAGCAATATTTGAAGAGCTGTTGCAGGAAGATGGGTATGGACTTTGTTATTAGCTGCTTATGAAAAGTCATTTTTAGAAGTTTAGGAGCTTCATTGGAAGAGTATAAACCTATACGTGCATTGGGCTTTTTCATTCTTCATTTTACATGAAATTAGTACATCAAACTGATCCGTTTTCTACTTTACCTTCCTAATGCCTTTATTCAAGATTACATTTGAGTTAATGTGTTTCCTCATACTCCTTAGAATCATTTCATGTGTACTCGTGCATCTCTGTTTTCTATGTTGGCTAGAAGCAGTCTTGTACTGTGATTTCTGGTTAGATTTTTATTCAAATAATTTTCTACAAAGAATTTTTTTGGTATTTCACATGTGTGTTGGCCACACATTTAAATGTGTATCTTTTCTTTAATAGGTCGAGATTTGGTCATGCTATGTGATTTCTAGCTTTCTTTCATATGCAAGAATTTGTTTTGTTTTGTTTTTTCTGGGTACACAAAATTCGATACTCTTTTTATTGGCTCAATGCAATTGCAACAGTTGAGATTATATTTTACATGTATAACTACTGTGCATTGGAAATACCATTATATGGATATCTTATCTTGCTAAGTTATGATGTTCTGGTCCAGTATAGATGATGTAAGAGTCACACGACAAGGATTTGAGAAACGGGTTGTTTCACAAGACTTACAGCTTTGGCTCTCAAACGTGAGTTGTAGTTGTCGTTACTATTATTATTATCATATTTAATATTTCTTCTGGTTCTTGTGGTGGATGATTGTCATATCTTATATCAAAAATTGTCATTCTGAAGGCACCACCTACTGAAAGGAAGTTTACTCTCCTAGCTCGTGCTGGAAGGCAGGTAAGTTCCGTTATAATTCTCTCTCTCTCTCTCTCTCTCTCTTTCTTCCTTAGTAATCTTTTGCAGTGCAGGTGCAGGAAATACAACTTACTACATTGCTTAATCAGGAAGGTATTAAAAAGGCGCTGCAACGAGTATTGGAACGTGTTCCATGATTTAAATTATTGTTTTATACTCAAATAAAAAGTTATTTTTGAGTTGTATTTTAAATTCCTAGCATCTGATTGATTGTAAAGATGCGTTGATGTTCAGTAGTAAGTGCCATACGTATATATTGCAACGGCAACAGAAGTAAAAATGAAGCCCTTTGGCAAGTGAATTCAAATGTTTTACGAGAGGGAAAATATCATTAGAATCATTAAGTTGTGTTTAGTGAAGACAATTGAAACTAATAATGCATGGTGTGTATAAAATTATCTAGAGGGAGGTGAATAGATTTTAAACTAATATTATCAATTTTCGTGATTAGTCAATATTACGAAAATATCCCAATCTAGTTAAAGTAATAAATCAAGTGTGAAGTGTGGAAATTAAATAACACTTAATTTTTATGTGGAAACCCAAACTGGGAAAAACCACGGGCTGTTATGTGTTCTACACACGAACCTCGAATTTACTAATTGCAATGGTGTTTACAACCTAATTCCAGTCTATAACCAACCACCACTATCTGCAGGCCTGTAAAAGTGGATCTAGTCCAATTTGTTTGCGACCTAAGCAATCTTAGCCACATGACTTTGTTCTCACTAAAGAGATTAAACAACCTAAGTAAATATGCAAATATGTCCAAATATGTACTTAGTGCTAGGTCACACTAAATACTTATCTAGGATTATAAGATGACAATAAAATCAATCATAGATATCAATAGCTAAATGACATGGCATAAAGCTTAGCTAACATAGATTAAACAATCCTAAGTTTAGCTATCACAAAAACAACACTCAATTAATACAACACAACAATCTCTATCTTGTATATAAGAATATAATCTAAGAACATACAAGTAATTAAAGAGATGCCTTTTTAAGTAAAACACTAAGATTAGATGAAATTAGTGAAGAACTTACCAAAGCAAGTTTGTTAAGTAAGACCCATGCAAACAAGCATCCTAGAAATGCTAGAAGATGCTATATGAAGTTTAATGCATATGAAAATGGTTTTGAGTGTTTAAATGAACAATCTTGATTGCCTTTTCTCTCACAAATCTCTCTATAGAATTTAGGGTTCTTGTATTGAAAGAGTTAGGTTCAGAGAGATAAGAAAGTGATGTATTTATAGACATCAAAAATAGGACATGTGAAAAGACAAGTTTGCCCCTGAAACGCGCTATCGGCAGTTTTATTCGGTGGTTTCGAAACCTTTAATCTAACCGCCGAATTGATTCCCGAGAGAACAGGGGATCATCGGCGGTTATGAAACCGCCGATCATAACCGTAGAAATAGACCCGATAGATTAAATCGATTAGGTCTAATCGGTGGTTTCGAATGGCGGTCGTGGCCTCTGATCATAACCGCAGAAATGCTCCAGAACCTTTTAGACATAAACGGCGGTTTCATTCGGCGATCGCGGTCGCCGATCAAACCACCGTTTCACCACTTTTGGTGAAACGAAAGGAGAAGTCAAGGGCCTTCCCCGAAGGCGATCATCGTGCTAACCAAGCACACCATTGTGCATGCATGGATATTTTCGAACAACATTCGGGAAACGAATTACTAGACACACTAACACACAACAAAATACAACAACAAAGTACAAGTGTGAAAGGTGACATGTGAAGAGGATGCACACAAAAGTAAAGCATACATATGCAAACATTACAAGTGTGTGTGTGTGCAACTAAATCTCTTTAATGAAAACTAAGCACTAGAGATTATACCTTTGGCGTGCTTATCACCTTGAGGTCTTGATAAGGCCTTTGAGTTTGATCATCATTCACCTAACCTTTATAATTTAAACCCCAATTATGGTTTGTCACTGAAATAAGCCAATCGAACTTTGAGGAACTTACCACCACTCACATTGATCCTCACAACAAAATAGAAACTAAAGGGACAGTAATGATTCTACATTATAAAGAGATATTAAAAAGATAAAACTTCATGTCTTCAATCTCTTGTAGAACACCAAAACTTCATGTCTTTAATCTCTTGTAAAACACCAAACCTTCAAAACAAAGTTTCTATACTTTCCAAAACAAGCGCAATGTGAGATGATCAAGAGAAATTAAAACAAGCATTTGCATTTAAAGAATTTAAGCACAACATCATGCAATGTATGTGTAATGCAATGCTCCCCCTCAATGGGTTACTCTCCCTTAATTAGCAAGCTCCCTAATAAGCGAAGATGCTACAACAATTTCCTCTCTACATACTGCTCCCCTTTTTTGTCATGATATAGGCAAAGGAGTATCCCCAACTAGGTTAATTTAGCAAAGAGAGATAGTAGCACACTTGACATTTGCATAATCATATAAGCCACTTTATGCTACTAAATTAATTGGAGAGAAACAAGGAGATTTATTTTATGAAAAATGTGTGATTAAAATGCTTTGTATGCAAGACATGTTGCATTTAAATCCAAAAATCAATGGTATTTGGCAAAGCAAATGACAAAAGTTTCCTATTGAATTCAAACCAATTTCACCATTTCTCATAAGTAAAGTAAGGATATAGAGTTAGGGTTCAAAAATTATATAGCACTTTTTGGGGAAGGGCTTGTGCAAATAGCACCACATTAATAAGTCTAGTTTTAATAGCACCAAAAATGGAATTTGGACAAAAATACCCCCCAGCTTTTTTTTTTTTTTTTTTTCTCCTGTGAATCCTTCACTTTCTTTCTTCTTCTTTTTCCAAAAACCTCCATTGATGGAGCTTCAATGGAGGTGCCACCACCGAACGGCGAGTTGACCGACAAAACCACCGGGAAAACGTTCGTCGAGTGCCAATCGTTGTAACCGAAGTGTTTGTTTACATTTTCGAGTTGTCTAGAGAGAGAAACGAAGCCAAACCCAAATTGTCATTGAATCTTCATCATCCGATCTATGATGATCTATCGCGAATCTGACGAAACCGATGGTGCCAATGAACTCGGCGTCGATCGATCTTCCAGATCCAACTATCTTTGGAGTCAATCGACGCCGTTGTCGGCTCGTCACTTTCACCATTGATGGAGGTCAAACAGAATAAGTCTCGAACAAACATGAATTAAGTCTCGAAACGCATCAATAAGTCTCGAAAACGCATTAATAAGTCTTGAAAATGGAGCAAATAAGTCTTCATAAAATTAAGTCTCGAATAAGTGTAGTAAGTCTCAGATATTCATAAATAAGTCTCAAAATGGAAAAAATAAGTCTCGAAATGGAACAATTAAGTCTCGAATAAGCGTAAAAAATCCCAACTTCAGCTACTGTTCATCTTCCCCGATTTGACAAACCTAAACCCAAACCCAGTAATTCAAGATTCAAACAACCCCATTCAGATTCAACAAGATCACAATTCACATCAAAATCGACAACAAAATCACAATAAAAACTCAAAATGGTCAACCAAAATCGTTCGTCGAATCGTTGGATCGTCAACCAAAATCGTTCGTTCGTTCGTCGAATCGTCAACCAAAATCGCAAGTGTTCGTCGAATACCCAACCCAGCCCCGTTGAAGTATTTTGTTCTTTACACAATGAAAGAGGAGAGAGCTCGAGAGCTTGAGAGCTCGAGAGAGAGAGTCTGTGAAAATTGGAAGAAAAGAGGAAATGGGAAGAAAAATTTGCAAGTGGGGGCATTTTGGTTTCATCACATACTTTGGTGCTAATAAAACATAAGTTATTAATGTGGTAGTAGTTACACAAATCCATTTTGAAAAAGTGCTATATACCCCTATTTCCTCTAGAGTTATCAATTTTTCAATTTTAATGAGCAACTATATTCAACCTTATAAGCAAAACATGGCATGAACGTCTATTTGCACCTTATTTGATTTTTCCCGGTATGAAACCCGTATGATAGTAGCCATGTTCAACTAATAAAGAAAGAGAGACATTTGAATTTTAACATCCTTTGAACGGATACAAGATCCTTTATTCATTTTGAGTCTCATAAGCTTTTCACACATAATTTTGCATTTAAGAATTGCAATCATCAATTCATGTTTTTCATTTTTTAATCAAGACAAAGAATTTCATGCTTTTTCATTTTGAGCATGTTATTTAAAGAATCATCATGTTATGGAGATCATTGTAGATCATTCAAAAAGTACTTCCTATGAATATCTCATAGTCCAAAAAATGCATATTTGAACATAAATATGACATGGATTGCAATCAAAGCAAGGTTCACACTTATTGAATAATGAAACTAATTATGGCGTGCTAATAAAACTATCTAGATGGGGGTGAATAGATTTTAACCCTTATTACAAATTTTTGTGAATTAGTCAATATTTCGAAAATACCCCCATCTAGTCAATGCAATATATCAAATGTAATATATGCGGAATTATAAATGACACTTGATATTTACGTGGAAACCCTCAACAAGGAAAAACCACGGGCTGGTAAGTGCGGCACACTCGAACCTCGAATCCACTAATTGTGATAACGTTTACATCCTAGGTTAACCTCAACCATGCTCGGACTATAACCCACTACCACTACCCGCATGCCTGTAAAAGTGGACTTAGTTCAATTGTTTATGTGACCACCTAATCCCGATGTACGACCTAATCCCGGTCATCACACAAGACTTACTTCTCCGAAGAGATCAAACCCTAAGTGAATATGCAATGATATTCAAATATGCAAATAATGCTAGGGTACACTAAATGCTTATCTAGGATTATATGATGTCAATAAAATCAATCCTAGATATAAAAATAGCTATATGACATGGCATACAACTTTAGCTATATAGAGGATAACCAATCCTAGATACAATAGCTATCACAAACAATCTCAATCATTTTAATGAGATAAATTAGCTAGATTGCATATTAGCATGAAATCCTAACTATCAAAAAACAATCTCAATCGTACAATGAGATTAATTAACTAGATGGTATATAAGCATTAAAACCTAGCTATCACAAAATAACCCAATCAACACATAATCTCAATCATGTATGTAGAAATTAATCTAAGCATACATGTTATAAATGAGATAAATTGCTAAGTTAGAAACATTAATTATGTAAGATAATAGTAAACAACTTACCATACCATGTGTGTTGAAGAAGATCCATGCATTAGCACATACTAGATGATCCTAGATGATGCTTAGATGATGATTTATGCATATGGAAAATGGTTGGGAGAGTTAAAGAAGCAATCTTGGTGCTTTCTCTCACTAGGGAACACTTAATCTCTCTTTAGGGTTTTATAGTTTTTGTTCCTTGAATACAAATGAGAGAAATAGATGTATTTATAGTGCTTAGATGATAACCCTATAAATTTCGTGAATTTGCCTTAAAAAATGAGCCAAATCGGACTCCAAATAAGTGAGATATGATCAAATTATGAAACAGGGGCGGAGCAGTGTGCTGGTCCATTGCACTGGTATACTACCCGCGCAAGCACTCGCGCAAGCACCCGCGCACTGGCAAATCAGAATATCAACTCGAGATTCGAGTGCCCCAAAACATGACCAAACAACATCGAAACCTTTCATATGATATATCGTTGGAAACGTATAGAAGTCCACTTTCTACTTCAATTCATGGAATGACATTTCGATGTCTGTAGAAAAAGTTATGGTCAATTGAGTGACCAATGGTCAGATTCAGATAACAGCTGCTATGCCCTGTTTTAGTGGTCCCTTTGGAGATTTCAAAACCAATCCAAATGGTCATGAAATATTACGAATAATATACCGTTGGAAATGTATGGATGTCTAGTTTATACAGAAATTTTCAAAACTCATTTTGAAACTTTGTGCAAAACGCTATGGTTACAAGACCATGCAAAGGTCAGTTTTGAAAACATTTGAAACATTGAAATCCAATTTTTTGAAACTAGACATTTCACTCCAAATAACCAAACCGAATCTACCACTTATCCAAGAGAAAAATGAGATCTTCTCAAGTGGTCAACCATCGCGCTAAGACATGTACACCATCGTGCAAGCACGGACGTTTCCGATCACACAAACGGAAACGAATTACACCACACTTAAAACTATCATACATGAAGTTCAAGTGTGGGAAGTGAATGCATCCTAATGCCTAAACATGTCATGGCATTGACAATGAATAATATGCACTCAACTAAAACACAAATGAATAAAATTCATGGTTTTGCATCTTAATGCCTAAACATGTTTTGGCATTTCAATGAACAAGATAAGATGCAATCATTTAACATGCATGAAGAAACTTCATGGCTTTGCATCCTAATGCCTAAACGTGTCATGGCATTTCAATAAACTAGATGCAATCAAATAAACATGCATGAAGAGATATTCAATGAACATGAATGCACACATATAAAAACACACAACATGCAAGAATTAGAGATATGCATGAGTTGTGAGTGTGTGCAACTAGATCTCTTCAAAGCAAGTAAGCACTAAAATATACCTTTGGTGCTTCTTCTCTTAATGTCTTGATAGGGCCTTGGTTGTGCAAATCACCAACCATCAAAAGCCTAAGCTACCCTTACATTAAGCCCAACATGTGGATTGTCCACGAAATAAGCCAATCAAAACTTGAGGTCATTACAAAGAAAATATCATATTAACATATGTGCAATCAAGATACTCAAGCAATTAATAAAGAAGCATAAGATTTTTTAAATTTTTGCATGTGACAAGTATGCAATTGCTCTCTTTGCTTGAGTTCCCCTTATGGGGTTAATATCCAAACCACATCAAGTCACAAGACATATCCCAATAGATCTACTAAGTGCATGAAACCTAGTTGCATCTAAGGGTTTAGTAAATAAGTCCGCTAGTTGATCATTTGTACTTACATGTTCAAGTACAATGCATTTGTTCTCAACTAGTTCTCTTATGAAATGATGGCGAATGTCAATATGCTTAGTCCTAGATTGTTGTACCAGATTCTTGAAAATATTAATTGCACTCATATTATCACAAAAGAGGGTTAGAGTACCTTGATTGAATCCGTAGACGACTAACATTTGCTTCATCCATATGAGTTGTGTGCATCCACTCCCCGCGGCTATGTACTCGGCTTCGACCGTGGACAAGGAAATCGAATTTTGCTTCTTGCAAAACCAAGACACCAAGTTGTTCCCTAAGAAGAAGCAACAGCCGATGTGCTATTCCTATCATCGTAATTTCCTGTCCAATCCGCATCACTAAAGCCTATAATACTAGCATTAGTGTCAAAAGAGTACCAAATCCCATAATTGGATGTCCAATTCACATAGCGAATGATTCTTTTAACAGAAGAGAGATAGGACTCCTTAGGATCCGATTGGTACCTAGCACACACACCCACACTAAAAGATATATCGGGCCTACTTACGGTCAAATAAAGCAAGCTACCAATCATGCCCCGATATAAAGTTTGTTCCACACTTTTACCACTAGCATCCTTGCTAAGCTTCAAAGTGGTACTCATGGGTGTATCACAATGTTTGACATTTTCTAGACCAAACTTCTTCACTAGGTTTTTAGCATATTTAGCTTGGGTTATAAAAATCCCATCATTTAATTGCCTAATTTGTAAACCTAGAAAGTAACTTAGGTCACCAACAAAACTCATCTCAAACTCATGAGACATAGCATCAAGAAATTATTGAACCTTGGTATTGTTAGTGGAGCCAAACACTATATCATTAACATATATTTAAGCTATAAAGAGCTTATCATTGTCTTTTTTGATGAATAACATCTTGTCAACACTACCTCTTGAGTAGTTATTGTCAACAAGAAATTGAGTGAGGCGCTCATACCAAGCCCTCGGTGCTTGTTTCAACCCATATAGAGTCTTCTTGAGGCGATAGAAATTGTTGGGGTGGTATGCATCCACAAACCCATTGGGTTGTTCAACAAACACTTCCTCTTGCAAGAAGCCATTGAGGAAGGCACTCTTCACATCCATTTGTTGCAATTTTAACTTGTGCACATAAGAAATGGACAAGAGAAACCTAATGGACTATAAATGGGCAACATGAGCAAATGTCTCCTCAAAGTCAATACTCTCAGTTTGAGAGTACCCTTGTGCAACAAGTCTAGTCTTGTTACGCACTATGTTGCCATCCTCATCAGATTTGCTCCTATATATCCATTTGATGCCTATGACATTAGTGGTCTTAGGCCTAGGAACTAGAGTCCAAACCCCTTTCCTTTCGAATTGGTTTAGCTTTTCTTACATGACAAGAACTCAAAATTCATCATTTAAGGCTTCATCAACCTTTTTGGGTTCAATTTGAGAGGTGTAACATGTGTAGCTAATTAGATTAGCTATTTGACGCCTAGTCCTAACACCCTCATTCACTTCTCCAATGATGTCATCTTTATCATGGAGTTTCCTAACCCATGGAGCGGGTTCATTAGAGTTCAAGAGAGGGACTCTATTATGAGGTTGTGTGTCCTCTTCATTTAGGTTAGACGTCCCAACAATAGGAGTCTCCACAACTTTCTCCAAGGGAGAGTCATCATCTATAGCAACCTCCCCCTCATGGTCATTGGTCTTAAGCCTAGTATCATCAATGGTAACATTAGATGATTCCATGACGGTTCGAGTTTTCAAGTTGAAAACTCTATAGGCTCTACTATTCAAGATATAGCCAATAAAGATACCCTCATCACTCTTAGCATCAAATTTGCCAAGTTAATCACGATCATTTAAAATGTAGCACTTGCTTCCAAAAGAGTGGAAGTAGCTAACATTTGGCTTTCTTCCTCTCCATAATTCATAGGAGGTTTGCCTAGTGCCGGGTCTTAGGAAGACTTTATTTCCTATATAGTAAGCCGTATTGACGGCTTCAGCCCAAAGGTTCTTAGGGACATTGTTGTTAATCAACATCACATGAGCCATCTCTTGAAGGATCCTATTCTTTCTCTCAACAACTCCATTTTGTTGAGGTGTCCTAGGAGCCGAAAACTCATGGGAGATGCCTAAGCTATTGCAATAGCTTTCAAAGTAGGCATTCTCAAACTCTCTCACATGGTCACTTCTAATCCGTTTAATACTTTTAATGTTAAAGTCTTTTTCATTTTCAAGTTTATTACAAAGCATCTTAAACTTATCAAAAGTTTCGGATTTTTCTCTAAGAAAATATGTCCATGTGAACCTAGAGAAATCATCTACACAAACAAAAATTATCTCTTTCCATATAAACTCTTGGTTTGTATTGGAACCATAAGATCCATATGGAGAAGCTTAAAGGGCTCCTTGGTGGAGAGATACTTGCCCTTCTTGTGCATGCTTTTGGTTTGTTTTCCTTGTTGGCAAGGTCCACAAACACCATTGACTTTCTTCCCAAGCTTGGGAAGGCCACGTACAACATTGAACTTATCTAGGATTCGTAAATCCCGATAGTTCATATGGCCAAGTCTTTCATGCCACAACTCTATTTGCTCTTCCTTGGACATATTACAATAGACAACTCTAGCCTTAAGACAATAACAATTATCACTAGATCTCATACCTTTCAATAAGATTTGTCTATTGGGCTTTAGGATTGAGCAATCATTTTTAAAAAACAAGACGGAAAATCCTTCATCACTAAGATGAGAAATGCTTATTAAATTGGCTTTCAAGCCATCAACATATAAATCATTGGACAATGAGGGTAATCCGGGAATGGAAATGGTTCCTTTCCCTACAACTCTTTTTTTGGATCCATTACCAAAGGTGACACATCCCTCTTTCTCCATGACAAGAGTCTCGAAGAAACTCTTATTTCTCGTCATGTGCCTAGAGCACCCACTATCTAAGTACCAAAAATTAGAAGAATTTGCCTTCAACGCAATTTGAGCAACATGGCAAAAATAAGCGTCTCTTCTAATCCACCTAGGAGAAACACTTTCTTTCCTAGTGGTCAATGGTACATGGGCATTAGATGTCCTAGGATCATGTAAATTTGTTTCATTCTTCCTAAGGACATGCATCTTGGCTCTAGCCTTTTTATTTCCTATCATGCTTTCAATTCTACACATTTTGATATAATGAAAGCAATTTGGTCTAATGTGACCATCAATACCACAAAAATGACATTAAGGTATAAAGTTAGGAATCATACCATAACCTTGAGTATGCATTGGAGCCTTCCCATGTCTTTATGGTTGTCTTGGTTGTTGATAAGGATCTCTCCTTCTTTGTTGTTGACCAAGACTTGGTTGCTTCCTCGATTGAGCTTGCATGATAGGTATCTTCCCTTGATGGACTTTAGGTTGAGGGAAGTTAGCTTGAGGAGCTCTTGTAGGATGAGCTTGAGGTGGACTTCTTAGTGCTACCTTCATTTGAGCACTTCTTGAACACTCTCCTATGTCAATTTTCTTCCTAGGTAATTGACGAGGAGGAGACTCCTTGAGGTTCATAATCTTGACAAATACGGTCTTGCTTGGAGTGGGGGACATCTTTTCATCTTCAAACCCAAGACCCCTCTTGTCACTTGGCCTTTTTCCAACATCTAACATGTGGTCAAGTTTTTATAGTGCTAGAGCCCATCTTGGCCATCAACTCTCTAGCACATTCAAGCTCCATTTCCATCCCTTCTTCACTCCTCTTAGATAAGTCTAACTCCTTTCTTAGCTTATCTTCATTTTCCATGGTTCTCACTATAGGAACCTAGGGTTATAAATTGTGCAGCAGAAGGGTTTTTAAAAAAAAAAATTAAATGCAATCATAAACTAACCCATTTGTACAGTAATAATCAAATGTAATAAGAAGGAGATGAAACTAATTCATACCAACGTTTGTAGGCTTCTTCTTTCTTTTTGATCTGCTTCCTGATTTGAACCACAAGATCTTCCTGGCTATGACCCGGGATTGGTAACAACGTGTGGGCGTGTCACGATACTCAGGAACTTGAATGGAGGTAGAAGAAAACAACACAAAACAGCTCTTGCTTTGTATATAGTGTTGAAGTTCGGCCACACTTCTTTTCAAAAAAAAAAAAAAAAAAAATTTCTTTTAGTTTGAGTTGGCCACACCCCTGTTTCTCTTTTCTTTTTGCGTTAGTATGTATCTCATACAATTCAGTTTTTAAAAAACATATATCATATATATATTTTTAAAATAAACTAATTAATCAAATCTTTTAAGATATCTGATATCTTTAAAGATATTAATTAATATTAATTTATTTGATTTGATTTGAATTCAAACTTTTTTAAATTCAAATTTAAATATTTAATTTAATGAAAATAAAATAATCAAATTATCTCATCTTCATTCAAAATTAAATATCAATCAACACCCTCCATCTAAGGATTAATTACACAATTAAATAATCTAATTATTTAATTAACATAATCATTAATAATCATTAATTAAATAATCTTATTATTCAATTAATTCCTGAATAGACACGTGTCACTTTCGTAACACAATTAATTGGACAATCCAATTAATTAACCATGACCCTTGTTACCTTAATCAATCGGGCTAGCAAGGGGACCCAATGGACCCACAGTATTTTGAGCTCCAATAATCCTTAGAAATAATTAATTAAACTTTTTAATTAATATTTCCTGATTATTAACTTCGGTGTTATTCCACTAAAAACCCGAAGCTGTACTCACTGTAGATGTTTTTAGACAAACCAATAACATTCGGTGTCCATCAATATAACTATTACATATGGTATGATTCTCCACAAGTAGTTCATAATTAGAGCTGGGTCATAATATCCGTTATACCCCTCTAATTACATCTTTCCTTTAAGTACCATTGATTCTCTAATGAACAATAAATCCTACATTCCTCACGGAATTAGGAGAGTGCTCATATTGTTCAAGCCCTAAATCAACCTTTAAGGACATGTTCCCGAACAAATGTGCCCTCTTTCATCCGAGCAAGCATTGCAGAACGAACATCTTCGTGCCGCTTTTGCTTAGAAGGCTGCCCCCAACATGGCTTGCAATGACTCTATTATTTCAAATGCAGTACCCATTGCTTTGTGCTTAGTAATAAGCAGGTCTGTCATACTTGTTAACAGATATGTTCGGGCTTTCTCATCTGATGAGACCCATTTCTCATATGCCTTATGAACAGTTCGTGCAGTATTGGCAGTAGGCGTTAGAGGACATTCCTCCGTAAGCACAAACCTTAGGTCCTTGGTGACCAAGATTGCATTTATGTTATGTTTCCATTTAGTGTAGTTATCACAAGTTAATTTGTCATTGGCTATGATTTGTAATAGTGCAGATGACATGGCTGAAGAAACATAAATTAAGAATTCATTCAGTCATACATTCAAAACATGTGCGAATGTTCGGCATAAAATTAAACATGATGCATGAAAATGTTTAATGAATAAGAACAACCCTAAGAAAACAATGTTTCTATGCCACGACAATCCAACATACCACAAGTAAGTGCCGCCTTAGGGTCGGTCAAATTCTTGCATGTTGGATCAAGACCTTCTCAATCAAATGATATACCAGAATAACTCATATTCCAATATCATTCAACCATCGTTTATTTAGTTAGTTAGGTTTTTAATTAACCAATTTAATTAAAACCTTGTGAGTGTAACCCATCATTTCAGATCTCATGAGCTTAACTCGAGAATTGCCGCCTTAGGGTCGGTCAATCTTGAAATCCCCTTAGAAATCCTATCCATTAGGAAGTCAACCTTGGTATTGATTCTTATGGAAACCCTCCTTAGGGAGGACGAAAGCAAAGCCGTCACAAGGCTCCGCTCGAATCTTACGTTGTTGAACTAATGATGGAGACCGCGGAATATAACGTCATATATCCCTCTCCCACTCACTATTATATAATAAGGGTTTTCTATTAATATTAATGCACCTAGATTAAACTAGATTAAATGGCTAATTTCAATCTAAGTGTCAAGTGCATTAATCACAAATTATCAGAATCCTATTCCAATAACTAATAAACTAATTCGATTTTTAACTCTTAAAAATCTAGTTCATTAGTGATAATTCTAATCTATGTAAACTATTTACTAAGGCTAAAATTATTAAAAATGTATTTACCAAGTTTTAACTATTAAAACTGAACACATTATTAGGTCCAATTATTATTAGGGGCTTAATCAAATTAATCCTAATATATATAAAGGACCCTACTAATCTAAGTAATTAAACTCTTTAATAAAAAGGATAGTGATTAATGAGAATTACCAAGTTTTTACTCCTAAAAACTAATCCCATTAATTTATAGCCAATTATGTGAATTACCCATTTTAATCAAATTAAAATAATAATAATAATAAACACATAATATAGATGGCTATAATGCATGTATGACATATCAACATATATATATATATATATATATATATGTGTGTGTGTGTGTGTGTGTGTGTGTGTGTGTGTAGGCACACCTAATCTAAATGATATGTATATGCATGGCAATGCTTTAATCATCTCATAATAAAAGCATACATGAGTTGATCGAGTACGATGAGCTATCTAACTTAAAAAAAAAAAAAAAAAGAATCTAATTACAAAAAATAAATCCAAGGCATTCCTTGGTCTTCTTGTAATTCCTTTTCTTCAAGTCCATCTTTTACATCTAATGGGCTTTTAACAAAGTCCAACTTGATTAACCCTAATATTTTTAATGGTAATACATCTCATGAATCATAAACTAAGGCCCATATGTTACACTTAACATTTATTGGAGGCCCAATTTATTAATAAAAATATTCCGGCCCATTCACGCTTCTGAATACATAAACCCTAGCGTCACGAATATTCAGCCTTACGCTTTCGCACGTAGCCGTCGTCCGCACGAAGAGCATGCGCAGCATGCCCATGCCATGTGCCAAGCACGCAGCAGCCCTTACGCAACACATATGCGGCTGTTGCACTTGCGCACGACCAGCGCATAAGCATGGGTGACAACTGCACAAATGCACAATCAACATATCAGTTAAATTGAATCAGTGCAATGCATATCAATTGCATGTGCGTGACATGTGTTGCTGCACAAACATATAACACTTTTATACTGCAGCATTACAATTGCGCATCCTATATATATATATATATATATATATATATATATATATAAAGAGCCTTATTTTTCCAAAAGGGTATTTCATGGTGTGACCATTTACGTTATTTCCCTTTGTATCCCTTTTTTGTTTTTTTTTTTTTCCCTTTCTCTCTGTTTCTCAGACGTGAATCTCTCTCTCTTGTGTTTATCAAATGTGAATCTCTCTCCTGCGACTCGAATTCAACTTTTTCACTCTTTCTCATCCACTTCTCGCGTTCACTGTTCAAAGACACCACGTGTCTCTCTTATATCTTTTCTCTCGATGACTCTTCATTTCTTTCTTCTTTCCCTTTAAATGTTTTGTGTCAAAATTCCTCGTAAACCCGACACGACGCTGCTCTCTATTTCTCCAATCTCGCGATATCAACACCTCTGTTTGGATTCTCAGTTTGCTTCAATCTGGTCCATTTTCAGCGTGGTTAGGATGCTCAAGCTTATGGCCGGTAAGCAAAAAATTGAAGTTCATGTGTTGTTGAACTCTGAATTGTTGATTTTGATTCTTTTGTCGAGTACTGAAAAGGACTACTGTGATGTAATTAAAAGCAAAGGTTCTTTGAATTTGTGGTTATCTGATTTGATTGTATGGTTTTGTAGTTTGAGATTGTGTTTGATGTGTTATTGTTCTATTTTGATTGTGTGTGTTTTTAGGGTCGTATTTGATAGTGATAACTGAGCATGATTGTGTTGGAACGTATTGGGGGCATCCGATCTACAAGGTTTCATCTTTGAAAGTTTTTCCATGTGATCATTCTCTTAGTAAATCCTTAGCGGAACAGGTAAATTTGCTGCTAATGCTGCTGCTTCACGGTTGCTTTTGCGTGTTTAGTTTGCTTGTACTCTAAATTGTTGAACCAACGTTTCAGAAAAAGGCGGGGAGCGAGTTTTCTCAGCTGTTAAATGTTGCGGAGCAGACTTGCGGTCTCTATTTATCATAAGATACCAATTTAACACTGAGATGATTTGTTTTCCCACATGTAATAGGATTTATCCGTTTCCTCTGTTGTATTGTAATTAGCTAACTGTTACTTTCTTTAATTTTATTATAATTACTCAATTTTTAGTTATCTTTATTTGATTGTTGTATCATGTATGCTAGGCTGAGGTGGTTTGTTTTCCCGCATGTAATGGGATTTATCTGTTTCCTCTGTTGTAGTGTTATTAGCTAACAGTGTCTTTCTTGAATCTTATTATAATGGCTCAATTTTTAGGTACCTTTGTCTGATTGTTGTATCATGTATGCTACAGTACACAACGGTTGCACGATTTGGGTGATGAATCGAAATTGCTTCCCCTTTGGAGACAAGTAAGCCTTTACATTTAGAGTGAACAATATTCTTATCTGGTCCATTGATTTTCTATTTACATTTTATATAACGATATTGTTAGATTGTAAAATCAAAGTTGCTTTTCTTCCACTGGTCTTGCTTTCAATAATGTATAAACAATGTCAATTTTTCACGTTGTATATGGTTAAGTTCTCAATGTTTTCCTATGATTTTAATTATCAACAAACAAGATGTTATGCTTATCCTGCTATTGTTTGCAATAGGCAGAACCTAGATTTCTCTGGAACAACTATATGTTGGAAGTGGCCATAGATAATAAGGTTAGATTTCCAAGTTATTTTCATTATTACATTCTCATTTCCCCCTTTCTTGATACCTTTGTCACTTACTGCTTTCCTTTATTTTGTTTCATGTACTGCTGGATCCATACTTATGCAAGCGACAATTAAGTATGCTTCTTTGCTCTCAATCATAGTATTTTTATTTTTATTTTTCGCATTCTAATTTTCCATCTCTCTTTTACAGGAACTTAATGCAGAGCTAATCATCCCTGAAGGTTTTCCAGAATGGAAAGAAACCATGGATTCGTGGGGATACAAATAGATATATGCAATAGAGGTGAGTTGACACAGCAGTTTGATTTGCCTATAATGATCATTACGATATCATATTATGGTATCAAGTATTTTTTTTTTTTTTTTTTCAGGAGGTTGCTGAAATGGCGCAATCAAATTTGGTTTGCCAATGGACGCATTCACTTTTCTAATGAAGCAGGTTAGAACCGTTTACTGGTTCAAGTCAGGAACTCCAAATTCAATTGCAACATCAGTGCACTGCACGTGCCCCTCCCACTATTTTTGGTCAAATCAAATGGAAGTCTATGAGAATTCAGTTCCCGAATATGCAGGGCGTAGTATTAGAACTATATTGATTATATCATTGAGGGCTTTTATTGTTGTGTGGATGCAAATTTCACCTTTGAGCTGTATACCGAGCTCGTGATATACAAGATGAGCTGCACATCTATCTCCTTTTCATGCTCTCTGTTTCATACAATTGCATGGTTTTTGATATAATTAGGAAGAATATGATATATTGTATTTTCCATATAAACTTAAGATTTACCAACATAGATTTGGATTATATCATAAGTGTGCATTTTCTGCTTGTTGTAGCATATGTGAAGTACTAAATGACCAAGAATTAGGCCAAATGTGACTTTTAACTAAAAGGTCATTCTCTTTGGACATGTTTAGATGCCCTATAAAATTTGAGTCCTTTTTCTGTTCGGTCAATGAGGTGGTGGGAAAATATTACGAACGGGGCAATTTAAATATTTGGTACTGCTTCTTTGTTTGTATGCAACACATGCATTCCTGTTTGAGTGGTTTATCGGTGTTAAATTTTGTCGATTGAATGAATACATTGTGTACCAAATCCCATTGGTTCAATGTTTGGAAACTATCAATTTCTGTATGCACATGTGATGTTTTGTTCACAAAACCTTAATCCTTTTCTTCCCCTTTTTTTCAATCAGATTATCATTTTTATTGAGCCCAAATATAGTATTTGTTTATTTATTTATTTTACTGCAGTCAGTAAATTTATGATTTTTACTCTTTTAGGTTGCTCCATCTTCATCCTCAAACAATAATGGGTACAAAATTTTTGAGGTAATATTGCATGGTATATATATATATATATATATATATCTCCTTTTTCCCTTTCCCCACTGTTTTATACATATGATTTGCAGTAGCATTATAGTTCTTGCACTGGTTTTCCCCCTTTTGTGAATGATTATCTAATTATAGATCATCATATTTTCTTTTGTATTGAAATAACATATATATCCCGTTACTATTTCAAAATTACCAAGAAAAGTATGTGTTCAATTAATAGATAAGGATATAAACGTGATTTTATATATTTTATTTAATTTATAATTTGTAATACAATTAGAGGTTAGTGAACATGTAATACTCCAATTCCAGAAATTTTCTCAATCCCAATATCCAAGTCCAAACACATGACCCGAGTCCGAACCCCAGCTCGAGCCCGAGTCTAAGATAGGCTCATTTTGGTGCAGATAAGTTTAGATAAAATAATTAAATAAATGGGACAATGGCAATTTGGGATTAAAGGTGGCAAAGCTATGCTAGGTTGCAAGTGGAAGAGCCGAAGAGGTGGAAAAATAAGAATAGGAGAAGAGTGAGTCGACAAAAATAAGATAAAAAAAAAGGAGAAAAAACAGGAAAAAAATAAAAAGCATCATTGTTTTGATTGCTGGATCTAACGGATATTGGAATTATAGGCATCATGTCAACTTTCTTTAACTTCTGAGTTTTTCGTTAATTTAGATTTTTTGGAATGATCAGTCTCTATTAATTTATTGTTATTGCTATCTAATTTGGTGTTTTTGGGTGAAGATTATTTATTTATTTATTTCAGGTGGATATTTGTGTAATTTGTAATGTTTTCACTTAAAAACGTTAAGTTGAACTTTATTGTTTGGATATATTGAGATACGTTGCATTTGATTTGTGGAAATGATATAAAAATAATTTTAGTTTTTGGCTATCTTCAATTTCATCTTATTTAATAAGAAAATCATTTGGAACTTATTTAATTTCTTCATTGTTTTTCAGCTTTTCTTAGTCACAGAATGAATAGTGAAAGTTTTTAATTGTCGTTTGTCTCAGAAGTGTGATATACTCATTGTTTGTCTTAGATTTGGTTGAGTGTTGTATTATGTTCTAAATAGCTTCAAATTTCAGATGTAGAAATCTCAAATTGATTATAGGTTCCTTTTTTTTATGTTGCCTGATGGGCCTATTGTGGTTTTGCTTATTATTTAGAAGAAGAGATACAAATTATCAGAAATATAGTAAATGGAACTCAAATGATGACTTGTTAAATATTGAATTATTAGGCATTATTATACATACTCTAGCTTTGGAAAAGGTTTTCTATTTTTTGTTGGTTTTATATACTCTTTCAGTAAATATAAATTTGTGGAGGGTGTTTCCAAACCAAGGATTATTGTCAGGCCTACAACTTTTATTGCAACATTAGAAGTACTAACAATTTTTTTATTGTAAAGATATTGTAAATAAGTTTGTATTGATATATAAAAAAAATATATTCATATGTATTATATTTAAGGATTAATACTACAAATTTTGCACGTGTCTCACCACCAGTAATTAAAAAACACAACAATTATGCAGAGTGCAATTGCGCACCAGTTGCACATTAGAGTGCATGAGCAACATCTGTCATGCGCAAATTTTGCACATCAGTTTTGCGTGTGCGGCTGCTGTGCTTCACGGCCCGGATCGTTGTCTTTGAATCTTGTTCTTCGTAAACGGTTACATAATCAAATTACAAAATATTGATTTACAAAGAACGATTACATCGAAAGAAAAAATTAATAACTAATTATTACAACCCAAAACGAATATAATTAAACTCATCATACCATACAATTAACGACCAACCATGTTTATAATAAATAAATAAATAATTATAAACATCAAACAATCATTAGAAAGTGCCTACACATTCATATAAGCAATTAGGAGCAATTGAATTCGATTATACTGTACAAAAAATGGCTCTGATACCAATTGTAGGAACCTAGGGTTACAAATTGCGCAGTGAAAGGGTTTTAATTTTTTTTTAAATGCAGTCATAAACTAACCCATTTGCATAGTAATAATCAAATGCAATAAGAAGGAGATGAAACTAATTGATACCAACGTTTGTAGGCTCCTTTTTTTTTCTCGATCTGCTTCCTGATTTGAACCACAAGATCTTCCTGGCTATGACCTGAGATTTGTAACGGCGTGTGGGCGCATCACGGTACTCAGGAACTTGAATGGAGGTAGAAGAAAACAACACAAAACAACTCTTGCTTTGTGTATAGTGTTGAAGTTCGGCCACACTTCTTTTCAAAACAAAAAAATAAAATAAAATAAAATAAAATAAAAACTTTTTTTTTTCTTTTAGTTTGAGTTGGCCGCACCCCTGTTTCTCTTTTCTTTTTGCGTTAGTATGTATCTCATACAATTCAGTTTTTAAAAAACATATATCATATATATATATATATATATTAAAATAAACTAATTAATTAAATCTTTTAAGATATCTGATATCTTTAAAGATATTAATTTATTTGATTTGATTTGAATTCAAACTCTTTTAAATTCAAATTTAAATATTTAATTGAATGAAAATAAAATAATCAAATTATCTCATCTTCATTCAAAATTAAATATCAATCAACACCCTCCATCTAAGGATTAATTACACAATTAAATAATCTAATTATTTAATTAACATAATCATTAATATTCATTAATTAAATAATCTCATTATTCAATTAATTCCTGAATAGACACGTGTCACTTTCGTAACACAATTAATTGGACAATCCAATTAATTAACCGTGACCCTTGTTACCTTAATCAATCGGGCTAGCAAGGGGACCCAATGGACCCACAGTATTTTGACCTCCAATAATCCTTAGAAATAATTAATTAAACTTTTTAATTAATATT
Source organism: Acer saccharum (assembly GCA_030490815.1). Classification (NCBI taxonomy): domain Eukaryota; kingdom Viridiplantae; phylum Streptophyta; class Magnoliopsida; order Sapindales; family Sapindaceae; genus Acer; species Acer saccharum. The sequence goes on along the minus strand of CM059869.1, from coordinate 26,620,471 downwards.
TCATGATTATTAACTTCGGTATTATTCCACTAAAAACCCGAAGCTATACTCTCTTAACTGTAGATGTTTTTAGACAAACCAATAACATTCGGTGTCCATCGATATAGCTATTATATATGGTATGATTCTCCACAAGTAGTTCATAATTAGAGCTGGGTCATAATATCCGTTATACCCCTCTAATTACATCTTTCCTTTAAGTACCATTAATTCTCTAAAGAATAATAAATCCTATATTCCTCACGGAATTAGGAGAGCGGTCATTTTGTTCAAACCCTGAATCAACCCTTAAGGGAACTACTATCTACTTCTCACAAGAATGAGTGGATTCCACTATTGTGTGCAGACCTTCCCAGCCACAAGTCAAACCGTGATTCCAACATACAAAGTTATTGACCGAGAATGCAACTTCGATCTCACCCATGGTATATCAAAAACCATGATCTAATTTAAAGGAGTCGATAAGACACTTAGGATTAAGATCACCCATATATAGCCATCATTTGTTGATATATATGAATCTCATTTTGTAAAGGATCTTGGTGAGAGATTCATATAGATCATGGCCCAATCCTATATGATCACATCATATAAGGTGCATCCATTCTCATATCACCATATGAATAGTTTAGGTTAAGACCATTGTACATTACGGAACAGACCGTAGCTGTAGATTAACCACAAATAAAGTACCCAACTTTATTTGCTATCTACGGACTCTTTAGATTGCTCATCTCAAACTGAATACCTCTATATATGACACTCATATACTCAATTAGAGATTACATCCGGCAATCTTGGATGTTAAGTACACATGATATAAATGTATGAGACAGGTATATAGAATGAATAAACTACTTCTTTTATTAATGTTTCATTCACATTTACAAATTACAAGCTTTAGGGCATAAACCCCAACACTCACCACTTCTTCACTTAAGTGGTCAACTTATATTGAGAGCTCTAGGTTTTCTTCCTTCAATCTCCTAATTTCTCTCTTGTTCTTTAACCTTGAACTCTCAAACTTGACTATGTAGTCTTGAAGATCCATCTTATCCACATTTCCATTTGTGGATTGAGATAAGGAGCCATCATCGCTTGAGTCATTTTCTTCTTGACTCTCATCCTCTTCTTCACTAGTATTTTTGCTCTTGTGGGAGGAGGCAAAGGCTATGAAGTTAGCCATGAACTCTTCATCATCCGAAGACTCATCTCTCTCATCGAAGTCATCATTTTCACTCCATGTGGCGGTCATCACTCTTCCCTTCTTGTTCTTCAAATTTCCACAATCGGGAGTGATGTGTCCCATGCCGGCACACTCATAGCATTGAATCCATTTCCTTTCACTTATCTCTTGCCTAGGCTCAAACTTCTTGAAGGAAGTCTTTTTCTTTAAGTCTTGGCTTTTGGATCCAAAGCCCTTCTTTTCGAACTTGACGAACTTCTTGAACCTTCTCATCAACAAGGCCATGTCTTCGTCCAAGTCATCCTTTTCCTCATTCTCATCCTTGAAGGCTTTCAAAGAAATTCCCTTTTGCTAAATTTTTAGGTGTGGAGGTAGGACCCTTCCTAGATTCATAAGCTAGAAGTCTCACAATCACCTCACTCGACTTCATATCCTTGTACCCACTATTTTCTTCTAAAGCCATAACCTTGTACTCAAATCTTTCGGGGAGAGATCTCATAATCTTTTGCTTGATTCTCCTATCCGAATAAGGATCACCAAGTTGATGACTTTGGTTGACTATGTCCATCAACTTGATCTCGAAATCGTTGAAGCACTCATTCTCCTCCATCCTAAGCATCTCAAATTTAGTTTGGAGAACTTGAAGCTTAGAGTCCTTAACCACTTCGGTTCCCTCATGTGCAACCTTTAGGATGTCTCATGCCTCCTTGGCAATCCTAGTGTTTTGAATAAATTTATATTGATTTTCGTCCATTGCACATAGGATGGCATGCATCGTCTTCCTATTCCATTTCAATGCCTCAAACTCTTGCGCGTTCCATTGCGTCTTAGGCTTGAGAACATCCTCTCCTCCACCCGTAGGAGTCATCATCGGTGACATGTAGCTGTCTTCAACCGCCATCCATGCCCTATCATGGATTTGGCAAATATACGACTCCATCTTGCTTTTCCAAGAGGCATAATTCAACCCGGTAAGAAGGGGAGGCCTTATGCTAGAAGCACCTTCGTTGCCACCACCATTTTCACCATTTTCACCATTTCCACTCATAGTGTTTATGAATGAATGAAAGAAATGAATGCAAATGTATGAATGATCAAATTCACACAAAATGCAAAACACACCAAAATGAGCAAATGATCACCTAAGTATATCTAGGAGCTGTTAGGATTATGCTCAATAGCAAGAGTGTAATAGTGTTTTTGACAATCTATTCATATTAATAATGTGATTTCTGGTTTAACAAATCTTATAGCATTTATAGTTTAATTATTATAATTGTCAAAAGTAAATAATCATAAGGTCAAAAGACTATGAGAAAAGAAGAATTGTTCGTACATCTGGATATGTATGAGGTAGACACAATTCTTTAGTTAGTCTTGAATAATGTTCACAACTTAAGGTAAAGGTTGGGCACCTTTATCTTGTTAAAGTTGTAGATTCTTTTACTGGCATTTGAGTGGGATCAAATGTGTTATGATGAGTCTAAAATCATCAAAGTGGCTTTGAGTAAAAGATCTAGTGCACTAGGTGCATTGAACTGGATTACAATGAAATACTTTATCTAGAACCGTCAGTAGATAAAAGTCTTTTCATTATCAGGACAATCGGAGAGTCTATCTTAATCCTGAGATAAATGATGGACTTATGGTTGCAAGTGTTATCATTTGAGTTATCAATGAGTACGATTATATAGCATAGTTTATCCTCGATAGTTTGGTGGTATTCATTTGTTAATCGATAGAGGACTTCATTTATAGATATGGACATCGTGGCTCCATTTATTAAATGAGAGTAGAATATCATCATATGGATGTTTTGAGGTATTGAATATTAAATCTTAACGTTAAGTTTTCAATAGTGTCTATTGAAACATGACTTCTGGACAAGTCAAAATATCCAAGTTCAAAATGTGGTCATATGAGGAAATATGGTAACTTGAAGAGCTACAGGCGGTCTATGAGCTCTTGGCGATTACTGATATTCTTCACGAGGATACACCATCTCCAATAAGATTGTCTAGGGTACAAATGAGAAATATTTACTTATTTTATCTTTATTTAAGAGTTCAATTTTAGCTCTTTAGTGGAATGAGTTAAAATTAATAGATCGGACCTAAGTGAATCATTTGTTGATTGTGATTAGGTTATGTCTATTGAAGCTTAAATTTAGATAGCCCGCCAAAATCCCCAACACAGACTTGCATGGATCACTTGATATATTCTACCGGACCAATTTATGGGTCCATCTAGAATTGTATTAAGGCATATGGACTTGTTTCTTTTAGTAAGAATGAGTCTAGTTCACATGTGGGCCTTTTATTAAGGTCCAATGGATTTAATAAAATAGAAAAACAATATATAGATATATTAATATATATGGCACATGGCCGAGATATATATATGATATTATATTGTTTTATTTTTATTATTTAATTAAATGAGAATTAATTAATTAATTGATTGATTAATTATTTAATTAAGAATCAAAATCTTTTTCTGACTAGGAAATATGTTTCTTAGTAGTATACTATTGTGGTAGTATAATTAATATAAAAGACTTTATTTGGTAAGTAGATAAATAAGGGATTTATTTGTCTAGTTAAATAAGGAAGTCTTTAATATAGTCACAAATACACTAAAGAGTTGGATTAGGGTTGAATTCTAAAAGATTGATAGAGATATATATTATATATGGCAAGTTAAATTCATATATATATATATATAAAAGATATATGGATTGGAATCGGCGCATCTATAGATATATATATTATATATGGCTAGTGGATTCATATATAGCAATATATATATTATTTCGGGCAGCATATATAGATATATAATAGGATTCATATATAGCAATATATATATATTATTTCGGATTGGCATATAACTATATATATATATTATTTCGGGCAATATATATATTTTTTGGATGGCATGTAAAATTTGGGCGATATATATATATATATATATATATATATATATATATATATTCTTTGTATAGAATTCGGCTAGCCCTAATGCAAGGCTTGAGAGTTTTTTCTTTTGCTTGAGAAAAATAAAATCCAACTTAGACTAGTGTGAGAATTCAGCCAAGAGGAAAAGAGAGAAAAGTTTGTTCTTATTTCGATAGTGCATTAGTAACTTTTATATCAAAAGGTTTTGTGCACAATTTCGAATAAGGTTCACGCGAATTTCGATCTAACGATTGTGAATTCAAAAGTGACCGGAACATTCTTTGTAGTCTCTTGGAATTTGTTGTGACCAACGAAAAAGAAAAAGTTTTGTTAATCCATCCTCAGGTACACAATTCAAAGAGAAGGGAGACCACGCTCCTAGGTAATTCACGTTCGTGATTGGATTGGAAGATCTTGCGGATTACCATCGACGCAATGTCAATCGGATCATGCGACAAAGGTATGATATCTTTAGTATTATATGTTAATTAATTAGAGGGTTAAGGTTCAAATTATGGAAAAATTTTAAACTATACTAAACTCTTTTTTAGTCTCGCTTCCGCTGCGTTGACCGTATTTTTCCCTACAATTGGTATCAGAGCCTTGGTTGTACCCTTTAATTAATTAACGTATATATACATGAATCTATTTCTTTTTATTGTGATTATGCATGTTTTAGAAAGAGATGGCACTCTAGGTATTCTCATATATAATTACATGTGGAATGTATGGATTTATATATGTTGTTATAAAGTGAATTGTTATTGCTCAATTTTGGTCCTAGAATTTCAATGTATTTTTGTTTCGGAATTGTAACAAGAAGGGTGGCCTATTATCGCCATAAGTTCCTTCTTGGTAGTTGCTAGGTTCTCTAATTTTTTTTTATTGTAATAAATACTGCAGTTTTTAATGTATTAAAAATACTGCAGATTTTTTTTGTATCAAATAGTGCAGTTTTTTATTGTATTAAAAATACTGCAGTGATTAAAAAAAAAAAATACTGCAGTAATTTATTATGTAAAATCTGCTGTAATATATTCAAGATTCGAAGATTCGAAGAGTTGAAGAATTGGAAGCGGAAAAGGGAAGCAATGACACAACCTAGCACCCGTGCGCACCCTTGAGTTGGTATGGGATGCGCATGGCTTGCCCTTATGGATAAGGGCTGTGCATGCCCATGCCGGGCAGCCAAGGTGTGCGTTTGGGACAGCCACGTGTGGCTTCGGGTGCGCAAGTGGACAATGGCCGCTTGAAGACTTGATCGCTAAGTTAGGGTTTATGTATTTCAAACAAATGTAATTTACTTGTTTTTCTAGGATGGACCAAAATTGTGGCTATTTATTTTTGTAAATATTACAATATTTGTTATTGTATGATAACATGACATATAGAATAGGAGTGCCACTCATATATCTCTTTTGGTATGAACATGCATTGAATGATTTAGGTATCTAAATTGGCATCTAGATAACTTGGTAAATCATTCTATGGGATTTAATCACACGCCTTAAATAATTGAGTGGGAGAAGGTGTTTTGCAACACCTATGGCCTCCAAGGTTAGTTGAGCTTTATTATTTATTGGTAATCCCCCCAAGGGGCGTCCATGAATGGAATTTAGCAACATACTTCCTTACAAGGATAGACTAGACAATTGACTCAAACGAGATCTACTCCCCAAGGAGGGATTTTTGTGAGAGAAAATATTGAAGGTCGATATCTTGGTAACACACTCAATGTAATTTTATTGATATCCTCCCAAGAGTTCTTGTCAGTAAAATTGCAAGGCTAAAATTGAAAACGCTGGATGTTATGTTAACAATTAGGTGGGACCTAGTCTAACTAGTAAATGGTGCGAACTCCCAAAGGAGGCGTAACATTTATGGGTGTTGGATCACCGTTGAATTTTTATGATTGAGTTATTTATTTAAATCAAGATAAATGTTCGAAAGTGCTTTATCATGATTATTTACTCATATATATTTTTGTTTTATTAAGAAATCATGACCCCATCCCTAATGATCATCCTAAAAGATAAATATTTTAACTAGTGATAATTATGTCACATGGAAAAGGAAAATTGGGTTGTTGCTGCAAGCTGAAAAATATAAGTTTGTTCTGACTACTCCTAAAAACCACCTGCTCTCACTAATGAATCTAATGTGATGCAAAGAGACGAGTATGAGCAGTGGAAGACCTCGAATGAGATGGCCAAATGGCTACGATCTCCGACGTGTTGCAATAGCAACATGAAGGAATGGGGTCTGTTGCTGATATGATGATGTCTCTAGAAGATATTCATATGGTTGGTAAAGTTGCTATTGTTAAGACCCGTCAGAAGGTCAAGGAATAACAGAAGGTCAAGGAATAACAGAAGAAAAAGCAACTTGGGCCTACCAAGAAGGAGACTACGAAAGTAACCAAGATCAAAAGGAAGTGCTTCTTTTGTGGTGAAAAGAGACATTGGAAAAGTAATTGCCCAAAGTCTCAAAATAAGAAGGAACAAGGTAATGTGAATTATCTTGAAACATGTTTACTGGCAGAATCTATAGATTCTTGGTTCTTAGACTCAGTAGCCAATAATCATGTTTGTTATTCCTTATGGGGGTTTCAAGAAAGGAGATGGCCGAATAAGAATGAAATCAACTTGCGTTTAAGCAACAGAGCGTTGGTGTCTACTAGTGCAATGGTAGATATTAGAGTTAATCTAGATTCTAGTAATTAGATTTGATAGACATTTATTATGTACCTCAATTCAAGAGAAATTTAATTTCAGTTTCTTGTTTAAATAAATTTGAATATTTGGTTACTTTTAATAAATTTTTTTTATTATTAGTAAGGATGACAAATTTGTTTACAAAGGTACATTGGAAAATGGTCTATTCTATTTACATAGAAATATCTCTCACTTGTTAGACACAGAATTAACGCAACCTAACCATAAAAGAGTAAAATTATCACAAGATGAAACCTACCTATGCCATTTGTGCGTAGGTCATATTAACCTTAATAGGATTAAAAGATTGGTTAGTGATAGATCTTTAAGTGACTTAAAGGTTGATGATCTACCAACTTGTGAATCCTGTTTGGAAGGTAAAATGACCAAAAGGTCGTTCAGGACCAAAGGCACAAGAGCCACTGAATGTTTAGGATTAATGCATACTGATGTATGTGGTCCTATGAAGCATTCAAGTTAGAGGTGGATATGAGTACTTCATCACTTTCATAGATGATTATTCGAGATTTGGTTATGTGTATCTCATGAGACATAAGTCGAATGCTTTTGACATGTTCAGAAAAAACAGCTTGAGAAACACATAAAAATATTGAGATCTGATCGTGGTGGAGAATATCTATCTGGTGAGTTTCAGCAATATCATATTGATAATGGGATCATTTCTCAGTTTTCTGCACCAGGTATACCTCAATAGAATGGGGTGGCAGAAAGGACAAATAGAACTCTTTTAGACATGGTTAGGTCTATGTTGAGTTATTCAACGCTTCCTATTTCTTTTTGGGGATATGCTTTACAAACTGCGATATACATTCCAAACGATGTACCATCTAAGTTGGTTTCTCAAACAAACGCATGAGTTGTGGACTGGGCGAAAGCCTAGTTTACAACACTTAAGGATATTTGGTTATCTTGCGCATGTGGTAAAAGGAAAGACAGAAAAGATGGAGTCCCGTTGGGAAACATGCATAGTTGTAGGGTATCCAAAAGAAACTAAAGGATATTATTTCTATAGTCCTTCAGATCTTAAAGTATTTGTTTCGACAAATGCTAAATTTTGGAAAGGGATTATATGAATGATTTTGTACCTAGAAGTAGAATTGTTCTGAATGAGATGTCAGGAGATACAATTCCACAAGAGGTTACACAACCTAGCCCAATTGTAAGTTCCGCACCACCACAAAATCAATAACCTACCATTCCTCGTCGTAGTGGGAGGGTTAGTGGAAAACCCGAGAGATACATCGGTCTGGGAGAATCAATGGAGAATTTCCCGGACGATGATGATCCCTACACGTATTGGGAAGCAATGGAGGATGTTGATTGTCGTCATTGGCAAAAGGCAATGCAAGTTGCAAAAATCCAAATATGGATTAAAGTAAGCATCCTGATCCTGGAATATAAGGTTCGATCAAGTTGTGACGAACCTTGTGTATGCAAAAGGATTAATGGCGACAAGTTGGTTTTCCTATATTCTTTATGTTGATGATATACTACTCATCGGAAACGATGTAGGTGTATTGATCAGTCTAATTCTATGCTTATATTTTGCCCATTTTGCTTTTGTTTATGCTTGTTTCTTGGGTCCTTTTGGTGGGTTGATGTGTTTGTTAAGTCTTTGCAGGTCTCTTTCCATAGAAGTGTTATTCGTATCTTATTTTGGAGATGATGGAGTCAAAAGATGAAGAAATGGCAAAAAACCCCCATTTACCGCGGCCCATGCCGCTCATCATGCAAGTGCACCATCGGCGGTGCACTAGGCGGTCGAGAAATTCCTATTTTCATCGGCCCATACCGCTCAAGAAGCATATGCCTCTCAAGCGGTCCATACAGCGAGCCAGACCAGTGTGTGCGTGGGTATTTTCCGCTGCCCATGCACGTGCCCACCCAGCGGCACGTCAAGCGGTGGACCGTCTCCGTGTTTTCTCAAAACTGCAGAAGACCTAATAAAAAGAGAGGAGGAGAAAAATAGATGTGTGCCGACTTTTAGAGACAGAACAGACAGGGAAGAATAGACATTCTTTAATTATTCAACTCCATCCATCATTGAAGGATTACTGGAAACAAGAAGACGACGGGGATTTCAAGACAGAAGCATCTCACCATAATGGGTTTTATCTTCATCTCTTCTATGTTTCTGTTCTCTCCATTGATGTGTAACTAAACCTCTAACTAGGGGATTGATGTAACCGATTTTGGATAACTCTATGTGAACAATTAGTCTATCTTTTGTTAATCAATTTGGTTTCGTTTTGTTTATTGAATTAATTGCTCTATTCTACTTTCTCTTATTATATTGTGACCGCAAGTGATTTGAGTTTTGTAGTTTAGTTTATCTATGAGATTAGGGTTTAGGTGTGGATGACCGTTCCATTTAAATCTGAATCAAAAGCTTAATAAACAGGAAAATTGATATATGCATGACCGTGCTATGTTAATTTGGCTTAGAGTTTTGTGTAAAATATGGGTTTTGACAATTGCTCATTACATGACCGTGTGTGAGTAGTAGGAAGAACCCTAGATCATTAATCCGTATTTGTTGCATGACCGTGTGCGAGTATTGGAAAGGATCTTCGAACCTAATTGAATTATCTTGAAAACAAGCCCGTAACTGGATTTAAGTGTTCAACGAGACTGATTGTGAGCATTGAGTGTCTAAGAAAGGTGCATCGATTCCCTAGTATTTCTCCCCATATATTCATTATTTGATTTGATTTGATTTTAATTGATTTTAGTTTTTAGTTCAAGTAGTCATAATTTAGGTTAATTTTAGAGTTAAACAATCTTCCAAAGAAAAGCATTATGCAATTTAGTTTTCGCATTTAGAGTATCCTTACTAGATTAATTGGCTTTTACCGATAGAATCACCGATCCCAATGAACGAACTTTCTTAGTAAATTGAACACAGATTTTACTGCATCATGTATTGACATCAGTAAAAGAACGGTTAGCAAAACAATTTGATATGAAGGACTTAGGAGAAGCAAGTTTTATTCTTGGTATCCAAGTAATAAGGGATAGAAAGAATAGAACGATTGCACTATCCCAAGCTTCATACATAGATAAAATCTTGTCTAGATTTTCCATGCAAGATTCCAAGAAAGTTATGTTACTTTTCAGAAATGGAATCGAACTTTCTAAGGAACAAGTTCCTAAGAATGAGCATGAAGAGCAATTCATGAGTAGGATTCCAAATGCCTCGGCAGTTGGAAGTCTCATGTATGCAATACTCTATACTAGACCAGATATTTGTTTTGATGTGGGCATAGTTAGCAGGTTTAAATCGAAACCTGGTCCTAATCACTGGATGGCAGTCAAGCATATTTTCAAGTATCTCAGGAGAACGAGAGATAATATGCTTGTATACTCATGAGGGGATTTGATTCCCGTTGGGTATACAGATTCTGATTTCCAGTCGGATTCTGACTACCAAAAAATCCACATCAGGATCTGTGTTTACTATTGGAAGAGGAACAGTTATATGGAGGAGTATCAAGCAATCTTGTATTGCTGATTCCACCATGGAAGCTAAGTATGTTGCTGCATGCGAAGCTGCCAAAGAGGCTGTTTGGCTCTGCCGATTCCTGATTGACTTGGAAGTGGTTCCCAGTGCGAATAAGCATATCACTATCTATTGTGATAACAGTGGAGGAATGGCTAATTCGAGAGAACCAAGAAGTCATAAGAGAGGAAAACACATGGAAAGGAAGTATCATCTTCTTAGGGAGATTGTGCATAGGGGTGACGTGACGATTACCGAAATCGCGTCAGTAGAAAATCTAGCGGATCCCTTCACAAAGGCTCTACCACAAAAGAGTTTTGATGGGCACCTAGAGAACATGGAAATGAGAGATATGACACATTTGCTATAGCGCAAGTGGGAGATTGTTAGGATTATGCTCAATAGCAAGAGTGTAATAGTGTTTTTGACAATCTATTCATATTAATAATGTGATTTCTGGTTTAACAAATCTTATAGCATTTATAGTTTAATTATTATAATTGTCAAAAGTAAATAATCATAAGGTCAAAAGACTGTGAGAAAAGAAGAATTGTTCGTACATCTGGATATGTATGAGGTAGACACAATTCTTTAGTTAGTCTTGAATAATGTTCACAACTTAAGGTAAAGGTTGGGCACCTTTATCTTGTTAAAGTTGTAGATTCTTTTACTGGCATTTGAGTGGGATCAAATGTGTTATGATGAGTCTAAAATCATCAAAGTGGCTTTGAGTAAAAGATCTAGTGCACTAGGTGCATTGAACTGGATCACAATGAAATACTTCATCTAGAACCGTCAGTAGATAAAAGTCTTTTCATTATCAGGACAATCGGAGAGTCTATCTTAATCCTGAGATAAATGATGGACTTATGGTTGCAAGTGTTATCATTTGAGTTATCAATGAGTACGATTATATAGCATAGTTTATCCTCGATAGTTTGGTGGTATTCATTTGTTAATCGATAGAGGACTTCATTTATAGATATGGACATCGTGGCTCCATTTATTAAATGAGAGTAGAATATCATCATATGGATGTTTTGAGGTATTGGATATTAAATCTTAACGTTAAGTTTTCAATAGTGTCTATTGAAACATGGCTTCTGGACAAGTCAAAATATCCAAGTTCAAAATGTGGTCATATGAGGAAATATGGTAACTTGAAGAGCTATAGGCGGTCTATGAGCTCTTGGCGATTAGTGATATTCTTCACGAGGATACACCATCTCCAATAAGATTGTCTAGGGTACGAATGAGAAATATTTACTTATTTTATCTTTATTTAAGAGTTCAATTTTAGCTCTTTAGTGGAATGAGTTAAAATTAATAGATCGGACCTAAGTGAATCATTTGTTGATTGTGATTAGGTTATTTCTATTGAAACTTAAATTTAGATAGCCCGCCAAAATCTCCAACACAGACTTGTATGGATCACTTGATATATTCTACCGGACCAATTTATGGGTCCATCTAGAATTGTATTAAGGCATGTGGACTTGTTTCTTTTAGTAAGAATGAGTCTAGTTCACATGTGGGCCTTTTATTAAGGTCCAATGGATTTAATAAAATAGAAAAACAATATATAGATATATTAATATATATGGCACATGGCCGAGATATATATATGATATGATATTGTTTTATTTTTATTATTTAATTAAATGAGAATTAATTAATTGATTGATTAATTATTTAATTAAGAATCAAAATCTTTTTCTGACTAGGAAATATGTTTCTTAGTAGTATACTATTGTGGTAGTATAATTAATATAAAAGACTTTATTTGGTAAGTAGATAAATAAGGGATTTATTTGTCTAGTCAAATAAGGAAGTCTTTAATATAGTCACAAATACACTAAAGAGTTGGATTAGGGTTGAATTCTAAAAGATTGATAGAGATATATATTATATATGGCAAGTTAAATTCATATATATATATATATATAATATATAAGATATATGGATTGGAATCGGCGCATATATAGATATATATTATATATGGCTAGTGGATTCATATATAGCAATATATATATTATTTCGGGCAGCATATATAGATATATAATAGGATTCATATATAGCAATATATATATATTATTTCGGATTGGCATATAACTATATATATATATTATTTCGGGCAATATATATATTTTTTGGATGGCATGTAAAATTTGGGCGATAGATATATATATATATATTCTTTGTATAGAATTCGGCTAACCCTAATGCAAGGCTTGAGAGTTTTTTCTTTTGCTTGAGAAAAATAAAATCCAACTCTTAGACTAGTGTGAGAATTCAGTCAAGAGGAAAAGAGAGAAAAGTTTGTTCTTATTTCGATAGTGCATTAGTAACTTTTATATCAAAAGATTTTGTGCACAATTTCGAATAAGGTTCACGCGAATTTCAATCTAACGATTGTGAATTCAAAAGTGACCGGAACATTCTTTGTAGCTTCTTGGAATTTGTTGTGACTAACGAAAAAGAAAAAGTTTTGTTAGTCCATCCTCAGGTACACAATTCAAAGAGAAGGGAGACCACGCTCCTAGGTGATTCACATTCGTGATTGGATTGGAAGATCTTGCGGATTACCATCGACGCAATGTCAATTGGATCACGCGACAAAGGTATGATATCTTTAGTATTATATGTTAATTAATTAGAGGGTTAAGGTTCAAATTATGGAAAAATTTTAAACTATACTAAACTCTTTTTTAGTCTCGCTTCCGCTGCGTTGACCGTATTTTTCCCTACAGGAGCCCGCTCTGATACCAATTGAAACTAATAATGGCAACCTAATCCTAGTTTATAACCCACCACCACTACCCGTAGGCCTGTAAAAGTGGACCTAGTCCAATTTGCTTGCGGCCTAAGCAACCTTAGCCACAAGATTTAGTTCTCACTAAAGAGATTAAACAACCTAAGTGAATATGCAAAGATATCCAAATATGTACTTAGTGCTAGGTCACACTAAATACTTATCTGGGATTATAAGATGACAATAAAATCAATCATAGATATCAATAGCTAAATGACATGGCATAAAGCTTAGCTAACATAGATTAAACAATCCTAAGTTTAGCTATCACAAAAACAACACTCAATCAAAACAACACAACAATCTCTATCTTGTATATAAGAATATAATCTAAGAACATAAAAGTAATTAAAGAGATGCCTTTTTAAGTAAAACACTAAGATTAGATGAAATTAGTGAAGAATTTACCAAAGCAAGTATGGTGAGTAAGACCCATGCAAGCAAGCATCCTAGATATGTGAACGCGTTTTTTTGTGTCGTTATCAAATTGCGAATTCAAAAGAATTTATAAAGTTTTCCTACGCAATGTGCTCAATAGTTTTGAAAACTAGTAAAGTGGTAAGCGAGGGTATTGTCCACAGAGAGGTGTCATTTGTTGATCGTTTCATGTTTTAGTGATTATTGAAAGCAATGTAAATGGGAACATGGCTAGGGAGAGAGTGGTGCGTGTGAAGTGTAGCATGTTCGTGTGTGTGTGAGAATTAGATAAGAAAACAAAAAGATAACAGATGATAGAAATGTAACCGGGTGCTTGCCTTTCTAAGTTAGTCTACTCCTAAAGGCAAACACCATAAGTTATGAAAATAAAGATAGCTTGGAGAGAGAAATAGATGAATACACAAGGTACTCATGACCACCATGACATTCGTGCCACTCATACAAACCAACTACTTAAAACACTACAAGATTGGGTTCAACCTAGCCTTTGATGCGACCTCTAGCTATAGAAGTGGGGAGAGTCGCCTAGTCCTCGATTGCTACTCACCGAGGGTGTATCATATGAGCAACAACCATAAAAGGACCGCATGAAGCATAAACGCCAACCCTCGATCACTACTCATCGAAGGTGTATCGTGCGAGCAACGACCAAGGGTAGCTTATGGCGAATATTAATGGATCGACCATCGATCGCTACTCACCTGTCACGTGTAAGCAACAACCATATAATGGAAGCATTAAGTATAAATTCGGACCCTCGATCACTACTCACCGAGGGTGTATTGCGCGAGCAACGACCAAGGGTTGTATAAAGCATGAAAGTCTAAAGAACCGAAATCTACAATGGCATGGTATGTACTCATCATGAATTTCACCCAAACAATTAAGAGCATAATCAAGGTTAAGAGTTGATGTACCTACTTAACCCTAATTCTCAAACGCTCAAATCAATCCAAATCATGCATTTCGAAATATCCATCAACATACACACAATCAAGGGATGTTTGATTAATCTACTCCTAAATTACATTAATCTACTCCTAATCCCAATCATGAACACATATCAATTTCTACCCTACATACCATGAATGTAAAGACAAAAGATATCCCTAAACATGCATCAAGGAGGGTTGTCAAGCCTATTCAACACAAGTCAAGAATCAATACAAATCAATTGAATGAGACAATACTTGAAAATATTAAATACAAGTTAATCAAATAAATAGAACTAGTGTTAGGTTTACTTATTTCTCTAATGGGGATGCACATCAAATAAAGAAAATACAAGAGAATAGTAAAAGAGAAAACCCAAGGTGTCAATCTTGGACCTTCAAGCTAGAAGAGGAACCCAATTGTCATCTCGGATCTCCAAGCTCTATTGAAACTCCTCCTCCTCATAGACAAGAGAGGATGGCTCTTTCCTTATGAATCTCCTCCAAAGATGGGTGGTTGTATGTGGAAGGTGGTAATGGTGAGACAACCATGGAGGAAAACCTCCATGGATGCCTTTGAAGGTCTCTCTCTCTTTTGTTATGTGAAGAAGATGAAGTGTAGAAGAGAGGATTTCTAGGTTATTTGGGTGAAGAGTTTTTTTTCGAAGAAAGTGGTATATTTATAGGCTTGGGAGGTTTTGGGATGATTTAGGCATGAAAGGGCAAAAATACCCCTAAAAAATGGCCCAAAAACCAGTCATTGGCAGTGTTGGAAAGTGCAGAGTGCGGGTGGGACCAGCACTTTGACCAGCACTTTATCGATTCTTCAAAACTTCAGCTCCCGGGTTTTGTCAACAGTGCAGGTGGAGTGCGGGTGAGTGCAAGTGAGTTGAACAACACTTTATCTTTTCTTCAGCTTTATTGTCCTCTTTTAGCACCATTTGACCCTTTTTTCACACGAAAGTCCCAAATACTGTTTCCAACACCAGAAATGTACGAATGCCTGAAATGACAAACAAAGAGCCCATAAGAGACGCTAAAATGCAAGAAAATGAGACAAAGGATATGGAAATGAAGGCCGAAATGTACAACATTTTTGGCACGATCAATATGCTAGAAGATGCTAGATTAAATTTAATGCGTATGAAAATGGTTTTGAGTGTTTAAATGAGCAATCTTGATTGCCTTTTCTCTCACAAATCTCTCTATAGAATTTAGGGTTCTTGTATTGAAAGAGTTAGGTTCAGAGAGATGAGAAAGTGATGTATTTATAGACGTCAAAAACAGGGCATGTGAAAAGACAAGTTTGCCCCTGAAACGCATGATCGGCGGTTTCATTCGATGGTTTCGAAACCGCCGATCTAACCACAGAATTGATTCCCGAGAGAACAGGGGATCATTGGCGGTTTCACAACCGCCGATCACAACCGCCGATCACAACCGTAGAAATAGACTTGAGAGATTAAATCGACCAGGTCTAATCGGCGGTTTCGAATGGCGGTCGTGGCCGCCGATCATACCCGCAGAAATGCTCCAGAACCTTTTGGACATACACGGTGATTTCATTCGGTAGTTACGGCTGCCGATCAAACCGCTGTTTCACCACTTTTGGTGAAACCAAAGGAAAAGCCAAGGGCATTCTCCGAAGGCGATCATTGTGCTAACCAAGCACACCATTGTGCATGCGCAGATGTTTCCGAACGACATTCAGGAAACGAATTACTAGACACACTAACACATAACAAAATACAACAACAAAGTGCAAGTGTGAAAGGTGACATGTGAAGAGGATGCACACAAAAGTAAAGCATATATATGCAAACATTACAAGTGTGTGTGTGTGTGCAACTAAATCTCTTCAATGAAAACTAAGCACTAGAGATTATACATTTGGCATGCTTATCACCTTGAGGTCTTGATAGGGCCTTTGAGCTTGATCATCATTCATCTAAGCTACCCTTACAATTTAAACCCCAATTGTGGTTTGTCACCGAAATAAGCCAATCAAACTTTGAGGAACTTACAACAACCAACTTTACTTTCAATGTATACAACCTACAATGACAAATTGATATATAATTTATTTTTTTCTATAAATATAAAAGTATCAGGATAGAATCAATTGTTAGTCGAAGTAATGGTGGATCGTTGACATTGAAAATGGGTGATTTTACATATTAATAATTGCTTAAACTTCAAATGTTAAAGTCTTTGATGACAAAGCTCAACTTGCTCATGGTTAGTTAAATTGCAATTAAAAGAGTCTAGATGCAATAACAATTATCAAAAGACCTCTTTCTCTGCAAAATTAACTTTATCATCAAAATTGTTTAAAATATATATATATATATATATATTGACATCAAAAGTCAAAACTGTATGCTTTAAGAAACCGATTAAGGGCTAGTTTGGTATTGTTTTTGAAAAGTTAAAATCAGTTTATTTTATAATTTTAACATAAAATGATGTTTAGTAAAACTTCTAAATTGATTGATTGATAATCTGTCAAATTTTGACGGTGATTTAATGAATCTTTTAAAATATTATTATTACCCTTATGAAATCAAGTTAAAATCATTTATATACCTTATTTCATCTCAAAATTAAATATTCTGTTATAAATTCGATTAAGTTGATGAATCCTTTTATGAACATGTTAGAATAATTAAGCCAATGTTGAGTTGAGAAGTCAACAGGTTCTGCAAGTTCATCTTTGATTAACCCAATATGAAAAGAGATTGGATAAAAGTTTTGACCATGATTTTGGTTATTTTTTGTAAGACAAAAACTAGAGAGATTTGGGGTTGTGTTGGATATGTATAGAGAAGAGCTTATTCACCTATACATGCCGAAATTTATGATTAGTTGAATGTAGTGATGTGTTTCTTAGTTAATCGGTGATTTCATATGTTAGTCAGTATTGTGGTTGTGGAGTTTATGTTGTACAGTATCATCTGATTTTATACTCAAAAGTCTAACCTATCTGGAGAGAAATTTATACTCATTTTGCTTTGTGAGAATGCATGTTATCTGCTAGCAGCAGGAATGATTTTGCCGAAGTGACAAGTATTCTTTATCCAATAAATGTTACAAGTATGATATATTTAACTAGATTGGCTGTGACAGTATCAATGCTAAACTATGTCTAAACTAGATTAGCATGGTTGTAGTATCATTTCAACTAGATTAAAAAGTTTAAAACATAAGCTTTAAAACAGGATTTTGAGTTTGGTTGGAGGACCGTTTGAGTGGATCACTCTCCTAGATTCCATGATCATGTTTCAAAAGCTTTTACGATCACATTGTGTGCCGTGAAAGAAAGATTGTGTTGGATAAATCTATTAATCGAAATAGATTAACTTTTAAGATAAATCTGTATATGGTTGGATAAAACTAATAACTTCATATTGATTTACTGGTGAAGATTTGCCGCATGCATGAATGTCCACACCCAATTATATTTTTTTTGCCTTGAAAATGTGTGGATTGTTAACTTGATTCTCCGATTTCTTTATAGGAATGCAAATTAAACTGCTAATATACATTTGTTATCTAACTATTCTGATGATAACATTATTAATTTAGACATTTTGATTTTATATTTATTATTCATAACATTTGTTAATTTTATATTTATTTACAGTGCTTTAGACGGAGAAAAGTATGAAAAAATTCACATAATCAAATCAAGTGAAAGTATTGGTAGTGGTTCTCGGGGTAGTAATGCTATATGGGATAGTCAGAGTGTAGATTTTTTTTGTTATTTGTGTATCAAAGAGGTGGAGCAAGGTCATTGTCCAGGAACTCATTTTACTAAAGTGGACTGGGATAATTTGGTTAAAAATTTCAGCAAGGCAACGTGGTAGGTTGGGATAATTTAGTTAAATATTTCAGAAAGGCAAAGTACAATTGAAGAATAGGTGGGATACGCTTAAAAGTGATTGGAAGTTATGGAGAGATCTTGTTTGAAAGGAAACCGGCCTAGGATGGAATGCTAAATTGAAGACCATTGATGCATCTGAAGAGTGGTGGCATCGGAAGTTGCAAGTGTGTATGGTAATTACTACTAGTTAGTAATTTGTATTCGTCACGACCTGTGAACCCAACATGAACCCAACGAATTTGGGTTGGGTTGGGTTAAGCTAAACGGGTTTGCGTCGGTAAATGGGTTGACCCGTTTAACCAGGTTTAGTAAACGGGTTGTATATGGTTTTGTAAACGGGTTGGCGGGTTGACACAATTAGTAGGGGCAAATGTATAATTTAAAATTAATTGGGGACTATACTTGTAATTAGACTACTACTATATAAGAAAATTTGAACTTTATTGACTTTTTGTAGCTTGTTTAAATTGTGGATGATATAAACTTTATATTGGAGTTGTGGCTTATTTAGAGGCTTGTTTAGAGTATATTTTTAATAAATTTTAATATAGAAAACAAAAAAGGTTGTAAACAGGTTACGCAGGTCAAGACCCGACCCGTTGGACACAACCCGTTTAGTAAAAGGGTTAAACGGGTCGTGTCGGGTTACACATTTATTAAATAGGTTGGGCTGTATTGGGTTTGAGAAGTTTAACTCGTTTATTAAATGGGTCAACCGACACGACCCCTTTAATAAAAGGGTCATGTCGGGTCCAACCCGACCCATGAACACGAATTGCCAGGTCTAGAAAATAGTCATTGTAACCATGACACTACATAATTATATAAAGAGACATGCTCAGCGTGATCGTCATTTTGAGGAGAGTAAGAATTATCAGGATGAGGAGGCAGAAGAGGAAATGGACACCGAGGAAGAAAGTCATGAGATCAATGGTCCCAGAGCCCAATAAATTGAGATATTAAGAAATTAGATAACTGCTAGTTTAATGGGAGATTGATGTTTATCATTTTAAATTTTTACTCATCAAGTATTTGTAATACAATACTCTGTTATGTTTTCATTTTACTTTTTATATATTGAGTTTGAAAAATTAAAAACCGTGTAAAAAAATAAAATAAAAGGGAATATATGAAGAAAGAAAAAAAAAACTTGGAAAAAAGAAAGAAAAAGGGAAAAAAAAAACCTGGAAAAAAAATAAAGAAAAAGGAAAAAATAAAAATAAAAATAAGCCGGAAAATAAAGAGTGAAAAAAGGGAAAAAATAAAAACTAAATAAAGCTAGAAAAAAAAAAAAAAAAAAAGAGAAGGACAAAAATTAAAAAAAAAAAAATGTAAAAAAGAGAAAAAATTTTTTGAAAAAAATGCTGGAAAAAAAAAAAAAGAAAAAAAAAAGAAAGAAAAAAAGCAAAAAAAAAAAATAAATAAGGAGTAGGAAAAGAAATACTTGAATAATATAATACATTTTAACAATTATGTCAATTTTACTCATTTTCCATAATCATTTATAGTTTACCAAACGAGAGTTTTTCCTTATAATCCATAAATTATCTGTTTACATTTTTTTTTTTTCTTGTTAATGACAATTTTAACTTGAATTAAAATTACTAAACAAGACAAAAAAAAAAAAAATAAAAAAAAAATTAAAAGCACTCCAGCTATGATAGATGTGGTAGACCGATAGCAAAGGAAATAATTAACTTATCCAGACAAGAGCTCAATAGAGAACACAATTATACTGTAGCTGCAATCAGCATGGAGAGGTGCATAGCCGTATAGACAACCTCCTTATTACAATAGCTACGATGAAGGTAGCATTGGAGGAAATATATAGAAAACTTATTTAAACAATCTACCACTTTATGACTGCTTCGTACTTCATAGATGATACATCTTCATAATATTTAGAGAATTTCCCTTAAAGAGCTTTCACAACATTCAGGTCTAGTTGGAATGCTCTAGAATAGTGAAAGGATTGATGGGTGTATTTGTTATGTTTTAGATTTGTGTTGGCTTGATTACATAACAAAACTCTCTTTGTTTGTATTGCTTAGTTGCCTAGGTGGTTCGTGATTGGATCGAGTTTCAAAGGAGGAAAGCAACTTTGCATGCAAGTTTCGTCTTCAAAAGGACAATGCTTATCTTTCTCATTTTGCAAGGCATACGCACATAGACACACACACACATATCATTATTTGTGTCCTTGCATCATTGTGCTCATTTGGTATAACACATACACACACATATTCTTGTATGCTCATGCATTAGACTTAAATAGCCAACTCTTATGAAAATGTATGTTCTAGGTTTAGTATTATGAAATGGCATGCATGTGTGTTTTTGTGTTTAATTGTTTGTGTTTAAGTGTTCTCAGAGTCCAAACATGTTTCATAATATTCCTTGTTGAGTTCTGAATGTTTCGGTTACTCACTCTAAGATTTCCATGTGCCTTAGAGCTATTTCGAGTCATTTCATGACTCAAAGGTATTTTAGAAAATCTGGAATTATTTTGTTTGTTTTTAAAGCTCAAACATGTTTTAAATGATCCTTTTTGAATTTTGGGCATTTCGGTTACCATTCGAGTAATTCCGAGTTCCGAGGCCAAAGAATGGTCGAAAAACGCAATATGAGTGCGGAGGGAAGAAAGGGGAAAATGCCTCAGCAGGTTCTTGAGGAGCACGTGGATCAGGCAAAAAGGTGTGATTTACATTGGCCTTTGGCTAATTGCTTGGCGGCCTCTTTTTGACTAGCCTCATCCAAGTTCTTGGCCAATTAGGCATGTTCATCAGCAACTATGTCGTAGTTATACACTAAAGGACATTGAAATTGGTGTCATGCAAAAGCAATATATGGAGTGTGGCCCGAAAATTAAAAAAAAAATCAACTTACATCGTTTCCTAGCAAGGGAGATGGCCAGAAAATGTTAGGATTATGCTCAATTGCAAGAGTGTAATAGTGTTTTTGACAATCTATTCATATTAATAATGTGATTTCTGGTTTAACAAATCTTATAGCATTTATAGTTTAATTATTATAATTGTCAAAAGTAAATAATCATAAGGTCAAAAGACTATGAGAAAAGAAGAATTGTTCGTACATCTGGATATGTATGAAGTAGACACAATTCTTTAGTTAGTCTTGAATAATGTTCACAACTTAAGTTAAAGGTTGGGCACCTTTATCTTGTTAAAGTTGTAGAATTCTTTTACTAGCATTTGAGTAGGATCAAATGTGTTATGATGAGTCTAAAATCATTGGAGGGTCTTCGAGTAAAAGAATCTAGTGCACTGGGTGCATTGAACTGGATCACAATGAAATACTTTATCTAGAACCATCAATAGATAATAGTCTTTTCATTATCAAGACAATCGGAGAGTCTATCTTAATCCTGAGATAAATGATGGACTTATGGTTGCAAGTGGTATCATTTGAGTTATCAATGAGTACGATTATATAGCATAGTCTATCCTCGATAGTTTTGTGGTATTCATTTTTTAATCGATAGAGGATTTCATTTATATATATGGACATCGTGGCTCCATTTATTAAATGAGAGTAGAATATTATCATATGGATGTTTTGAGGTATTGGATATTAAATCTTAACGTTAAGTTTTCAATAGTATCTATTGAAACATGGCTTCTGGACAAGTCAAAATATCCAAGTTCAAAATGTGGTCATATGAGGAAATATGGTAACTTGAAGAGCTATAGGCGGTCTATGAGCTCTTGGTGATTACTGATATTCTTCACGAGGATACACCATCTCTTATAAGATTGTCTAGGGTATGAATGAGAATCATTTACTTATTCCATCTTTATTTAAGAGTGCAATTTTAGTTCTTTAGTGGAATGAACTAAAATTAATAGATTGAACCTAAGTGAATCATTTGTTGATTGTGATTGGGTTATGTCTATTAGAGCTTAAATTTAGATAGGCCCGCCAAGATCCCCAATCCACACGGACTTGCATGGATCACTTGATATATTCTACCGGACCAATTTATGGGTCCATCTAGAATTGTATTTAATATATTAAGAATTTGCACATTATTTATTTAATGGGCTGATCAATTATATTAATATATTAATGAAAGGCATGTGGGCTTGTTTCTTTTAGTAAGAATGGGTCTGGTTCACATGTGGGCTTTTTAATTAAAGTCTAATAGATTAAATAAAATAAGAAAATAATATTAGGCCCATGTATATGGTGTGGGCGGCAAGACTAGAATAATAGTCTAAAATATTATTTTATTTTATTGATTGATTAAATGGAAATTAATTAATTTATTATTTAATCATTTAATTGAGAATCAAAATCTTTTTCTGATCAGGAAATATGTTTCCTAGAGTTATACTATTGGTAGTAGTATATTAAATATTAAAGACTTTATTTGGTAAATAGATAAATAAAGGGAATTGATTTATTTAGTCAAATTAGGAAGTCTTTGATATAGTCACAAATACACTAAAGAGTTGGATTAGGGTTTGGAATTTTAAGGAAATCTACCTAGGGTTAGGATTTAAGTCAAAAGACACAAATCCTAAATGGTAAAAGATTTCGGCCTCAATATATAGATATATATAAAATATATATATGGCAATTAGCCGGAATATATATAGATATATATGCTTTATAGATATAAATATATATTATATAATATAAGCAGTATTCGTGCACTATATATGATATATAAGTACAGTGCAGATTTTGAATATATATAATATATATAAGAGAAGTGGATTCGTGCACTATATATATATTGGGCATAGAAGGATTCAGTGCAATAATATATATTAGATTAGGCAAGTGTATGATGCGACCTATGTATATATATTGTGCAAAGAGAATTCGGCTAACCCTAATGCTTACTTGAGAGTTATTTTTCTTTTGCTTGAGAAAAATAAAAATCCAACTCTTAGATTAGTGTGAGAATTCGGCCAAGAGGAAAAAAGAGAAAAGTTTGTTCTTATTTCGATAGTGCACTAGTAACTTTTATATCAAAAGGTTTTGTGCACAATTTCGAATAAGGTTCACGCGAGTTTCGATCTAACGATTATGAATTCAAAAGTGACCGGAACATTCTTTGTAACCTCTTGGAATTTGTTGTGACTAATGAAAAAGAAAAAGTTTTGTTAATCCATCCTCAGGTACACAATTCAAAGATAAGGGAGACCACGCTCCTAGGTGATTCACGTTCGTGATTGGATTGGAAGATCTTGCGGATTACCATCGACGCAATGTCAATCGGATCACGCGACAAAGGTATGATATCTTTAGTATTATATGTTAATTAATTAGAGGGTTAAGGTTCAAATTATGGAAAAATTTTAAACTATACTAAACTCGATTTTAGTCTCGCTTCCGCTGCGTGCACTCTATTTTTCCCTACAATTGGTATCAGAGCCTGGTTGTACCCTTTAATTAATTAACGTATATATACGTGAATCTATTTCTTTTTATTGTGATTATGCATGTTTTAGAAAGAGATGGCACTCTAGGTATTCTCATATATAATTACATGTGGAATGTATGGATTTATATATGTTGTTATAAAGTGAATTGTTATTGCTCAATTTTGGTCCTAGAATTTCAATGTATTTTTGTTTCAGAATTGTAACAAGAAGGGTGGCCTATTATCGCCATAAGTTCCTTCTTGGTAGTTGCTAGGTTCTTTATTTTTATTATAATAAATACTGCAGTTTTTTATTGTATTAAAAATACTGCAGATATTTTTTTTGTATCATATAGTGTTTTTTATTGTATTTCAAATACTGCAGTAATTTATTGTATAAAATCTGCTGTAATATATTCAAGATTCGAAGATTCGAAGAGTTGAAGAATTGGAAGCGGAAAAGGGAAGCAATGACACACCCTAGCACCCGTGCGCACCCTTGAGTAGGTATGGGCTGCGCGTGGCTTGCCCTTATGGATAAGGGCTGCGCATGCCCATGCTGGGCAGCCAAGGTGTGCGTTTGGGACAGCCACGTGTGGCTTCGGGTGCGCAAGTGGACGATGGCCGCTTTAAGACTTGTTCGCCAAGAAAGGAGTTTTTTGTATTCCAAACAAATGTAATTTACTTGTTTTTCTAGGATGGATCAAAATTGTGGCTATTTATTTTGCGTAAATATTACAATATTTGTTATTGTATGATAACATGTCATATAGAATAGGAGTGCCACTCATATATCTCTTTTGGTATGAACATGCATTGAATGATTTAGGTATCTAATTGGCATCTAGATAATTTGGTAAATCATTCTATGGGATTTAATCACACGCCTTAAATAATTGAGTGGGAGAAGGTGTTTTGCAACACCTATGGCCTCCAAGGTTAGTTGAGCTTTATTATTTATTGGTAATCCCCCCAAGGGGCGTCCATGAATGGAATTTAGCAACATACTTCCTTACAAGGATAGACTAGACAATGGATTCAAACGAGATCTACTCCCCAAGGAGGGATTTTCGTGAGAGAAAATTGAGGGTCGATATCTTGGTAACACACTCAATGTAATTTTATTGATATCCTCCCAAGAGTTCTTGTCAGTAAAATTGCAAGGCTAAAACTGAAAACGCTGGTTGTTATGTTAACAATTAGGTGGGACCTAGTCTAACTAGTAAATGGTGCGAACTCCCAAAGGATGCGTAACATTTATGGGTGTTGGATCACCGTTGAATTTTTATGATTGAGTTATTTATTTAAATCAAGATAAATATTCCAAAGTGCTTTATCATGATTATTTACTCATATATATATATATATATATATATATATATTTGTTTTATTCAGAAATCATGACCCCATCACCTAATGAACATCTTAAAAGATAATACTTTAACCGGAGATAATTATGTCACATGGAAAAGGAAAATTGGGTTGTTGCTGCAATCTGAAAAACATAAGTTTATTCTGTCTGCTCCTAAACCACCTGCTCCTACTTATGAATCCCAGATTCATATGGTTGGTAAAGTTGCTACTGTTAAAGACCCATAAGAAGGTCAAGGAACAACAGAAGAAAAAGCAACTTGGGCCTACCAAGAAGGAGACCAAGAAAGTAACCAAGATCAAAGAGAAGTGCTTCCTTTGTGGTGAAAAGGGACATTGGAAAAGAAATTGCCCAAAGTCCCAGAACAAGAAGGAACAAGGTAATATTAATTATATTGAAACATGTTTTCTGGCAGATTCTACAGATTCTTGGATCATAGACTCTGGAGCCACAAATCATGTTTGCTATTCCTTACAGGGGTTCCAAGAAAGGAGAAAGTTGAATAAGAATGAAATCAACTTGTGTTTGGGCAACGGAACGTTAGTATCTGCAAGTGCAGTGGGAGATATTAGAATTAATCTAGATTCTTTTAGGCATTTAGATTTGATAGACGTTTATTATGTACCTCAATTCAAGAGAAATTTAATTTCAGTTTCTTGTTTGAATAAATTTGGATATTCGGTTACTTTTAATAAAGATTTTATTATTAGTAAGAATAACACATTTATTTGCAAAGGTACATTGGAAAACGGCTTATTCTTTTTGCATAAAAATATCTCTCACTTGTTGGACACAGAAATAACTGAACCTAATCATAAAAGAGAATTATCAATAGATGAAACTTACCTATGGCATTTACGCCTAGGTCATATTAACCTTAATAGGATTAAAAGATTGGTAAGTGACGGACCTTTAAGTGACTTAAAGGTTGATGATCTACCAACTTGTGAATCTTGTTTGGAAGGTAAAATGACCAAAAGGTCGTTCTCGGCCAAAGGTGCAAGAGCCACTGAATGTTTAGGATTGATACACACTGATGTATGTGGTCCTATGAGCATTCAAGCTAGAGGTGGATATGAGTACTTCATCACCTTCACAGATGATTACTCGAGATTTGGTTATGTGTATCTCATGTGACATAAGTCGGATGCTTTTGACATGTTCAAAGCATTCAAAGCTGAAGTAGAAAATCAGCTTAAGAAACACATAAAAATCTTGAGATCTGATCGTGGTGGAGAATATCTATCTGGTGGGTTTTCAGCAATATCTCATTGATAATGGGATAGTTTCTCAGTTTTCTGCACCAGGTGTGTCAACAGAATGGGGTAGCAGAAAGGAGAAATAGAACTCTTTTAGACATGGTTAGGTCTATGTTGAGTTATTCAACACTTCCTATTTCTTTTTGGGGATATGCTTTACAAACTACTATATACATTCTAAACGATGTACCATCTAAGTCTGTTCCTCAAACACCGCATGAGTTGTGGACTGGGCGCAAGCCTAGTTTACAACACTTAAGGATATTTGGTTGTCCTGCGTATGTGTTAAAAGGAAAGACAAAAGATGGAGTCCCGTTCGGAAACATGTATATTTGTAGGGTATCCAAAAGAAACTAAATGATATTATTTCTATAGTCCTTCAGATCTTAAAGTATTTGTTTCGACAAATGCTAAATTTCTGGAAAAGGACTATATGAATGATTTTGTGCCTAGAAGTAGAATTGTCCTGAATGAGATGTCAAGAGATACAATTCCATGAGAGGTTACACAAACTAACCCAATTGTAAGTTCCGATCCAACACAAAATCAACAACCTACCATTCCTCGTCGTAGTGGGAGGGTTAGAACACAACCCGAAAGATACATCGGTCTGGGAGAATCAGTGGAGAATCTCCCAAACGACGATGATCCCTACACGTATTAGGAAGCAATGGAGGATGTTGATAGTCGCCATTGGCAAAAGGCAATGCAATCTGAGATTGAATCCATGTTCGATAACAAAGTCTGGTCCCTTGTAGACTTGCCTAAAGAGATAAAACCCATTGGGTGCAAGTGGGTTTACAAGAGGAAAAGAGGTATGGATGGAAAGGTGGAAACCTTTAAAGCTAGATTGGTAGCTAAAGGGTATACACAGAAAGAAGGTATCGATTACGAGGAAACCTTCTCTCCTGTGGCCATGCTTAAATCCATTACGATACTCTTATCCATTGCAGCATCTTTAGATCTAGAGATTTGGCAAATGGACGTCAAGACAGCTTTCCTGAATGGAAGTCTTGACGAAAGCATCTACATGATGCAACTAGA
The DNA here is from genome assembly GCA_030490815.1 of Acer saccharum. Classification (NCBI taxonomy): domain Eukaryota; kingdom Viridiplantae; phylum Streptophyta; class Magnoliopsida; order Sapindales; family Sapindaceae; genus Acer; species Acer saccharum. The sequence goes on along the minus strand of CM059869.1, from coordinate 26,592,965 downwards.
AGCATTCATTGAAAAGGGCCAAATGGAAAAGGTATGCAAGTTGCAGAAATCCATATATGGATTAAAGCAAGCATCTAGATCCTGGAACATAAGGTTCGATCAAGCTGTGAAAGGTTTTAGATTTATTCAGAATCCTGACGAACCTTGTGTATACAAAAGGATTAAGGGCGACAAGTTGGTTTTCCTGATTCTTTATGTTGATGATATACTACTCATTGGAAACGATGTAAGTGTATTGACATTAGTAAAAGAATGGTTAGCAAAACAATTTGATATGAAGGACTTAGGAGAAGCAAGTTTTATTCTAGGTATCTAAGTAATAAGGGATAGAAAGAATAAAACGATTGCCTTATCCCAAGCTTCATACATAGACAAGATCTTGTCTAGGTTTTCCATGCAGGATTCCAAGAAAGGTATGTTACCTTTCAAACATGGAATCAAGTTTTCTAAGGAACAAGTTCCTAAGAATGAGCATGAAGAGCAATTCATGAGTAGAGTTCCATATGCCTCGGCAGTTGGAAGTCTCATGTATGCAATGCTCTGCACTAGACCAGATATTTGTTTTACTGTTGGCATAGTTAGCAGGTTTCAATCGAAACCTGGTCCTGATCACTGGACGGCAGTCAAGCATATTTTCAAGTATCTTAAGAGAACGAGAGATAATATGCTTGTATACTCTGGAGGGGATTTAATTCCCATTGGGTATACAGATTCTGATTTCCAATCAGATTCTGACTCCAGAAAATCCACATCAGGGGCTGTGTTTACTATTGGAGGAGGAGCAGTTATATGGAGGAGTATCAAGCAATCTTGTATTGCTGATTCCACAATGGAAGCTGAGTATGTTGCTGCATGCGAGGCTGCCAAAGAGACTGTTTGGCTCCGCCAATTCTTGATTGACTTGGAAGTGGTTCCTAGTGCGAATAAGCAGATCATTATCTACTGTGACAACAGTGGAGCAGTGGCCAATTCGAAAGAACCAAAAAGTCATAAGAGAGGAAAACACATTGAAATGAAGTATCACCTTTTAAGGGAAATTGTATATAGGGGTGAGAACATGGGAATGAGCGATATGACACATTTGCTGTAGCGCAAGTGGGAGATTGTTAGGATTATGCTCAATAGCAAGAGTGTAATAGTGTTTTTGACAATCTATTCATATTAATAATGTGATTTCTGGTTTAACAATTCTTATAGCATTTATAATTTAATTATTATAATTGTCAAAAGTAAATAATCATAAGGTCAAAAGACTATGAAAAAAGAAGAATTGTTCGTACATCTGGATATGTATGAGGTAGACACAATTCTTTAGTTAGTCTTGTATAATGTTCACAACTTAAGTTAAAGGTTGGGCACCTTTATCTTGTTAAAGTTGTAGAATTCTTTTACTAACATTTGAGTGGGATCAAATATGTTATGATGAGTCTAAAATCATTGGAGGGTCTTCGAGTAAAAGAATCTAGTGCACTGGGTGCATTGAATTGGATCACAATGAAATACTTTATCTAGAACCGTCAATAGATAATAATCTTTTCATTATCAGGACAATCGGAGAGTCTATCTTAATCCTGAGATAAATGATGGACTTATGGTTTCAAGTGGTATCATTTGAGTTATCAATGAGTATGATTATATAGCATAGTCTATCCTCGATAGTTTTGTGGTATTCATTTGTTAATCGATAGAGGACTTCATTTATAGATATGGACATCGTGGCTCCATTTATTAAATGAGAGTAGAATATTATCATATGGATGTTTTGAGGTATTGGATATTAAATCTTAACGTTAAGTTTTCAATAGTGTCTATTGAAACATGGCTTCTGGACAAGTCAAAATATCCAAGTTCAAAATGTGGTCATATGAGGAAATATGGTAACTTGAAGAGCTATAGGCGATCTATGAGCTCTTGGCGATTACTGATATTCTTCACGAGGATACACCATCTCTTATAAGATTGTCTAGGGTATGAATGAGAATCATTTACTTATTCCATCTTTATTTAAGAGTGCAATTTTAGTTCTTTAGTGGAATGAACTAAAATTAATAGATTGAATCTAAGTGAATCATTTGTTGATTGTGATTGGGTTATGTCTATTGGAGCTTAAATTTAGATAGGCCCGCCTAGATCCCCAATCCACACGGACTTGCATGGATCACTTGATATATTCTACCGGACCAATTTATGGGTCCATCTAGAATTGTATTTAATATATTAAGAATATAATTTGCACATTATTTATTTAATGGGCTAATCAATTATATTAATATATTAATGAAAGGCATGTGGGTTTGTTTCTTTTAGTAAGAATGGGTCTGGTTCACATGTGGGCTTTTTAATTAAAGTCTAATGGATTAAATAAAATAAGAAAATAATATTAGGCCCATGTATATGGTGTGGGCGGCAAGACTAGAATAATAGTCTAAAATATTATTTTATTTTATTGATTGATTAAATGGAAATTAATTAATTTATTAGTTAATCATTTAATTGAGAATCAAAATCTTTTTCTGATCAGGAAATATGTTTCCTAGAGTTATACTATTGGTAGTAGTATATTAAATATTAAAGACTTTATTTGGTAAGTAGATAAATAAAGGGAATTTATTTATTTAGTCAAATTAGGAAGTCTTTGATATAGTCACAAATACACTAAAGAGTTGGATTAGGGTTTGGAATTCTAAGGAAATCTACCTAGTTTTAGGATTTAAGTCAAAAGACATAAATCCTAAATGGTAAAGGATTTCGGCCTCAATATATAGATATATATAAAAGAGGAAATTGCAAGAAATGATCAGAAAATTTATGGACTTATTGTTTTTAGCCACGAGTTTATTTATTATTATTTTTGTTATCTTTGGCCTTGAACTGCCGAAATTGCCCTCCATTTTGTTTTACTTCCCAAAATTTCCCACCCAAAATTTCCCACTCTATGGTCCTGATATCCACCAATTTGGCAACCCAACATTTCAAAATCAGAAATGTCTCTCTCTCTGTGGCTCTCTCTTCGGCAACCATCGTCCATCCCGGCCGGAATACGTCTCTCTCTCTCTCTCTCTCTCTCTCCTGAGATTTCAAAACATACGCTTACAGGTGATTTCACTTTATGGTTCTTTGATTTAATCTTTTTTTTTTTCTATTTTCGTTGGTTTCAACAAACCCTAGACCCTCCTTCTTGTTCTCATTCAATGTTTGCGTTTTCATCTTCTAAAAATCCCCAAATTTCACTCAGAATTCAAGCTTATTTGGCACCTGGGTCTTGCTCGCTCGATGTCGTAATCCAGTGCAGCACAGCTCATGTAGTTCCCTGCTGGTTCGAACTCTTGGCATCGCGAGCAGACATGGTTGGTTTTTTTTTTTTTTGGAAGAATAATTAGTTGTTTCTTCAATTTGATTTGTGCAAATAATGTATGTTTTGACTAATTGGTTGTTAAAGATCAATTAAAAACTGAGGAAGAGAAAAATAGAGATTGTCGTCGCTACTCTCGCCGAATCCGCCGCCACTCTCGCCGAATCCACCGCCCTCGGTCGTCGATGCCATCTTCAGCTACCGTCCGCCGCCACTGCTGCCTTCGTTCGTCGAAGCAGCTGCTCTTGGCCGTCGACATCCTCGTCGTCGCCCTCGTTTGTCGATCATCAAATCTGGTTAGTTTCATGGCTTGATGTATTATCCTCAATCTACAAACATTTATCTTTACTTTTATATGTTTTCCTCAGTGTTGAACTATGGTGTATGTCTTTAGTTTACAGAATTTCATTTTTGTTTATCTTTTAGGCTATATATGCTTGTATAGTTTTGTGGTTTTTGTTGCTTAAAATTTTGCTTGTTGTACCCCTCCCACAGAACACAACACAGTACATTGCACACAAATGTTGCTACTCTGCAAAGTTTAATCTCTACAGCTACTCTTTTCTCTGTTTTTCAATCATATGTTGCTCTATTACGAGCTTTCTCCACAATACATTTTCCAAAAGTAAGTAAACAGAGGAGAGGCAAAGCACTTCTCTGAACTCAAGTTCGCGGAGGGCTCCTAGAGATTAAACTTTGATGTTTCATGTTATAATTTTGTCATGTATGTTCTAGATTTGATGTTTCATGTTATAATTCTACATTGTTAGACATATGATTCAATATATCCTCTATATCTAGACATATGATTCAAGTATTTTCTGTTGTACTTGCTACATCTATACAAGCAAGCAAGAAATGGATTGTTCATTAATGTTTTTTCACAGCATATACATATTGGTTATATGTTACTTAAATACAAATATTTTTATTTGAGAGATGCTATTTACAAATTTTCCTTTCAAATATCGTAACTCTTGTTTTCCAGGGAGGTGCTGTTCTTGATAAGAGTTTGCAACCCCATGAATCACATATCCCCTTTATTCTTCAGTTTATGGTAATTACTTTTTCATCTAAAATATTGAATCAAGATTTTGTTTTTTGGTAGCCACATTGGATGTTTTGTTTAAAACAGTTGCTTTATATGAATGTTCTGATATGGTGATTTAATATTTATGCAGAATGTGTTTCACTGGCACATTGTAGACATACAGTCTTTCCCTCTAGGGATACCTTCATATCCAAAACTGTGGGACAGTGCTTATTCAATTCAAGAATGATATACAATGGTTGATGCTGCTGAAATTGTGGCAAGTGATAGATGGGATTCTTTCATGCAGGTAAATACATTTCTTTTGAATTCATAGTAGAAGGATTATCTCATATTTATTGAAACTTTTGTGTTTTCAGATTTAAGTAAAATCTTTAAATACAAATTCGTTCACTTGGTAAGGGCTGCAACAGCTGCAGGTACCGGATATTGAACAAACCATATGGCCATGGGTTGCTGCAGCTGCAGGTACTATTTCTTTAGTTTATCAATCTCAAAATCAATTGGTTAAATATTTTAATTTCTAACTGACAAAATTGCTCTTTTATTGTTTTCTATCCCTCTCACGGAAGAGCGATTATGGACACCTTATGACAATCTAGCAAAGGATCCAGTAGAAGTTATTGGAAGGTTGACAAACTTCAGGTGTTTGCTGAATAGAAGAGGAGTTGCGGCTGCTCCGTTACTTGGACTAGGACACACTGCTCCGGTAGAACCACGTTCTTGCTATTCACAATAACAAGATAAAGCACATTCAATGTAGCAAGTTCAAGTTACATGACAATTAAATTCTTATATGTATGGGTGGAATACTATATCAAGTTACATGACAAGCTTGAATCTGAACTGATTTCGGACTCATAAGCGAACGTATTGTAGACTTTAATTCTTATATGTAAGGGTGGAATATTATATTTTGTATTGTAGACTTTATTAAGTTAGATTCCAGTATTGAATGAATTTATTTTGAAGACCAAATTTCAATATTGAATTTAGTTCACTAATGAAATTCAAGTCCGGTATTGTTACATGTCAGAAGTTATATGCTAGTTCAATTTGAAGTTACATGCCAGTGCAAATTGAAGTTACATGCCATTTAGAATAGATTTCACAGTTGACACACTAGTTTCAAAAACAAATTCCAATATTGTTACATGCCAAAAGGTACATGCTAGTTTAATTTGAAGTTATATGCCAGTGCAATTTGAAGTTACATGCCAGTTTGAACATATTTCACAATTGACACACTAGTTCCAAAAACAAAGTCCAGTATTGTTACATGTCAGAAGTTACATGCTAGTTCAATTTGAAGTTACATGCCAATGCAAATTGAAGTTACATGCCAGTTAGAATAGATTTCACAATTGACACACTAGTTCCAAAAACAAATTCCAATATTGTTACATGCCAAAAGTTACATGCCAATTTAATTTGAAGTTACATGCTAGTGCAATTTGAAGTTACATGCCAATTTGAACATATTTCACAATTGACACACTAGTTCCAAAAACAAAGTCCAGTATTGTTACATGCCAGAAGTTACATGCTAGTCCAATTTGAAGTTACATGCCAATGCAAATTGAAGTTACATGCCAGCTAGAATAGATTTCACAGTTAACACACTAGTTCCAAAAATAAGTTCCAATATTGTTACATGCTAGTTTAGTTTGAAGTTACATGCCAGTGCAATTTGAAGTTACATGCCGGTTTGAATGTCAGTGAAAATTGAAATTACATGCCAATTAGTATTGATTTTCGTAGTTGAAACACAAGGTCCAATAACAAAGTAGACAACTTCATACATTCCAAGAACTTCCTAGTGCCATTTCCTCCCTAAACCCGAGCACATTCTTGGTTCCCTATCCCCAAAAACATTTATGACACATCAACATGTCTACGTATCGACATATGAAAACACCACAACTATCGTTATCGTTATCGTTGTCCAGCTCGACCAGCAGTATTAGGATCCTCCAAAATAGATGCAGCAGCCTTCCTTGCATCCTTAAGAAAAGCTTTAAACAGAGGAACTGGTAGGAACTTGTTAACAACTAATAAGGCCAACTTCATAAGTAAAATGCACTGCATCAAGCTGCTGTCCCCCGCTGATTAATTATTTAATCATATCTGTAAATATCAAATAACAACAGCAAATATGCATAAGAATCTCACCATATCCAATTATAAATAATGGATCACATCCATGTATACATGATATAAAGACCCACAGTGTCATTGAACTTTTAAATCAAACTAGGTAACATTAATAGGTCATAACTAATCACAATGTAAATATGTTCATGTACACATGCGGAACATCAATTGCACTAGCCACAAGTTCTAAACCAATTTGACAAAGAGCAGAGTCAAATCATGAACAAGTATCAGAACAATCAGATATCAGTTTGCAAAAATCAAAGATTCTGTACATCTAATGACATTAATAAATATCTAAAGAACAACTAATAAACCCAAATGTCCAGAAGCTTATTGGATTAATTACAGCAAAATTATGTCCAATTATTCCAATTATTCTAACACGTATGAATATAAGCTACTCAAGTACTTATCTCCTTGGTTTAAAAATAGAATAAATACAATCACAGAAGGTAAACAGTCAAAATGAAACTAATACTCTGATTGAACTTTGACGATGATAACATAAATGGTAGTCTCCACAAAATGCAACCACTCTGTGAGAGATAAGAAGCAAACCTGAGGAATAAATGGGTGGATTCAGCGACAGCGGCAGTGACGGGGAGAGGGGTGGCAAGCCGACGGTGAGCGGCAGTGATGGCGAGAGAGGTGCGAGGTGACGGCAATCTCTTCTCTTCGTTTCTCTCTCTGCAGTGACGACGACAGAGGTGCGAGACGACGGCGAGCGGCAGCGACGGCGAGCGGCAGCGACGAAGAGCGTCAGCGACGGCTCTCTCTTCTCTTTCTTCTTTTTTTACTTTTGATCATTTTACAATTTACACTGATGTCAAAACCCTAAATCCTTTTCTCTCTCTTCTCTTTTCGTTTTTAACATCCACTGACTTTTTTTTTTATATAATTTCAAATTTAGGGTATTGTTGTCCAAAAGTGGTCAAAAATAACAAAAACAATAAAAAATAAATTTGTGGCTAAAAACAATAAACTCATAAATTTTATGGCTCTTTATGAATTCACCCCTATATAAAATATATATATGGCAATTAGCCGGAATATATATAGATATATATGCTTTATAGATATAAATATATATTATATAATATAAGCAGTATTCGTGCACTATATATGATATATAAGTAAAGTGCAGATTTTGAATATATATAATATATACAAGAGAAGTGGATTCGTGCACTATATATATATTGGGCATAGAAGGATTCAGTGCAATAATATATATTAGATTAGGCAAGTGTATGATGCGACCTATGTATATATATTGTGCAAAGAGAATTCGGCTAATCCTAATGCTTACTTGAGAGTTATTTTTCTTTTTCTTGAGAAAAATAAATATCCAACTCTTAGATTAGTGTGAGAATTCGGCCAAGAGGAAAAAAGAGAAAAGTTTGTTCTTATTTCGATAGTGCACTAGTAACTTTTATATCAAAAGGTTTTGTGCACAATTTCGAATAAGGTTCACGCGAGTTTCGATCTAACGATTATGAATTCAAAAGTGACCGGAACATTCTTTGTAGCCTCTTGGAATTTGTTGTGACTAATGAAAAAGAAAAAGTTTTGTTAATCCATCCTCAAGTACACAATTCAAAGAGAAGGGAGACCACGCTCCTAGGTGATTCACGTTCGTGATTGGATTGGAAGATCTTGCGGATTACCATCGACGCAATGTCAATTGGATCACGCGACAAAGGTATGATATCTTTAGTATTATATGTTAATTAATTAGAGGGTTAAGGTTCAAATTATGGAAAAATTTTAAACTATACTAAACTTGATTTTAGTTTCGCTTCCGCTGCGTGCACTTTATTTTTCCCTACAGAAAAAACCCAGCATCTATCATGTCATTCTCGACAAGAAGATCGTGTCGATCCCTGTCTGGCCAAGATTTTTGAGCGGCTTCGATCACACGTTTGGCTTCGCTCTTACTTAGCATAAGTGGGGATTTGGTCAAGTTATCCGGACTAAGAAAATGCATGGGTACAAAGTTTTAGTCCAGTCCTAAAGAAACATCTCTATCAACTACATGACCTTAGTTACCCTTAATGAAGAACCAGGTATTCTTCCATCTCTTGGTTATATCGGAGGTGTAGGCTTGGCCTTCATACTTTTGGGAAGCTAGTGAGCCATAGAATTCGATAGCAAGTGAAAGGTACCCCCAATTTTCCAATCGACCGAGAGTATAAAAGTGGTGAATCACCCTAGGGATGGGTGGATTCTTTGCACCCATGTCTCTCCACAACTTCCACATACATAAAGAGTCTGATCGAGTCGGGCATATCATATCTAGTAATGAAACTAGCAATGTAAGGTTACAGAGGCAGAGTAACCCCTGAAGTAAGCATGGCCCCATAAACCGCAATAGCACCAAGGGGGGTTGGTTCCAAATAGCTCAGATGTCATCCATAAAGAGTCTGATATCGAGTCGAGCATATCATATCTCTTTTTGTAATGTCCTAACACCTGGTTGGTAACAGCATTAACCTCTTGTAGCCGAACGATCTGGGATTTAACCTTTAAGTCCTTCGGAATGGACTCCTTTGATGCAAGTTTGTTGCTTTGGCCGGTCTGAGATGATTTTACCATTTCTAGGCAAGGTTTGACAGGAGAAATAATGAGATTAGCATAAGCAAAATGAAATTGAAATTCCCTTAATCACTTATTATGTCAAATATACCTAGAGGAGGGGGAATAGGTATATACTCAAATTCTTTGCACTTCTTTTTCACACAATCAAAATATGCACACTTAGAGACTTCAACAAGTAAATTGCTTTAACAAGTCAATTTGAATTCAATTAAGCAAGTATTAAAATAATACAAGTTAAGGAAAGTGAAAAACTAAAATACAAAAATCAACACAAGGATTTTTTTAATGTGGTAAAACCTCATAAATGAGGAAACATCCACGAGTTGATTCCATAACCACCTACAAGCTATCTTTCACTAGATGATAAAAGTACACCTTCAAAAGCAACCAATCATCTCTATTGTCCACTCCTTATTGGATATCCCTTTTACCCTACCCTCGGGCCTACCAATGAAAGACTTACCTACTTTCTATCCAAGACACTTTACTCATGTCTCTAGAAAGATTTCTTACTTGACTATCTGGATCACCCCGATCCTAGCTAAGACTTCCTTGCTCAACTATTTGGATCACCCTGATCTTAGTCAAGACTTCCTCCTTTTACAAGGTGAAACAAATAATGCACGGTGTGTATAATGTAAGGAAAAATACCGTAGTACACGCAACGGAAGCGAGACTAAAAAATGATTTAGTATGTTTTAAAATTTTTCCTTTTTATGAACCTTAACCCTTTAATTAATTAAACATATATATAAACTAACAAAAGTAGAATACCTTTTGTCGCGTGATCCGATTGACTTACGTCGATGGTAATCCGCAAGATCTTCAATCCTAGCACGAACGTGAATCACCTAGGAGCGTGGTCTCCCTTTTCTTTGAATTGCAAACCTGAGAATGGACAAACAAACTTTTCTTTTTCTTTTGTTAGTCACAAAACAATCAAAAGAATACCAAGATTATTCCGGTCACTTTTGAGTTCTCAATCTAATGATCGAAACTCGCGTGAACCTAATTCGATGTTGTACACAGAAGCTTATTGATGAACAAGCAATTAGTGTACCATCAAAAGAATAATCTCTTCTCTCTTTTATGTCTTAGTAGAATAATCAAATACTTGTCTATGAGTTTAGAAGAAGAAGAAAATTGAATCCATCAAACATTTTTTTTTTTTTTTTGTTGGCCGAAGCCTATCATATGAAATATATAGGGTGGGCGAATTTTGCTTCCTTTTTGATTTAAGGTTGCCGAAATCATCCTATAATGGCATTAGGGTTGCCGCAAATCCCATACCAAAAAGGGTTTGTGTTGCACCCTAATATCCATCAACCTTTAGACTTCAAACCCTAATCCAACTCATATGTATTTTTATTCTTTTATTGACTAAATAAAAAGACTTCTTATTTGATTAAATAAATAAAATTAATTATTTATTTTCTTATCAAACAAGTCTTTTACTTTTAGTATACTACTACCAATAGTATAGTTCTAGGAAATATATTTCCTGATCAGAAAAAGATTTGTTTCTTAATTAAACAATTAATTAATAAATCAATTAATTCTTATTTAATTAAACAATGAAACAAAATAATATATTAGGTTAATATATTCACCTTGCCGCCCCACTTATATAAATGGGCCATATATTATTTTCTTATTTCATTTAATCCATTGGACTTTAAATAAAAAGCCCACATGTGAACTAGACCCATTCTTACTAAAAGAAACAAGCCCACATGCCTTTCATTAATATATTAATATAATTGAACAGCCCATTAAATAAATAATGTGCAAATTATATTCTTAATATATTAAACGCAATTCTAGATGGACCCATAAATTGGTCCGGTAGAATATATCAAGTGATCCATGCAAGTCCGTGTGGATTGGGGATCTTGGCGGGCTATCTAAATTTAAGCTTCAATAGACGTAACCTAATCACAACCAACAAATGATTCACTTAGGTCCGATCCATTAATTTTAACTCATTCCACTAAAGAGCTAAAATTGAACTCTTAAATAAAGATAGAATAAGAAGATGTTCCTCATTCATACCCTAGACAATCATGTTGGAGATAGTGTATCCTCGTGATTAATATCAGTAATCGCCAAGATTTCATAGACCGCCTATTACTCTCCAAATTACCATATTTACTCATATGATCACGTTTTGAACTTGGATATTTTGACTTGTCTAGAAGCCATGTTTTCAATAGTCACTATCGAAAATTCAACGTTGAGATTTAATATCCAATTACCTCAAAACATTCATATGATGATATTATACTCTCATTTAATAAATGGAGCCACGATGTCCATATCTATAAATGAAGTCCTCTATCAATTAACAAATAAATATCACCAAACTATTGAGGATAGACTATGCTATATAATCGTACTCATTGATAACTCAAATGATATCACTTGCAACCATAAGTCCATCATTTATCTCAGGATTAAGATAGACTCTCCGATTGTCCTGATAATGAAAAGACTATTATCTATTGACGGTTCTAGATAAAGCTTTTCATTGTGATCCAGTTCAATGCACACAGTGCACTAGATTCTTTTACTCGAAGACACTCCGATGATTTTAGACTCATCATATCTCATTTGATCCCACTCAAATGCTAGCAAAAGAATTCTACAACTTTAACAAGATAAAGGTGCCCAACCTTTAACTTAAGTTGTGAACATTATTCAAGACTAACTAAAGAATTGTGTCTACCATATACATATCCAGATGTACGAACAATTCTTCTTTTCTCATAGTCTTTAGACCTTATGATTATTTACTTTGACAATTATAATATTAAACTATGAATGCTATAAGATTTGTTAAACCAGAAATCACTTTATTAATATGAAAAAGATTGTCAATTACAACATTACACTCTTGCTATTGAGCATAATCCTAACAATCTCCCACTTGCGCTATAGCAAATGTGTCATATCTCTCATGCCCATGATCTCTAGATGCCCATCGAAACTCTTCTGAGGTATAGCCTTTGTGAAGGGATCCGCTAGATTTTCTGCTGACGCGATTTTGGTAATCGTCACGTCACCTCTTTGAACAATCTCTCTTAAAAGATGATACTTTCTTTCAATGTGTTTTCCTCTCTTGTGACTTCTTGGTTCTTTCGAATTAGCCACTGCTCCACTGTTGTCACAGTAGATAGTGATCTGCTTATTCGCACTAGGAACCACTTCCAAGTCAATCAAAAATTGGCGGAGCCAAACAGCCTCTTTGGCAGCCTCGCATGCAGCAACATACTCAGCTTCCATGGTGGAATCAGCAATACAAGATTGCTTGATACTCCTCTATATGACTACTCCTTCTCCAATAGTAAACACGGCCCCTGATGTGGATTTTCTGGAGTCAGAATCTGATTGGAAATCAGAATCTATATACCTAATGGGAATCAAATCCCCTCCAGAGTATACAAGCATATTATCTCTCGTTCTCTTGAGATACTTGAAAATATGCTTGACTGCCGTCTAGTGATCAGGATCAGGTTTCGATTGAAACCTGCTAACTATGCCAACAGCAAAACAAATATCTGGTCTAGTACAGAGCATTGCATACATGAGACTTCCAACTGCCGAGGCATATGGAACTCTACTCATGAATTGCTCCTCATGCTCATTCTTAGGAACTTGTTCCTTAGGAAGCTTGATTCCATGTCTGAAAGGTAACATACCTTTCTTGGAATCCTGCATGGAAAACCTAGACAAGATCTTATCTATGTATGAAGCTTGGGATAATGTAATCGTTCTATTCTTTCTATCCCTTATTACTTGGATACCTAGAATAAAACTTGCTTCTCCTAAGTCCTTCATATCAAATTGTTTTGCTAACCATTCTTTTACTGATGTCAATACACCTACATCGTTTCCAATAAGTAGTATATCATCAACATAAAGAATCAGGAAAACCAACTTGTCGCCCTTAATCCTTTTGTATACACAAGGTTCCTCAGGATTCTGAATAAATCCAAAACCTTTGACAGCTTGATCGAACCTTATGTTCCAGGATCTGGATGCTTGCTTTAATCCATATATGGATTTCTGCAACTTGCATACCTTTTCCATTTGGCCCTTTTCAATGAATCCCTCTGGTTGCATCATGTAGATGCTTTTGTCAAGACTTCCGTTAAGGAAAGCTGTTTTGACGTCCATTTGCCAAATCTCTAGATCTAAAGATGCTGCAATGGATAAGAGTATCCTAATGGATTTAAGCATGGCCACAGGAGAGAAGGTTTCCTCGTAATCGATACCTTCTTTCTGTGTATACCCTTTAGCTACCAATCTAGCTTTAAAGGTTTCCACCTTTCCATCCATACCTCTTTTCCTCTTGTATACCCACTTGCACCCAATGGGTTTTATCCCTTTAGGCAAGTCTACAAGGGACCAGACTTTGTTATCGAACATAGATTCAATCTCAGATTGCATTGCCTTTTGCCAATGGCGACTATCAACATCCTCTATAGCTTCCTTGTACGTGTTGGGATCATCGTCGTCCGGGAGATTCTCCACTGATTCTCCCAGACCGATGTATCTTTCGGGTTGTGTTCTAAGCCTCCCACTACGACGAGGAATGGTAGGTTGTTGATCTTGTGTTGTATCGGAACTTACAATTGGGTTAGGTTGTGTAACCTCTCGTGGAATTGTATCTCCTGACATTTCATTCAGGACAATTCTACTTCTAGGCACAAAATCATTCATATAGTCCTTTTCCAGAAATTTAGCATTTGTCGAAACAAATACTTTAAGATCTGAAGGACTATAGAAATAATATCCTTTAGTTTCTTTTGGATACCCTACAAATATACATGTTTCCGAACGGGACTCCATCTTTTCTGTCTTTCCTTTTAACACATGCGCAGGACAACCAAATATCCTTAAGTGTTGTAAACTAGGCTTGCGCCCAGTCCACAACTCATGCGGTGTTTTAGGAACAGACTTAGATGGTACATCGTTTAGAATGTATATAGCAGTTTGTAAAACATATCCCCAAAAAGAAATAGGAAGTGTTGAATAACTCAACATAGACCTAACCATATCCAAAAGAGTTCTATTTCTCCTTTCCGCTACCCCATTTTGTTGAGGTGTACCTGGTGCAGAAAACTGAGAAACTATCCCATTATCAATAAGATATTGCTGAAACTCACCAGATAGATATTCTCCACCACGATCAGATCTCAATATTTTTATGTGTTTCTCAAGCTGATTTTCCACTTCAGCTTTGAATGCTTTGAACATGTCAAAAGCATCCGACTTATGTCGCATGAGATACACATAACCAAATCTCGAGTAATCATCTGTGAAGGTGATGAAGTACTCATATCCACCTCTAGCTTGAATGCTCATAGGTCCACATACATCAGTGTGTATCAATCCTAAACATTCAGTGGCTCTTGCACCTTTGGCAGAGAACGACCTTTTGGTCATTTTACCTTCCAAACAAGATTCACAAGTTGGTAGATCATCAACCTTTAAGTCACTTAAAGGTCCATCACATACCAATCTTTTAATCCTATTATGGTTAATATGACCTAGGCGTAAATGCCAAAGGTATGTTTCATCTATTGATAATTTTACTTTTTTATGATTAGGTTCCGTTAATTCCGTGTTTAACGAGTGAGAGATATTTCTATGCAAAAAGTATAGACCGTTTTCCAATGTACCTTGGCAAATAATTTTGTCATTCTTACTAATAATAAAAACTTTATTAAAAGTAACCGAATATCCAAATTTATTCAAACAAGAAACATAAATTAAATTCCTCTTGAATTGAGATACATAATAAACGTCTATCAAATCTAAATGCCTTCTAGAATCCAAATAAACTCTAATATCTCCCACTGCACTTGCAGACACTAACGTTCCGTTGCCCAAGCGCAAATTGATTTCATTCTTACTCAGCCTTCTCCTTTCTTGGAACCCCTGCAAGGAATAACAAACATGAATAGTGGCTCTAGAGTCTATGATCCAAGAATCTGTAGAATTTGCCAAAAAACATGTTTCAAGATAATTCACATTACCTTCTTCCTTCTTATTCTGGGACTTTGGGCAATTTCTTTTCCAATGTCCCTTTTCACCACAAAGGAAGCATTTCCCTTTGATCTTGGTTACTTTCTTGGTCTCCTTCTTGGTAGGCCTAAGTTGCTTTTTCTTCTGTTGTTTCTTGACGTTCTGACGGGCCTTAACAGTAGCAACTTTACCAACCATATGAATCTCTTGACCCTTGCCTTTCACAAGGATCTTTTCAGCACTTTGAACATCTTGCATCAGGCCTTGTAAGGTGTATTCCTTTTTGTTCAAAGTGTAGTCCAATTTGAACTGATCAAAGGAATCTGACAATGAATTGACAACCATATCAATTTTTGTCTCACCATCTATCTCAGCGCCATGCAGTTCAGCAATGTTGAGATGTGCTATGACTTTCATCATATGATCCTTCACAGCCTGTCCAGGTTTCATTCTAAGATTCATAAAAGCAGTCACTGCCTCTCTCTTAGTCGTCCTGGACTTCATAGCAAACATCTCCTCTAGAGACATCATTATATCAGCAGCGGACTCCATTCCTTCATGCTGCTGTTGCAACACGTCGGAGATAGTGGCCATAATATAACATTTGGCCATATCATCTGAAGTCTTCCACTGCTCATACTCATCTCTATACATTATGCTAGATTCATTATTAGGAGCAGGTGGTTTAGGAGTAGTTAGAACAAACTTATGTTTTTCACTTTGCAGCAACAACCCAATTTTCCTTTTCCATGTGACATAATTATCTCCAGTTAAAGTGTTATCTTTCAGGATGTTCATAAGTGATGGGGTCATGATTTCTAAATAAAACAAAACATATATAAGTAAATAATCATGATAAAGCACTTTTAAATATTTATCTTGAATTAAATAAATAACTCAATCATAAAAATTCAACGGCGATCCAACACCCATAAACGTTACGCCTCCTTTGGGAGTTCGCACCATTTACTAGTTAGACTAGGTCCCACCTAATTGTTAACATAACAACCAGAGTTTTCAATTTTAGCCTTGCAATTTTATTGACAAGAACTCTTGGGAGGATATCAATAAAATTACATTGAGTGTGTTACCAAGATATCGACCCTCAATTTTCTCTCATGAAAATCCCTCCTTGGGGAGTAGATCTCGTTTGAGTCCATTGTCTAGTCTATCCTTGTAAGGAAGTATTTTGCTAAATTCCATTCATGGACGCCCCTTGGGAGGATTACCAATAAATAATAAAGCTCAACTAACCTTGGAGGCCATAGGTGTTACAAAAACACCTTCTCCCACTCAATTATTTAAGGCGTGTGATTAAATCCCATAGAATGATTTACCAAGTTATCTAGATGCCAATTTAGATACCTAAATCATTCAATGCATGTTCATATCAAAAGAGATATATGAGTGGCACTCCTATTCTATATGTCATGTTATCATACAATAACAAATATTGTAATATTTATGCAAAAATAAATAGCAACAATTTTGGTCCATCCTAGAAAAGCAAGTAAATTACAATTTGTCAGGAATACAAGATCTTCAGGTGGCCATCAACCATACGCTCATCCCTCGGCCTCCTCCCATGGGCGTGCACAGCCCACAACCCCACAAAGGGGCTGCCGTGCGCAGCCCATGAGACTAGCTAGGGCTGCCGTGCGCAGCCCACCATGTAATGGGCTTGCCATGCGCAGCCCAATCCACTCCTAGGGTGCGCACGGTGCTCGTTCTCGGTTCCGGTTGCTTCCTTTTTTTTCAAGTCTTCGAATCTTCGATGCTTGAACATATTGCAGCAGTAAATAAACTAATAAAATACTTTAGCATTAATTTTTTTTTTTTTATTCACTGCAATACTTTTACAAACAAAAAACTACACTTAAATTTAAAAAAAACTGCAGTAAAATACTGCACTTAAAATAAATAAAAAAATAAAACCTAGCAACTACCAAGAAGGAATTATGGCGATGATAGACCACCCTTCTTGTTACAATTCCGAAACAAAAATTACATTGAAAATCTAGGACCAAAATCGAGCAACAACAATTCACATAATAAACATATATAAAACCATACATCCACATGTAATTATATATGCGAATACCTAGAGTGCCATCTCTTTCTAAACATGCATAATCACAATAAAAAGAAATAGATCCACGTATATATACGTTAATTAATTAAAAGGGTTCAACCAAGGCTCTGATACCAATTTTAGGGAAAAATACCGTAGTACACGTAGCGGAAGCAAGACTAAAAAATGATTTAGTATGTTTTAAAATTTTTCCTTTTTATGAATCTTAACCCTTTAATTAATTAAACATATATATAAACTAACAAAAGTAGAATACCTTTTGTCGCGTGATCCGATTGACTTACGTCGATGGTAATCCGCAAGATCTTCAATCCTAGCACGAACGTGAATCACCTAGGAGCGTGGTCTCCCTTTTCTTTGAATTGCAAACCTGAGAATGGACAAACAAACTTTTCTTTTTCTTTTGTTAGTCACAAAACAATCAAAAGAATACCAAGATTATTTCGGTCACTTTTGAGTTCTCAATCTAATGATCGAAACTCGTGTGAACCTAATTCGATATTGTACACACAAGCTTATTGATGAACAAGCAATTAGTGTACCATCAAAAGAATAATCTCTTCTCTCTTTTATGCCTTAGTAGAATAATCAAATACTTGTCTATGAGTTTAGAAGAAGAAGAAAATTGAATCCATCAAACATTTTTTTTTTTTTTTTTGTTGGCCGAACCCTATCATATGAAATATATAGGGTGGGCGAATTTTGCTTCCTTTTTGATTTAAGGTTGCCGAAATCTTCCTATAATGGCATTAGGGTTGCCGCAAATCCCATATCAAAAAGGGTTTGTGTTGCACCCTAATATCCATCAACCTTTAGACTTCAAACCCTAATCCAACTCATATGTATTTTTATTCTTTTATTGACTAAATAAAAAGACTTCTTATTTGATTAAATAAATAAAATTAATTATTTATTTTCTTATCAAACAAGTCTTGTACTTTTAGTATACTACTACCAATAGTATAGTTCTAGGAAATATATTTCCTGATCAGAAAAAGATTTGTTTCTTAATTAAACAATTAATTAATAAATCAATTAATTCTTATTTAATTAAACAATGAAACAAAATAATATATTAGGTTAATATATTCACCTTGCCGCCCCACTTATATAAATGGGCCATATATTATTTTCTTATTTCATTTAATCCATTGGACTTTAAATAAAAAGCCCACATGTGAACCAGACCCATTCTTACTAAAAGAAACAAGCCCACATGCCTTTCATTAATATATTAATATAATTGAACAGCCCATTAAATAAATAATGTGCAAATTATATTCTTAATATATTAAATGCAATTCTAGATGGACCCATAAATTGGTTCGGTAGAATATATCAAGTGATCCATGCAAGTCCGTGTGGATTGGGGATCTTGGCGGGCTATCTAAATTTAAACTTCAATAGACATAACCTAATCACAACCAACAAATGATTCACTTAGGTCCAATCCATTAATTTTAACTCATTCCACTAAAGAGCTAAAATTGAACTCTTAAATAAAGATAGAATAAGAAGATGTTCCTCATTCATACCCTAGACAATCATGTTGGAGATAGTGTATCCTCGTGATTAATATCAGTAATCGCCAAGATTTCATAGACCGCCTATTACTCTCTAAGTTACCATATTTATTCATATGACCACGTTTTGAACTTGGATATTTTGACTTGTCCAGAAGCCATGTTTTCAATAGTTACTATCGAAAACTCAACGTTGAGATTTAATATCCAATTACCTCAAAACATCCATATGATGATATTATACTCTCATTTAATAAATGGTGCCACGATGTCCATATCTATAAATGAAGTCCTCTATCGATTAACAAATGAATATCACCAAACTATCGAGGATAGACTATGCTATATAATCGTACTCATTGATAACTCAAATGATATCACTTGCAACCATAAGTCCATCAGTTATCTTAGGATTAAGATAGACTCTCCTATTGTCCTGATAATGAAAAGACTATTATCTATTGACGGTTCTAGATAAAGCTTTTCATTGTGATCCAGTTCAATGCACACAGTGCACTAGATTCTTTTACTCGAAGACACTCCGATGATTTTAGACTCATCATATCTCATTTGATCCCACTCAAATGCTAGCAAAAGAATTCTACAACTTTAACAAGATAAAGGTGCCCAACCTTTAACAAGATAAAGGTGTTTAACTTAAGTTGTGAACATTATTCAAGACTAACTAAAGAATTGTGTCTACCATATACATATCCAGATGTACGAACAATTCTTCTTTTCTCATAGTCTTTAGACCTTATGATTATTTACTTTGACAATTATAATATTAAACTATAAATGCTATAAGATTTGTTAAACCAGAAATCACTTTATTAATATGAAAAAGATTGTCGATTACAACATTACACTCTGAGCATAATCCTAACATATAAAACTATCTAGAGGGGGGTTAATAGATATTAAACATTATTACCTAATTTTCGCATGTATGATAATTTTACAAAAATACCCCTAACTAGTCACAATAATATAACAAGTGTAATATGTGCGGAATTTAAATAACACTTGATATTTACGTGGAAACCCTCACAAGAAAAACCACAGGCTAATAAGTGCGCCACACTCGAACCTCGAATCTACTAAATGTGTTAAGATTACAACCTAATCTCGGTATATAATCACACACCTACCTAATCCCGGTATAAGTGAACCTAGTCCAATTGCTTGCGATTTAAGCAACCTAATCCCAGTCACAACACAAGACTTAGTTCTTTAAGAAGAGATAATACAACCTAAGTGAATATATGAAATATTTAAAATGCAATAAGAGCTAGGTAACCCTATATGCTTATCTAGGATAATAATATGTCAATTAACACACTCCTAAATATCAATAGCTAAATGACATGTCATAAAACTTAGCTAACCGTAGATTAAACAACCTAGATATAACTATCAAAAAATACTTCACTCAATCCAAACAACGCACAATCTCTATCTTGTATAATAGCATATGAACTAAGAACATACAAGTAAATAAAGAGATGCCTTGATAAATAAAACACTAATTATATATGATAATAGTGAATAACATACCAAGGGAAGTGTGTTGAGCAAAACCCATGCAAGTAAGCATCTTAACTATGCTAGAAAATGCTAGAAGATATTTTGATGCATATGAGAATGGTTTTTTAGTGATAAAAATGAGTTCTTAATTTGATTTTCTCTCAAGTGTCTCTCTTTGAAGTTTAGGGTTCTTAGAGTTAAGGAACTTCATTCAAAGAATGAGAAAGTGTGATATTTATAGACATCAAGAATAGAGCATGTGAAAAGACAAGTTTGCCCTTGAAAAGCACAATCGGCGGTTTCAATCGGTGGGCAGGCCGCCGTTCACAACCGTCGAACGGCTCCTGAGAAAGGCAGGGGAACAACAGCGGTTTCATTCGGTAGTTTCGAAACCGCCGATTAAACCGTAGAAACAAACCCGAGATAAAAATCAATTAAGTATGAAACGGCGGTTTCGTTCGGAGGCTAGGCCACCGATCAAACCGCCGATTCACCAAAAAAGGTGAAACTAAAGGAAAAGCCAAGGGCATTCTACGTAGGCGGTCTTCGCACTAAACCAAGCACACATTCATGCAAGTGCGGACATTTCCGAACATATTCGTGAAATGAATTACACGACACAAAAGCACACAACAAAATACAACATCAAAGTGCAAGTGTGAAATGTGACATGTGAAGAGTGTGCACACAAATGCAAGTATGCTAAGTGTGTGTGTACAATCTAAATCTCTTCAACGAAAACCAAGCACTAGAGATACCTTTGGAGTGCTTGTCAACCTTGAAGACTTGAAAGGGTCTTTGAGCTTGACCATGAATCACCTAAGCTACCCTTACATTCAATCCCTAATATGTGGTTTGTCCACGAAATAAGCCAATCAAGATATGTGAATCCTTACACAAGGCAAATGATCTAAGTGAAATGCAAGTATGCAAACATGATGCAAACACAAGCAAATAGAGTATATAGATCAAACACACTCTATGAAGAATTAGTTTTGCACAAATCAAGCTCACAAGCAAATGTAACTAATCCTTATGAACATGCTATTAGAAATCTAGATTAGGCATTCAAGATCACTCACAAAAATTACCTAGAAATCTAAACATGACAATCAAAGCTAGAATAACAAGTTTGCAACAAAAAGCACAAAACTAGCTTTGAAATCAAGTGATCCATTCAACACTTGAAATCCACAACATATTCAATCAAACACGAACTAGATTTGAATAATAGAAATCATGATCAAAATATTCTAGTTCTAGAACATGTGACTAAAAACTAGAAATCAACAATCAAGATCAAAACACAAAGTTTTCTAGATTCAAGTTCATGTTCATCAAAATTAGCTAAAAAGATATTAAATCAAAAGTCACAAAAGCTAATTTCGAAAATCACTCAAACAAGTCCAAAAATAGAATCCAAATCATTCTAAACACATTTTATAATCAAATCAAGAGATTCAACAAATTGATCACAAGAAAAGTGTAGAGAATATGATTTACTTACAAAATGATGAACACTTAATGAAGATCAAAGTAAATCAAGAACTCTGTACTTCATTTTGCTTTGTAAATACTTGGGACTTGTTTTCCTTTTAAAGACAATGAATTTTGGTTTTTCAATCATCAAAATCGGATCTAAAATGAGTGAGATATCACAAAAACAAAAATTGACAAATTGTGAAAATTTCTGTTGAATTTTGAATTTAAAGGAAAGGGGAAGGATTGGGCGTGTGAGGGATCACGCGAAGAGGTTTGCACCACACCACCTCATCTCTCCGTGGAGGGTGCATGGCCTCCACGGGGGCAGAGAGGTTTCATTCTTGTGGAGGGTGCATGGCCTCCGCGGGAGAGGGAGTGTTTTGGCAATTTGCCACCCCTCTTCCCCTTTCTTCCCTTTTGCGCTCCTCTTGCTTTCTTCGACCGTTCTTCGGCCTAGGAACTTAGAATTCAAATCCATTTTTGGATTACAAACCCTAACTCACTCATGGACATGGAAGTTTATAAAATTTTTATCAAAGACATGAAATTCGACTCGATACACAAGGACAAAAACAATGCACGATAAACACATAGAAAGTTTCGTAACTTCCAACTCGGAACTCAAAAACTTATGAATGAGTATCCGAAACGTTCGAAACTCAATGTGGAATAATATGAGAACATATTCAAGTCTGATATCAATAAAACACAAACAAATAAACACAAGTATGCCATTTCCTAGAGATAGTCTTAGAACATGCAATTTGACAAAAGTTGTTAATTTAAATCTAATGCATGTGCATATTATAATATGTGTTTGTGTTATACCAATTTAGTGCAATGATGAAGGGAAACAAATGTATGTATTGTGTGTGTGTGCGCCTACACCTTGCAAGAGGAAAAAGAATCATGATACCTTAGCATCCAAGTAAGCATCTTTCCTCTTGAAGACGAACTTTGCATGAGAAGTTGCTTTCCTTCTTTGAAGCTCATATCAAACACGAACCACGTAAGCAACTAGACATTACAAATAAAGAGAGTTTTGTTATGGAATCAAACCAACACAAATCTAAAACCTAACAGAAATTCAGGTTGTGCAAAAGTATAATCAATACTAAGAGCTATGGGCTGAGATTGTGAAGTGAAAACTGGTGGGTTATTTCTCAGTATAGATTCGAACCTATCAACGGTCTCTATATCACCAGTCTCAACAGCTATAAGGATTATGCTCAATAGCAAGAGTGTAATATTGTAGTTGACAATCTTATCATATCAATAAAGTGATTTCTATTTATTTAACAAAATCTTATAGCACTTATATAATTATAATTGTCAAGGTAAATAATCATAAGGTCAAAGACTATGAGAAAAGAAGAATTGTTCGTACATCTGGATATGTATGAGGTAGACACAATTCTTTAGTTAGTCTTGAATAATATTCACAACTTAAGTTAAAGGTTGGGCACCTTTATCTTGTTAAAATTGTACAATTCTTTTACTAGCATTTGAGTGGGATCAAATGTGTTATGATGAGTCTAAAAGCATCGAAGGGTCTTCGAGTAAAAGAATATAGTGCACTGGGTGCATTGAACTGGATCACAATGAAATACTTTATCTAGAACCATCAGTAGATAAAAGTCTTTTCATTATCAGGACAATCAGAGAGTCTATCTTAATCCTGAGATAAATGATGGACTTATGGTTGCAAGTATTATCATTTGAGCTATCAATGAAATGAGTACAATTATATAGCATAGTCTATCCTCGATAGTTTGGTGGTATTAATTTGTTAATCGATAGAGGACTTCATTTATAGATATGGACATCATGGCTCCATTTATTAAATGAGAGTAGAATATCATCATATAGATGTTTTGAGGTTTTGGATATTAAATCTTAACGTTAAGTTTTCAATAGTGACTACTAAAAAATGACTTCTGGATAAGTCATAATATATATCCAAGTTCAAAATGTGGTCATATGAGGAAATATGGTAACTTGGAGAGCTATAGGCGGTCTATGAGCTCTTGGCGATTACTGATATTCTTTACGAGGATTCACCATCTCCTATAAGATTGTCTAGGGTATAAATGAGAACCATTTACTTGTTCTATCTTTATTTAAGAGTGCAATTTTAGTTCTTTAGTGCAATGAACTAAAATTAATAGATCGAACCTAAGTGAATAATTTGTTGATTGAGATTAGGTTATGGCTATTGGAGCTTAAATTTAGATAGCCCGCCAAGATCCCCATTCCACACGGACTTGCATGGATCACTTGATATATTCTACCGGACTAATTTATGAGTCCATCTAGAATTGTATTAAGGCATATGGACTTATTTCTTTTAGTAAGAATGAGTCTAGTTCACATGTGGGCCTTTTAATTAAGGTCCAATGGATTAAATGAAATGAGAAAATAATATATGGGCCATATATATATATGGGTGGCAAGGCTTGAATAAAAGTCTAATATATTATTTTATTTCATTATTTGATTAAATGGAAATTAATTAATTGATTAATTAATTATTTAATTAAAAATCAAAATCTTTTTCTGACTAGAAAATATGTTTCTTAGTAGTATACTATTGTGGTAGTATAATAAATATAAAAGACTTTATTTGGTAAGTAGATAAATAAAGGATTTATTTATCTAGTCAAATTAGGAAGTCTTTGATATAGTCACAAATACACTAAAGAGTAGGATTAGGGTTTGGAATTCAAAAGAATGATAGGAGTCTTTGGTGAAAACACAAATCCTCCTTGTGTGAGAATTTAGGCCAAAGATAAGAAATCTACATAGGGTTAGGATTTAGGCTACAAGGCATAAATCCTACTTGGGAGAAGATTTAGGCTATCACCTTATATTCTAAGAAATAGAATTCAGCCACCCTTTAATATAGGCAAGAGAATTCGTGGATGACTATATAAAATATAGGCAATTGAATTCATGCACTGTGGATAATATATAAGGAAAGTTGAATTCGTGTCCTAAATAATATATATATATATATATATATATGCAAGTTTAGTGATGCAGCGATATAGAATATAGATTGCAAAGATTTCGTACTAGATATATATAATATATTGTGCAATGAAATCGCACCATATGTATATATATATATAATATTCGGCAACCCTAATAAGGTTTTTTGAGAGTTATTTTTCTTTAGCTTGAAAAATAGAATCAAACTCTTAGAATAGTATGAGAATTCGGCCAAGAGGAAAAAGAGAGAAGAGAACGTTTTATTTCGATAGTGCACTAGTAGCTTTTACATCAAAAAGCTTTGTGCACAACTTCGAATTAGGTTCACGCGAATTTTGATCAAAAGATTGAGAATTCAAAAGTGACTGGAACATTCTTTGTTATCTCTTGGGAGTTTTTGTGACTAACGAAACAGAAAAAGTTTTTGTTATCCATCCTCGGGTACACAATTCAAAGAAAGGGAGACCACGCTCCTAGGTGATTCACGTTCGTGATTGGATTGGAAAATCTTACGGATTACCATCGACGCAATGTCAATCGGATCACGCGACAAAGGTACGATATCTTTTGTTATATATTAATTAATCAATGGTTAAGGTTCATCTTTAAAAAGGAAAATTTTTAAACTATACTAAACCTATTTTAGTCTCGCTTCTGCTGTGTGCACTTGATTTTTCCCTACAATTGGTATCAGAGCCTTGGTTGTACCCTTTGATTAAATAATGTACATATACGTGAATTGATTTCTTTTTATTGTGATTATGCATGTTTTAGGAAGAGATGGCACTCTAGGTATTCGCATATATAATTACATTGGAATGTATGGATTTATATATGTTATTATAAAGTGAATTGTTGTTGCTCGATTTTGGTCCTAGAATTTCAATGTATTTTTTGTTTCGGAATTGTAACAAGAAGGGTGGTCTATCATCGCCATAACTCCTTCTTGATAGTTGCTAAGTTCTCTTTTATTTTTATTGTAATAAAATAGTGCAGTTTTTTTTGTATTAAAAAGTACTGCAGTTTTTATTTTATTAAAATAGTGCAGTTTTTTTTTTTGGTTGTATTAAAATACTGCAGTGATTAAAAAAAAAAAAAAATACTGCAGTAATTTTATTGTTAAAAATATGCTGTAATATATTCAAGTATCGAAGATTCAAAGATGTGAAGAATTGGATGCAACCGGAACGAGTATGGAATGATGCGCACCATAGCTACATGCATGCACGCAAGTTAGCACACAGCTATGCATGTGAAGCTATGGGCTGCGCACGGCAGCCCTTGAGTTGTCATGGGCTTCGCACAGCAGCCCTTTGTGGGGTTGTGGGGTGCGCACGCCCATAGGAGGTAGCCAAGGGGTGTGCAAGTAGACGATGGCCGCTTGAAGATTTGTTTGCCAAGAAAGGAGTTTTTGTATTCCAAACAAATGTAATTTACTAGCTTTTCTAGGATGGACAAAAATTGTGGCTATTTATTTTTGCGTAAATATTACAATATTTGTTATTATATGATAACATGTCATATAGAATAGGAGTGCCACTCATATATCTCTTTTGGTATGAACATGCATTGAATGATATAGGTATCTAATTGGCATCTAGATAACATGGTAAATCATTATATGGAATTTAATCACACGCCTTAAATAATTGAGTGGGAGAAGGTGTCTTGCAAACGCCTATGGCTTCCAAGGTTAGTTGAGCTTTATGTTTTATTGGTAATTTGATCGCGCTGCAAATGTTCACATTTAGCGCTCCCATTTCCTATCTTTTGTATTCGTTTTTTGGGTAAAATAGGGATTTTAATGGTTTAAATAAGTTGTTGTATGTATAAATTCGCCAACCTGACACGTCATCAAAAGAGCTAACAAAAGACTGCCACGTCACTCATTGACCGGGTTAAAAGAGGAAGTTTGACAAGTCAGAATGATAGAATAGCTTAAACCAGAAGGAAGTCAAAGACATGGTCGCCGAAGCTAAATACCTACTCACCGAATATAGAAGTGTGCTCGCCAAATACGCAATACCCAGAAAATAAAGGTACTCGCCTGACCAGCACACTGGGCTTGAACCGACTCGGCAGAAACACAGAAATAAACCCTAAACTTTTAGAAGACTCAGAACAACAAGGAATCATAAAAAGGAAAGTAGACCTGATCCGTGACAAGAAAGGATCCTAGTACGAATCAAAGAAGGAAACCTTTCACCCACACGACTGAAAACAAGGGGAAACCCTAAGTAAACAAGTATAAATAGAACCACCTATCCCATGAGGAAGGGGTTCAGAAATCTAGAGAAAGAAAAGAGAGCAATTGTGAGAGAGATCTGAGCGTGTAACAAAGCAACGAAAACCTAGTATTATTCTTCTGCCCTCAGGGGCGCCGTGGTTTTTTCCCATTCAAGGGTTTTCCACGTAAAACTTGTCTTTAGCATGTGTTCTTAATTTTCTTGTTTTATATTAAATTGATATAATTGTTGAGTGCGTGGCAATCCAAATTTCACCGTCAACAATTGGCGCTAGAAGAAGGGGGCTCTTTGAACAGAAACTTCGAGGGACCCTTGCAAATCAGACAGCATGAACAACGACAGCGACAGAGATGGTAACTCCAGCGGAGATTTAGTTGTTGAACCAACTGCGCCGATGGGAGACAGGGCAGTGACAATTGGGGAACAATCAGCAGCAACGCCAGGAACTAGGGCGGCTGATCCCGGGATTCTGTAGCACTTCCAAGCTGCATTGGTAAACTTAATCAGCGAAGCCAGCAAAATAGGACTTTCGCTCCCCATAGGGTTAGGAGTTTCATCTCCTTACGAGTTAACCACCCCTGGAATCCATCCACCTGGAAGGCTACGATCAGAAGTACACATCGCAATTCCCGATACTCAAGCAAGACAATCCACTGAGGAGACCCCCCAGGACCACACTGAGGATTTCGAGGGGAGAAAACAAAGGAAGGGAAAAGGTGTGATGAATGAAGAATCCAGGGAGGAACGAGACCAGGTGCGAACACATGGGGTCAATTCCAGCGACACATATCAACAGAACCGACGGAGACACCGTTCCATCTCGTTTGAAGATAAGAGTCCTCGTCCACGAAGGGAGTTACGATCCAAAAGAGCGAAGCGAAGGAGATCTGAGAGCACTGAAGATCGAAGAAGCCCGGATGAGAGAGGCAATCATGGTAGAATGACAATCAAGAGTAGACTCGATCCAGCAGGAGAACCAACTGGTCAGCGAGATGTCACCCTACAAGAGCTATCAAGAAAAGTTTGAGCAATGGCGCGAAGGTATGGTCGTAATGTACCCTCGGATGATGAGTCAGATAGCCCATTCATCGAAACTATCGCTCGCACCCAATTTCCAGACAGATTTAGAATGCCAACCATTGAGCAGTACAAGGAGAATAGGGATCCGAAGGAGCACGTTCACCGATTCCGTAACATTATGGCCCAGTACTCATCCAATGATGGGTTGTTATGCCTCACCTTCCCGTAAACATTTGGCGACCTTGCCTCTAGGTGGTTTGGAAGACTTCCTCCCGGAAGCATAAGTAGCTTCTCAAATCTCAGCAAAGCGTTTATAAGGCAATTCATGGGGAGTGTCCAGAGAAGAAAGTCACTCGCTCATCTATCCAATCTGAAACAGGAACGTAACGAGTCGATCAAGAAGTATCTAGCGAGATTTGGGAAGGAGGTTGCTCAAATTGAAGACGCCAGTGATATAGCTGTGGTCGCTGCATTCACCAATGGGTTACAAAGTGGGCGATTATCCTTTGACCTACGGAGGGAAAGACCAAAGACTTATGAGGGGATGATGGAAATAGCTGGCGACTATGCACTGGCGGAAGAAGAAAAAGTAGCGCAAGGGGGTAACTATGTGCATGGACACAAACCTGACTCAAAACCGGACCACAAGGATGACAAAAAAGCGCAGCCACGTGATCGCCAGAGAGAAGAAAATGGCCAAAAGGGATATCCAAGAGAAGGCAGAGGAAACGCTCGAACAAATAAATTTCGAGGAAGGTACAACCATTACACCCCTTTAACTGGCGATTAGGAGGAGATATTGTCTGTGGTAGAAGACAAGGGACTCGCCAAATACCCTCGGCAGCAATCAGCAAATGCCAGGAGAGACACAACTAAGTACTACCGATTCCACAAAGATCATGGGCACGATACTTCAAAATGTTTTCAATTATGTGATCACATTGAAAGCCTGATCAGAGATGGGCACCTGAAGGACTTTGCCTTGAAAGGAGACAAGCACGGTGGTCGCCAGGATAGCCGCCAAGGAAACGGGCAGGACAGGAAGAGTCTAAGGA
This sequence comes from Acer saccharum, assembly GCA_030490815.1. Lineage (NCBI taxonomy): Eukaryota > Viridiplantae > Streptophyta > Magnoliopsida > Sapindales > Sapindaceae > Acer > Acer saccharum. The sequence continues at coordinate 26,563,841 of CM059869.1, read as the reverse complement.
GGAACAGCCCTAACGCAACCATAAATACCATTTTCGGCGGACCTCACATTGGGAGGAGCAATCGAGAAAGGATGTCAGAGGTTCGAGAAGTAATGTATGAAGGCAGAAGCATGGAGATCAATTCTGTGCAGAGAAACCCCAAGAAAGGAAGAGAAGGACATGATCCCATAACATTTACAGCAGAAGACTCAGACGGAATTGATACAAAGCCTAACGATGCAATCGTCGTGGGGGTTCGAATAGCCCATAGGGATGTCATTCGGGTGATGATTGACAATGGAAGTTCGGCTGATATTTTAAGTGCCAGAGTATATGATGAGTTACGGCTGGACAGGAAAGATCTTGAACCATTCCATGTGCCATTAAAGGGATTAGGTGGCGCAGAAGTTAGGTCATTGGGAACTGTGAAGCTGCCAGTGAGATTTGGTATAGCACCATGCCGGCGAACAATCCTGTTAGACTTTGTCGTGGTTGACATCCATAATTGGCCGTATAATGCTTTACTTGGCCGACCGTTTCTTAACAAAGCTCGAGCTGTTACTTCTACCCATGCGTTGAAAATAAAATTCCCTACAGAATTTGGTGTCGGAGAATTGAGAGGGTCACAGGAGATGGCTCGCCGCGCCAACCTATCAATCTTCAAAGATAAAGCAGGGATGGAAACCCTGAACATATTCGAGGTAGACAGGGAAGTGCAGGAAGATAATCCGGAAAACTTTGAACTGGACCCAAGGGACAAAACGAGCAGAGAGAAAGAAGAACCAACTGAGTCAGTTATTCTAGATGAAGCGGAACCAGATAAAACAGTAAAGATCGGAGCAAGGCTGACTGAACAAGTTAAGAAAGACGTGACAAACTTGCTGAGAGAGTATAAGGAGATTTTCGCTTGGTGCCACGAAGACATGTGCGTCGACTTCACCGATCTAAACAAGGCTTGCCCCAAAGATAGCTTCCCGCTACCAAGGATTGACCAGTTAGTTGATGCGACAGCTGGACATGAGACGCTAAGCTTCATGGACGCATATTCAGGGTATAACCAGATAAAGATGCACAAGCTGGACGAAGAGAAGACAGCGTTCACCACAGATCAGGGGTTGTATTGATACACAGTCATGCCATTCGGCCTGAAGAACGCTGGGGCAACTTACCAACGCTTGGTCAACAAAATGTTCGCAAAACAAATAGGGAGAAATATGGAAGTCTACGTTGACGACATGCTGACAAAAAGCATCACAGCAGATAGACATATAGATGACCTGAGGGAAACATTCGACGTGCTGGTCAAATATGGGATGAAATTGAATCCAGCAAAGTGTGTATTTGGCGTACCATCTGAGAGGTTTCTCGGATATCAAGTACATCAAAGAGGAATAGAGGTGAACCCTGAAAAAATCCAAGCACTAGCAAAAATGGTCTCGCCAAGGACTCTGAAAGACGTCCAAAAACTCACGGGGTGCCTAGCATCGCTGAGCAGATTCATAGCCAAGTCAACAGACAGATGCCTACCATTTTTCAAAGCTTTAAAAAAGGGAAAAGGTATCGAGTGGAATGAGGATTGCGAAAAGGCCTTCCAGGCCTTGAAAGATTACCTTAGACAGGCACCACTGCTATCAAAACCAGAAACGGGAGAAACATTGTACATATACTTGTCCGTCTCTAAAGCAGCCACAAGTTCCGTACTAGTGCGACAGGAAGACGGAATCCAGAAGCCAATATACTACACCAGCAAAGCACTATTACTAGCCGAAACAAGGTACTCGCCGGCTTAAAAACTGGCACTCGCCCTAATAACAGCAGCAAGGAAGCTAAGACCATATTTCCAGGCTCATAAAATCGGGGTATACACCAACTGCCCACTGAAGTTAATCCTGCAGAAACCAGAAGTATCCGGTCGATTGACAAAGTGGGCGATCGAATTAAGTGAATTCGATGTGGAGTACCTCCCAAGGACAGCAATTAAAGCCCAGGCAGTGGCAGACTTTGTAGCAGAGTTCACCGAACCAAGCATAGAGGTGGCGAGAATGATGGAGGAACAAGGTAAGAAAATATTCAAATGGCAACTCCGCGTGGACGGCTCGTCAAACACGCATGGCAGCGGGGCAGGGGTCGTAGTGTCAACCCTTGAAGGAGATTCAGTCGAATGTGCCTTGCGTTTTGACTTCAAAGCTACCAACAATCAAGCTGAGTACGAGGCACTCATAGCAGGTTTAAAGATTAGCACAGTCCTAGGAGCAGACGAGGTGGAAATTTTCAGCGACTCTCAAGTTGTTGTCAATCAGGTACTAGATGAATACCAGGCGAGAGATGAAAGCATGATCACTTACCTGGAATTAGCAAAGGAGCTGTTAGAAAGATTTAAAGAGTACAGAATTGTTCATGTCCCCAGAGAAGAAAATGAAAAGGCTGATGCCTTAGCCAAATTGGCATCTGCCACGATCAACATCTGGCCCAACAATATCTCTATGATCCGCCTATTGCAGCCGAGTATAATTAAAACAAAGGAAGTTGGGGCGGTCTTTGGCGAAGGGAACAGCTGGATCACACCAATTAAAGAATATCTCGTCAATGATGTACTCCCAAGTGACCCATTAGAGGCAAAGCGGCTGAAGTACAGAGCTACAAGATACTCAGTACTCAACGGAGAACTGTACAAGAGGGGATACTCAAGGGCACTGCAGAGATGTGTCAGACCTGAAGAAGCAGAAGGTATCCTGAGAAGCATACACAGTGGAAATTGTGGGAACCACGCTGGGGGTGCCAGCCTAGCCCACAAAACATTAAGGCAGGGTTTTTACTGGCCAACACTGTTCGCCGACTCCAAAAGGGTGGCAGCGAGATGTGAAGCGTGTCAGAAAATCGCCAATAACATCCGACAACCACCTGAGCTCCTGCAAAGTATTACCTCGCCTTGGCCATTCGCCATGTGGGGAATAGACTTGATCGGCCCAATGCCAACAGCAACTGGAGGAGCAAAGCATGCCATAGTAGCCGTGGATTATTTTACAAAATGGGTAGAAGCCGAGCCATTGGTACATATAACAGAAGCAAACACCATAAGCTTTGTGAAGAAAAATATCCTATACAGATTCGGGATACCAAACACCATCATCACGGACAATGGGACCCAATTCGATGGTAGGAAATTCAGGGAGCTATGTGATAAGTATGGCATCAACAACTACTACGCTTCTCTAGCACATCCACAAACGAATGGCCAGACTGAAGCAGTGAACAAGATCATAAAGCACAACCTGAAAGCTAAATTGGCAACCAAAAAGGGCAGCTGGGCGGATAAATTACCACAAGTGCTCTGGGCATATCGAACAACAGAGAGGGGTTCAACAGGCGAAACCCCGTATTCCATGGCTTATGGAGCTGAAGCTGTTATTCCCGTGGAAACATCATTCTCTTCACCAAGGGTACAACTCTTTTAGCCAGAAATCAACATTGATATGCTAAAGTGCGGCCTAGATGAGTTAGAAGAAAGAAGAGAGCGCGCACAAATAAGGAATACGGCGTATCAACAGAGGGTAGCCAGATATTACAACTCGCATGTGCATGAAAGGAGGTTCGCGCTTGGTGACTTAGTACTGAAGAGGGTGAATCCAGGAACAAGAGACAAAGCTGCAGGATCACTCGCAGACAAATGGGAAGGGCCTTATCAAATTACAGGAATAGCTGGCCACGGGGCATATCGTATCACTCGAGAAGGCTTTGGCGAACTACCCCGCCCATGCAATGCACAGTACTTGAAGATATATTTTCCTTAAACTCTTGGAAAAAGTTAAAGAGTTTTTTAACCCTTTTTATTTATGTCTTAGAGCAGTTTTTTCGTTTTAGCATTTTTTCTTTATGACTATGTTAACAAAGTTGCAGGAAATATTCAATAAAAGAGTAATTTATTACTAAGAATTCGCAATCACACTCGCCAGTCACAAAGGATATTCGCCATCGTATATCAACTCCATCATATAAAGACGAGCTTCATACTCGCAGCAATGATAATCGGCGAGAAACAAAAACCCGAGTTGCAAAAAGCGACGATCGCCATTACGGGAAAATATAAACCCTAGAAGCCAGAAAGCCAGCTGAGCAAAAACAAAAACATGTTAAAAACTTGGTGTATGGTCGGATACGTCCTGACAAATACTAAGTACGCCAAAATACAGCAATGGCAGCTGAATATAGCTATAAAATACGCTAAAAACTTGGTATATGGTCGGATACGTCCTAGCGAATACCAAGTAAGCCGAAAACTCAGCAATGGCAGCTGAATAAAAGCAAAAAATATGCTAAAATATAACTTGGTGAAAAACTAAGCAAAAGCCAAAAACTCAGCAAAGGCAGCTGAACAAAGAAAAGTATATATTCATAACTTTGTATCATTTACAAATGAATGGACAAAAAATAAATTTACAGTCTTTAAACAACAGAAGAATCCAAAAAAATCAACCGGCTGTAGGGGGGCCCTCGCTATCTTCCTCGTCTTCAATCTCCTCATCCGAAGGCCAAATGACTGCCTCATCCTCCGTTGGCATGAAAGGCTCATAATCCCTCCCAGCAACGGGACCCAAGTTAGGCTCAGCACCAGAGCCAGAAAAGCTGCCCTTCTGACCTGAGTAGTAAGTATTAAAGGCACGTTTGCTGGGGATCTCTAGATGCATGGGATGAGGCTCAGTCCTGTTATAACGGCAGTGGGCTTTCCATCGTTTCATTTGATCTTTAATCGAGTCCACGCCGTTGGCCATATGCTGCTGGAGGGATCTGTCGAAGCGCTTCAGAGCTTTCTCGTTGGAATGATCCTTCATGGCAAAGAATTTCTTCGCCTGCCTCATGCCTTTCTCAAATTCGCGCAACAAAAGCGCATCATAGGCAGGGGATCTCTTGAAGCGATCAACTGACTCAGCCTCCAGCACGGCTTTCAAGTTTTCAAAGATAAGGTCGTGGGAAGATAGCTGGTTACGTAAATCTGCCGCCTCTTGCTCAGCTTTCTCCTTAGCCTCCTCAGCTAACCGCTCAGCCTCCAAACGTGCTGCGAAGGACTCTTGACTCGAAGATAGAAGCTCCTTCAACGAGTGAATTTCCTCTTCAGCAGCAGAAAGTTTTTCTTCAGCGGCCAGCCGAGCAGACAGAAGACCATTCAAGGATTCTCTGAACTGAGCGAGCTGTTGAGCATGGGATTTTTCAGCAGAGAGCTTCTCAGCTGCCAAAACAGAAGCCTGCTCGCGCAAGCGTTTAATCTCACGAGAAGCTCTGATCCCAAACTTGTAAGTCTCACCCATCTCAGACATCATCTGAGGAAAAAGACAGCCAAAGTTAGAAAAAATATGAAAAATAATAATACATAGAGATTTGCGGCGAAGAACTTACCAAGGAGTGGCAGTTGAAGAAAAACTCCATCTTCCTGTTACAAGACTTGTTTTTAACATGCCCCCAGCCATCACCGATGTATATATCATTATTAGCCAAGTGGGAGCATATCTCAATAGCCGAAAAATCGAAAAGGGACACGTTCCCTTCATCGGCTTCAACCGGTCCGGTAGGAGGAACTTCGTGGGCCAAGCCCGAACCAGAAGCAGAGGTCCCAGCCTGATTTGACGGGCCTAGCCGATCAGTCGACTCAGATTGGCCAGATGGCCTAGGTTGATCTGAGACACTCGGCTCGCCCATAACCACTGCAGGAGAAGCTGGTCGAGGAGAAGTAGAAGCGGGGAGAGTCTATTCATTAACCCCCTCAGAGGGAGGCGCCGCTACATTCTCTGCTTCAGCAGGCCCCTCATGAACAGAAGGTTGAGTAGAAGGGGTCTCAGCGACAGCTGGCTCCTCAGCGTCCTCCTCATCGGAAGAAACAACGAACTGTACCACCCGCGAAGCCCGCTTGGGAGGTCGAGCAGAGTGATCAGATGCACTCTCAGCAGGACGCTTATTCCTAGCTCTGGGAGCCAGGTCACTCGTAGGATCGAGAGGAGTCTCAGGAACATCCGCGTCAAAAATCGGGATGTCACTGACCCCCCCTGAAACCCCAACCTTCTCCTTACCCTTAGGACTAGAAGTGGTCGCAGCCAGGGTAGTCGCAGCAGTAACAGTAGTGGGGGTAGTCGCAGCAGCAGCAACAGGAACAGACGCAGCAGCCTCTGCACGCATAGGGGGTTGCCCTGATTCAACTCCTCCCCCAGTAACGTCACCAGCATCCTCGCCATCAGAAAGTTCATCACCGTCCGGGCCAACAATTCCCTCCTTGGCCAAACCAACAGCATGCCTCTTGCTGGCAGCCTCGGAATTCTTCACCGCCCGGGCTTGCAAGTCGCAAACGGTGTCAAAGTCACACACTGCAAGAAAAATAAACAAAGTGTCAATCAACGGAACCAAACGAAACAGTAAAACAAAGAATGGACAAAGACTTACAGCGAGGAAGCCTGGCATGCAAGCGTGTAAAAATCCCCTCAGAAATCATTTTTTCCTCATCCAAGAGGAAGGACCTGTCCCTTGAGCTCAAAGAGAGGACAGCTGCCGCGGCGAGGCGAGAGACCTCTCTGTCTAGTAAAACAGGGGTCGCCTTCGACCAGGCTTCAGGTGATGTAAAGTGCCTGGGAACCTTCTTCGCCGAGAGATTGCGACGACTGCTGGCAGGTACATCACGACCCCACTCGCTGCCAACAAAAAACCAGCTATTCTTCCACCTCTTGTCCGAAGTGGGAAAGCCCCAGATGAACCCCTTTTTCTTTTCATTGCCGGATATTTCTACTTGGCCGAGGTTCGCCACGCCCTCAGGGATCCAGTTCTCCACGGGCAAGGAAAGAAGGAAGTAAGTGCCACCATTTCCCACTTGCCTTAGCGTATAAAAGTGGCGGATCTCGCGAGGAGTAGGTGGCCCGTAGCCCTTCAACTTCCACATGAGGCACAGGCACATCAGTATTCTGTAGCTATTTGGGGCGAGCTGTGCCAGCGCAATTTGAGCCTCCACCAAGAATCTGGCAATGAAAGGCTGAAGAGGGAGAGTTACCCCACAACTGAGCATAGCCCCGTAAATGGCGACCGTATTTTCGGGAGGATTCCACACAGCCCGGTCGTCGGGTAACATAAGAGTCACCGAGTCTGGAAGGTCGAAACGACTTTTGTATTTACGAAGCTCATCCTCGCCGACCACATTAACTTCCGTGTCAAAGGAACACGGGCGACTCGGTGAAAAATGCAGCACATCCCTCTGATGATCTTCGACGTCAGAATCAACCGTCGTCTGCGCATCTATCAAAGATTCACGAGAAGCCCTAGGGGCGCGTCGTTTACTACCGCCTGGATTGGAAGATCTCGGCATATTGGGAGAACCACTGTTGGAAGATGGAGGAAAGAGGTTAGGAATAAAGTTATCTTCAGAAGATGGAACATAAACAGAAACCGGGACCGGAGAATCCGGACGAAAATTACGAATCAAGGATTCAATCTTGTCTGCAGTACTTTTATCACCAAGCTCCATGGCTTGCATCATCCGATTAAAAAGATAAGAACGTAAGGAAGGGTCCATGGGAACTCACCAGAAAGCCCTAGATTCGAGAAAATGTGCAGAAAAGTCGGAGACGCAGAGAAGCAAGAGAAGCCGAATCCGGTGAACCGTCCGGCAATAAGAGGCACAGGGAAAGGACTGTAGTTAGTTCTCGAAAAAATAAGGAAGATAGAAGCAAAAGATCAAACTGTTCTTTTCTGCTCTGATGAAACACGATGAAGAAAGCAAAGTGAAAGAGGAGAAACGATCGGGCCTTAAAAAGAGGGAACTTCGAAATTCAAAAAAGAAGCAATCAAGTACAATGATACGCATTTAATGAGAATGACGGCCACAATTACCAAACCACAACAGTCACCACCAAATAAATGACATGTGGCATCTTGGGGATAACCAAGCCGTCAGAATGTCCCTTCACCTGTCAAACAAGTGGAAGCACCAGAAGTTGTGTGGTTTAAATTAAAAGCGTGCACCGGAAGAATCAATTAATAAATACAGCGCGTGGTTAAAAGGAAAGAGTGAGTTATTACACAAATGCGCTGAAGTCTTATAAATACTACTCGCAGAGGCAAACGAAGTGGGAAGAACAAGTCATTCGCCCAGCTCGAAGTATTTATGGGGGTATTGTTGTATGTATAAATTCGCCAACCTGACACGTCATCAAAAGAGCTAACAAAAGACTGCCACGTCACTCATTGACCGTGTTAAAAGAGGAAGTTTGACAAGTCAGAATGATAGAATAGCTTAAACCAGAAGGAAGTCAAAGACATGGTCGCCGAAGCTAAATACCTACTCGCCGAATATAGAAGTGTGCTCACCAAATACGCAATACCCAGAAAATAAAGGTACTCGCTGGACCAGCACACTGGGCTTGAACCGACTCGGCAGAAACACAGAAATAAACCCTAAACTTTTAGAAGACCCAGAACAACAAGGAATCATAAAAAGGAAAGTAGACCTGATCCGTGACAAGAAAGGATCCTAGTACGAATCAAAGAAGGAAACCTTTCACCCACACGACTGAAAACAAGGGGAAACCCTAAGTAATCATGTATAAATAGAACCACCTATCCCATGAGGAAGGGGTTCAGAAATCTAGAGAAAGAAAAGAGAGCAATTGTGAGAGAGATCTGAGCGTGTAACAAAGCAACGAAAACCTAGTATTATTCTTCTGCCCTCAGGGGCGCCGTGGTTTTTTCCCATTCAAGGGTTTTCCACGTAAAACTTGTCTTTTACATGTGTTCTTAATCTTCTTGTTTTATATTAAATTGATATAATTGTTGAGTGCGTGGCAATCCAAATTTCACCGTCAACATAAGTGTTTCAGGGAAATAGAGGAATTCAGGGGCATTTTGGTCATTTTGGAGAAATAGGGGTTAAAATGTAATATTCTGGAGAAGATTGAAGATTCTGCAGTTAAGGGAGAAATCAGGGGTGCAAATGGTAATTGTCCAACCAATCAGCGTGCAGCAGCCACATCACCAAGGAAGACGACGTCGTTTTGGCATGTGCTGACGCAGGCGTGACGCGATGATGACATCACGTCGTCTTCCTCATGCAGACGACCCGACCCACGACCCGGTGGAGCGACCCGACCCGGTCGTCAATCCGGTCATTTTTGGCCAGTTTCCAGCGGTTTTTCCGACCGTTTTCTACCCAGATCACCGGCAACACTCCCTCCGGTCAAGATGGGTCCACTTTGGGCCTCCGATGCACAAGTTCTTCTTCTCCTCCAAGAAACCAAAACTCCATAGCCACCAAGCTCCAAGTTCAACTTCAACTTCAACGGCTTCATTCCCGCCTTCCAGACGTTCCAAACTCGCCAAAATGACGGCGGTTTCATGCATGTATAAACGGACTTAGTTTAATTTGCTTATGACCATCCCTTTTACTTTTCTTGCATGTATATAGTGTAAATAATAATATATATATAGTGTGACTATAACATAGACGTAGAACCGACTTACGTGTACACACCTCCTCCGTGGGAATGATACCCTTATTCGTAACCACTATACGTGGCGAACGATTCGTATACTTGCGAAAGGGTAAAAACTCGCACGCGCCATATCAATTACCGTAGTTTCTTAGAACCGGTCCGTGCGCCGATCAAGTTTTTAGCGCCACCGGGGACATATTATAGAACTACCACGTGCGCATCATAATCCCCCTAAGGGGCGTCCATGAATGGAATTTAGCAAGATACTTCCTTACAAGGATAGACTAGACAATTGACTCAAACGAGATCTACTCCCAAAGGAGGGATTTTCGTGAGAAAAAATATTGAGGGTCGATATCTTGGTAACACACTCAATGTGATTTTATTGATATCCTCCCAAGAGTTTTTGTCAATAAAATCACAAGGCTAAAATTGAAAACGCTGGTTGTTATGTTAACAATTAGGTGAGACCTAGTCCAACTAGTAAATGGTATGTACTCCCAAAAGAGGCGTAACATTTATAGGTGTTGGAACACCGTTGAATTTTTACGATTGAGTTATTTATTTAATTCAAAATAAATATTCGAAAGTGCTTTATCATGATTATTTACTTATATATATATTTTTGTTTTATTCAGAAATCATGATCCCATCTCTAATCAACTTCTTAAAAGATAATACTTTAACTGGTAATAATTATGTCACATGGAAAAGGAAAATTGGGTTGTTGCTGCAAGTTGAAAAACATAAATTTGTTCTGTCTATTCCTAAACCCCTTGCTCATACTTGTGAATCTAATGACATAAGTCAAGAGATTCATTTGGTTGGTAAAGTTGCTACTGTTAAGACCCGTAAGAAGGTCAAGAAACAATAGAAGAAAAAGCAACTTGGGCCTACCAAGAAAGTAACCAAGATCAAAGGAAAGTGCTTCCTTTGTGGTGAAAGGGGACATTGGAAAAGTAATTGCCTAAAGTCTCAGAACAAGAAGGAACAAGGTAATGTTAATTATCTTGAAACATGTTTTCTGGCAGAGTTAATGGATTCTTGGATAATAGACTCTGGAGCCACTAATCATGTTTGTTTTTCCATGCAAGGGTTCCTGGAAAGGAAAAGACTGAATGAGAATGAAATCAACTTGCGTTTAGGCAACGGAACGTTAGTGTCTGCAAGTGCAGTGGGAGATATTAGAGTTAATCTAGATTCTAATAAGCATTTGGATTTGATAGACGTTTATTATGTACCTCAATTCAAGAGGAATTTAATTTCAGTTTCTTGTTTAAATAAATTTGGATATTCGGTTACTTTTAATAAAATTTTATTATTAGTAAGAATGACAAATTTATTTGTAAAGGTACATTGGAAAACGGTCTATTCTATTTACATAGAAATATCTCTCACTTGATGGACACCGAATTAACGCAACCTAATCATAAAAGAGTAAAATTATCAAAAGATGAAACCTACCTATGGCATTTACGCCTAGGTCATATTAACTTTAATAGGATTAAAAGATTGGTTAGTGATGGACCTTTAAGTGACTTAAAGGTTAATGATCTATCAACTTGTAAATCCTGTTTGGAAGGTAAAATGACCAAAAGGTCATTTATGACCAAAGGCACAAGAGCCACTGAATGTTTAAGATTAATACACACTGATGTATGTGGTCCTATGAGCATTCAAGCTAGAGGTGGATATGAGTACTTCATCACTTTCACAAATGATTACTCAAGATTTGGTTATGTGTATCTCATGAGACATAAGTCGGATGCTTTTAACATGTTCAAAGCATTTAAAGATGAAGTGGAAAAACAGCTAGAGAAACACATAAAAATCTTGAGATCTGATTATGGTGGAGAATATCTATCTGGTGAGTTTCAGCAATATCTTATTGATAATTGAATTATTTCTTAGTTTTCTGCACCAGGTACACCTCAACAAAATGGGGTGGCAGAAAGGAGAAATAGAACTCTTTTGAATATGGTTAGGTCTATGTTGAGTTATTCAACCCTTCCTATTTCTTTTTGGGGATATGCTTTATTAATAAATGAAGAAAGAAAGTAAGTTATCCAATCACAATTCACCACGCCATCTGAAAAAAATTTAAAATTAAGAAAAACTAAACAACTATTTAAATGAAAATTGAATATTAATTTAAAAAACAAATATATATATATATATCTTTTTATAAATCTTTGTCTTTTGATCTCTAAGTTTCAAAATAAAAACTAATTCAAAAGTTCATCTTCAATTTCATCAACCCCAAACAAACATCTCATCTTCATCACCCATATACAAATCTTCATCTTTATCATCAAACATCCAACTAAGAATAGTTACAAATAAATTAACCAAAAAAAAAAAAAAATGAAAAACAACTCCACCACCAGAGGAGTGACTCCACCTTTGGTTGAGGATTTGCTCGTCGCGGAGGACCAGAGCAGTCCTCCATGAGGAGCAGTTCTACTCCTCGCAGAGGAGTGGTTTTCTCATCGTGATGTAGAACGCTCTAGGTGGAGGAGTGTCGCCTTTGTGCAAATTTGCTACTCCATCGGAACGATTTGCTCCCTTAAGGAGTTGTTCTCCAAATGTTTGTTCTTCTTTTTGTTTCTTTTTTCAACATTGATATATTTGGGATGAGATTGGTGATGTTTAATTGTGTTATTGATGCAGGAGATTTTATTGAAGATATTCTTAAAGATTTTAGATTTCAAAAATATTTTTATAGTTTATACATATTATTTTATTTCTATGTATTAAGTATCTAATTTGGTAGTTAATTTTTTTATGTAAAATCAAATCTTATTTCCTTATTAGATAGGTTTTAATGTTTTAGGATTCTAGTATTTTTCTCCATTGTTATCTCAACTATTTCTTTTACAGGGAAATTGAAAATTTTATTGTTTTACTAGTTATTTAGGTTTTTATTTTCCTATTTAAAGACGATGTACCCTAACAGGAATTTTAGTTTTTGATGATTAGTAAAATTGTAGAGAGAGTATCTGTTTTTATCCATTTTTGGTACCTTTGCGAGGGTCAATGAATTTGAAGCCTATTATTCTGGTATTTATGCATGGATCAACAGATTAATCGTAGGATTCGTTTCCAGTATTCATGCCCGAATCAACAGAATCGAATCGGTTACCCGTCTTTGTATCAACTGTTGCTTGCAATGAATTTTCACGCTGCATCAGTTAGTATCAGATCCACTGAGTCTACCGCTCGGCGTCCACGGACCACTCATATCAAATAAATAAAAAATCCCATGAACCCTCAAACACAATTAGCCTCCTATCCTTCGGTGTTTTTCGATGATACATATGTATTGACGGAGGTTTTGTCGATTTTGATTAACCACCAATATATGATGAAGATGTGTTTAAGAAGGTACCATATGATAGCAATTCATATTTTGTAGATAATTTTTATGAGTCACATGTTCCTTACCATAAAAATACTTCAAGAAAATATATTAAAGCGTGTGTCTAAATATACCTAGAGGGGGGTGAATGGGTTGTTAATCTGATTAGTTACCAATTTTTCGGATTAGTCAATATTCAAAAATAAACCCAATTCAATGAAATACTATCTAGTAAATTTAATTGCGGAAAACAATAAATTGCACGTTGATTAATTTACGTGAGAAACCCACAATTAGGAAAAACTCATGAGCTATTCTGCTAGCCATACACAGTTCTCAAATCCACTATTTGTAATGATGTTTACAACTAATCGCTTTAAATATGTAAATGTTTTGAGCACCTAATTCCTCCCCTTTGCATTCATTTTTGAGATGTTTCAAGTGTATATATAAAACGTGTCTAATATAATCTAGAAGGGGGGGTGGGGGGCGAATAGATTTTAACCAACTATTACCAATTTTCGTGTTTAGTCAATTTTCAATGAACCACCCCTATCTAGTCAAAAATAACAATCAAGTGTAAAATACGAAAAATAAATAACACTTGAATTTTTTACGTGGAAACCCACAAGGGAAAAAACCACGGGCTGTTATGTGCATGATCTGACCAAATATGGTATGATTTTGTACCCTTATTTCCTATTCTTTGTGCTTATTCTCGGGTGTTTCCCCGTATTTAATGTTGTCGAATCAAGTGTTTCAGGTTTTATTAGGCCTCAAGGACATTTGTGAAGAAGAGGAGGATCTTGGTGCAAAAATGAGCATAAAGACATGAAAACAGGGCATTTTCGCCACTTACCAAAGAAAGGTCGCCATGGCGACAGGGAGGCACTATTCAGAGCAAAATTGTCACCATGATGTCGTCCTGAGGTCACCATGGTGACAAAAGAATACTCAAGAAGATTTTGCATCAGGTGTTATCGCCATGGCGACATTCAATGGCAAATGGCGACATCACCCAAAATTCCTCAGTGTCGCCATTTGCAAAAGAGCGAAAAAGATGATGCTCATGGTGACAAGTGGATCTCTAAATGCATAACAGTATGTCGCCATGAGGTTGCCATGGCGACATAAATGGTGACATTCCCGCCACATCAGCTTTCTAAGCGATTTTCAGCACAAAATCAAGACCAGCATAAATATCCCTCTTCTTTGAGTTTGAAGACACACAAAAATATACAGAGTTTTAAAAAACACACTTTTACTTAGCATTTTTAGACCTAGTTTCTCTTCCATAATTCCCACTTCCAAATTCCTCCATTTCTAACCTTGAACTACCTTTTCCATCAAACACTCAACACCAAATCTATCTTATCTCACTAAACCATTCCTCTCTTGCCATTTTCTTCACCATATTACCTTAGTCACATGCCATTTGACATACATCACACTCTTTGCACAAAGGAGCAACTAAGGAGGGAAAGGACTGAGCATTAAAGAAGGTGACCTACGGGTGATTTCCTCATTTATTACTCTCTTTTCCTATTTGTAACTATGTATAGCTAAAACCCCCAATCTAGGGGGTTGGTTTTAGAAACATTTGGACTTGGGGTTTGCTTGACTATATTTTAATTGAATCTCTATGTATTTTTTATTTCATTATATCTTTAGATTCTTGTCACTATATGATTGATTTGTATATCAACCTATTAATCATAATCTTGTTTGAATAATCTATTATATAATCACCTTTGGATTGACGACCTTATTTGATTAAATAATTCAATAATAGGATGGATTATTGTAAGGTATACCAACCATAATAATCCAAACCTTGTTTTGAGGTTAATTCATATGAGATTGGTTTTTGAAGATAGTTTGAAAAGCACCCTTAATCCACTTGCAACTTCATTAATCCCCTAGCGTATCTCTTAATTGATTTCACCCACTTTTCTTCTCTTAGATTGTTGAGCTTCTATTTTGCCTATTACTTTTGTTACTTTTACTTTATGTATTTTTGGTGGTACATTAAACCACACACTATCCACTTATTATGATTTATATTTTCGCATCTTAGATTAGTTAATCAATCTAACCTATTACTTCATTTCCCTGTGGAATGAATATAGCTTACCATTTACTAAGTTTTCTATCCTAAAAGGATTCCAAAGTGGTAAAACATTATTTTCAAAAAGATCACACACACACACACACACACACACACACACACACACATATATATATATATATATATTGTTTTGATGTGCACAAACGACCTCATCAGTGCGCCACACACGAACCTCAATCCACTAATTGTAATGGTGATTACAAACTAGGTTGACCACATCAAACTCTATATGGTTACTAATCCACCACTACTACCCGCAAGCCTTCAAAAATCAATCTAGTCCATTGCTTGCAAACTACCAAATGGTAAATACAAGTCTTAACTCTTTAAGAGAAGAGATAACACAACCTAAGGTGAATATATGCAATATTCAAGATGCTAAAATGCTAGGTTAAACATTTAAGCTTATCTATGTATGGATGAACATGTTAGAGATATTCCTAGATATCATGTGGCTATATGGCATTCATACAACCTAGCTATATGTGCAAATCAAACCCTATAGGCAATAGCTATCACAAACAACTCACAAAACACAATAAAAACTATCTTGAAACTAGTTAAGTCATAAAGATACAATCTTGAGACTAGTCAAGTAATAAAAATGTTATCTTGAAGAGAAAGAACATGTGAGGTGATGCAAATAATGTTCTAACTACAATCTCCCCCTTTGGCTATTTCATGACAAAATCAACACTCACAAAGCATCCTCACAAAAACAAAAAATTGTTGGTCAATAAAAATTTTCTACATTACAATAAAGCTCCTAGACCAAGTCTTGAACATCTTCAATTCAATTCCAAGCTTGTAGAAAAATCCAACCTACACACAATCAATAAGAAATATACCTTCCAAGACCAAGTGTGTGAGAGGTGCTTATAACAAGAGTAATTGCAATTGCTAATCAAGGAAATAAAACAATACAATCAAAAATAATGTAATCATGCAATGCAATGCAACTCCCCTGTAAGGTTCCCATTTGTTGATTGGCTCATTTCGTGGACAAACCACATGTTGGGGTTCTTTGTAAGGGTAGCTTAGGTGTTCGTTTCATTGTTCGAAGCCCTTTGAAGACCTCGTATGGATAAGCACCGAAGGTAAATTTCTATGTGCTTACTTGTCTTGAAGAGATAGTTGCACATACTCACTTAGCATTATTGCATTGATGTGCATTCTCTTCACATGTCACATTTCACACTTGCACTTACATGTTATATCTTGTTGTGTGTATTTGTGCCTTGTAATTCGTTTCTTGATAGTATTCGAAAACGTTCGTGCATGCACTAGTATGTGTTTGGTTTTGCGCGAAGACCGCCTACGGAGATGCTCTTGGCTTCTCCTTTGAGTTCACCTCTTTTAGGTGATCGGCGGTTATGATCAGCGGCCTGGGCGCCGAATGAAACCGTCATTTTATCGGCGGTTGAATCGGCGGTTTCGTGGCCACCGATCGAAAGCACTGTTTTAGACCTGATTGTTTTTTTATTCTCGGTCTTTAATCGGCGGTTTCGAAACTGCCGATTGGAACTACCGTTGCTCCCCTGTTTCCTCGGGAACCATTCGGCGGTTGAAATCGGTGGCCTGGCCGCCGATTGAAACCACTGATTGGCGCGTTTCTTTGAAACTTACTTAAGGCGGCCGATTGAAACTGCCGATTGGCGCGTTTCTTTGAAAATTACTTAAACGACCTCACTTTGTTTTGGCCCCCTATATATATGCCATTTTGTCTTTAGGTCAATCAAGAGAGTTCATATTCAGATTTCATACTTAGGATATTTTTCAAAGAGAAGAAAAATTCCAAGAACTCATTTTTAATTACTCAAACACTTTTTCATGATCATCAATCATCATCTAGCATCATCTTTGATCTTCTAGATGTCATCTTGCATGGATTCTTCATCATATTAAACTATAAATGCTATACGATTTGTTAAACCAGAAATCACTTTATTAATATGAAAAAGATTGTTAATTACAATATTACACTCTTGCTATTGAGCATAATCCTAACAATAACACTTGTGTTCATTTTTGTTTTTACTTTTCTTTATCTTCCATATCTTACATTGATTGCATATCTTGTAAATTGATTAACTCTTGTATTAGTGAAATCAATTCATTTGCTAAATCTAATCAAGTGTGCATTTTCTTTGTTATATTCCACATCATTTTTAATATTGGAAGAATTTGAGTAAATACCTATTCACCCCCCTTCTAGGTATATTTTGCACTACTACTTAAGGGAAATTTCAGAAAGTAATATCATATTGCAGAACTTAATGGTGCTGAGATTGATGGTGAGACAAAAATTGACATGATTGTCAACTCACTATCAAATTCCTTTGATCAGTTCAAGTTGGACTACACCTTTAACAATAAGGAATACACCTTGCAAGACCTGATGCAAGATGTTCAAAATGCTGAAAAGATCCTTGTGAAAAAAAAAGGTCAAGAGATTCATATGGTTGGTAAAGTTGCTACTGTTAGGACTCGTTAGAAGGTCAAGAAACAACAGAAGAAAAAGCAACTTGGACCTACCAAGAAGGAGACCAAGAAAGTAACCAAGATCAAAGGGAAGTGCTTCCTTTTGTGGTGAAAAGGGACATTGGAAAAGTAATTGCCCAAAATCTCAGAAAAAGAATGAACAAGGTAATGTTAATTATCTTGAAATATGTTTTCTGGCAGATTCTATAGATTCTTGGATCATAGACTCTAGAGCCACTAATCATGTTTGTTATTCCTTGCAGGGGTTCTAGGAAAGGAGAAAGCTGAGTAAGAATGAAATCAACTTGCGTTTGGGCAATGGAGCGTTAGTGTCCGCCAGTGCAGTGGGAGATATTATAGTTAATCTAGATTCTTTTAGGCATTTAGATTTAATAGACGTTTATTATGTACCTCAATTCAAGAGTAATTTAATTTCAGTTTTTTGTTTGAATAATTTTGGATATTCGGTTACTTTTAATAAAAATTTTATTATTAGTAAGAATGACAAATTTATTTGGAAAGGTACATTGGAAAACGGTCTATTCTATTTACATAGTAATATCTCTCACTTGTTGGACACAGAATTAACGCAACCTAATCATAAAAGAGTAAAAATATCAAAAGATGAAACTTACCTATGGCATTTGTGCTTAGGTCATATTAACCTTAATAGGATTAAAAGATTGGTTAGTGATGGACCTTTAAGTGACTTAAAGGTTAATGATCTATCAACTTGTGAATCCTATTTGGAAGGTAAAATGACCAAAAGGTCATTTATGACCAAAGGCAAAAGAGCCATTGAATGTTTAGGATTAATACATACTGATGTATGTGGTCCTATGAGCATTCAAGCTAGAGGTGGATATGAGTACTTCATCACTTTCACATATGATTACTCGAGATTTGGTTATGTGTATCTCATGAGACATAAGTCGGATGCTTTTGACATGTTCAAAGCATTTAAAGCTGAAGTGGAAAAACAGTTAAAGAAACACATAAAAATCTTGAGATCTGATTGTGGTGGAGAATATCTATCTGGTGAGTTTCAGTAGTATCTTATTGATAATGAAATTAATTCTCAGTTTTCTGCACCAGGTACACCTCAACAAAATGGGGTGGCAGAAAGGAGAAATAGAACTCTTTTGAATATGGTTAGGTCTATGTTGAGTTATTCAACGCTTCCTATTTCTTTTTGGGGATATGCTTTACAAACTGCAATATACATTCTAAACGATGTACCGTATAAGTCAGTTCCTCAAATACCGCATGAGTTGTGGACTGGACGAAAGCCTAGTTTACAACACTTAAGGATATTTGGTTGTCCTGCACATGTGTTAAAAGGAAAGACAAAAAAGATGGAGTCCTATTCGAAAACATGCATATTTGTGGGGTATCCAAAAGAAACTAAGGGATATTATTTCTATAGTCCTTCAGATCTTAAAGTATTTGTTTTAACAAATGCTAAATTTCTGGAAAAGGACTATATGAATGATTTTGTACCTACAAGTAGAATTGTCCTGAATGAGATGTCAGGAGATACAATTCCACAAGAGGTTACACAACCTAGCCCAATTGTAAGTTCCGCACCATCATAAAATCAACAACCTACCATTCCTCGTCGTAGTGGGAGGGTTAGAAATCAACCCGAGAGATACATCGGTCTGGGAGAATCAGTGGAGAATCTCCTGGACGACGATGATCCCTACACGTACAAGGAAGCAATGGAGGATGTTGATTGTCGCCATTGGCAAAAGGCAATGAAATCTGAGATTGAATCGATGTTCAATAACAAAGTCTGGTCCCTTGTAGACTTGCTAAAGGGATAAAACCCATTGGTTGCAAGTGGGTATACAAGAGGAAAAGAGGTATGGATGGAAAGGTGGAAACCTTTAAAGCTAGACTAGTAGCTAAAGGTTACACACAAAAAGAAGGTATCGATTACAAGGAAACCTTCTCTCCTGTGGCCATGCTTAAATCCATTAGGATACTCTTATCCATTGCAGCATCTCTAAACCTAGAGATTTGGCAAATGGACGTCAAGACAGCTTTCCTTAATGGAAGTCTTGACGAAAGCATCTATATGGTGCAACCAGAAGGATTCATTGAAAAAGGTCAAGTGGAAAAGGTATGCAAGTTGCAAAGATCCATATATGGATTAAAGCAAGCATCCAGATTCTGGAACATAAGGTTCGATCAAGCAATTAAAGGTTTTGGATTATTCAGAACCTTGACGAACCTGTGTTTACAAAAGGATAAAAGGCAACAAGATAGTTTTCCTCATTCTTTATTTTGATGATATACTACTCATCGGAAATGATGTAGGTGTATTGACATCAGTAAAAGAATGGTTAGCAAAACAATTTGATATGAAGGATTTAGGAGAAGCAAGTTATATTCTTGGTATCCAACTAATAAGGGATAGAAAGAATATAACGATTGCACTATCCCAAGCTTCATACATAGATAAAATCTTGTCTAGATTTTCCATGCAAGATTCCAAGAAATGTATGTTACCTTTCAGACATGGAATCAAACTTTCTAAAGAACAAGTTCCTAAGAATGAGCATGAAGAGCAATTCATGAGTAGGATCTCATATGCCTCGGTAGTTGGAAGTCTCATGTATGCAATGCTTTGCACTAGACCAGATATTTGTTTTGATGTGGGCATAGTTAGCAGGTTTCAATCGAAACCTGGGCTTGATCACTGGACGACAGTCAAACATATTTTCAAGTATCTCAAGAGAACGAGAAATAATATGCTTGTATACTCATGAGGGGATTTAATTCCCGTTGGATATACAGATTCTGATTTCCAATCAGATTTTGACTCCAAAAAATCCATATCAGGATCTGTGTTTACTATTGGAGGAGGAGCAGTCATATGGAGAAGCAGTCATATGGAGAAGTATCAAGCAATCCTGTATTGCTGATTCCACCATGGAAGCTGAGTATGTTGCTACATGCGAAGCTGCTAAAGAGGCTGTTTGGCTTCGCCAATTCCTGATTGACTTAGAAGTGGTTCCCAATGCGAATAAGCATATCACTATCTACTGTGACAACAGTGGAGCAATGGCTAATTCGAAAGAACCAAGAAGTCATAAGAGAGGAAAATACATTGAAACGAAGTATCATCTTCTTAGGGAGATTGTGCATAGGGGTGACGTGATGATTACCAAAATCGCGTCAGCAGAAAATCTAGCGGATCCCTTCACAAAGGCTCTACCACAAAAGAGTTTTGATGGGCACCTAGAGAACATGGGAATGAGAGATATGACACATTTGCTATAGCGTAAGTGGGAGATTGTTAGGATTATGCTCAATAGCAAGAGTGTAATATTGTAATTGACAATCTTATCATATTAATAAAGTGATTTTTGTTTATTTAACAAAATATTATAGCATTTATAATTATAATTGTTAAGGTAAATAATCATAAGGTCAAAAGACTATGAGAAAAGAAGAATTGTTCGTACATCTGGATATGCATGAGGTAGACACAATTCTTTAGTTAGTCTTGAATAATGTTCACAGCTTAAGTTAAAGGTTGGGCACCTTTATCTTGTTAAAGTTATATAATTCTTTTACTAGCATTTGAGTGAGATCAAATGTGTTATGATGAGTCTAAAATCATCGGAGGCTCTTTGAGTAAAAGAATCTAGTGCACTGGGTGCATTGAGCTGGATCACAATGAAATACTTTATCTAGAACCGTCAGTAGATAAAAGTCTTTTCATTATCAGGACAATCGGAGAGTCTATCTTAATTCTGAGATAAATGATGGACTTATGATTGCAAGTGTTATTATTTGAGCTATCAATGAGTACGATTATATAGCATAGTCTATCCTCGATAGTTTGGTGGTATTCATTTGTTAATCGATAGAAGACTTCATTTATAGATATGGACATCGTGGCTCCATTTATTAAATGAGAGTAGAATATCATCATATGGATGTTTTGAGGTTTTGGATATCAAATCTTAACGTTAAGTTTTCAATATTGACTATTGAAAGATGACTTCTGGATAAGTCATAATATATATCCAAGTTCAAAATGTGGTCATATGAGGAAATATGGTAACTTAGAGAGCTATAGGCGGTCTATGAGCTCTTGGCGATTACTGATATTCTTCACGAGGATTCACCATCTCCTATAAGATTGTCGTCTAGGGTATGAATGAGAACCATTTACTTGTTCTATCTTTATTTAAGAGTGCAATTTTAGTTCTTTAGTAGAATAAACTAAAATTAATAGATCGAATATAAGTGAATCATTTGTTGATTGTGATTGGGTTATGTCTATTGAAGCTTAAAATTAGATAGACCGCCAAGATCCCCAATCCACACGGACTTGCATGGATCACTTGATATATTCTACCGGACTAATTTATGAGTCCATCTAGAATTGTATTAAGGCATGTGGACTTGTTTCTTTTAGTAAGAATGGACCTAGTTCACATGTGGGCCTTTTAATTAAGGTCCAATGGATTAAATGAAATGAGAAAATAATATATGGGCTATATATATATATATGGGCAGCAAGGCTTAAATAAAAGTCTAATATATTATTTTATTTCATTAATTGATTAAATGGAAATTAATTAATTGATTAATTAATTATTTTATTAAAAATCAAAATCTTTTTCTAACTAGGAAATATGTTTCTTAGTAGTATACTATTGTGGTAGTATAATAAATATAAAAGACTTATTTTGGTAAGTAGATAAATAAAGATTTATTTATCTAGTCAAATTAGGAAGTCTTTAATATAGTCGCAAATACACTAAAGAGTTGGATTAGGGTTTGAATTCTAAAAGATTAATAGGAGTCCTTTGTGGAAACACAAATCCTCTTTTGTAGAGGATTTCTGTCACCTTATCAAAATAGACTAAAGAATTCGGCCAACCCTAATTGTAATAGGGCAAGGAATTCGGTCACCCTATATAATACAAGTGATAGAATTCGGCCACCCCTAATGCAAGGCTTGAGAGTTATTTTTCTTAAGTTTGAAAATTAGAATACAACTCTTAGACATAGTGAATTTCGGCCAAGAGGGAAAGAGGGAAGAATTGTTCTTATTTCGATAGTGCACTGCTAGTTTTGATATCAAAAGGCTTTGTGCACATCTTCGAATTAGGTTCATGCGAATTTCGATCAAATAGATTGTGAATTCACAAGTGACCGGAACATTCTTCGTTCTCTCTTAAAAGAGTTTAGTGACTAACAAAAAAGAAAAAGTTTTGTTATCCATCCTCAAGTACACAATTCAAAGAGAAGGGAGACCATGCTCCTATGTGATTCACGTTCGTGATTGGATTGAAAGATCTTGCGGATTACCATCGACGCAACGTCAATCGGATCACACGACAAAGGTACGATATCTTTTAGATGTATGTTAATTAATTAAAGGGTTAAGGTTCAACTTATGGAAAAATTTTAAAATATACTAAACTCTATTTTAGTCTCGCTTCCGCTGCGTGCACGTACGTTTTTCCCTACAAAGACTTGTTGCACAAGGGTACTCTCAAATTGAGGGTATCAACTTTGAGGAGACATTTGCTCCCGTTGCCCGTTTAGAGTCCATTAGGCTTCTCTTGTCCATATCTTGTATTCACAAGTTGAAATTACATCAAATGGACATCAAGAGTGCCTTCCTCAATGACTTCTTGCAAGAGGAAGTGTTTATTGAACAACCCAAGGGGTTTGTGGATGCACAACACCCCAATCATGCATAACATAGATTTGTGGGTTGAAACAAGCACCGAGGGCTTGGTATGAGCGCCTCACTCAATTTCTTGTTGACAATGACTACACAAGGGGTAGTGTTGACAAAACCTTGTTCATCAAGAGAAATAAAGATGAGTTATTTATAGCTCAAATCTATGTTGATGACATTGTATTTGGCTCCACCAACAACACCAAAGTCCAACAATTTGTTGATGTCATGTCTCATGAATTTGAGATGAGTCTTGTTGGTGAGCTTAGTTACTTCCTAGGTTTGCAAATTAGGCAATTAGATGATGAGATTTTTATTACCCAAGCCAAATATGCCAAAAACCTAGTGAAGAAGTTTGTTCTTGAAAATGCCAAACATTGTGATACACCAATGAGTACCACTTTGAAGCTTAGCAATGATGCAAGTGGAAAAAGTGTAGAACAAACTGTATATCGGGGCATGATAGGTAGCTTGCTTTATTTGACAGCAAGTAGGCCCAATATCTCTTTTAGTGTGGGTGTGTGTGCTAGGTACCAAGCGGATCTTAAGGAGTCCCATCTCTCTTCCATTAAGAGAATCATTCGCTATGTGAATGGGACATCCAACTATGGGATTTGGTACTCTTTTGACACTAATGCTAGTCTTGTAGGCTTTAGTGATGCGGATTGGGCAGGAAATTGTGATGATAGGAAAAGCACATCGGGTGGTTGCTTCTTCCTAGGCAATAACTTGGTGTCTTGGTTTTGCAAAAAGCAAAACTCGATTTCCTTGTCCACGGCCGAGGCCGAGTACATAGCCGCGGGGAGTGGATGCACACAACTCCTATGGATAAAGCAAATGCTAGTTGACTACGGATTCAACCAAGGTACACTTACTCTCTTTTGTGATAATATGAGTGCCATTAATATTTCCAAGAATCCGGTGCAACATTCTAGAACTAAGCATATTGACATCCGCCATTATTTCATTATAGAGCTTGTTGAAAATAAATGCATAGTACTTGAACATGTAGGTACCAATGATCAACTTGCGGACTTATTTACTAAACCCTTAGATGCTACTCGATTTAAAACACTTAGTAGATCTATTGGGATTTATCTTATGGACTGATGAATTTTGGTGATTGAACCCATATGGGAAACTCAAGCAAATAGAGCTATTTTGCATTCTTGTCACTTGCAAAAATTTGAAATATCTTATGTTTCCTTTTTAATTGCTTAAGTAAGCTTGGTTGCACATATGTATATATGTTTTCAATTCAATAAGTGTGAACCATGCTTTATTTACAATCCATGTCATATTTATGTTCAAACATGCATTTTTGGACTAGGAGATTTACATAGGAAGTATGATTTGAATGACCTATAGCTATCTCCATGACATGATGATTCTTTTATAACATGCTAATGACAAATGAAAAGCATGAAATTTATATGACATGCTTAAATGAAAAAGCATAAATTGATGATTGCTGAAACAAATTAACGGTGTGTTCTAAATATATCTAGAGAGGGGGGTGAATAGATTTTAACTATTATTACCCAATTTTCGTATGTATGTCAATTTTACGAAAATGCCCCTAGCTAGTCACAATAATATAGCAAGTGTAATAAGATGCGGAATTTAAATAACACTCGATATATACATGGAAACCCAACCACTGGGAAAAACCACGGGCTGTTTAGTGCGCCACACTCGAACCTTGAAATCCACTAATTGAAATGGAATTTACAACCTATGTAGACCTCGTCTAACACTCCGGTCAATAACCCCCCACTTCTACCACACGAGCCTTTAAAAGTGACTCTAGTTCTAATTGCTTGAGGCCTAAGCAACCTTAGCCCCAAGACTTAATTCTCAATGAAAAGAATATGCAACCTATGTGAATATGTATGAATATTCAAATAACAAACAAGGCTAGGGAACCTTAGATGCTTATCTAGGATGATGATATAATCAATTAAATCAACCCTAGATATCAAGAGCTAGATGACATGTCAAATAGCTTAGATAAACATAGATTATAAAACCCTAGATATCTATCACAATACAACACTTGATCAATTCATGACAATCAATTCTCTTTTCTTGTATTTAACATATGATCTAAAACATACAAGTAATATAAAAGAGATGGCTTGATAGTAAAAATACTAAAATAAGATGAAGTTAATCAAAATCTTACCAAGCAAGTTGTGATGATGCAAACCCATACATGGATGCACTCTATATAGACATAGAAGATGCAATATGAAATTTGATGCAAAAAGGATTTGATTTGAGTGGTTAAAGGTGAGTTCTTAATTTGATTTTCTCTCAAATATCTCTCTTTTAAATTTAGGGTTCTAAAGAGTCAAAGAACTTATCCAGATAATGAGAAAGTAAGATATTTATAGACATCAAGAACTGGGCATGTGCAAAGACAAGTTTGCCCCTGAAACGCAAGACCAAGGGAACAACGGCGGTTTCGTGACCGTCAATCCAACCGCCGAATCAAACCCGAGAGAAAAATCAATCAGGTTTAAACAGCGGTTTCATTCGGCGGCCAGGCCACCGATCATAACCGCCGATCACCAACAGAGGTGAAAACCAAGGAGAAGCCAAGGGCATTCTCCGTAGGCGGTCTTCACGTGAAACCAAGCACTCATTAGTGCAAGCGCGGACGTTTCCGAATTATATCGGGAAACGAATTAATAAGCACATATACACACAACAAGATATATCAACCAAAGTGCTAGTGTGTAAAGTGACATGTGAAGAGAATGCACAGAAGAATAAGAATGCAAAATGTGTGTGTGCTTCTAAATCTCTTTAAGAAAATAAGCACTAGAAGTATACCTTTGGAGTGCTTGACAACCTTGAGGACTTGAAAGGGTCTTGAGCTTGATAATAAATCACTTAAGCTACCCTTACATATAATCCCCAACACGTGGTTTGTCCACGAAATAAGCCAATCAAGATATGAGAATCCTTACATGCGTTCTTAAATGCAAAACTTGTATGAAAAAGCTTATGAGACTCAAAATGAATAAAGGATCTTGTATCCGTTCAAAGGATTTTACAATCCAAATGTCTCTCTTTCTTTATTGGTTGAACATAACTACTATCATATGGATATCTTGTCCGGAAAAATCGAATAGGGTGCAAAGTCGCTCATGCTATGTTTCGCTTATAAAGTTGGATATAGTTGCTCATATATTAAAAAACAATAAAATCTCTATATCCTTGCTTCTCCCATGACAATGGAAAAATTGGTTTGAATTCTTATTAGAAACCTTTGTCATTTGCTTTGCCAAATACCATTGTATTTTGGACTTGAATGCTACATGTCTTGTATGCAAAGCAATTTTTTTTTATTCACACATTTTCTACAAATAAATCTCCTTGTTTCTCTTTAATTAATTGGGATTCATAAAGTGACTTATATGATTATGCAAATATCTTGTATGCTACTATCTCTCTTTGCTAAAAGTGACCTGGTTGGGGACTACTCATTTGCCTATATCATGACAAAAAGGGGGAGTAGAATGTGGGAAGGGAAGTTGCAAATTGTAGTAGCAATTGTGTATGTTGGGGAGAATATACATTGAGGGGGAGTAACCCATTGAGGGGAAGCATTGCATACATATACATTGCATGATGTTGTGCTTAAATTCTTAAATGCAAATACTTGTTTTATTTTCACTTGATCATCTCACATACACTTGCTTTGGAAGTGTAATATTTTGTTTTGAAGGATTGATAGTTCTACAAGAGATTGAAGACTTGAAGTTTTTTTTTTTACATTTTTATATCTCTTTGTAATGTAGAATATCTTTATTATCCCGTAGGTTCAATTATGATTGTGATGATCAATGTGAGTAGTGGTTTTGTCACGAAATAGCCAAAGGGGGAGATTGTAAGGTTCCCGTTAATTGATTGGATTATTTCGTTGACAAACCACATGTTGGGGTTTATTGTATAAGGGTAGTTTAGGTGATTGAGAATCAAGCTCAAAGGCTCTTTCAAGACCTCAAGGGACAAGCACACCAAAGGTATAATCTCTAGTGCTTAGTTTTCTTTGAAGAGATTTAGATTGCACACACACACTTAGCATACTTGCATTTATGTGCATACTCGCATTTATGTGCATACTCTTCACATGTCACATTTCACACTTACAATTTGATGTTGTATTTTGTGTGTGCTTATGTGCCTTGTAATTTGTTTCCCGATATTGTTTGGAAACGTCCGTGCATGCACTAGTATGTGCTTGGTTTTGCGCGAAGTCCACCTACGGAGAATGCCCTTGGCTTCTCCTTTGGTTTCACCTCTTTTGGTGAAACGACAATTATGATCAGTGGCCTGACCGCCGAATGAAACTGCCGTTTGTGTCCAGAGGCTTCTGGAGCAATTTTGCGGTTATGATTGGTGGCCACAACCGCTGTTTGAAACTGCTAATCATACCTGATTGATTTGATCTCTCAGGTTGATTCTGCGGTTGTATCGGCGGTTTCGAAACCACCGTTGTTCCCCTGCCTTTCTTGAGAGCCATTCGACGGTTGTAAACAGCGGCTTGGCCGCTAAATGAAACCGCCGATCGTGCATTTTCAGGGGCAAACTTGTCTTTCACGTGCTCTATTTTTGGTTCCTATAAATAAATCACTTTCTCATCTCTCTGAACCTAGCTCTTTCAAGATAAGAACCCTAAAGTCTAAAAAGAGATTTGAGAGAGAAAAGGCAATCAAGATTGCTTATTTAAACACTCAAAACCATTTTCATTTACATTAAACTTCATCTAGCATCTTCTAGCATATCTAGGATGCTTGCTTGCATGGGTTTTTCATCAACACACTTGCTTTGGTAAGTTCTTCACTATTATCATATATAATTAGTGTTTTAATTATTAAGGCATCTCTTTTATTACTTGCATGTTCTTAGATTAATTTCTAATATTCAAGATAGAGATTGTTGTGTTGATATGATTGAGTGTTGTATTGTGATAGCTATCTAGGTTTTCTTAATATATGTTTAGCTAAGCTATTTGACATGTCATCTAGCTTTTAATATCTAGGATTGAATTCATTGTAAAATCAACATCCTAGATAAGCATATAGGGTTACCTAGCTCTAAATTTCATTTTGAATATCTTACATATTCACATAGGTTTTATTATCTCTTCTTAGAGAATTAAGTCTTACGTTGTGACCGGGATTAGGTTGCTTAAACCGCAAGCAATTGGACTAGGTCCACTTATACCGAGATTAGGTAGATGTGTGATTACTTACCGGGATTAGGTTGTAATCTTTAACACATTTAGTGGATTCGAGGTTCGAGTGTGGCACACTTATTAGCCCATGGTTTTTCCCGTGAGGGTTTCCACGTAAAAATCAAGTGTTATTTAATTTCTGCATTTTATACTTGATTTATTGCTTTATCTAGTTTTGGGTAATTTCGTAATATTGACTATAGACGAAAATTGGGTAATATTGTTTAAAATCTATTCCCCCCTCAGATAGTTTTATACACACCGTGCATTATTTGTTTCACCCTGTAAGGATTCCCATATCTTGATTGGCTAATTTCGTGGACAAACCACGTGTTTGGGGATTGTATGTAAGGGTAGCTTAAGTGGTTCATAATCAAGCTCAAGACCCTCTCATGTCCTCAAGGTTGATAAGCACCAAAAGTAAACTTCTATATGCTTAATTTGCTTTGAAGAGATTAGTTGCACACACACACATCTCATGCTTAATTCGTTTTCTTGTATGTTGTGTATGTGTTGTTATTATGTGCTCATTAATGTTCATTAATATCTCTTCTTGCATGCCTTACATGATTGCATTTTTTTGACCAAAGTCATGTTCATTCTAGACTTAGGATTGCATTCATTGTGATGGGCGCTGTACAAAGCGCTGTACGAACAGCGCCCATATAAGCGCTGCACAGACTTGATCGATTTAAATCGGCCGCTATTGGGTCGATGTACAGGCGCTGTATATACAGCGCCACTTTGTTTTCCCGAGAGATCAGAGTATGGGCGTTGTACAAGAGGCGCTCTACGTACAGCGCCCAAGGCAAAAATAGGTATAACTTATCAAAATGCACCACTTTGGTTTTGACACCCTATATATATGCCTCTATGACTTTAGGTCATAAAAGTGAGTTGATTTTCAGATTTCATACTTAGAATATTTTTCAAGCAAAGAAAAATATAAAAGAACTCACCTTTAACCACTCAAATCAAATCCTTTGTGCTTCAAATTTCATATTGCATCTTCTATGTCTAGATAAAAAGCATCCATGTATGGGTTTGCATCATCACAACTTGCTTGGTAAGATTTTGATTAATTTCATCTTATTTTAGTATTTTTACTATCAAGCCATCTCTTTTAAATTACTTGTATGTTTTAGATTATATGCTAAATACAAGAAAAGAGAATTGATTGTGATGAATTGATTGAGTGTTGTATTGTGATAGTTATCTAGGTTTTGCTTAATCTTGATTAGCTAAGCTATTTGACATGTCATCTAGATCTTGATATCTAGGGTTGATTTAATTGATTATATCATCATCCTAGATAAGCATCTAAGGTTCCCTAGCCTTGTTTGTTATTTGAATATTCATACATATTCACATAGGTTGCATAATCTCTTCATTGAGAATTAAGTCTTGGGGCTAAAGTTGCTTAGGCCTCAAGCAAATAGAACTAAAGCCACTTTTAAAGGCCCGCGTGGTAGAAGTGGGGGGTTATTGACCGGAGTGTTAGACGAGGTCTACATAAGTTGTAAACTCCATTTCAATTAGTGGATTTCGAGGTTCGAGTGTGGCGCACTAAACAGCCTGTGGTTTTTCCCAGTGGTTGGGTTTCCACGTATATATCAAGTGTTATTTAAATTCCGCATCTTATTACACTTGCTATATTTTTGTGACTAGTTAGGGATATTTTCGTAATCTTGACATGCATGCGAAAATTGGATAATAATGATTAAAATCTATTCACCACCCACCACCACCCCCCCTTCTAGATATATTTAGAACACACCGAGCGTTTATTTATTTCAATTCCCTCTCACAAACCCAACCACTAACACCACAAACCAACCTAGCCACCCAACCCAGCCATAAACCCCCACAAACCACAACGAAGTCGAACCCCCAACCCCACAAACCTGAACCCAACCACCCTCGCCAAATTCAAAACCTAGCCACCGAAATTGAACTCCACCTAGAATCATCCAACCTCCGGCACAAACAGCACAATGAGATGCAGATGAAGTGGTAAAGATAAAGAGAGAGACAAGCCCGAACCTAGGGGTAGCCCAACGAGGCAATCGCCTAGGAAACCCAAAAATAAATAAAAATAATGGGCCCGAATTTTATTTATTAATATAGTATATATTTCTAACAGTTGGACCGGTTCAAAATGATTATTTAAAAAATCCAAGTTGCCTGATTAAAAAAAGGCTCACTAATTTTAAAAAAATGGCCACTTTGATTAAAAGCACAACAACACTTTCTTTCTTTGAAAAAAAAAAAAAGTACACTTTTTTTTTTTTTTAAAGGCCCACACATTAAACAATATTCTTATAAAACCTTTTACCAGATCAAATCGACATGATCGGACAACTGAAGAATTTTTTTTTAAATCAAAGTTGAAGTTTTTTCAACTCTCATATGATAAGAAAATTCAAAAATAAAACCTTAAAAATTCAAGTAATCTTATGTAATTCGCTCGATTAATATTTGAAGTCATAGTCGTTTCGATGGTAATTGAATTGATACACTTCTTTTCGCTTTTTTATAATACTTGTTTTTGTTTTTCATTTCTAGTTTTGTTAGAATTTTGTTTGGATGACTTAGCTATGTTATACTTTGAAAAAAAAAAATGATCGAAAAACTTGATTATGCAAGTCTAATTAATAATTTTACTGCTAAAAATATGAGACGTGTAAGGTTTAAATGATACATTCTTTGATGTAATTATAAATTTTTATTTTAGTACCTTTTTATTTGCAATTTTATTGTGTTACGGTCTTGAGTTTGAATTAATATATTAACTTTTACAAATATTTACTAGAGAAAAAATAATAAAGTAGACATATATGGAGTGTGGAGGGTCTCAATTTTTATAATTTGCATTGGGCCTTGCAAATCTTAGGACCGGCCCCGGAGAGAGAAGATGAGAAGATTTTTTAATACTTTTTTAAAGGGGAAATTACACTGGACACCTTATGATCAGGCTTTTGATACATGCACTTCCCTGGAAACATTTCAGAATTCAGTATTCTACATCCACGTCCCTACACTTAACTACAAGCACTTATGGGTTATTTTTGTCTTTTCCATATTTTATTTTATTTTATTGTCTATATATATATATAATCCCACCTTTTTCTCTCTCTGTCCCTCTCTCTCTTTCTGAAAAAAGAAAAACCTAGAGATAAATTTTCAGACACCAAGCCTCTCAAAAAATCAAATCTACCAATACAAAGATCTGTATCTGTCCAAGCAAAACCTTAGAATTTAAAATAATAATAATAATAATAAAAGCCCTACCATTTGAACGCCACACCTGCAAGTCTGACAATGGAAACGTTGGAGGATGCTGTCGAGATGGGGTTTGAGTTTGGAGGATGATTTAAGTTGGATTTTACTTGGGTTTCGATGAGTTCCACACTTGCACTAATTTGCAAAATTCATTTTGTAACGGTGGCTATGGCTTTATTGCCACCTCTAATATATATATTTTTTTAATTTGTTGAAATCACTCCTCTGGTGGTGGAGTTGTTTTTCAATTTATTTATTTGTTTTTTGTTAATTTATTTGTAACTATTCTTAGTTGGATGTTTGATGATGAAGATGAAGATTTGTATATGAGTGATGAAGATGAGATGTTTGTTTGGAGTTGATGAAATTGAAGATGAAGTTTTGAATTATTTTTATTTTTGAAACTCAGAGATCAAAAGACAAAGAGTTATGAAAAGATATATTTTTTTTTTTGTTTTTTAAATTAGGGGAATGCTATCTACCTTTCCCATTTGCCTTTCCCATTTACCTTTTTCACTCATTGTTTGACACGTGTACACTTTTTCATTTAATAAAAAGCTCTAACTTTTTGCTACAAAGCTTGTTTACATATTTACCCTTGATGGTTATTTTTATCATTTCATTAATAAGGGATAAATATGTAAATAAGCTTTGTAGCAAAAAGTTAGAGCTTTTTATTAAATGAAAAAGTGTACACGTGTCAAACAATGAGTGGGAAAGGTAAATGGGAAAGGCAAATGGGAAAGGTAGATAGCATTCCCCTTTAAATTAATATTCAATTTTCATTTAATTAGTTGTTTAGTTTTTCTTAATTTTAAATTTTTTCGGATGGCGTGGTGAATTGTGATTGGATAACTTACTTTCTTTTTTCATTTATTAATAATACTATACAAAAAAGATAAGTTTGCTCCTTTACCGTTATTAACTAATAGTAGTCAACTGTTGACAATCATCAGTTAACGGGATATAGAGTATATTTGTTTTTTTTATAATAACTTTTCTTGTTTTAGTGCAATTAAGCATGTATTCAGGGTAAGTTAGTGTAATTTGACATTTATTAAATGATTTGTTTATTTCATTATTAATTTTGTTATTAACTTTTCCCTATACGGTTACCATTATACCCTTACTAACCTAACCATGAAACTGAACTCAACCACCTAACCTCACCACAAAACAAACCTTACCCCTCTCACAAACCCAACCACTAACCCCATAAACCAACCTAGCCACCCAACCCAACCCAACCATAAACCCCCACAAACCCCACCTAAGTCAAACCCCCAACCCCACAAACCCGAACCTAGCCACCCTCGCCAAATTCGAAACCCAGCCACTGAAATTGAACTCCACCAAGAATCATCCAACCTCTGACACAAACAGCACAATGAGATGCAGATGAAGTGGTAGAGATAAAGAGATGGAAAGATGCAAGAGAGAGACAAGCCTGACCCTAGGGATAGCCCAATGAGGCAACCGCCTAGGAAATCCAAAAATAAATAAAAATAATGGGCCCTGAATTTTATTTATTATTATAGTATATATTTCTAACAGTTGGACCGGTCCAAAATGATTATTTAAAAAATCCAAGTTGCCTGATTAAAAAAAGGCTCACTTAGTTTTAAAAAAAATGGCCACTTTGATTAAAAGCATAACACTTTCTTTCTTTGGAAAAAATAAATAAAAGGTACACATTTTTTTTTTTTTAAGACCCACACATTAAACAATATTCTTATAAAACCTTTTACCAGATCAAATCGACATGATCGGACAATTGAAGAATTTTTTTTTTAATCAAAGTTGAAGTTTTTCAACTGTCATATGATACGAAAATTAAAAAATAGAGCCTTAAAAATTCAAGTAATCTTACGTAATTCGCTTGCAAAATATTTGAATTCATAGTCGTTTCGATGGTAATTGAATTGATACACTTCTTTTCACTTTTTTATAATACTTGTTTTTGTTTTTCATTTCTAATTTTGTTATAATTTTGTTTGGATGAATTAGCTATGTTATCCATCGAAAAATATATATATATATATGATCGAAAAACTTGATTATACAAGTCTAATTAATAATTTTACTGCTAAAAATATGAGACGTGTATGGTTTAAATGATACATTGTTTGATACAATTATAAATTTTTATTTTAGTACCTTTTTATTTGCTATTTTATTGTGTTACGGTCTTGATTTTGAATTAATATATTAAGTTTTACAAGTATTTACTAAAGAAAAAATAATAAAGTAGACATACATGGAGTGTGGAGGGTCTCAATTTTTATAATTTGCATTGGGCCTTGCAAATCTTAGGACCGGCCCCGGTGAGAGAAGATGAGAAGATTTTTTAATACTTTTTTAAAGGGGAAATTACACTGGACACCTTATGATCAGGCTTTTGATACATGCACTTCCCTGGAAACATTTCAGTATTCTACATCCACGTCTCTACACTTAACGGCAATCTATTTAACTACAAACACTACCTTTTATTTTATTTTATTTTTTTGTCTCTATATATATATATAATCCTACCTTTTTCTCTCTCTCTCCCTCTCTCTCTCTGAAAAAAGAAAAACCTAGAGATAAATTTTCAGACACCAAGCTCCAAGCCTCTCAAAAAATCAAATCTACCTATACAAAGATCTGTATCTCTCCAAGCAAAACCTTAGAAATTTTAAATAAATAAATAAATAAATAAAAGCCCTAACATTTGAAGTTTTGAACGCCACACCTGCAAGTCTGACAATGGAAAACGTTGGGAGGATGCTGTCGAGATGGGGTTTGAGTTTTGAGGATGATTTAAGTTGGATTTTACTTGGGTTTCGATGAGTTCCACACTTACACTAATTTGCAAAATTCAATTTGTAACGGCGCCTATGGTTTCATTGCCACCTCTAATATATATATATATATATATTTAATTTGTTGAAATCACTCTAATGTAATTTTATTTTAACTATTTTGATATTTTATTATGTTTTGTCTTTATAAGGGCATTTTGGGTATTTCATAAGTCAAAAGTTACGTGTAAGGAGGTGTGCGTAGAATAATGGAACTTTTCCATCTAGGTGAGTAGGTGACTTGGTGTATAATGCTCCATCTAGGTGACTAGGTGTATCATGCTAAACCTTAAGGGTTTCAGTGTAATTTCCTCTTTTTAAAAATATTTTTTATTTAATTTATTAATAATATCCCTAAATTTAAATGGGTTAAATACACGTGATTTCCGCGAAATCACCAAGGCCTGGCACAAGGATACGCATCCCCATTGGGTCTGCTGCTGTCTGGAAGTGACAGTGGCCTACCACCCCATGCAAAACCCAAAAGATAAACCCATTTTCCATTGACAGAAAGAAAAGCAAAGCATAGTAATAGTAGTGTGTGTGTAGCACATGATTGGCCAAACAAACAAACAGCTTGAAAATAATTAATGATTTAAAAAAGGAGACATAAGAGAATCACTGGTCTTGCTGAGGTTTGAGTGGTGCTGGATATTTAGTGGCATTGAGCTCCAACTTGCGTAGAACAGCTTGATCAAGATTGACACCACATATATCAGAGAGTCTAACAAGGTAAAGCAAGACATCTGATAACTCTTCACCCACATGTTGTTTCTCTTCTTCTTTCCAACCAGGAAGCCCTCTTGGAACCTCTCCTTTCCACTGAAATATTTCTGACAATTCTCCCACTTCTCCCACCTGCATTTTAAATCAACAATCATGTTTATTCTTTGGGCTTGACTAGTCAATGTTGAAGCCAACAACAAAATGTTTCCCAACAAAAAAATATGATAAACAATTGAAATTGATGCACTTATTCTGTTTACTAGATCATAATACGGATTCAAATCTATGGACACAATTACAAGTCAAAAATCTAAATAATTTGTACAAGGTTTTCAACTATACTTTGTCAAATAATTGCATTAAAAAAAAATTAAAAATTCCCTCTTCAGTTGATTCCTCTTAATAAAAAAGGAAGTAGACATCTAGAGAATCCATCCATGAAAACCAACAAATGGGTATGCACAAAAACAATATAAAATTTTCTGATTACCTATGAAAAATAGTGTAAAAATGGTAAGCATTTGTGGGACTTGATTACAGTGCAATTGAAAAGAGAGATGGGTCATACAAAGAGTTTGACCACAACCACAACTACTAATTTTACCTTCTAATTTTTTTTTTTTTTCTTGTTAATATTTTTCTTAAAACTGTATATTCAATCTCATTACCCAAAAAAAAAAAAAAAAAAAAAAAACAATAGGACTCAAAGGGCATACAAAACTAAAGAAAGAAAAAAAAATACATGAAGAAAAAAAAAAAAAGGAAAAAAGGAAAAAGGCGTTTTAGGGTTAGAAAGGAGCATTTACCAATGCCATAAGTAGATTTCTAGGGGTATGAAACTGATCCCAGTCCCTGTCTTTGGAAAACTCGGCCATTTTGTTCTTGAGTTGTTGTAAAGTGACTCCTTCGTTGGTCTCTGAAACCCCTGTCATTTTTGATGGATCAATTCAAGATTCAAGTCGCAAACAATATTATTGGCAACAACCAAACTTTTATTTGACTTTTATGTAAACAGCAAATATAATGAACTCATTAGGTTTGCTCAACCGCCTTTCTTGTGTGGACAACTGCCACGTGTCAGTTAAATTGTTTTTTCTTTTGGATCTGTCCCAATTATACCTTTTTGTGCGAATAATAGTGGGGCAAATTAGTGAATTACATATTGTTATGTTTGAGGTTTGGCTTTTAACCCGTATTAATTTTTTCAAAATTTCATATTGGTTTATGACTTTAATTAAAATCATTAAAAATAATTCTTCTGGTAAGAAATGAACAAGAAAAGAGCCTTTAAAACGGTATTATAATTTGTACGGAGGTCAATATCAATTTTGAAAAAAATTGTTTATGCTTGTAAAAATTTAAATCTCAAGAAGTTTTTGTGTAATTTGTTCATAATATTACCATACAATTAAATTATTTGATAATTAGATTTTTTTTACTAAATATATCATATTAATATTATTTTCTTTTGAAACTTTTATCTCAAATGATGTGACATTATTCATTATGAATTTAACTTTTGCTGACGTCGATTTTTGGTAAAACCTAGTCAAAAACTCGCAGGCTAATCGATGCATGGTTCAACCAATGGGGTGTGATCTCGACTGTGTTTCTGCTATACGCACGAGTTGGTGAGATAAAAACAAATGTAAAAAATGATAAGAAATAAAAAGAACATCAAGATTTTTACGTGGAAAACCCTAAAACAGGGAAAAACCACGGTCGTTGACCACAGTAAAATGACTACTCGTAATCGTACAATTAATCGAGCAAAATTTGTATATGATTTTAGCCCATAATTCCGACTCTTTGTGTGTTCTCGGGTAAAACCCGATCATTTGACATCTTGAATAGAGCTTTGTAGATGATATTGCATCATTAGAAAATACGGGCTTAACTTAGAGAATTATGGGTCAAAAGTACAAAAAGAGGGAAGTTTAGAAGCAAAACATCATGGTCACTGCTATGGTCGCTATGTGAAGACCACGAATCCTAACCAGAGGATGTACCTGGTTGATCGCTCTAAATATGTTTGTATTTGAGTGCCCTTTTTCCTAAACTTTGTGTCTGTTACTTAAGCGTTTGTGTCATTTAATTGCATCTTTGAGTCTTTTTTAGGTATTTTTAGGTTTCAAGGATAATTTAGCACCTACTGAAGAATTTTGGAGAAAAAGAAGTTCAAATTGAAATTTGAAGCAAATCAGCGAAAAGGAAATCGTAGATTGAAGTCGCAAAACCATACCAGACGAATCTGTGACATGGATCTACGAGGAGGAAGTCGCAGATGTAGTTAGCAGATTAGAAACCAGAGGAACCTACAACATGGAACTGCCAGATGAAGTAGTAGAAGGAAGTCGCGGTTCAAACTAGACAATTTCTATGAAGTCCATTTTGCAAGGTCCACCAAACAGTTTAACTTCAGGGAAATCTACGAATTGGAACTGCTAGATGAAGTCACATTTTAGCCACGTAAAAGGATTCTGTGAGTTCCAACCAGCAGAATGAAGTAGCAAATCATGAATAGAGCAATCCACGTCTTGAAGCTACAAGATTGAAGTCGTAGATTTTGGTGGCAGATTCTGTGCCACGTCAGCTTGCAAGTGGCTCTTATCCAAAACTTTCTCCCAGTATATACATACATTTTTCTTTTGTAGAAAGGGTGCTAGAATCTTTGTAGAAACCTTAGAAACCCTTTTCACAATCATTTCACTTTTGAAATCACTTTAGATTTAAACACTTTATTTTCTTTATAAGTTTTAGTTTAAATCACTCTTAGTATCTTCTAGATAATTTTGAAAGCTACTTATTGAACATCAAGGAAGGAGTTGTTGAGCAAGGCTAGAGAGAAGCATCCAAGAATACCACAATGAGCTTTCTTTATCTTTCTCTTTCCTTTTCTTGTATTTTCATTATAACGAGTAGATAAATCTCACATGTTGGGGGATTAATGTTGGTATATTTGTGAACACCTTTTCGCAATCACCTAATCTATCTATTTTTTCTATCCAATGAGTTTGCATTTATGCATAATATTTCTTCATGATTAGTGTTGAATTGGAATTTCTATTTGATATATAACATGATATTATAGTGCATGAAGAGTTAGATCTATTGTATAATTGAAAACCTTGTCTAGGTTTGGCTTGAAGCTCTAAAGAAGATAATCTTTTTAACCAACCTAGCTGTAAGGTCTCATATTTTTATTGGCTTATTTCGTGGACAAACCACATATTGGGGATTGATGTAAGGGTAGCTTATGCATTTGATGGTTGGTGATTTGCACAACCAAGACCCTCTCAAGACCTTAAGAGAAGAAGCAACAAAGGTATATTCTAGTGCTTACTTGCTTTGAAGAGATCTAGTTGCACACACTCACAACTCATACATATCTAATACTTGTATGTTGTGTGTTTTTATATGTTTGCATTCATGATTGTTCAATATCTCTTCATGCATGTTTATTTGATTGTATCTAGTTAATTGAAATGCCATGACATGTTTAGACATTAGGATGCAAAGCCATGAAGTCTCTTCATGCATGTTTAAATGATTGCATCTTGTTCATTAAAATGCCATGACATGTTTAGGCATTAAGATGCAAAGCCATGAATTCTATTCATGCATGTTTGAATTGAGTGCATCTTGTTCAATAACAATGCCATGACATGTTAGGCATTATAATGCATTCACTTCCCACACTTGCACTTCATGTTAGTCTTAAGTATGGTGTAATTCGTTTCCGTTTGTGTGATCAGAAACGTCCACGCTTGCACGATAGTGTGCATGTTTTAGCGCGATGGTTGAACACGTGAGAATGTCTCATTTTTCTCTTGGATAAATGTTAGTTTTGGTTTGGTTGTTTGGAGTAAAGTGTCTAGTTTCAAAAGATTGGATTTCAATGTTTTAAATGGTTTTCAAAACTGACCTTTGTATGGTCTTGTGACCATAACTTTTTATAAAAAGATTTAAATTGAGTTTTGTAAAATTCTGGACAAACTAGACACCCATACCTTTCCAATGGTATATTATTCGTAATATTTCATGACCGTTTGGATTGTTTTTAAAATCTCTAAAGTGACCACCAAAACAGGGCAACTCTGTTGTTGCCTGTTTTTGAACTTTGGTCACTCTATTGACCATAACTTTTTCTACAGATATCAAAATTTCATTCCATAATGGAGTAGAAAGTAGACATCCATACCTTTCCAACAATATTTCATACGGAAGGTTTCGATGTCGTTTGGTCATGTTTTGAGACGCTTGAAGTTGAAGTTGATGCACTGTCGCGCCCAAACTGCTGTTCACTCGCCTTACGTACAGCGGGCACCTGATTGATTTTTCAATCCACCCTTCACTCACCCAAAATCTGCCCTACATAGAGCGGTTTGCGTAGAAAATTTTTAGAAAATTTCCAAAACG
Organism: Acer saccharum; assembly: GCA_030490815.1. NCBI lineage: Eukaryota > Viridiplantae > Streptophyta > Magnoliopsida > Sapindales > Sapindaceae > Acer > Acer saccharum. The sequence continues at coordinate 26,524,206 of CM059869.1, read as the reverse complement.
GCATAGCTTCAATTGGACATCATATATTTATGTCTCTTTGACCTTAGGTCGTACAAATGACTCAAAAAAACCCATATTTTTGATTAAAAGGATTTTCAAAAAGAGAAATTCACCCAAGAACTCATCTTTGATCATCCAAACCCTTTTCCATATGCATAAATCATTATCTGAGCATTATCTAGGATCATCTAGCATGTGCTAATACATGAGTCTTCTTCAACACACATGGTATAATATGTTGAACATTATTATCTTACATAATTAGTGTTTTTACTTATCAATTTTATCTCATCTATAAATTGTATGTGTTTAAATTAATTTCTACATATAAGATTGAGATTATGTGTTGATTGGGTTGTAGGGAAAAATACCGTAGTACACGCAGCGGAAGCGAGACTAAAAAATAGATTTAGTAACTTTTAAAATTTTTCCTTTTTATGAACCTTAAACCCTTTAATCAATTAATCATATATATTATCTAACAAAAGAAGAATACCTTTTGTCGCGTGATCCGATTGACTTACGTCGATGGTAATCCGCAAGATCTTCAATCCTAGCACGAATGTGGATCACCTAGGAGCGTGGTCTCCCTTTTCTTTGAATTGCAAACCTGTGAATGGACAAACAAACTTTTCTTTTCTTTGTTAGTCACAAAAACAATCAAAAGAAGACTAAAATTATTCCGGTCACTTTTGAGTTCTCAATCTAATGATCGAAACTCGCATGAACCTAAATCGATGTTGTACACACAAGTTTATTGATGAACAAGCAAATAGTGTACCATCAAAGAATAATTTATTCACTCTTTTATGTTTTAGTAGAATAAAAATAATACTCTCTATGAATTAAGAAGAAGAAGAAAAATTGTCTCTCTAGCACAAAGCATTAGTTGTGGCCGAATTCTATAAGTACACATATATAGGTGGCCAAATTTTCTTTCCTTCTTTCTATTAGGGTGGCCGAATTCTACACTAAAAAAGGGACTAGGGTTGCCGCAATACACAAGCTAAAAGAGAGTTTGTGTTGCACCATAATTCCTATCTAGTTTAAGACTTCAAACCCTAATTCAATTCATAGATCTTTTATTCTTTTATTTGACTAAATAAAAAGACTTCTTATTTGATTAAATAAATAAAATTAATTATTTATTTTTTTTATCAAACAAGGCTTTTAATTTTAGTATACTACTAACAATAGTATAACTCTAAGAATCATATTTCCTATTCAGAAAAGATTTGTTTCTTAATTAAACAATTAATTAATAAATTAATTAATTCTTATTTAATTAAAACAATGAAACAAAATAATATATTAGGTTAAAAACCATCTTGCCGCCCCACTTAAAATAAATGGGCCAAATATTATTTTCTCATTTCATTAAATCCATTGGACTTTAAATAAAAAGCCTACATGTGAACCAGACCCATTCTTACTAAAAGAAACAAGCCCACATGCCTTTCATTAATATATTAATAAAATTGAGCAGCCCATTACATAAATAATGTGCAATTATATTCTTAATATATTAAATGCAATTCTAAATGGACCCTTAAATTGGTCCGGTAGAATATATCAAGTGATCCATGCAAGTCCGTGTGGATTGGGGATCTTGGCGGGCCATCTAAATTTAAGCTTCAATAGACATAACCTAATCACAATCAACAAATGATTCACTTAGGTCTGATCCATTAATTTTAACTCATTCCACTAAAGAGCTAAAACTGAACTCTTAAATAAAGATAGAAAAGGAAGATGTTTCTCATTCATACCCTAGACAATCATATTGGAGATAGTGTATCCTCGTGATTAATATCAGTAATCGCCAAGAGTTCATAGACCGCCTATAACTCTCCAAGTTACCATATTTACTCATATGACCACATTTTGAACTTAGATATTTTGACTTGTCCAGAAGCCATGTTTTCAATAGACACTATCGAAAACTCAACGTTGAGATTTAATATCCAATTACCTTAAAACATCCATATGATGATATTATACTCTCATTTAATAAATGGAGCCATGATGTCCATATCTATAAATGAAGTCCTCTATCGATTAACAAATGAATATCACCAAACTATCGAGGATAGACTATGCGATATAATCGTACTCATTGATAACTCAAATGATATCACTTGCAACCATAAGTCCATCATTTATCTCAGGATTAAGATAGACTCTCCGATTGTCCTGATAATGAAAAGACTATTATCTATTGACGGTTCTAGATAAAGCTTTTCATTGTGATCCAGCTCAATGCACCCAGTGCACTAGATCATTTTGCTCGAAGACACTTCGATGATTTTAGACTCATCATATCTCATTTGATCCCACTCAAATGCTAGCAAAAGAATTCTACAACTTTAACAAGATAAAGGTGACCAACCTTTAACTTAAGTTGTGAACATTATTCAAGACTAACTAAAGAATTGTGTCTACCACATACATATCCAGATGTACGAACAATTCTTCTTTTCTCATAGTCTTTAGACCTTATGATTATTTACTTTGACAATTATAATATTAAACTATAAATGCTATACGATTTGTTAAACCAGAAATCACTTTATTAATATAAAAAAGATTGTTAATTACAATATTACACTCTTGCTATTGAGCATAATCCTAACAATTTATTTATGATAGCTAGGTTTTCATGCTTATATGCCATCTAGCTAATTAATCTTATTGTATGATTGAGATTGTTTTTTGATAGCTAGGTTTTCATGTCTATCTAACATCTAGCTAATTAATCTCATTAAAATGATTGAGATTGTTTTTTATAGCTATTATATCTAGGATTGGTTATCCTCTACCTAACTAAAGTTGTATGCCATATGCCATATAGCTATTTTCATATCTAGGATTGATTTTATTGTCATCATATAATCTTAGATAAGCATTTAGTGTACTCTAGTATTATTTGCATATTTGAATATCATTGCATATTCACTTAGGGTTTGATCTTTTCGGAGAGGTAAGTCTTGTGTAATGATCAGGATTAGGTCGTACACCAGGATTAGGTGGTTACATGAGCAATTGGACTAGGTCCACTTTTACAGGCATACGGGTAGTGGTAGCGGGTTATAGTCCGAGCATGGTTGAGGTCAACCTATGATATAAACGTTATCACAATTAGTGGATTCGAGGTTCGAGTGTGGCGCACTTACCAGCTCGTGGTTTTTCCCTATTGAGGTTTCCAAGTAAAAATCAAGTGTTCTTTAATTTATGCATTTTATACTTGATTTTGTTGTTTGGTGAATTGGGGTTATATTTGTAATATTGAATAATCCAAAATAAAAAATGGTAATAACGAATTAACAACCCATTCACCCCCCCTCTAGGTTGTGTTATTAGACATGCATGCATAATATTTGTTTCACTAGCTCTAGGTTTGTTTAATTTGATTGAAGAGGCTTTTAGTGATTAACAAGTAAACTTACCTTTTTTCTTAGTAATGGATTTAACTGGATTGAGATTAGGTGGTGAAATTGGTGGTAAGATTATGCTTCATTAAGTTCCCAACATATTTCTATTAGTAATTGAATTTCTTTTTCTTTTAAGTAACTTGTGTTAGTCAAATTATTTGATTCATATTAGATAATTATAATCTAGGTTAGTATAATTTACCATTTCTTTTAGATTAAATTGCAGTTGAATTAGCATAATTGTTAGTGAGTATAATTAGTCTAAATACTTTAGAATCCTCCTCCTCGTGGGAACGATAACCCTTACTTGTGTCCAATTTACTATTCAGCGATCTGTACACTTGTGGATGGTTGTAGAGTCACACACTCCATTTTATTCATTTGCGTTACTTTAGATGGAGGTACGCCAGGAGTGTGTCATTGGCAATGCGTCGCTAGGTGACAGCCACAACATTTAAAGGTTGAAGATTGCCAAAGAATTCCAGAGGATGTGGTTGGCAATGCGTCGCTAGGCGACAACCGTGACCTCTTTGAAGAGTAAATAATGAACCAAAACCAAAGAATATCGTGGGCTTTGTGTTGCTAGACAATCCCCGCAACATTAAAGGAAAGAGACAATGAAGAACAAATCAGAGGAAATTGCAGCCTTTGGTCGCTTGATGGCAACCACGACAATCATGCAAAGATCCCAAATCTAGATGCTGCCCACTTGGTCACTAGTGTAGCAGCTGTGAAAACTAGATCGAGAGCCATATAACCGTTTGTTGCGGCCAATGTCGCCGCTTCCAGACCATAACACATGCCACCCCAACGAATCTAGCGGTTACAAGCTTGCTTCTTGGACCAGCATAAATACATCACCTAGATTCATTTTCAGAGACCCATAATTTACACACCATATTCGAAATACATCATCCATTTCTGATCTTGAACTCATCTTTTCCATCCAAAACTTAACAAACAAAATCTAGTTTAATTCACCCAAATCATTCCTCTCTACCCATCTTCTACACTTTTTTCCTTTGTCACTTTCCATTGACCTCATCCTTACTACACATACTAGCTTCCATTCTTTGCATCAAGGTTCAAGCAAGGAGCATCAAGGAGGGATCAAGCTTACAAGAGAGACTCATGGGTTATTTCTCTAAATCTTACCTCGTTTATTTGTTTGTAATCATGTGTAACTAAATCCCCATTATAGGGAATTGATGTAAGAAACTCTTTGACAATGGGTTTTATGTTTACAAAATTATAGTCCTATTCACTTGCTTAATTATATTTTATTCCTTATGTGATTGAATTGAACATCACTCTTTAATTGCAATATTTGTAAGATAATTTGAGATAAAATTGGTTGAGACTTGACACCCTTAATTGATTACGGCTCATAGTGTAGGGAAAAATACCGTAGTACACGCAGCGGAAGCGAGACTAAAAATAGATTTAGTAACTTTTAAAATTTTTCCTTTTTATGAACCTTAAACCCTTTAATTAATTAAACATATATATTATCTAACAAAAGAAGAATACCTTTTGTCGCGTGATCCGATTGACTTACGTCGATGGTAATCCGCAAGATCTTCAATCCTAGCACGAACGTGGATCACCTAGGAGCGTGGTCTCCCTTTTCTTTGAATTGCAAACCTGTGAATGGACAAACAAACTTTTCTTTTCTTTGTTAGTCACAAAAACAATCAAAAGAATACTAAGTTTATTCCGGTCACTTTTGAGTTCTCAATCTAATGATCGAAACTCGCGTGAACCTAAATCGATGTTGTACACACAAGCTTATTGACGAACAAGCAAATAGTGTACCATCAAAGTGTAGGGAAAAATACCGTAGTACACGCAGCGGAAGCGAGACTAAAAATTCATTTAGTGACTTTTAAAAATTTTTCCTTTTATGAACCTTAAACCCTTTAATTAATTAAACATGCATATACAATAACAAAAAGTAGAATACCTTTTGTCGCGTGATCCGATTGACTTACGTCGATGGTAATCCGCAAGATCTTCAATCCTAGCACGAACGTGGATCACTTAGGAGCGTGGTCTCCCTTTTCTTTGAATTGCAAATCTGTGAATGGACAAAACAAACTTTTCTTTTCTTTGTTAGTCACAAAAACAATCAAAAGAAGACTAAGATTATTCCAGTCACTTTTGAGTTCTCAATCTAATGATCGAAACTCGCGTGAACCTAGATCGATGTCGTACACACAAGCTTATTGATGAATAAGCAAATAGTATACCATCAAAGAATAATCTAACACTCCTTTTTGTTTTAGTAGAATAAAATCTTTCTATGAATTAAGAAGAAGAAGAAATTTGTATCAAGAACACATGAAGTGGCTGAATTCTATACTTGTCAATATATAGGTGGCCTAAGTTTGCTTCTTCTTTTCTATTAGGGTTGCCGAAATCCTAACCTAGAAATAACTAGGGTTGCCGCAAAATACATGCCCACAATAGGCTTATGTTGCACCCTAATTTCCATCTAGTTTTTAAGACATCAAACCCTAATCCAACTCATAGATCTTTTATTCTTTTATTTTGACTAAATAAAAAGACTTCTTATTTGATTAAATAAATAAAACTAATTATTTATTTCCTTATCAAACAAGTCTTTTACTTTCACTTTTAGGAAATATATTTCCTGATTAGAAAAGATTTGTTTCTTAATTAAACAATTAATTAATAAATTAATTAATTCTTATTTAATTAAAACAATGAAACAAAATAATATATTAGGTTAAAAATAACCCTTGCCGCCCCACTTAGAGTAAATGGGCCAAATATTATTTTCTTATTTCATTTAATCCATTGGACTTTAAATAAAAAGCCCACATGTGAACCAGACCCATTCTTACTAAAAGAAACAAGCCCACATGTCATTCATTAATATATAAATATAATTGAGCAGCCCATTACATAAATAATGTGCAAATTATATTCTTAATATATTAAATGCAATTCTAGATGGACCCTTAAATTGGTCCGGTAGAATATATCAAGTGATCCATGCAAGTCCGTGTGGATTGAGGATCTTGACGGGCCATCTAAATTTAAGCTTCAATAGACATAACCTAATCACAATCAACAAATGATTCACTTAGGTCCGATCCATTAATTTTAACTCATTCCACTAAAGAGCTAAAACTGAACTCTTAAATAAAGATAGAAAAGGAAGATGCTCCTCATTCATACCCTAGACAATCATATAGGAGATAGTGTATCCTCGTGATTAATATCAGTAATCGCCAAGAGTTCATAGACCGCCTATAACTCTCCAAGTTACCATATTTACTCATATGGCCACGTTTTGAACTTGGATATTTTGACTTGTCCAGAAGCCATGTTTTCAATAGACACTATCGAAAACTCAACGTTGAGATTTAATATCCAATTACCTCAAAACATCCATATGATGATATTATACTCTCATTTAATTAAATGGAGCCACGATATCCATATCTATAAATGAAGTCCTCTATCGATTAACAAATGAATATCACCAAACTATCGAGGATAGACTATGCGATATAATCGTACTCATTGATAACTCAAATGATATCACTTGCAACCATAAGTCCATCATTTATCTCAGGATTAAGATAGACTCTCCGATTGTCCTGATAATGAAAAGACTTTTATCTACTGACGGTTATAGATAAAGTATTTCATTGTGATCCAATTCAATGCACCCAGTGCACTAGATCCTTTTGCTCGAAGACACTCCGATGATTTTAGACTCATCATATCTCATTTGATCCCACTCAAATGCTAGCAAAAAAATTCTACAACTTTAACAAGATAAAGGTGCCCAACCTTTAACTTAAGTTGTGATCATTATTCAAGACTAACTAAAGAATTGTGTCTACCACATACATATCCAGATGTACGAACAATTCTTCTTTTCCCATAGTCTTTAGACCTTATGATTATTTACTTTGACAATTATAATATTAAACTATAAATGCTATACGATTTGTTAAACCAGAAATCACTTTATTAATATGAAAAAGATTGTTAATTACAACATTACACTCTTGCTATTGAGCATAATCCTAACACAAAGAATAAACTATCACTCTTTTATGTTTTCAGTAGAATAAAAATAATCTTTCTATGAATTGAGAAGAAGAAGAAAATAGAATCAAGCACCAAAAACCTAAAATGGCCAAATTCTATAAGTCCACATATATAGGTGGCAAAATTTTCTTTCTCTCTTTCTATTAGGGTGGCCGAAAATAATAACCTAAAAGGGACTAGGGTTGCCGCAATACTCAAGCCAAAAAGAAGTTTGTATTGCACCCTAATTCCTATTTAGTTTAAGACTTCAAACCCTAATTCAATTCATAAATCTTTTATTCTTTTATTTGACTAAATAAAAAGACTTCTTATTTGATTAAATAAATAAAATTAATTATTTATTACCTTATCAAACAAGTCTTTTACTTTTACTTTAGGAAATATATTTCCTGATCAGAAAAGATTTGTTTCTTAATTAAACAATTAATTAATTCTTATTTAATTAAAACAATGAAACAAAATAATATATTAGGTTAATAAACCACCTTGCCGCCCCACTTAAAATAAATGGGCCAAGATATTATTTTCTTATTTCATTTAATCCATTGGACTTTAAATAAAAAGCCCACATGTGAACCAGACCCATTCTTACTAAAAGAAACAAGCCCACATGCCTTTCATTAATATATTAATATAATTGAGCAGCCCATTACTTAAATAATGTGCAAATTATATTCTTTATATATTAAATGCAATTCTAGATGGACCCTTAAATTGGTCCGGTAGAATATATCAAGTGATCCATGCAAGTCCGTGTGGATTAGGGATCTTGGCGGGCCATCTAAATTTAAGCTTCAATAGACATAACCTAATCACAATCAGCAAATGATTCACTTAGGTCCGATCCATTAATTTTAACTCATTCCACTAAAGAGCTAAAACTGAACTCTTAAATAAAGATAGAAAAGGAAGATGCTCCTCATTCATACCCTAGACAATCATATTGGAGATAGTGTATCCTCGTGATTAATATCAGTAATCGCCAAGAGTTCATAGACCGCCTATAACTCTCCAAGTTACCATATTTACTCATATGACCACGTTTTGAACTTGGATATTTTGACTTGTCCAGAAGCCATGTTTTCAATAGACACTATCGAAAACTCAACGTTGAGATTTAATATCCAATTACCTCAAAACATCCATATGATGATATTATACTCTCATTTAATTAAATGGAGCCACGATGTCCATATCTATAAATGAAGTCCTCTATCGATTAACAAATGAATATCACCAAACTATCGAGGATAGACTATACGATATAATCGTACTCATTGATAACTCAAATGATATCACTTGCAACCATAAGTCCATCATTTATCTCAGGATTAAGATAGACTCTCCGATTGTCCTGATAATGAAAAGACTTTTATCTACTGACGGTTATAGATAAAGTATTTCATTGTGATCCAGTTCAATGCATCCAGTACACTAGATTCTTTTGCTCAAAGACACTCCGATGATTTTAGACTCATCATATCTCATTTGATCCCACTCAAATGCTAGCAAAAGAATTCTACAACTTTAACAAGATAAAGGTGCCTAACCTTTAACTTAAGTTATGAACAATATTCAAGACTAACTAAAGAATTGTGTCTACCACATACATATCCAGATGTACGAACAATTCTTCTTTTCTCATAGTCTTTAGACCTTATGATTATTTACTTTGACAATTATAATATTAAACTATAAATGCTATACGATTTGTTAAACCAGAAATCACTTTATTAATATGAAAAATATTGTTAATTACAATATTACACTCTTGCTATTGAGCATAATCCTAACAATCTCCCACTTGCGCTATAGCAAATGTGTCATATCTCTCATGCCCATGTTCTCTAGATGCCCATCGAAACACTTCTGAGGTAGAGCCTTTGTGAAGGGATCCGCTAGATTTTCTGCTGACGCGATTTTGGTAATCGTCACGTCACCTCTTTAAACAATCTCCCTTAAAAGATGATACTTTCTTTCAATGTGTTTACCTCTCTTGTGACTTCTTGGTTCTTTCGAATTAGCCACTGCTCCACTGTTGTCACAGTAGATAGTGATCTGCTTATTCGCACTAGGAATCACTTCCAAGTCAATCAAGAATTGGCGGAGACAGACAGACAGCCTCTTTGGTAGCCTCGCATGCAGCAACATACTCAGCTTCCATGGTGGAATCAGCAATACAAGATTGCTTGATACTCCTCCATATAACTGCTCCTCCTCCAATAGTAAACACAGCCCCTGATGTGGATTTTATAGAGTCAGAATCTGATTGGAAATCAGAATTTGTATACCCAACGGGAATCAAATCCCCTCCAGAGTATACAAGCATATTATCTCTCGTTCTCTTAAGATACTTGAAAATATGCTTGACTGCCGTCTAGTGATCAAGACCAGGCTTCGATTGAAACCTGCTAACTATGCCAACAACAAAACAAATATCTGGTCTAGTACAGAGCATTGCATACATGAGACTGCCAACTGCCGAGGCATATGGAACTCTACTCATGAATTGCTCTTCATGCTCATTCTTAGGAACTTGTTCCTTAGAAAGCTTGATTCCATGTCTGAAAGGTAACATACCTTTCTTGGAATCCTGCATTGAAAACCTAGACAAGATCTTGTCTATGTATGAAGCTTGGGATAATGCAATCGTTCTATTCTTTCTATCCCTTATTACTTGGATACCTAGAATAAAACTTGCTTCTCCTAAGTCCTTCATATCAAATTGTTTTGCTAACCATTCTTTTATTGATGTCAATACACTTACATCGTTTCCAATGAGTAGTATATCATCAACATAAAGAATCAGGAAAACCGACTTGTCGCCTTTAATCCTTTTGTATACACAAGGTTCATCAGGATTCTGAATAAATCTAAAACCTTTGACAGCTTGATCGAACCTTATGTTCCAGGATCTGGATGCTTGCTTTAATCCATGTATGGATTTCTGCAACTTGCATACCTTTTCCATTTGGCCCTTTTCAATGAATCCCTCTGGTTGCATCATGTAGATGCTTTCGTCAAGACTTCCATTAAGGAAAGCTATCTTGACGTCCATTTGCCAAATCTCTAGATCTAAAGATGCTGCAATAGATAAGAGTATCCTAATGGATTTAAGCATGGCCACAGGAGAGAAGGTTTCCTCGTAATCGATACCTTCTTTCTGTGTATACCCTTTAGCTACTAATCTAGCTTTAAAGGTTTCCACCTTTCCATCCATACCTCTTTTCCTCTTGTATACCCACTTGTACCCAATGGGTTTTATCCCTTTAGGAAAGTCTACAAGGGACCAGACTTTGTTATCGAACATAGATTCAATCTCGGATTGCATTGCCTTTTGCCAATGGCGACTATCAACATCCTCCATAGCTTCCTTGTACGTATAGGGATCATCGTCGTCCGGGAGATTCTCCACTGATTCTCCCAGACCGATGTATCTTTCGGGTTGTGTTCTAACCCTCCCACTACGACGAGGAATGGTAGGTTGTTGATCTTTTGTTGGATCGGAACTTACAATTGGGTTAGGTTGTGTAACCTCTCGTGGAATTGTATCTCCTGACATCTCATTCAGGACAATTCTACTTCTAGGCACAAAATCATTCATATAGTCCTTTTCCAGAAATTTAGCATTTGTCGAAACAAATACTTTAAGATCTGAAGGACTATAGAAATAATATCCTTTAGTTTCTTTTGGATACCCTACAAATATACATGTTTCTGAACGGGACTCCATCTTTTCTGTCTTTCCTTTTAACACATGCGCAGGACAACCAAATATCCTTGAGTGTTGTAAACTAGGCTTGCGCCCAGTCCACAACTCATGCGGTGTTTTAGGAACAGACTTAGATGGTACATCGTTTAGAATGTATATAGCAGTTTGTAAAGCATATCCCCAAAAAGAAATAGGAAGCGTTGAATAACTCAACATACACCTAACCATATCCAAAAAAGTTCTATTTCTCCTTTCTGCTACCCCATTTTGTTGAGGTGTACCTGGTGCAGAAAACTGAGAAACTATCCCATTATCAATAAGATATTGCTGAAACTCACCAGATAGATATTCTCCACCACGATCAGATCTCAAGATTTTTATGTGTTTCTTAAGCTGATTTTCCACTTCAGCTTTGAATGCTTTGAACATGTCAAAAGCATCCGACTTATGTCTCATGAGATACACATAACCAAATCTCGAGTAATCATCCGTGAAGGTGATGAAGTACTCATATCCACCTCTAGCTTGAATGCTCATAGGTCCACATACATCAGTGTGTATCAATCCTAAACATTCAGTGGCTCTTGCACCTTTGGCAGAGAACGTCCTTTTGGTCATTTTACCTTCCAAACAAGATTCACAAGTTGGTAGATCATCAATCTTTAAGTCACTCAAAGGTCCGTCACATACCAATCTTTTAATCCTATTAAGGTTAATATGACCTAAGTGTAAATGCCAAAGGTAGGTTTCATCTGTTGATAATTTTACTCTTTTATGATTAGGTTCCGTTATTTCTGTGTCTAACGAGTGAGAGATATTTCTATGCAAAAAGTATAGACCGTTTTCCAATGTACCTTGGCAAATAATTTTGTCATTCTTACTAATAATAAAAACTTTATTAAAAGTAACCGAATATCCAAATTTATTCAAACAAGAAACTGAAATTAAATTCCTCTTGAATTGAGGTACATAATAAACGTCTATTAAATCTAAATGCCTTCTAGAATCCAAATAAACTCTAATATCTCCCACTGCACTTGCAGACACTAACGTTCCGTTGCCCAAGCGCAAATTGATTTCATTCTTACTCAGCTTTCTCCTTTCTTGAAACCCCTGCAAGGAATAACAAACATGATTAGTGGCTCCTGAGTCTATGATCCAAGAATCTGTAGAATCAGCCAAAAAACATGTTTCTAGATAATTCAAATTACCTTCTTCCTTCTTGTTCTGGGACTTTGGGCAATTTCTCTTCCAATGTCCCTTTTCACCACAAAGGAAGCATTTCCCTTTGATCTTGGTTACTTTCTTGGTCTCCTTCTTGATAGGCCCAAGTTGCTTTTTCTTCTGTTGTTTCTTGACCTTTTGACGGGCCTTAACAGTAGCAACTTTACCAACCATATGAATCTCTTGACCTTTGCCTTTCACAAGGATCTTTTCAGCACTTTGAACATCTTGCATCAGGCCTTGTAAGGTGTATTCCTTTTTGTTCAAAGTGTAGTCCAATTTGAACTGATCAAAGGAATTTGACAATGAATTGACAACCATATCAATCTTTGTCTCACCATCTATCTCAGCGCCATGCAGTTCAGCAATGTTGAGATGTGCTATGACTTTCATCATGTGATCTTTCACAGCCTGTCCAGGTTTCATCCTAAGATTCATAAAAGCAGTCACTGCCTCTCTCTTAGTCGTCCTAGACTTCATAGCAAACATCTCCTCTAGAGACATCATTATATCAGCAGCGGACTCCATTCCTTCATGCTGCTGTTGCAACACGTCGGAGATAGTGGCCATAATGTAACATTTTGCCATATCATCTGAAGTCTTCCACTGCTCATACTCATCTCTATATATTATGCTAGATTCATTATTAGGAGCAGGTGGTTTAGGAGTAGTTAGAACAAACTTATGTTTTTCACTTTGCAGCAACAACCCAATTTTCCTTTTCCATGTGACATAATTATCTCCAATTAAAGTGTTATCTTTCAGGATGTTCATAAGTGATGGGGTCATGATTTCTGAATAAAACAAAACATATATAAGTAAATAATCATGATAAAGCACTTTTAAATATTTATCTTGAATTAAATAAATAACTCAATCATAAAATTCAACGGTGATCTAACACCCATAAATGTTACGCCTCCTTTGGGAGTTGGCACTATTTACTAGTTAGACTAGGTCCCACCTAATTGTTAACATAACAACCAGCGTTTTCAATTTTAGCCTTGCAATTTTACTGACAAGAACTCTTGGGAGGATATCAATAAAATTACATTGAGTGTGTTACCAAGATATCGACCCTCAATTTTCTCTCACGAAAATCCCTCCTTGGGGAGTAGATCTCGTTTGAGTCCATTGTCTAGTCTATCCTTGTAAGGAAGTATGTTGCTAAATTCCATTCATGGACGCCCCTTGGGGGGATTACCAATAAATAATAAAGCTCAACTAACCTTGGAGGCCATAGGTGTTACAAAAACACCTTCTCCCACTCAATTATTTAAGGCGTGTGATTAAATCCCATAGAATGATTTACCGAGTTATCTAGATGCCAATTTAGATACCTAAATCATTCAATGCATGTTCATACCAAAAGAGATATATGCGTGGCACTCCTATTCTATATGTCATGTTATCATACAATAACAAATATTGTAATATTTAAGCATAAATTAAATAGCAACAATTTTGGCCCATCCTAGAAAAACAAGTAAATTACAATTGTCAGGAATACAAGATCTTCAGGTGGCCCATCAACCATACGCTCATCCTTCGGCCCAAACCCCATGGGCGTGCACAACCCACAACCCCACAAAGGGGCTGCCATGCGCAGCCCATAAGGCCTTCAAGGCTGCCGTGCGCAACCCACCTTGTAATGGGCTTGCCATGCGCAGCCCAATCAACTCCTAGGGTGTGCACGGTGCTCGTTCTCGGTTCCGGTTGCTTCGTTTTGCTTCGTGTCTTCGAATCTTCAAGACCTAAATATATTATGGCAGTATTTAAACAAATAAAATACTGCAGTATTTTTTTTTTTTTTTTAATCACTGCAGTACTTTTTACACATAAAAAACTACACATAATAAAAAAAATTGCAGCAGTGATAAAAAAAATACTGCACTTATATTAAAAAAAATAAAAAACCTAGCAACTACCAAGAAGGAATTATGGCGATAATAGACCACCCTTCTTGTTACAACTCCGAAACAAAAATTACATTGAAAATCTAGGGCCAAAATCGAGCAATAACAAACCACATAAAACATATATAAATCCATACATCACATGTAATTATATATTTGAATACCTAGAGTGCCATCTCTTTCTAAACATTCATAATCACAATAAAAAGAAATAGATCCACGTATATATACGTTAATTAATTAAAAGGGTTCAACCTAGGCTCTGATACCAATTGTTGGGAAAAATAATAATCAAAGTAGTAAACGCAGCGGAAGCGATACTAAAATTAGATTTAGTGACTTTTAAAATTTTTTTCCTTTATGAACCTTAAACCCTTTTAATCAATAAACATGCATATACATTAACAAAAGTAAATTACCTTTTGTCGCGTGATCCGATTGACTTACGTCGATGGTAATCCGCAAGACCTTCAATCCGAGCACGAACGTGGATCACCTAGGAGCGTGGTCTCCCTTTTCTTTGAATTGCAAACCTGTGAATGGACCAAACAAAAACTGGTTTAGAAAGTTACCTCCAGGTAGTGTGGATTCCTTTACAAAACTTACTATAGATTTTTGTGCTTAGTTTCAAGAAATCAAACCTCGTCCCAAGGACCCCGTCCTACTCCAATATGTGATCCAGGAGCGGGGAGAGATGCTAAGATCCTATGTCGAGAAGTTCCACAAAGAAGTGATCCAGATAGGAGTATTTACCGAGAAGGAGACCTTGGCTAACTTCAGAAGAAACCTATGGGCTGGTAGACTATTCCGGTCATTCGCCAAGCATCCACCTAAGACTTATAAAGAAGCTTATGACAGGGCACTAGAACAGGTGGACATAGATGAACAACTTCAAGTCAAAGTCGAGCACGAAGAAGCCCGATCATTTAAACGACCGAAGAAGGAGTCTCCGAAGCCTACCCCTACAAAGAAATTTCATAATCATCCTCCAAACCGGTCGTCCTACAAGCCACCACCTCCTCCCCAACATCGAGATAGATACCCGGTGAGAAGAACCCCTCCTAGAACAACACCTCCTTTAAAAGAAGCAGCCTGAGTAGCAAGTGAAGAAGACTGGTACAACCATTACACTCCCTTCAATACGTCCAAGAGACCATATACCTCGCTATCCATGATAAGGGTTTACTTAGGAAACCCAATCCAATGAAGATCCCGACTGATCAAAGAAATCATTATAAATACTGTGATTTCCATGAGGATGTAAGACATAACACATCTGAGTGCTATAGTCTCCGCAACCAGATCGAAGAATTGGTAAGAGGAGGACTCTTAGTTGAATTGTTGCAGCAGGTACGAGATAGTATTAAGATAGGGAAGAAGGTGCAATGAGAGATGTGAGATGCGGAAGAAAGGAGGAATGACAATAATAAAGACTTGTTGCAGCAAATCTAAGTCATTCACACTATCAGTGAAGGCCTAACAATAGCAGGGACTTTTAACAATTCAAGGAAGAACCATGCTAGGAAGATCACGAGGCTCGCCACTAGTCATGATGTACTCTGGGTATCCAGGGGATCCCTAGACTATCCTCATTCTGCCCAGATCATTTTCACCAAGGATGATGCTTACAACACGGTTCAACCCCATGATGATCCAATGGTGATCACAGTACAGATTGCAAGCTGCCGGGTTCATCGCATCCTAATAGACACCGGGAGCAGCATGGACATTTTGTTCAAAAGAGCATTGGAGAAACTCAACCTGAAGAACCCTTGCTACAACAGCTGCACCACACCCTTGTATGGTTTTATAGGAGACTCTGTAATGCTAGTTAGGACACATATCTTGCCGATAATAGTTGGAGAAGCTCCCCTTCAGCAAAATATCATGATAGAGTTCATTGTGGTTGATACCCCGTCCGCCTACAATGCGATTCTAGGAAGACCTTTCTTATTAGGAATCAAGGGAGTACTGTCCATTTATCACAACGTCCTAAAATTCCCAGTTGGAACCAAGGTAGGAGAAGTCCGGGGGGACTAACAAGAAGCCCACACCTGTTATGCAGTATCCACAAATCCTACCGCATTAGCCAAGCAGTGCGCCCATGTTACCAATGAACCGGGCCACAGGATACCGGAGCAGGATCACTATGTCCTAGAAGAAGGTGAGGTGCCGGACATGATTATAGAAGAAAATAAAGATGAAGAGCGGGGATGAACTAGCAGTTAGAAGAGATACCAATCAGAAAGGGGGATCCAACCAAAGTAGTGAAGATAGGAGACGCGCTGGATTGTGAGGTCAGAAGAAACCTGGTAGATCTCCTTGAAGAATATAATGACATTTTCGCCTTGAGTCATGATGAAATGCCAGGTATCCCTCTCAACCTAGCCATTCACAGGTTGGCAGTGGATGCAACGTTCAAGCCAGTCAAACAGAAGAGGAGGTATTTCAACGCCGAGCGAAATACCGCAGTATAGGAAAAGGTGGATAAGCTTTTGAAAGCCAGATTCATCAGAGAATCCCGCTACCCCGAGTGGATCGCCAACATGGTCATGGTGACTAAAGCCAATGGGAAGTGGCGTATGTGTGTGGACTACATCGACCTCAATCAGGCTTGCCCAAAGGATAGCTTCCTTTTACCTAAAATAGATCAGTTGATTGATTCTACTGCAAGTAACAAGCTTCTAAGCTTCATGGATGCCTTCTCGGGGTATAACCAGATCATGATGCACCCCGCTGATCAAGATAAAACCAGCTTCATCATTGGACAGGTCCTCTATTGCTATAAGGTGATGCCATTCGGCCTCAAAAATGCTGGAGCCACTTACCAGCGATTGGTGAACAAATTATTCGGGCTACAGATAGGAAGGTCTATGGAAGTATACATTGACGACATGAAAGCTGTAGATAGGAAGGTCTATGGAAGTATACATAGACGACATGATCACCAAGTCTCAGATGGCCGACCAACACCCCGAAGATTTACGCCAGACTTTCCAAGTAATAAGGGAGAATCAGATGAGACTAAATCCGGCTAAGTGTGCTTTTGGAGTAGCAACAAGAAAGTTTCTTGGGTTCAGGGTACATGAGAGAGGAATCGAGGCCAACCCTGAGAAAATCAAGGTCATCATGGATCTTGAATCCCCCACTACCCTCTAGCAGGCATAGGGATTGACCGGCAGGATAGCAGCATTGAACCATTTCATATCCAGATCTACAAATAAGTGCTTACCTTTCTTCAAAATCATAAAGCAGGGTAAGAAGATGAAGTGGGATCAAGAAAGTGAGCAAGCATTTCAGGCGTTGAAGAAATACCTAGCTAGTCCACCCTTGCAGGTAAAGCCCTATCCAAAAGAGGAACTACAGTTGTACTTGGCAGTATCATAAACTGCAACAAGCGGGGCCTTGGTGAAGGAATGTAGTGATGGAGCCCAGAGACCAATCTACTATATGAATTGTGCTCTGACAAAATCTAAGAAGAACTATACTCTCTTGGAGAAGCTCGCTTATGCACTGGTGACCATAGCTAGAAAACTCTAACCTTATTTTCGAGCTCACACAGTTGCAGCAGTAACAAGTCAACCACTGAGACAGTTCCTCCAGAGGCCAGATGTATCAGGCAGGCTGGTCGTGTAAGCCCTAGAGCTCACTCAGTATGACATAAAATACAAGGCAAGGACGACAATCAAGGCTCAGGCCCTGGCCGACTTTATAGCAGAATTCAGCACGATCCCCCATCCAGATACCACTGCAACTCCAAGCTCGGATCTGAAATCCCCGATGTGGCCCACTGATTGCAAGGCCTGGATACTATATACGGATGGAGCATTAAATCAAGCCGGCTATGGAGCCGGGATCATCCTTACGGATCCTGAAGGGATTGAATGCAGCCACTGTTTCAGGTTTGAATTTAAAGCCACCAATAATGAGGCGGAGTATGAAGCTTTATTAGCGAGGATGAAAGTTGTGAAAGAATTGGGAGTTGATTTCCTCCTGGTTAGAAGTGATTCCCAGCTGGTAATCAACCAAGTATCCGGCCTATATCAGGCAAAAGGTGACAACATGGTAGCATATCTCAGAAAAGTCTAGGAGGCAGTTACAAAATTTAAGGGTATGAAGATGGAATAGATTCCTCGAGAGAAGAATCACCAAGTAGATTTCCTAGCTAAGATAGCTGCAACTGGAGGTAGAACATTACCTAAAGGGATACCACTCCAATTAATACCCCGACCCAGCATTGCCACAAGGTTAGAAGTGAGCCCGGTTGACCGACTCCCTTTCTGGATGGATCCTATAGCTGACTACCTCCAAAATGACACTCTTCTAGAAGATTTGGATCTAGCACGCAAACTTAAAAGGGCCGCTACCCGGTACTACATGGTAGAAGGATACCTCTATAGCGAAGGAAAGTCACTTCCGTTGTTAAGATGTTTGCATCCAGATGATGCTCAATAGGCGTTAAACGAGGTGCACGCAGAGGACTGTGGCAACCATGTATCAGGTGAGACCCCGGCCTTCCAAGTTCTCCGAATGGGTTACTACTAGCCTACTCTTCACTAGGACGCCAAGAAATTTGCGCAATCATGTGAACCTTGTCAGAAGACAGCAAACCTCCATCACCTACCTCTAGAAAGGCTCACTTTAATCAGCACACCTTACCTATTTGCTATATGGGGACTGGACCTGATCGAGCCACTTCCCACTACACCCGGTCAAGCCAAGCACACTGTAGTGGCCATAGACTACTTTACCTGGTGGGTGGAAGCAAAGTCCCTGGTCCAGATAACTGAAGCAAACACCACGAGCTTCGTCAAGGAAAGCATTGTTTGTAGGTTCGGTACCTTGATAGCCATAATCACTAATCTGGGTAAACAATTCGACAATGCCAATTTTAGGTATTTCTGTGAAGAGCGGGGTATCGACCTTCATTTTGCCTCGGTAGCCCATCCTTAGACTGATGGGCTGGTGGAAGCAACCAATAAGACCATCAAGAAGCTCCTAAAGAAGAAGCTCCAACAGAAGAAAGGGAAGTGGGTTGATGAACTTTCAAATGTACTGTGGGCATATCAGACTACCAAGATGACTACTGCTGGAGAAACTCCTTACTCTTTGGCTTTTGGAATAGAATCAGTCTCACTTATCGAGCATAGACTGACATCTTTCAGGGTCCAACATTTTGAGTTAGAAGAAAATGAAACCTCCTTGAGAAAAAGCAAGACAAGGCTGCATAACGGCTAGCAGCTTGCCAAAGCAGGATAGCCCGTTGTTTCAATAGAAAGGTAAAAACTCGAAACTTTAAAGAAGGGGACTTGGTTCTCAGGAAGGTGACCCAGAATACTCAGAAGAGGTCTGACCGGGTACTAGCTCCCAACTGAGAAGGTCCCTACCTAATAAAGATAGTGGTTTGAAAGGGGGCCTACAAACTAGAAGATATAGATGGCTACCTGGTGGATCACACCTAGAATGCCGATCACATTAAGAGGTTTTACCCTTAGAGTTTGAAGAAAAATTTATCTCGGTTGGTATACTTCTGAGTATGTACCTCGATTTTTTTTTTTTTTTTGCTTTGTATTTGCTTCTTAAGAAATTCAATAAAGTCGGTTTTTGTTCTCCTACATGATTCTCCTGAGTTCGCCTTACAAATTTCACCATTTCTAATCACCTCATGACCAGGAAAGGCCACATGGCATTCCTGCTGCCTTGGTCGGGGTATACCCTCCTCCAAGAAGGGTCTGGTGCATAAATGCCTAAATGGTGTAGCCGCCTACTAGATTTTGCATCCTCAAGACCAGGACGACCTATACGGATCTCCTGAAGCCTCGGATGGGGAATACCCCTCTCCAGGAAAAACCTGGTGCTGAAGCGGCCTAAGTTGCCTACCAAGACAGATCGCCAAAGGATCGGGATACCTTATCAGGACACTTGATACCTTACTTCGCCATATCTACACATGAAAACCTGGTGCCGAAATGGCCTTGGTTGCCTACTAGGACAGATTGCCAAAGGATCAGGATACCTTATCAGGACACCTGATACCTTACTTCGCCATATCTACTCATGAAAACCTGGTGCCGGAATGGCCTTGGTTGCCTACTAGGATAGGTCGCTAAAGAATCAAGCTATCTTATCAAGGTACTAGATACTTTATCCCACCAGGCATACAGGTAAAAAGTTTCCACGATATAAAGTCTGCTAGGGTGAAGCATCGAGATTCTTTATGAATAGGGATTATAGAATATACAGACCAATCAGGGTTGGTTCAGCATCGAGATTCCTTATGAATGGGGATTATAGAATATCCAGACTTGCAACATTTTAATCGGGATACCTAGGCAGCATTGGACTCCTACCTGGATCGATCTGCTCGAACCCAGGTCGTTCCATACTTGATCAAATTTACTTGATCAGAATATTGCAAGCTTATACTAAAACTTACAAGGGAAATATCGTACAAGAATTGTTTCCGGAATTAAGGTGAGTGTGGACTCCTCTATTGCCAAGGAAGCAAGCCTGAGGCTAAGTACTAACAGCATTCCAAGTAAGTTTTTTACTCATAATCATGTAGGGAAAAATAACAAAAGTAGTACACGCAGCGGAAGCGATACTAAAAATAAGATTTAGTGACTTTTAAAAAAATTTTCCTTTATGAACCTTAAACCCTTTAATTAATTAAACATGCATATACATTAACAAAAAGTAGATTACCTTTTGTCACGTGATCCGATTGACTTACGTCGATGGTAATCCGCAAGATCTTCAATCCTAGCACGAACATGGATCACCTAGGAGCGTGGTCTCCCTTTTCTTTGAATTGCAAACCTGTGAATGGACAAAACAAAACTTTCTTTTCTTTGTTAGTCACAAAACAATCAAAAGAATGTCTAAGATTATTCCGGTCACTTTTGAGTTCTCAATCTAATGATCGAAACTCGTGTGAACCTAGATCGATATCGTATACACAAGCTTATTGATGATTAAGCAAATAGTATACTATCAAAGAATAATCTAACACTCCTTTTTGTCTTAATAGAATAAAAACTCTCTATGAATGAAGAAGAAGAAGAAAAAAAATATAATCTCATAAACACATGTATGTGGTGGCCGAACCCTATAGCAAGAATAATATAGGGTGGCCGAATTTTGCTTCCTTTCTCCTTTAGGGTTGCCGAATTCTATGTAGTTGTGTATTAGGGTTGGCCGAATTTCATCATGTCACTTATATAGGGTGACCGAAATTCAACCCTAATTCTTTTCAACTTTTTAGACTTCAAACCCTAATCTAACTCATAAACATTTTATTCTATTCTTTTGACTAAATAAAAAGACTCCTTATTTGATTAAATAAATAAAATTAATTATTTATTTCCTTATCAAACAAGTCTTTTACTTTTAGGAAATATATTTCCTGATTAGAAAAGATTTGTTTCTTTAATTAAACAATTAATTAATAAATTAATTAATTCTTATTTAATTAAAACAAATGAAACAAAATAATATATTAGGTTAAAACTTTAACCTTGCCGCCCCACTTGAATAAAATTGGGCCTAATATTATTTTCTTATTTCATTTAATCCATTGGACTTTAAATAAAAAGCCCACATGTGAACCAAACCCATTCTTACTAAAAGAAACAAGCCCACATGTCTTTCATTAATATATTAATATAATTGAGCAGCCCATTACATAAATAATGTGCAAATTATATTCTTAATATATTAAATGCAATTCTAGATGGACCCTTAAATTGGTCCGATAGAATATATCAAGTGATCCATGCAAGTCCGTGTGGATTGGGGATCTTGGCGGGCCATCTAAATTTAAGCTTCAATAGACATAACCTAATCACAATCAACAAATGATTCACTTAGGTCCGATCCATTAATTTTAACTCATTCCACTAAAGAGCTAAAACTGAACTCTTAAATAAAGATAGAAAAGAAAGATGCTCCTCATTCATACCCTAGACAATCATATTGGAGATAGTGTATCCTCGTGATTAATATCAGTAATCGCCAAGAGTTCATAGACCGCCTATAACTCTCCAAGTTACCATATTTACTCATATGACCACGTTTTGAACTTGGATATTTTGACTTGTCCAGAAGCCATGTTTTCAATAGACACTATCGAAAACTCAACGTTGAGATTTAATATCCAATTACCTCAAAACATCCATATGATGATATTATACTCTCATTTAATTAAATGGAGCCACGATGTCCATATCTATAAATGAAGTCCTCTATCGATTAACAAATGAATATCACCAAACTATCGAGGATAGACTATGCGATATAATCGTACTCATTGATAACTCAAATGATATCACTTGCAACCATAAGTCCATCATTTATCTCAGGATTAAGATAGACTCTTCGATTGTCCTGATAATGAAAAGACTTTTATCTACTGACGGTTATAAATAAAGTATTTCATTGTGATCCAGTTCAATGCACCCAGTGCACTAGATCCTTTTGCTCAAAGACACTCCGATGATTTTAGACTCATCATATCTCATTTGATCCCACTCAAATGCTAGCAAAAGAATTCTACAACTTTAACAAGATAAAGGTGCCCAACCTTTAACTTAAGTTGTGAACATTATTCAAGACTAACTAAAGAATTGTGTCTACCACATACATATCCAGATGTACGAACAATTCTTCTTTTCTCATAGTCTTTAGACCTTATGATTATTTACTTTGACAATTATAATATTAAACTATAAATGCTATACCATTTGTTAAACCAGAAATCACTTTATTAATATGAAAAAGACTGTTAATTACAACATTACACTCTTGCTATTGAGCATAATCCTAACAAATCAAACATGCAAGTAGCATACTGTACTGGAATATACTATAAGCTAGACAGTATAACTGCGCAAAGATAGAAACTTTCATTCAATCAATCAGGGTGCCCAAATCCCATTTCCGGGCTACAAGAATGAAAAATAAAAATGAAATGAAATGATAAAAAATGAAGTCATGCATCCTGCTGCCTTTCTCCCATCTACTCTTCCTGCCCAGCTCCGTCCACCTCCTCGGCCACCTTGGCTCCAGCAACAGCCTGAACTCCCTCAGCCCCTGGCACCCCGGATTCAGCAGGAACTTCAGCCTCATCCAATGACTGTAGGGAAAAATGAGTGCACACAACGGAAGCGAGACTAAAATAGAGTTTAGTATGTTTTAAATTTTTTCCATAATTTGAACCTTAACCCTTTAATTAATTAACATATAATAAAAGATATTGTACTTTTGTCGCGTGATCCGATTGACGTTGCGTCGATGGTAATCCGCCAGATCTTCCAATCCAATCACGAACGTGGTCTCCCTTCTCTTTGAATTGTGTACCTGAGGATGGATAACAAAAGCTTTTTCTTTTTCGTTAGTCACAATAAATTCCAAAAGACTACAAAGAATGTTCCGGTCACTTTTGAATTCACAATCGTTAGATCGAAACTCACGTGAACCTTATTCGAAATTGTGCACAAAACCTTTTGATATAAAAGTTACTAATGCACTATCAAAATAAGAACAAACTTTTCTCTCTTTTCCTCTTGGCCGAAATTATCACACTATTGTCTAGAGTTGAATTTTATTTTTCTCAAGCAAAAGAAAAATAACTCTCAAAGCTTGCATTATAATATATAATCTGCACAAAATATATATATAGGTCGCAAATTCCACTTGCCCAATATAATATATATTATTGCACTGAATTCAACTTTTTAATTATATAATCTATATATTTGCACGACTTTAACATGCATATATAATATATAATCTGCATTAATTCAACTTGCATATGTATATCATATATATCTGCATTGCTTTTAACATGCATATATGAAATATATTGCTGCATGAATTCTTGCCTAAATCTAATTAGGGTGGCCGAATTCCTCTACCAAATAGGTTTTATGCCTTTTGACCTAAATCCTAACTCTAGGTAGATTTCCTTATAATTCCAAACCCTAATCCATCTCCTTAGTGTATTTGTGACTATATAAAAGACTTCCTTATTTGACTAGATAAATAAATCCCTTATTTATCTACTTACCAAATAAAGTCTTTTGTTTTAATTATACTATCACAATAGTATACTACTAAGAAACATATTTCTGTTAGGATTATGCTCAATAGCAAGAGTGTAATGTTGTAATTAACAATCTTTTTCATATTAATAAAGTGATTTCTGGTTTAACAAATCGTATAGCATTTATAGTTTATATTATAATTGTCAAAGTAAATAATCATAAGGTCTAAAGACTATGGGAAAAGAAGAATTGTTCGTACATCTGGATATGTATGTGGTAGACACAATTCTTTAGTTAGTCTTGAATAATGTTCACAACTTAAGTTAAAGGTTGGGCACCTTTATCTTGTTAAAGTTGTAGAATTCTTTTGCTAGCATTTGAGTGGGATCAAATGAGATATGATGAGTCTAAAATCATCGGAGTGTCTTCGAGCAAAAGGATCTAGTGCACTGGGTGCATTGAACTGGATCACAATGAAAAGCTTTATCTAGAACCGTCAATAGATAATAGTCTTTTCATTATCAGGACAATCGGAGAGTCTATCTTAATCCTGAGATAAATGATAGACTTATGGTTGCAAGTGATATCATTTGAGTTATCAATGAGTACGATTATATCGCATAGTCTATCCTCGATAGTTTGGTGATATTCATTTGTTAATCGATAGAGGACTTCATTTATAGATATGGACATCGTGGCTCCATTTAATTAAATGAGAGTATAATATCATCATATGGATGTTTTGAGGTAATTGGATATTAAATCTCAACGTTGAGTTTTCAATAGTGTCTATTGAAAACATGGCTTCTGGACAAGTCAAAATATCCAAGTTCAAAACATGGTCATATGAGTAAATATGGTAACTTGGAGAGTTATAGGCGGTCTATGAACTCTTGGCGATTACTGATATTAATCACGAGGATACACTATCTCCAATATGATTGTCTAGGGTATGAATGAGGAGCATCTTCCTTTTCTATCTTTATTTAAGAGTTCAGTTTTAGCTCTTTAGTGGAATGAGTTAAAATTAATGGATCGGACCTAAGTGAATCATTTGTTGATTGTGATTAGGTTATGTCTATTGAAGCTTAAATTTAGATGGCCCGCCAAGATCCCCAATCCACACGGACTTGCATGGATCACTTGATATATTCTACCGGACCAATTTAAGGGTCCATCTAGAATTGCATTTAATATATTAAGAATATAATTTGCACATTATTTAAGTAATGGGCTGCTCAATTATATTAATATATTAATGAAAGACATGTGGGCTTGTTTCTTTTAGTAAGAATGGGTCTGGTTCACATGTGGGCTTTTTATTTAAAGTCCAATGGATTAAATGAAATAAGAAAATAATGTTAGGCCCAATCTTACACAAGTGGGGCGGCAAGGTTAAAATTTTAACCTAAAATATTGTTTTGTTTCATTTGTTTTAATTAAATAAGAATTAATTAATTTATTGATTAATTGTTTAATTAAAGAAACAAATCTTTCCTAAAAGTAAAAGACTTGTTTGACAAGGAAATAAATAAATTAGTTTTATTTATTTAATCAAATAAGGAGTCTTTTTATTTAGTCAAAATAAAAGAATAAAAATCAAGGAGTTGGATTAGGGTTTGAAGTCTATAAAGTTGAAAAGAATTAGGGTTGAATTTTAGTCACCCTATATAAGTGACATGATGAAATTCGGCCAACCCTAATCTAAGACTACATAGAATTCGGCAACCCTAAAGGAAAAAGAAGAAAAAATTCGGCCAACCTATATATATGTTCTTATAGGGTTCGGCCACCACAATCTATTGTGCTTGAGTTTTTTATTTCTTTCTTCTTCTTCTTAATTCTAAGAGAGTTTTTATTCTAGAAAGACAAAAAGGAGTGTGAAATTATTCTTTGATAGTATACTATTGCTTAATCATCAATAAGCTTGTGTATACGATATCGATCTAGGTTCACGCGAGTTTCGATCACTAGATTGAGAACTCAAAAGTGACCGGAATAATTTTGACATTCTTTTGATTGTTTTGTGACTAACAAAGAAAAGAAAGTTTTTTGTTTGGTCCATTCACAGGTTTGCAATTCAAAGAAAAGGGAGACCACGCTCCTAGGTGATCCACGTTCGTACTCGGATTGAAGGTCTTGCGGATTACCATCGACGTAAGTCAATCGGATCACGCGACAAAAGGTAATTTACTTTTGTTAATGTATATGCATGTTTATTGATTAAAAGGGTTTAAGGTTCATAAAGGAAAAATTTTAAAAGTCACTAAATCGTTTTTAGTATCGCTTCCGCTGCGTTTACCACTTTTGTTATTATTTTCCCCTACAATTTCCTAGTCATAAAAAGATTTTGATTCTTAATTAAATAATTAATCAATCAATTAATTAATTCCCATTTAATTAAATAATAAAATAAATTAATATTTTAGACTAATAATTTAGCCTTGCCGCCCATATACACATACATGGGCCGAATATTATTTTTCCATTTTATTTAATCAATTGGACCTTAATTAAAAGGCCCACATGTGAACTAGGCTCATTCTTACTAAAAGAAACAAGCCCACATGCCTTAATACAATTCTAGATAGACCCATAAATTAGTCCGGTAGAATATATCAAGTGATCCATGCAAGTCCATGTGGATTGGGGATCTTGGCGGGCTTATCGAAATTTAAGCTTCAATAGACATAACCCAATCTCAATCAACAAATGATTCACTTAGGTTCAATCTATTAATTTTAGTTCATTCCACTAAAAAACTAAAATTGCACTCTTAAATAAATATAGAATAAGTAAATGATTCTCATTGATATCCTAGACAATCTTATAGGAGATAGTGAATCCTCGTGAAGAATATCAGTAATCGCCAAGAGCTCATTGACTGCCTATAGCTCTCCAAGTTACCATATTTCCTCATATGACCACATTTTGAACTTGGATATATATTATGACTTATTCAGAAGTCATCTTTCAATAGTCACTATTGAAAACTCAACGTTAAGATTTAATATCTAATACCTCAAAACATCCATATGATGATATTCTACTCATATTTAATAAATGGAGCCACGATGTCCATATCTATAAATGAAGTCCTCTATCGATTAGCAAATGAATATCACCAAACTATCGAGGATAGACTATGATATATAATCGTACTCATTGATAACTAAAATGATAACACTTGTAACCATAAGTCTATCATTTATCTCAGGATTAAGATAGACTCTCCGATTGTCCTGATAATGAAAAGACTTTTATCTACTGACTGTTCTAGATAAAGTATTTCATTGTGATCCAGTTCAATGCACCCAATGCACTAGATTTTTTTACTCGAAAACCATCCAATGATTTTAGACTCATCATAACACATTCGATCCCACTCAAATGCTAGCAAAAGAATTCTACAACTTTAACAAGATAAATGTGCCCAACCTTTAACTTAAGTTGTGAACATTATTCAAGACTAACTAAAGAATTGTGTCTACCTCATACATATCCAGATGTATGAACAATTCTTCTTTTCTCATAGTCTTTTGACCTTATGATTATTTAGTTTTGACAGTTATAATATTCAATCTATAAATGCTATAAGATTTGTTTAAAACAGAAATAAGTTGTGAATATTATTCAAGACTAACTAAAGAATTGTGTCTACCTCATACATATCCAGATGTATGAACAATTCTTCTTTTCTCATAGTCTTTTGACCTTATGATTATTTAGTTTTGACAATTATAATATTCAATCTATAAATGCTATAAGATTTGTTTAAAACAGAAATCACTTTATTAATTTGAAAAAGATTGTCAAATACAATATTACACTCTTGCTATTGAGCATAATCCTAACAATCTTCCACTTGCGCTATAGAAAATGTGTCATATCTCACATTCCCATGTTCTCTTGGTGCCCATCAAAACTCTTCTGTGGTAGAGCCTTTGTGAAGGGATCCGCTAGATTTTCTGCTAACGCGGTTTTGATAATCGCGCCCTAATGCACAATCTCCCTAAGAAGATGATATTTCCTTTCAATGTGTTTTCCTCTCTTATGACTTCTTGGTTCTCTCGAATTAGCCACTGCTCTATTGTTGTCACAGTAGATAGTGATCTGCTTATTCGCATTAGGAACCACTTCCAAGTCAATCAGGAATTGGCGGAGCCAGACAGCCTCTTTGTCAGCTTCGCATGCAGCAACATACTCAGCTTTCATGGTGGAATCAGCAATACAAGATTGCTTGATACTCCTCCATATGACTGCTCATCCTCCAATAGTAAACATAGATCCTGATGTGGATTTTCTAGAGTCAGAATCTAACTGGAAATCAGAATCTGTATACCCAACGGGAATCAAATCCCCTCCTGAGTATACAAACATATTATCTCTCGTTCTCTTGAGATACTTGAAAATATGCTTGACTGCCATCTCGTGATCAGGACCAAGTTTCGATTGAAACCTGCTAACTATGCCCACAACAAAACAAATATCTGGTCTAGTGCAGAGCATTGCATACATGAGACTCCCAACTACCGAGGCATATGGAATCCTATTCATGAATTGCTTTTCATGTTCATTCTTAGGAACTTGTTCCTTAGAAAGTTTGATTCCATGTCTGAAAGGTAACATACCTTTCTTGGAATCTTGCATGGAAAACCTAAACAAGATTTTATCTATGTATAAAGCTTGGGATAGTGCAATCGTTCTATTCTTTCTATCTCTTATTACTTGGATACCAAGAATATAACTTGTTTCTTCTAAGTCCTTCATATCAAATTGTTTTGCTAACCATTCTTTTATTGATGTCAATACACCTACATCGTTTCCGATGAGTAGTATATCATCTACATAAAGAATGAGGAAAACCAACTTGTCGCCTTTAATCCTTTTGTAAACACAGGGTTCGTCAAGGTTCTGAATAAATCCAAAACCTTTAACTGCTTGATCGAACCTTATGTGCCAGGATCTGGATGTTTGCTTTAATACATATATGGATTTTTGCAACTTGCATACCTTTTCCATTTGGCCTTTTTCAATGAATCCTTCTAATTGCATCATGTAGATGCTTTCGTCAAGACTTCCATTAAGGAAAGATGTCTTAACGTCCATTTGCCAAATCTCTAGATCTAGAGATGCTGCAATAGATAAGAGTATCCTAATGGATTTAAGCATGACCACAGGAGAAAAGGTTTCCTCGTAATCGATACCTTCTTTCTGTGTGTAACCTTTAGCTACTAGTCTAGCTTTAAAGGTTTCCACCTTTCCATCCATACCTCTTTTCCTCTTGTATACTGATGAGGTCGTTTTGAAACTCAACAAAATACAATATTGATGTTCTTTTGAAAACTGTATTTTAACCACTTAAAAATCCTTAAAGATGATATTTCTTAGCAAGTGGTAAGCAAAGTTCGTTCCACAGGGAGATGGAGGATGTATTGGATCAATTGACTAATCTAAAGCAATAAAATAAATCATTGAAAATGGATAGTTGTTTGGGTTTTACAACCTATGAAAATGCAATTAAAATAAACATACAAAAAATGATATGAAAAATAGAAGACTCAACAATCTTGATAAGAGAGATGATAAAATCAATTAATAGAAGTTAGGGAATAGATTGAGTTACTCATGAATCTAGGTAATTGATCGCACTATAAATGTTTACATTTAGCGCCCCTTTTTCCTGCCTTTTGTGTTCGTATTCGAGCACTTTTGTGTGCATAACATGTGTTTTTGTTAAGTTCAGGTAATATGACCCTTCAGGAAGATGTGTGCATCAAAATTGTCAAAAGAGGAGCAAAACCATGAGATGAAGATGTGGCGGGACAGAGCCCGCAGCATGAAGCCGCGGCACAAAGTCGCCGGAAATTGGTTGGACATAAGCCGCCATCCAGAGGGTCAGAACTCGCCAAGTTATTAACGGCGGGTTCATGCAGCGAGATTATTCCAGCCGTCCTGAAGGTCTGAAGTCGCCAGAAGCCGCGGTGAGTTCGTGCCGGCGGGAAAGAAGCCGTCGAAAACGCATCAGAAGCCGCGGCGAGTTCATGCCGGCGGGAAAGAAGGCTCCGAGAATTCTTCAGAAGACGCGGCGGGTTTGAAGCCGCGGAATGAACCCGCCAGAGGTACATCCAAGGACAAATTGGGCATTCCTTGCCCAATTTGAAGAAAAAAGATATATATACTTCTCTCTCCTGTAGAACAGAGGGTGACAAAAATTAGTATAGAACGAAATTATTAGTAGTTTTTGGTATTACATCATAGAATAGACTAGTGTGTTAAGAAGCTCATCATCTTGTAATCTTTGTAGCTAAAAAGATATTAGTCTTAGTAGAACACCTAGTTCATAAATCTCTTGAAAGTTACTAGTGTTCATTTGGTTTGTGTTGTTATGGAGGAAGGAGAGGTTTGGCCTTGGAATCGATCAAGACT
Organism: Acer saccharum; assembly: GCA_030490815.1. Lineage (NCBI taxonomy): Eukaryota > Viridiplantae > Streptophyta > Magnoliopsida > Sapindales > Sapindaceae > Acer > Acer saccharum. The sequence goes on along the minus strand of CM059869.1, from coordinate 26,493,362 downwards.
TCAAGGGGTAGTATTTCTTCATTTTCTTCATTCTTATGCTATACTCAATGATCATGTGTAACTAATCCACTTTTGTTGGGGAATTTATGAAAGTATTGATGTAATCACTTGTTACCACTTTTCTTATATGAATCACTTGTGTCTGCATGCTTTAACTTGATGAAATCATGCCATGTATCTAAGGAACCTTGGAAGCATGGAATTGGTTACCTTGAAGTGATGAAATACTAAATTCCTGATGTTTGAATGGTGTATGTTCATATACTACTGTTTGATTAGAGTGTGTTGATAATAAGAATATCTTAAGAAGCTGCTCTATCAACCTCAGTTCCACAGCTTACATTTGCTAATGATTAATCTAATCCTTAGATGATATATTAGGTGAATGGTTAAGTGAGCTAATTGTATAAATGGAACTACACTAGTGACTTGATCTTTATTGCATGAAAGTGGTTATTTGTGGTGCATCATTACTAAATTCATACATTCCCTAGCATCTTAGCTTTTAATAGTAATCATTTAATGCCACATTAAGTTAATTCAGTAGAGATTCACTAATTCTAGCTTAGACCGTACAATTGATTTCCCTGTGGATCGATACCCTTACTTTGTACACTATACTAGTGCAACAACTTGTACGATTGCAAAAGGGTGAAATACTCGCACGTTCAGTAACATAACCGTGGTAATTTAGACCATATTATAGTGTAATTAGAGACCCGGTTAAGACGTGTCAGTAATGCTTTCAAAACTTAATAAATGACCAATCTCATAAATGCTAGCCATTTGTTTTCTAAAGTGTGTTGAGGTCATCACTATGAACACTTAACATCTTCTCACCTCAATGCCTAACCGATTAAAGGAAGGGTGTCAAGGTGAGATTAGTTAGGTACAAATCAAGGGTTGGATTAATGGGGTTGATATACCCCACCACTAATCCATCCTAATCAGTAAGTTCTTCAACCAATCACGGGTGTCAATCCAATATTGGTTTCACAACAAATTATCCCACACAATATTATGATCTACTAGTGATATACAATGCAAATCACAATAAGCATAGAATCTAAATATAAAGTGAAAAGGAAACAAATAGAGATTCAATTATAAATAGTTTAGCAAATACCCATATCCACAAGTTCCTCAAATATATCCCCCAAATTAGGGGTTTAGCTACACATAGTTACAATTAAAAGAATAGGAAGTAATAGTTGAGGAAATCACCCTTAGGCCACCTTCTTTAGAGCTTGCTCCTTCCTTTCCTTTGATGCTCCTAGTGTAGAGAATGGTAGAAGATAAAGTGTCGAGATAGGTGGGTGTCTAATGGTAAGTGAAAAAGGTATGGAAATGGAGAGAATGGAAATAGAGGAATGATTTGGTGAAGGAATCAAGACATTGTGTTGAGGTTTTTGATGGTAGAGATAGTTCAAGATTAGAAAATGGAGGAGGTTGAAAGGTGAGAAATGGATGAGAAACTAGGGTTAGATTTGTAGAAATTTCGTGCTCTCTAAGTATGGTGTGTGTCTCAAGTTTGGAAGAAGAAGGATATATATATAGTGGTCATGGACATGTACTGATAACCACTGGAAAATCTGATGTGGCAAGGTGTTGCCACTTCATTATCATCACTTGTCATGGCGACATAAGTGGCGACAAACGGTTATGCTTTCTGAGATTCATATGTTGCCACTTTCTTCATCTTTTTCACCACATTGCAAGTGGCGACAACACTGATGCTTTGGAAAATCCTTCTATCGCCATGGCGACAATTGTGGCGACATTCCTGTGTCGCCACTTCCCAAGTGGCGACGATAAGTGGCGATGCTTGCTTCTCTTCTGTGTCGCCATATGTAAAGTGGCGACGACACCTAATTGATTTTGCCTTGAATAAGACACCCTGTCGCCATGGCGACATAAGTGGCGACAATGCCCTATTTTGCCAACTTGTGCACCTTTTTAATCCAAACTTCACATATTCTTCACAAAAGCCCTTGATACCTAAATAAACATGAAATGCTCATTTTAACACTATTAAATACGGGGACATGCCCGAGAATCAAGCATAAAGAGACAGGAATGAGGTACAAAATCATACCAAATTTGGCTTGATCAAATACCCCCCAAACCTATCTTTTGCTAGTCCTCGAGCAAAATAATCAACATCAACCCCCAAAGGCAAGCATCAAGACATTTCACAGGTTTTCAATAAGGCCCTTACTCATCCTAGCAAGGATCTACTATCCAATGACTAACATGCGAAACCAAAATGAAAAGATTAACACAATGATGCACACGTGAGGACTTATACATGTAAGAAAATGTTAAGTAAAGATTAAGAGCATGCCACTCTAGGTATGATTGTACGCAATGCGACCTTACATTCAAAAATGCCACAACTTCAAAGCAAAGGTGCTAATCGGTTTAGAATGTAATTCGCTTTGATATCTAATCCTCACCAAAATCTCTCTTTTCTTCTCATTGATTCCTAGGTTTCACTCAAAATACATATGTAATATGAATTCATGTCATGGATATCTAATTGATTACATATGATAACATTTAAAACGCAATTTCTGAAAAGTGAGTCTCATGAATGGAATTACAAGCCATGAATTAGAAAGATCATGCATCAACCAAATTTTACAAAGTGGACACTCCTAAAGATCATGATGGTCTTTCTTTTGGTTGTAATGAGGCCTTAGGTGATGGTGAAACAAAGAATGGGGCAATGGTTAACAAAGAACCCAATAATACACTAAGGCATACATTTTAATTGTGAGTTCCGATGCTTCACACATAATGTTCACACACTAGGCGTCCAGGCTTGCAATTTCAATTTATATGTGCATTCTACTCTAATTTTTCATTTGAGTAGCTCATTTCGCTTTCATTTTCACTCAAGGCCAATTGTGCCTATACATTGGTTCTCTTTTCTGTACTTTGCCACATTTTTTTTTCTTTTCAAGCTTCTTTTCTCTTTGCTTCTCTTTTTTCTTTCAAGTTTTCTTTGCTTTTCTTGTTCTTTCAAGTTTTCCTTTGCACACACTTTCATGCCTAGGTACACGCCTCTACATTTTCAAGTATAAGATCTTACATTAATTTCCTAAGCCTTAGTAAATCATTTACTCAAGGTAAGTCAATCATGTAGGCTATAAGGTTAATGTAGACGTGGTTCATTAATGAAAAGCTTAAAATGTGTTTGGCTTCAAAGGGGCTTGGGAGCACACACATTAGAGGGTTGGAAGTATTTAGGCCAACTTAGTGGTTCACACATACATTGCCTAAAATCCTTTCTAAAGGTTTGTCCACTAAGCAAAATAAAGCATCCACAAGCAGTCCATAATATTCTATAGCAAGCAATATTTTTGCGCAAATGAGACAAATACATGCTTGAATGAGTGTTTGATAGCGAGTGTTTAAAGAGTGAATATTTGAAACTCGAAATCCGCTTTTTAAGGCCGTGTTTGTGTTCCTCACAAGAATCTCCACTATTAATCCCTAGCCTTAAGCAACATTGATAATTCACCCTAACAATTTGATAAAAAGATTAACACACTTTGTTCAATGACACCCTAAATGACATGACGTTAATCTAAACCAAACAATGGCAAAGATGCACAATTCCTCACTAGTCATGTAAAGATCAATCTCAACAAGCAAAGTATGCTCAAACATGGCATTATCGCAAAAAAAAAAATTGAAAAATTCGACTCTAGTTTTAAAACCAAGCAAAATGGTGTTGTGCACATGTACCCCCAAACCTAAATTGGATATTGTCCTCAATGTTCATGGGAGGTAAACATTATAAAAAGGCGCACTTAACAAAGAGATCACATAGGATCAAGAATGTTCAATGTTTTCAAAACTTTGGCAATTATATCATGCACAACTCATCCACAATAAAGTAATCAATCATTACAAGTATATCCTCAATCTTCCATTCAATAAAAGATCATCAAATAAGCACATTCAACCTAAATCCACTACCAAAATCCATCTCACACCCTTATTCTAAGTAAAAATGAAACAAAAGCTAAAATAAGGAAATTGAAATTAAAGAAATTCAAATGAAGGTAACAGCAATGTAATCAAAAAGTATCAATAACAATAAAGCAAATAAAACTAAAGTGCTCAAAATATCCAAATCTAAATATGATGCATATGTTATAGTCCAAATGATATCTAAATGATGGTGGTAACTACTCCGACTCCTCATCGGAATGCTGTAACTCTGTTGTACCCTTCCCTCTAGGGTCCGTCAACTCTGCCTCTCTAGCTGTAACCTCTCTCCGAGATTGCGACTCTGCTAATCTCCTACGGGCAGCTGCCTCATTCACACGGGGTCCTCCTCTGGTACGAACGCCTCGATCTGTGAGAGAACGAGCTAAGGCTAGCTCATACTGCTCTGACTCCTCAATGGTAGACCATACGGTCTATAGGATCGGGTCTGCTGTAATCACTGGTGCAACTGAGGAACTGGGTCCTGCAACTGTGGCTAGGATAAATGGAGTCTCTGTGGCAGTAGAGGTGGCTGGGCCAATAGTCCTCCTCGGTCTCCTCACGTATGGACTGAGTCTCAACTCATTACGGAGGTCTGTAAAGTTTGTAATCATGGACTCTGACATCTCCCTAATCAGAGCCTCCAAAGACGACTGCCTATCACTAATCTCTGCATGTTTCTTCTCCAAAGTCGTCTGCCTATTCGTCAAACCAACCCATCCGCGTGCAAAATATCAAAGTTAGCCGTCTGAGTGTCTATGATATGCTCTATACCGACTAGAATCCGAAGACCTATAGGCTGACTAGGATCATTCATAACAGCTGGGGTCTCCACATCCTCATCATCATCATCATCATCATCATCATCACCAAAACGCTCCTCATCTAGAATCACTCTATCAAACTCTGCCTCGGCACTCGTACCAGTCTCTGATCTACGTGCTCTCTTACGCCTCCCAGTAATCGGTCTCACCGGATCTCCGGGCAACCTAACTCCATGCAAGCTCAACAAATGACGCCATATCGACAAACCCATATCGGATGTAAAGGGTTTCAAAGTATCCCCAGATAAGTCCACACCCGCCAACCTCCATATCTCAATGATAGTGCATAGGAAAGGTAGAATGTCTGAATCTGACTCATTCCGACCTATCCTTTGAATCTCCATCTTTACTATCACTCTTACATCAATGGGCTGCCCCCTCCATAATACAATGCAATATCCGGGCAGCCTCAAATGGTACTGTGGGCCTATGGGAAACTGGCCTAAGTGAATATGCCATGAAAATGTTCCAAAACGCCGGTTCAACCCTCAAGTTGGAATGCTTGAGAGAGTATCCTCTAGCAATCCATCGTGTCATAGGAGTAATAGTCAAGGTATTGGCGAAGTCTACTGAACCTCTCTCATACAATGGGTTCGAGGTGATACCTTCTATCATGCGCTCACACATCTCATCAAACTCTAATAGTGTGGTCCTAAAATAAATATTGATGTCCGTTGCATTCATGAAAACGGGAACCCCTCTCACTACAACTGGACCACCCCTCATGAACACCCTGGGGTTCATCCCTGCATAAAACTCACTTATAAGTGGCTCATTGTACATGGGTGGTGTGTCTGCTAATCCTTCCCATCCTCTATCATTTATCGTTGCCGCCATTGGGGTGTGCCTCAACTCATCTAACCTAATTCCCCTTTCTGGCCAAATTTTCTTTACTTTGAATATTTCCATTTGTTTGTCAAAGTCTCTATTTATGGTATATTCTGGCCCCTTTTTCTTCTGAGTTGCAAAGGCCTTACTACCCTTGCCTCCCTTATTTGGTAATTTCATCTTTGGTGCCATTTTCAACACAAATTTGGATTTTAAAGTTCAGACGAAAATCCGGTAGCACAACGGCGCTTCAATAGCAATAACACCACAAGAAAACACTTCTCTATCACCCACAATCACTCCACCAAAGTCCCAACACTCCAATATACACAATGTACCCACAAAATCCAATCCTAGGCACTACTCTTATTCAAATCAAACTCAAAACCACCCTTAGAATATCTAGATGCAATATGGAGGGAATGTGAATAGAAAAATCAAAGAACTAGAGTGATTACTTACCAATTTTGGTGGTTTCGTGCGTGTCACGGCTTGAGAATTTAAGAGAATTTGAGAGGAGGTGTTTCTTTGTGTTGTGCAACTGATGTGAGTTTGAACGAGACGTTTATAGTCTGTCCGCCCTAGGTCGCCACTTCCATTGTCGCCACTTTCCAAGTGGTGACAATTCAATTAGGCTGCAGTTTGCATGGTGTCGCCACTTCTCCTTTAGCGACAACGAGTGACTTGTGATGACAATCATCAGGTGCTGGTGTCGCCACTTCATATGGCGACATTTTAAAATTTTAAGTGGATGTCGCCACTTTGGCCGAGTGACCCAAGTGGCGACATTCACTTGTTGGGACAAGCTAACCCCTTTTCACTTGAATTTGGACCTGTAAAAATCCACCACACACAACATAAGAATGAAATGCACTAGACAAGGACAATGGAACACTTATTAGGAAGCTAAAACAAACAAGAAAACACACAACACAAGGATTTAAAACAGAACACACTTTTATTTAAAGCATAAAAACATAAAAGTGCAAATACGCACTACCGCATCTCAACATGCAAATTGGGACCATGATGCTCATCACAAGGCTCAACCAAACATCCATTCATGCTTCTCTTGACTACCCAAATTGGTCCCCTAAAATCAATCCGGACTTAGTCCACCAAATCCTTTCTAACCCAAACTTTCTTAACATGGTTAAATGACACCTTAGGTCTATTTTGCTCATGATTAACATGCTTTAAAAATTCAAAACACCTAGATTTAATATGACCCTTCCTATGACAAAAATGACAAGATATAGAAGAGAAAGGAATCCTCCCTTTTTGTGTTGGAGCTTGAGGTTTGCGGTGACCATTCTTGGTGAGTGACTTGATGACTTGTCCATCCGATCTATCTCCACCAAATAATCACACTCCTTCACTTTTGCAATTTTTAATGCTACCTCTTTCTTGCTTATCTCCTCTAATGCCTTGTTCTTGGTGTCAATGCTCATGAGGGTCTTCCTCATTTTTCTTGAAGTTTCTTCCTCAAATTCTTCAGTAAGCTTGGCTAAATCCTAAAGCTCTTGCATTGTTGACTCGTTCTCTTTGGTAACAGACACATTGAGCTTCTTGAGTTTGTGATTCCTCCTAGATAGGTCTTCAACCTTCTTCTTAAAAGCATATTTTTCCACCTTGAGCACCTCCACTTCAAGCATAAGCTCTTGATTTGCATTTTTGAGCCTTTTAATCTCCGAGTCACCTACACTCTCCTTATCTTCTTGGCTACTCTTCTCATACAACTGAACCAAGTTGTTAACCTTTCCACCCTTATTCCTTGGTGGTTGCACATCCACCACATTGCAACTCCCAATGCTCTTTAGATCATTGTTGCAAGCAATGGAATCAAGCTTAAGTTCTCTCTCAGATGAGTGTATCACAACTCTCCTCTTACACACATTAATCTTCATTTGAGCAGTGGCCATAAAAGGTCTACCTAGCAAAACTTGCCATCTCGCCACATCATTGGATTTTTCTTCAATGTTTAACACCACAAAATCAGTCGGGACCATTATTCCATCCACTAGAATAGGTATATCTTTTATCTCTCTATGTGGTGCTCGAGAAGTTCGATCCGCCAACATAAGCTTCTTCCTAGTTGGTTCTAGACCTACCAATCCTAACTTCTCATACAATGCCAAAGGCATCATATTGATGCTTGCTCTCAAGTCAAGCATTCCCTTAAGTAGTTCACTTCCTCCAACTGATATAGGGATCACAAAACTCCTCGGATCATCTACTTTTGCTTGGAAAGCTTCTTCAAACATCATTGCCTTATCTCTAGCTCCATCCTTGTTGATGAAATTTCCCTCCTTAGCTTGCTCAATGTGACTTGGAAACTTCCCCTTTTCTTGCTTTTGGAGAGCCTCAACAATTTGCCCCATTTGAGCTTCCAATTTCCCGAATGAAGCTTCCAAGTTGCCAAATCTTTGGCCACTAGCTTGCATGAAGTTTGTCAACGTGCTCTCGGCTTTTTGGAAACCTTGCATCATTCCTCTCATTTCTTCATCAACATTACGACGAGGTTGATAGTTACTAGATTGAGCACTGTTGTTGTTGTTCCATTGATTACCTCCCCATTGATTTCCTCCTTGGGAGTATCCTCCTTGTTGATATCCACCGTGTTGCTCTCTCTGATGGTATCCACCTTGATTGTTTTCACCTTGTTGGTTCCTAGGTTTTGGGTTCAATATGTTTTTGTTGTTGGACCAAGAGAGATTTGGGTGGTTTCTCAATCATGGGTTGTAAGTGTTTGAGTAGGGGTTGTTCCCTTGACCTTGAAAACCCATAGCTTGGACTTCCTCTTGCTCTTGCCCTTGATTCATGTCATTGAATCCTTCATCATTTCTAAGTTGATCACTAGAGCTACCCTCATGTCTTCCTAGCATCTTCACCCTGGCCTTAGGAAATCCCATGCTCTTAATGTAAGATGTCAAAGACTCCATCTTCTTGTTCATCCTAGAAATCTCAATGGCAGTTTCCGTGTTTGCATTCACATCAAATTTTCCTCCTCGAACACTGTTTGCATTCCTTTGTTGAGAGTTTTGTGCTAACATCTCATATATCTCAGTGGTGGTCTTTGTGTCATAAAAGCCCCCACAAGCATTATCCACCAATACTTGAGAGAAATGAGTGAGACCACCTTGGAAACAAGACACCTTGTACTCTTCCGTAAACATGTGAGGAGGGCATTGGGCCAGAAGAAGTTGATACCTCTCCCATGACTCATGAAAAAGCTATCCTTCACTCTCATTGACGTCTGTTATCTTCACCTTAAGCTCCTTAGCCTTCTTAGCGGGGAAAAACCTATTGAAGAACACACCACAAATTTGCCCCCAACTTGTCAAAGATCCCGGCCTAAGTCCCATCAACCACTTTATTGCCAAGTCCTTTAGGCAATATTAGAAACACCTTATGTGAAGTTGCTTCCTAGTTAGGCACATGATTGGGAATGTCTCAATGATGGCACTGAACTCCTTCATGAATTGCAAACAGTCCTCATTCAACTTCCCACAGAAGGAAGGTAAGAGGTTGGCGTGCATCGTCCTTAGCTCATATCCCCTTGCAACTAGGTCTAAGACAATTGGTGAAGGTTGATTTCCAATTGCGGGCAATGAGTACTCCCCCATGGTCATCCTTTGGCCTTGGTTAGTAGGAGTCTCTTAAGTCATTTCTTCCCTAGGAGGTGCTTCATCCTCCCTCCTTAGTTCTTGTCCCTCTGTACTCATAGTTTGCCTAGGAATCTCTTCAACATCCCTAACAATTCTCCCAACATGGCTAGATTCTCCCAATGGTGGGTGAACTCCTCCTCCTAAAGAACTCCTACCATGAATGAAAAATAGAAGACTCAACAATCTTGATAAGAGAGATGATAAAATCAATTAATAGAAGTTAGGGAATAAATTGAGTTACTCATGAATCTAGGTAATGCTTTCAAAACTTAATAATGACCAATCTCATAAATGCTAGCCATTTGTTTTCTGAAGAGTGTTAAGGTCATCACTATGAACACTCAACATCTACTCACCTCAATGCCTAACCGATTAAGGGAAGGGTGTCAAGGTGAGATTAGTTAGGTACAAATCAAGGGTTGGATTAATGGGGTTGATATACCCCCCCACTAATCCATCATAATCACTAAGTTCTTCAACCAATCAAGGGTGTCAATCCAAGATTGGTTTCACAACAAATTATCCCACACAATATTATGATCTACTAGTGATATATAATGCAAATCACAATAAGCATAGAATCTAAATATAAAGTGAAAAGGAAACAAATAGTGATTCAATTACAAATAGTTTAGAAAATACCCATATCCACAAGTTCCTCAAATCTATCCCCTAAATTAGGGGTTTAGCTACACATAGTTACAATCAAAAGAATAGGAAGTAATAGTTGAGGAAATCACCCTTAGGCCACCTTCTTTAGAGCTTGCTCCTTCCTTTCCTTTGATGCTCCTAGTGTAGAGAATGGTAGAAGATAAAGTGTCGAGATAGGTGGGTGTCTAATGGTAAGTGAAAAAGGTATGGAAATGGAGAGAATGGAAATAGAGGAATGATTTGGTGAAGGAATCAAGACATTGTGTTGAGGTTTTTGATGGTAGAGATAGTTCAAAATTAGAAAATGGAGGAGGTTGAAAGGTGAGAAATGGATGAGAAACTAGGGTTAGATTTGTAGAAATTTCGTGCTCTCTAAGTATGGTGTGTGTCTCAAGTTTGGAAGAAGAAGGATATATATAGTGGTTATGGACATGTACTGATAACCGCTGGAAAATCTGATGTGGCAAGGTGTTGCCACTTCATTGTCGCCACTTGTTATGACGACATAAGTGGCGACAAACGGTTATGCTTTCTGAGATTCATATGTCGCCACTTTCTTCATCTTTTTCACCACATTGCAAGTGGCGACACAAATGGCGTCAACACTGATGCTTTGAAAAATCCTTCTATCGCCATGGCCACAATTGTGGCGACATTCCTATGTCGCCATTTCCCAAGTGGCAACGCTTGCTTCTTGATCGCGCTCCAAATGTTCACATTTAGTGCTCCCTTACTTGACTTTTGTAACCGTTTTTCGAGCCCTTTTTGGTATTTAATATAGTAAATAAGTGTTTTTCAGGTATTTCAACTCATCAGGGGTATTTTGGACCAAACTGGAGAAAAGTAGCGGAATCGGGGTAAAAGAGGGCAAATATGTCATTTGGGAGAATCAGGGGTCAAAGTGCATTTCTGAAGGAATTATTGCAGAATTGGTGATTAAGGAAGAATACAGGGGTGCATTCTGTAAATCGCCAGCCAACGTAGTCATCAACGCCACGTCAGCATGTAGAACGACTTCGTTTTGGAGGGACCGCGCGTCAGCATGACATCAGCGATGACATCATCGTCTTCCTTAGCCAGACGGGTCGAGCTGACCCGCGTGACCCGACCCGACCCGACGACCAGTTGACCCGGCAATAGACCCGACTCTGACCGGATGGTTTCCAACCGTTTTTGAATCCATTTCCGACGGCCGTCCGCCCAGAATGATTGCCGGAGCTCCTCCGATCCGTTTGCCACCGATTATGGCCTCCCATGCATGTGTTTTCCACATCCACCAACTTCCCTCCAAGTGTTCAAAACCTCCATGAACAACCAAGCTTTGAAGCTTGCTTCCAGCGGGTTCTTGGCCACCCAAAGATGTCCAAACTCGCCAAGAATCAGCGGGTTCATGTGGCGGGAACAAGCCCGCAATCCCGAAGGTTAGAAGTCGCCGAAAACCTTCCGTTTTCGCGGCGACTTCACGACAGCGGGAACAAGCTCGCCGGCCAGAGTGCATGAACTTGCTGGAACGCCTGGAAGGAAGGCAGCTTGTCCAATACACATTACAACCTTAGATATTATTAGATATTTTTACATATAACTCATTATATACAAAATATCTACCATATATCTTAGTTAGTAAGTAAAATACACTACACACTAAGTAGAATTAGAATACACACTTTTAGTTTAATTTACTTTAGTTTAGTTTTAAGAGAGAGAATAACTCTCGTAACTTTAGGCTAGTTCATCATCATTTTCCCATCATTTTTTAGGTAGCCAAACACCACTTTGAGCTACTTAGACTTGATCTTTTCAAGTTGCTCTAGAAGGAGATTTTGCTTGGATTGCAAAGAGGAGTCTTCTTGGCTAAGAAACTAATCCAAATGGGTTTGTTTTGCTCTTCTTTTGTATTCTTTAGTTTATATACTTCTATGTGTAACTAACTCCTTTTGTTAAGGGATTGATGTAACTCTTGTAATTAAACCAATGATTTAATCAATCCATTTGTTATTTCACTCTCTAAGGCTTTGTATGTGTGTATTATGAACTCTAATGATGAGTTGATGATATGTCTTGCATAAACATATATTTGTACACACTTGGTAGTTGATTTCATGCATAAAGTGTCACACTATGTGTATGAAGGTTTCAATATCAATTTCATAGAGATATCTCTAAGTAATTCATGATTTGGGTTAATTAGAGAATCTCTACATCACTATTCCTAAATCCTCTCTTAATCACTTATCTATGATATTAGATTATGTGTTAGATGATGGATTTTATGCTTAACATTATTGATAAATGAAATACATGCCTTAGAATGTTGTGAATGTGCTTAATGAATGATTGGTTAATGAATTGGTGGTTACTTGAATAAATCAATCCCCTAACATCTTAATCTAGCTTAATCATCTTTTAATCAAGCTTTAGTCTTAGTTAATTGCAATCTTAGTATAATTGATCTTGATAGCATTAATTAGTGAACTTGTTAGCAATTAGACATTCAATAAGTAATGATCACCTAGAACTTACTTGTTAGCTTAACACCTTCCTTGTGGGAACAATCACCCTTACTCGTGTACACTTTACTACTCGTACGACTCGTGCACTTGCAAAGGGTAAATCTACCTCGCGCCCTTTTAATTGCCGTTGTAGTTAAGTAGCTAGAATCCTTGACCTAGGATCCAATTAGTTTTAGTTAGCCTCATTTAGTGTAATTAATTAGAACCGGTTTGGGCGTGTCACTTCTCTTTTGTGTCGCCATATGTAAAGTGGCGACGACACCTGATTGATTTTGCCTTGAATAAGACTCCCTGTCACCATGGCGACACTAGTGGCGACAATGCCTTGTTTTGCCAACTTATGCACCTTTTTGATCCAAACTTCACATCTTTTTCACAAAAGCCCTTGATACCTAAAGAAACCTAAAATGCTCATTTTAACACTATTAAATACGGGGACATGCCCGAGAATCAAGCATAAAGAGACGGAAATGAGGTGCAAAATCATACCAAATTTGGCTTGATCATATACCCACTTGCAACCAATGGGTTTTATCCCTTTAGACAAATCTACAAGAGACCAGACTTTGTTATTGAATATGGATTCAATCTCAAATTGCATTGCCTTTTGCCAATGGCGACAATCAACATCCTCCATTGTTTTCTTATATGTGTAGAGATCATCGTCGTTCGGGAGATTCTCCACTGGTTCTCCCAGACCGATGTATCTCTCAGGTTGACTTCTAACCCTCCCATTACGACGAGGAATGGTAGGTTGTTGATTTTGTGATAGTATGGAACTTACAATTGGGCTAGGTTGTGTATCCTCTTGTGGAATTGTATCTCCTGACATCTCATTCAGGACAATTCTACTTTTGGGTACAAAAATCATTCATATAGTCATTTTCCAGAAATTTAGCATTTGTTGAAACAAATACTTTAATATTTGAAGGACTATAGAAATAATAACCCTTAGTTTCTTTTGGATACCCCACAAATATGCATGTTTCCGAACGAGACTCCATCTTTTCTGTCTTTCCTTTTAACACATGCGCAGGATAACCAAATATCCGTAAGTGTTGTAAACTAGGCTTTCGCCCAGTCCATAACTCATGCGGTGTTTGAGGAATCGACTTAAATGGTACATCGTTTAAAATGTATACTGCAGTTTGTAAAGAATATCCCCAAAAAGAAATAGGAAGCGTTGAATAACTCAGCATAGACCTAACCATGTTCAAAAGAGTTCTATTTCTCCTTTCTGGCACCCCATTTTGTTTTGGTGTACCTGGTGTAGAAAACTGAGAAATGATTCCATTATCAATAAGATATTGTTGAAACTCACCAGATAGATATGTAGGGAAAAATACTGGTCAACACAGCGGAAGCGAGACTAAAAAGAGATTTAGTATATTTTAAAATTTTTCCTTTGATGAACCTTAACCCTTTAAATTAATTAAACGTACATATAAACTAACAAAAAGAAGAATACCTTTTGTCGCGTGATCCGATTGACTTACATCGATGGTAATCCGCAAGATCTTCAATCCTAGCACGAACGTGAATCACCTAGGAGCGTGGTCTCCCTTTTCTTTGAATTGCGTACCTGAGAATGGACAAACAAACTTTCTTTTTCTTATTGTTAGTCACAAAACAACCAAAAGACTACAAAGATTATTCCGGTCACTTTTGAGTTCTCAATCTAATGATCGAAACTCGCGTGAACCTTATTCGAAGTTGTACACACAAGCCTATTGATGTATAAGCAATTAGTGTACTATCAAAAGAATAATCTCTTCTCTCTTTTTTTGTCTTGGCCGAATAATCAAACACTTTTCTATGAGTATGAGAAGAAAAAGAAATTGATCAAGTAGACTAAGGGGGTTGGCCAAACCCTGTAAGGTGTATTATATAGGGTGGCCAAATTCTACTTCTATTTCTATTAGGGTTGCCGAAATCTCCTTGTGATGCAATTAGGGTTGGCCGAAAATCCTCTACCAAAAAGGATTTGTGTTTTACCCTAATTCCTATCAACTTTAGAATCCTAACCCTAATTCAACTCATAAGTGTTTTTATTCTTTTATTGACTAAATAAAAGATTTTCCTATTTGATTAAATAAATAAACCTTATTATTTATTTTCTTACCAAATAAGTCTTTACTTTTAGTATACTACTACCAATAGTATAACTCTAGGAAATATATTTCCTGATCAGAAAAAGATTTTGTTTCTTAATTAAATAATTAATTAATAAATTAATCAATTCACATTTAATCAAACAATAAAATAAAATAATATTTTTGACTAATTATTTAGCCTTGCCGCCCCACATCATATATATGGGCCAAATATTATTTTCTTATTTTATTTAATCCATTGGACTTTAAATAAAAAGCCCACTTGTGAACCAGACCCATTCTTACTAAAAGAAACAAGCCCACATGCCTTTCATTAATATATTAATATAATTGATCAGCCCATTAAGCAAATAATGTGCAAATTATATTCTTAATATATTAAATGTAATTCTAGATGGACCCATAAATTGGTCCGGTAGAATATATCAAGTGATCCATGCAAGTCCGTGTGGATTGGGGATCTTGGCGGGCTATCTAAATTTAATCTTCAATAGACATAACCTAATCACAATCAACAAATGATTCACTTAGGTCCGATCCATTAATTTTAACTCATTCCACTAAAGAGCTAAAATTGAACTCTTAAATAAAGATAAAATAAGAAGATGTTCCTCATTCATACCCTAGACAATCATATTGGAGATAGTGTATGTTATAGGTAAAAATTAGTCGTGAAGGACACGTCATCATCATAAAAGGCCACGCACGCAGGGGTCAAGATAAGTCAACTTATGGAGCAGAAATCCCCCACGACAACTTACTCGGAAAAAGATTAAGTTGCCCGACCGCAAACAAAGACAATCAGCTCGGGCAAGTAAATCTTACTCGGGCATACTCGGGCATACTCGGGAATAAGACAGATAGTCACCAGCTTTCATATTCCAAACACAGGACATAATCAACAACCAGCGTCTCCACGATAAGCAACGGTGTGGCTGCTCAGAGTTCAAATAAGGAAACAAATAGTTTTCCCGCAAATAAAAGAGGAATCAGAATCAAACTTGGACTCAGCCAAATCATGAAATATGCTACAAAAAAGGAAGTAGAATCCGTTTAGGACTAAAACACACGCCCAAAACTTGGGCACCAAGTACCAAACCCTAGCGGCAGCATCAAACCCTAATAGCAACATGTATAAGTACCCCCTTTATACAGAAATAGGGGGTACGCGAGAAAGAGAGAAATTATAAGGCAATATTTTTGTAACAATTCTTCATAGTGAATTTGGCTTCGTTGCTAAGGCAACAACCCGTGGATGTTTCTCCAATCATTGGAGTTTTACCACGTAATTGCTTGTTATTTCTTCTTGATTGTTAATCATTCTCGTTCATAAACTATAGCAATTTGAAAATAAATCATTGACTCGGTGACCATCAAAAATCACCGTTAACAATTGGCACTAGAAGGAGGGGGACCCGAAAATTTATGAAAACAATGGCTGGCGAAGGAGATGGTAGCGATTCCAGGTACAGTCAAGGCATGCCAAGTAACGAGCTGGAAGATGACACCGCGCTCAATGCCGTGGATGCAACCCTAACGACGGCAGACCAGTCAGCCGCCCTGGCTGGTATTCAATGTTTCCCTACAACTAATGAAGAAATCACGCAACGATTCCGTGCTTCTCTGTAACAACTTATATCAGACGCAGCAAGGCAGGGAATTGACCTTTCCACTACGGAGGGTTTGATGTCGCCTCACAATCTATCCGCTCCAAACCAGCAGGCAGCAAGATTGCGTTCTACAGTAGTGATACCAACGCCTGATGCACCCCTAAAGGCAAGACGAGATCCTGCCGGCAGACCAGAGATGTTATCCGAAAGAGTGGCCGGGAGAAGTAGGGAGCATAGAGAGGGGAATGATTCTGACAAAGGGTACGATCAGGATCGGATAGCTCGGGATCGAGATCGCCCTAGGAAATGCATTCATCGGAGAGACCAGTCATCATCCTCGGAAGAAAGTGAGCAGAATCATCATCGTAAGCGCCAAAGGGGCACAGTTCTGCTGCATGGCCTAAACCGAGAACATAGAGAGTTGAATCCGGAGGAAAGGAGCCAAAAACTGACCATAAGTCAGAATTTCAATGCGATAGGGGAACCAGAAGGAGACAGGGACATACTCATACAGAGTCTGACCCGGGAAGTCCAGAATAATTGTAGACAAATGGATGCTTTGGTCAGGCGATATGGGCGTAACGAGCTGTCAGATGATGAATCCGGAAGCCCTTTCACCAATGGAGTCCTGAGGATGCCTTTCCCGGAGAGATTCAGGATGCCACACATAAAGCTGTTCAAGAAAGATACCGATCCAAAAGAACACGTTCGGAGGTATAGGAGCGCTATGGCGTAATACGTCCACAATGATGCATTGCTATGTTTGAATTTTCCCCAGACTTTTGGAGATCTAGGCTCTCGGTGGTTTGGTAGACTACCAGCAGCAAGCATAAGTAGCTTCGGCGAGCTGAGCAAAGCCTTCTCAAGGCAGTTCCTCGGGAATGTACACAGGAAAAAATCAGTGGCTCACTTATCCCAACTCAAACAGGGAAAAGACGAATCGTTGAAGAGATATCTGGGAAGGTTCGGTCAGGAAGTATCTGAGATTGGGAGTGCAAATGACGAAGCAATAATTGCCGCGTTCATTAACAACCTTCAGAACGGCCAATTGTCTTTTGACCTTAGAAGAGCCCGACTAACCAGTTATGCCAATATGATGGACATGGCAGGGGGTTACGCCCTGGCTGAGGAGGAAGAAATTGCCACAGGAGGCTACTTCGTGCATGGCGGTCACCTAGAGGGATCTAGAACCAAAGACCAAACAAAGGCGCCCGAGGCCAAAGGTGACAAACAGAAGAATAAAGCACGAGATGGTCAGGATGGACGACGAGCATATGACCCAAAAACCGATCAACCACGGCAGAAGTTCCAGGGCAGATATACAAATTATACCCCATTGAAGAAAGATCAAGGTGAAATCCTAGCAATCCTAGAAGAGAAGAATATGTCTAAAGAACCGCCTAAGCAGTCAACATATGCTTGGAGGGACACCACTAAGTATTGCCGGTTCCACAAGGAGAATGGGCACGAGACATCTAAGTGTTTCCAACTAAGGGACCACATCGA
This sequence comes from Acer saccharum, assembly GCA_030490815.1. NCBI lineage: Eukaryota > Viridiplantae > Streptophyta > Magnoliopsida > Sapindales > Sapindaceae > Acer > Acer saccharum. Next base: position 26,475,652 of record CM059869.1, on the reverse strand, counting down.
AACCCTCATTAGGGAAGGGCATTTGAAAGACATTGTCTTAAAAAAGGTGGACAGGGCGGATGGACAGAAGGATAGCCGACAGGACGGACGGGCAAGAAAACTTAGTCCCAAGAAAGCCGAGGATGAAGGGGCAATTAACACCATCTTTGGAGGACCAGCGACTGGCAAGAGTAACAGAGAAAGGACCTAGGAAATCCGGGAGGCCATGGAAGCACGGAGAGACCTGGACGTCAACTCTATTGAACCCGACCCGAAGTGAATCAAGGAAGGTTGGGACCCGATCATATTCACAGAAGCCGACTCACACGGAGTAGATGTTAGGCCAAATGACGCGCTAGTGATCAGCGCACGGATCGGTCATAGAAAGGTTCATCGAATTTTGATTGACAGTGGGAGTTCAGCAGATATTCTAGGTGTAGAGGTATATGACCAGCTGAGGCTAGATAGGAAAGACCTACAACCATTTCCCACGCCCCTTAGAGGATTTGGAGGAGTCGAAGTAAGGTCGCTTGGCACGGTGAAATTACCCGTGAAAATCGGGAAGGCACCTTGCCAAAAAACATTGCTACTCGACTTTGTGGTGGTGGATACAGAATACTGGCTGTATAACGCCTTATTGGGCCGACCGTTCTTAAATAAAGCCAAGGCGGTGACAGCAACCTATGCCCTCATGATGAAGTTCCCGACAGAATATGGGGTAGGAGTGGTCAAGGGATCACAAGAAATGGCCCGAAGAGCAAACTTGTCAATGTATAAAGATAGGGAAGTACACCAAGTATACGCAGTAACAGCCAAGCAAGAAGTTAAAGAACCTGAAGAGCTGGTGGAGGTGCCGAGAGAATTTGAGTTGGATCCCAGAGAAGAGCCCGAGGATAGGAAAGATGAGCCGACTGAAGAAGTGGCACTAGATCCAGAGGATCCGAGTAAGATAGTGAAGGTAGGGGCAAGTTTGAATGTACATGTCAAAACCCAACTCGTTACGCTACTAAGAGATTATAAGGATGTTTTTGCTTGGAGTTACGAAGATATGCTGGGGGTAGACCCGAGGGTGATATCACATTACCTTTCCATCAACCCAGAGTTCCGACTAGTGGTACAAAAGAGAAGATTGTTCAATCCAGAGAGAAGCATCGCGATCAAGAAAGAAGTGGAGAAGCTGTTTTCCGCAGGATCGATAAGGGAAGTCAAGTACCCGGAATGGGTAGCCAATGTAGTATTGGTCAAGAAAAAGAACAAATAATGGAGGATGTGCGTGGATTTCACAGACTTAAACAAAGCTTGCCCAAAAGACAGTTTCCCACTACCGAGGATTGACCAGTTGGTAGATGCAACAGCAGGACACGAACTACTGAGTTTCATGGATGCTTACTCGGGATACAATCAGATCCGGATGAACAAAGCAGACGAAGAAAAAACATCTTTTACCACGGATCAGGGTTTGTATTGCTACAAAGTGATGCCATTCGGACTAAAAAATGCTGTGGCAACGTACCAGGGGTTGGTAAACAGGATATTCGCTCGGCAGATTGGGAGGAACATGAAGGTCTATGTGGACGACATGTTGACCAAGTGCACTACGGCAGAAAAACATTCGGAAGATTTGAAGGAAACCTTTGACGTCCTGAGGAAGTATAAGATGAAGCTCAACCCAAGTAAATGTGTGTTTGGAGTACCGTCGGGAAGGTTTCTAGGTTTTCAGGTGCACTAAAGGGGAATTGAGGTAAATCCCGAGAAGATCAAAGCACTAGAAGGAATGGCTTCGCCAAAGACATTGAAGGATGTGCAGAGGCTGACGGGATGTCTTGCGTCACTCAACCGGTTCATAGCCAAGTCAACAGACAAGTGCGCCCCATTCTTCAGAGCAATAAAAAAGGGAAAAGGGCTCGAATGGAGTAAGGAATGTGAAGAAGCCTTTCAGAAATTGAAAGAGTATTTGGGGAGAGCACCCGTCCTTTCAAAACCGGTGGTGGGAGAAACATTGTACTTATACCTCTCGGTTACAGAAGTGGCGACAAGTTCGGTATTGATCCGATTAGAGGAAGGAATACAAAAGCTAGTATATTACATAAGCAAGGCATTGTTACCAGCAGAAACCAGGTATTCGCCGATGGAAAAAATAGCGCTAGCTCTGATCACATCGGCCAGGAAATTGAGGCCATATTTCCAAGCGCATACAATAGAGGTGTACACAGACTGCCCACTGAAACTCATTCTACAAAAGTCGGAGGTGTCAGGAAGACTGACCAAATGGGCAGTGGAACTTAGCGAATACGACATCAGGTACACACCAAAAGCGGCAGTCAAAGGGCAGGCGGTATCTGATTTCATAGCAGAATTCACCGAGCCAGACGCCAAGGTAAGAAGGATAATGGAAGATGAACAGACTAGTGAATTCCAATGGAAGTTACATGTAGACGGATCATCAAACACACATGGCAGCGGGGCAGGAATAGTCATAACAACCCCCGAGGGTGATGCTGTGGAGTGTGCCATGAGGTTCGATTTCAAAGCAACCAACAATCAAGCAGAGTATGAAGCCTTGTTGGCCGGCCTAAGGGTCTGTATAGCATTAGGGGCAGACAAGCTGGAAATTTACAGCGATTCACAAGTCGTGGTTAACCAGGTACTGGACGAATACCAGGCAAGGGAAGAGCACATGATAGCTTATTTGGACATTGCAAAGAGGCTACTTAGAAAGTTCATAGTATACAGAATCTCTCAGATCCCTCGGGAAGAGAACGAAAAGGCAGATGCTTTATCCAAACTAGCTTCAGCCACTACAAGTATCAGATCCAAAGCAATACCAATGGCACATCTGATTAAACCAAGTACAGCATAATCTGAGGAAATCATGATAGCAGAGATCCGACCAAGCCCAGGCGACTGGACATACCAACTCAAAAAGTACTTGGAGGAAAACATACTACCGGAGGATGCTGTGGAAGCTAAACGCATCAAATACAGGTCAACCCGGTACACAATTCTGAGGGGAGAATTATACATGAGAGGATTCTCAAAAGTGTTGCAAAGATGTGTTGCCGGCGAACAAACCGGAGAGATCCTAAAGAACGTCCACAGTGGAGTATGCGGGAACCATACTGGGGGTAAAAGCTTAGCACACAAGATACTTAGGCAAGGATTCTACTGGCCGACTCTGTTCGCAGAGGCACAGCGATTCGCAGAGAGTTGCAAAACATGCCAAAGAATAGCAAATGACATTCGGCAACCCCCAGAATTACTCAGAAGCCTAACCCCACCTCACCTCACCTCACCTCACCTTGGCCCTTTGCCATGTGGGGACTCGACCTGATAGGACCAATGCCCACAGGAACAAAGGGAGGGGCCAAGCACGCTATTGTGGCAGTAGACTATTTCACCAAATGGGTGGAAGCAGAGGCACTCGTACACATCACCGAGGCAAACACCACCAGCTTTGTCAAGAAGAACATAATATATAGGTTCGGGATCCCGAGTATCATCATAACAGACAACGGAACCCAGTTCGACAATAAGAAGTTCAGAGAAATGTGTGAAGAATTCAAGATCGCAAACTACTACGCATCGCCTGCTCACCCTCAAACCAATGGCCAGACCGAGGTTGTGAATAAAGTGATCAAGCACACACTGAAAGCAAAACTAGAGGCAAAGAAAGGTGGCTGGGCGGACAAATTACCTGAGGTACTATGGGCATACCGAACAACTGTAAGGTCGTCCACGGGGGAGACCCCTTTTGCGCTGGCATTCGGGACAGAGGCTGTTATGCCAGCAGAAACAACTTTTACATCCCCCAGGATTCAATTATACAGCCCCGAGCACAATGTAGATATGCTGCAGCAAAACTTAGATGAGCTTGAGGAGATAAGAGATGCAGCGCAAGTAAGAAATGCCACGTACCAGCAAAGGGCTGCGAGGTACTATAATTCCCACGTTCGGGAACGGAGATTCCAACTCAGAGATTTAGTGCTGAGAAGAGTATCCCCGAATACCAAAGATAAATCCACGGGATCTCTCGCCGATAAATGGGAAGGGCCATACATCATCAAAGGAAATGTAGAGCACGGGGCTTACATGATAGCCCGACCAGAGGGTAGCCTGGTACCCTGACCATGCAACGCACATTATCTCAAGATTTTCTATCCCTAAAGAAATCCAACCATGGTTCTATGATTAATTTATTCTGCTTTAGCTCAGTTTTAGTTTCCGCTTTAATTATTTCAGATTTATTTGTTGATTTCATAATCATGTTGATCATCTAATAAAGTTCAGTTGCTAGTATGGAGGTACTCAGTGGAATCAATAAAATCCATAATCAAAGAACAATACTTCAGCAGCGGTCACTCAAAAGCATACCGAATAAAACACCAAAAATATTCAGGCACTAAAAAGCCGCGAAAGAGCGGATGAATAGTGCCCGAAGGGCGAAAAAGCTATAGTAGCATGCCCGCCTAGTTAAGGCGATACAAACGTATCCCTTAGCAAAAAGGCAAAACCGAGGCACCAGAGTAGCTGGAAAACTGCTCGGGACGCCGCTAGAAAGACTAGTGAGATGCGCAGCCGTGTTGGCCGGTACAAATTACCCTAACGATTCGGCGAAACCTTGCACAGATAAAACCGGGAGACGTCCTAGGTGACTTGTGCAAGGACCTTAACGTATGGTCGTGGCAAGCCTCGGCGTAACGTTGAGGTAAAGCAATTGTAAAATCGAAAGAGAAACACCAGTTACATAAGATACTCGGCCGAAAATAGTTACCGGTTAAATAAGATACTCGGTCTATTTAATTAAACAACTAACTACATAAGATACTCGGCTGAAGTTAATTACCGGTTAAAATAAGATACTCGGTTTAATTAATTAAACTTCCAAAAAGAAAGATACTCTGCCAAGGAAAATAGAGCAATATAAGAATAAAGATCCGTATGTATATATGGGAGAAAGCGAATACAAAGATGATTACAAAAACTTAAATGCTCTGTAAAAGAATCAAGAAGATGGCGCTGGGGGTTGTGAGTGTAGGGAAAAATACCGAAGTACACAGCGGAAGCGAGACTAAAAACGAGTTTAGTAACTTTTAAAATTTTTCCTTTTTATGAACCTTAAACCCTTTAATCAATTAAACATATATATTATCTAACAAAAGAAGAATACCTTTTGTCGCGTGATCCGATTGACTTACGTCGATGGTAATCCGCAAGATCTTCAATCCTAGCACGAACGTGGATCACCTAGGAGCGTGGTCTCCCTTTTCTTTGAATTGCAAACCTGTGAATGGACAAACAAACTTTTCTTTTCTTTGTTAGTCACAAAAACAATAAAAAGAAGACTAAAATTATTCCGGTCACTTTTGAGTTCTCAATCTATTGATCGAAACTCGCATGAACCTAAATCGATGTTGTACACACAAGCTTATTGATGAACAAGCAAATAGTGTACCATCAAAGAATAATTTATTCACTCTTTTATGTTTTAGTAGAATAAAAAAAATGCTCTCTATGAATTTAGAAGAAGAAGAAAAATTGTCTCTCAAGCACAAAACCCTTAGAGTGGCCGAATTCTATAAGTCCACTTATATAGGTGGCCAAATTTTCTTCCTCCTTTCCTATTAGGGTTGCCGAATTCTTTTAGTAAAAGGGACTAGGGTTGCCGCACACACAAGCCAAAAAGAGTTTGTGTTGCACCCTAATTTCCTTCTAATTTAAGACTTCAAACCCTAATACATTACATAGATATTTTATTCTTTTATTTGACTAAATAAAAAGACTTCTTATTTGATTAAATAAATAAAATTAATTATTTATTTCCTTATCAAACAAGTCTTTTACTTTTACTTTAGGAAATATATTTCCTGATTAGAAAAGATTTGTTTCTTAATTAAACAATTAATTAATAAATTAATTAATTCTTATTTAATTAAAACAATGAAACAAAATAATATATTAGGTTAAAAACCACCTTGCCGCCCCACTTAAAATAAATGGGCCAAATATTATTTTCTTATTTCATTTAATCCATTGGACTTTAAATAAAAAGCCCACATGTGAACTAGACCCATTCTTACTAAAAGAAACAAGCCCACATGCCTTTCATTAATATATTAATATAATTGAGCAGCCCATTATATAAATAATGTGCAAATTATATTCTTAATATATTAAATGCAATTCTAGATGGACCCTTAAATTGGTCCGGTAGAATATATCAAGTGATCCATGCAAGTCCGTGTGGATTGGGGATCTTGGCGGGCTATCTAAATTTAAGCTTCAATAGACATAACCTAATCACAATCAACAAATGATTCACTTAGGTCCGATCCATTAATTTTAACTCATTCCACTAAAGAGCTAAAATTGAACTCTTAAATAAAGACAGAAAAGGAAGATGCTCCTCATTCATACCTTAGACAATCATATAGGAGATAGTGTATCCTCGTGATTAATATCAGTAATCGCCATGAGTTCATAGACCGCCTATAACTCTCCAAGTTACCATATTTACTCATATGACCACGTTTTGAACTTGGATATTTTGACTTGTCCAGAAGCCATGTTTTCAATAGACACTATCGAAAACTCAACGTAGAGATTTAATATCCAATTACCTCAAAACATCCATATGATGATATTATATTCTCATTTAACAAATGGAGCCACGATGTCCATATCTATAAATGAAGTCCTCTATCGATTAACAAATGAATATCACCAAACTATCGAGGATAGACTATGCGATATAATCGTACTCATTGATAACTCAAATGATATCACTTGCAACCATAAGTCCATCATTTATCTCAGGATTAAGATAGACTCTCCGATTGTCCTGATAATGAAAAGACTTTTATCTACTGACGGTTATAGATAAAGTATTTCATTGTGATCCAGTTCAACGCACCCAGTGCACTAGATTCTTTTACTCGAAGACACTCCGATGATTTTAGACTCATCATATCTCATTTGATCACACTCAAATGTTAGTAAAAGAATTCTACAACTTTAACAAGATAAAGGTGCCCAACCTTTAACTTAAGTTGTGAACATTATTCAAGACTAACTAAAGAATTGTGTCTACCACATACATATCCAGATGTACGAACAATTCTTCTTTTCTCATAGTCTTTAGACCTTATGATTATTTACTTTGACAATTATAATATTAAACTATAAATGCTATACGATTTGTTAAACCAGAAATCACTTTATTAATATGAAAAAGATTGTTAATTACAATATTACACTCTTGCTATTGAGCATAATCCTAACAGTGAGCTGCTTCTGCCGACACTTGGATCGGGCTCCATAACATATTCAGTCAGAAGGCTTTCATCAGAAGGCCACACAATCACATCCTCCTCTTCATCAACCATCCAGGGGCTATAGTCCATCCCGGGGACAGGACCAACATCAGGATTCTCACCATCGATCCCTCCTTTCTGGCAAGCGTGAAAAGTAGAGAAAGAGTCAGTAATGGGAACCTCTAGATGCATGGGATGTGGCATCTTACCTTTGCTTCGGCAATATGCTCGCCACTCTTTCATCTGGATCCGAAGAGACTCCAGAAACGTATCCACATGCTTCTTGATCGAATGGCTCCAGTTGGCCCTAGCCCGGTCGATCGCCCTATTCTTCATCTTGAAGAATTCTCCAGCCGAGACCATTCCCCGTTGGAACTCCCTTAGAAGTAAAGCGTCATAGGCTGTAGATCTTTTGAAGCGATCAACTCCCTGTGTTTCCAACTCCAGCCTAGCCTCCTTCGACAGAGATTTGATTGTCGAGGCCTGACGTTCCAAGTCTTCTATCCGGCGTTTGTAAGAGGCTTTTTCGTCTTCAGCGGTCTGCTCGGCCTGGAGTAAAGCATCTTGAGTGGAAGACAACTGATCTTGCAGGGTTTTGGCCTTCTCAGCGGCAAAAGATGCTCTTTGCTCAGCCTCCATTTGACGTGCCAAGCATTTGTCCAGGAGCACTTGACTTGACCTAACCCCCTCCTGATGAGCTAACTCAACCCGAGCACAGCGGTCTTCGCTCTCCTTTAATTTGGCTTCAAGCCGCTTTATCCTTTCGGCCTGAGCTTCACCAGCCTGGCAAGCCCCAGACATCTCAGCCACCATCTGCAGCAAGTCAACAGCATACGAGAGTAAAGAAAGGGGAGAAGAAAAATACAAAATTGCGCATGTAACCAAGGCATTACTTACGTAGGAAGCACTATTGAAAAAATTACAGAGCCGGTCGGATATGGTTCCAGTCCTGAGGTGACTCCAATGGTCCTCCCCAATGTAAGCCCGGCCTAAAGCCATGGCCCTCAGCATGGTCTCGGGGGCAGGATCATCCGTCTGGGGTAAGGGGCCCAAACCACCAACACTAGTTCTAGGAAACCCGCCAGATGAGGCTGCCCGAGGGGAGCAGGTGGAGCCACCAACGCTGTCCTTGATCTGGTCCCGTGGAGGGGTCGTACTTGCATTTTTTCCAACATCTCCCTCCCCCTCGTCACTCGAAGATGAATCGACAAATGTAACTACTCGAGGGATCTTGGGGGTAGGGTGACCAGGAGAAAACGAGGCTTTTCTCTTACTAGACTGCCTCTCGCGAGAATTCAAATCGACCGTTGGGTCTTCAGAATCCTTACCGGGATGCCCAACTTCAACATTGCTATCTCCGGGGGTAGGAGTTGGGTTAGCAGGAGACAGAATCTCTAAAGCAGGAGTAGGATTCGGCTCGGTTGAAATCGGAATCTCTTGAGCCGAAGGATTAGGAATCGGCTCGGTGGGAGATGGAACCTCCGGAGCTACTACGCCCGAATGTCTCCCAGTTGCTTCAGCACCCTGAGAAGTAGCACTAGGCGTGTTTGCAGCAGAATGGGGAGAAACGGACCCACTGGGAAAAGTCGCCTGCTCGGGCTCAGAAGGGTGCCCCATTTTTTCTTTCCCCTTGGAAGTAGGACCTGCTTGGTTGTCCTAATCAGCAGCGGCCCTACTTACTCCAAAGCCCTCCGGGTCGCCCACGGCCTCCGTTGAACATGCGGCCATTTCTTGACCATGGGTCTCCTCAGGCACATAATCGGGTACTCCCTCCTCATCATCTCCCTCGCGAGGATTCTCGGGAGTACTCTCATCAGATTCATCTTCGGGAGGGGCTATCCCTGCATCTCGCTGGCGAAGAGCCGCTTTCCGGCTCGCCTCCACAATGCCTTTCATTCGGCGTGCCTGGGCATCGCAGACCACGTCTACATCAAACACTTAAAAAAAAAAAAAAAAAAAAGAGTCCGAGTCAGTAGACTAATTTAAGAACAAGAATGTAGGAGTAATCAAGAAAAACCAACTTATGGCGTTTGCGGCATGCAGAAATTTGGGGAAAAAGGCGAGCTTTAATCATTTTCCCCTCATTGAAGAGATAAGATCTGCCCCTCTTCTCCAAAGGGCGGACGGCCGCCCGAGCCAAGGTCTTTAGTTCATCGTCAGTAAAGGCAGAAGTCATATGGTTCCATTGGGGCGAACAAAAGTATCGAGGAACCTTGCAAGTCATCTGAGTGCCATCAAGATTAAAACTGATTGATTGGCCCTAGCGTTTGCCCACAAAGAACCAGCTATTCTTCCAAAATTTGTTTGAAGTGGGGAAGCCCCAAACAAATCCCTTCATCTTCTCATCCGTGGTCGGTTCGATTTCACCCTTGACCACCACGTCTTTTGGAATCCAGAACTCGGGCTAGGTCGATTGAAGGAAATAAACCCCAGTCTTCCCCACGGGCCTCAGTGCATAGAAGTGCCGGATTTCGCGAGGTGTAGGAGGTGGCCGCTTCATTCTATGCCACATGTGCCACATGCACATCAAAATCCGGTAGCTATTCGGAGTTAGCTACGCCGGAGCGAGTCGGGCCTAAGCCAAAAACCAAGTGATGAAAGGCTAGAAAGGAAAAGTGACACCACAAGTGAGCATCGCCCCATAGATTGCCACGTGGCCAGGTGGGGGATTCCATGCAGCTCGACCGTTAGCAGGAATCAGCGAAATCACGTTGCTGTCCAGATCGAACCGCCGCATATACTTTGTTATCTCTCCAGGGCCGACCACGTTCAGCTCGATGTCATAAGCGCATATCCGCTCGGGAGAGAAAGGAATGCGAGCGGTCCTATGCTCCTCTTTAATATCGTTCTCAACAATCCTCTAGGTCGCGACTCAGCTCTCCAGGGAGTGAGAATCCTTGTAAATCTTACGAGTACTCATCCTCTTCCCAGGTCTTCTCCAAGGCCGAGTATCAACACAAGTGGAAGTAGAAGAGTTTGACCGAGCTTCAGGCTGATAGAAGTCGGGCTGCGATGAACTCGAAGAAACAGAATGAACTTCGGGAGTGGGAGGAACTTCGGAAGTAGCAGGGCTGTCACGATAAATTTCAGAAACGTCGGCGTTAGTAAAATGCGGTTGATCAAAGAGGGGTTCTTTTAGTAACTTGTGAACAACCGATGCAGTGAGAGCATCATTTTGCTCAATAGCAATCATACCAACAGTAAAAAGACGGTACCTAGCTGCAGAATCCATGAGAACTAACCTTGATGTAGCGAAAAACAGATGCGATGCAAACTACTGAGGAAGAATCTTCGAGAAAAGGTCTGGGGGTTGAAGTAGATGATCTCAGTAAAGCAGGATGAAGAAGACAAGTTGGAAAACGAAACAAAGTGCCTAGAAAAACAAGAGACACAAGCGAGTTCCTCTCAAAGAATACACGAAGATAATGGAAGAAGAAGATAAAAATGGATAAGTAAAAGCGAAGCTAGAATATATAGGCGACGTATCGATTTCAAAAGGACCAAAACCCTAGGAGAAAGTACAGAGAAGCGGGAAAACAGAAGGGCGTGGGCCGTGACGTGGGCTGCACGCAGGCGAGCAGAAAGGTTATATCTCATAAATGCATCGTACCACAACCAAATAAAAAGAGACAAGTGGCAGCCGGAGAGCATCTTGAGCTGTTAGAGAGCAGAAGCGTCACCATCAAAAGATTTCTGAGATCAATGATAAATCGAATGTGTGCGGTCGTAATTAAGACACGTCATTTAAAGCTTCGAGTCAAACGAGTATACAATAATACAGAAAACGACAAACGAGGACTAGTTGTAAAAAAGTATTGAGGTTAAATATTCGTCCCGAGAGGACCTGACTTAGCGCAATCGGCTCAAATATTTAAGGGGGTATTGTTATAGGTAAAAATTAGTCGTGAAGGACACGTCATCACCATAAAAGGCCACGCACGCAGGGGTCAAGATAAGTCAACTTATGGAGCAGAAATCCCCCACAACAACTTACTCGGAAAAAGAGTAAGTTGCCCGACCGCAAACAAAGACAATCAGCTCGGGCAAGTAAATCTTACTCGGGCATACTCGGGCATACTCAGGAATAAGACAGATAGTCACCAGCTTTCATATTCCAAACACAGGACATAATCAGCAACCAGCGTCTCCACGATAAGCAACGGTGTGGCTGCTCAGAGTTCAAATAAGGAAACAAATAGTTTTCTCGCAAATAAAAGAGGAATCAGAATCAAACTTGGACTCAGCCAAATCAGGAAATATGCTACAAAAAAGGAAGCAGAATCTGTTTAGGACTAAAACACACGCCCAAAACTTGGGCACCAAGTACCAAACCCTAGCAGCAGCATCAAACCCTAATAGCAACATGTATAAGTACCCCCTTTATACAGAAATAGGGGGTACGCAAGAAAGAGAGAAATTATAAGGCAATATTTTTGTAACAATTCTTCATAGTGAATTTGGCTTCGTTGCTAAAGCAACAACCCGTGGATGTTTCTCCAATCATTGGAGTTTTACCACGTAATTGCTTGTTATTTCTTCTTGATTGTTAATCATTCTCGTTCATAAACTATAGCAATTCGAAAATAAATCATTGACTCGGTGACCATCAAAAATCACCGTCAACAGTGTATCCTCATGATTAATATCAGTAATCGCCAAGAGTTCATAGACCGCCTATAACTCTCCAAGTTACCATATTTACTCATATTACCACGTTTTGAACTTGGATATTTTGACATGTCCAGAAGCCATGTTTTCAATAGTCACTATCGAAAACTCAACGTTGAGATTTAATATCCAATTACCTCAAAACATCCATATGATGATATTATACTCTCATTTAATAAATGGAGCCACGATGTCCATATCTATAAATGAAGTCCTCTATCGATTAACAAATGAATATCACCAAACTATCGAGGATAGACTATGCTATATAATCGTACTCATTGATAACTCAAATGATATCACTTGCAACCATAAGTCCATCATTTATCTCAGGATTAAGATAGACTCTCTGATTGTCTTGATAATGAAAAGACTATTATTTATTGACGGTTCTAGATAAAGCTTTTCATTGTGATCCATTTCAATGCACCCAGTGCACTAGATTCTTTTACTCGAAGACACTCCGATGATTTTAGACTCATCATATCTCATTTGATCCTACTCAAATGCTAGCAAAAGAATTCTACAACTTTAACAAGATAAAGGTGCCCAACCTTTAACTTAAGTTGTGAACATTATTCAAGACTAACTAAAGAATTGTGTCTTCCTCATATATATCCAGATGTATGAACAATTCTTCTTTTCTCATAGTCTTTAGACCTTATGATTATTTACTTTGACAATTATAATATTAAACTATAAATGCTATAAGATTTGTTAAACCAGAAATCACTTTATTAATATGAAAAAGATTGTCAATTACAATATTACACTCTTGCTATTGAGCATAATCCTAACAAGATATTCTCCACCACGATCAGATCTCAAGATTTTTATGTGTTTCTCTATCTGATTTTCCACTTCAGCTTTAAATGCTTTGAACATGTTAAAAGCATCAGACTTATGTCTCATGAGATACACGGTGTGTATAAAACTATCTAGGGGGGGGGGGGGTGAATAGATTTTAAACTTATTACCCAATTTTTCGTGTGAAGTCAATATTAAGAAATTACCCCTAACTAGATAAAGCAATAAATCAAGTATAAAATGCGGAAATTAAATAACACTTGATTTTTACGTGGAAACCCTCACGGGAAAAACCACAGGCTAGTAAGTAAGCCACACTCGAACCTCGAATCCACTAAATGTGTAAAACGATTACAACCTAATCCCGGAAGTAATCACACACCTACCTAATCCCAGTATAAGTGAACCTAGTCCAATTTGCTTGCGATCTAAGCAACCTAATCCCAGAAGCTACAAACAAGACTTACTTTCTCAATGAAGAGAATAACACCCTAAGTGAATATATGAATATCCAAATACAACATAGAGCAAGGGAAACCCTATATGCTTATCTAAGATGATGAATATGCAATTAAAACAATCCTAGATATTAAAACTAAATGACATGTCAAATAGTTTAGCTAATCAAGACTAAGCACAAAACCTAATTAGCTATCACAATACAACTTCTCAAACATACAACACACTAATCTCAATCTTGTATCAAAAGATATATGAAAATCATACAAGTAATAAATTGAGATTGCTTGTTAAGAAAAACACAAAATATGTAAGATATTAGTGAAAAGCTTACCAAGCAAAGTATGATGAAGAATCCATGCAAAGAGACATCAAGATGATCAAAGATGATGCTAGATGATGATTGATGATCATGAAAAAGTGTTTGAGTAATTAAAAATGAGTTCTTGGAATTTTTCTTGTCTTTGAAAAATATCCTAAGTATGAAATCTGAATATGAACTCTCTTGATTGACCTAAAGTCAAAATGGCATATATATAGGGGGCCAAATCAAAGTGTGGTCGTTTTGAATAAGTTGGCCAGATTTTGCCTTGGGAGCTGTACGTAGAGCGCTTCTGTATAGCGCCTGTACAGTGCCCCAACTCTGTTCTCTCGGGAAAACAGAGTGGCGCTGTACGTACAGCGCTTGTACGGTAACCCAACAGCGACCGATTTAAATCGATCAGGTCTGTACAACGCTTGATGGGCGTTGTACGAATAGCGCTTTCAATAGCGCTTTGTACAGTGCCTTTCACTATGTATGAATCCTAAGTCTATGCATGGCATGGCATGGCATTGGTCATACAAGATGAAATCAAAATAAACAAGCAAGAAGAGATGTTAATGAACATTAATTCACAACAAGAAGAAACACAACGTACAAGATTTAACCATATGCATGATTTGTGAGTGTGTGCAACTATCTCTTCAAGACAAATAAGCACAAAGAGTTTTACCTTTGGTGCTTATCAAAAATGAGGTCTTCAAAGGGCTTGAGCAATAACAACAACACCTAAGCTACCCTTACAAGGAACCCCAACATGTGGTTTGTCCACGAAATGAGCCAATCAACAAATGGGAACCTTACAATGTCCCCCTTTGGCTATTTCGTGACAAAACCACCACTCACATTGATTCCTCACAAAGAAATAGAAACTACGGGACTACAATAATATTCTACAGTGCAAAGAATTAAGAAAATGCAACTTGAAATCTTCAACCTCTTGTAGAATAATCAATCCCTGAAAATAAAGTTTCTAACATTTCCAAAACAAGTAAAAAGTGAGATTAATCAAGTGTGAACAAAAACAAGCATTTTCATTTTAAAAGTTTAGGCACAACATTATGCAATGTATGTGTATGCAATGCTCCCCCTCAACGGGTTACTCCCTCTCAATGTATATTCTGCCCAACAAGCACAATTTCTACTACAATTTGCAACTCCCCTTACCGTATCCTACTCCCCCTTTTTGTCATGATATAGGCAAAGGAGTAGTCCCCAACCGGGTCACTCATAGCAACGAGAGATAGTAGCATGCAAGATATTTGCATAATCAATATAAGTCACTTTATGCATCTCAATTAATTGGAGAGAAACAAGGAGATTTATTTGAGTAAATGTGTGAATCAAACATGCTTTGCATACAAGACATGTAGCATTCAAGTCCAAAATACAATGGTATTTGGCAAAGCAAATGACAAAGGTTTCTAATAAGAATTCAAACCAATTTCACCATTGTCATCAGAAAAGCAAGGATATAGAGTTTTCATTGATTTTAATTTATGAGCAACTATATCCAACTTTATAAGCGAAACATGGCATGAGCGACTTTGCACCCTATTTGATTTTTCCGGATAAGATATCCGTATGATAGTAGCCATGTTCAACTAATAAAGAAAGAGAGACATTTGGATTTTTTAAATCCTTTGAACCGATACAATATCCTTTATTCATTTTGAGTCTCATAAGCTTTCACACAAGTTTTGCATTTTAAGAATATGCAATCATCAATTCATGCTTTTCATTTGACATTAGCATGTTATAAAAGAATCATCATGTCATGGAGATAACTATATGTCATTCAAATCATACTTCCTATGAACATCTCCTAGTCCAAAAATGCATGTTTGAACATAAATATGACATGGATTGTAAACAAGCAAGGTTCACACTTATTGAATTGAAAACATATATACATATGTGCAACCAAGCTTACTCAAGCAATTAAAAGAAGAGGCATAAGATATTTCAAAAAAAAAAAAAAATTTTGCAAGTGACAAGAATGCAAAATAGCTCTCTTTGCTTGAGTTCCCCATATGGGGTCAATCACAAAACTCATCACTCCACAAGACATATCCCAATAGATCTACTTAGTGTTTTAAATCGAGTAGCATCTAAGGGTTTAGTAAATAGGTCCGCAAGTTGATCATTAGTACCTACATGTTTAAGTACTATGCATTTATTTTCAACAAGCTCTCTAATGAAATGATGGCGGATGTCAATATGCTTAGTTCTAGAATGTTGTACTGGATTCTTGGAAATATTAATGGCACTCATGTTATCATAAAAGAGAGTGAGAGTACCTTGGTTGAATCCGTAGTCTACTAGCATTTTCTTCATCCATAGGAGTTGTGTGCATCCACTTCCCGTGGCTATGTACTTGGCCTCGGCCGTGGACAAGGAAATCGAGTTTGTCTTCTTGCAAAACCAAGACACCAAGTTGTTGCCTAGAAAGAAGCAACCGCCCCAATGTTGGTTTGACTAGAGTCTCTCCATTTTCTCTCACTTCTCAGCTTTCATTTTTTCCTCTTCTCTACTTCTTATCTCTCTTGAAAAGATGGCATCAGAGGATTCTAATATGGAGAAAGACTACGACTACGGTGGAGGTGACAGCTCCTCAGAGAGGTCTGGGCTCTCTCTAAAGAGGCGACGCCCCAGTGGCGATTCTGCTGCTGGGGTTAGCAGGGCTCATCCCTAACCCCGCCGCTCCGGGCGACATTCCTCCGTTGGGACCGAGTTCACCAACTCCCCTTCTTCCTCGGTACAGGTTTTTGATAGGGGAGAGGCGACCAGCCTAGGGGCACTCTCAGACGAAAGGGACCGGGATCTAGATCATGTGGACCTGGGGGAATTAGGCCATCGCATGCAAGTGGAGGGAAGGGACCCTCACAAGGCTTTTGTGTGCATTCCTCCCTCTATGTGTACCGCGAGCATGCTGTCTCGCTTGAGGCGTGATTTCAACATCCCTGATGACGTGGAGCTCTCTCTTCCTACTGAGGATTATGATGCCTATACGCCTCCTCCCGGTCACCTTCCTATTCATGTGGTGACATTTGATGGCAGGGTGCGCCTCCCACTCCATCCTACGCTGAGACGGGCCTTATGCGCTTTCGGGTTAGCTCCCATGCAGTTGGTGCCGGGCTTTTGGAGGAATCTGGTGGGTTTCCTTGTGCTGTGGCGGGAGGCTGCTGGTTCTCGCCCTAACCTGGGGGAGCCAGGTTAAGGGGAGCTACGCTCCGTTTTCCAGTTAGCGCCCTTGACCCAGCAACCCATCGATCAATATTATCTTCGTTGTGTCAA
This sequence comes from Acer saccharum, assembly GCA_030490815.1. Taxonomy (NCBI): domain Eukaryota; kingdom Viridiplantae; phylum Streptophyta; class Magnoliopsida; order Sapindales; family Sapindaceae; genus Acer; species Acer saccharum. The sequence goes on along the minus strand of CM059869.1, from coordinate 26,458,810 downwards.
TGCTGTTGACTTCGTGGTTCCTGGCACCTAGAGGAATGACCCTGGATGGAAGAAGGAATGGATCGTGGTCAAGGGCAATTTGGGAGCCATTGTGCGCTACGGCCGTCGGGAACAACCAGCCCCTACTTCTTTTGGGCCGCAGCCGGAGTGGGCGAAGGAGGAGGACAATGAGGCAGTTATGAGCTTTTTGGCTTCGATCAAGCAGGTGGGTTATAGTCATGCTAGTCTTGATGGCTTTCCTTGGGAGCGGGTTAGGGTGGAGCGCTCCCTCTTGGCGATCGACGCAGTCCCAGGTGACTTATTCTTTTGCTTGTGTTCACTTTTTTTTTTTTTTTTTTTTTTTGTTATTCTATTTAGCATTTGAGATCTATCATTGCCACTATGGTTGTTGTGGAAAGAGTGGCGCGGATTCTGATGGTCCCTCAATGGGTAGTTTCTTTCGCATGTGTCCAACAAGAGGAGGGCCCTCTCAGTGAATCAAGTGCGGCTCAGGCATTGGTGGACTTTCCTATTGGCAAGGAAGCTTCTTCGTGCACCCCGCTCAAGCAGGCGACACTACTGAAAATCAAGAAGGAGAAAGGGGGCGTTTCAGGCTTAGCTTCTCCTCCCCCGTTAAAGGTGCTCTCTCCTTCCTCCAAGTTAGAGGAGCTGGAGGCTCGCCTAGGTCAAAGCCGCGGTCTGCCTAGTTCTTCTGCTTCTAAACTTCCCCCAGTGGTTCCTTTTGGTTCTTCCACTTCCACTCCTTCCAGGTAGTCTGTGCCTCCTCCTCGGCCTTCCTCCGTCAAAGGGAAAGGTGTGTTGATTGCGAAGAAGGCACCCCCCGTTCCTCCCAAAGCAAGGAAAGATTCCCCTTCTGGCTTCGACAACATTCTCCATGCGTTCAGATAGGCATGCTCCCAGGTGGATTCTTCCCAACTTGCTGTGCTTCCTACAAGCGAACTGGCCTCCAAAGGTTTCGTAATTGCAATTGAGGTAAATTCAACTGCTTCCTTGTTTTATTGTTTGATTTGGACGGCTATGCTAAGTGCTAGGCCTGCACTTTTTGTGGTCCTCTCCTCATTTTGTCTTGCAGGTGTTCCGGTACATCTTGGCCCTTAGGGAGCAGGCTATTTCGCTCTAGGAGGAACATCGTATGGCGAAGGAGGGTCGTGTTAAGGCAGAAAAGCTTAGGGTGGAGGTAGAGAAGACCATCATTAGGCTTGTAAGGGAGAGGAAAGAATTGGATGCCAAGGCTTCCCAGGTGACGAAGGACCTCGAGCGAGTACAGAAGAAGTTAGAGGCGGAGGTCACCCGGTCCACTCGCCAGACTTTGGAGCGAAACGAATTGAAGATTGAGCTGGTTACAGTGGAGAACCGTGCCGTGGCTGTAATTACCAGGGCGGCGGAGGCGAAAGCTGGGGTTGATAAATCCTTCGGGGAAGGTTATTTTCTTGCCCAACTGCACATGGCTCAACATACTCCTCCTAATTTCAATCTTCACCAAATTCACAACTGGAACAGGGAGGAGATCATGGCAGGGGCTGATGGTGTTCTGATGTGTAAAATCGTGTTATAAAAACCTAACTCGCAAGTGCACGAATCATGAGATAAGTACATCGACAAGTAGGGATCGTTCCCACGAGGAAAAGTGATTTACTAGTTATAACTAATTCTAATTAAAGCTAAGCAATTAACAGTATCCAAGAGATTTGAGATTGATTGATTGAGTGAGTGAGTATTGATTAACTAAATTAAACTAAGAAAGCAATTAACAAGAATATGTGAATGTGATCAAGAGGTGAGAGGACTAGGTCATCAATGCTCCCCAACTATGTTTACTCAATGCTTCGAATTGACTTTGATAAAAGATGTAACTCAAGTTAAGGATTCGTTCTTATCTTATTTATGATTGTTACCGTATGATCCTGGGATGAATCAAGTGTTCTCAATCATAATTTACCCATAGATCAATGGCGCAAATTACAACCGAGAACCCATTAAGTGCAAGAACTAATGAACCAAAACCTACTTGCATAGATCAATGCTAAGATCAGTTTTACCGATTCAATTGAATATTAATTAAGGTTACGTGTAAATCAACACTCCAAACCTAATTGTTAAATTATCAAAACCCTAAATTCATGCCAACGTATGATCATGCATTAACACAAATAAAGAATTAAGACTTAGAATGAATTGAATAAATCAAAACTTGAATTAATGGAAATATAGTCAATTCTAACAAAGGGTATTCATAGAGGTTCACATTGACTCCCTAGTATGGAGTTAGTTACACATATTAGAAACAAAGAAACAAGAGGGAAAAAAGATAAAACCCATTGAACGTCTTCAACGAATTCTTCAAATCTCCAATGTTGGCAACTCCTTCGTCTTCGAATCTTCTATGTATAAAGATGAATGATGGTGATAGGGGATGGCCCCCTTGGTGGCTTGGGACCTCCCTTGGCTAGCTCTCTAGCTAGTCTCCCGAAATTAGGTTTCAAAGAGGGTTAAATAGGTGTAGATGCAAGGCCATGACCTAAAACAATAAGGAAATCTATTCCCTTTGAGAATACAAGCCTATTTGGAATTCTATTTCTTTCCTAATCCATCCAAATTGATTACTTATTGAAGGAAGATAAGGATTAGATGTCTACTTGCTTCCCAAGACTCTCACACATGTCCAAGAAGGTAATATTTCCCGTTCCAACAACTTGCAAAACAAATCCCGAAAGTATTCGCGGATTTTATGATTGACTGATCTGACCTTTGGGCACTTAAATGGGCATAACTTCTTCTGGAAAATTCAGATTGACAAGCCGTAAATTGGGTTGGAAACTAGACTTCCAGGTTTTCAAATCCATAGGTGGCAAGACACACAGTTCAATCGAAGCTGAGATATATGGGCCCCGCAATCTTGATAATCTGCACTGTGGCGGCTACCGCTGCGACTACCACTGCGAAAGCCAGAGCGGTTCCGCAGCGGTATACACTGTTTTGCACCGCTTTGCAAGCCGCTGTGGGAAATTGACAGCGGTCTTTCATGATGGTTGATGGCCATTTGCATAAAAGTCCCTCAAATCTACCAAAATCATATTTTTTCTCTGAAATACTTCAAACATATCATTTGGATCCAATAACCTGAAAAATGCTCAAACACACAAATTAAATCCCAAAAAGACTCGAGAAACAAGCAATTGATTGGAGGAATGGGGATAAAAAACATATACAATAAATGACCGATCATGTTGTTAGGATTATGCTCAATAGCAAGAGTGTAATATTGTAATTAACAATCTTTTTCATATTAATAAAGTGATTTCTGGTTTAACAAATCGTATAGCATTTATAGTTTAATATTATAATTGTCAAAGTAAATAATCATAAGGTCTAAAGACTATGAGAAAAGAAGAATTGTTCGTACATCTGGATATGTATGTGGTAGACACAATTCTTTAGTTAGTCTTGAATATTGTTCACAACTTAAGTTAAAGGTTGGGCACCTTTATCTTGTTAAAGTTGTAGTTTTCTTTTGCTAGCATTTGAGTGGGATCAAATGAGATATGATGAGTCTAAAATCATCGGAGTGTCTTCGAGCAAAAGAATCTAGTGCACTGGATGCATTGAGCTGGATCACAATGAAATACTTTATCTATAACCGTCAGTAGATAAAAGTCTTTTCATTATCAGGACAATCGGAGAGTCTATCTTAATCCTGAGATAAGTGATGGACTTATGGTTGCAAGTGATATCATTTGAGTTATCAATGAGTACGATTATATCGCATAGTCCATCCTCGATAGTTTGGTGATATTCATTTGTTAATCGATAGAGGACTTCATTTATAGATATGGACATCGTGGCTCCATTTATTAAATGAGAGTATAATATCATCATATGGATGTTTTGAGGTAATTGGATATTAAATCTCAACGTTGAGTTTTCGATAGTGTCTATTGAAAACATGGCTTCTGGACAAGTCAAAATATCCAAGTTCAAAACGTGGTCATATGAGTAAATATGGTAACTTGGAGAGTTATAGGCGGTCTATGAACTCTTGGCGATTACTGATATTAATCACGAGGATACACTATCTCCAATATGATTGTCTAGGGTATGAATGAGGAACATCTTCCTTTTCTGTCTTTATTTAAGAGTTCAATTTTAGCTCTTTAGTGGAATGAGTTAAAATTAATGGATCGGACCTAAGTGAATCATTTGTTGATTGTGATTAGGTTATGTCTATTGAAGCTTAAATTTAGATAGCCCGCCAAGATCCCCAATCCACACGGACTTGCATGAATCACTTGATATATTCTACCGGACCAATTATGGGTCCATTTAGAATTGCATTTAATGTATTAAGAATATAATTTGTACATTATTTATTTAATGGGCTGCTCAATTATATTAATATATTAATGAAAGGCATGTGGGCTTGTTTCTTTTAGTAAGAATGGGTCTGGTTCACATGTGGGTTTTTTATTTAAAGTCCAATGGATTAAATGAAATAAGAAAATAATATATGGCCCTTTTATTTTAAGTGGGGCGGCAAGGGTTAATATTTTAGCCTATATATTATTTTGTTTCATTGTTTAATTAAATAAGAATTAATTAATTTATTAATTAATTGTTTAATTAAGAAACAAATCTTTTCTGATTAGGAAATATGATTCCTAGAGTTATACTATTGGTAGTAGTATACTAAAATTAAAAGACTTGTTTGATAAGAAAATAAATAATTAATTTTATTTATTTAATCAAATAAGAAGTCTTTTTATTTAGTCAAATAAAAGAATAAAAGATCTATAAGTTGGATTAGGGTTTGAAGTCTTAAACTAGATGGAAATTAAGGTGCAACACAAACTCTTTTTGGCTTGTGTATTGCGGCAACCCTGTCCCTTTTAGTGTAGAATTCGGCCACCCTAATAAAAAGAAGGAAAGAAAATTTGGCCACCTATATAAGTGGACTTATAGAATTCGGCCACTTTAGGTTGTGTGCTTGAGAGACAATTTTCTTCTTCTTCTTAATTCATAGAGAGCATTATTTTTATTCTACTAAAAACATAAAAGAGTGATAGATTATTCTTTGATGGTACACTATTTGCTTGTTCATCAATAAGCTTGTGTGTACAACATCGATTTAGGTTCACGCGAGTTTCGATCATTAGATTGAGAACTCAAAAGTGACCGGAATAATCTTAGTTTTCTTTTGATTGTTTTTGTGACTAACAAAGAAAAGAAAAGTTTGTTTGTCCATTCACAGGTTTGCAATTCAAAGAAAAGGGAGACCACGCTCCTAGGTGATTTACGTTCGTGCTAGGATTGAAGATCTTGCGAATTACCATCGACGTAAGTCAATCGGATCACGCGACAAAAGGTATTCTTCTTTTGTTAGATAATATATATGTTTAATTGATTAAAGGGTTTAAGGTTCATAAAAAGGAAAAATTTTAAAAGTTACTAAATCTATTTTTTTAGTCTCGCTTCCGCTGCGTGTACTACGGTATTTTTCCCTACACATGTTCCTAAGGTGCTGCCAGAGCAATTGGTGCCTCCTGGAGGCGAGGATGCAGCAAGCAGCAGTGACCCGGCTGGGAGTGACAAAAGGGAGCCCAGCGTAACTGGGAATATGCCAGGATCACCGCCTGTGGAATCAGGGAAGTTACTGTTAGGTTTATAGTTTGTGTTGGCATGTATTCCATATCAAAATGTGTTTTTTTTGTAATATTTAGTGGTCCATATGTTGAAGATTTATGAAGGCGAAGAAAGTCTTAGCCACAATTCATGCAAAATGTCGGCTTCAAAGAGATATGTGCTTCATTGATCATCAAAGGTAATATAAGACCTTATATCTCTTACAAGGCTAGGCACACACACACACATGGCATCCTTGTGTGTTCCTTCATGGTTAAGCATCATTTATATATCACTTTCACACACTTGATAATATATGCTCATGCATGTATATTATCTTGACAAACTTTGCTTATTGCATGTTCTAGGACTATGTCTAGGAAATAGCATATGTGTGTGTCTTTGTGTTTGTATGTTTCCGTATTTTTGTATTTGGACTTGAATATGATCTATTATGATTCCTTATTGAGTTTCGGTTGTTTCGGTTACTCATTCATTTAATTTCGAGTCCAAATGATGTAGCTACGCTATTTTTCGTTCTCATTCGTTGAGTTGACTTCATCATCGTTTTCCGAGATGATTTCTCAACCATTTTTCAAATTTGTGTAGTCATCGTTGTGCGTGAGGGAGTCATGGTTTGTAATCCGAAAACGGATTCGAAATCGGAGTTCGGATGCCCAAGATACGGCTGAAGAACGTGAGGGAGCGCGCGAGAGGCGAAAGTGGCCAAGAGGCCACGTGGCCCAAGCCGTGTGGGAGCCGTGGGCCCCACGGCCAGAGAGTCTCTCTGGCCCCATGTGGCCCATGCACCCCCCACGGGCTAGGGTGACATGGCCACTCTTGATTGGCCCATTTTTCTCTTCTTTCTCCTCCTTTTTATTTCCCTCTATTCCCTCCATTTTGTTTTAAAGAAGAAAAGATTGTGTAATCCCATCGGATTTTTTCTCCCAAATTTTCCCACCTTCCAAACACCATAACTTCTTCATACGGAGTCGGATTTGAGTGATTCAAGTTGGAGAATGTTTTTAATCGAGTCCTCTACCATTTCCAAGTGGTTTGGTGGCTGTTTGATCGATATTTCTCTTGGTTCCACACAGAAATCCGAACCAGCTCGTGAATCCAAGGTATTGGTCTTATCTTTGGGGTTTCTTTCTTTTTAACCTTCAATTTGCTTGGGGTTTCTTCTTCTATATGTATGTTTATATTTGGTGAATGCTATTGAGAAAGATAGCTTCATAATCATTCTAATCAAAAGTCTATTTAGAGACAAATGTGGACTAGTTTCTATGATTCTAGGTTTTTCACATGTTTGTGAGTTGTATTGTGATTAGAATGACATCTTAGGTTATTTGTAACTTGATTGAATCAATTTTGTGATAAATGACCTTGAGATTTGATTTGATCCTTTGAATGATGAAATCTAGGATTATTGTATTTGTATGTGTATTAGAGCAATCTAGGATTTTATTGATTTATATCTTGAATCCTTGCTCTATATTTTTGGCTAGAATATTGATTAATTTAATCTCATGTATCTAGCATTTTATTGTATGTTGATAGCATCTTGAACTTGTACTTCATGAATATATTTTGTTCAAGTGTTGTATGTGTGAATGAGACTTTGAGCTTATGTGTTTGGTGTTTACACATGCTTTAGGTTTTATTCTTGTATTTTGCATCTAGACTTTTATTACTTGTGATATCACATGTTTAGGTCTATTTGTACCATGGAATGTATTGATCACATGTTCTATGTTGAATTGGTTGTTTGCATCATTTGCATTCACATGATCACGCTAGGAAGTTCTTGTAAAAGGCATGAAGCCTTGGTTAGAGTCGGGATGACTCGGATAGCCAAGCAAGAAGACTTGCCTAGAGTCGGGATGACTCGGATAGGTAAGCAAGAAGTCATGGCTAGAGTCGGGAGGACTCGGATAGTCATGCATGGGAGGCTCCTTAGAGGCATGAGTGCCTTGGATAGGGAATTGGCTATTATATTGGTAGGCCTAGGCGTATGGTTACACATAGACTCCAAAAGAGCGGGGTACACGGGAGGTGTATGCACTCTTGAGGAATTTCTAATCTTCCATCGATGTTGGTTTTGTGTGTTGTCCAATATATGGTGGTTTCGCATCATTGAGGGATCTCATACTTTCCAATAGGGTTGGGTAGACTTGGACTCCACTAGGTTGGGTGAGCTAAAGATTGGTCACTTTGTGGATTCTCTATTTTTGTCATCCAATATATATAGTACCCTAATGGTTGTATTTCAATGCGTGGATGTTTCCTCTTTGGAGGTTTTACCACATTAAAAAATCTCTTGTGTTAATTCTTCCTATCTCTATCTTTTATATTTTATTTGTGTATGTTATTATCTTGTTTCATATTATTCACTTATAATGTATAGTGAAGCAAGTATTTGTAAAGTGTGGTCTGTGGATTCATTCTTTTGATCACTTTTGTATATATGATTCTTTTTGTATATTGTAATTTTTGTATAGTGATATTTGATCACTCTTGTAACTCATTGAATATCTATTGAAATACAAGTATTCATTGTTGTTGTGTTTATTTGTTCTTATACCTCACACAACTAGATGATATACATAGACCTTGTTCACATGATTATATTCTCATATTGTCTATGTATGTCTTTCTTGGTTTATTTAGTTGTGTGTAAGGCTACCTTGAGGGACAAACGAAAGTTTATTCAAAGGATTGAAAAAAAGGTGTAAAAACCTATTCACCCCCCCCCCCCCCCCCCCCCCCTCTTCAGGTATGCCTTAAGCAATTTAACTACGTTTGTATACTTTCAGTTACCAACAGAGGCCCAAGAGGAGCACCGCCAGGAGGACGTAGCCCAGAATCCTCTACTGAGCCAGAAGCCAATTGAGTCCGCCTTGCCTATCGATGAGTCCACCAGCCCCATGCAAGACCAGTGAACAATGCCTCTTTTATCATCGTTTAGTTTGCACATGCTTGTGCTCTTTCGCTGCTATATCTTTTTTGCTTTGATAATTTGTGGGGACCAGGCCAGCTGTGCCTTGGTCCTCCTTTGGTATGTAATTCTGAACTGATGCCTATGCATCCTTGAATTTTTCTTTGCTCTGGTATTTTTTATTTGTGGGGAGGTTGGGCCTTCGGAGTTCTAATCCTCCTCGTGGTATGTAATGATGAACTAGTGCCCCTTGCACTTCACTGCTTTTTTTTTTTATATGCCTGTTTAGCTTATGTGGTCTGGCTAGGTGCCATGGTCCTTCATGGTTCTCTTGTGACTTTTGTTGATGAGGTAAAGATCCTTACTTTCCACCCTTGCTTTGTCTTGATATTATTCTGTGTGCCTCATGTATACATGGAACTCTTTTGTAAATACTGGCTCTGATCTCATGTAAGTAGAAGTAGCATGCTTGGTTTAATACTGGGCTTGATACTGACTTAGGACTTTCTTCCTAACAACCCACGCTCCCAATCCGTGCCTCTCCAAGAGGGCGGTTCTTTCTTGAACATCTGCTAAGGCGTAATTATAATCGTGCTTACGGTGCGAAGACAGCATTTATGCAACATTAACCATCCCGGTCAAGGGACCTGGTATTGCTCAGATCGGGTAGGCGGGCAAGGCTAATTAAGCCTAAGTCCCTTTTTTTTTAAAAGGGGGGCCTCATACCCCACCCACGATATCATGGTAGTTCATCTGAGATACTCAATATTGTTAGGATTATGCTCAATAGCAAGAGTGTAATATTGTAATTAACAATCTTTTTCATATTAATAAAGTGATTTCTGGTTTAACAAATCATATAGCATTTATAGTTTAACATTATAATTGTCAAAGTAAATAATCATAAGGTCTAAAGACTATGAGAAAAGAAGAATTGTTCGTACATCTGGATATGTATGTGGTAGACACAATTCTTTAGTTAGTCTTGAATAATGTTCACAACTTAAGTTAAAGGTTGGGCACCTTTATCTTGTTAAAGTTGTAGAATTCTTTTGCTAGCATTTGAGTGGGATCAAATGAGATATGATGAGTCTAAAATCATCGGAGTGTCTTTGAGCAAAAGGATCTAATGCACTGGGTGCATTGAACTGGATCACAATGAAAAGCTTTATCTAGAACCGTCAATAGATAATAGTCTTTTCATTATCAGGACAATCGGAGAGTCTATCTTAATCCTGAGATAAATGATGGACTTATGGTTGCAAGTGATATCATTTGAGTTATCAATGAGTACGATTATATCGCATAGTCTATCCTCGATAGTTTGGTGATATTCATTTGTTAATCGATAGAGGACTTCATTTATAGATATGGACATCGTGGCTCCATTTATTAAATGAGAGTATAATATCATCATATGGATGTTTTGAGGTAATTGGATATTAAATCTCAACGTTGAGTTTTCGATAGTGTCTATTGAAAACATGGCTTCTGGACAAGTCAAAATATCCAAGTTCAAAACGTGGTCATATGAGTAAATATGGTAACTTGGAGAGTTATAGGCGGTCTATGAACTCTTGGCGATTACTGATATTAATCACGAGGATACACTATCTCCAATATGATTGTCTAGGGTATGAATGAGGAACATCTTCCTTTTCTATCTTTATTTAAGAGTTCAGTTTTAGCTCTTTAGTGGAATGAGTTAAAATTAATGGATCGGACCTAAGTGAATCATTTGTTGATTGTGATTAGGTTATGTCTATTGAAGCTTAAATTTAGATGGCCCGCCAAGATCCCCAATCCACACGGACTTGTATGGATCACTTGATATATTCTACCGGACCAATTTATGGGTCCATCTAGAATTGCATTTAATATATTAAGAATATAATTTGCACATTATTTATTTAATGGGCTGATCAATTATATTAATATATTAATGAAAGGCATGTGGGCTTGTTTCTTTTAGTAAGAATGGGTCTGGTTCACATGTGGGCTTTTTAATTAAAGTCTAATGGATTAAATAAAATAAGAAAATAATATTGAGCCCATATATATATATGATGTGGGCGGCAAGGCTAATTTATTAGTCTAATATATTATTTTATTTTATTGTTTGATTAAATGAGAATTAATTAATTAATTAATTAATTATTTAATTGAGAAACAAAATCTTTTTCTGATCAGGAAATATGTTTCCTAGAGTTATACTATTGGTAGTAGTATACTAAAAGTAAAAGACTTATTTGGTAAGAAAATAAATAATAAGGTTTATTTATTTAATCAAATAAGGAAGTCTTTGAGATAGTCACAAATACACTAAAGAGTTGAATTAGGGTTTGGAATTCTAAGGAAATCTACCTAGGGTTAGGATTTAAGTCAAAAGACAAATCCTACATGGTAGAGGATTTTGGCCACAATATATAAATATATATTAAATATATATATGGCACAAGCCGAAAAGAGATATGCAATATATAATGCATGCAATATTAATTGTGCATGATATATATACATACTGGTAAAGGCGTGCAGCATTATTACACTTTAAAAAAGGGTGTGCGGAATTTATGCAATATATATGTTGAATATATATATATTATTTTGTGGGTTGAATTCGGCTAACCCTACTTGTTTATGACTTGAGAGTTTTTTCTCTTTTGCTTGAGAAAAATAGAATCCAACTCTTAGACTAGTGTGAAATTCTACTAAGACATAAAAAAGAGTGAATAGATTATTCTTTGATGGTACACTATTTGCTTGTTCATCAATAAGCTTGTGTGTACAACATCGATTTAGGTTCACGCGAGTTTCGATCATTAGATTGAGAACTCAAAAGTGACCGGAATAATCGTAGTCTTCTTTTGATTGTTTTTGTGACTAACAAAGAAAAAGAAAAGTTTGTTTGTCCATTCTCAGGTTTGCAATTCAAAGAAAAGGGAGACCACGCTCCTAGGTGATTCACGTTCGTGCTAGGATTGAAGATCTTGCGGATTACCATCGACGTAAGTCAATCGGATCACGCGACAAAAGGTATTCTTCTTTTATTGATTATATGTATGCTTAATTAATTAAAGGGTTTAAGGTTCATAAAAAGGAAAAATTTTAAAACATACTAAATCTGTTTTTTAGTCTCGCTTCCGCTGCGTGCACTTCTTGGTATTTTTCCCTACAAATATATCCTGCACTTGGTAGGCAACCATGGCCACTTAAGCCCAAGTCCCTTCTTAGGGGGTCTCATACCCAGCCCAAGGCATCGTGGAAGCTCATTTGAGGTACCCGGCACATTCTGGACTTGGTAGGCAACCATGGCCACTTAAGCCTAAGTCCCTTCTTGGGGGGTCTCGTACCTAGCCCAAGACATCGCGGTAACTCATCTAAGGTACCCGGCATATCCTGGACTTGGTAGGCAACCATGGCCACTTAAGCCCAAGTCCCTTCTTGGGGGGTCTCGTACCTAGCCCAAGGCATCGTGGTAGCTCATCTGAGGTACCCGGCACATCCTGGACTTGGTAGGCAACCATGGCCACTTAAGCCCAAGTCCTTTCTTAAGGGGTCTCATACCCAGCCCAAGGCATCGTGGTAGCTCATCTGAGGTACCCGGCATATCCTAGACTTGGTAGGCAACCATGGCCACTTAAACCCAAGTCCCTTCTTGGGGGGTCTCGTACCCAGCCCAAGGCATCGTGGTAGCTCATCTGAGGTACCCGGTACTTAACATGCGAAAATTGGTACGATCAATTGTGGAGAACCACTTTTCATTCATTCAAAAGAAGAGGTGAAAACACCCTAGGTACAAGCGATCAAAGCTGCTTCATTGTGTGGCTGAACCCCGGCTCTCAAGTGCCTGTCGGGTCACGCCTACATGAAAAGTGAACAAAAGGAACTAGTGCTATTTACAGTGGGATTCCCATGCTCTTTCTTTTGATCCTTCCCGCGCTGCCGCTAGGGGTAGAACCTCTTCAAGTGATCGGCGTTCCAGGTGTGTCAAATAAGGTCTCCATCGAGGTCCATCAGCTTATATCCTCCCTGGCTCACCTTTGCCTTGATAAGGTATGGACCTTCCCAATTAGGAGCGAGGACACCATCAGAGCGGCGACGGGTATTCTGTGTGACTTTCCTTAGTACCAGGTCGCCCTCCTTGAAGCTCCAGATCTTGACACCCTTGTTGAAACAACGGGCAATCTTCTACTACTAGGCTGCCATCCTTTGGGCTACCCCAGCCTGCTTTTCTTCTATTGGATTTAGGCATGCCCTGAGCTTGTCCTCGTTGTCTTCCGGATTGTAGAGTTGCGTGCGAAAGCTAGGAAGCTTTAGCTCCATTGGTAAAACAACTTCGAACCCGGAAGCTAGCGAGTAGGGGGTCTCTCTAGTTGCAGTCCTTTTGGTGGTTCGGTAGGCCCATAAGATGTTTGGGAGCTGGTCCACCCAGGCTCCCTTTTCCTCCTGCAGCTTTTTCTTCAACAACTTCTTGATTGTTTTGTTCGTTGATTCGACCAAGCCATTTGTTTGGGGGTGGGCTACTGAGGCAAAGCGACACTCAATCCTAAAATCTTCACAGTAGTCCCTGAAGCTGTAATTGTGGAACTGCTTGCCTAAGTTAGTGATTATTGCCACGGGGACCCCAAACTTACATACCACATTTTTCTTGATGAATGCGGTCGTATTTACCTCTATTATATTGGTGAGCGGCTCAGCATCTACCCACCGAGTGAATAGTCTATAGCGACAACCGCATACTTGGCTTGCTTGGCCCCGGCAGGCAATGGGCCAATGAGGTTTGCCCCCCATACTGCAAAGGGATAGGGGGAGGAGATGATGGATAACCTTTCTAGGGGTTGGTGCATAAGGTTGGCCACTTTCTGGCATGGTACACAAGCGCGGACATACAAGCGAGCGTCCTCATGGAGGGTGGGCCAGAAGTACCCCATCCTTAAGACTCGGTGTGCCAAGGCATCTCCCCCTGAATGATCTCCATAGTCACTTGAGTGAACCTCCTTCAGTGCCCACTTGGCATCGTCCGGGTGTAAGCATTTAAGGAGGAGCAAGGACTTCCCTTTCCGATATAGGTGTCCCTGCACCAGGTAGTACCGGGACGACTTTCTTTTTATCGCTCTAGCCTCCGTTGGGTCGTCCGGGAGTTTCTGGTTGTGGAGGTAATTTGCAATGGGGTCCATCCAGCATGGGATACGGTCCACCGGATGGACCTCAACGGTTTTGGCGATGCTTGACCTGCTTAGAAGTTGCAGGTGGACTCCCTTAGGAGGAGTTTACCGTCCTCCAGTTACGATCTTAGTGAGGACATCGGCCCAGTGGTTAGCCCCCCTAGGAATCTGCTCAATCTTGACCATCTGGAACACCTTAGTTGCTTGCTTCACTTTTTCTAGGTAGACGGACATGTTGTCGCCCTTGGCCTAGTAGGATCCGGCTACTTGGTTCACGATTAACTGTGAATCGCTCTTGATGGCAAGGAACTGGGCTCCCAACTCCCGGGTGGCGTTCAGACCGGCCAGGAGTGCTTCGTACTCTGCTTCATTGTTGGTGGCCCTAAACTCGAATCTTAAGTAGTAGGAGGACTCGATCCCCTCTCGGTCAATCAACACAATTCCCTCCCCGCAGCCATGTTGGTTGGAGGCTCCATCCACGAATAATGTCTAAACACTTGACTGGGAGGGCAATTCTTCCCCGGGAACTGGGACATTGTTGTCTGTCTGGGCAGTGGGCTTTCCCTCAGGATTGAAGTTGGGGTTTCCACTGAACTCCGCTATGAAATTTGCTAGTGCCTATCCTTTGATTGTGGCACGGGGCTTGAAAGTAATATCATACTGCGTAAGCTCAAGGGCCCACAGGACTAGCCGGCCCGACACATCAGGCCGCTGCATGAATTGTTGGAGAGGGCGGTTTGTGAGTAATGCTATCGAGTGGGCCTGGAAGTAAGGGCGCAGCTTGCGCACCGCTACCACCAAGGCGAAGGCGAGCTTCTCCAGCTGGTTGTAATTCCTTTCGGCCTTGCTAAGGGAGCGGCTTACATAGTAGATGGGTCTTTGGATCCTTCCCTCACACTCTTTCACCAAAGCCGCGCTTGTCGCCGTGTCTGATACTGCAAGGTAGAGTTGCAGCACATCTCCCGGTAATGGTTTAACAAGCAATGGGGGGTTGGAAAGGTAACTCTGGAGCTCTTTGAAGACGCACTCGCTCTCCTCATCCCACCTCATCTCACTTCATCCCTCTTCCCTTCTTATTGGCTTGGAAAAATGGGAGACACTTGTCGGTGGACCGTGATATGAATCTGTTGAGGGTAGCGAGGCGTCTAGTCAGTCCTTGGACCTGCTTCAAAGTAGTGGGGGATTAGAGCTCTAAGATGGCTTTGATTTTTTCTGGGTTCGCTTCGATTCCCCTCTCATGCACCATGAACCCTAAGAATTTCCCGACTGAAACCCCAAACGCACACTTGTCTGGGTTCAACCACATTGGTTCTTTCGGAGCACTTCAAAAGTCTCTTTGAGGTGTTCGGGGTGCTACTCTACCTGCTATGATTTGGTTATCATGTCATCCACGTAGACCTACATGGTTTGACCGATCTGCTCCTTGAATAGCTTGTTGACTAACCTCTGGTAGGTGGCTCCAGCATTCTTCAGTCTGAAAGGCATCATTTTGTAGCAGTACAAGCCTTGGTTGGTGATGAAACTGGTCTTCTCTTGATCTGAGTGGTGCATGGTGATCTGATTGTAGCCGGAGAAGACGTCCATAAAGATCAGGGTCTTGTTTCCCGCAGTCGAGTCCACGAGCTGGTCGATCTTAGGGAGGGGGAAATTGTTTCGGCCTTGCATGTTAGTTTGATTGCTTATTGCATTGTCCATTGCCTTGTCATGCATAGCCTTGGATTTCTTGCATTGCAAAGGGCGCTGTTCAAAGCGCTGTTGTGAACAGCGCCCCCATGACCTGATGCAAAAATGGTCATTTAAATGCATCAAGTCTGATGCATTTTGGATGGGTGCTGTACGAGCGTTGTACAGAAACGCTGTTCGTACAGCGCCCCTCTGTTTTCCCGAGAGAACAGAGTTGGGGCGCTGTACAGAAGCGCTCTACGTACAGCGCCCAAGGTAAATTTCAGGCCAACTTATCAAAACGACCACACTTTGATTTGGCCCCCTATATATATGCCACTTTGACTTTAGGTCAATTAAGAGAGTTCATATTCAGATTTCATACTTAGGATATTTTTCAAAGAGAAGAAAATTTTCAAGAACTCATTTTTAATTACTCAAACACCTTTTGCATGATCATCAACCATCATCTAGCATCATCTTTGATCATCTAGATGTCTCTTTGCATGGATTCTTCATCATACTTTGCTTGGTAAGCTTTTCACTAATATCTTACATATTTTGTGTTTTTCTTAACAAGCAATCTCAATTTATTACTTGTATGATTTTCATATATCTTTTGATACAAGATTGAGAATAGTGTGATGTATGTTTGAGAAGTTGTATTGTGATAGCTAATTAGGTTTTGTGTTTAATCTTGATTAGCTAAACTATTTGACATGTCATTTAGTTTTTAATATCTAGAATTGCTTTAATTGCAAATTCATCATCTTAGATAAGCATATAGGGTTTCCCTTGCTCTATGTTGCATTTGGATATTCATATATTCACTTAAGGTGTTATTCTCTTCATTGAGAAAGTAAGTCTTGTGTGTAGCTTCCGGGATTAGGTTGCTTAGATCGCAAGCAAATTGGACTAAGTTCACTTATACCGGGATTAGGTAGGTGTGTGATTACTTCCGGGATTAGATTGTAATCGTTTTACACATTTAGTGGATTCGAGGTTCGAGTGTGGCTTACTCACTAGCCCGTGGTTTTTCTCGTGAGGGTTTCCACGTAAAAATCAAGTGTTATTTAATTTCCGCATTTTATACTTGATTTATTGCTTTATCTAGTTAGGGTTAATTTCGTAATATTGACTTAACACAAAAAATTGGGTAATAAGTTTAAAATCTATTCACCCCCCCCCCCCCCCCCCCCCTCTAGATAGTTTCATACACACCGTGCTATAATTTGTTTCAATGTTCATCCAGTTTTGCGGCCTTGGAGTCCTTATTATCAACTTCCTCAAGTTTGTCTTTTTTGTTGGCAGAGCCGGAGGCAATCCCATGCATATTGTACAGATTCTTATGCATCGCCTTCTCTAGAAAAGTAGGCATCACCTTGGGAAGAATGTCATTCAGTGCCTGAAGGGGGGACTTTAGAGAGCACATCTTTGGGATTTCTTCTTTTATAACCTTCAATTTGCTTGGGGTTTCTTCTTCTATATATACTTGTATGTTTGGTGAATGCTATTAAGAAAAATAGCTTCACAATCAATCCTAATCAAAAGTCTATTTAGAAACATTTGTGAACTAGTTTCCATGATTCTAGGTTTTTCACATGTTTGTGTGTTGTATTGTGATTAGGTTGATATCTTAGGTTGTTTGTAACTTGATTGAATCAATTTTGTGATAAATGACCTTGAGATTTGTTTTGATCCTTTGATTGATGAAATCTAGGATTATTATATTTGTATATGTTTTAGAGCTATCTAGGATTTAATTGATTTATATCTTAAATCCTTGCTCTATATTTTTTGCTAGAATATTGATTGATTTGATCTCATGACTCTAGCATTTTATTTTATGTTTATAGCATCTTGAACTTGTACTTCATGAATATATATTGTTCAAGTGTTGTATGTGTAAATGAGACTTTGAGCTTTATATGTTTGGTGTTTACACATGCTCTAGGTTTTATTCTCGTATTTTGCATCTAGACTCTTATTACTTATGATATCACATGTTTAGGTCTAGTTGTACCATGGAATGTACTGATCACATGTTCTATGTTGAATTGATTGTTTGCATCATTTGCATTCACATAATCACACTAGGAAGTCCTTGTAAAAGGCATGAAGTCTTGGTTAGAGTCGGGATGACTTAGATAGCCAAGCAAGAAGACTTGTCTAGAGTCGGGAGGACTCGAATAGGCAAGCAAGAAGTCATGGCTAGAGTCGGGAGGACTCAGATAGTCAAGCATGGGAGGCTCCCTAGAGGCTTGAGTGCCTTGGATAGGGAGTTGACTATTATATTGGTAGGCCTAGGCGTATGGTTAGACATAGACTCCAAAAGAGTGGGGTACACGGGAGGTGTATGCACTCTTGAGGAATATCTAATCTTCCATCGATGTTGGTTTTGTGTGTTGTCCAATATATGGTGGTTCCGCATCATTGAGGGATTTCATACTTTCCAATAGGGTTGGGTAGACTTAGACTCCACTAGGTTGGGTGAGCTAAAAATTGGTCACTTTGTGGATTCTCTATTTTTATCATCCAATATATATAGTACCCAATGGTTGTAGTTCAACCCGTAGATGTTTCCTCCTTGGAGGTTTTACCACGTTAAAAAATCTCTTGTGTTAATTCTTCCTATCTCTATCTCTTATATTTTATTTGTGTATGTTATTATCTTGTTTCATATTATTCACTTGTGATGTATAGCGAAGCAAGTATTTGTAAAGTGTGATTTGTGGATTCATTATTTTAATCATTTTTGTATGTATGATTCTTTTGTATATTGTAATTTTGTATAGTGATATTTGATCACTCTTGTAACTCATTGAACATCTATTGAAATACAAGTATTCTTTGTTGTTATGTTTATTTGTTCTTATACCTCATACAACTAGGTGATAGACATAGACCTTGTTCACATTATTACATCCACATATTGTCTATGTATGTCTTTCTTGGTTTATTTTGTTGTGTGTAAGGCTACCTTGAGGGACAAACGAAAGTTTGTTCAAAGGATTGAAAAAAGGTGTAAAAACCTATTCACCCCCCCCCCCCCCCCTATAGGTATGCCTTAAGCAATTTAACTACGTTTGTATACTTTCACCATGGATAACTCGAACCAACGCGAATGCCAATTACACCGGTCAGAAAAGAAAATCTTTCAAGGGCCCAAACCTATTAACGTTTTTTAGTAAGTAGAGTTATAAACATGTGTTAGAAAATAGATCCAGTCAATCGGTATTTAAGCCATAGTGGTCGGTGTACATACCTGATAACAAAGAAGAAACTCGAAAAGGTTGTAAGTGAAGGTAGATCTCGGTTGGGGTTTGCCTGTAGTCTTTTTTCTTCCTCTTTTTATTGAATTTTCTTTGGAAGGACCTGCATTTTGTGATTCTTGTTTACATTCACCTTCAACAAGTGATTTGATTGTTTTGGAGGCTGACTCATTCTTGTCTGCTTCGTTTGATAGTTTAAGGTTGTCAAGGTTTTTGGGTATAGCATTTTTAATCTAGTGCAAAGTCAAACTATAAACATATATAACCTTTGAAAGCTTCGTCATCATCCACTAATGCAAACATCTATAGCGATACATGCTCACACGTGTTGATAGTGGATAAGATATAGCCTATGACTAACAAATTTGCCATCTTCAGGCCATCTTCACCTTGCTCGTCAGTCAGTCATTTAAAAGTTTCGAACAACGATGCATACGTAGGTTAGTTCTCGAAATGTCTTGCGTATAGGCTGTTCTCCGTTGGAGTATACTTCGCCCTTATTAATCTTTCTGGCAATTTACCCATTTTGAGCCTAAAGCATAGGCAAAACTCAACTTGACCAAAACAATATTGTCGCGTATGCAGCCCAAACCACATTTCGTCATCTCGATGTGGTGATGCATTAGCAGACCTAGTGGTATATTCGATCTGCCTTTTGAGAATAGAATGCAAAACCTTTCCATGTATAGTGATAGGCAAATACAGACCTAAGTAGTGGCTGAAAGGTCCTTGCTTAAACCCTTCTGAAATGTGTAATCTGTCTAAAACTTCATCAATGTCACCAAGAATGTCACAATGTTACTGACTTTTCGAGTTTATCCTTGCATTGATCCATCCCTCGTGATCCGGATATAATAAGGTTTTCGCGTTTGGGTCCAAAGCCATTTGAAAATAACAATAATTAGAAGCAAGTGTCATGGAACTTTTCATTGGATGGAATATATGAAATAATGCGGTTGGATCCCAAAAGTAAGGAAATAGCATTTTTAATAACAATGCCATACAAGTGTCTGACATGGTTGTCATGAATAGTCCTGGAAAATCAAGGAAAATCAGGAGTATCATGGCAGGTCGTGTAAAACCATAGGCAATTCATGAAAAATCATAGAAAGGCAACTCATGGAATGTCATAGAAAAGGATGGGAGATAGGAAAAGGAAAAGGAAAATTAAAGCATGGAAATCAAAATAAGAGGCTAACATGTTTTGTGATAAAAAGTCAAGGAAAGTCATGGGAGATGATTGTAACTGATAGGAGACCTTGTGTAGGGAAAATTGCACACGGCGGAAGCGAAAATAGGTTTAGTATATTTTAAAATTTTTCCATAAGTTGAACCTTAACCCTCTAATTAATTAACATACATCTAAAAGATATCGTACCTTTGTCGCGTGATCCGATTGACATTGCGTCGATGGTAATCCGTAAGATCTTCCAATCCAATCATGAACGTGAATCACCTAGGAGCGTGGTCTCCCTTCTATTTGAATTGTGTACCTGAGGATGGATAACAAAACTTTTTCTTTTTCGTTAGTCACTAAACTCTTTTAAGAGAGAACGAAGAATGTTTCGGTCACTTGTGAATTCACAATCTATTTGATAGAAATTCGCGTGAACCTAATTTGAAGATGTGCACAAAGCCTTTTGATATCAAAGCTAGTAGTGCACTATCGAAATAAGAACAATTCTTCCCTCTTTCCTTCTTGGCCGAAATTCACTGTCTAAGAGTTGGATTCTATTTTTCAAACTTAAGAAAAATAACTCTCAAGCCTTGCATTAGGGGTGGCCGAATTCTATCACTTGTATTATATAGGGTGAGCGAATTCCTTGCCCTATTACAATTAGGGTTGGCCGAATTCTTTAGTCTATTTTGATAAAGTGACCGAAATCCTCTATAAAAGAGGATTTGTGTTTCCACAAAAGACTATTATCAATCTTTTAGAATTCAAACCCTAATCCAACTTTTTAGTGTATTTGTGACTATATTAAAGACCTCCTAATTTGACTAGATAAATAAATCTCTTATTTATCTACTTACCAAATTAAGTCTTTTATATTTATTATACTACCACAATAGTATACTACTAAGAAACATATTTCCTAGTCAGAAAAAGATTTTGATTTTTAATTAAATAATTAATTAATCAATTAATTAATTTCCATTTAATCAAATAATGAAATAAAATAATATATTAGACTTTTATTTAAGCCTTGCCGCCCATATATATATATATATATATATATATATATATGGCCCATATATTATTTTCTCATTTCATTTAATCCATTGAACCTTAATTAAAAGGCTCACATGTGAACTAGGTTCATTCTTACTAAAAGAAACAAGTCCACATGCCTTAATACAATTCTAGA
Organism: Acer saccharum; assembly: GCA_030490815.1. Taxonomy (NCBI): domain Eukaryota; kingdom Viridiplantae; phylum Streptophyta; class Magnoliopsida; order Sapindales; family Sapindaceae; genus Acer; species Acer saccharum. The sequence goes on along the minus strand of CM059869.1, from coordinate 26,437,785 downwards.
TGGACTCATAAATTAGTCCGATAGAATATATCAAGTGATCTATGCAAGTCCGTGTGGATTGAGGATCTTGGCGGGCTATCTAAATTTAAGCTTCAATAGACATAACCCAATCACAATCAACAAATGATTCACTTAGGTTCGATATATTAATTTTAGTTCATTCCACTAAAGAACTAAAATTGCACTCTTAAATAAAGATAGAACAAGTAAATGGTTCACATTCATACCCTAGACAATCTTATAGGAGATGGTGAATCCTCATGAAGAATATCAGTAATCGCCAAGAGCTCATAGACCGCCTATAGCTCTCCAAGTTACCATATTTCCTCATATGACCACATTTTGAACTTGGATATATATTATGACTTATCCAAAAGCCATCTTTCAATAGTCACTATTGAAAACTTAACGTTAAGATTTAATATCCAAAACCTCAAAACATCCATATGATGATATTCTACTCTCATTTAATAAATGGAGCCACGATGTCCATATCTATAACTGAAGTCCTCTATTGATTAACAAATGAATACCACCAAACTATCGATGATAGACTGTGCTATATAATAGTACTCATTGATAGCTCAAATAATAACAATTGCAACCATAAGTCCATCATTTATCTCAGGATTAAGATAGACTCTCCGATTGTCCTGATAATGAAAAGACTTTTATCTACTGACGGTTCTAGATAAAGTATTTCATTGTGATCCAGCTCAATGCACCCAGTGCACTAGATTCTTTTACTCGAAGACCCTTCGATGATTTTAGACTCATCATAACACATTTGATCCCACTCAAATGCTAGTAAAAGAATTCTACAACTTTAACAAGATAAAGGTGCCCAACCTTTAACTTAAGCTGTGAACATTATTCAAGACTAACTAAAGAATTGTGTCTACCTCATACATATCCCAATGTACGAACAATTCTTCTTTTCTCATAGTCTTTTGACCTTATGATTATTTACCTTGACAATTATAATTATAAATGCTATAAGATTTTGTTAAATAAACAGAAATCACTTTATTAATATGATAAGATTGTCAATTACAATATTACACTTTTGCTATTGAGCATAATCCTAACACCTTAGTCATGGCATCATGGGAAGTCATGTCAACATCATGGAAAGTCATGGCAACATCATGGAAAGCGTTATGGAAGTCATGGGCACATCATGGAATGTTAGCCTTGGTCATGGCATCATGGAAAGAAAGTCATGGCAACATCATGGAAAGCTTCATGTAAAGTCATGGGGCACATCATGGAATGTTAACCTTGGTCATGGTATCATGAAGGAAAGTCATACTGTAAAATCATGGAAAGGCTACTTGTAAAGTCATGAGGCACATCATGGGCACATCATGGTAAGTTAACCTTGGTCATGGCATCCATGGGGCATATCATGGAAAACTTCATGTAAAGTCATGGGCATGTCATGGAAAGTCATGGGAACATCATGGAAAGTTATAGAAAGTCATTGGCACATCATGGAAAGTCATTGGCACATCATGGAAATTCATAGGGACATCATGGAAAGTCATGGGAACATGAAAATCCAGGGCACATCATAGAAAGCATCATGGAAAGTCAGGGCACATCAGGGAAAGCATCATGGATGGAAAGTCATGGCATAGGGACTGATATCAGAAAAACAAGAAGGAATTAGAATTGGTCTAATTAGATCTTCAAAGGACAAAAAATCCCCAAAAATCATCACAACCCTAAATAAAATTAGGATTACATTCACAATAACGAAATGGGGAAACAAATTCCAAGTTGGAACAACAATGATAACGATTAAATCGATATAAAATAAACCCAATACACATCCCAACGGGGGACTTCAGAAAATTGGATTCGAATACCTAAATTAACTAAGACTGATAAAAGTATTTACAAAAAACAAAAACAAAACTAAACTAAACAAAACAAAAAATACATTTTTCAATTGGGAATTCCATACAAATAAGGCCTCATAATAGCATTGTTTAATCTGTCATAACAACAATGGTAATTGTACCTAACCCAACGTCGACGTTTTAATTATTTATAACTCGAACACGGCGTCTTCTATTACCGTTTGCAAGAAATATAATCGTCAGTGCCGATAAGCTCGTCTTCTTCAGAGTCAGAATGTACCACTGGACTTGAAAAAATGCAAAGTGTATTTGGAGAGTTACAAGTCGTCGTTGTGCTTCACTTACAGGAAGACTCGTTCTCCCAATTTGTAACTTTTCTGGTGTTCACTCTTAATGGTTGTGATTCACTTTATGGAAGACTTGTTTTCCCAATTTGTAACTTTTCCGGTGTTGACTCTTTATGATGGGGATTTTGTTTGAAACAAGGCGAAGGATAATTAGGGTAAGGGTAATACCGTAACTTAGTCATTTTAAATATGTTAGAACATAAAACCTTCATGAAGGGTATATTTGTAAAAACAACTTTTTAAAAACTAGAAAGTGGTCAAAATTGATATTTTACTGATTTATGGCTATATGTGGTTTTTACATCTTCCAAGTGGTTATATATGAAAACCCCCCAAAGTTCATTGAGAGATCTTTTGCAGTTTTGTAACTTTTCAAAAATTTTATTTTTTGCTTCATTGATACTTCTAAAATGGCTCATGAAACTAAGAACATGGTTTAAATCATAAGTGATACCATTAAATTCTACTATTGGTTCGAAACCGTGTTTGTTTTGTAAAAACAAGTTTAGTGATTTCTTAGCTTTATCTAGAGAATAAAAACCTTTGAAAATGGGGTTTGGAAAATCTTCGACATAATTAGAAGTTTCTTGCCATGTCGAATATATTCTAATTTTTCTACCCTTATATACTACATAGCATGAGAATTTGTTATTTTCAAGAAAGTACTAGCTTAAAACATTAAGAGAATTAAGAAAACCTTTGTTATCATTTCTAAAAAACCATATATTATTAAGGCTTGTTAGGGTTCAGAAAGCTTGTCTTTTAGCTAATTTAAAGGCTGAAAAGGGACTCCTGGGTTTCAATTGATAGTAAAAGATCATGTACTAAGCTTTTTTACACTATTGCTTTGAACTGGAAAACTAAAACTTCTTTGGACATTCTTTGAGCTTCCTGCCATTTTTCCTGCATTCAAAATTAGATATTTATTAGTTTGGATAAAATATCTGCGATAGCATTATCTTTTCCACTAATGTGCATTATCTTTTCCACTAATGTGTTCAAAGTTTGCTTTGTATCCTCTACTGGTTAGTGTTTCTAAGAAGCTTATCCATCTTTTGCTTATAAATGAGTTTTTCTTTCCAAAGTTTTTCTTTTGTACCTTCTTGTAGAATTCTACCATATTATTACAATCTTACCTAACAGTAAAAGAGTCATTTTGTATATACATATATATATATATATATATAAGAGTCATTCTGTATATATATATATATATATATTTATGGAAGGTGTTTAAGGCATTCATTATTCCCAATATTTCTAGTTTAGTACTTGACTTTCTACTTTCGGGTTCTATGAACTTTCCACTAGAGTACATTGCTATTTCTTTTGTATTCCTTGGACTTCCTTTCTCAGGCTTTTGAATGAGGATTCTGGCCCATCCTATGCTACTTGCGTCAGTTTGAATTATTTTATAATAGCTATCTATTGGGAGAGCTATTGGTCCCAAGGTCTTTACTATTTCTTTTATTTTTCGTATTAGCTTTATATCTTCATTATTGAAATACTTTTGACCATTTTTGCTAAGTTTATTATAAAGAGGTCTTACCAAAATACTTAAGTTAGGTATGAATTTTCTACCATAATTTAGTAATCCTAAGAACTTTTGCAACTCTTTTGTTTCTTCTATCTTATTAGGGAAACTCAAAATCTTTGTAGTTATATGGGGTTGAAGTTCTATTTTTCCTTTGTCTATTTTAAGTCCTAAGAAATCTATTTTATTTTTAAATAATTCTATTTTCCTCTTGGAAAGAATGATATTATTATCTTTAAATAAGTCATGGATTTTATGCACATGTGCTGTGTGAATGTATCTATTGTTACTGAAAACTAGGATATCGTCAATATATACTATGCAAAAATTGGAAAATCTTTTAAAAACTCTATCCATTCTAGCTTGAAATACTCGAGGTGCATTTTTAAAACCAAATGGCATTACAAGCCACTTAAAATGTCCTTCCGAACAACTGAACGCTGTCCAAGGGATGGATTCTTCATCAAGCTTTATCTGCCAAAAACCGCTTTTACAGTCGAATTTAGAAAACCATGTTGTTATTTGAATACAATTTACTAATTCGTCTTTGTTGGGAAGTTTATAGCTATTTCTCAAAGTATTATCATTTAATCTTTTGTAATTTATAACCATCCTACTTTTCCTCTTTTTTGTCCGCTATGGTTACTAACTATAAATGCTGGGCTTCTATGTCTACTAGTGATTTCTCTTATTACTCCTAGTCCTAAAAGCTCTTTAATATGCATTCTACATTCTTTTCTATCTTGTAGACTATATGCTAGATCTTGAGTTATTATAGTAATGTCAGGGTTTATGATTTCTAATTTAGATTTTTTTATAGACTGACAATTAGAGAGAGTAATGGAGAATTGGAGAATGGAGAGAATGAGTGATTGAGAGAAAGTGTATGAAAAATCAAATGAGTGGGGGTATTTATAGAAAAATTTGAAATGTGCGTAAAAATATAAAATAGAAGAGCGAGGGGGCAAATGGTAATTTTTAGCCTTTTTAAGATTCAACCGTTGGCTAACGTCAGCAACGGTCAAATTTTTGAAAAAAAATGGACTACTTGATTCAAATAAAAAAAAAAAATTGCCGGCCCAACAGTCGACACGTCATATCGGAACGCGTGCCGACCGTTGGGCTTGGCATGCCCCACAGGCATGCCGGATCAGGCTGGCACGGCATGCCTCGACCCAAGGCCCAGCATGACACAGGCATATGGGTCGTGCCTGGCCTAGCACACCCCACATGCGGACTGTGCTTGGCACGGCCTACCATCCCTAGCGGGCCAAGCTCGCCAGGCTCGACCCATATTGACAACATTAGCACCAACCACTATAAAATACAAGCCTATAACTTGATGATTAGCCAAAGTCATCGGCTCAACTGGCCCTATCAGATTTGTGATTCCCATACTTACATTCTTTTATGTTCCATGGATATATCTTGCTGCTGCCTGTGATTAAGTTACACCAATATTAATTAACATTTAAGTTTTTTTTTTTTTTTTTTTTTTTTAAAGCTTTCGTCATTGGTAGGATTTGAGCCACTGACCTATGAGTCATTTACCCAAGCCCCAAGCTCGTACATCAACCAGTTGAGCTCTCCTGTTGGCAAATTAACATTTAAGTTAAAAGTAGATCCAGGATCAGGTAATTTTTTTTTTTTTTTTTAAAGCTTTCGCCATTGTTAGGATTTGAGCCATTGACCTATGAGTTATTTACCCGAGCTCCAAGCTCGTACATCAACCAGTTCAGCTCCCCTGTTGGTAAATTAACATTTAAGTTAAAAGTAGAATTTAATTTGTCACACGGTATTAATTGATCAGATATTTATATACAGGAATGAAAGCATACATATACACAGGACTAGACGAATTAATACATACCTCTCACATGAGTTCAAAATAGAAAGATCGGTGAAAAAAATATAATAAATTGTGAAAAGTTATTGACAAAAATAAAATTTCTTAAGACATGACTAGGATGACCTGGTGGTTGGCTTAGTATGCCATGAGGTTATAGGTTTAAGTATGTTTCCCTCCCCAAATCCCGAATTAAAAATAATATAAAATTTCCCGAAAAGTTAAATAAAGGGCCTACCCTAAATACCTAATCCTAGTGGATTACGATATCTACTAAGGCTGGCGGTAGTTTTTATGGGCCGTAATTGGGCCCAATCAGTTTTGTCTTTTGAATACTAAAAGAGTATTATAGTTCTAGGGTTTCTCTATTCCAGTACACACAGCTTAGTCGAAAATCTCTCCCCTCCACTCAATCCGAAGAGAAAAGAAGAGAAAAGAAGAGTTCGTGTCGATAAATTTTTGATAATAATGGCAAACAGTACGTAAACTTGTCTTGATTTATATTTATTATTGATGCGATAGTGATTTATGAACTGGGTTTCGATTTTACTCTGCAGCTATGGCTAGGTCGTTTCTACAAGCGGTGGCAACGGAGGAGGTTGCAACCCCTCTCAGAGTTGTCCAGATCGAGGGGCTGGTAATTGATTTTATTTTGGTCACCAATTTACATTTAATTTTAAACTTGCTGTTGGGTTCTAGATTTTTATATTTGTTTTTGTGAAACAGGTTATATTAAAGATAATTAAACATTGCAAGGAGTTTTCACCGGCTTTGGTGACAGGACAACTTCTTGGGTTAGATGTTGGTAGCGTTCTTGAAGTTACTAACTGTTTCCCTTTTCCGGTACGATTTGTTGATTTCTTCAATTACACCTTCATGTTTGGAATTTTTTTTTTTTAAAATTTTGTGGATGTTGCCAATTTTTTTATATTTAAAATCATTATCAATGTTTAAAACAGATCCAGGAAGAGGATGAGGAAATTGAAGCTGATGGTGCTAATTACCAACTTGAGATGATGAGGTGTTTGAGAGAAGTTAATGTGGACAACAACACTGTTGGATGGTAAGCTCTGCTAAATGCATTATCGCTAAGGTCTTGCAAATTCAACTTGTTAAAGAAGAATATAAAACTTGTCCTCAATCTCATTTCATGCTTACCTTGCCTTCTTCAACTAAGAAAATTGTTGATATGAGTAAAAAAAACATTCTGCAAGCTAGACATTGTTTTGGAATCTTTACTAAAGAACTATTGAGCATATGAAAGAGATGGTACAAACCCAATGCAGGGTTAGATTAGGAAAAGAGAAGTAGGTAAATCGGACCAAATGATTAAATTATTTAATCTCAACTAATATCTGTTACCCTCTTACAAATCTTTTTGACTATTTTGGTGGGTTAATTTTCCTAAAGTAGACACTTATAAGGACCCCAAATCTACTACCCAATCATGGTATGGCTTAGAAGTTAGATCCAACAGTAGGTTCAAATGTGGAAATTATTATGCAAAATAGTCAAAATTTGATGTCTGTTGTACAGGTTTACCTTGTGCCTTGTGTAGTGTTATTTTTTACTTCTAAACACAAACAAAACAAAAGGCCAAAGCCCTAAGCATATATGCAATCATGTTTGTAAGGTGCAAAATTACATTAACTACTATAAATAATACTAAATTATGTTCAAATGTTTAAATAAAGTTTTCCTTGAATTTTTTTCACATAATAGTCAACATAGAATTTGGATGCGCAACCCCCATAAATAAAAATTGGCAAATCTTTCATTTTCTTCTTTCCAGTTCTGTCTTTAAAATAAATCTCATCCCTTTTGGTTGAAAAGATGGGTTGATACAATGTCAGTAAAGTAGGTTTCATTAGTTGGAGCAATTGCAAATTTTTACTATGTTTCTCCATGTAATGACTTTTTCTTGCAAATATCTTTCAGGTACCAATCAACAATGCTAGGTTGTTTTCAGACAGTGGAATTGATCGAGACATTTATGAATTACCAGGTAAATTTTAAAGCACACCACGTCACTGTGATAGTACTATCTTTTTTATCCTTCTTTCCGCAGTTTGTAGTTATCTGACTGCTATCATGTAGAATCTGAACCTGGGTTCTCATAGCGAGTAACATTTGTCATGTTTCACTTTGACGAGTCCGACTCTTTAACAAATGTGACTTGGCTCATTGTGATATAGTCTTATAGAAGGGAAATTCTATGCTTTATAGGACTTTGTTACAGTACCATAGTAGGAGTTTGTAGCTAAGATCAATGATGGTTTGTTTTAATTGCAATTAAAAAAAAATTGTAAATAGAAGGCAAGAAATTAACCTAGATGGATATACCTGGGGTTTCTAAGAAATATATTCTTATTATTCTCTTCTTCCCAGATTGACATATTGCAATTTGCAAAGATGCTTTTTTTTTTTTTTTTGGAAACAGAAAATTATTTTTTATAAAAGAATAGAGTACAAAAGTGAATTCTAAAGGAGCTAAAACGTTACAAAAGCAGCAACAAGCCAACAAATATGTGAGAAACTATCTTTTAACATACCAAATCCCCAAGAACATTTAAGACAAAAATCCATCCCAAAACCTATACAAAAGTAACCCAATAGCCCTTCCCAGTTCAGATGGCTGAACATGTAATTTTTTTTATATAATTGAAGCTCATAATGATTTTAATAATTGAATTCTTCCCCACAACTCATTATTGTCAACCTACTAGCAACCCGAAAAATTCAATTATTCCTTTCTTGCCATATCACCCACAAAAGTGAAAGAGCCTAGAATGCATAATTCCACAATATTTTAGATTTTGCCCGCTACTATGAAACAGAAAAATAATCTATAATTTTGTAGATTTCAGGACTGCCCATGAAATTTTTGCCTCCTTGCATTACCAAGCCCACAGAGGAGGCAAAATGGCAATGAAGGAAAACATGGTTAATAGTCTCTCATCTTTTGCACATCACCCACTAAGAGAAGTTTTATAGTTTTATATCTCTTTAACCAAGTAGGAATATAATTCTTAAACAGAAAACAAGATCAGACCTTGTTTATGGAGAATGGAGATCATTTATTAATTGCTTATATTGTGTGAGAAAAGTAAACTTAAGATGATATGCATGGGAACTAGTGTAGCTTCTTACAACAACTGTAGAATTACTATCTTACCTTTGATTCCTAAAAATTAATAGATCTTAGACATACATAAACCATCAAACTCCAAAGGTACATAAAATATGACTCAAATGTCACCAAATTGGCAATCTAAATTAACAATTAATTCTCTCATCACCTGATAATTATACACGTTCTAACCTTTGTTAAGTTCATGATGTCGGTTAATATATGGGGTTCAATTATAGCTTTTATTGAAATTATAATTCATAATTTCTAAAATTTAATTTAGATATGTTTAAGAAGATGGAATTATTGTTTTTTTTTTTTTTTTTTTTTTCATTGGACTGCCTGTTAACTTCTATTTATCGTATCGGATTGTGGTTTATATGATTAGAGCTCCAATTCCAATAAGATTTAAATGATAACTCAATCCAAATGATAAATTATATCCTTGGCCGCTTGTGATCGAGGAAGCCAAGTTTAATTGAGGAGACAATAAAATTCAAAAAATAACTACATCTATTCTTAATCTCGATTTCTTTGCATCATAGTTATCTTCCTCACTTGTTCTCTTGTTTTGTTTGTACATCCTTTTGGGTGGTTGCAGGAGAATATCAGACGGTGTGTGTGCATAATATATGATCCTTCAAGGTCCAATCAAGGCGCCTTAGCTCTCAAGGCTTTGAAGCTTTCTGATTCATTCATGGATCTTTACCGCAATAACAATTTTACTGGAGAGAAGTATGATATTTTGATGTCCCTTTAGCAAAAATATTGTTTGCATATTAACTATATGATGCAATCTAATTTTCATTGCCTGTTATGTTCCAATAGGTTGAGAGAGAAAAACTTGTCATGGGTGGATATTTTTGAGGAAATTCCTGTAAGCTAATGGATCATTTCTTCTTTGGACATGGTTAATGAATTTATTTTTGTGTCTTCATTATTTATTGTTAACATTCTCTACTCTATTACCCTAAATCCTTAATCAGTCTATGTAATTGGACTAAAAGTTTGTGTTCATTGATAAAAATTTTTCCTGTTATGAGACCTGATTTATCACTGATCTGATAAATGGATGAACTGGCGAGATTTGTGCCTTTTTTTTCGGACTTCTATTTTTTTCAAGTTCCAAATATAATTAATATCCTGGTAGTGGACCGTTTGGGTTTTTGATCTTCTGTAGATGTTTTTGTGGGGTTGATACTAAACACATGGTTCCTATTTTGTTTGGTTTTTATATGGCACAGATCAAAGTCTCAAATTCTGCACTTATCAGTGCCTTTATGACCGAGTTGGAACCTGATACACCAGTTACCCAGGTAAAATGGCAACAGTTACTGGATACCTTCTATTGGGGTCAAGTTTACTAATTTCTAATTTGATTTTACTCCATTTTCATCTGTTAGGGTGATTATGATCGGCTGCAGTTATCAACCAATCCCTTTTTAGAGAGGAATATGGAATTTTTGATTGAATGCATGGATGATTTGTCAATGGAGCAGCAGAAGGTTTGTATCCACTTTTCTTAGTATTTTGTTGTTGAAGAAAATCAGTTTTCCAGGCTGTTACCATAGGTTTAAAACTCGAAAGGCGAGGCTAGACGGCAGCCTCAGTTTGAAAATGATAAAATAATAATAATAATAATAATAATAAAGTCCAAATTAAAATATAAAATTAATCTGGTATTTAAATTATATGGATAATTTATATAATTTAAATATGGTAATTTCTTTTTGCGATAGATGATAATCTATTAGAATCTCGTATAATTAATATAAAAAATTTAGTTGTTAATTAAGTAGAGAAACCATACCCCTGAACCCCCGAATTATCATAATATTAAAATAAAATGAAAAATAGAGAAACCGTTCTAGGGTTTTAGGAGTTTAATAAGGCATTGATTACTGGAGTACCTAGTAGCTGTATTACCAATGCAAAGTGGAAGAGCCAAACACAAAAAACAAGACAAAAACTTGGTGAGACGAAGGTCAAAGGTCATTCTCTGCTGGGTTTTATGTATTTAGAAGATTTTCAATCTAGAGAGAGAGAGAGAGAGAGTTATCAAACCTGAGAAGCGATCAGAGAAAGGAATAGGAGGGGATAAAGTCTGACGAGAGGTAGAGGAGGGAGCTGTGGTGAATACCGGTTATATTTTACTGTTTGAACGGATTTTTTTTCTAAAAAAAGTAAAAAAAAAGTTGTCTGACCCACCTCTCGACTCGGTCTGAGGTCAACTCGGCAAGGCGGGTTTTACACTGACCAGCCCTGGTGCGGCCGCACCAAGGCATTTTTGGCCCTGAGGCGGGTTTTTCCACCTCGGTGAATTTTAAAACTATGGCTGTTACTAACATATTCCATGCCTCTTGTCCAGTTCCAATTTTACTACCGGAGCCAGTCACGTCAACAAGCCCAGCAGCAGGCATGGCTTCAGAAGAGAAGGTAACATGTCCGCAAGCCCAGTTCCATTTTTTTTTTCTTTGTTGTACAAGACATGTTATGTTTTAATATTTGTGGATTTTACTGGTTTCTGAATTTTCCATATTTTACAAGGTAATAACATAATTTCTTTTAACCTTGATATTTGTACGGATTGTAGAATTATATATAATAGAAAAATTAGATTTATTCTGATGTCCATGCTGCGTCCTCCACTTTTACACTAAGGGCACATGGCAAGATGACTCTATCCAAAATCATCTTATATATGAGGTTATTATTTACATATGAACGCGCACAAACATACGTTCATCTATATAAATAATATATTGGATTCTATCTTGTTTTTAGGGATGAGAACAAGGCACGTAAAGCTGCTGGAGAAGAGCCTTTGCCTGAGGAGGATCCAGCAAATCCCATCTTTAAGCCAATTCCTGAGCCACCCCGTTTGGAAAGCTTTCTTATAACTAATCGAATTGCCAACTATTGCAACCAAATAAATGGGTATGTTACAAATCTTAGAAGACTTGAAATACATTTCCTTGCCTTTTGCTTTTGCAATGTTCTTAAGGGAATTTTGTTACAACTCTCTTAAGTATTAAAGTTTCCTTCATCTTGATATTTTATTTCTTTTTTCAGAAAGCTTTTATTGTAGGAGGTGTGGTAATTTTGAGGATTTCTTTATCACTTTACTGCTTGAGCAATTTTTTTGCTTCAGTAATTAGAAGTGACTTGATTACCTTTCTAAAAATAATCATCTAGTAACTCTTTCAAATGGCATGCATTCTTCTAGCAATACATTAACCTGGAAGCAATTGAGAAAAATTTCATTGTATTGGATTTCATCTCTAGTATTTTAATCTTTGTACATCGCGTAAGACATGAGCTCATGAAGCCTCTTAAGTTTTTGCGCTCATATTTATCTGTTTAATATTTTGATCCGGTGATTGATGAATTTTGTGATTCTGCATGCAGAGTTACAGGACAGAGCTTCAACAGATTATATTTGACAAAGGCTTTACATGATAACTGATGTAAACGCTGATAAAATCTGGGGCTCCTCATTTTCTAGTGATGATGGCATTATTTGAGGTGTTCATTATTTATCTCTTATAGATAAGATGAAAATTATGGAGCGGCAAGTAGGAAGAGTTTTTGACCATGATGATTTTGTATCTGTAACTTGGTTTTGATTGTCTTAATTCGTTTTAATGATTTTTGTTAAAATTTAAGCACAAGAAACCAAATTTAGGTGACTTAAGATATTTTTTTGTTTGAAAATCTATTATTTTTTGTTTTAAGTTCTTAAATGTGGAATTCAACAATTACTTTTAAGGAACCATTGCCAAACGTGCGTTCATTCACGTCGTAGCAGGTGGTATATATAAAAACAAAGTGAATGGATATCCAAAGACGTGTCAAAATTCTTCACGCTTAAACATGGAAGGAAAGGATATCCAAGTACACATGAATTTTTAACATGGGTTTGGATGGAGCAAGAGAGCTTTTTGGTCCTCATGGAAGTGTTTTTGGTGGCTTTAGAAAACTCACTCTTTCTGAGTTTCTGGTAAGGGAACAAAGACAGCAAAGAACATATTTTTAGGTTTCTGTGACGTTAAATTAACACTACATCATGAAATTCACTAGAAACTCTCTTATGGTTCATTGACCAATCCTCATGCTGACTACATCATGTGGCGATTAGAGATGACAAATAAACCCGAACCTGTAAGACCCGTCTGAGCCCAACCTGCTTGGAGAGGGTTTGGTACGTGATAATAGAACCCATGGAGGGGTTTGGGTTTGAAATTTCAACCTGTCACGGGTTTGGGTTCGGGTGTGAAAAAAAATACCAAACCCGAACCCGTGAACCCGTTTGATTTAATAATTATTTAACAAACAATATTATAATAATTATTTTTAAATTTTGTTTTTTTCTTTTATTGGGCACATCATAAACAGCTGAACCCCATTATTTGTTTTTTTTCAAATTTTAAAATATTTTCCATTATTTTTTTTCTTTTTCTTTTTATCTTCAGTCTTTTCATATTCTTCTCTTCTTGATCTTCAACCCACACACTCTCTTCAAAATTAAAATTCATCTTCTTCATTTATTTTCTCTGCAACTTATTTTATTTTTTTCGTTTTCTCTTCAAAATTAAAACTCATCTTCTTCATATATTCTTCTTCTCAGACATTTTTTAAGCCTTTTTTTGCTTTTATTTTTTTCTTTTTCTCTGAAGTCTGATCGAAGAAAACTAACGTACATGGCTGCCGGCAACTGGGTTTGACTCGGACCGAGTTACGCGCACATGAGTGAGTCACTTTGGAACAACAAATCCTCAGGAGTTCGCGAGTTCGTGGGCGGGTTTGGAATTGCTAAAATCCACGGGTGAAACTCGAACCCAAACCTGCTACGTTTCGTGGGTTCGTGGGTGGGTCTGAATGTCATTTTCTTTCGTAGGATTGGGTTTTAATTGTTCGTAATTAATAATTAAAGTTGGGATCTTTATTTAATTAAAATTACTAGTACAGTTCATTCCCATTAAGAATGGAACAGTCTTTTCCGAACTGTTGATGTGGTGACATTAGAATGAAAGTACTTTGTATAGTAGGATTATACAGGACGTGGACATAATAAATTATAATCTTTAATAATCTCCGTTGTTATAGGGGTTTTTTTCGTCAGCATGACACGTCAGCGAAGATAGCGGGTAATGCGGAAATATAGTGATTCCACGTCATAAAAAGTCAAATGTGAGACACGTTATCAAAAGGGTCAACATGAATGCATGACATCACCATATGAGGGGCCATCTGCAGATGGAATCTGGTTGGCTAAAGACCTGTTCGGCCAAGGGTTTCAATCAGCCAAGGCCAACATTCTACTCGGCCTACTCGGCCAAGTCTGCTCGACCAAAAATCAGTACTTAGCCAAAAACGGGAAATACAGCCTTACCAAGATAGGCCATATCAGGAAGAGATCTGCACAGATACGGAATCTTAGGATAATATTCCAATAAAGAAATATCCCTATTTCCTCTCCAGTACCAGAGAAGTCTAATCAAGAAAGAACTATAAGCTTCTAGAAGGATACACACCAAATAGGAAATGAGTCCTAATTTATCTACTCTACAAGAATCCTACAAAGACTCTAATTAATGAGTCCACCTTTTTTTATACGACAGAAACTAGGGCAACCCTAGATCGAACCCTATAAATGCATTAATGTATTCATTATATCAGGGGGATCATCATAAGCAATTATTTGAGAGAAAGCGAGTATTGAGTGTGTAATCCTAATATTCATAGTGGATCACTTCTCGCCGTCACCGGCACCGTGGATGTTTCCCTGCCTTGGGGTTTTACCATGTAAAATATGTGTTATGCTTGCTCATCTTTTATTTTTCTACTTTCATTACATTTATCTTCAGGTTTCACTAACCTAAATCGTTGACCGGTTGACCATTGAAAAATCACCGTCAACAATTGGCGCTAGAAGGAGGGGGTGGAGAACTCAACTTCGAGAAACCCTCATGAACAGACCATAGAAGGAACTCTGATGTAGATCCAACACTTGAAGCACCCAACAAACGACTATTGGAAGTGCTAGGGAGTGGATTAACTACAGAACCTGTAGCAGGAGCCGCAGCCGTGACCAATTCCAGAGGAAGAATATTGTGAAAGCAATACTTAGAGCTTCAAAGTATCAAGAATCCGTTCGAGGAATTACTTTCGCATTCCGACAGCTTACAAAAGAAAAGAGGAGAGCTATCCAGAATCACGGAATTGCTGACCAATACGCACTACAATGGGCATATCTCCCTCTACAGAAGTCGGATTCATGAACTGTAAAAACCATTGGAAACTAGACATCCAAGGCTTTCCAAAAATATATGGTTCGTATCCTAGTTCAATCTGAGCAATATTTGGTGGCTCCCGCAATATTGAAGAAACCAGATCACGCACAGATTTCTGATCTGACCATCGAACACTAAAACAGGCATATCTCCCTCTACAGAAGTCGAAATCATGAGCCGTAAAAACCATCAGAAACTAGACATCTGGACCTTTTCAGAAATATAAGGTTCACAATCTAGTTCAACCTGTGGAATATTTTATGATCCCCAAAACATTGAAGGAAGTGATTCGCGGAGGATTTTCCAACTTGACCACCAGACGCTAAAACAGAGACAACTCTCTCCAGAGAGCATGGAATCATGAACCGCGAATTTCATTGTAAAATAGACGTATAGATCTTTCTGAGGATATGTGGGTCTCAACACAAATCATCCCGAGAAATATTTGACGACTTCCGGAACATTGCAGTTCAGCATAAAGTTTACCTTGACGTGTCAGAAACCGAGCCCCTCTTGGTATAAAACACCCAATGTCAATTCTCAACTGAGCCCACTCGAACCTTCTTCAATGATCCAATGGTAAAACGACTACTCCAGGTTCGGTAAGTGGCTGAGGTTAGTCAATTTGCAGTCTAATTTTATGATTTTATCTATATTGTGCAAACAAGGAATATATGCATAGTTACATAAATAAAAGTGAAAACTAACCAAATAATGATTATTCAAGATTTAATCAGGACTTCGATCTTGATAAAATCATTCGGATTCGGGGGTATGTTTTCACTTAATTATTATTATTATTGATATCGTCTTGCATCAATAACTGTATAGAATATCAGAATGCTTAAATCTTATACTATGAATACACTCCTAATTTGTTGAAATTAGAAGTTGCATATTGTGCTTTTCTATTAAAATATTTGCATGGATTGCCTTGACTTGAGAGTGCATTGCCGAATAGATTCAGTCGGCAGCAAGTATGTAACATGATTATTATTATTCTAGATTAATAAGAGTTAAACATATTGATTGATGTTTAATATTTGTGATACTTTGATTAACCAAACAATAATTCGATTGAGTTTATTTGAGACTTTGATCTTGATAAAAAACGATTGGATATTCATTGTCTAATAAAAATTACCAAGCTCATGACATACATACCTTATTTAGCATATAATTGTTTTGGGCAAACAATACATTACGAATACTACATGGTTGTTTGTGTCATTAATTTAACTCGTTAAATAATAATGAGGTGAGTAACATTGTTGGAGCCTAGATGCAATCGTACTAGTTGTTATATGCACCCTCCATGTGTAATGCTTTTTCACTTGTGATGGGTTGTTCATTTAAATGTTGTGGAAAAGCTAACTCCATGCTATTAATAGTGTTGTGATTTGTTATATTACGATGTTTGAGAGTAATTATAGTCTTTTTTTAATATCTTTCGAGCAAGTGTTATTTAATAAAATTGATCAAGATTTTGATCTTGGTGAGAAATGCTTCCAAAAGCGTTTAAGCAGTACCGAAAGCGTTTGGATAAAAAGGTACGATTTCTCGTAATCGTTATGTTATTTATTATCGTTGGCATCATATTGCATCTTAAATCGATAATATAGACGGGTATCATAGTGATTATTTCTGTTTGGAATATTATGAATTTAGCATTGGAATCTCTAGAACTATAAGTATATAATCCATGTTTTTCTATAGAAATTCCTATTGATAAAACAGTGTATGAATCACAATTGATTCAAAGACGCATGTAACATGTACGTGTCAAATTGTTTTGTTACTTTTCAGACAAAATATGACATCGTTATTGATGTTTAAATTTTCATGATAGTGGTTGGGCTCAACGATATTGGGTTCGACCAATTTGTTCTTTAAATCAAATAAGCATGAGTGTTGAAAAATGTGACTAGAAGTATTTGGTATGCTTGAGACATTGAATATATGTAATCTAGATATATTAAATTATATCCGTCTCTTCATATCGTTATACTTTCACATACAAATACACAACACACATAACTTTTTTGTAATTCTCTTTATGTTATATTGCGTTCACATGTTACCTATGCATGTTTCTCGTATACAATACATAATACGTGCGCATAAGTCTATAAACATGTAATGCATGCTTAATTACTATGTCTGGCAACTTTTATGGCTCTTATGCGCATATTGTCTATCATACAGGTGTCAAATTTCGACACTAATCACTAATCATTAATAGTACCATGTATGAGTTGATCGCTTCCAAGTATTTGGTCTCATTAAAATACATGATTATTATTACTTGTGCGAACTTTACTCACATACTTGGTATAGAAAACAAGTTGAAAGTGCCAGCTCAGGAATCTAGTCTTGCCTCTGCGCGCGGGAAATGAATTTCATCTCAACGCGCTTAAAGGTTTCAAAAAAGAGAGACCATATAGCCTTGGTGACCCGATCGGAGAGGGAAGAGTAGCATTGGCCTCACATTGCCAACTACCTTTATTAATCCAGCATATCTTAATAAAGAAAAAGGGGTCCACTCGGCTAAAGCTCACTCGGCTCTTCATTACCGACATGTCCAACAATAAAGGATCCAAAGTAATAAGCCTAAACTTCAAGTTCGTAGGTGGCAAAGACTGTGATCTTGATAAAATCACTTTCGAAAGCATTTAACGACATTGTTGAAATCGGTCGGAGTTGAAGGTACATCTTTGTTTAAATGTTATATTATTAATAATTATTATTGTTGACATAATCTTGCAACTCAGTCAATAACTTGGTAGAAAATTGTGGTTCTTATTTTTATATTGAGAACTTGCTGCTAATTTATTAAAATCATGAGTTGCATATTGTATGCTTTTCTATCAAAATATATACTCGTGTTAAAGCGGTGCGTAAATCACCTTGATTTGGAAACGCATCAACGAGCAAATTCAGCTAGCAATAGGTACGTCACATAATTTTTATTGTTGTGCGAATCATGTTGACCAATTTGTTTTTTAGATCAAATGAGCATGAATTTGGTTAAGTTTAAACACTCTCAAATATTTTGATTTGCCTAAACAGCAAAATCAAAACAAAATTATGAGGTGTGAAATGTTGAGTTTTTGTGATCAATATGTGTTAAGATATTCACTCACTTCTACATATATTATTTTCACGCAAGTACATTGTACATATTGTATAACCTTTGTGTACTTCTCAATAAATTGGACTCACATATTACCTTTGTATGTTTCCCTAACATATATTCTTGGATGCCAAAATTCAAACACTAATCATCAATAATGTTTTATATGAGTTAGTTGTTTTTATTTAATTTGGCCTTCTTATATACGTAACTATTGTTATATGTGAAAATTTCACTCGCATGCTTGGTATAGAAGTCAAGGTAAAAAACCTTGGTTTAGAAATCGAGCTTTACCCTTGTGCGCAGGAACAAACTCCATCTCGGTGCACTTCAAACTTCAACCAACAACCGACTATCCCTCGATGACTCAAATAAGGCTACTTTCCGAAAAGCTTCTTGAGTGGACATGTTAGGAGGAAGACCTTGAGGAAAATATTGAGGATGAGAGCGTCCAATGATAAAAGGTAGGCATATTTGCCATCATACGATTTATATAGCAGCAAAGGTAAAAAGAAGTCAGATGCCGAAGGCAATCAGCGAGATCATTATGCATTGTTGGGATTAAGCCATTTAAGATACCTTTTTACTAAGGATCAAATAAGAAAGAGCCTACATGGAGACAACCTTGAAATATCATCCTGACAAACAGGCTTCACTTGCCACGAAAACTAAAAAAAAAAAAAAAAGGCGCGATGTTGAAAGCACCTATGTTCGAATGAAACATACTTTAACAACTGCTGGGGGGCTAGGGGGTAGCACAACATAGCACAGCATAGTAAAAAAACAAAAAAATTGCAGTTGCAAAAGTAGTTTTAGCAAAGTCATCTCTATCCCGGTGATTCGGCTGATATGTGTATATGAAAACGAAGATGAACCATAACAAAAGTCGGAGTACAAGAATAAAGCTAGTGGATCGTTCACCCTAAGGAATGTCTGACGATATTCGAGACATCACAACTCTACACTGGCGACCACTACGCAGGTTAGTATTGATTATTGAATTGTCTTGTTTGCTTCCTTGTAGTGATCTAGGGAAACATAAGACATAGTATTATACAAAAGCACAAGGAAAGAATGACTTGCGATTTGAGACTCAGAATGAAAAGGTAACCAATTTCGGATACCTCATCAAGTGGAGTTAGAGGTAAAATCTAAATTATCGTTTAGTCACTTTTTATTCGGCCTATAAATCAAATCGTCTTGGATTTCATAACCGCATGTTGATGACGAGGAGGTAAAATGTGGGGATACACTTTTGTCACCCTTGCTTATCAAAGTTCTTTGCTGCACTTTTTACATGATGCACAACACATGTAGCCTGTGTGTTAGGTTGATAATTAGTATTGGCATTAATTCCATATCAAAACGTGTTTAACTTGTAATGTTTAGTGGTTAGTAATTGAAGAATTTCGAAGACGAAGGACGTCTCAACCACAATTCGTTCAAGTTGCCGGCTTTTAAGAGATTCGGACATTATCGGTCTACAAAGGTATTCAAAGACCTCTTATCTCTTACAAGGCTAGGCACACACTCACACATATCATTCTTGTGTGTCCCTTCATGATTTAATTTCATTTACATTTCACTTTCACACACTTGGCAAAATATGCTCATGCATTCATATTTAGTTAATAAACTTTGTGTTTTGCATTTTCTAGGACTATGTCCGGAAACTAGCATATGTGTGTGTATTTGTGTTTGTATATTTCCGTATTTTATGTTTAGGACTTGAACATATTCTTATTCAATGCCTTATTGAGTTCCGGTCATTTCGGTTACTCATTCATAAGGTTTCGAGTCCAAACAAGTTGACTATGCCACTTTACGTTCTCTTTCATTGAGTTGACTTCATCGATGATTTCCGAGATGATTTCTCAACCGTTTTTCAAAGTTGTATAGTTTTCGTTGTGCGTGAGAGAGTCACGGTTCGTAATCCGAAAACGGATTCGAATTCAGAGTTCGAACGCCCGAGATATGGGCTGACGAACCGAGGGAGCGCGAGAGAGGACAGCCCAGGCCGTGGGCCCCACGGCCTGGAGCAGCCTCTGCTCCCGTGTGGGCCATGCGCCCCCCACGGCCAGGGGGTGACGTGGCACCACCTGGTTGGCCGAAATCTTCCCTCTCTCTCTCCTATTTCTTCCCTCTCTCTCTCCATTTTGAAAATTCAAGAAGAAAAATTTCAGTTTCCCGTAATACATTCTCTCCAATTTTTCCAAACTTCAAAACACCATATCTTCCTCATCCGGAGTCGGATTTGAGTGATTCAAGTTGGAGAGTGTTCTTATTTGAGTCCTCTAACATCTCCAAGTGGTTTGGTGGCTGTTTGATCGTGATTTCAAGTGGTTGAACACTGATTTCCGAACCAGCTGCAGAATCCGAGGTATGAGTCTCAACTTTGGGATTTCTTGTTATTTGACCTTCCATTTGCTTGGGGTTTCTTCTTCTATATCTATGTTATTGTTTGGTAAAAGCTATTTGGAAAGATAGCTTGATTATCATTCTAATTGAAACTCAATTTGTGGACTAATGTTGACTAGATTCTATGATTCTAGGTTTTACATATGTTTGTGAGTTGTATTGTGATTAGAATGGCATCTTAGGTTGTTTGATACTTAATTGAATTAATTTTGTGTTAAAATGAATTTAAGATTTGATTTGATCCTTTGATTGATAAAATCTAGGATTTGTGTATTTGTGTGTGATTTAGAGAATATAGGTTTTGATTGATGTAAATCTCAAAACCTTGCTCTATATTTTTGTCTGGTATATTGATTGATTTTAATCTCATATATCTAGCTTTTAATTGTATATTGATAGCATCTTGAATTTGTACTTCATGAACACTTTGTGATTCAAGTGTTATGTGTGTGAATGAGACTTTGAGTATATGTGTTAGGTGTTTCACATGCTTAGGTTTCTATTCATGTATTTTTGCATCTAGACTTGATTATTTGTGATTTCACATGTTTAGGTCTATTTGTGCCATAGAATTTATTGATCACATATTCTATGTTGTATTTAATGTTTGCATCATTTGCATTCACATGATCACACTAGGAAGTCCTTGTAAAAGGCATGAAGTCTTGGTTAGAGTCGGGGTGACTCGGATAGCCAAGCAAGAAGTCTTGCCTAGAGTCGGGATGACTCGGATAGGTAAGCAAGGAGTCATGGCTAGAGTCGGGAGGACTCGGATAGTCATGCATGAGAGGCTCCCTAGAGGCAAGAGTGCCTTGGATAGGGCGTTGACTATTGTATTGGTAGGCCTAGGCGTATGGTTAGACATAGAGTCCGATAGAGCGGGGTACACGGGAGGTGTATGCACTCTTGAGGAATTTCTAATCTACCATCGATGTTGGTTGTGTGTGGTGTCCAATATATGGTGGTTTCGCATCATTGAGGGATTTCACACTTTCCAATAGGGTTGGGTAGGCTTAGACTTCACTAGGTTGGGTGAGCTAAAGATTGGTCACTTTGTGAATGTTCTATGTTTACTTTCCAATAATATAGTACCCAATGGTTGTAGTTCAACCCGTGGATGTTTCCTCCTTGGAGGTTTTACCACGTTAAAAAATCTCATGTGTCAATTCTTTCTATCTCTCTTTTATATATGTTTATGTGTATGTTTTAATCTTGTGGTACAATATTCACTTGTGATATATTTGGAAGCAAGATTGTGTAAAGTGTGATTTGTAATCAATATTCATTTTGATCATTTTTGTATATACAATTCATTTGTGTAAATATATTTCTCTTATTCTTTGATTCTTTTGTATAGATATATCTAGATTGATATTTGTATATACATTGAACATTAATATTAATACATGTATCCTTTGTTTTGGTTTTAATATATTTCCTTCATTAACAAGTTGTAGTAGTTTTACTTAGTGTACTTACATTGTAATATTCAAAATACAACTTGTGGAATTTGATCTTAATTAAATATCTTGTATATGAGATACATTGTTTGTTGATATATGTTTTGTAGACTAAGGGTAGTGAATTGAGCATACATGTGTTAATTGTTTTCTCATAACAATCATGTTTAAGGTTAATTTGTATGCTCACCAAGGTTTTGACATAAGTCACGAAAGAGTTTTTAAAACTAGTGCGTCAACCTATTCACCCCCCCTCTAGGTTGTTTAGTATAACCTTGTAGGTATTTTCACTGTGTACTTATCCTAGTATTTTACATGATACACAACACAAGTAGCTTGTATATTTATTCTAGTATTACACCCCACTTACACATGCTATCGCTGTATGTTTCTTTCATACATAATAAATACAACTCACATATATACTTGCGAAAATATATACTACTTGTTTTATTAGCATGCTATATGGTTTTTGTATGCAAAACATCCATCAAGCAGAGTCCATGGGTATTCTATCCCGAACAGTAACCATTACCAATAATGTGCATGGATCCAACTATTTTTGTTCGGCATTATTAAAATATATATATTTGTGCAAATGCTACTCATGTGTCTGACAGAGAGATAAGCTGAAAACTTGAGTACATAAATCGAGGATAGTCTCAATACGCGCAAAACAAGTTTTATCTCAGCGTATGTAGAAATTCGAAGAAAAGGCCAAAGGGGCCAAAATCTTCACTAACATAGGCCGAAGGGGTCATCTTTGGAGCGTAAAGCCCGAAGATAGTACTTGGGCACCATGAAACCGCGAAGAGCGAGTGGATAGTGTCCAAGGGGCGGAGAAGCTGAAATAGCATGCCCGCCGAGCTAATCAGATACGAACGTATCCTTAGTGAAAAGACAAACCCGAGGCACTAGGATACCTGGAAAATAGGATACCTGGAAAACTGCTCGGGGCGCCGTCGAAATATGTCTGGTGAGATGCACAGCTGTGTTGGCCTGTATACACTACCCTAACGATTCGGTAAACCCTTGTAGCAGACAAAACCAGGAGACGTCCTAGGTGACTTGTGCAGGGGACCTAAGTGTATGGTCGTGGTGAGCCTCGACGTAACACCTGGGTAAAACTGACCAGTTTAATGAGACACTTGGTCGGTCTGGAAATGATCAGTTTAATAAGATACTTGATCATTCTTGAAGAAAAACTGATCAGTTTAATGAGACACTTGGTCAGTCTGAAGATGACCAGTTTAATAAGATACTTTATCATTCTTGAAGCCAAACTAAGGATAATATATTTGTTCAGACCAAGGTAACTAGATACTTGGATAAACCAATCAAGTATAACAAAAACTTGACCCAATAAAACCAATGGATTACTCAAACTTAATGCCAGTTAATGAGATACTTGGTTAAATGAGTTACTCAGCTTAAACAAAGAAACCAATGTTACACTCGGGTAAAAATAAAACAAAATATTTTTATTATTTACACGTTTACGAGTGTGCAGGTATACCAAATTGATCAAAAAGAATAACTGACTGGGTGCAAATAAAGCACTGTCAACTCAAAAATTGACTGGGAGCAAATAAAGCGCTGTCAGCTCAAAAACTGACTGGGTGTGAATAAAGCACTGTCAGCGATCCGGCCTTGTGGAAAGGGGTAAAGATTTTTCCGCTTATATTGCATCTGTTAAGTTTAAAATATGCAGGTACAAAGCTCCAATGGGCAAGTGCACATAAAAACAGTTAGGAAGCTTTCAAACGCAAGATCTAGGCCACCTGAGCCGGATGCCTTGAGGTTAGCTTGGCTCGCTAAAAATCAAGTAAAAACCCCGAAAGTGGGTTGAAACTTAGATACAGTGAGTCAGGACCCCCCGTGGTGTAAAATAAACGCTCAAGTTGCCCTGAAGCCAAAAGTGAACACCTGGAACAATTTGCAAGAAGTACAAAAGCCAATGAGTAATTGCAAAAGAGACAATAATGAACAAAGTCGAATGCAAGTAAGTTATAAGTCAAAATTGTATTTATATAGATAAAGTGCTTTCTTTTTGCAGGAGTATTAGCCAGAAGGTATATAAAAAAAATAAAATAAAATAACCGATCTGTAAGAAAGATCGGCCAAAAGGAAGAATCAAACCTACAAAAAAGATCAGCTGAGAAAAAGTTCAAATGGACAAGAAAGATCCAGGCCAAAATGCTTGAAATGACTCGACCAAAGAAGAAAAGAATGGCTACCCAGACAATGTGTCAAAAGCGTGGCTCCTACCCTGCACGTCGGCATCAACTCAAGAATAACAACGATGCTAGGGGGTAGATTCCAAGCAACATGAACCCCTGGAGAACAAAAGCCCCCAACTCGCCATGAGCATGTATATATATATATATATATATATATATATGGTAGTGGTCTCAGGGGGTGGATGCTTTGAAGCACGATCTTTATAGAGCGACATCTTACCTTGCCAAGAGCGATGACATATACCATATTTTTCTCAGCTTGTGAGGAAAGACACAGCTCAGGGAAACCTTAATCAGTTCCTCTTATGATATTCAACCTCGACATCTTCAAGCTGTCTTGAGCCCTAAAACTTCAAAAGATCGTTAGAACTGTTAGGATTATGCTCAATAGCAAGAGTGTAATGTTGTAATTAACAATCTTTTTCATATTAATAAAGTGATTTCTGGTTTAACAAATCGTATAGCATTTATAGTTTATATTATAATTGTCAAAGTAAATAATCATAAGGTCAAAAGACTATGGGAAAAGAAGAATTGTTCGTACATCTGGATATGTATGTGGTAGACACAATTCTTTAGTTAGTCTTGAATAATGTTCACAACTTAAGTTAAAGGTTGGGCACCTTTATCTTGTTAAAGTTGTAGAATTCTTTTGCTAGCATTTGAGTGGGATCAAATGAGATATGATGAGTCTAAAATCATCGGAGTGTCTTCGAGCAAAAGGGTCTAGTGCACTGGGTGCATTGAACTGGATCACAATGAAAAGCTTTATCTAGAACCGTCAATAGATAATAGTCTTTTCATTATCAGGACAATCGGAGAGTCTATCTTAATCCTGAGATAAATGATGGACTTATGGTTGCAAGTGATATCATTTGAGTTATCAATGAGTACGATTATATCGCATAGTCTATCCTCGATAGTTTGGTGATATTCATTTGTTAATCGATAGAGGACTTCATTTATAGATATGGACATCGTGGCTCCATTTAATTAAATGAGAGTATAATATCATCATATGGATGTTTTGAGGTAATTGGATATTAAATCTCAACGTTGAGTTTTCAATAGTGTCTATTGAAAACATGGCTTCTGGACAAGTCAAAATATCCAAGTTCAAAACGTGGTCATATGAGTAAATATGGTAACTTGGAGAGTTATAGGCGGTCTATGAACTCTTGGCGATTACTGATATTAATCACGAGGATACACTATCTCCAATATGATTGTCTAGGGTATGAATGAGGAGCATCGTCCTTTTCTATCTTTATTTAAGAGTTCAGTTTTAGCTCTTTAGTGGAATGAGTTAAAATTAATGGATCGGACCTAAGTGAATCATTTGTTGATTGTGATTAGGTTATGTCTATTGAAGCTTAAATTTAGATGGCCCGCCAAGATCCCCAATCCACACGGACTTGCATGGATCACTTGATATATTCTACCGGACCAATTTAAGGGTCCATCTAGAATTGCATTTAATATATTAAGAATATAATTTGCACATTATTTAAGTAATGGGCTGCTCAATTATATTAATATATTAATGAAAGACATGTGGGCTTGTTTCTTTTAGTAAGAATGGGTCTGGTTCACATGTGGGCTTTTTATTTAAAGTCCAATGGATTAAATGAAATAGGAAAATAATATTAGGCCCATCTTATATATAAGTGGGGCGGCTAGGTTAAGGTTTTGACCTAAAAATATTATTTTGTTTCATTTGTTTTAATTAAATAAGAATTAATTGATTTATTGATTAATTGTTTAATTAAAGAAACAAATCTTTCCTAAAAGTAAAAGACTTGTTTGATAAGTAAATAAATAAATTAGTATTATTTATTTAATCAAATAAGGAGTCTTTTTTATTTAGTCAAATAAAAGAATAAAAATAAAAGAGTTGGATTAGGGTTTGAAGTCTATAAAGTTAAAAAGAATTAGGGTTGAATTTTAGTCACCCTATATAAGTGACATGATGAAATTCGGCCAACCCTAATTATATACTACATAGAATTCGGCAACCCTAAAGGAAAAAGAAGAAAAATTCGGCCAACCTATATATGTTCTTATAGGGTTCGGCCACATCAATGAATTGGTGCTTGAGTTTTTATTTTTTTTTTCTTCTTCTTAATTCTAAGAGAGTTTTTATTCTAGAGAGACAAAAAGGAGTGAAAAATTATTCTTTGATAGTATACAATTGCTTAAACATCAATAAGCTTGTGTATACGATATCGATCTAGGTTCACGCGAGTTTCGATCATAAGATTGAGAACTCAAAAGTGACCGGAATAATTTTGACATTCTTTTGATTGTTTTGTGACTAACAAAGAAAAGAAAGTATTTGTTTGGTCCATTCACAGGTTTGCAATTCAAAGGAAAGGGAGACCACGCTCCTAGGTGATCCACGTTCGTGCTCGGATTGAAGGTCTTGCGGATTACCATCGACGTAAGTCAATCGGATCACGCGACAAGAGGTAATTTACTTTTGTTGATATATATGCATGTTTATTGATTAAAAGGGTTTAAGGTTCATAAAGGAAAAATTTTAAAAGTCACTAAATCGTTTTTAGTATCGCTTCCGCTGCGTGTAACACTTTTATTTATTATTTTTTCCCTACAAGAACTTGCCTTTAAAGGATACGACAAGAAGAAAAGATGTTTCGGATAGAAGCATTCTCAGCTATTCAAGTCCTAGAAGATAATTGAAAGCAATTTGGAAGATTTCTTGATCAAACCCGTGAAAACAGCATCTGCTGATGGGTCAACTTCAAGAATTAAAGTGTATCATCTCAGAGGGAACTGGGTTTCGAGCCTTACATGGTTGGAAAGGTACGGACGTTAGCTTTCCGTAAAATTTTACGGTTTGTGATTTCAAGTTTTCTAGAAGGAGTTATGACCATTTTACTACTCAAAGGTCAGCCTAGAATTTCTACGCGGGAAGCATCTGTTGATGGGTCAACTTCAAGAATTAAACTGTATCATCTCAGAGGGAAATGGGTTTCGAGCCTTATATGTTGGAAATTAAGGAAGTTAGCTTTCCGTAGAATTTTACGGTTTGTGATTTCGAGTTTTCTAGAAGGAGTTATGACCATTTTACTACCCAAAGGTCAGCCTAGAATTTCTCCACGGGATTTTGAAAATAAAGCATTACGGGCTGCCTATTCGGGAACGAAGGTCGTAGGCGAATTTACTATGTTTTGGAAGATTAATGAAGGCTAAAAAGTCACTTTAACTCAGTTTTAGTTGATCCTAAGCTTTCCATGTTCGAATTAGTTGAGATTGGATTAAAAATTCCTAAAGATTAGAAGGGTTGTGCTTCCTATTTTGAGTCACATTGGATTAGCCTTATTAGAGGTTGATTATGGAACTAAGAGGAGACCTAATTCATGCATGTTTAAGAGGAATTATAGAAGGAAGATCGGATATGCAGCAGCAGTACAAAGAGGATCCGAGCATTAGTAAAATCTGCTCAAAGTAAAGGGTCTAAGTGAAGTCGAGAAGGGGATCCAAGCGTTAATAAGATCCGCTCAAAGATGGATCCAAGCAAAGCTGAACCAGGCTGAAAGAGGATCCAAGTGTTAGTAAGAACGAAGCGAACAAAAAGATCCGAGGAAAGCCGAACAAAGTTATAAAGGGGTCTTACATTCGCCCAAGTGAGCGAAAAAGATCTCAATAATCAAAGCTTGAGGAGACAAGGAAGTTTATCGAGCAGGACCAGAACCAAATGCAAGTAAGAATTTACGATTATGTTTATACAAACAAAGTTTCCTTTATTGCAGGAATACTAGCTACAAGGTCTTGAAGAAGAAAGGTATACCAAATACCAAATATATATAGTGCAAGTGCGCATCGAGGCATCACAGAAGTATACAAGGCAAAAATTACAAGAGGAGTTAAAGAGCAACCAGAGGCTCAACAAATGTCCGACAATTGTTCAAACATCAGTTGGGTAGTAACTTGGACTTAGGCTGAAGACGAGCAACAAAAATCAGAGAAGAACTATTCAAATCCCCTTCGATGAGTCACCAAGAACTCATCTCGCAGATTTGATGGGGTATTGTTATAGGGGTTTTTTTGTCAGCATGACACGTCAGCGAAGATAGCGGGTAATGCGGAAATATAGTGATTCCACGTCATAAAAAGTCAAATGTGAGACACGTTATCAAAAGGGTCAACATGAATGCATGACATCACCATATGAGGGGCCATCTGCAGATGGAATCTGGTTGGCTAAAGACCTGTTCGGCCAAGGGTTTCAATCAGCCAAGTCTACTCGGCCAAGATTCCACTCGGCCAAGATTTTACTCTGCCAACATTCCACTCGGCTAGAAGTCTACTCGGCCAAGATTTTACTCGGCCAAGATTCTATTCGGCCAACATTCCACTCGGCTAGAAGTCTACTCAGCCAAGATTTTACTCGGCCAACATTCTACTCGGCCTACTCGGCCAAGTCTGCTCGGCCAAAAATCAGTACTTAGCCAAAAACGGGAAATACAACCTTACCAAGATAGGCCATATCAGGAAGAGATCTGCACAGATACGGAATCTTAGGATAATATTCCAATAAGGAAATATCCCTATTTCCTCTCCAGTACTAGAGAAGTCTAATCAAGAAAGAACTGTAAGCTTCTAGAAGGATACACACCAAATAGGAAATGGGTCCTAATTTATCTACTATACAAGAATCCTACAAAGACTCTAATTAATGAGTCCACCTTTTATACGACAGAAACTAGGGCAACCCTAGATTGAAACCTATAAATACATCAATGTATTCATTATATCAGGGGGATCATCATAAGCAATTATTTGAGAGAAAGCGAGTATTGAGTGTGTAATCCTTATATTCATAGTGGATCACTTCTCGCCATCACCGGCACCGTGGATGTTTCCCCGCCTTGGGGTTTTACCACGTAAAATATGTGTTATGCTTGCTCATCTTTTATTTTTCTACTTTCATTACGTTTATCTTCAGGTTTCACCAACCTAAATCGTTGACCGGTTGACCATCGAAAAATCACCATCAACATCCGTTTTAAACAAAGTATTCCCAGTTACCAAAACAGATGGTCATATATGGAATGATCTCAATCTTGAGTATTTAACAGACTCCTACTTATAGAGTTGTGTCTTTTAACTTACTCAGTATGGTTTGTTCATAATGTCAAACCTAAACTTTGTATCATGGAAACATAATGATATATTTAGCCAGGAATGGTAATATACAAAATTCCACTCCTTAAATGAAGTTAGATAACTCTCTTGAGTAAATAATTCGGGTCTTGAACAATAGAGCGCTCAATTTATGATAAGATCATAAATAATTGTTCATTAGGGGTGCGTTTGATACGTGTGACGGGACGGGACAACGTGGGACAATTTGTTCTTGTCTCACGTTTGGTGCGACCATAGCATGAGACTGAATGTGACAAGGTGGGACAAAAATCACAAAAAGCTGTCCCACCTAAGACCCTCTGCCAACTTGTCCCATGGCATGGGACAAGCGCCAAAAAGACGATTTTGCCCTTTAACATTTCCAAAAATTACAATCTTGTCCAATATATAACAAAATCCAAAACCTATTTTCCCTTTCTTTCTCTCATTTCCTCATCTACCTCTCTCGATTGTTCTTGCTGCCATTGGCCATAATCCACTCGAATCTCATTCTTTTGCTTGAATCAACTCGAATCTTCAACGAACAGGTATGTAGTATACTCTCAATCTAAATTTGTGCTTTGATTTAACGAAAATCTGTTTGTTTTTTCTTTATATAGATTGAATTTGATCTAGGGATTCGGCTAGGGTTTTGTTTTGTGAGAAATTGGTTTGGATGATTGGAATTGATGATTGCTTGTGTGCTTACTTGATTTATACGTGTATTTAGCTTCAAATACATCTCTCTTTAGTTTTCTATTGCCGACGTCGGGTTTCTCTTCTCGTCGTTGCTCTCTCCCTCTCTCTATCACGTCTTGAATCTGGTGAGTTTCCACCAGTACTTGTCGCCAATGCTCTCTCTTGGTTGGTTTTTAGATTTTGGTTCTTTATATCGAATTGTCTTGTATTTCTGATCCTATTTTGATACTGAAATGCTTTGATTGGCATGTGTTTCTCATTTAAATTGCTCTGAAAACGATTTGACCAATAATCTAGTAGGATTTTGATCTTCAGTACTTACATTTAAATTGCCCTACTGTTTCTGTTTCTCTTTGTTTTTGGTGGGGTTGTTGGGTGCTTGTTTTGGTTTGGTGGGTTGCTCTTCTTTGGGTTCTGTTTCTGCCATGTTCCTCTTTGTTTTACTGCCTATTTCATCAGGTCTGATAAATATATTTGTTTCAGCTGTTCCAAAAAAAAAAAAAAAAAGTAGTTACATTTCATTGTATTTAAATGACATTAATGTTGTGGAATAATGTCTTTAACGTGATGTCATCTTATGGAATTCATTTGAACAAATGCCTAAAATTGAACCTTTCTTTTTCTTTGTTTTTTTAGCAAGTAATCGAACAAATACATCTTGAAAAGTGCCCTTAAAGTACTGTTGTCGATTGATTATCCTGTAAATTATTTGAATATCATTGAGATGGATAAGAAACATATATCAGAATTTCTAACAATTAAATTATTTGAATATTATTTGAATATCTTTGAACAATAGCAGAAGCATAATAGTTAGAAAGAAATATATATCAAAGAAACATAATAGTTAGAAATTGTATTTGTTCAAATTAAATTTGAGTGTGATGCCTAAAATAAATATCAAAAATTTTGTATGAGTAGATGTCATAAGCTAAACGTTTTGCACACATTCAACATATATCAATCACCAAAAAACACATTGAAATTGTAAATACAATCAGCTTGGAGGAAATGGCAAGGAAATTTTGATAAAAACAGAAAACATATTGACTTGGGTTGTTGCAGCAGTTGCTTGGTATATGGCCAAGTTTGGCAAAAGTGTGAGTTTTATATTTAGATTTAGGCTTTAAAAGATTTTTTATTTGGTTTAGTTAATGAAATGGGTATTGTTTATTTAATCAAATTGTGTTAGGTTTGGTTTTTGATTGTATTGTGAAAATGTGTAGTTATTACATTCTAGGCTTTGGCTTTGTGTTAGATCTTATTTATTCACCAAGTATATCGGCCGGAATACACAGACTTACTCCTACCTGGAATTGTGCCGGTAGAGTACACTTGTGATACAACGCCACGTACTTATGAACGTGTGATTTTTAATGTAGTTTTAGATAATGGTCTCTATTTTTTAAGACCAACCTCTAATACACTGCTTAACACTGAAATGTTCAAAGTCGAACAACCAAGGTCTAAAAGCAAAAGATTTCTCCTAATGATAACACACACCTATAGCATCTTGGACAGGGTCATATAAACCTAAATAGGATTAAAAGACTGGTAAAGGAAGGTCCTTTATGAGAGCTAAAAGTTGGCACCCTTCCAGTTTGCGAATCTTGTCTGGAAGGTAAAATGACCAAACAACTATTTTCGGCAAAAGGTCAAAGAGCCAAATAACCTCTTGAGTTTATACATTTTGACGTGTGCGGTCCCATTAATGTACAAGCAATAGGAGGTTATGAATATTTCATCATTTTCATTGACGATTATTCTAGGTATGGTTATATTTATTTAATGCAAATTAAAGAAAATCAGAAACTTTTGGAAAGTTTAAGGAATTCCAAACTGAGGCTGAAAAGCAATTAAATAGATCGTTTAAAAATCTTCGATCAGATCGAAGAGGTGAATACCTTGATACTGAATTCTTGGATAATTTAATCAAACATGGGATTTTATCCCAACTGACTGCACCTGTGACACCACAACAAAACGGTGTCGTAGAAAGGAGAAATAAAACATTGCTTGATATGGTGAGATCCATGTTGAATTACTCATCATTACCCATGTCGTTATGGGGATATGCTGATCATTCTTTTACAAGTACCAAAATTCCACACTTGGAATACACTAATTAGAGTGAAACGTATAATGGCAAGCAGGATCATTCCTCAGAGAAAGGGAGGATACTTGGTTATAACTAAGATATTTACACTAATCTAAACTATGTGCGGAAAAGTAAAATTCATTTTTGGTTTGGAAGTTGTTTTGAAAACTAAACTAAATTAAATTAAGCATATCTAAAAGCAAGTAATTAAAGTTGAGTGAGTGTGAATGTATAGGAATGGATATTGGGGAATTGATTCAACATTCAACAACCAAAAGATTTCCTATATGTAATGAACTAGTCCAATTAAGTGATTCAATCCAACTCAAGGATTGTTCTAAAATTGATGTAAGCTATTTATAGTTCAAATTCAAACATTTAACTCAAGCAAACCCTACTATGAGTCTTGGTAAGAATATAGCTTCAAGTTACTACTGAAGTGATCCCCACTATGAGTATTCACCTAAACAATTTCTTAAGAACACATTCAAGGTCTCTTACCATGTAAAACATTCAAATCATATATATATTCCAATTCATCATGCTCAAGGTTGTGGAATGAGTTGAAAACCATTCAAACTCTAAACCACAATCTTCATATGTGAACCACTTTACAAACAAGCTAAATTGAACCTCAATGTTAACTTAGTAAAATAAAATGGCAACTTAAAGGCAATGAAAATGGAATATACCAAGAGAGGATTTATAATAACATATGACTAGTTCAAATACATGGGATTATCACAAAGGTTGTGTTATCAATTCCCCAATATGAGGGCTTAGTTACACATACTAGAAATATAAATGAAAAGAGCAAAGTTGTAGAGGAAACCCATGAAAGCCTTCAAGAGTCCTTTTGTTCCTTGATGTACTTGAGATTCCCTTAGCCTTGGTGAATCTCTTCTTCTCTCTTCAATTAATTCCCAAGATTTGGATGGGTTTTGGTGGGAAAGTTAGGTGTATGGTGGTTTGAAGTGAGGTTAATTGGAGAGTTAAAGTGTTTGGTTGTTATGGTGGAGATTTGTTTTATGGAAGTTTTTGAGAGAGGTTAGGGTTTTCAAGAATGGTGGAGGGTTTTTTAGGAAATGGGAAAGAGGGATATTTATAGGGGAATCTCAAAAGATAAGGTTGCAATCTCGGAATGCTAATGTGGCACTAAAACGACGGTTGAAAAGGGCGATCAAGCCGCCAAATGGTGACTACCGAATGGGAGCTAGGAACCACTGGAATTGATTGGCAGTTTCAATCTGCGGTTGAATTATGGCCGCCGAATTGCATCTGACTTCTCTGGAGACAAATGGCGGTTTCAATCTGTAGCCAGACCGCCAATCACAATCGCCGAATGCTGCTTCTCTTGTGAAATGACCATTTTACCCCAAAAGCTCTCCTTTTATCGCATTTAATCCAGAATCTCCGAGTTTCTTCATTGATCAACCTTGAATCACGAAAGTACCTGCATAACCAAAATCGAGCCATAAAATACATGAGTTTACTCAAAAATCAAACATAAGCATCAGAAATAGGGGTTGTATTCTTATGTATGAAATGGCTCGATCATATGCACTACAAAATTCTGTATACATACTTAATTTAGTGCCATCTAAGTCTATACCAAAGACACCCTTAGAGTTGTGGAGCGATAGCAAAGTTAGTTTGTCACACATTCGCTTATGAGGGTGTCCTGCATACTTACTAAAAGGTAAGATTGGAAGTTGGAACCTCGATCTGAAGTATGTATATTTGTAGGATATCCCAAAGGAATGAGATGAGGTTTGTTTTATAGTCCTCAAGATAAAAAAGTATTTGTATCGACAAATGCAACTTTTCTTGAAAATAACTATATGAAATTTCTGATGAGATCATACCAACAACGATAACTTTCGTCGAATGACAAAGTGAGAAAACCACAACTCAAAATCAGAATGATTTACCACTTTGTCATAATGGGAGGGTTGTGAGACAACCTATTCGCTATAGACAAATCGAGGAAGCACAAGTTGTAATTTTCGATTATGGTAAAGATGATCCATTGACATATCGATGTGCAATGGAAGATTTTGACAATGAGAAATGGCAACAAGCGATGAATCTCAAGATGGAGTCAATGTACTCCAACTCAGTCTGGAAACTTGTATACCTACTCGAAGGGGTTAAACCTATTGGTTGCAAATGGATCTACAAGAGAAAGAGAGGATTGGATGGGAAAGTGGAAACTTTCAAAGCTAAGCTAGTGGCAAAGGGTTTTACCCCAAAAAAGGGAGTTGACTATGAAGAGACTTTCTCGCCAATAGCTATGCTCAAATCCATCAGCATATTCTAGTCCATTACTGCATATTATGACTATAAAATATGGTAAATGGTCGTCAAGATGTCTTTTCTTAATGGTCATATTGACGAAAGCATCTATATGGTGCAACCAGAGGGTTTTATAGCTAAAGGCAAAGAGCAAAAAGTTTACTAGTTGTAAAGGTCCATCTATAGACTTAAGCAAGCTTCTCGATCTTATAATATTAGATTTGATGAAGTGGTTAAATCGTATGGATTTGATCAAAACATTGATGAGCCTTGTGTCTACAAGTACATCAAGTGGTCTTCTTGGAGAGAGGCAAGCTATGTTCTTAGGATCCAACTTATACGAGATCGTAAGAACAAGTTGTTAGCGTTGTCTCAAGCATCGTATATTGATAAAGTGTTAATCAAGTTTGTGATGCATAACTCCAAGAAAGGTAATCTGCCTTTTTGTCATGGAGTTACTCTTTCTAAAAAGCAGTGTCCTAAAACACCTCAAGAGGAAGAGAATATGAGACACATTCCCTATGCCTTTGCAGTAGGCAATCTTATGCATGTTATGTTATGTACTAGACCTGACATATGCTATACTAGTGGTGTCAAAACAAGCCGGCCTGGCCCGTTAGCGTAATGGGCCGTGCCAGGCATGGCTTGTTAGAGAGACAGGCCGTGTCGGGCCAGCCTGTTTGGGGGGAGGGTGGGCCTGGCCTAGGCACGTGGCCTGTGGCGGGGCGTGCCTAGGCCGGGCCTATGGCGGGCCGGCCTGTTAAGGGCTTAACAGGCCTTTAACGGGCTTCGAAATTTTTAATTTTTAAACCCTAAACCC
Source organism: Acer saccharum (assembly GCA_030490815.1). Taxonomy (NCBI): domain Eukaryota; kingdom Viridiplantae; phylum Streptophyta; class Magnoliopsida; order Sapindales; family Sapindaceae; genus Acer; species Acer saccharum. The sequence goes on along the minus strand of CM059869.1, from coordinate 26,402,459 downwards.
TAAACCTTAAATGATCACCAACGGTCATCTGGTTAATTACAAAAGCCACCCCTCAATTCAAATTTTTTTTTTTTTTTTTTTGAAATTTTGAATTCTAGCGAGCCCTAACAGGGTAGCCAAAATTCATTTTTTTCAAAAAAAATTTAGACCCACGGGCTTGGCGGGCCGTACCGGGTCGGCCTGCAGGCCGTGCCACCTAGGCCCAACACGTGACCTTAATAGGCTTGGGCCGGGTCGGGCCGACCTTGGCACGTGACCTAAACAGGCCAGGCCTGGCCCATTTTGCCAGCATTATGCTATAAAGTGGGAGTGGTCAGCCGGTATCAGTCTAACCCAGAATTAGATCATTGGCTAGCGGTTAAACACATTCTCTTCTCTTGAGTAAATAATTCGGGTCTTGAACAATAGAGTGCTCAATCTATGATAAGATCATAAATAATTGTTCATTAGAGAATCATTGAAATTCAAGGATAAAGATGTAATTAAGAAGTCAACATATTTGAACCTAGCTCAAATTACGAATTGTTAATGGAGGATTATATGTAATGATTATATGAGTGGGCTGTTTGATTCCTATTCGAGTAATTAATTATATAATGACAAAAGTGCAGTTCTAGTTTTTTAGTGGAATAATTCTGGAATTAATAAATCAGATATTTAATAAAAGATTTTAATTAATTATTAAAGATTTATTGGGGCTTGAAATTATAGGTCCATGTGTCCCCATACCATCTCCATAACACTGTATTGAATATAAGGTATAACGAGGCTTAGTGATTAATTTGGAATTAATCATCTATACATAAAGTAGTTTATGTATTGTTTAATTAATTGTGAATTAATTAAATATTAACCATTTTATTTAATTAGTTATGAATTAATTATATATTATTTAAATAATGTGATTATTTAAATATTTAATTGGATGACACAGTGTGGTGGGATCAATTTGTAATTTTTGAAAACTACACAATGACAGTCATTATGCAATTTCAAAAATAATAGCTTAAATTTATATGTTAAATTATTTAATTAGTTATTTGAATAATTAGATTATTTCAAATAAAATAATTATTTAATAATTGGATTATTATATATTTAAATTTTGAATTTAAATTGAATAGATAAATATAAGAATCACAAGGGATGTTTACCCTGTGTTGGCTGAATTTGCCAATGGATTTATCCACTGGCAATTTTGAAATTCATCTATTATTGTAATAATTAAATAATTGTGATTTAATTATTTTGACAATGATTTTCGAAATTGCCATTTTAAATATTTAAATAAATTGTTTATTTTAATATTTAATTAGTATTATAATCCAATTAGGTTTCTGTCACAAAAGGGTTATGAATACTCATTTAAAGAGCAGAGAAAAAGATAAGCATGATTTTTTTTTTTAGTTCTAGCCTCTAGAGAAAGTTGTGAGAAAGTCTCCCAATATATTTCTTGTTGTCTCATGTGTTGAGTACACAACAAGAACAGAAATTCGAGGTTCGATATTTTTTCTGTTCAATACCGATACGTCCACCCGTCAGTTCTTTAATGTTTGAGATTCAATGTGGAAGAATTTGGTTCGAGGGAATCACGAAGATTCTACAAGGGTAACGATTTCGTTCTTTACTTTTTTTAAAATCAAATATTAAAAGCAATATGATTACAACGATCTAGTAAAAAGGTTTTATTTTTAGAAAAAATTTATTTGGGCCCACCATTCTTCCAAGCCTTTGTTTTCAAAACCTACAATTATCCGAATGGAGTTTATCAAATTCTGACCAAGAGAAAAGTTATAAGATTAGCACTAGCATGAATAGACCATAGTTGTGTTAAAAGACAGAAGAAGGCCACACTGCGTGCATGTGTTATGTGTAAATGTGTAAAGGTGTTGGGTTGGTGGGGGCCCAAGTGACAAAGACAGCTCTTTTATCTTTTGTAGTTTTCTCTCCCGTGAACATTGTTTGGAACTTGTGAGCACTTGTTGGATTTGTATTCTCCAATCCATGACTACATTCACTCTTTTTATATATTTTTAGTTTTGTTAATACGAATATCAACTCCAAATGACTTTGTATTTCCTCAACTTTACCAATATTTTAAGTTTTCATCATACTCGTACACTCAAGAAGATGAGATGAACATGTACATATACGGTAACTTCCCATGAGAATATTTTGGAAATTTTGTGACAAGAATTGATTAAGTTATTGAGATACACATAAAAGCATATATTGATTTAACCAAAAAATCATGCCTTCAATACAATTGAACATGTGAAGCTGGTTGAGTGTATTTTAAACCGTTTATTCATCTATACTATGCTATGCCATTTTGGAAAGAGTATGAGTGACAAAGGCAACAGGATCTCCCCAATGACCAAGCCTATATTCGCCGATGAAGGGATACCTGCATTAATTAAGTGATCCTTTTATAGTGCAAATTTTGACCTTTTATTCATCTATACTATGCTATGCATGTCAAAACTAAGGGGTAGTTTGTTTTTTTGTCTGAAGACTGAACAGTCCTTAATTTTTTTGAAGGCTGAATAGAGACTGAAATCTGAACTTGAATGACATATTTGTTTTTTTTTTTTTTTCCTTACATCTGAATGTATTATCAACACGTTTGTTTTTTAAAAGTAAAATTGTCTGAAAATAAGTAATTTTATATTTATACCAATGTTAAACAATTATGCATATAATATGAAATAAAAACAATCCAAAAATAATAATTATATAGAACACATATGATCATGATCTTCTTCTTCGATTACAAACAAACTTCATTTTTATTAAGAAAAGAATTTTTTTTTTTTTTTCAAAAAATAAAAGGGGCAATAGGAAAACTCACACAAAACACTCTAAAAAAAATAATATATAAATACATCATCCTAATATTATAATAAAGTATTGATATTAAACACCAATATGAGAAGTGATTAGAGTTCTTTTTTATTTTTAAAGCTATTTAAAATAATTAATATATTAAAATAAAGATTTCTATACCATATATAATTATGATGAAATTGAAAATATATTATATATGGGGGATAATATTGGAAGAAAAGATTTTGGATTGCATTTAATGCAATTCAATGATTTGCAATTAAGTGAAAAGTTATGATTTTTTACTTTTTATTTTAAGTTGTTTTTTTGTTATTTTTAAGTTGTTTGACCACTTAAGAAAACAAACAAAACAACTTAATAATTATTATTCAGACCCATTAAGTTTTAAATGGAAAAAATAAACGACCCCAAAATGTTGAAATTACAAATTCAAGTTAACTATTTGAGAGGTGACCCCAACCTCATTTGTTAAACTTAAAATAACACAAAAGATGCTCTAGATGGCTCTACTTGTAATGTAATATAGGTTTTTGCATGCATAGAGAGAGAGAGAGAGAGAGAGAGAGAGAGAGAGAGAGAGAATCAATCTTTTAAGATGATCATATTCATGAGAATGGTAAAGTGTAGAGAGGAAGCAAGAGAGGTGACACCACTCACCAGCAGCATGTGATGAGATGAGTGAAGACAAATGAAAGGTTAAGATATATAAATATATACATATTATGCGGTTGGAATTAATTTGTTTGATTGTTAATTTTACCCTCCTCCCTAAAACATTCTCTCATCTCACTTTCTTCTTTAGGATGTCACATGACAAATAATACAAGCTATTTTATTCATTGTCTCTCTCTCGTGACCACACTTAGCTTACATCGTTTTCATGACTCACAGTCACACTATAGACCGATTCCTTTGAATAAGTAGCTAATAAAACTTATCATAGGAGGAGGAGGAATTGATCATAATCATCAGAGAATGGGATTTCTTAAACTGGTGTTTCTTTTATTTGTTTGTTTGCATATGTGCACTAGTACTAGTGATCATGATCAATCAGCTGATGCTTCTGTTCAACTCAATGATGATGTATTAGGCCTCGTTGTCTTCAAATCACACCTTGAAGATCCTTCCTCTTATCTTCAATCTTGGAACGAGGAAGATAACTCCCCATGTTCATGGAAATTCATACAATGCAATCCCAAAACCGGTCGCGTTTCTCAGCTACTACTTGATGGCTTGGGATTGTCTGGAAAGCTTGGTAGAGGCCTTGAGAAGTTGCAACATTTGAAGGTATTATCTCTTTCATATAACAATATTACTGGTGATATTACTCCTCATCTTCCTCTCATTACAAGCCTTGAAACACTCAATCTCACTCACAATAGTCTTTCAGGCACCATTCCTTCTTCTTTGCTTGCCAATAATAACATTACCTTTCTTGATCTCTCTCACAATTCACTCTCAGGACCACTTCCTGATGATAATCATCTCTTTCAAAACTGTCCATCTTTACGACACCTTTCTCTCGCTGCAAATATGCTTCAAGGCTCAATCTCCACTACATTGCTTACATATTGTTTCTCTCTAAACCATCTCAATCTCTCTAGAAACCATTTCTCTGGTGAACCGCCTTCTGGGATATGGTCATTGAAAAGGCTTAGGACCTTGGATCTTTCTTTCAATACATTTTCCGGATCCATTCCACAAGGTGTAATATTAGGCCTTCATAACTTGAAAGAGCTTGTGTTGCAAGGCAATCAATTTTCAGGACAACTTCCTCAGGATATTGGATTGTGTCCACACTTGAGCCGGTTGGATTTCAGCAATAACTTTTTCACTGGTGCATTGCCTGATTCTCTTGCCACGTTGAACTCTATCTCCTTCATCAGTTTATCGAGTAATATGTTCACAGGTGAGTTCCCATTGTGGTTTAGTAATATAACCACTCTGGAATATGTGGATTTCTCCAACAATGGTTTAACTGGAACCCTTCCTCCATCAATTGGTAACCTGAAATCACTCAAATATTTGAGCTTGTCTAACAATAAACTAACTGGAAATATTCCAACTTCACTGCCTTACTGCGAAACGTTGGCGGTCATTCGTTTGGGGGGTAATAGTTTCAATGGTAGCATACCTGAGGGTTTGTTTGAGTTGGGATTGGAAGAGGTAGACTTTTCAGGAAATGGGTTCATGGGTTCCATCCCGCCAGGTTCCAGCAGACTCTTTGAATCTCTTCGCGTACTGGACTTGTCGAATAACAATCTTACAGGAAACATTGGTGGCGAAATGGGTATTTTTGCCAACTTGAGATACTTGAATTTATCGTGGAACAATCTTCAGTCAAATATGCCTCCAGAGATAGGCTACTTGCAGAGTCTAAAAGAATTAGATCTTCGAAACAGTGACTTACGCGGTTCAATTCCTGGAGAAATATGCGAGTCTGGAAGTCTAGACATTCTTCAATTGGATGGGAATTCATTGTCCGGCACAATTCCTGAAGAGATTGGCAATTGTTCATCTCTCTATTTGTTGTAAGTTATATATACCCTCTCCTTTCTTCTCTAGTGTGATTAATGTATATAATGTTGAAATTGTCTTTGATTTAATTGCAGGAGCTTGTCCAACAATAATTTAAGTGGATCGATTCCTAAATCAATTTCAAAGTTGAACAAGCTTGAGATTTTAAAGCTGGAGTGGAACGAGCTAAGTGGAGAGATACCACGAGAGCTGGGAAAGATTGAAAGTCTTGTAGCAGTAAATGTATCGTATAACAGGCTGGTAGGAAGGATTCCTGAAGAGGGTGTGTTTCCAAGCTTGGATCAAAGTGCTTTACAGGGAAATTTGGGGATTTGCTCACCCTTGTTAAAGGGACCTTGTAAGATGAATGTACCGAAGCCTCTTGTTCTTGACCCGGATGCATATTACAAGCACAGACAAATCAATGAGTCCTCAACAACTTCCCGCAATGATCACCGCATGTTCCTTAGTGTTTCTTCTATCATTGCAATCACAGCAGCTTTTCTAATTGCATTTGGAGTAGTAGTTATCAGTCTTTTAAATGTTTCGGCACGAAGAAGGCTTGCATTTGTGGACACAGCTTTGGAAAGCATGTGCTCATCAACTTCTTCAAAATCTGCAAGTCTAGCCACAGGCAAGCTGATTCTGTTCGATTCCAGATCATCGTCCCCTGATTGGGTCATCAGTCCTGAATCCCTCCTCCAAAAGGCCTCTGAAATCGGCCAAGGAGTGTTTGGAACCGTGTACAAGTTCTCGTTGGGAGCTCATGATCAAGGAAGGATTGTAGCTATTAAAAAGCTTGTTACATCAAACATAATACAAAATCCTGGAGACTTCGAACGAGAAGTTAGAGTCCTGGGAAAAGCAAGGCATCCAAATTTGATATCGTTGGAAGGATACTATTGGACTCCTCAATTACAGCTTCTGGTGTCAGAATATGCACCAAACGGTAGCTTGCAGACCAAGCTTCATGAAAGGCTCCCATTTGCTCCACTAGTGTCTTGGGTTCACAGATTCAAAATAATCTTTGGAACAGCAAAAGGACTTGCTCATTTGCATCACTCTTTCCGTCCACCTATTATTCACTACAACATAAAACCAAGCAACATCTTGCTTGATGAGAATTACAACCCCAGGATTTCAGATTTCGGACTGGCAAGACTAGTGACAAAGCTTGACAAACACGTAATGAGCAACAGGTTTCAGAATGCATTAGGGTATGTTGCACCAGAATTGACTTGTCAAAGCTTAAGGGTGAATGAGAAATGTGATATATATGGTTTTGGAGTTTTGATTCTAGAGCTTGTGACCGGTAGGAGGCCAGTTGAATATGGAGAAGACAATGTGGTAATATTAAGTGACCATGTGAGGATTTTACTTGAGGAAGGAAATGTGTTGGATTGTGTTGATCCGAGCATGGGAGATTTCCCAGAAGATGAGGTATTTCCGGTGCTGAAATTGGCCTTGGTTTGCACTTCTCAGATACCATCAAGCAGGCCTTCCATGGCTGAAGTTGTGCAGATATTGCAAGTCATCAAGACCCCACTTCCACAAAGAAGAAATACACTTTGATGAGCCATATATAACCTTGTGCTTCTTTTCTTAAGTTTTATTTGGATTATTGATGAGAAATATGTCATCTGATATTTGCTATTTGCTTCTTCTTTGTATCCGGTTTAAACAAACTTGGATCGATTAATTCTTCAAGTTGTCTATCATTCAATATGTCCATCTTTTTGCATCCAAGCTGAACTCAATTTTGAAAATTATTGTGATTTTTTTTTTTTTTTTTTTTTGAAAGCAAACCATATATAAAACGAAGAAAACAAGACAAACTAACCGGGACAATTATCCTAGACAAACTGCTCCACACACGGAGGGTAAGTTTCTAACCAAATTCAGTCCTCGTCAACAGACAGCATCAATTTTGAGATAGTATAGGACCTATGGGTGACAATATTCACCTTTCTAGAAGCAAAGCCAATCAAACAACCAGCATTACAAAGCAAAAGCTCTCTAATGTCCCCAATATACAAACCAATCTCAGCTGAAATTTCTTTACCAGATTTACCACCTCAATCGTGTCTGACTCAACATAAACTAGGAGCAAACCTGTATCAATAGCAAATGTAAATCCCCAAAGAATCGTCAAAGCGTCCGCAACTTTTGGGGAGAAATTCGCTTCAACCCTTTGCGTACTAGAAGCCATAACATTCCCATCTTGATCCCGAATCACCATCCCCAGACCAATCCACTGCGAGCTAGAATCTAGACTTGTATCAGTATTCAACTTGTAGAGACCTACAATTGGAAGGCGCCATCGTACCGGACTGGTAATCACCATGCCCTGCTTTTCCACGTCCTCCAAATTAGCTGCCTTGTACTCTGCCAAATAAATAGAACACCAAGAGGCCATGGCTCCCAGATTAATACGCTCACCACTATGAACCCATCGGTTACGGACGTACCAAATGCGCCACCAGATGACACATAACAAATTCAGTTCCCCATCTCCCAAAATGTGCAGGCAGGAGGAAATAAAATCAATAAGGGGTACATCATCTTTGCAGCTCAGGCCACCAATTGAACTAATCGAAAATCGCACCATTTTCAAGCCCGCGAGCACCCCCACAATGCATGAGTTGTAGTTTCAAAAGCCTTACAGCAAACAGGACACAACCCATCAACCGGAACCTTTCGCTTGGCTAAACTGACCATAGTAGGAAGCCACTCATGGCAAGTCTTCCATAAGAAAATTTTCACTTTAGTTGGCACATTCAAACCCTAGATTTTCCTCCACCGAGAACCATTTCCCAGCCCACCTGAACTAGAAGTATTAATATCCATCGTAACCCCCAGCTTATACCCACTCTTAATCGTATAATTGCCCTCACTTGAGAAGTGCCAACAGTAAGAGTCACCCCTCCAAATGTTATTGCACGGAATAGATCTAAGGGATAATTACACCGGTGGCCATCAAATTGATGACACACTATCAAAATGGCAACTGGATTGGAAAGTAGTTCCAAAATGGCCATTTTTGACGAACTTTGTAACACTAATGACCATTTCAGACCATTTCATCCAATGAGTGGCATTTTGGTAAATAAGGGGATGACATTAATTTATTTTAGATGTTTTTTGTAAATCAATTTTTTGGTTGTTTCAATCTATGTTGGTTGTTGTTTTGATTTGGTTTTTGTTGTTAGTTTATGTGTGTTTGATTTAGATTATGATTCTGGGTTAGTTTAGGTTTAAATTAGGGTTTGAATTTATAAAAAAGTTGTATAGAAGACGATAAAGATTTGGGTTTTAGAGCCTTTTAAAACATTATTCGAGCCTTTTTAAACACTCTCTGAGCTTTTTAAAATGTATTTTTTAATGGAATATGAATAGGTTTGTGAAATTTGAATCTCCGAGCCTTTTAACACTGTTTTCGAGCCTTTTACGAGCCTTTTAATACACTGTCCGAGACTTTTAAATAGTAATCCGAGTTTTTTTAAGGAATATGAATAGATTTGTGAAATTTGAATCTCTGAGCCTTTTAACACTGGCTCCATGCCTTTTAATACACTGTCCGAGACTTTTAAATAGTAATCCGAGCTTTTTTATGGAATATGAATCGGTTTGTGAAATTTGAATCTCCGAGCCTTTTAACACTGGCTCCAAGCTTTTTCTGAGCCTTTTAATACACTGTTTGAGACTTTTAAATAGTAATCCGAGCTTTTTTATGGAATATGAATAGGTTTGTAAAATTTGAATCTCCGAGCCTTTTTCGAGCCTTTTAAAACATTGTCCGAGACTTTTAAATAGTAATTCGAGTTTTTTTAGGAATATAAATAGGTTTGTTAGTTTTGAATCTTCGAGCCTTTTCCGAGCCTTTTAAAACACTGCCCGAGACTTTTGAACGGTATTCCGAGTTTTTTAATTTTTTGGGTTTAGGTTTGTCAAATTAGAATATCCGAGCTTTTTTACACTGTGTCCGAGCCTTTTCATATACTCTCCGAGCTTTTTCATATACTCTCCGAGCTTTTTCATATACTCTCCGAGCCTTTTAATATATTCTCCAAGCCTTTTAATGAACTTTTATGTTATTTTTTTTTCTTTGAATATGCAGATGAGGAATCAGCTCAAGAATTTGCCTAATACTCCATTGGAAGAATGGTACCCAGGAAAAATAACTCGACATGACCATTTCGATAACCTTACAGATATCGACAACACATTTAACAGCGTACCTGAACATCTCGCTGTCGAAGAACGATGTCAATATACTGAGTTGTGTTTTGGACATTTCCTTCGGATGCATCGTCAAATGAAGTTTTCAACTGGCATTGTCCATCGGATGCTTATGCGCGAGTTGCAACATGATGGGCCAGAAGATGAGATGATATTTTTGTTAGGTAAGCATTCGGTCCGGTTCTCGAAAGTTGAGTTCTGTCTGATCACCATACTGAAGTTCAGAGTCATTCCCGACACGTCGACCTATGATATGGTAGAGAATGGCATACACCAGCGATACTTTGAGGGTCGAGATGAGGTCAAGTATGAAGAGCTGAAAGTCGTACTGCGGATTGGTGTTTTTTACTGAGCAGTACAATGCGGTTAAGCTGTGCTTGTTGTATATGCTTAACTGGATACTGATGGGGTTGGATGAGAGAGAGAAAGTTCCAGTATGGCAGTTTCACTTAGTCAAGGACTTAGACGCTTTTGATGCGTTCCCGTGGGGTGCACACGTGTATAGGCTGTCTATTAGTGGTTTCAAACATGCGTTGGACGATCGACGGGAGCGGTTCAAACAACAATAGCAACGAAAGGGTGTTGACGTACACACTGTGGAGACGTACAACATATACGGTCTAACGCACGCACTGTTGGTAAGAATTTAGAATTTGAATCCGTACTTTAATTGTAATTTTTTTCATATGACTTATGTATTGGATTCTTATCGTACTTATCTATTACATAGATATTTGCTTTTGAGATTATCCCCGAGCTTGGAGACAACCAATGTGGGACCCATAGGGAAATCGAGCTATCTCCCCGTATTCTGAAATGGGAGTTGAGTCAACGACCGAGGGGGGACAAGCTGGATAACATTTTCATCGAAAGGGTAAGTATCTTTTTTGTTAATGTTTATAGTTATTAGTATGTATACAATTACAATGGTCTAACTACGATTTCAAATGTTTGCGAGGGTTAAATTGGTGCCGACGACAGCTGAGAGGGCTGAACGGTACTATGAGAGCATTTTCGAGGGAGGCAGTCTGTATGATGCCGATGTCGCTTATATACCTGTTCACGTCCCTGATCTTGAACAACATATGACTGCCGGACCCAATGATACTAAGGGTCCATCTTTCGGACCCAGTGATACGAAGGGTTTTGACTCGAAGGGTCGTAGTAGGAGTCCCGTGAGGCATAAGCGGGTTCGATTCGCATTGCCTAGACAACCTCCAACTAGAGGTGACTCACGAGGAGGCATTGGAGGGCATCCAGAGGTACATAAAAATATTTGTACCACATTATTTAATTTCAATCGAGTGAACGGTTTCAGTACTGACAGAGTTCAAAATCCTTTCAGGACCGCTGGGACCGTAAATTCACTGAAATGATAGATGCTGTCCGAGATTTACGGGAGGATATCTGAGATTTACGGGAGGATATGCGAAAGAGTGAGGAGAAACGAGATGGGTAGCATACGAAGTTGGTGGATTCGATCCGGGCACTTCAGGGTCCGACGTCGTAGCCCCATATGGATGGTCCACTGTTACATAACCCACCATTCGATGACCATGATAACCATCACGGAGACTTTAGTCCCATAGACAGGATAGGTACTCATCAAGACGGGACAGGCCCATAGACCAGACATGAGCGGGTACCTACTATGGAGGCACGTACTATGGACACAATATCCGATCAGCAAGGTCCTGCTCTAACAGAACGAGAGGAGGTACCTGATGGTTTAAAGACAGCACGGTTGCACCATCATGTTTATCCACAGGACCTAGGACAGAGTTCATCCTCATAGCGCACCCCTCCTTTGGTCGATCCCAGAGCAGTGCGACTCTCCAAGCGAGCTCGACGTAGCTCCCCCATCCGTGTCAACAACACCCTCTGGTCGGTTCCACCAGAGCGTACCCATCCTCACAGTGATTGACGGAGGCAGAGTTCCTTCTCACAGCGCACCCTTCCGGTCAGCGATCCATGGAGGCAGAGTTCCTTCTCACTCCACACCCCTCCGGACCGTAGTCCGCCCCAGGTTCAGCGTCAGCAGCGGGTTCGCAAGCCAGGTTGGCAGCTAGTGTCCCTATACACTAACCCCTGTGGACCGAAGAAGCCAAGGACAAGGCCACAGTCATCACAGCATGTATTCAGGCCCCACGATTTGGTACATGCTAACCAGCTTGCAGCCTACCGAGCCTACAAGAAGAACACGACGGGGAAACTATAAGTATAATCGTACATTTTACAATCTTTTAATATTATTTGTTTAACACCTAAGTAAAATTACTTGGTTATCTAACTTTTTCAACAATTATGCAGACGTGATGTCGATCTACATTTACTAGTGGGTGTCACTTGGTTCCACCGATTCCAAACCAACTTCATGGAGTTGGAGGATACGGTATGTTCCTTACTTTAACTATCTATATAAGTTTGTATCAATAATGGTAGAATCCTAACAATATAAAATGTTTACATTGTCAGCACATCGACACATACTTGAAGATTCTGCGGAAGCATCAATAAACATACCCCACTGTCTACCGTTAGAGGTTCAATCTACTGGATTCACAGTTCTATGTAAGTGTTTGTATTGTTAGGTTTTCGCTTGTGCATTGATGTGTTTTATACATCTTTTACCTAACACTGTGGTAAATTTTCTATGTACAGTCATGGTTACATATTCAGCGAGGGAAAATGTTTGGCCGTACGGTTATGGGCAAACCCCCTACGGAGTGATCTATGCTGAATCACACATGGTCCAATGATGTCCTGAAGATAGTTCGAGGATTGCTCCCGTCAGGAAACCGACCATGGCATGAGGTTGACGTGGTGAGTGTTTAAATTACATGGTTTCAATTGTTTAATACTATGTTTAAATTTCACATTGATAGCACTATGTTGAAACACCTATAGGTTCTGATTCCTTGCAACCTTGGACGTCATCATTGGGTACTGGCCAGCGTCGACCTCTCACAAGGGAAGATCTACCTGTTAAACCCATTCAGATAGGAGGTTACATGGGACCACAGGAATGAGCAGGTTGCGTGCTTAAGTTGGTTTATACCCTCGATGTTGCATCAGGTCGGGTTTCACGGGAACAGATGGAAGGATGATCTGACGTACAAATTGACGAAGAAGCCCTTTCGGATGAGCATCGTGGGTGCCCCACGTGTGCCCCAACAGCAAAAAGGGTATGACTGTTCCAAGATTTTATTCTATCCCAATTAGTTTGAATAAAATTCCATTCTAACGGTTGTAACTGTGGTGATTTGCAGGGGTAACTGTGGTGATTTGCAGGGGTAACTGTGGTGCCCATACTTTAAGATTGGTAGAGTACTTGTTGGCAAACAGGATGGAGTTTGATTGGACGGAAGAAGATATGAGCACCATTCAGGAGAAGATGGCCGTGGAGGTTTTTTGCAACTCGATGCCCAATTTTTTGTAATTGATGTATATAAGGGTTGTTCTCTGTTATGCAATTGATGTACATAACATTTGAATTTTTTGTTTGAGTTATTCAATTAAATTTATTCAATTCAAACACAATTTAAGTGAACAAGTCATTCAATTCTAACACAATTTAAACAACACGATTAAAATGAAGAATTAAATTGAAATCAATTGGGGAACAAAAAATAAATCAGAATAGTTCAACATAAAAGCATAAGAACCAAGGGTCACATAACACAACTGTATCGAAAATGGTTCCCAAAGTGTGAATGATGTTGGAAGACATCAAGTTGGAGACATGTTCCTCAAGGTGCTTCTTAGCATCTTGCCTTCCCACATAGGCAATCACAAGCTTTTCTGGTGGCAATTCGTCTTCCTCTTATACTGCCTTATTATATTTGATCGCCTTCCTCAACGGCTCCATTCATTCCATGGTAGAGTCCTTCTTAGGGCACGTTTGTTTGTTGTGTACAATTGAATGACAAATGCTGCACTTGCGACGGTATTCCTTGGGAACAATTCTGCTAGGACCTTCATTAACCATAGGTGGGTTGGAACACCTCCTGCTATTATGTCCTGATTGTCCACATCTTCTACACGATTGTGTGGTTGTCCTTTCTGAAGGCGAGGCATGTTGACCCTCCATCGGGCAACCTAATTGTCTCTTCGACTTTGGATTTAAAACCACTCGCGCTGCAATGTTAGATGGCACTATCCATGAAAAAGGATGGCCAACAGGCATAATGGAACCGAGTATGCATCAATAAGTGTCTCCCTCTTGTAGTAGTCTGAATACAGAGATGTGAAATCCAAGTTTCGCTCCCTACAACAATGAAAACGGTGAGATTTACATTTGGTTAATATAAAGCATTAACTGTAACATCTCATGTACCTTGCTGTTGCAAGTGCGTGAGAACATGGGAAATGGTCCATTTGGAATTTGTTACATGTGCAAGTCTTCAGGGCTAAGTTAATCGTCCATTGTTTTCCCTTCAGTTTGACGGAGAATATGTTCCAGTCAACTAGATTTACTATCATATAACTGCACTTCTCAACATGTTTCAGGATCACATGATGTGCTGCGTCGGTCAATTGATGACGCATGGACCGTGCAGCTGCATGACGATCGTGAAACCACTTTTGTAGCATATTTCTAATGAACTCTGCTAGTGTCATCATTGGCAATTGTCGTGCGAATCTTAGGCATGAGTTTATGCACTTTGCAACATTTATGGTCATCACCCTGCACCTTCTTTGGGGACAGTGTGGACCGGCAGCAGTGGCATAATCGAACACAGCCTTGTGCAGCTTACGTAACTTCTCCATATGCCAGTTATAATTTAATTCACTGTACGTCCTAGCTGCTAAATCTATTATGTCGGCAACATCTTTTCAGTGGAATCGCTTCTTCATATTTTCATCAAAATGCCAGCAATATATGGTATGGGTTGCATGAGGGAACACTTTAGAAATCCATACTTCAATGCTTGCATGATGATCGAAAATGAAAACCAGATCATCTATATGACCAAGGGCACCCCTCAAGCATTCCAAAAACCACTCCCATGAAAGGTTGTTTTTTGAGTCACCGTACCCAAAAGCAATTGGATACACCTGTTCGTTTCCATCTTATGCAGTTGTAACAAACATTGTACCCCCGAATCTTCCTTTCAAATGGGTACCATCAACTGCAATCATAAGACACATACACCTCCGAAAACCTCTAATTGAGGACCCTAACAACATGAAAAAGTAGAGGAATGTACCATCGTCTGTGCACTATAAGTCAGTGATTGTGCCAGGATTTTGCTGTTCCAAAATGTATGCGAAAGATGGCAGCAGTTGGAAAGTTTCTTCATGCGTTCCATAGGTTAATAACAATGCATATTGCAGGGCATCATGTGCCTTACTGTACATGACTTGGATGCCATACATTGTTTTCATATTGGCGATTACATCCTTCGGACACATGAGACGATCATCATGTTGTTGAAGTCTAGGTGCAACGACTTCTCCGATTATGACTACACTAGCTTGTCGATGGCGACGGTGAATCTCTTCTAATGGACAACTATGTTCGTTGACAAAACTTCTGACTTGGAAGTAAGTCCCTTCATCTCTCCTCACCGCTCTTAATTTCCACGTACAATCGTCAATGATGCAAACCAGATGTACGTTGTCTTATTGGACCTTTTCACCTTCCATTCAAAGTTCTGCCACATTAAAAAAAGGCTAACTAGCCTCTTCAAATCCCTTTTACTCGGAAAAAATTGACCTTTATAAATCATGCTTCTAGGTTCTTGCGCTGCCAAGGTGCTACTTCTACCAATACCAGACGAGTATGAATCTGCTCCGGGAATAACCCACGTTTTTGCATTATCAGAATCAGATGCAGTTACATTATGCCAGACCTCGAAAATCCCAGGCATATCTGGTGTAGAGCAACTAACTCCTTGTACATGTCTTCCATGTCTTTGAATTTGTGCAGGCTCTTCATCCACATTTTCTAGATCATCAACCTGTTCATTATTTGCCTCATTATCCACCTCATGGTTCTAGTCATTGTACTGCTCAATTCGACAATCAAACACATCGCCAAATTGAGGTTCAACTACATCTGCATGGTCGACCGCTACCGGTGGGACACCACACATGTTTTCCCCACCTTCGGTGACACTCTTTTGGGTGAACACTTGGTTGCTACCGCTAAAGGATCCAAATTGTTGGGTATTTTCAAGAGGAGGAATATCATTCCCTATCACATCTCCAGCTGTCCTCTCAGTTAGATTGACACATACTTGAGGGATCACCCGATCTTCCCCTAGCATAAACTGAACATCATCGTCATTTCTTATAAATGTGCAACATGCACTACCAGGAACGATTGATATTGATGACAGATCAACATTGAATTTGTTTACATCATACTTCACAATGGTATGCATGATCGCCTCCAATTCTTCGTAAGTCATATTCCTTGACACATATATTCCCTGGTTATCGGATCCAATAAACCTCTAACTTCCGTCGGGTAACTGCTCCCATCGACCGTTGTAAGACATTACTATTCTAACCCGATTCATGATACTGTCAAATTAATCATCACAAACCATTAATAAAAACCCAGGACTACAAAATATTTTCATATATTACATTTACAGAGGCTCGAGTGAGGATATTGAAAAGGCTCGGAGAAGACTTGAAAAGGCTTGGATAGTGATTCATTGAAAAGTTTCAGAGAAGACATGAAAAGGCTCAGATAGTGATTCATTGAAAAGTCTCAGAGGAGACATGAAAAGGCTCGAAGAAGTCTTCAAAAGGCTTGGATAATAATTACATGAAAATGCTCGAAGAGAAGTTTAAAAAGCTCGGATAGAGCTTACAAAGTCTCTGAGATCCAAAAATTCTCACAATGGCTTAAGGTTTACAAAAGACTCGGATAACATATGAAGAGGAACAAATGAAAATGTGAACAAATTAAAAGAAGTATTTGCAAGAAATATTACCTTATTGTACTGAAGCACGTCCCTTCTTTATAAGTTGAAGAAGAAAGTCGAGGCAACAGGCAACCTTGAACTTTTATTTGTAGAGAGAGAGAGAGTTACCAAGTTAACATTACTGTCGTTTTTGTTGGAAGTGTGGAGAGAGAAAAGTACAAAGAGAATAACATAAATGATTATCTAAGGGCAATTTTGGTAGTTTACAATAATATGTGCCTTTTAAACTTAACTTACTAAAGCACTGACAATGTCACCAAATCAGTTTTAAAAGGTGACATTTTCCACTAATTCCACTTTTCGTTTACGTATAAAATGTGACGAACTATCTCTTGATGGTGGATTAACCATTTGAGGTCTACACAAAAATCAGTAAGAAGAGAATCTCAATTCTCAGTCATGAGCAGAGAGTTTGTGCATTGAATTCATAATCAATCATGGGCAAGGTGGAACACCCCGTGACACACCCATAACCATAAAACTACAAGAAATGATTTGGTTTGGTTAAGAATGGGAACCAAAAGAATAGTTAATTTGAGATATAATCGAACTGATAATTCTCTGAACACACAAATCCTTCTCAAATCAACATTTGACAATTTGTTCTTATAAATATCATTTTCATTTATGATTTACACGATAAAAATAAGAGAGAAATTCAAAACTAACCATGTGAAACATGAAACTTTTGTTAATAACCACTTTTGAAACTTTAATTGTTAATAGCCACTTTTTAAAAAAAAGTTCAGTGTATGCCCGTAAATTATAAGAGTGCCCCTGAAATTAGTTTTTTTTTTAAAAAAAAAAACCTCAAACTTGAAATCATGACTAAAATGAAAATATGTGAAACTTGAAATCATGCCCAATTTCCATTATCCCTTTCTTCCCCAAATCCCCAATTCACCAAATTAGGTTTTTTTTTTTTTTAGGTTTTTCTTTTTTTTTTGTAGGTCACAGCCAGCAAAGGGGAAGCACGGCCGTCGGAGACGTCGTCACCTGGTCATCGCCCGTCACGGGACGTCGTCGTCGACCACCTGGGCTGCGCCGAATGTCGTGGCGAAGCTCCACGAACCAGCAGTGCCGTGCTTGACGAACCACGGCGCCGTTGGTTCGTGGAGCTTCACCACGACGTCCGGCACAGCCCAGATGCTCGACGAGGACGACCGGCGATGTTTGACGACGATGGCGTGATGATTTACATGGAAAGAGAGAGAGATCGGGGAGAGAGAAAGGGAGATCGGGGAGAGAGAGTAGAGGAGAGAGAAAGTGAAAGAGAGGAAAAGAGAGAGGGGGTTTAGGGATGGTTTTTATATGAGGGCTTTCTAGTAATTTCTTAAAAAAGTGGCTATTAACAATTAAAATTATGCATGTGGTTAAAAAAGAATTTCCCATAATTAGAGTGGTTATTTTTAACAATTTTCACTAAAGATAATGAATAATGAACAAGTACTGAATAGTAACGGTGGCAGTAACATGTGGCTACTACGGCTGTTTTGCTACTAAAAAGATCGATCTTGACATGTAACCGATGACTATTTTATGCGTGTGAGCTTAGTTTTCATTATGTTATGATTATGAATTCTTTATAGTTAGGATTCAGGTAAGTCAATATATATATATAGGTCCCCTCCTCTCTGAAAAACGCAGAGGCACATACACAATATCAATGGGGTCAGTCGGACTGTCTTGGTACTCCTGTTCGTGTTAGGGTGAAAGGAGATCAGTTAAAGCAAGGCCTTACGAAGAAAAAGGGCCTAAATTGTGAAGGGAGGGAAAGTTCCAAGTTCTAACAAAAAATATACTTTATTTTAGGGGCACCTTTGATCTCAATCAAATAGGCTTCCTCAAAAACAAAAGAGAATTCAAAGAGGAGGGAGGAATATCCTCTTGTCTTGTTAATTACAAGTAGGAATCAAGATATCCATATGTATGCCTCTTGTTATACTGCAGCAAACTCGCATAAGTCCGGTCCCAGATTCCTATATACAAGGACTCATCATCGGGACTAAGAGACACCCCAGAAATCTCACCAAAGAAATCAATCTCTTGTCGTTCTTTGAAATCTGCCTTTGTACTATACACATGGACAAAATCAGCAGGTTCAGCCACCACCATGAACTGACCATCTGATGAAAAGCGAATTGATCGAACAGCACCCAAGTTTCCTTTAAGAGTTGCCATGGGTACTGACAGGTTCCTTATGTCCCAGACTCGACAAGTCTTATCTTGATTCCCCGTAGCAAATATGTTCCCATCCGGGTGCCAAGCAGTGGCAAAAGAGTAATCTAGGTGACCTACCACAGAGGCTACAGTCTGAAATCATCAACAAAAGATTCATATTGTCAACAGAATAGCATTTTTCAATCTAAAAGCCATGAATTTGCGGATAACATGTAAGACTGCATCCATATATATGTGATATCTATTTAGCAGATAATATTGCTCACCAATTACCACCTAGTCAAAACTATTGTTATAAAACTAATATCCAACTAGTATGAAGCAGCTTTTTCAAAACACCAAAAAAAAAATAATAATAAATAAAAATAAACCTAGTAAAAAGTAGCCAAAAGTAAAATAAAATAAACATATTTCATCTTTTTTCCATAGACTTAAGGTCCTTTTGGAAGAGCTTCTTCGAGTAGAGCTTTTAAAGAAAAGTTATTGGTCGTTTGGTTATCAATTAAAAAAGCTTATTTAAATGATAGGATTACCAAAATACTTGAAAAGATATATTAAATGATAGGGTTATATTTGATATTTTAGTATTATTAAAAAAAGCTAAAAATGATCTACTTGGACAAGCCCAAAATTTGAGCTTCTCCCCGTAGACATAAAAAACTTTTTTAATCGTTCATCCAAAAGCTCTACTGAGTGGCAGTAATCAAAAGACATTCAAAAAAAAGATAAGTGATTGCTTCTCTTATCTTTTGAAAATATGTAGACAAAGAAACAAGAAATGTGGGAAAAATAACAGATTAAGAATTTTAAGACTCAGACTGGTTTGATTAACAAGTTTATACCTTTCCATTTTGCGAATCGACAAGCAACGCATCTAGATGATCGCCAACAACAGTAATAAGGTTACGGTTAGGACTCACTGATGTATGCTGCATCAAAAGAAAAAAAAAAGTTTAGATCAAGAGAAGAGATGTCATGCTGGGATTGTAGCAGCTGTGATGACTATCAATATCTTCTTCTTCTTCTTTTTTTTTTTTTTCTTTTTTAAATAAATTATTTTATTCTTGTGTTATTCACTGGAATCAATATCTCAACAAATCTTAGAAGCATGTTGTATATATTAGACAAATGCCTAATCATAAGATATGCATACATGACAAAGTCTCTTTTGGTTTTTCTTTCTTTTAAAGAAAACATATTACAAATTTACAACATAGATGCATTTGGCCTAAATCAACATTTGAATGGACAACAAAGTTTTTTTAACAAAAGAACAAAAAATTTAGGGAACATTGCATCGGCTTACATTGTGTTTTACAAAAATGGCATAATATTCAACTTTTTCCGAAAATGACACA
Source organism: Acer saccharum (assembly GCA_030490815.1). NCBI lineage: Eukaryota > Viridiplantae > Streptophyta > Magnoliopsida > Sapindales > Sapindaceae > Acer > Acer saccharum. Next base: position 26,382,376 of record CM059869.1, on the reverse strand, counting down.
AACACCTCCTATTGTTAGATTTTACTGTTGGCTTAGCTGCTAGAGGGTAAACTTGTCATTTTACCTATCAAGACAAAGAGAATTCTAAAATAAACTCAAAAATTTATATAATTAGTAATTACATATCTTCCCCAAATTTTCTAAAACCCCAATGTTCAAGTGTTCAACAATTATAGATCAACCCCAAATGAAAAAAATAAAAATAAATAACTTCACCACCGGTCATTGGATATCAACTTCTCAAGGACGGGCTGATCTCCTCCCGTTGCAGAGGAGTCAATCTCCATCAGTGATAAAGTGGTAAAGTCTCCACCACGGATGTAATTTCTTGTTTTTAATATAAAAAAATTTCAATTAATTATAGTATTTTTATTTATTAATAAATAAATTTTTTATTTTTATATTTGATAATAAATTATTATTTTATGTTTTAAATAATTATTTATTGTATGGGTGCTATATTGAAAGCAATTTCAACCTTTCAAATTTTAAGAATAGTTTTACGAAAGCCAACTAGCAGCAATCGAGGTTTGTGTCATTTTGGGCAAAAGTCGAATATTATGCCACTTTTGCAAAATTCAGGTTGAGTTAGTGCAATGTGCAAAAAATTATATTAAAAATGAGATGAACCAAAGGTCCACTATAGGGGCCATACAATTCGATAGAAAGATCTATAGCTATATAGAAAACAAAGCATCTATTCTAAATAGATGTTTTGGTGTCCTCTGTATACTATAGACTATAGAGGGTTTCAAGAAATCAGTTGCACATAACATTACCAGCTCAGAATCCATGTGGCAAAGCAGTACAACTGTATAACCATTTATATTGTGACAAAAATAATGGTCATTAATATTAAACAAAAACAAAAATGATAGCAATATAGAATGGGCAGAATCAAAAAGGTAATTATCATCTTAAGCACTTAAAGGCTTACATTCACTGGCCAAGGGAAACGGTGATGATTCAAAAGCTGAAATCTCTCCATGTCATACACTCGTACACCACAATCATTATTAGCTACCGTAAAATGGGCTCCACCCCTGCAAAACAGACTTTATATCAACTGCCTGATATAAAAATTTGCGCTCAGAAACAAATCTGAAACATAATACTACCTCAAGTTGTCATATATCTCAACAGCATTTGTGATGGCATTATCATCACATGTCATCCGGGTACAAAAGCTTACTCCTTTCTTATCCAAACGCTGAGGCAATACATTAAATAGCAAAATTTCAAGAACATAATAATAATTGCACCAGTAAAAACAAGGCAGGTAACCAAAATGTTATGTGCAAATTTCCAGAAAGCGCAAAACTATCTACATTCTACCCTGCCAATAAACTACACAAAATAATTGAGCACTTCAATCTATACAAAACCATGAAAACAAAGGCACAATAACACATTCATACATGTTACCATACCATCACACTCAGAAAAGATGCAACTACAACATGCACAAATTGACAATCCAAAACAAACAACGTAACCTACTAAACATTTCATGGAGGAGCATCTATAAAATATAAGAGGCAGCCATATAAAAATAAATAACAAATAACAGATCTCAAGTGAAATTATAATAATAACGATAATGATGATCCTCATCATCTTTATGCCAGAAGCCTACTGTAACACCCCAAAATTCAAAGAGTAATCAAGCACTTTGATATGGAATGTTCTATCATAAACCATAAATTAATTCACCAAAGAAAATTAATAATTATAAAATACCTCCAAATAAGTCATTCTCCAACGTAGATATATCTCCAACGAAAATATATCTCCAAATAAAACCAACAATAAGGTCCAAATCAATCTAAAGGATTTTAAAACAATTCCGAGAACCCTAAATTCAAATTCTAAGTAATAAAATCAATGGGAGTCATTATATAAAATCTCAATCACTTCCAACTCCAAGTCTATCGCCCTAGCGATAAGCTCTTAAAAACCTCTGTCTGCAAAATGTTAAATGACAAGGTGTGAGCTGTCAACTCAATAAGCATTGCACAATACGCAATCGAAAACATTTATAACAAATATCAAAAGCTTTTAGAGAGTATATAAAAGCAAAAATCAAATATTAATATACAAGTAAACTTGTAAAAGTAACATTTTCATTGTACGATAACTATTGTTAATATTTCATAAAAATAAGCTCAAGTTAAGTAGTGTCACCAATATCCCCGGTGACCTGGCCATTTACATTTTAGAAATTGGTACATGATCAAAATCATAACATTTCATTTGTCGCGCGCGCTGCATTTACATTTTCACTAGTGATCATCATTTCATTTACTACTGACCTTGAGCTAAAACATTACTTTCAAAATATGTATATAATAATACATTTGCACTACTAAAGTACAAAAGAACAGAACATATAAACTTTTAAACAAGAGTTAAAGTAAAGGCAAAACTCATTTAAATATTTGGATAAATAACGTGCAAGTAAAGAATATATAATAATATAATAATTAAATTTGTTTCATAAGGAAAAATATTTTTTTATTCTTTTTGCAACCACATACTATGCAAAAACCACTTACCTTAGAAGATAGCAAGTTTAATGCTTCACTTAACGGTATTGGAAAGTCACACGCGGAACCTAAACATTTAGAATAATAATCCTTCAATCAAAATAACCAAATAAAAGAAATCCGACTCCGCTTCTTTAAAGAAGATGCATTTTTATTCATTTTATTGTAGAAATTCTAGTAAAACAGATTTTAGTGTACAAACGTTAGTGATTCGAAAATCTTAAGGGCCTCAAAATATTTCAAAACTTAGTCAATAAAACTAAACATCAGATTGCTAACTCCCCTCAAAAAATATAAATTTTATCAAACACCTATGAATTTCTATAAATTTCTAAGCACCCAAGGGTCAATCCTGACAGTATAAATTTCGATCCTCCAACCAGACTTCTTATCAAAGTTTAACAACCCTACGGGCCTTGAAAAATTCCAAAATTTTATTTATAGACTAATATACCATAAATATATTTCTATACCAAAAATCAGAATTTTATCTATCTCCGTTTTAGAATTAAAATTCCTACAACACCAAGAGATCATGACTGTCAGCCTAATTATTATTGCTTAAACATCAAATACACCCACAGAATTGAAATAATTATATATCACTAAAATTCACAAAATTTTATATCCTGGTTCAATTATGTCTCTACAACTATAGTACCAAAAATCAAACCTAAATACATCCCCAATTTCAATTTAAAATTACTCTAACACAACAAGGTCAGTTTGATGATTCAGAAAATCTGAATATGTAACCGATTTATAAATAAAATCTTTCTAAGATAAGCACCACCAAAAATTCTGAAAATTAAAATCCAAGTTGATATAAATGTCTACTATTCTCATACCAAAATTTACCATCAACTGCAATCTACAAATATAATTAAAATTATCAACACAACATATTGCTTCTCCAATACTAAAACAAATCAAAATTACAACCTATACTAACACTCAAATTTGAACTCTTTAATGAACTCCAAAATCCATGCATTAAGACATCTCCATCCAAAAAACTAAAATCGAACAATTGATAGAGGGCCAATCTTTGTTAATGAGATATTTGAATGTTTTAAAAAAACAAAGAGTTTTGAGAGAGATTAAAGCTGTAAATAAATATTTAAAGAGAAACAAAGTTTAAGAACTTTACCTTGAAAACACTTTGACTCAATCTACAGAATAGTAGTTTTCTATATTCTTTTGTGAGAGTTATCAATTTCAGAAAAGAAAGTGTAGAAAAGAATATAAAAGTTTTAACGTGAAAACTCATTTATCTCTCTTTAAAGAGAATAAAAATACAATTCAAATTCAATTTTCTAATATCTCTACACATTAAGATAAAGATAATCAGTTTAAGGAGTTAGTGGTTTTGTACAACTAAACCACCTACCAATCTCCTAGCAAAATCCAACTATCAAACTAACAGTAATTCTATTTATCTATTATTATAATTTTAATAGCAAAAGCACTTTATTAAAGGCTAAAGGGAGGCCACACAAGCAAAACACAAGCAAACAAAGAGACCAGCAAAACAAAAAACCCACGCAAAATACCCAACAAGACCAAAACAAAACAGAGACAAACAGCACAGCATTATCTATTATTATTATTATTATTATTATTATTAAAGAGGAAAATAAATTCGGGTCTTACACCTATGTTATAAAAAACCTCCATTGTTTTAACAATTGCCTACTTTAAACTTCTGATCAAGCGCTACTGGCATCACAATTTCTACCCAAAGAAGCAACAAAATTCTATTATTTCCATATAACAAACCCATCAGCTATTGGTTAAAATGTAAACACTGAAAGCAAGTAAGCAACTATAGTGTTCAGAACTTTTATGTTTATTCTCTAAGACTAAAACTTCCCAGATTTGTTTTCCACTTAGAGCCGGGGGTGGTCCAAAGAATCTTAGCACCCTTTCTAGAACCTATGAAAATTCCTAGTAGTCATAATTTGATTTCCAGCTTCATTTAGGGAAGATACCCAAGAATGGCCAAACACTCGCAGTAAATAAATATAAAATCTGAATAAGCATAATTCTCAAAAAGTAATCAACTTTCAATACCTCCAAGACTTCTAATTGCCACCATTCTAGGCAAAAAGGAGTTAAATTCCCATTCTTTCACATAAATTACTACTACTACTACTACTTCCTCATAATTATTTTACCAAAAATTTAGATAAAACTCTCGTAGACAAGACAGGATTCATTCAAGAAAAATTGTACCAAGTTTCATATGCACTTCGCAGAATAATAACTTTACACACAAACAAGAAAGCTTTTAGTTGGAACAAAGTGGAAAAAGGAAAACGACTTCAAAAATGCAGCTTGCTTCAACCACTTGGCAGCTTCTGCTTCAGATCTTTCAACAAAGATTGGCAGATACTCTCCCCCTCAGTCCTCCATCTCACCTCAACCCTTTTTGTTTGACATGCAATAATACTTTTTATACTACAGAGTATTATTTGGTTTCATAGCTAGGTAGCTATTTGAAATCCTGAGATTTCCATTGCCTGAGTGAATCAATGTGATAAATATAACAACATTATACTCAGATATTCCTTTAATACACTTAATTGCTGAAGTTTCCAATCCAAATTAAAACAAAAATTGGTTTGAACCTAATTTAGACTATCTTTAAAAAGGACATAAAAGCATGCCTTGCAAACAGTCATAATGAGAAATTATATGACCACAGCCCAAAATTATTCTGACATATTAGATCATTCTGTAGAATAATTGGTACCAGAGTCTGTAATATGAGTCATAAACAGACAACTATACATCACTGACTTCTTAATTCTCATGTAATCTCAGTTCAATCGATTAAAAATAGAATTTCAACTAAGCTCATCATTCTTTCATAACTAGCTATCAATGACAGTTTATATGCAAACTACAGTAAGAAATCTACCTATTAGTTAAGACGTTATTAGAAGTGTACTCACCCTCAGAGAAGAGCCAGAACAACTGGGAAATTATATTTTACAAAACCACTGTAACATGTGCTACTGTATAACATTCTCAAGGATCTAAGCACGAGCAATTTTAGGTTTACTACAATGTACTACAAAGTTATAAACTTATTTGAAGTAAGTTTATAAACAATTTAAAAATGGTTTTCAGTTAATAAATAGAGGGTATCCACATTATGTGACTGAGAGCATCCATAACTATAACTAATCCAACATGTCAGAATATTGGTTTGGTTCTGGACATATAGTGAGAGAGAAAAGAAAATGAATGCATAACTGTCATTTAAATAGACTAAGTCAAAAATGGCAAAGAAATTAAAAAAATAATAATAAAACAAAAAATAAAAAACAAAAAACAGAAATCCAAAAAATAATAATAATAAAATTGCATGGTAACAAAAACACTGCTACTTAGCAGATTTACCAAAAGATATTAATAATGTTAAAAAGCTGCAGAAAAAACTGCCAACAAATCAACTCACCTTACAGATAAGCTCTCCTTGGAAACCCCCTGCAACCATAAAATTGTCCTTGACTGCTAGAGTACTTATCTGTGTTTGTGTAAAACCTTCCAACAAGCTTCCTGCATATTTCTAAATTGCCACAAAAAATATAAAAAACTAAAAAATAAATAAGCATACGGAAGTAAATACATGAGACAATACATGGGGAAGAACGACCAACCTTAGAATCAACATAAATCATGACAGCAATTTCCTACTTTATCTTGCATACAGTAAGATATTATCCAAGTTCTTGCTTGGTATTGACCTATTAATAACTATTATCCAAGTTCTTGTTTGGTATTGACCTATTAATAACTCAATTTACCCCCTAAAATATATTTCAATTAAAGATGTTAAGGATATTATATCATTGTTGAATATCTAAAATTTTCCAATCCAAGCCAAAGCCAATCGCCTAAGAAATACTGAAATAGAGAATAACTACCATAGACTTTAGACATATAAGATTAAAAAAGAAAATATTCTGCAGCTGGGTATACTCCACATCAAGTATAAATTAAAAGGGGTTAATGCAAAAGCTTAAAAATCAACGTAACTGTAATACCTCATTAGGTGCCACATGTCCTGCAAAATTAAGGATCTCTGACAAATTTGAAGATAGTGATGACCAATGCATGACTGAATAGTTGGACATGAAATACACATCATGCTTTGAAGTAGACCAAACCAAGTTCCTAAGCTGCATAACAGTTGCAGAAAAAAATGTCATCTAGAAAATAGAACATATTAAGTATAATAAATTCAGCAGTTAAAATAGAGCTATTTTAAGTAATAACAAATTCATCCAGTACAGTAGCTAGCTCAAAGGCAAACTTGGTCCGTGGCACGATAATAAATAATAACATATAAATTGCCAAAATACTGATACAAAGAAAAATAAATGAGCAAAGATCAGCTGATCAAAACAACTTTCACAAAGAAAATACTTGAGATAATCCCACACATTGTACTTTTTGAACAGATCTTTTGTGCAATGACAAAAGATGTCAAGACAAAAAAATTCCTATATACAATTAGAATAGTTTGTTTTATATCTTACAACTTTCTTTGTGTGTTAGAGATATTTAAAACTTAAAAATGAAAATCACAGAAGTCAAACAATCACTCAAGATAACGGTAGTGCAAAGAACATTAGTTGAATCACAATCCATCCACAACAATTTTTTTTTTTGTTACCAAAACATAGTCAGTTTAATTTATGTGAATCATATTATTATCTTGGGTTTAGCAATGTACAACATTCAACTACCTTTTGTTAGATTCCTCAGGCAAGAAAGGAAATATAAGAACCTTAACAGGATCAACAGACCCAGAGAGAGAGAATGGGGGATAGGGATATAGAAACCACTCCTGTCCCAATGTAGGAGAGAAAATACCAACTAAAAAAACCATATAAAGAAAAAGTGACCTAGCCTATTAACATAACTGACACTGAATGAAAATGTTGGTAAGTGTGTATGGGGTACAAGCACATGAAAGATTGCATTTCTGTTGACAAAAAGAACAATCTTTGAATCAACAAACCCCAATTACAGCTAAAAGTAACCAAATATAGTGTCTGGAAAATATGCGAACCTGAAAATGTAGGATTGTAGGCTTAACCAATCTTGTGTTGTGAAAAAATTGATAATAATTTCCACCCTTTTGCATTTGTTTGCATTCCTAATGGAAAAAAGCTCAATCGTCAATAGAATTATACTCTCCCAACTAGTTAAAGTAACGAAAATGAATGGAAAAACATAAGCACCTTGTCTACAGCTTCACCAGATAAAGGTATATTCTCATAATTCTTGTACTGTTGAAGCCTTGTCAATCTGTACTTCTCCCTGGTTATGTTCAAACTTTCCCATGGAATACCTTGGATGTCTTTTCCTTTCCGCGCTTGGGCTGCCGAAGTATCAGTTACCTTTGTAAGCTGCTAGAATCAAAGTTAAGACAAAATCAAGAAAAAGAGAGAGACTTGTTTGATCAAACTTAACTTTATTCAAGAGAAAGAGATCAAACCATGTCGTATTCATCATTAAGCTCGATTTCTACACCACCACCTCTAGCAACATGGTTTTCTTCATCCAATTCATCGATGAAATCACCCATTTCTCCCTCTTCTACCATGTAATCAAATGCTTCCATTCGCTGGTAGGACATGCTACATTCAAATTTCAATCTTAATCATATCGTCTCAATAAATTCTATGCACTAATTGCAACTTCTTCTTACACAAACCACTTAATTAATAAAACAAACTCATATTATCCACTAAAGCAAGCTCCGAAGTCGGAAGAAGAACACTATAAACAATTCAAAATACTGATAAAATTAAAAACAAAACAAGAAATTGAAAGGAAAAAAAAAAAGAGAGAGTGAGAGAGAGAGATCCCTTACACAAATGGAAAACTAGAGGAGGAAACAGCAATCAGAGAAGAATCTTGTCTTGATTTTTTTTGTTTTTTTGTTTTTGTTTTGTTAATATCTCTGCTTGTTAGGGTTATTATTATAATGAATAATAATTGTCGGCAAAAATTGGTTGTGCTTGTATTGATGGCGAGTGCACGCGAGACGAAAGCAGCATATTTGTGTGGGAAGCCAATCCAATGGAATGTCAAGATATGTAATTATATCAGGGGAAACTTCAATTTAGTCCCTAACTTTTCTGAAAATCTTAAGTTTTTCCTCATCTATCCATTTTTTGTTTGTGGGGTCCCGAAGTTATTCAAAATATCTCAAATTGATCATTATGACTAAATTTTTTAGATTTTTTCCCCCACAATCTTTTTATTATTATTATTATTATTATTATTATTATTTATACTCCTTTTCTAAAATTCCTTGAATGTGTTTGGTATGGCTTTTCAATGAGTCATTAGAGCTTATTTAATGTTAAAAGTTATTTTGATATATTTTTTGGTTGTTTGGCACAATTCAAGAAGAGTTTTTTTAATATTAAAAAAGCTACTTTATGTGCATTGGGAGAATCTCAAAATAAGCTTTTTTGAGTTTTTTTTTTTTAACTCATAAATTGTCTCAATTATCCTCTATATGAACTTTAAATATTTCATCATATACCAATTCTAACACAATTTGTTTGTCAATTTTTATTTATTTTTTTAATTTATAACAACAAAAGTTCTTTTAAATATACATCGTCAAACAATCTACTAACTTAAAAGTTTTTTTGTTTTTTTTAATTAAATATCAAACAACATATAACTTTTTGTTAAAAGCCCTAATCAATAAAAGTTCCACAGGTAAAAGATTTACGCTAGAAGCTCTACTTTCATATTCATTAACTTCAACACATACTTTCATCACTTTAAAATTGTATATACACCCAATACTAGTTGTTTTTTTTTTTTTTTTTTTTTTTAAAATTCCAATATTACCTTTAATAAAATTATTAAAGGATTAGAGTAATTTTAAATACAACAAATATATCATATTAATACAATATTTAATATTTTTTTATTGAAATATTAATTATTTATTAAATAAAAAAAACTTAAATATTGATTATTTAAATTTAAAAATATTAAATAACTATTATAAATATTTTTTTTCTAAAAATAGGAAAACCATTTAATTTAATTAACGAAAAGTTTGGTATTGGTAAAATCTGAAGGGCTAACATGTCAACATCATTACCGGAGAGAGTGGTGATCAGATATGCCATGTCACCAAAGTCAGCCAGATGAGATTAATTTTAGTTGACCAATAATTGGCTTTAAGTCCCGATGAGATCCGATCAGGTTTATCTGATCGATTAGGTAAAGATGACCATATTCATCATATCGATCAGGTAGAGATAACCTGATTAGGTTTAGCTAGATAGTCAGGTAAAAAACCCTGGTTAGGTTAGACAGTTGATCAGATAAAAAATACATTGGTCGGGGTTGAGTAACCGATCGGGCTAATGAGACCTGGTCGGGTTAGATAACCGATCGACTAGTGATATGTGGAAGATGTTAAATCCAAGATAACCACGACTCAAATACGTAGAGAAAGAGTATTGCTCAAACAAGGAACCATGAAGTAAACTCCAATTAGGAAACAAACTTCCTTAAAGATATTGGAGCCCGAGTTCAACGGATAATCTAATTCATTAAATGCGCAAAGAGGCAGAATAGGAAAGAAGATAAGGACAACTCTAACAAGTTAGAACCCTACTAAACCTCGTCAACTTTCTTTACTTGTACTTTAAGAATTAGGGTTATATGCATATATAAATAGACCTTAAAACATCATTACATAGATGATGAAAAATATACAAAAGAGCAAGAGTTCAAGAGAGATTGAGTGTGTAAGAGCATCTCCCACCCATACTCTATCTCTATCTCTATCTCTGAAATAGAGTTCTAAAAGGGACTATTCCTCCTAGATTCCATCTCTAAAAAAATTTCACTCCCACCACACTCTCTATCCTTATCTCTATCTCTATCCCTATTTCTATTTATATCTTTAAATAACTTATATTTTCATTATTATTTTTTTGTTTATGTTAATCGCCAAAAATGGCAGGGGTTCAAAGAAGAATTTTCCATCAACATTGAAGAAATAATTAAGATAGAATGGCATCATTAAAGAGCATCCCGGTATCCCGCCACCAAGTAACCGGGTAGGCCATATACCAATTCGGATCAAAATCAAGGGCTCCTAAACTCCTAAACTCCTAGGTACCAGGAAACACATAAGCCAAGCTCCTAAGGACTCCACTACTACAAAATCTTAAATACCCCGCTACCATCTGGTATCTTGATACCCCAATACTCTGGTGCCGTGACCCAATAGAAGGTGAGATACTTATGTACCCTGATCCCCTATAGAGCCAGCCAACCAATCAATAAGTAGCAGATTAACGGACTACCAAGTATCAAGGTAAGAGCAAGCATGCCAAGATCAAGCTACTAAGAAGGACAGAGAAACGACAACGTTTTAATGAAAAGAAATTGACTCATTCTCGCCACTCGAGAGTTCTATTTGAAAGCAAAGTCAACTCTATCAAATTCCGCCAAATAAGGGATCGCTTGATTCCTAGAATCAATCCTACAATCTTCTCGCCAATCACCATGGAACGTCTCGAAAATCTCTAGGTCACTAGACCGAATTTAGAGGAGTGCTCAACAAGCATTGGGATGTATTTATACAACATGTTACCATACAGAAAAGGGACGGCAACTTGAGTCCAAGAACCCTAGAGTATTCTTTTCCACTTATCAACATGCACGAGAGCTCTATCGCCAATTGAGTTTTTATCCCTCTACCATAGCCACTAAAAATCCCCATTGTACTATTATTATGTGTTCATTATCAATAAAAAATGAGTTATATGTGATTTTATTGATATATTGTTTTTTGTTCACCTTCATAGTTGTATTTGATTTGCTTTACTGAGAATCCATAGGTATCGAACTACTTGATATCTCTCCGATTGTGATCTACCCCGATTACACTCATAAAAATTGTTAATTGGAAATTCACCCCAGTGACAATTTTCGGTTAACACTTTTGACGCCATCTGTGGGAAATACTCCCATCCCATTTACAAAAGCTACCTAGCTCTACCCAGAAGATACAAAAGATGAGACTCCGATCCTCTCAGAGGGCAGCTCGACCCAACGGGACCCCATTCCCTTACTTCCACTCAAAGAAACCAAAGGAAGGGAAAGGGAACGAGAAGCCATATCCCGGCACCGATTCCTCCGCCTAATGCGAGCTCCGCTCCTTAGGACCCCGCGGTCTAGGAGATAAATCAGGATACTATGGAACAGAACACTACTGCCTATGTGAAAAGCATTCGCCTCCAGATGATCACCCAAGGGATACCCTTCGAAGCACCCAGGCTCGTAGGAGAAGTGGGACCGAATACTCGGGTACCGATTTTTGACAAACTCGGACCGCCACTACCAGTTCCAAGTAATCATAGAAATTTCAGACCCCGACAAGTGAAGTTAGCGTTTGACATTCCTTCAAGAAAGAACTAGCCAATGACTAAATCGGCAGTAGAGAAGAGGGCTCCACAGCCCGATGCAAGTGGCAGTACCAGGCCTAGGAGAAACCTGCGAGGTACCCGGCCTTAGAATGAGGAATGCAAGGAGGCAACCGTGGTATTTGAAACTTCGGATAATGAAGGCTCGGTAGCCCGATCCAAGCATGAAGGGTCCAAGCGCCTTGAAGACCAAATGGCCAAAATGGCGAAAGAACTTGAGGAGCTAAGGAAGGGGAAGCACCGGAGTACCCAGAAGAACCCTTTGAGGGAGATGAATGCACCCTTCTTCAGGAGAATCAGAGAAGTAGAGTTACCCCCCCAAATTCAAGATGCCTACCGAGAAATACTCTGGATCGAAAAACCCCATGAGCCATATGGAGAGTTTGTCCACCAGATGGAGGTCCAAAATGCTACCCAGTCAGCGATATGCAGGATGTTCCCTTCCACCCTGACGGACTGTGCCAAGACTTGGTTCAGAAAGTTACCTCTAGGTAGTGTGAATTCTTTTACAAAGTTTACTACAGATTTTTGTGCTCAGTTTCAGGGCATCAAGCATCATCCCAAGGACCCCATCCTACTCCAGTACGTGATCCAAGAGCAGGGTGAGACACTAAGATCCTATGTAGAAAAGTTCCACAAATAAGTGATCTAAATGGGAGTGTTTGCCAAGAAAGAGACTGAAAATACCTACAAGGTCATACTAAACAACCTAGAGGGGGTGAATAGGTTGACACTCTAGTTTTAAAAACTTTTTTGTGACTTATGGTAAAACCTTGGTGAGCATACAAATTAACCTTTTGACATAATTGTTATGAGAAAATAATTAACACAAGTATGCTTAATTCACCACCCTTAGTCTATAAAACATATACCAAGAAACAATGTATCTCATATACAATTATATTCAATGAAGAACACATTCCACAAGTTGTACTTTGAATATTACAATGTAAGAACACTACAACTTGCTAGTGAAGAAACTTTATTAAAATAAAAATAAAGAATACTTGTAATTCAATGATGTCCAATATATTACAAGTATCAATCAAAGAATATCTGTACACAAAAATCAATGAATAAAAGAATTATATTTACAATTATGATCAAAATAAATATGCTTACAAATCACACTTTAAAAAATCTTATTTCCAAATACAACACATGTGAAGATTGTACTACAAGATTAAAACAAACACGTATACAAATATAAGAAAGAGAGATAGAAAGAATTAACACAAGAGATTTTTTAACGTTGTAAAACCTCCAAGGAGGAAACATCCACGAGTTGAACTATAACCATTGGGTATTATATATTGGATGATAGATTAGAAATTCATCAAAAGTGATCAACCTATGATCTACTCTCTACTGGAGTCTATGTCTACCCAATTTTTATTGGAAGATACAAAATCCCTCAATGATGCGAAACCACCATATATTGGACTCCATACCAAACCAACATCGTTGAATGATTAGAAATTCCTCAAGCATGTATACATATCCCATGTACCACACTCTATTGGAGTCTATGTCATACCAAATGCCTGGGCCTACCAATAATGTAGCCAACTCCCTATCCAAGGCACTCATGCCTCTAGAGAGCCTCCCATGCATAGCTATCCGGACCTTCCCGATCCTAGCTATGACTTCCTGTTTGGTTATCTGGACCTCTTGTCCTAACCAAGTCTTCCTTGCTTGACTATCCGGACACATTGTCATAATCAAGACTTTATGCCATTTACAAGGACTTCCTAGTGTGATCATGTGAATACAAATGATGCAAATAAGCAATACAACATAGAATATGTGATTAATATATTCCATGGAACAACTAGACCTACACATGTGAGAACACAAGTTATAATAGTCTAGATCCAAAACTTGAATTAAACCTAGAGCATGTAAAAAACACCTAACACAAAAGCTCATAGTTTCATTCACACAAATAACACTTGAATAAATCATAATCGTGAAGCACATATTCAAGATGTTACAAACATACACAAAAATGCTAGAATCATAAAATGTATTCAATGGATATTCTAGTCAAAGATTTAGAGCAATGATATAATGATAAATCAATTAAATCCTAGATGTCTCTAAAAACACATATACAAGCATTAATCCTAGATATTATCAATCAAAGGATCAAAACACATTTCAAGGATTATTAATCATAAAATGAATCAATCAAGTCAAAAATAATCCTAGATATCAATCTAATCACAATACAACTCTAAAAAATGTGAAAAACCTATAATCTAAGAAACTAGTTCACATATGTCTCTTATTAGACTTTTGATTAGGATTGATTGTGAAGCTATATCTTTCTCAATAGCATTCACCATACATATACAAATATATAGAAGAAGAAACCCCAAGCAAATTGAAGGTTATAAAAGAAGAAAACTCAAAGATATGACAACTACCTTGCAATCATGAGCTGGTTCGGTTTTGATGGTGAGACCACTCGAAAAATCGATCAAACAGCTGCAAGACCACTTGGAAAAGGTAGAGTACTGGAATAAAAACAATCTCCAACTTGAATCAACCAATTTTGACTTCGTATGAGAAAGTTATGGTGTTTGGAAGGTGAGAAAGTTGAGAGAAAATTCTAGTGAGATTTTCTAATTTTTTCTTCTTGAAATGAATGGGAGGGAAATGGAGAATTTAAAGGAGATGAAAGAGAAGGAGAAGACGGACCAATCACGTGTAGCCACATCATCAGCTCATGTGGGGCGTGTGTGGCACACGTGGGCAAAAGAGGTCTCTGCCTGTGTGGTACACGGCCTCCACACGTGATCCACCAAGGTTGGCCATTGGCCAATCTTGCTCCTCTCGTGCTCCGCTCGCATTCTTCGGTCATATCCGGGGCTTCAAACTTTGATTTTGAATCCATTTTTGGATTACGAATCCATTTTCGGATTACGAATTCATTTTCAGATTATGAATCGTCACTCCCTTATGCACAACAAAAACTACAAAACTTTGACAAAAGGTTGAGAATTCATCTCGGAAAATGACGACGAAGACAACTCAACGAATGAGAACGCTCAACGAATGAGAACGCAAAGTAGCGTAGCTACATCGTTTGGACTCGAAACCTAATGAATGAGTAACCAAAATGACCGGGACTCAATAAGGAATCATAAGTGATCATGTTCAAGTCCAAAAACAATAAAACTGAAACAAATAAACACAAAGTCACACATGTATGCCATTTCCTAGACATAGTCCTAGAACATGCAAATAACAATGTTTATCAATTTGAATCTAATGCATGAGCATACATTACCAAGTGTGTGAAAAGGATATATAAATGGTGTACAACTATGTAGGGACACAAATGAATGCCATGTGTGTGTGTGCCTAGCCTTGTAAGAGGAAAGATGTTTAAATATACCTTTGTTGAGCAATGTAGCATATTCCTCTTCGAAGACACCATCTTGTATGAAAAGTAGCCATATCTTTCTTTGAAGCTTGAATCATCAAAATCTAAGACCATTAATCAATATAAGAAAAACATCGTTTTGATATGGAATTTATGCCAAGACAAACCAAAAATCTAACAATCTCCCCCTTTGGTAATTTCCATGTCAAAACCCCTGTACATATACTAAAACATACAACATGAAGATTGGTCACAAAAACTCACCCTCACATTACAATGTGTTAATCACCTAGACTAATCTTCAACAAGTTTTGAACTTCTTCACTTAAGCTTCTCTTGATATTGATCGTGCTCCAAATGTTCACATTTAGCACTCCATTTTCCTATCTTTTTGTGCTTGTTTCTCAGGTAAAATTGGGTATTTAATGGATTAAATAAGTATTTCAGGTAAATAGGTAAGTTTAGGGGCATTGTTGTCATTTTGGACATTTCAAGGGCTAAAGTGCAAAATTCAAGACTTTATTGAATATTCTGTGATTAAGGGAGAAGACAGGGGTACTTATTGATATTCGCCAGCCAAAGCACACAGCAGCTGCCACATCATGCGTTAAACGGTGTTGTTTTGGGGGAGCTCGCGTCATGCTGACGTCAGCATGATGTCACAGCGTCTTCAAGCTTCAACCGGGTCACCCCGACCCGCGACAGACCCGACTCTATCCATCTCGACTCGACTTTGACCCGGTCGTGTTTTGGCCATTTTTCGACCAATTTTTTGGTGATTTTCTACCCAGATTGGCAGCCGGTCTCCCTCCGATCACGATGGACCCATTTCCAGGTTTTCATGCACAAGTTCTCCTTCTCCTCCAAGTCTACCAACTTCCATGACCAAGATTCCACGGTTTCATGCCATTGGAACATTCCCGCAATCCAGAAGGTTCAAACTCGCGGCCAAACGTCCAAAATCCACCACGACTTCTGAAGGTGAGAATGAACCCGCGAGGCAGGGGATCCAAACCCGCTGGAACGACCGTCTTGAGAGATATTTCATCCAAAGCATGCCCAAAACCTTCCCTCTATATATATTCACCTTTCCTAACCTTAAACACAATCCTAATATCCAAATTTACACCCAATAAGCAAAGTTCACACAAATACATATCCTACTAGCCTAAATTACCTTAGAACTACCCTAGTCTAGCTTATAACTACACCACCTCAACACTACATGGTTTCATGTGGATTTCTAGCTTAGAAGAAGAAGGCATGGTGCTTAATTGAAGACAAGAAGCTTTCCTACTTATGGTTTCTTCTTACTTTTACTTCTCTTCCTTATATTGTAATTCATGAAACATGTATGTGTAACACTTTCAATGTTGAGAGATGGATTTTATATGACTTATCTTGTATTTAATTGATCTTACCTTTACTATATCTATCTTGAGTTATCATATGTTGATTGGAGCTTAATTGTATTGAAACATGTTGTTGATTGATCATTAGTAATATGTAACTTTGTTTTCCAACATTGATTAGCTCTAGTGGAGAGGATTGGGTTAGTATTTGCATGTCCATGCATATTAACTAGTTCTCATGTTCTAGGTGGTAAAACCTCTCTATTATTGTCATTCTATATCCATAGTTGATGGTAATTGAGTGGTAGGATTATATTGCATATGCCATAGAACAAGGTGCTTACTTGAGATCAATTAATATATCCCTCATCATTTGCATCTTAGCTCTTGCATAACCCTTGCAAGAATTAGTTAGTTTAGTTACTTGTAGTTAATTAGTGTAACTTAATTGTATTGCTTTAGTGGTTAATTTATTAATTTGCTTTAGTTGCCATCTAATTAGTTTAGGTTAACCTTAATTGTCATTAGTATAGAGATTGTGTATCCTTGATCGTAGGATTCGCATCGCTTTTAATTCTCCGCATTAATGTAATTTAATCTCTATTTACTTTACATGCCATTTTAGTGTAATCGCCGTGCATTAGATTAGTTGTAGCTTACTTGCAACCATCCTCATTTACATTTCCATGCACTTGTAATTATTGTAAATATTGTAATTGGCTTAATTGTAACATAAGACATAGAACCGACTTTACGTGTACAACCTCCTTCGTGGGAACGATACCCTTACTCGTAACCATTATACGTGGTCAACGATTCGTATACTTACGAAAGGGTAAAAATACACTCGCACGCACGTACTATCATTTACCGCAGTTATATAACTGTCGTGTCCCGCGTGCGTCGATCAAGTTTTGGCGCCAATGGGGATAGTTCATTATAACCGTTACGTGCGCATCAGATATCACCTAAAATAAATTTGAAAACACAAGAATATCCAAGAGAATATATGGCAATATACTTGACAAAAATATAACATTTAAGATCAATGCGGAATATGACAATTAAGTTCAAAATTGATATATGTATGCTCCCCATAAATACATGCATATCCATCAAAGATATCTCATCCAAGATATTACATGCCATATGAAGTTCAATACTTGACAAATACACAAAGAAAATATGCTAAAACAATATCATATTTCTCCCCCTTTTTGACATAAAATGAAGCTAAAAGGAAAAGATAAAAGATACCTTGAGAACACAAAAGCTTTGCTAGCCACTTGTGCTACCAAAGAACGTTGAAGGATTTGATGATCTCACATTTGGAGGTGGATGCTTTGCTTGGAGAAATGCTTTCTTCCAAGTTCTTGATTTTTGCATCTTGTTGAGCCACCTTTGTGTTTAGCTCCATGTTAACCTATCAAAGGTTATACAAATCTATACAACACAACAACCTCATCAAGGAATAATGAATCACAATTGCATAAATTTTACTCTTAAGAACATGGGTCATTTCTACCAAGTTCAACAATTGCATAAACAATCATATCAACCCCAAATATGAAGGAATTGGTATCAACAACAATCATCTCGACCCCAATCAAGAAGAGATTTGATTATAACCGCAACTACTATCACTCTAAGCAAGAAGGAATTTTTTACAACTACAATCAATAGAATTGATTACAACCATAATTACTATCACTCTAAGCAGGGATAATTTTTTGCAATCATAATCAATTGAATTGATTACAACCACAATTACTATCAACCCTAAACAAAGAGGAACTCATTGCAACTACACCCAATTGATTTGAATATAACTACAATTACTATCAACCCCATACAAAGAGGAACTCATTGCAATTACTCTCTTATCAACCTCAAGAAAGAAGAAATTGATTACAATCTCAACTACTATACAACCCCAAACAAGGAGAAGGTGATTGCAAACAAAATCATACAATTATTACAAAATGTTAAATGCATTAATTGTGATCAAACATACAAAAGCATATAACATTATGAAGAATC
This sequence comes from Acer saccharum, assembly GCA_030490815.1. NCBI lineage: Eukaryota > Viridiplantae > Streptophyta > Magnoliopsida > Sapindales > Sapindaceae > Acer > Acer saccharum. The sequence continues at coordinate 26,363,556 of CM059869.1, read as the reverse complement.
ATCATGCATATCAAGACATATGAAATAACATCTTCAAGATTCATCATATTAACAAAAAGAATATGCCAAACAAACAATAACTTCCCTTATCTCAAATAAATGTTTTCTTTAAAGCTCTTCCTAAGATCCTTAACATTATCAAGCAAGAATTATTTTCTCCCCCTTAAGACAAGAATTCTCTCCCTTAAGACAAAGTCTCAATTAAGCACAAAGAGAAACAATACTCACACATTTGGAACATTTCTCTACACATGGTAAGGTATACATTTTTCCCCCTTTTCGTCAAGGAATAGACAAAGGACACATGAGATAAAGAACAAAATATTAAGCGAACAAATCGTATAGAAAGCGAAGTTGAATAAACTAAGCTCCCTCTAAACATAAGCTCCACATTATGATCACCAAGTAGATTTGTTCACAAGGGACTCACACATTCACACATTCAAGCAATAAGAAAAAATATTTCATCAATTTTCAAAGTCCAAGAGAGAATCATAGATTTTCATTAATCTCTCATAAATATTCTCACATTGCTAATGAATTAAGCGCATAAGCAAAATGTGTGTGTGTGAATGCTTCTCACATATATACAAGGAGTAATTGTGATATCAACATACAAACTTTATCCACACCTATCTAACTAAAGCATTTCCATTGTAGGTCAAACCGATATTCATCCGGGTTTTTGCTTTAAAAGAATAGATATCAACATGTGAGTGTGTGTGTGCATGTGGCTCATTTACCTGTTTTTATTTGATAACCCGAGCTTTTCACAATTCTCAACTATATACTATTAAGCCTTTTATTTTTCATTTCTTTTAGGCTTAGAATCAAAGTTTTTTTTTTTTTTAATGATTCTTTTCAACACTTCTTTGATTTTTCTAATATAAACACATACACTTCATGGCGGCTTTCACTCATCACAATGGCGTAGCCCTTTCCTATATTGGGCGGCTGTACAACCAAGGTATGTAGCCCTTTCCATGAGGGTGCTCGTTGAATACTATATAGTGCCGAAGTAAAATGGATACATACCAAAGGTCATCTATCATGTACTAAGCAATAGGCTTCTAGATGCATCCATAATCTACATATATTCAACCACAAAAACTCAAAACTAAAACATATAAGAGAAGCATTAGTGCATTTTTCAAAAATAAGTTTTTCAAGCTCAAGTGCATGATCTAAAAACAATAAGAGTTATTTGTTTAAGATCACTACTTCTCAAGTGAGTAGCTCTCAAAGATATTGATTTTCAATTAGGTTTTGCTCATCAAGCCATTCATCAATCAACACAAATCATGCCAATGGACATTCTAAGAGATTTAAACCTCTTTTTGTCCAAGGGCTTAGTGAACAAGTCTGTAAGTTGATTTTTAGTAGGCATATGCTCTAGAGTAACAATAAATTGTTCAACTAGGTCTCTAATGAAATGATGCCTAATATCATTGTGCTTTTTGTGAAGCACACATAGAGTTAAAATGATGAAATAGAAAGCAAGCTTTTATAGTAGAGGAATATATTAGCAAGCTTTTTCACCAATGAAAAGTTTCCGCTCTTTTTATTAGCTCTCTTGGCTTGTTTGTCCCCATGACAACAAGTTGTTGGTGTGTCATTCCAAGAGAATAAAGGCTTAACACTTCAACTTAAACACATACAAAAATGACTTTCTCTAAAAATCTTAACAAAAATTTTCACCAAATAAATTTCATGATATACAACTTCTCAAAAGTTAATCAACGGATTTTGACTATCATAATGATATTTGTGAGATAGCTAAGTTCATGCCAAAGTCATAGAGAAACAAAGTTAGTTAGCTAAGTTACTCAAAACTAGACACTAATCTTAAAGCCAACTCACATGTGCAACTTACACTAATGGTAAGAGCACTCACCCTTGACCCATTTGGTCTTGGGTGCACAAACACAAAAAAACCATCATGATCATTTCTCATGGCAATATTATATCTAGAAGATAAACATCAACTATCTTCTCTATAAAGATATTTCTCATGCACAACACAACATTATTGTCATCAACAAAGATATTATCAATACTATACATATGATCATGTGAAACACTCATTTTCACCTAAATCTTCTTGATAATTTTCATCACATGATTATCATTAACATGCACAAAATTCAAAGAGTTATCATGCAAGAAACATTCATAGAAGATTTTCTCATCTCACTAGCATGCATCTCATTCCCTAGTTTGCATTGTCTAATATACTCTCTAATATACTCATGGCATCTATATTTAGTATGCACTACAACATTTCAAAAATGGTAAATCGGAATACATAAGGAGATGTTACTATTTGGGTGAGAATGTACCAACGGTGAAGGCTCCTTATTCTTCTTGATTTTGCACTTGACCTTGGAAGATTGGCCTTTGAAATCCTTTTGTTTCTTAGTGACTTGCCTTTAGTTGTAGGAGACTCAACTTGCTCAACTACAAAGCTTAAGTCACTTGAATCTTCATGAAGAACACCAAGCTTTTTGGCCTTCATGATTGCAAAAGAGCTTGGTGGCCTTCATGAAAAAAAGAATGTATTTACAATTATGATCAAAATGAATATGCTTACAAATCACATATTACAAAATCTGGTTTCCAAATACAACACAGGTGAAGATTGTACTACAAGATTAAAACATACACATATACAAATATAAGAGAGAGAGATAGAAAGAATTAACACAAGAGATTTTTTAACATGGTAAAACCTCCAATGAGGAAACATCCACGGGTTGAACTACAACCATTGGGTACTATATATATTGGATGATAGATTAGAAATTCCTCAAAAGTGACCAACCTATGATCTACTCTCTATTGGAGTTTATGTCTACCCAATCTTTATTGGAAGATACAAAATCCCTCAATGATGCGAAACCACCATATATTGGACTCCATACCAAACCAACATTGTTGGATGATTAGAAATTCCTCAAGCATGCATACACATCTCATGTACCACACTTTATTAGAGTCTATGTCATACCAAACACCCGGGCCTACCAATAATGTAGCTAACTCCTTATCCAAGCACTCATGCCTCTAGAGAGCCTCTCATGCATAACTATCCGGATCTTCCCGATCCTAGCCATGACTTCTTGCTTAGTTATCCAGACTTCTTATCCTAACCAAGTCTTCCTTGTTTGACTATCTGGACACCTTGTCCTAGTCAAGACTTCATGCCTTTTACAAGGACTTCCTAGTGTGATCATGTGAATGCAAATGATGCAAATAAGCAATACAACATAGAACATGTGATCAATATATTCCATGGAACAACTAGACCTAAACATGTGCGAACACAAGTTATAATAGTCTAGATCCAAAACTTGAATTAAACCTAGAGCATGTGAAAAACACCTAACACAAAAGCTCCTAGTTTCATTCACACAAATAACATTTGAATAAATCATAATTATGAAGCACATATTCAAGATGTTACAAACATACACAAAAATGCTAGAATTATAAAATGTATTCAATGAATATTTTAGCCAAAGATTTAGAGCAAGGATATAATGATAAATCAATTAAATCCTAGATGTCTCTAAAAACACATATACAAGCATTAAACCTAGATATTATCAATCAAAGGATCAAAGCACATTTCAAGGATTATTAATCATAAAATGAATCAATCAAGTCAAAAATAATCCTAGATATCAATCTAATCACAATGCAACTCTCAAACATATGAAAAAACCTAGAATCCAAGAAACTAGTTCACATATGTCTCTAATTAGACTTTTGATTAGTATTAATTGTGAAGCTATCTTTCTCAATCACATTCACCATACATACATAAACATATAGAAGAAGAAACCCCAAGCAAATTGAAGGTTATAAAAGAAGAAAACTCAAAAGATATGACAACTACCTTGCAATCATGAGCTAGTTCGGTTTTAATGGTGAAACCACTCGAAAACCCAATCAAACAGCTACAAGACCACTTGGAAAAGGTAGAGTACTGGAATATGAATAATCTCCAACTTGAATCAACCAATTCTGACTTCGGATGAAGAAGTTATGGTGTTTGGAAGGTGAGAAAAAGTAGAGAGAAAATTCTGGTGAGATTTTCTAATTTTTTCTTCTTGAAATGAATGTGAGGGAAATGGAGAATTTAAAAGAGATGAAAGAAAGGGAGAAGACAGATCAATCACGTGCAACCATGTCATCAGCCTGTGTAGAGTGTATGTGGCACATGTGGGTAGAGGAGGTCTCTGCCCATTTGGTACACGGCCTCTATACGTGGTCCACCAAGGTTGGTCGTTCGCCAATCTTGCTCCTCTCGCGCTCTGCTCGCGTTCTTTGGTCGTATCCGAGCCTCCGAACTTCGATTTTGAATCCGTCTATGGATTACAAATTGTGACTCCCTCATGCACAATAAAGACTACAAAACTTTGACAAAAGGTTGAGAATTCATCTCGGAAAATGAAGACAAAGACAACTCAACGAATGAGAACACAAAGTAGCGTAGCTACATCGTTTGGACTTGAAACCTAATGAATGAGTAACCGAAATGACTGGGACTCAATAAGGAATCATAAGAGATCATATTCAAGTCCAAAAACAATAAAACCGAAACAAATAAATACAAGGTCACACACGTATGCCATTTCCTAGACATAGTCATAGAACATGCAAATAACAATGTTTATCAATTTGAATCTAATGCATGAGCATACATTACCAAGTATGTGAAAATGATATATAAATGATGTACAACTATGCAGGGACACAAATGAATGCCATGTGTGTGTGTGCCTAGCCTTGTAAGAGGAAAGAGGTCTAAATATACCTTTGTTGAGCAATGTAGCATATTCCTCTTCGAAGACACCATCTTGTATGAAAAGTAGCCATGTCTTTCTTTGAAGCTTGAATCATCATAATCTAAGACCACTAATCAATACAAGAAAAACATCATTTTGATATGGAATTTATGTCAAGACAAACCAAGAACCTAATAGAGACCTTGGCTAATTTCAGAATAAACCTGTGGGCTGGCAGGTTGTTCCAGTCATTTGCCAAACACCCACCCGAGACTTACAAAGAGGCCTATGACAAGGCACTAGAACAAGTGGACATAGACGAATAGCTCCGGGTCAAGGTCAAGCATGATGAAGCCCGATCAGCCAAGCATCCGAAGAAAGGGTCTCCGAAGCCTACACCTATAAAGAAGTTTCAGAATCATCCTCCAAACTGGTTTACCTACTGGCCACTACTTCCTTCCCAACATCGGGATAAATATCCCATGAGGAGGACCCCTCCTAGAACCATGCCTCCACTAAGAGGGGTAGCACGAGTAGAAAGCGAAGAGGACTGGTACAACTATTACAGCCCTCTCAACGCATCCTGATAAACCATATACCTCGCCATCCATGACAAGGGTTTGCTCAGGAAGCCCGGTCCTATGAAGATCCCGAACTTCCACGAGGATGTGGGACACAACACATCTGAATGCTATAGCCTCTACAACTGAATCGAAGGATAGGTAAGGGGGGACTCTTGATTGAATTTTTACAACAAGTACGGGATAGCATCAAGGTGGGAAAGGAGGTGCAAAGGGAGATGCGGGATGCGGAAGAAAGAAGGAAGGATAGTGGAAAAGACTTGATGCAGCAAATCCAAGTCATTCACACCATCAGTAGAAGCCCAACATTAGCAGGGACTTCTAACAACTCAAGGAAGAACCATGTGATCGCGCTGCAAAGGTTCACATTTAGCGCTCCCATTTCCTATCTTTTGTGTTCGTTTCTCGGGTAAAATAGGGATTTTAATGGTTTAAATAAGTGTTTCAGGTAAATAGAGGAATTTAAGGGCATTCTGGTCATTTTAGAGAAATAGGGTCTAAAATGTAATATTCTGGAGAAGATTGAAGATTCTGCAATTAAGGGAGAGATTAGGGGAGCAAATTGTAATTTGCTGCGCAAAGCACAGCGTCAGCTGCCACGTCATGCGTCAGACGACGTCGTTTTGACCTGCTCCCTTCAGCGTGATGCAAGGCTGACGTCAGTCGTTTTCTTCTTGCATGCAACCCGACCCGCCGACCCGGTGGAGCAACCCGACCCGGTATCAGACCCGACGTCAACCCGGTCATTTCTGACCGTTTTTCAGCCACTTTTTCAGTTGTTCTCTACCTAGATCGACGGCCCATGTTCCCCTGGTCACGATGGACCCATTTCCAACCTCTCATGCACACGTTTTCTCTCTCCTCCAAGAAGCCAAACCTCCATGGAAATGCAAGCTTGCAAGCTTAGTTCAACGGCTTCTTTCCAACGAACCAAATGTTCCAAGCTCGAGGGATCTCCGTGACTTCATGCAGCAAGAACATTTCCACAGTCCAGAAGGTCCAAACTCGTGGGAAATGCACCAAAATGCACCACGACTTCATGTGGCGGGAATGAACCCGCGAGACAGGGGTTTGGAACCCATGAGCATGGCGTTTCAGAGGGTTTTTCTTGTCCTTTCACGTGAAGATATTTCCCAAACCCCTTCCTCTATAAATATACCTCTTATGTGCACAAAAACCACATCCCTAAATATCCAAATAAGTAAAGTTTACACCCAATAGCTTAGTTTACACCAAATACATTAGAAACAAGAAAATATCACTTGTAAATAACCTTACAAATCACTCTCAACACCTCTTGACTCCAAGCTTGGGAAAGACAAGGATAAGTCTAGCTAGCTTGAAGACTTCATAAGAGATTGGTTGTCTTCTTCATCTCTTTGTTTACTTTAGCTTGTTGTTGTATTTTGATTACATGTTTATGTTGGGAATATTGGTGGGATTGTAATAATATTCATATTTTGGTTGATAAGTTTATTTGCTTGAGCTTAATAGATGCATGTTAATTGATTAACCAATTAATTGATATGTAATAGGATTTAGACTATTTGAGAAATCAATAGCATGCATGGATGATTATTTGTGTATGTGTCTTATCCTAGGTTAGATTGGTTGATACCAATCTTGTAAGCTTATTTGCTATCAACTAGGAATTGGATTTATTGCATGAAAACCATTTCCTAGCATTTCCATGCCATTACCACCTCACAACTACACTTTCCCATGACCATGCATGAGTGTAGTTGGTAATTAGATTAGTTTAGTTAGTTAGTGTTTAATTAGTTAATTGTATTTGGTAAGCTTGTTAGTTTAGTTAATTTAGTTGTTATTTAATTATTACCATCTTAGTTTAATTTGCTTGTAACCATCCCCTTTTACTTTTCATGCATGTAATTAGTGTAATTATGTTATGTATATATATATATATATATATATCTAAGACTTAGAACTGACTTAAGATAAACACCTCCTTGTTAGGAACGATACCCTTACTCGTAACTACTATACGTGGCGAATGATTTGTATACTTGCGAAAGGGTAAAAACACACTCACGCACCATATCATTTATCGTAGTTTATTAGAAACGGTCCGTGCGCCGATCAAGTTTTTGGCGCCACTAGGGATATATTTTAGAACTACCACGTGCGTGTCACCTTGCTAGGAAGATTCCTAGACTTACTATTGGTCGTGATGTACTCTGGGTCTTCAGGGGATCCCAAGATTATCCTCACTCTGTCCAGATCATTTTCATGAAGGATGATGCCTACAATACAGTTCAACCTCATGATGATCCAATGATGATCACAGTACAGATAGCTAATTTCTGGGTCCACCGCGTCCTGATAGACACCGGAAGCAGCGTTGGTATTCTGTTCAAAAGAGCACTGGAAAAGCTCAACCTGAAGAACCCCTACTACAACAGCTACACCATACCCCTATATGGTTTCACAGGAGATTTCGTAATGCCAGTTGGATCGCATATCCTACCGGTAATAGTCGGAGAGGCTCATCTTTAGGAAAACATAACGATAGAATTCATTGTGGTTGATACCCCATCCACCTACAATGCGATCCTATGAAGGCCTTTCCTGTCAGGGATTAGGGGAGTGTTGTCCATTTATCACAATGTCCTAAAATTCCTAGTAGGAACCAAGGTAGGAGAAGTTTGGGGGGATCAACAAGTAGCCTGCACCTGTTATGTAGTGTCCACTAATCCTACCATGCTAGCCAAGCAGTACGTGCATGTAACCAGTGAACCAAGCCAAGAGGTACTAGAGTAGGGCCATTTCATCCTGGAAGAAGGAGAGGTACCAGACATGATTGTAGAAGAGACGGAAGAGGAAGAGCGGGGATGGACTAGTAGGCACCCTACGAAGCAGTTAGAAGAAATACCTATCAGAAAGGGCGATCAAACCAAAGTAGTGAAGATAGGAGGCGCGCTGGATGGTAAGGTTAGGAAGAACCTGACAAAGCTCCTTGAAGAATACAATGACATTTTTGCTTGGAGTCATGATGAAATGTCAGGTATTCCTCTTAACTTAGCCATTCACAGGTTGGCTGTGGATGCAACCTTCAAGCCAGTCAAACAGAAGCGGAGGCATTTCAATGCCGAGCGAAATGCCACGGTGCAGGAAAAGGTAAATAAGCTTCTGAAAGCAAGATTCATCAGAGAATCTCGTTATCCCGAATGGATCACCAATGTGGTCAGGGTAACCAAAACCAATGAGAAGTGGCGTATGTGTGTGGACTACACCGACCTCAACCGGGCTTGCCGGAAGGATAGCTTCCCTCTGCCTAAAATAGATCAACTAATTGATTCCACTGCAGGTAACAAGCTCCTAAGCTTCATGGATGCTTTTTCAGGGTACAACCAGTTCATGATACACCCTGCCGATCAAGACAAGACCAGCTTCATCACTGGGCAGGGCCTTTATTGCTACAAGATGATGCCGTTCGGTCTCAAAAATACTGGAGCCACTTACCAGCGTTTGGTGAGCAAGATGTTCAAGCAACAGATAGAAAGGTCTATGGAAGTATATATTGACGACATGATCACCAAGTCTCAAACAACCAACCAGCATCCAGAGGATTTACGCCAAACTTTCTCGGTAATAAGGGAGAACCATATGAGATTGAATCCGGCTAAGTGTGCCTTCGAGGTAGCAGCAGGAAAGTTTCTTGGGTTCATGGTGCACGAGAGAGGAATCGAGGCCAACCCCGAGAAAATCAAGGCCATCATGGATCTGGAATCTCCTACTACCCTCTAGCAGGCACAGGGATTGACTAGCAGGATATCAGCATTGAACCGCTTCATATCCCGATTTACAGATAAGTGTCTACCTTTCTTCAAAATCAATAAGCAGGGTAAAAAAACGAAGTGGGATCAAGAAAATGAGCAAGCCTTCCAGTCTTTGAAGAAGTACCTAGCTAGCCCATCTTTGCTAGTGAAACCCCTTTTAGGAGAAGAGCTACAACTTTACTTGGCAGTATCAGAAACTGCAACCAACGGGGCCTTGGTGAAAGAATGTAGTGACGGGGTCCAGAGACCAATCTATTATGTGAGCCATGCTCTGACCAAGTCTGAAAAAAATTATACCCTTCTAGAGAAGCTCACCTATGCACTTGTGACTACAGCCAGAAAGCTCCGCCCTTATTTTCAAGCTCATACAGTTACAGTAGTGACAGATCAACCCCTGAGATAGTTCTTTTAGAGGCTAGACGTATCAGGCAAGCTAGTCTTATGGGCCCTAGAGCTCACCTAGTACGATATAAAATACAAGGCACGAACAATAATCGAGGCTTAGGCCTTGGCCGACTTTGTGGTAAAATTCAGCATGACCTCTAATCTGGATACCACCATGGTCCCGAGCTAGGATCCAGAATCTCCATAATGGCCCACTGATTGCAAGGCCTGGATACTATACACGAATGGATCGTCGAATCAAGCAGGCTGTGGAGCAGGGATTGTCCTTATCGATCCAGTAGGGATCGAATGTAGCCACTGTTTCAGGTTTGAGTTCAAAGCCACCAACAATAAAGCAGAACATGAAGCCTTGCTAGTAGGGATGAAGGTGGCTGAAGAATTAGGGGCGAATTTCCTCCTGGTAAGGAGTGATTTGCAGCTAGTAATCAACCAAGTGTTCAGTTTGTACCAGGTGAAGGGTGACAACATGGTAGCATACCTCAAAAAGGTCCGGGAAGCAGCAACAAGATTCAAAGGTATGAAGATGGAATAGATTCCTCAAGAGAAGAATCATCGAGCAGATGTCTTGGCTAATATTGCTACAACCAAAGGACAAGCATTGCCCAGAAGGGTACCACTCCAATTGATACCTCGACCCAACATAGCCAAAGGAGTGGAAGTGAACCCAGTTGAACAACTTCCTTGCTGGATGGATCCTATAGCTGATTACCTCCAAAACGACACTCTTCTAAAAGATCCGGATCAAGCACGTAAGCTCAAAATGACCGCTACCTGGTACTGCCTGGTAGAAGGAGACCTTTACCACAAAGGAAAATCTCTTCCTTACTTGTTGGGGTTTTTGCCCTAAAGCTTGTAATTTGTAAATATGATTTGAACATAAATAAAAGAAGTAGTACATTCATTCATTTTGTGTCATACTTTATATATATAACATATGCACTTAACATCCAAGATTGCCAGATGTAATTTCGAACTAAGTATATTAGTGTCATACACAGATGGATGCAGTTTGAAACGAGCAATCTAAAGAGTCTGTAGATATCAAATAAACCTGGGTACTTTATTTATGGTTAATCTACAACTGTGGTCTATTTCGTAGTGTACGGTGATCCTATCCTGGATCATTCACATGGAGATATGAGAATGAAGACACCTTGTATGATGTGATCATATAGGACTGGGCCATGATCTATATGAATCTCTCACTAAGATCCATTTAACGATGAGATTCATATATATCAACTAATGATGGCTATATGTGGGTGATCTTAATTCTGAATGTCTTATCGACTCCTTCAGGTTAGATCGTGGTCTTTGATATACCATGGATAAGGTCAGAGTTGCATTCCTGATCAATATGCTCCGTATGTTGGGATTGCGGTTTGGCTTGTGGCTGGGAAGGTTTGTACACGATAGTGGAATCCACTCCTTCTTGCGAGAAGTAAATGGTAGTTCCCTTAAGGGTTGATTCGGGGCTTGAACAATATGAGTGCTCTCCTAATTCCGTTAGGAATGTAGGATTTATTGTTCATTAGAGAATTAATGGTACTTAAAGGAAAGATATAATTAGAGGGGTATAACGGACATTATGACCCAGCTCTAATTATAAACTATTTGTAGAGGATTATACCATATGTAATAGCTATATCGATGGACATCGAAAGTTATTGGTTTGTGTAAAAACGTCTACAGTTGAAAGAGTGCAGCTTCGGGTTTTTAGTGGAATAACACCGAAGTTAATAATCATGAAATATTAATTAAAGAGTTTAATTAATTATTTTTAGGGATTATTGAAGCTCAAAATACTGTGGGTCTATTAGGTCCCCTTCCTAGCCCGATCGATTTAGGTAACAAAGGTCACGGTTAATTAATTGGATTGTCCAATTAATTGTGTTACGAAAATGACACGTATCAATTCGGGAATTAATTGAATAATGAGATTATTTAATTAATGATTTTAATGATTATGACAATTAAATAATAAGATTATTTAATTATGTAATTAATTATTGATGGAGGGTGTTAGTTGATATTTATATTTGAAAAATGGGATAATATGATTATCTTATTTTTTTAATTAATTAAATTTTAATTTTGAATTTAAATAGTTTAAATTCAAATTAGATGATATCTGTTAATAAAATAAAATAAAGATTTTGTTTTGAAATTAAAAGATATCATCAATTTTTAAAATAATATATATATGATAAATATATTTTTAAGGTACGAGATACAAAAACTAACATGCAAAAGAGAGAAAATTGAAAGTAGTGTGCGGCCACTTAAAATAAAGGGTGTTTTATTTTTTTGTTGTTGTTCTTCACAAGATTAAGTGTGGCCGCACTTCACCATTAAAAGAACAAGTGTTGTCTTTTTTGTGTGTTCTTCTCTGCTACCTCCATATAAGTTCCTGAATCCTATGACGTGCCCACATGCCGTTACCAGTCCCGGGAGATAGCGAGGAAGATCAAGTGGTTCAAATTAGGAGCAGATCGTATTAAAGTGAAGGAGCCTCCTACGTAGGTATGAAGAAAATTGTTTCTTCTCTTCTCTTTTATGTATTTCGATTTCGATTTCTTGTTTTTACTGTTCCGAAAAATAGATCCTAGGGTTTACTAATTGCAGTATTTCTTTATGAAATAATTTTTTTTAAAAGTTCCTTTCGTTGTGCGATCGGTAAACTAGGGTCCCAACAATTGGTATCAGAGCCAATTTTTCGGAACAGGAGAATCGATTTCGATGCTCCTGATATGTATGAATGTGTAGGCACTATTTTAATTGATTGTATGTTGTTTTTAATTAAATGGTTTAGTTTTAAAACATAGTTGATCGTTAATTGTATTGTGTCGTGGATTTAGGGTTCTTTTTAAAGGTTGTAATATTAATGTAATATTAATCCCGGGATGTAATTTTAATATTTTATTTTATTTTTCTGCTGCATTTTCTTTGTTGTATTTTTTTTCTGTTATGCATTTTTATTATAAAATATGTAAGAAGAAATCCGACGAAGAAGATGAATGGTGAAAGAGTGAAATCGGAAACATGCATACTTTTCACTGGCATTGTTCACGCACTGTTCACGCGCACTGTTCATGCGGTACTGTTCACACGGTACTGGTGCGGGCAGCCTACGTGCACGAATGACGGCTATGCGCGAAAGCGTTATGGGCTGAAAATTCGCAACGTTAGGGTTTCAAATTTGCTAAATGATTTTGGGCTTTAGGTTTAATTCATGAGATGGGTCACAATAATAAAATATATATATATATATATATATATATATATATATTTATCAAGTTGGACTTGGTTAAAAGCCCAAAATAAATAAGAATCCAAAAGACTTGAAGAATCTTGGAGATTACTTGAAAACCAAGGAATGCCTTGGCTATATTTTGTAATTAGATTCTTATTATTGTAGGTTAAATAATCCACGATACTCGGTCAACTCATGTATGCTTTTAATTATGTGATGATTAAGCATTGCCATGCATACAAATGTCATTTAGACTAGTTGTGCCTACACATAAATATATGTTGATATATCATACATGCTGTGTTTTAGTTTTAATGTGATTAAAATGGGCAATACACATAAATGGCTACAGATTAATGAAATTAGTTTTAATAGTTAAAACTTGGTAAATTCTCATTAATTATTAATCTAATTTTTTAAGAGTTAAATTAGTTAGATTAATAGGGCCTTTTTAATAATATTAGATTAATTCGATTAAATCCCTTTATTAATGGGCCTAATAATGTGTTTAGTTTTAATAGTTAAAACTTGGTAACACATGTTGAATAATTCTAGCCTTAGTATATTGTTTACATAGATTAGAATTATTACTAATAGATTTTTTTTTTTAAGAGTTGAAAATCGTAATAATTTATTATTTAATTAGAATTAGATTCTAATAAACAAAGGTTAATGCGCTAGACGACTAGATTGAAGTTAGCCATTTAATCTTGTAAATATCTAGGTGCATTAACTACTATAGAAAACCCTTATTATAAAATAGTGAGTGGGAGAGTGATATATGACATTATATCCCGTGGTCTCTATTATTAGTTCAACACCGTGAGATTCGAGCGGGGCCTCGTGACACTTTGCTTTCGTCCTCTCTAAGGAGGGTTTCCATAAGAATCAATACCAAGGTTAACTTCTTAACGGATAGGATTTCTAAGGAGATTTCGGGATTGACCAACCCTAAGGCGGTAATTCTCGAGTTAAGCTCTAGAGATCTGAAATTATGGGTTACGCTCACAAGGTTTTAATTAAATTGGTTAATTATAAACCTGACTGAAATAAACGATGGTTGAAGGTTAAAGGAATAAGAGTTATTCTGGTAAAACATTTGATTGAGAATTTCTCGATCCAACATGCAAGAATTTGACCAACCCTAAGGCAGCACTTACTTATGGTATGCTTGTAAGGTTCCCATTTGTTGATTGGCTCATTTCGTGGACAAACCACATGTTGGGGTTCTTTGTAAGGGTAGCTTAAGTGTTGGTGTTATTGCTAAAGCCCTTTGAAGACCTCGTCTTGATAAGCACCGAAGGTAAATTTCTATGTGCTTACTTGTCTTGAAGAGATAGTTGCACACACTCACAACTCATGCATATGTTTAATCCTTGTATGTTGTGTGTCTTATTTTTGTGCATTAATGTTCATTAACATCTTTTCTTGCTTGTTAGTTTGATTGCATCTTGCATTGTCCTTTGCCTTAACATGATTAGGCTTAGAAGTCATGCATTGCAAAGGGCGCTGTTCAAAGCACTCTACAAAGCGCTGTTCGAACAACGCCCACAAGACCTGATGCAAAAATGGTCTTTTAAATGCATCAGGTCTGATGCATTTTGATGTGGCACTGTACGAGCACTATTCGTACAGCGCCTATCTTAGACCCGAGAGATCAGAGTTGGGGTGCTGTACAGACGCTGTATAGAAGCGCTCTACGTACAGTGCCCAAGGTAAAAACAGGGCAACTTAATCAAAACGACCACACTTTGATTTGGCCCCCTATATATATGCCACTTTGACTTTAGGTCAATTAAGAGAGTTCATATTCAGATTTCATATTTAGGATATTTTTCAAAGACAAGAAAAATTCCAAGAACTCATTTTTAATTACTCAAACACTTTTTCATGATCATCAATCATCATCTAGCATCATCTTTGATCATCTAGATGTCTTTTTGCATGGATTCTTCATCACACTTTACTTGGTAAGCTTTTCACTAATATCTTACATATTTTGTGTTTTTCTTAACAAGCAATCTCAATTTATTACTTGTATGATTTTCATATATCTTTTGATACAAGATTGAGATTAGTGTGTTGTATGTTTGAGAAGTTGTATTGTGATAGCTAATTAGGTTTTGTGCTTAATCTTGATTAGCTAAACTATTTGACATGTCATTTAGTTTTAATATCTAGGATTGTTCTAATTGCATATTCATCATCTTAGATAAGCATATAGGGTTTCCCTTGCTCTATGTTGCATTTGGATATTCATATACTCACTTAGGGTGTTATTCTCTTCATTGAGAAAGTAAGTCTTATGTGTTGCTTCCGGGATTAGGTTGATTAGGTTGCTTAGATCTCAAGCAAATTGGACTAGGTTCACTTATACCGGGATTAGGTAGGTGTGTGATTACTTCCGGGATTAGGTTGTAATCTTTTTACACATTTAGTGGATTCGAGGTTCGAGTGTGGCTTACTTACTAGCCTGTGGTTTTTCCCGTGAGGGTTTCCACGTAAAAATCAAGTGTTATTTAATTTCTGCATTTTATACCTGATTTGTTGCTTTATCTAGTTAGGGGTAATTTCGTAATATTGACTTCACACGAAAAATTGGGTAATAAGTTTAAAATCTATTCACCCCCCCTCTAGATAGTTTTATACACACCATGCTATAATTTGTTTCAATTGGTATCAGAGCGGGTTCCTAGATATACATAGGTGATCCTTGCTTATTTTGGTGTGTTTTGCATTTTGTGTGATTTTTGATCATTCATACATTTGCATTCATTTCATTCATTCGTAAACACTATGAGTGGAAACGGTAGAAATGGTGGCAACGAGGGTGCTTCTAGCACAAGGCCTCCACTTCTTACCGGGTTGAACTATTCCCAATGGAAAGGGAAGATGGAATCCTACATATGTCAAATTCACGACCGTGCATGGATGGCAGTGGAAGACGGATATGATCTACCCAAGATGACTCCCGATGGTGGAGGAGAACAAGTTTTGAAGCCTAAGGCGCAATGGAGTCCGCAAGAGTTTGAGGCTTCAAAGTGGAATAGGAAGGCGATGCACGCCATCCTTTGTGCAATGGATGAAAATCAGTATAAGCTAATTTAGAACACTCAAATCGCGAAAGTGGCTTGGGATGTCTTGCAAGTTGCACATTAAGGAACCGAGGTGGTGAAGGAATCCAAGCTTCAAGTCCTCCAAACTCAATTCGAGTTACTTAGGATGGGAGAGGATGAATGCTTCAATGATTTCAAAATCAAATTGATGGATATCGTTAATCAAAGTCACCAACTCAGAGACCCGTATTCGGATAGGAGAGTCAAGCAAAAAATCATGAGATCTCTCCCCGATAGGTTTGAATCAAAAGCGACGGCTTTAGAAGAAAATAGTGGATATAAGGATATGAAGTCGAGTGAGGTGATTGGGAGACTTCTAGCTTATGAGTCTAGGAAAGGTCCTATCTCCACACCCACTAAAAAGCAAAAAGGAATTGCTTTAAAAGCCTCTAAGGATGAAAATGAGGCAAAGAAGATTGACTCGGATGAAGACCTTGCCTTGTTTGTAAAAAGGTTCAACAAGGTTATGAAGTTTAGGAGAAAGGGCTTTGGATCAAAAGGTCAAGATTTGAAGAAAAAGGGTCATTTTAAGAAGTTTGAACCTAGGCAAGAAAGGACCGAAAGGAAAGGGGTCCGATGTTTCGAGTGTGGTGTCATAGGTCACTTTGCCCTCGAATGTGCAAATCACAATGAGAAGAAAAAGGGAAAAGTGATGGCCGCCACTTGGAGTGGAAGTAGTGATGACTCCATTGAGGGAGATGAGTCTTCGGATGATGAAGAGCTCATGGTTAATCTCCTAGCTTTTGCCTCCTCCCATTAAAGCAAAAGTTCTAGTGAAAGAGAGAAAATGAGTCAAGAGGAAAATGACTCAAGTGGAGAAGAAAATGATTCGTCTTCTAACTCCATAAATGGATTTGTGGAGAAAAAGGTGCTTGCTAAATACCATGCTGAGTTTAATGATTTAGCAATCAAGAGCACAAGAAAGATCAAGATGTTGAGAGAAGAAAATCTTGAGCTTTCATCTCATAATGACCACTTAAGTGAACAAGTGGAAAAATTCAAGAAGATGGAAGATAAGTTAAGAGAGGAGTTAGTCTTATCTAGGAGGAATGAAGAAAGTCTAAAGAGGGAGCTTGAAGAAGTAAGAGAGTCTATGACTAGGATGGATTCTAGCACCAAGAAGCTTGACCATATGCTTGGTGTTGGAAAGAGTCCATGTGACAAGAGGGGTCTTGGGTATGAAGATGGCAAGAAGATCTCAACCTCTAACAAGACTATGTTTGTCAAGAGTTTGAGGAACGAAGAAATTTCATTTGTGCAAATTCCTAGGAAGAAGTTAGAACTAGGACAATGTTCAAATGCACAAGTGAAGATGGGGCCAAGAAGGCAACCTTAAGCTCAACCCCCTAGGGTCCCTCAAGCCAACATTCCTCCACAATTGACTCTAAAGGAAAGAGACCAATCATGCAACCTCAAGTTAGAAAGCAATCTAGACCGGTTCAACAACGAAGATGGATTGAACCCATTCATCCACAAAGACAAGGACAAGGTATGATTCCTTATTTTACTCCTATATGTCACTTTTGTGGATTTGATGGTTATATTAGACCATATTGCTTTCGATATATTAAAATGTGCAAAACCAGAAGCATGATTGAGAAGAAAAAGAAAAGAGCCATGATGCATGCTCCTAGGAATGATGATATTGTTATGCATGATCCTAGAACATCTAGAGCCCATGTACCAAAGACCACTAAGAAAGCTAAGATTGTTTCTAGGTGGATTAGAAAGAATGAAAATGTTTGCCATGTTGCTCAAATAGCCTTGAAGGCAAATTCTTCTAATTTTTGGTACTTAGATAGTGGGTGCTTTAGGCATATGACGGGAAACAAGAGTTTCTTCGAGACTCTTGTTATGGAGGAAGAAGGATATGTCACTTTTGGTGATGGATCCAAAAAGAAAGTTGTAGGGAAAGAAACCATTTCCATTCCCGGATTACCCTCCTTATCCGATGCTTTATTTGTTGATGGCATGAAAACCAATTTAATAAGCATTTCACATCTAAGTGATGAAGGATATTTTGTCCTGTTTAGTAAAAGTGATTGCTCGATCATAAAGCCCGATGGACAAACCTTGTTGAAAGGTATGAGATCTAGTGACAATTGTTATTGTCTTGAAGCTAGAATAGTCTCAAACATTGTGTCCATGGATGAGCAAATAGAGTTGTGGCATGAAAGACTTGGCCACATG
This sequence comes from Acer saccharum, assembly GCA_030490815.1. Taxonomy (NCBI): domain Eukaryota; kingdom Viridiplantae; phylum Streptophyta; class Magnoliopsida; order Sapindales; family Sapindaceae; genus Acer; species Acer saccharum. Next base: position 26,345,421 of record CM059869.1, on the reverse strand, counting down.
AACTTTAGGGATTTAAGAACCCTTGGAAAGTTCAATTGTGTGCGTGGCCTCCCTAAGCTTGGGAAGAAAGCCAATAGTATTTGTGGACCTTGCCAACAAGGAAAACAAACCAAAAGCATGCACAAAAAGGACAAGTATCTCTCCACCAAGGAGCCTCTAGAGCTTCTCCACATAGATCTCATGGGTCCTATGCAAACCGAGAGTTTAGGTGGAAAGAGATACATTTTTGTTTGTGTTGATGATTTCTCTAGATTTACATGGACATATTTTCTTAGAGAAAAATTCGAAACTTTTGATAAGTTTAAAATGCTTTGTACTAAAATACAAAATGAAATGAATTCTAACATTAAAAGCATTAAACGGATTAGAAGTGACCATGGGAGGGAATTTGAGAATGCCTCTTTTGAAAGCTATTGCAATAGCTTAGGCATCTCCTATGAGTTCTCGGCTCCTAGGATACCTTAACAAAATGGAGTTGTTGAGAGGAAGAATAGGGTCCTTCAAGAGATGGCCCGAGTGATGTTGCTTAGCAACAATGTCCCTAAGAACCTATGGGCCAAAGCCGTCAATACGGCTTGCTATATAGGGAATCGTGTTTTCCTAAGGCCCGGATCTAGAAACACCTCCTATGAGTTATGGAAGGGTAGGAAGCCAAATGTTAGCTACTTCCACACATTTTGAAGCAAATGCTACATTTTAAATAACCGTGATCAACTTGGCAAGTTTGATGCTAAGAGTGATGAGGGTATCTTTATTGGCTATGCCTTGAATAGTAGAGCCTATAGAGTTTTCAACTTGAAGACTCGAACCGTCATGGAATCATCGAATGTTGTCATTGATGATACAAGGCTCAAGTCTAATGACCATGAGGAGGAGGAAGTTTTAGTGGATGACTCTCCTTTGGAGAGGGTTGTGGTGACTCCCAATGTTGGGACGTCCAATGACAATAATGAGGTCACACAACCTATTACTAGAGTCTCTCTCTTGGACTCTAATGAACCCGCTCCATGGGTAGAAGACTCCATAACAAAGAGGATGTTATTAGAGATGTGAATGAGGGTGTTAGGACTAGGCGTCAAATAGCTAATCTCATTAGCTTTACATGCTACACCTTTCAAATTGAACCCAAAAAGGTTGATGAAGCCTTGAATGACAAATTTTGGGTTCTTGCCATGCAAGAAGAGCTAAACCAATTCGAAAGGAAAGAGGTTTGGAGTCTAGTTCTTAGGCCTAAAAGCTCACATGTGATAGGAACTAAGTGGATTTATAGGAACAAATCCGATGAGAATGGCAACATAGTGCGGAACAAGGCTAGGCTTGTAGTATAAGGGTACTCTCAAATTGAGGGTATCGACTTTAAGGAGACTTTTGCTCCCGTTGCCCGTTTATAGTCCATTAGGCTTCTCTTGTCCATTTCTTGTGTCCACAAGTTCAAATTACACCAAATGGACGACAAGAGTGCCTTCCTTAATGGCTTCTTGCAAGAGGAAGTGTTTGTTGAACAACCTAAGGGGTTTGTGGATGCACACCACCCCAACCATGTCTATCGCCTCAAGAAGGCTCTATATGGGTTGAAACAAGCACCGAGGGCTTGGTATGAGCGCCTCACTCAATTTCTTGTTGACAATAACTACACAAGGGGTAGTGCTGATAAGACGCTATTCATCAAGAAAGACAATGATGAGCTTTTCATAGCTCAAATATATGTTGATGACATAGTGTTTGGCTCCACCAACAACACCAAGGTCCAACAATTTGTTGATGTCATGTCTCATAAATTTGAGATGAGTCTTGTTGGTGAGCTTAGTTACTTCCTAGGTTTGCAAATTAGGCAATTAGATGATGGGATTTTCATAACCCAAGCCAAATATGCTAAGAACCTAGTGAAGAAGTTTGGTCTTGAAAATGCCAAACATTGTGATACACTCATGAGTACCACTTTGAAGCTAAGCAAGGATGCTAGTGGTAAAAGTGTGGAACAAACTCTATATCGGGGCATGATAGGTAACTTGCTTTATTTGACCGCAAGTAGGCCCGATATATCTTTTAGTGTGGGTGTGTGCGCTAGGTACCAAACGGATCCTAAGGATTCCCATCTCTTTTCTGTAAAGAGAATCATTCGCTATGTGAATGGGACATCCAACTATGGGATTTGGTACTCTTTTGACACTAATGCTAGTCTTGTAGGCTTTAGTGATGCAGATTGGGCAGGAAATTGCGATGATAGGAAAAGCACATCGGGCGGTTGCTTCTTCCTAGGCAACAACTTGGTGTCTTGGTTTTGCAAGAAGCAAAACTCAATTTCCTTGTCCACGGCCGAGGCCGAGTACATAGCCGTAGGGAGTGGATGCACACAACTCCTATGGATGAAGCAAATGCTCGTAGACTACGGATTCAACCAAGGTACACTTACTCTCTTTTGTGATAACATGAGTGCCATTAATATTTCCAAGAATCTGGTACAACAATCTAGAACTAAGCATATTGACATCCGCCATCATTTCATTAGAGAGCTTGTTGAAAATAAATGCATAGTACTTGAACATGTAGGTACTAATGATCAACTTGCGGACCTATTTACTAAACCCTTAGATGCTACTCGATTTAAAACACTAAGTAGATCTATTGGGATATGTCTTGTGGAGTGATGTGATTTGTGATTGACCCCATATGGGGAACTCAAGCAAAGAGAGCTATTTTGCATTCTTGTCACTTGCAAAAATTTGAAATATCTTATACCTCTTCTTTTAATTGCTTGAGTAAGCTTGGTTGCACATATGTATATATGTTTTCAATTCAATAAGTGTGAACCTTGCTTGTTTACAATCCATGTCATATTTATATTCAAACATGCATTTTTGGACTAGTAGATGTACATAGGAAGTATGATTTGAATGACCTATAGTTATCTCCATGACATGATGATTCTTTAATAACATGCTAATGTCAAAAGAAAAAGCATGAAATTCATATAACATGCTCACATGAACAGCATGAATTGATGATTGCATATTCTTAAAATGCAAAACTTGTGTGAAAGCTTATGAGACTCAAAATGAATAAAGGATCTTGTATCCGTTCAAAGGGTTTAATAAATCCAAATGTCTCTCTTTCTTTATTGGTTGAACATGGCTACTATCATACGGATATCTTATCCGGAAAAATCAAATAGGGTGCAAAGTCGCTCATGCCATGTTTCGCTTATAAAGTTGGATATAGTTGCTCTTAAATTGAAATCAACAAAATCTCTTGAAATTTCCCTTAAGTAGTAGTGAAATATACCTAGGGGGGGGGGGGGGGGGGTGAATAGGTATAGGCTCCAAATTCTCCCAATTTAAAAATAATGCGGAATATATCAATGAAAATGCACACTTGATTAAATTTGACAAATTAACTGATTTCACTTATACAAGAGTTAATCAATTTACAAGATATGCAATCAATGAAAGAAATGGAAGATAAAGAAAAGTAAAAGCAAAAATGAACACAAGTGTTTTAACGTGGTAAAACCTCAAAGAGGAAACATCCACGGGTTGATACCACAACCACCGGCGAAGCAATCCACTATGTGAAAAAGGACTTACACACTCAAGCTATCACTCATGATATCCGCTCAAGCTATCAACTCCTAATCTACCCTCGGGCTAGTGAATCACCAAGCCTACTTCCTATCCGAGATGTATCCTACACCTCTAGAAAGCAACTTCCTATCCAAGATGCTCACGTCTCTAGGAAGATTTCTTGCTTGCCTATCCGGATCCTCCCGACCCTAGACAAGACTCCCTTGCTTGATTATCCGAGTCCTCCCGACTCTAATCAAGACTTCCTTGCTCTATCCACAAAGCTTTACTCACTTTGCTAGAGACTTCAACCTAATACAAGGCTATGATCTAAAGTGATGCAAGTGATGCAAACACAAACAAATTAAGCTAGATGATCAATCAAGCAAAATGTACATGTTCAATGATAATCTAAAATATGATTTCAACACACAATCACAAAATTATCTAGAAATCAAGACATGCAAATCAATAAGAACAAAGGTATGAATATTCAATTTATCACACTAAAAACCTAGTTCTTAGATCAAGAAATAGAACCTAGAAAATAATATGAGATACATCATATATTCAATTTCTAGAATCAATTTCACACACAATCAAGTTTAGCACATATATGTTCAAAGACAAATCACAAAGCTAAATCTTAATTAACAAATGATCAAACAACCCTAGCATGTGATCTAACATACTTCTCAACAAATTTCATCAATCAAATAGTAAGAATCAAGAGATGATCAAAGATGAAATTGAAAAAGAAGAAGTTGAAACTAACATACTGACCACGGATTGAAAATGGATCAGCTGAGAAAAATGGTGAAATTAGCTGCCTTTGGAAATGCTTGCGGTTTGTAGCTCTCTTCGAGACCAACAATTTTGGTTTTTGAATCGATTGATTTCGAGTTCGTATGAGAGAGATATGATCAAAATAAGAAAACGAAAATTGTAGAATTCTGTAGAAATTTTCTCAAGTGTTCTTCAAAATTCAACAAAGTGTGGAGGGAAGGAGATGAGTTTAAAAGGAAGAGAGAGAGAGATTTTATGAGCGAATCGGAGCACGCCATGTCACCTCCCCGTGGGGGGCGCGTGGCCCACACGGGAGCAGAGGGCTCCCCTGGCCGTGGGGCCCACGGCCTCCCACACGGGCAGGCCTTGTGGCCACACGTGCTCCCGACTTCTCTCGCGCGCTCCTTCGGCTCTTCAGCCCATATCTTGGGCATCCGACCTCCGATTTCGAATCCGTTTTTGGATTACGAACCGTGAATCCCTCACGCACGACTAGAACTACTCAACTTTGAAAAATGGTTGAGATCATCCTGGAATCTGACGATGAAGTCAACACAACAAATGAGAACGAAAAGTAGCATAGTCAACTTGTTTGGACTCGAAACCTTATGAATGAGTAACCGAAACGACCGGAACTCAATAAGGCATTAAATGAGAACATGTTCAAGTCCTAAACACAAAATACACAAACAAATAAACACATATTCACACAAGCATGCCATATCAAAGAGATAGTCACAAAGCATGCAATTTCACAATGTTTGTCAATACAAGATCAATGCATGAGCATGCTATGAACTGTGTGAATGTGTTATACCAAATGTTTGAACCACGATGCAGGGACACACATGTATGAATTGTGTGTGTGTGCGCTAACGCCTTGCAAGAGGGTGGAAGTCAAGATTTACCTTTGACGTTTTTCACCTCTTGAAGGCGACTTTTGCACTAGACGTTGCTCTTCACTTTTTAAGCTTCCTTTCTTCAAATAATGTCCTAAGCAACAACTAATACAAACATAGAGTGTTTTGCAATGGAATGAAGCCAATACAAATCATAAACCTTATAATCTCCCCCTTTGGCTATTCCATGGCAAAAACACTCAACCTCACCATACAATGTTCACTCAAATAAACTCAAAATGATAGCATACTCTCAATCTCACATTACAAAGAAATTCCTAGACTAAAAAGTCTTCAAGTCTTCAAGAATTCCTCTTTCGGTCTTCAAAGTACCTATGAGAGAAAATAGCAACCAAAAAGAGATCTTCTCTAAGAAGAATGGTGAGATATTTAACCAAACAACAAACATAGAAGATATCCCTTATCTTATACACAAATGCATTATCTCAAGTGAATAAAATATGTTCATATTAAAGCATTCCCTTAGTTTCCCAATTCCCAAGAACCAACTATCCTTAACATTATCAAGAAAGAATTCTTTCTCCCCCTTAAGACAAGAATTCTCCCCCTTAAGACAAAGTCATAATTAAGCACAAAGAGGAATATGATCACACAATTGGAACATTTTTCCACATAAAGTGTGAAGTATACAAAATCTCCCCAATATCAAACATGGTGAGGTATACATTTTCTCCCCCTTTTTGTCAAGGAATAGACAAGGGACACAAAAGATAAAGAACGAGATATTAAGCAAACAAATCGTATAGAGAGCGAAAGTTGAATAAACTAAAGCTCCCCCTTAACATATGCTCCACATATTATCACCAAGTAGATTTGTTCACAAGGGACATCACACAATCACACAATCAAGCAATAAGAGAAAATATTTCATAACTTGTCAAAGTCCAAAAGAGAATCATAGATTTTAATTAATCTCTCAAAAATATTCTCACATTGCTAATGAATCAAGCACATAAGCAAAATGTGTGTGTGTGAATGCTTCTCAAATATATAGTAGGAGTAATTGTGATATCAACATGCAAACTCTATCCACACCTATCCATCTAAAGCCTTTCCAAAAATAGGTCAAATCGATATTCATCCGGTTTTTGCTTTTAAAATGAATAGATATCAACATATGAGCATGTGTGTGCATGTGGCTCGTTTTCCCGTTTCTATTTGTCAACCCGAGCTTTTTCACAATTCTCAACTATACACTAATAAGCCTTTTATTTTTCATTTCTTTTAGGCTTAGAATCAAAGATTTTTTTTTTTTTTTTAAATGATTCATTTCAACACTTCTTTGATTTTACTAACAAAAACATATACTCCTCATGGCGGCTTTCACTCATCACAATGGCGTAGCCCTTTCCTACATTGGGTGGCTAAGGTGTGTAGCCCTTTCCATGAGGGTGCTCGTTGATTACTATGTAGTGCCGAAGCAAAATGGATACATACCATAGGTCATCTATCATGTACTTAACAATAAACTTCTAGATGCATCCATTATCTACACATATTCAACCACAAAAACTCAAAAACTAAAACATACAAAAGAAGCATTAGTGCACTTTTCAAAAATAAGATTTTCAAGCTCAAGTGCATGATCTAAAAACAATATTAGATACTTGTTAAAGATCATTACTTCTCAAGTGAGTAGCTCTTAAAGACAATGATATTCAATTAAAGTTTTGCTCATCAAGCCACTCACAATCACACAAAGACATCAATCAACACAAATCATGCCAATGGACATTCTAAGAGTTTGAGCATCATCAACCTCCTTGCTCTTGACAAAAGTTGTCTTCTTCAAGGATGTGGCTTCCATTTCTTCCACATATCCTAACCCCTTCTTGTCATTAGGACTCTTCCCACAAGATAGCATCTTGTCAAGCTTCTCGGTTCCGGAAGTCATCTTAGCAATCAACTCTTTTGCTTCCATGAGCTCTTTCCTCAAGCTTTGTTCACTTTTCTTGACCAAGACTAACTCCATCTTCAACCCTTCTTCTATCTCTTTTGCCTTACTCATTTCCTTGCTCAAATGAGTCACTTTGGATGTCAACTCAAGCTTCTCCCCTTTCAACTTTTGTATCTCCTTTTTCTTCTTCAATCTTGAGTTCTCAAAGAATCTCATGAAGTCATCATAGTCCATCTCTTCATCAAACTCAAAATTTGACGTTGAGGAGTTACTCCCACCATTTGAGTCATTTTCATCTACTTCTTCTTGCTTGTCCTCTTCCTCTTCTTTATCACTCATAACTTCATTGCTATTGTGAGAGGATGAGAAAGCAATGAAGTTGGCCACTTGGTCTTCCTTATCATCCGAAGACTTGCCTTCATCTTCTAGGTCATCACTATCACTCCAAGTAACCGCCATGGCTCTTCCTTTCTTCTTTTTCAAATTAGCACACTCCGAAGCAATGTGTCCAAACCCACTACACTCATAGCATTGGACACCTTTCTTGTGGTCCTTCTCTTGAGCTTGCTCCACTTTCTTGAAAGGAGCCTTTTTCTTTGCAAACTTTCCCTTGGAGCCAAACCCTCTCTTCTCAAATCTCATAAATTGCTTGAACTTCTTTGCCATCAAAGCAATTTCTTCATCCGAGTCTTCTTCATCCTTCTCAACCTTGACACTCTTCAAGGCAAGACTCTTTTGCTTCTTTGGAGGTGTAGTTGTAGGACCTTTCCTAGATTCATAGGCCAAGAGCCTTCCAATAACTTCACTTGGCTTCATTCTTGAGTAGTCACTATTTTCCTCCAGTGCCGTCACTTTGGATTCAAACCTCTCGGGAAGTGACCTCATGATCTTTTGCTTGATTCTTCTATCCGAGTAGGGATCACTAAGTTGGTGACTTTGGTTCACTATATCCATGAGCTTCACTTGGAAGTCATTGAAGCACTCATCATCCTCCATCCTTAAGGTCTCAAATTACGTTTGGAGAACTTGGAGCTTGGAATCCTTAACCACATCGGTTCCTTCATGAGCCGTCTCTAATATGTCCCAAGCTTCCTTTGCTATCCTTGTAGTTTGAATGAGCTTGTATTGGTTGTCATCCATGGCACATAGGATTGCATGCATGGCTTTGTTGTTCCATTTTGAAGCCTTAAATTCTTGTGGAGTCCATTGTGCCTTCGGCTTGAGGACTTCCTCTCCACCTCCCGTAGGAGTCATCATAGGTGGAGTGTATCCATCTTCAATCGCCATCCATGCCCGGTCATGAATTTGACTCACATAAGCTTCCATTTTACCCTTCCATGAGGCGTAATTGACCCCGGTGAGCAAGGGGGGTCTTGTGCTAGAGGCACCCTCACCTCCCATTCCATTTCCACTCATTGTGTTTGGGTTTGAATGAAATGAATGCACACAAACAAGCTAAGCACACACAATAATGCAAACAAATGCAAGAGACTCTAACAAGAGTAAGGGATCTCCTAATTATGTTAAGGAACCCGCTCTGATACCAATTGAAAATAAATATAAACGTGTCCTAAAGTAATCTAGAGGGGGGGTGAATAGATTTTAAACATTTTTACCCAATTTTTCGATATTAGTCCAAATTACGAAAAAACCCCAAACAAGTCAATATACAAAAATAAGCATGCAAGTGTGGAAATTGAAGGACACACAATTTTTACGTGGAAACCCACACGGGGAAAAACCACGGGCTGTTATGTGGCCTGAAACTAATTAATGCACGGTGTGTATAAAACTATCTAGAGGGGGGGTGAATAGATTTTACGCTTTTTACCCAATTTTTCGTGTTAGTCAAAATTACGAAATTACCCTCAAGATAAAATAAACAAGCAAGTGTAATATGGTGCGGAAATTAAATTGACACTTGATTTTTACGTGGAAACCCTCACGGGAAAAACCACGGGCTATGTAAGTAAGCCACACTCGAACCTCGAATCCACTAAATGTGCAAACGATTACAACCTAATCCCGGTAGTAATCACACACCTACCTAATCCCGGTATGAGTGAACCTAGTCCGATTTTGCTTGCGATCTAAGCAACCTAATCCCGATTGCTACACACAAGACTTAGCTTCTCTTGAAGAGAATACAACCCTAAGTGAATATGTGAAAATATCCAAAATGCAACATAGAGCAAGGGAAACCCTATATGCTTATCTAAGATGATTAATATGCAATTAAGAACAATCCTAGATATCAAAACTAAATGACATGTCAATTAGTTTAGCTAATCAATATCAAGCACAAAAACCTAATATGCTAGCACAATACAACTTCTCAAACATACATCATACTAATCTCAATCTTGTATTCAACAAATATAAAATCACATACAAGTAATTAAATTGAGATTGCTAGATAAGAGAAACACAAAATATGTAAGATATTAGTGAAAAGCTTACCAAGCAAAGTATGATGAAGAATCCATGCAAGATGTCATCTAGATGATCTAAGATGATGCTAGATGATGATTGATGATCATGGAACAAGTGTTTGAGTAATTAAAAATGAGTTCTTTGGAATTTTTCTTCTCTTTGAAAAATCTCCTAAGTATGGAATCTGAATATGAACTCTTGTAATTGACCTAAAGTCAAAGTGGCATATATATAGGGGGCCAAAACAAAGTGTGGTCGTTTTGATAAGTTTGCCCACTATTTGCCTTGGGCGCTGTACGTAGGGCGCCATTGTACAGCGCCTGTACAGCGCCCTTGCTCTGTTTTCACGAGGAAACAGAGTGGCGCTGTACGTACAGCGCTCTGTACCGCGCTATGTACAGCGCCCCAACAGCGACCCAACAGCGACCGATTAAATCGATCAGGTCTGAACAGCGCTCAATGGGCGCTGTTCGTACAGCGCTTCTGTAGAGCGCTTTTGGGGGCGCCCAGTGCAAAAATGCAATCCTAAGTCTAAGCATGACAAGGCAATTGGATATGCAAGATGCAATCAAACTAACATGCAAGAAGAGATGTTCATGAGCATTAAGGCACACATAAAAGACACACAACATATAAGGATTAAACATATGCATGAGTTGTGAGTGTGTGCATCTATCTCTTCAAGACAAGTAAGCACTTAGAATATTACCTTTGGTGCTTGTCAATAGTGAGATCTTCAAACGGGCCTAAGCAATAACAACAACATCTAAGCTACCCTTACAAAGCATCCCCACATGTGGTTTGATCACGAAATAAGCCAATTAAAAACAACGGGAATCCTAACATGGCCACACGAGAACCTCGAATCCACTATTTGCAAATATGATTACAAATTAGGTTGACCACATCACACCTAAATTTACTAATCCGTCTTTGCTACCCTCGGGCATTTAATAGTGACTCTAGTTCCTTGCTTGCAAACTACCTAAGAGGTAAATACAAGACTTGTCTCTAAAGTGAAGAGATAGCACAACCTAAGGTGAATATGTGAAATACTCAAGAAGCTAAAAATGCAAGGTTAGACATTTAAGCTTATCTAGGCATGGATGAACATGTTAGACATTCCTAGATATCATATTACTAGATGACATGCATAAATCAACACCAAGTAAGCAACCAAAGACCTATATGCATCATCTATCACAAAACAACTCACAACCCACAATAAAATTATCTTGAAGCTAAGTCAAGTCATAAAGATGCAATCTTGAATCAATTCAAGTGATAAAAAAGCTATCTTGTAAAGCAAGAACATATAGATATGAGAATGATGTTCTAGATACAAGTCATGTGAGCAAAACTAAAAACCCTAAATGAAATCAACCTAGAATCATACTAGATGATGAATGAAAGATGCAAGATGAAGGGTTTTGTGATTTTGAAGCTTAAAGGTGAAGTCTTGATACCTTGAAGTGGAAGAAGCTCAAGAGGCTCTCAAATGTGTAATTTTTGGTGTCAAAAAACGAGCCAAGGCAAACAAGACATATATATATTAGATCCAAGTGAAGTGAGGTCGTTTTATCAAAAATGTTTCAGCTTCTCGTTGATGGATTGCCGCTGTCTCGACTACCGCGGTTGTGGCACCGCGGCAGATGCACCGCGGCAGAGACAAAAGGATCTCTGTGGCCAGACCGCCGCGGTTGCACAACCGCGGCACCATAACAGCGGCACAGCAAGATTATTGCTGTCGCTCAACTGCCGCGGTTGGGCCACCGCGGCACCATAACCGCGGCAGAGAAGGTCTTGGCCTTCTCAGTAGCTCCTCACATAGAACCAAGATGCAATTGTGCAAGTGTGTGAGGTGAAAACATTGCATTCTTATGCTAAACATGTTATGGCAATTAATAGGCTAGATGCAATCAGTAAGCATGCAAGAAGAGAAATTAAATAAGCAAAGATGCACACAAAAATACAAACACAATCATACAAGTAAGAATTATGCAAGTGTTGTGTGCGTGTGCAACTACATCTCTTCAAATTAGAGTTAAGTCAAGAAATCTACCTTCCTTGAAGCTCTTGATTCCATAATGAGGTTTTCTTCCATTCTAAGCTACCCTTACATATAGAACCCCATTGTGATTTTGCCAACGAAATACGCCAATCAAAAGTGAGGCACTTACAGGGAGTGTTGAACCGGATTTTTAGAGATGTTAATGGCACTTAAGTTATCACAATAAAGTGTCATTTTTCCTTGTTCTATCTCATAATCCTTAAGGATTTGTTTCATCCAAAGTAATTGTGTGCAAGCACTTCCGGCCGCAATGTATTCGGCTTCGGAAGAGGAAAGGGAAACCGAATTTTGTTTCTTACTTAACCAAGAAACCAAATTATTACCAACATAAAAGCAACCGCCCGATGTGCTTTTACGGTCATCTATGTTTCCCACCCAATCTGCATCACAATAGCCTACAAGGATATCATTGGTATCAAATGAATAAAATAAACCAAGACTATGAGTTCCTTTGATGTACCTAATGATCCTCTTGACGGCTTTTAAGTGAGATTCCTTGGGATTTGCTTGGAATCTAGCACACAAGCCTACACTAAAGCAAATGTCGGGTCTACTAGCCGTTAGGTAAAGTAGACTACCTATCATGCTTCTATAAAGGCTTTGGTTAACACTTTTCCCTTTTTCATCTCTGTCAAGTTTTAAAGTGGTGCTCATGGGAGTTTCAAAATCTTTTCCATTTTCTAGGCCAAATCTCTTAACAAGATTTTTAGCATATTTAGATTGATTCAACATTATGCCCATGCTAGTTTGCTTTACTTGCATTCCTAGAAAATAATTCAACTCACCCACCATACTCATTTCAAATTCACTTGACATAACACTTACAAATTCATCAACCTTGGTTTTATTAGTAGACCCAAAAACAATGTCATCAACATATATTTGTGCAACAAAAATATCATGATCATGATGTTTGATAAACAAAGTTTTATCAATGCCACCTCTCCTATATTGGTTGTCAATAAGATATTGAGTCAACCTATCATACCAAGCTCTTGGAGCTTGTTTAAGGCCATAGAGAGCCTTTTTCAATTTAAACACATGATTAGGAGAGTGTGGGTCTACAAAACCCTTAGGTTGTTCAACATACACTTCTTCTTGAAGGTATCCATTGAGGAAAGCACTTTTAACATCCATTTGAAATAATTTGAACATTTTAATGCATGCAATGGACAACAAAAGTCTAATGGACTCGAGATGAGCAACCGGGGCAATTGTCTCATCAAAGTCAACACCCTCCACCTGAGTGTAACCTTGAGCCACTAGTCTAACTTTTGTAGGGAAAAATACCAAAGAAATGCACGCAGCGGAAGCGATACTAAAAATTAGATTTAGTGACTTTAAAAATTTTTTCCTTTATGAACCTTAAACCCTTTAATTAATTAAACATACATATACAATAACAAAAAGTAGAATACCTTTTGTCGCGTGATCCGATTGACTTACGTCGATGGTAATCCGCAAGATCTTCAATCCTAGCACGAACGTGGATCACCTAGGAGCATGGTCTCCCTTTTCTTTGAATTGCAAACCTGTGAATGGACAAAACAAACTTTTCTTTTCTTTGTTAGTCACAAAAACAATCAAAAGAATGACTAAGATTATTCCGGTCACTTTTGAGTTCTCAATCTAATGATCGAAACTTGCGTGAACCTAGATCGATATCGTATACACAAGCTTATTGATAAATAAGCAAATAGTATACTATCAAAGAATAATCTAACACTCCTTTTTGTTTTAGTAGAATAAAAAGCTTTCTATGAATTGAGAAGAAGAAGAAATTTGTATCATGAACACATCAAGTGGCCGAATTCTATACTTGTCAATATATAGGTGGCCTAAGTTTGCTTCTTCTTTTCTATTAGGGTTGCCGAAATCCTAACCTAGAAATAACTAGGGTTGCCACAAAATACATGCCCACCATAGGCTTATGTTGCACCCTAATTTCCATCTAGTTTTTAAGACATCAAACCCTAATCCAACTTATAGATCTTTTATTCTTTTATTTTGACTAAATAAAAAGACTTCTTATTTGATTAAATAAATAAAACTAATTATTTATTTCCTTATCAAATAAGTCTTTTACTTTTACTTTTAGGAAATATATTTCCTGATTAGAAAAGATTTGTTTCTTTAATTAAACAATTAATTAATAAATTAATTAATTCTTATTTAATTAAAACAATGAAACAAAATAATATATTAGGTTAAAAATAACCCTTGCCGCCCCACTTAGAGTAAATGGGCCAAAATATTATTTTCCATTGGACTTTAAATAAAAAGCCCACATGTGAACCAGACCCATTCTTACTAAAAGAAACAAGCCCACATGTCATTCATTAATATATAAATATAATTGAGCAGCCCATTACATAAATAATGTGCAAATTATATTCTTAATATATTAAATGCAATTCTAGATGGACCCTTAAATTGGTCCGGTAGAATATATCAAGTGATCCATGTAAGTCCGTGTGGATTGGGGATCTTGGCGGGCCATCTAAATTTAAGCTTCAATAGACATAACCTAATCACAATCAACAAATGATTCACTTAGGTCCGATCCATTAATTTTAACTCATTCCACTAAAGAGCTAAAACTGAACTCTTAAATAAAGATAGAAAAGGAAGATGCTCCTCATTCATACCCTAGACAATCATATAGGAGATAGTGTATCCTCGTGATTAATATCAGTAATCGCCAAGAGTTCATAGACCGCCTATAACTCTCCAAGTTACCATATTTACTCATATGACCACGTTTTGAACTTGGATATTTTGACTTGTCTAGAAGCCATGTTTTCAATAGACACTATCGAAAACTCAACGTTGAGATTTAATATCCAATTACCTCAAAACATCCATATGATGATATTATACTCTCATTTAATTAAATGGAGCCACGATGTCCATATCTATAAATGAAGTCCTCTATCGATTAACAAATGAATATCACCAAACTATCGAGGATAGACTATGTGATATAATCGTACTCATTGATAACTCAAATGATATCACTTGCAACCATAAGTCCATCATTTATCTCAGGATTAAGATAGACTCTCCGATTGTCCTGATAATGAAAAGACTTTTATCTACTGACGGTTATAGATAAAGTATTTCATTGTGATCCAGTTCAATGCACCCAGTGCACTAGATCCTTTTGCTCGAAGACACTCCGATGATTTTAGACTCATCATATCTCATTTGATCCCACTCAAATGCTAGCAAAAGAATTCTACAACTTTAACAAGATAAAGGTGCCCAACCTTTAACTTAAGTTGTGAACATTATTCAAGACTAACTAAAGAATTGTGTCTACCACATACATATCCAGATGTACGAACAATTCTTCTTTTCCCATAGTCTTTAGACCTTATGATTATTTACTTTGACAATTATAATATTAAACTATAAATGCTATACGATTTGTTAAACCAGAAATCACTTTATTAATATGAAAAAGATTGTTAATTACAACATTACACTCTTGCTATTGAGCATAATCCTAACAATTTTATTCCTCACAATCTTGCCACTTTCATCGGTCTTATTCCTAAACACCCATTTAGTGCCAATTACATTTATATCTTTGGGTCTAGGAACTAAGGACCACACTTCATTCCTCTCAAATTGATTAAGTTCATCTTGCATAGCCCCAACCCAATATTCATCAACAATTGCTTCATTAATATTTTTGGGTTCAATTTGAGAAGTATAGCAAGCATAGGATATTTGGTTAGCAATTTGATTTCTTGTTCTAACCCCTTCATTTAAATCACCTATGATGTCTCCTTGATAGTGTAAGTTTCTAAGTCTTGGGTGAGAATGTTCAACAACTTGGTCATTTTGTTGATTATCATTTAAAGCATTTTCTAACCCTTGACTTACAACTTCAACATGACTATCATTTTCATCATCTTGACTAGAAACACTACTAGCCACATCAATAGGTGTTTTAGTGTCATTTAACATGTTTTCTTTAGGTTCATTTACACCATTATCATCACACAAATTAAGCATGCTAAGATCATCTATCTTCACATTGATAGACTCCATGATAGTCTTAGTAGTCAAGTTAAAGACTCTATATGCACGACTATTAATAGCATACCCAAGAAAGAGACCAACATCACTTTTAGCATCAAACTTTTCTAAGTGATCTCCATCATTCAAAATATAACATTTACTCCCAAAAGTGTGGAAGTAACTCACATTAGGCTTCTTGCCTTTCCAAAGCTCATAGGACGTTTGTTTTGTGTCGGGCCTCTTAAAAACACGATTAAACACATAACAAGCGGTATTTACCACCTCGGCCCATAGGTTTCTAGGGACTTTCTTACTATTGAGCATGACCCTAGCCATCTCTTGCAAGACACGGTTTTTCCTCTCAACAACACCATTTTGTTGAGGAGTTCTAGGTGCGGAGAACTCATGAGAAATCCCTAAACCATCACAAAACTCACTAAATTTTGTATTTTCAAATTCCGTCCCATGATCACTCCTAATGCGACATATTTTCTTGATATCAAGACCTTTTTCATTTTGAACTTGATTACAAAACTTTTTAAAGTAATCAAAAGCCTCGGTCTTGTTTCTAAGAAAATAAACCCAAGTAAACCTAGAGAAGTCATCAACGCATACAAAAATGTATTTTTTGCCATTAATGCTCTCGGTTTGAATTGGCCCCATTAGGTCCATATGCACAAGTTCTAAAGGTCTCTTGGTAGCTATGTAAGAATTTTTCTTATGAGACACTTTGGTTTGCTTACCTAATTGGCAAGGTTCACAAACCACCTCAAGCTTTTTACCAAGATTAGGAAGACCTCTAACAATGCCATGTTTTTCAAGCTTTTTCAAATCTTTAAAATTCATGTGACCCAAACGTTGATGCCACAAATCAAGCTTGTTGCACTCATGTGCCATGTTGCAAGTTAGAGGATCTATCTCAAGACAATAACCATTGTCTATAGACCTTTTGACACTTAGGACAACATTGCCCTTTTTATCAATTATAGTGCATACATCTTTGTTAAAGCTAACTTCTTTAAAAATTTCACACAAGTGAGTAATGCTTATCAAGTTAGCTTGTAACCCATCAACATACAAAGTATTGCGAAGTTTAGGCAATCCGGGGATGCAAATTGTTCCCTTGCCAAGAACTTGTTTTTTGGTACCATCACCAAAAGTAACCCAACCTCCATCCTTTAAAACAAGATTCTTAAAGAACTCTTTGTTCCCGGTCATGTTCCTAGAGCAACCGCTATCTAGGTACCAAGAATAGGAGGAGTTGGCACGTAAAGCATATTGTGCAACATTATATTTAGATGTGTCTTTTCTAATCCACACATGTTTCACAACATGCTTCTCACTCTTACTTCTAACATGCTTTGACTCAATATTAGGCTTTTTAACATGCACCTTGACCTCATTGGTCACATCTTCAAAAATATCAAACAAAGCATTATCAATTTTCTTATGCATAGTAGAGTGAGGCACAACACAAGATTTAGCAAGCAAGTCATCAACGACTTTTTCAACAACATGCTTTTCCAAGGTCTTCCTAAGTCTATTTCTATATCCATAAATGGATCATTGCCTAGGTCCATTCAAAGACATATCATGAAAAGCATTATCAAGTTTGCATTTCCGAATATACTCAAAGCATCTAGGTCGAATATGTCCTATCATATTACAATGATGACAAATAGGAATAAATTTGAGAAATTTACCATTTGCATTTGCTTCCATAGCATTTGGTCTTCTCACAATTTTACCTCTTTGAAGTGCAACCCTTGATGCTCCACCTCTTGCATTTGAGGTTGTTGCTTCTTGATGCTTATGTTGTTGAGCTCTTCCATTGAACATCCTTGTTGATGAAGAGGCACCTCCGGTAGCTTTCATAGCTTTACCTTGAGAGAGTGTACCTACAATTGATTCAATGCTTGCTTTGACAAAAATAGATTTGTTAGATGAATGAGTCTCCTTCTCATTGATATAACCCAAACCTCTTTTGTCACATGGATGCTTTCCACTTTTAATGAGGGTTTCAACTTTATTAGAACTAGATGACATCTTGCTAATCACCCTATTAGCCTCATCAAGTTTCTCACGAAGCATCCTAAGTTCAATGGCATATTTTTCCGCTTTGTCATCACTAAACATAACATCTTTATGTGATTTATCAAGCCATTGTTCATACTTTTTCTCTTGATTTAAATGCTCATTAATTTTGGATTTAAGCACATTTTCAAGTTTCTTAGCATTAACAAGAGAACAATCTATTTGCTCAATTTCTTGCTTCAAGATACCAAGTCTATCATTGCTATCTTTAAGATTCAATTCTAGACTTAGGATCTTGTCTTTAAGTTCATTGAACTCCTTTGAGCCAAGATCATGATTCTCTAACTTCTTGTTGAGGGACATATTGACATTGGATAAACGTTCATTTTCAAAAATAAGATCATCGATCTTTTTCTCATCTAAGTCAATATGTTCAACAAAAGAAGCCACATAGGAACACACTTCCTTAATCATGATTATCACAAATAAAAACAAACACAAAAACACTACAAAGAAAGGATCTATCTAAGTACGTCTAGACACCTGCTCTGATACCAAATGAAATTTCCCTTCAGTAGTAGTGAAATATACATAGAGGGGGGGGGGTGAATAAGTATAGGCTCCAAATTCTCCCAATTTAAAAATAATGCGGAATATATCAATGAAAATGCACACTTGATTAAATTTGACAAATTAATTGATTTCACTTATACAAGAGTTAATCAATTTACAAGATATGCAATCAATGAAAGAAATGGAAGATAAAGAAAAGTAAAAGCAAAAATGAACACAAGTGTTTTAACGTGGTAAAACCTCAAAGAGGAAACATCCACGGGTTGATACCACAACCACAGGCGAAGCAATCCACTATGTGAAAAAGGACTTACACACTCAAGCTATCACTTATGATATCCGCTCAAGCTATCAACTCCTAATCTACCCTCGGGCTAGTGAATCACCAAGCCTACTTCCTATCCGAGATGTATCCTACACCTCTAGAAAGCAACTTCCTATCCAAGACGCTCACGTCTCTAGGAAGATTTCTTGCTTGCCTATCCGGATCCTCCCGACCCTAGACAAGACTCCCTTGCTTGATTATCCGAGTCCTCCCGACTCTAATCAAAACTTCCTTGCTCTATCCACAAAGCTTCACTCACTTTGCTAGAGACTTCAACCTAATACAAGGCTATGATATAAAGTGATGCAAGTGATGCAAACACAAACAAATTAAGCTAGATGATCAATCAAGCAAAATGTACATGTTCAATGATAGTCTAGAATATGATTTCAACACACAATCACAAAATTATCTAGAAATCAAGACATGCAAATCAATAAGAACAAAGGTATGAATATTCAATTTATCACACTAAAAACCTAGTTCTTAGATCAAGAAATAGAACCTAGAAAATAATATGAGATACATCATATATTCAATTTCTAGAATCAATTTCACACACAATCAAGTTTAGCACATATATGTTCAAAGACAAATCACAAAGCTAAATCTCAATTAACAAATGATCAAACAACCCTAGCATGTGATCTAACATACTTCTCAACAAATTTCATCAATCAAATAGTAAGAATCAAGAGATGATCAAAGATGAAATTGAAAAAGAAGAAGTTGAAACTAACATACTGACCACGGACTGAAAATGGATCAGCTGAGAAAAATGGCGAAGTCAACTGCCTCTAGAAATGCTTAAGATTTGTAGCTCTCTTCGAGACCAACAATTTTGGAATTTGAATCGATTGATTTCGAGTTCGTATGAGAGAGATATGATCAAAATAAGAAAACGAAAATTGTAGAATTCTGCAGAAATTTTCTCAAGTGTTCTTCAAAATTCAACAAAGTGTGGAGGGAAGGAGATGAGTTTAAAAGGAAGAGAGAGAGAGAGATTTTACGAGTGAATTAGAGCATGCCATGTCACCTCCCCATGGGGAGTACGTGGCCCACACGGGAGCAGAGGGCTCCCCTGGCCGTGGGGCCCACGGCCTCCCACACGGGCAGGCCTTGTGGCCACACGTGCTCCCGACTTCTCTCGCGCGCTCCTTCAGTTCTTCATCCCATATCTTGGGCATCTGACCTTCGATTTTGAATCTGTTTTCGGATTAAGAACCGTGACTCCCTCACGCACGACTATGACTACTCAACTTTGAAAAATGGTTGAGAAATCATCTTGGAATCTGACGATGAAGTCAACACAACAAATGAGAACGAAAAGTAGCATAGTCAACTTGTTTGGACTCGAAACCTTATGAATGAGTAACCGAAATGATCGGAACTCAATAAGGCATTAAATGAGAACATGTTCAAGTCCTAAACACAAAATACACAAACAAATAAACACATATTCACACAAGCATGCCATATCAAAGAGATAGTCACAAAGCATGCAATTTCACAATGTTTGTCAATACAAGATCAATGCATGAGCATGCTATGAAGTGTGTGAATGTGTTATACCAAATGTTTGAACCATGATGCAGGGACACGCATGTATGAATTGTGTGTGTGTGCGCTAACGCCTTGCAAGAGGATAGAAGTCAAGATTTACCTTTGACGTTTTTCACCTCTTGAAGACGACTTTTGCACTAGACGTTGCTCTTCACTTTTTAAGCTTCCTTTCTTCAAATAATGTCCTAAGCAACAACTAATATAAACATAGAGTGTTTTACAATGGAATCAAGCCAATACAAATCATAAACCTTACATCTCTATATCCTTGCTTTTCTCATGACAATGGTGAAATTGGTTTGAATTCTTTTTAGAAACCTTTGTCATTTGTTTTGCCAAATACCATTGTATTTTGGACTTGAATGCTACATGTATTGTATGCAAAGCATGTTTGATTCACACATTTTCTCAAATAAATCTCCTTGTTTCTCTCCAATTAATTGAGATGCATAAAGTGACTTATATTGATTATGCAAATATCTTGCATACTACTATCTCTCGTTGCTATGAGTGACCCAGTTGGGGACTACTCCTTTGCCTATATCATGACAAAAAGGGGGAGTAGGATATGGTAAGGGGAGTTGCAAATTGTAGTAGCAATTGTGCTTGTTGGGGAGAATATACATTGAGGGAAGTAACCCGTTGAGGGGGAGCATTGCATACACATACATTGCATAATGTTGTGCCTAATCTTTTAATATGCAAATGCTTGTTTTTTTGTTCTCACTTGATAAATCTCACTCTTACTTGTTTTGGAAAGTTTAGAAACTTTATTTTCAGGGATTGATTATTCTACAAGAGATTGAAGACTTGAAGTTTTATTTTCTTATCTCTTTATAATGTAAACAATCATTGTAGTCCCATAGTTTCTATTTTCTTTGTGAGGAATCAATGTGAGTGGTGGTTTTGTCACGAAATAGCCAAAGGGGGAGATTGTAAGGTTCCCATTTGTTGATTGGCTCATTTTGTGGACAAACTGTTAGGATTATGCTCAATAGCAAGAGTGTAATGTTGTAATTAACAATCTTTTTCATATTAATAAAGTGATTTCTGGTTTAACAAATCGTATAGCATTTATAGTTTAATATTATAATTGTCAAAGTAAATAATCATAAGGTCTAAAGACTATGGGAAAAGAAGAATTGTTCGTACATTTGGATATGTATGTGGTAGACACAATTCTTTAGTTAGTCTTGAATAATGTTCACAACTTAAGTTAAAGGTTGGGCACCTTTATCTTGTTAAAGTTGTAGAATTCTTTTGCTAGCATTTGAGTGGGATCAAATGAGATATGATGAGTCTAAAATCATCGGAGTGTCTTCGAGCAAAAGGATCTAGTGCACTGGGTGCATTGAACTGGATCACAATGAAATAATTTATCTATAACCGTCAGTAGATAAAAGTCTTTTCATTATCAGGACAATCGGAGAGTCTATCTTAATCCTGAGATAAATGATGGACTTATGGTTGCAAGTGATATCATTTGAGTTATCAATGAGTACGATTATATCGCATAGTCTATCCTCGATAGTTTGGTGATATTCATTTGTTAATCGATAGAGGACTTCATTTATAGATATGGACATCGTGGCTCCATTTAATTAAATGAGAGTATAATATCATCATATGGATGTTTTGAGGTAATTGGATATTAAATCTCAACGTTGAGTTTTTTATAGTGTCTATTGAAAACATGGCTTCTGGACAAGTCAAAATATCCAAGTTCAAAACGTGGTCATATGAGTAAATATGGTAACTTGGAGAGTTATAGGCGGTCTATGAACTCTTGGCGATTACTGATATTAATCACGAGGATACACTATCTCCAATATGATTGTCTAGGGTATGAATGAGGAGCATCTTCCTTTTCTATCTTTATTTAAGAGTTCAGTTTTAGCTCTTTAGTGGAATGAGTTAAAATTAATGGATCGGACCTAAGTGAATCATTTGTTGATTGTGATTAGGTTATGTCTATTGAAGCTTAAATTTAGATGGCCCGCCAAGATCCCCAATCCACACGGACTTGCATGGATCACTTGATATATTCTACCGGACCAATTTAAGGGTCCATCTAGAATTGCATTTAATATATTAAGAATATAATTTGCACATTATTTTAGTAATGGGCTGCTCAGTTATATTAATATATTAATGAAAGACATGTGGGCTTGTTTCTTTTAGTAAGAATGGGTCTGGTTCACATGTGGGCTTTTTATTTAAAGTCCAATGGATTAAATGAAATAAGAAAATAATATTTTGGCCCATTTACTCTAAGTGGGGCGGCAAGGGTTAGTTTAACCTAATATATTATTTTGTTTCATTGTTTTAATTAAATAAGAATTAATTAATTTATTAATTAATTGTTTAATTAAAGAAACAAATCTTTTCTAATTAGGAAATATATTTCCTAAAAGTAAAAGTAAAAGACTTGTTTGATAAGGAAATAAATAATTAGTTTTATTTATTTAATCAAATAAGAAGTCTTTTTATTTAGTCAAAATAAAAGAATAAAAGATCTATGAGTTGGATTAGGGTTTGATGTCTTAAAAACTCGATGGAAATTAGGGTGCAACATAAGCCTATGGTGGGCATGTGATTTCGGCAACCCTAGTTATTTCTAGGTTAGGATTTCGGCAACCCTAATAATAAAAGAAAAGAAGAAGCAAACTTAGGCCACCTATATATTAACAAGTACAGAATTTGGCCACCACATGTGTTCATGATACAAATTTCTTCTTCTTCTCAATTCATAGAAAGCTTTTTATTCTACTAAAACAAAAAGGAGTGTTAGATTATTCTTTGATAGTATACTATTTGCTTTTTCATCAATAAGCTTGTGTATACGATATCAATCTAGGTTCACGCGAGTTTCGATCATTAGATTGAGAACTCAAAAGTGACCGGAATAATCTTAGTCATTCTTTTGATTGTTTTTGTGACTAACAAAGAAAAGAAAAGTTTGTTTTGTCCATTCACAGGTTTGCAATTCAAAGAAAAGGGAGACCACGCTCCTAGGTGATCCACGTTCGTGCTAGGATTAAAGATCTTGCGGATTACCATCGACGTAAGTCAATCGGATCACGCGACAAAAGGTATTCTACTTTTTGTTATTGTATATGTATGTTTAATTAATTAAAGGGTTTAAGGTTCATAAAGGAAAAATTTTTAAAAGTCACTAAATCTAATTTTTAGTATCGCTTCCGCTGCGTGCACTTCTTTGGTATTTTTCCCTACAATTGGTATCAGGGCCTAGGTTGAACCCTTTTAATTAATTAACGTATATATACGTGGATCTATTTCTTTTTATTGTGATTATGCATGTTTAGAAAGAGATGGCACTCTAGGTATTCGCATATATAATTACATGTGATGTATGGATTTATATATGTTTTATGTGGATTGTTATTGCTCGATTTTGGTCCTAGATTTTCAATGTATTTTTGTTATGGAATTGTAACAAGAAGGGTGGTCTATTATCACCATAATTCCTTCTTGGTAGTTGACAGGTTTTATTTTATTTTTTATTAAAAAGGTGCAGTATTTTTTTTAGGTTTACTGCTGCAGTTTTTTTTTTTATTTAATTATTAGTGCAGTTTTTATGTATAAAATACTGCAGTGAATAAAAAAAAAAAAAAAATTTTATACTGCAGTATTTATTATTTTATACTACTGTAATATTTTTGGGTATTGAATATTCGAAGATACGAAGAAAAACGAAGCAACCGGAACCGAGAACGAGCACCGTGCGCACCCTAGGAGTGGATTGGGCTGCGCATGGCAAGCCCAAACCTTGGTGGGCTGCGCATGGCAGCCTTGTGTGGCCTTATGGGCTGCGCATGGCAGCCCCTTTGTGGGGTTGTGGGCTGTGCACGCCCATGGGAGAAGGCCGAAGGATGAGCGTATGGTTGATGGGCCACTTGAAGAACTTGTATTCCTAAACAATTGTAAATTTACTTGTTTTTCTAGGATGGGCCAAAATTGTTGCTATTTAATTTATGCTTAAATATTACAATATTTGTTATTGTATGATAACATGACATATAGAATAGGAGTGCCACGCATATATCTCTTTTGGTATGAACATGCATTGAATGATTTAGGTATATAAATTGGCATCTAGATAACTCGGTAAATCATTCTATGGGATTTAATCACACGCCTTAAATAATTGAGTGGGAGAAGGTGTTTTTGTAACACCTATGGCCTCCAAGGTTAGTTGAGCTTTATTATTTATTGGTAATCCCCCCAAGGGGCGTCCATGAATGGAATTTAGCAACATACTTCCTTACAAGGATAGACTAGACAATGGACTCAAACGAGATCTACTCCCCAAGGAGGGATTTTCGTGAGAGAAAATTGAGGGTCGATATCTTGGTAACACACTCAATGTAATTTTATTGATATCCTCCCAAGAGTTCTTGTCAATAAAATTGAAAACGCTGGTTGTTATGTTAACAATTAGGTGGGACCTAGTCTAACTAGTAAATGGTGCGAACTCCCAAAGGAGGCGTAACATTTATGGGTGTTAGATCACCGTTGAATTTTATGATTGAGTTATTTATTTAATTCAAGATAAATATTTAAAAGTGCTTTATCATGATTATTTACTTATATATGTTTTGTTTTATTCAGAAATCATGACCCCATCACTTATGAACATCCTGAAAGATAACACTTTAACTGGAGATAATTATGTCACATGGAAAAGGAAAATTGGGTTGTTGCTGCAAAGTGAAAAACATAAGTTTGTTCTAACTACTCCTAAACCACCTACTCCTAATAATGAATCTAGCATAATGTATAGAGATGAGTATGAGCAGTGGAAGACTTCAGATGATATGGCAAAATGTTACATTATGGCCACTATCTCCGACGTGTTGCAACAGCAGCATGAAGGAATGGAGTCCGCTGCTGATATAATGATGTCTCTAGAGGAGATGTTTGCTATGAAGTCCAGGACGACTAAGAGAAAGGCAGTGACTGCTTTTATGAATCTTAGGATGAAACCTGGACAGGTTGTGAAGGATCACATGATGAAAGTCATAGCACATCTCAACATTGCTGAACTGCATGGCGCTGAGATAGATGGTGAGACAAAGATTGATATGGTTGTCAATTCATTGTCAGATTCCTTTGATCAGTTCAAATTGGACTACACTTTGAACAAAAAGGAATACACCTTACAAGGCCTGATGCAAGATGTTCAAAGTGCTGAAAAGATCCTTATGAAAGGCAAAGGTCAAGAGATTCATATGGTTGGTAAAGTTGCTACTGTTAAGGCCCGTCAAAAGGTCAAGAAACAACAGAAGAAAAAGCAACTTGGGCCTATCAAGAAGGAGACCAAGAAAGTAACCAAGATCAAAAGGAAATGCTTCCTTTGTGGTGAAAAGGGACATTGGAAGAGAAATTGCCCAAAGTCCCAGAATAAGAAGGAAGAAGGTAATGTGAATTATCTTGAAACATGTTTTTTGGCTGATTCTACAGATTCTTGGATCATAGACTCAGGAGCAACTAATCATGTTTGTTATTCCTTGCAGGGGTTCCAAGAAAGGAGAAAGCTAAGTAAGAATGAAATCAATTTGCGCTTGGGCAATGGAACGTTAGTGTCTGCAAGTGCAGTGGGAGATATTAGAGTTTATTTGGATTCTAGAAGGCATTTAGATTTGATAGACGTTTATTATGTACCTCAATTCAAGAGGAATTTAATTTCAGTTTCTTGTTTGAATAAATTTGGATATTCGGTTACTTTTAATAAAGCTTTTATTATTAGTAAGAATGACAAAATTATTTACCAAGGTACATTGGAAAACGGTCTATACTTTTTGCATAGAAATATCTCTCACTCGTTAGACACAGAAATAACGAAACCTAATCATAAAAGAGTAAAATTATCAACAGATGAAACCTACCTTTGGCATTTACGCTTAGGTCATATTAACCTTAATAGGATTAAAAGATTGGTATGTGACGGACCTTTGAATGACTTAAAGGTTGATGATCTACCAACTTGTGAATCTTGTTTGGAAGGTAAAATGACCAAAAGGACGTTCTCTGCCAAAGGTGCAAGAGCCACTGAATGTTTAGGATTGATACACACTGATGTATGTGGACCTATGAGCATTCAAGCTAGAGGTGGATATGAGTACTTCATCACCTTCACAGATGATTACTCGAGATTTGGTTATGTGTATCTCATGCGACATAAGTCGGATGCTTTTGACATGTTCAAAGCATTCAAAGCTGAAGTGGAAAATCAGCTTGAGAAACACATAAAAATCTTGAGATCTGATCGTGGTGGAGAATATCTATCTGGTGAGTTTCAGCAATATCTTATTGATAATGGGATAGTTTCTCAGTTTTCTGCACCAGGTACACCTCAACAGAATGGGGTAGCAGAAAGGAGAAATAGAACTCTTTTGGATATGGTTAGGTCTATGTTGAGTTATTCAACGCTTCCTATTTCTTTTTGGGGATATGCTTTACAAACTGCTATATACATTCTAAACGATGTACCATCTAAGTTTGTTCCTAAAACACCGCATGAGTTGTGGACTGGGCGCAAGCCTAGTTTACAACACTTAAGGATATTTGGTTGTCCTGCGCATGTGTTAAAAGGAAAGACAGAAAAGATGGAGTCCTGTTCAGAAACATGTATATTTGTAGGGTATCCAAAAGAAACTAAAGGATATTATTTCTATAGTCCTTCAGACCTTAACGTATTTGTTTCGACAAATGCTAAATTTCTGGAAAAGGACTATATGAATGATTTTGTGCCTAGAAGTAGAATTGTCCTGAATGAGATGTCAGGAGATACAATTCCATGAGAGGTTACACAACCTAACCCAATTGTAAGTTCCGATCCAACACAAGATCAACAACCTACCATTCCTCGTCGTAGTGGGAGGGTTAGAACACAACCCGAAAGATACATCGGTCTGGGAGAATCAGTGGAGAATCTCCCGGACGACGATGATCCCTATACGTACAAGGAAGCTATGGAGGATGTTGATAGTCGCCATTGGCAAAAGGCAATGCAATCCGAGATTGAATCTATGTTCGATAACAAAGTCTGGTCCCTTGTAGACTTGCCTAAAGGGATAAAACCCATTGGGTGCAAGTGGGTATACAAGAGGAAAAGAGGTATGGATGGAAAGGTGGAAACCTTTAAAGCTAGATTGGTAGCTAAAGGGTATACACAGAAAGAGGTATCGATTATGAGGAAACCTTCTCTCCTGTGGCCATGCTTAAATCCATTAGGATACTCTTATCCATTGCAGCATCTTTAGATCTAGAGATTTGGCAAATGGACGTCAAGACAGCTTTCCTAAATGGAAGTCTTGACGAAAGCATCTACATGATGCAACCAGAGGGATTCATTGAAAAGGGCCAAGTGGATAAGGTATGCAAGTTGCAGAAATCCATATATGGATTAAAGCAAGCATCCAGATCCTGGAACATAAGGTTTGATCAAGCTGTCAAAGGTTTTGGATTTATTCAGAATCCTGACGAACCTTATGTATACAAAAGGATTAAAGGCGACAAGTTGGTTTTCCTGATTCTTTATGTTGATGATATACTACTTATTGGAAACGATGTAGGTGTATTGACATCAGTAAAAGAATGGTTAGCAAAACAATTTGATATGAAGGACTTAGGAGAAGCAAGTTTTATTCTAGGTATCCAAGTAATAAGGGATAGAAAGAATAGAACGATTGCATTATCCCAAGCTTCATACATAGACAAGATCTTGTCTAGGTTTTCCATGCAGGATTCCAAGAAAGGTATGTTACCTTTCAGACATGGAATCAAGCTTTCTAAGGAACAAGTTCCTAAGAATGAGCATGAAGAGCAATTCATGAGTAGAGTTCCATATGCCTTGGCAGTTGGAAGTCTCATGTATGCAATGCTCTGTACTAGACCAGATATTTGTTTTGCTGTTGGCATAGTTAGCAGGTTTCAATCGAAACCTGGTCCTGATCACTGGACGGCAGTCAAGCATATTTTCAAGTATCTTAAGAGAACGAGAGATAATATGCTTGTATACTCTGGAGGGGATTTGGTTCCCGTTGGGTATACAGATTCTGATTTCCAATCAGATTCTGACTCCAGAAAATCCACATCAGGGGCTGTGTTTACTATTGGAGGAGGAGCAGTTATATGGAGGAGTATCAAGCAATCTTGTATTGCTGATTCCACCATGGAAGCTGAGTATGCTGCTGCATGCGAAGCTGCCAAAGAGGCTGTTTGGCTCCGCCAATTCTTGATTGACTTGGAAGTGGTTCCTAGTGCGAATAAGCAGATCACTATCTACTGTGACAACAGTGGAGCAGTGACTAATTCAAAAGAACCAAGAAGTCACAAGAGAGGTAAACACATTGTAAGAAAGTATCATCTTTTAAGGGAGATTGTTCAAAGAGGTGACGTGACGGTTACCAAAATCGCGTCAGCAGAAAATCTAGCGGATCCCTTCACAAAGGCTCTACCTCAGAAGAGTTTCGATAGGCATCTAGAGAACATGGGCTTGAGAGATATGACACATTTGCTATAGCGCAAGTGGGAGATTGTTAGGATTATGCTCAATAGCAAGAGTGTAATGTTGTAATTAACAATCTTTTTCATATTAATAAAGTGATTTCTGGTTTAACAAATCGTATAGCATTTATAGTTTAATATTATAATTGTCAAAGTAAATAATCATAAGGTCTAAAGACTATGGGAAAAGAAGAATTGTTCGTACATCTGGATATGTATGTGGTAGACACAATTCTTTAGTTAGTCTTGAATAATGTTCACAACTTAAGTTAAAGGTTGGGCACCTTTATCTTGTTAAAGTTGTAGAATTCTTTTGCTAGCATTTGAGTGGGATCAAATGAGATATGATGAGTCTAAAATCATCGGAGTGTCTTCGAGCAAAAGGATTTAGTGCACTGGGTGCATTGAACTGGATCACAATGAAATAATTTATCTATAACCGTCAGTAGATAAAAGTCTTTTCATTATCAGGACAATCGGAGAGTCTATCTTAATCTTGAGATAAATGATGGACTTATGGTTGCAAGTGATATCATTTGAGTTATCAATGAGTACGATTATATCGCATAGTCTATCCTCAATAGTTTGGTGATATTCATTTGTTAATCGATAGAGGACTTCATTTATAGATATGGACATCGTGGCTCCATTTAATTAAATGAGAGTATAATATCATCATATGGATGTTTTGAGGTAATTGGATATTAAATCTCAATGTTGAGTTTTTTATAGTGTCTATTGAAAACATGGCTTCTGGACAAGTCAAAATATCCAAGTTCAAAACGTGGTCATATGAGTAAATATGGTAACTTGGAGAGTTATAGGCGGTCTATGAACTCTTGGCGATTACTGATATTAATCACGAGGATACACTATCTCCAATATAATTGTCTAGGGTATGAATGAGGAGCATCTTCCTTTTCTATCTTTATTTAAGAGTTCAGTTTTAGCTCTTTAGTGGAATGAGTTAAAATTAATGGATCGGACCTAAGTGAATCATTTGTTGATTATGATTAGGTTATGTCTATTGAAGCTTAAATTTAGATGGCCCGCCAAGATCCCCAATCCACACGGACTTGCATGGATCACTTGATATATTCTACCGGACCAATTTAAGGGTCCATCTAGAATTGCATTTAATATATTAAGAATATAATTTGCACATTATTTTAGTAATGGGCTGCTCAATTATATTAATATATTAATGAAAGACATGTGGGCTTGTTTCTTTTAGTAAGAATGGGTCTGGTTCACATGTGGGCTTTTTATTTAAAGTCCAATGGATTAAATGAAATAAGAAAATAATATTTTGGCCCATTTACTCTAAGTGGGGCGGCAAGGGTTAGTTTAACCTAATATATTATTTTGTTTCATTGTTTTAATTAAATAAGAATTAATTAATTTATTAATTAATTGTTTAATTAAAGAAACAAATCTTTTCTAATCAGGAAATATATTTCCTAAAAGTAAAAGTAAAAGACTTGTTTGATAAGGAAATAAATAATTAGTTTTATTTATTTAATCAAATAAGAAGTCTTTTTATTTAGTCAAAATAAAAGAATAAAAGATCTATGAGTTGGATTAGGGTTTGATGTCTTAAAAACTCGATGGAAATTAGGGTGCAACATAAGCCTATGGTGGGCATGTGATTTCGGCAACCCTAGTTATTTCTAGGTTAGGATTTCGGCAACCCTAATAATAAAAGAAAAGAAGAAGCAAACTTAGGCCACCTATATATTGACAAGTATAGAATTCGGCCACCACATGTGTTCATGATACAAATTTCTTCTTCTTCTCAATTCATAGAAAGCTTTTTATTGTACTAAAACAAAAAGGAGTGTTAGATTATTCTTTGATAGTATACTATTTGATTTTTTCATCAATAAGCTTGTGTATACGATATCGATCTAGGTTCACGCGAGTTTCGATCATTAGATTGAGAACTCAAAAGTGACCGGAATAATCTTAGTCATTCTTTTGATTGTTTTTGTGACTAACAAAGAAAAGAAAAGTTTGTTTTATCCATTCACAGGTTTGCAATTCAAAGAAAAGGGAGACCACGCTCCTAGGTGATCCACGTTCATGCTAGGATTGAAGATCTTGCGGATTACCATCGACGTAAGTCGATTGGATCACGCGACAAAAGGTATTCTACTTTTTGTTATTGTATATGTATGTTTAATTAATTAAAGGGTTTAAGGTTCATCAAGGAAAAATTTTTAAAAGTCACTAAATCTAATTTTTAGTATCGCTTCCGCTGCGTGCACTTCTTTGGTATTTTTCCCTACACAAACCACATGTTGGGGTTCTTTGTAAGGGTAGCTTAAGTGTTGGTTTTATTGCTAAAGCCCTTTGAAGACCTCGTCTTGATAAGCACCGAAGGTAAATTTCTATGTGCTTACTTGTCTTGAAGAGATAGTTGCACACACTCACAACTCATGTATATGTTTAATCTTTGTATATTGTGTGTCTTATTTTTGTGCATTAATGTTCATTAACATCTCTTCTTGCTTGTTAGTTTGATTGCATCTTGCATTGTCCTTTGCCTTAACATGATTAGGCTTAGAAGTCATGCGTTGCAAAGGGCGCTGTTCAAACCGCTCTACAAAGCGCTGTTCGAACAGCGCCCACAAGACCTGATGCAAAAATGGTCTTTTAAATGCATCAGGTCTGATGCATTTTGATGTGGCACTGTACAAGTGCTGTATAGAAGCACTGTTCGTACAACGCCCATCTCAGACCCGAGAGATCAGAGTTGTGGCGCTGTACAGGCACTGTACAGAAGCGCTCTACGTACAGCGCCCAAGGCAAAAACAGGGCAACTTATTCAAAACGACCACACTTTGATTTGGCCCCCTATATATATGCCACTTTGACTTTAGGTCAATTAAGAGAGTTCATATTCAGATTTCATACTTAGGATATTTTTCAAAGACAAGAAAAATTCCAAGAACTCATTTTTAATTACTCAAACACTTTTTCATGATCATCAATCATCATCTAGCATCATCTTTGATCATCTAGATGTCTTTTTGCATGGATTCTTCATAACACTTTGCTTGGTAAGCTTTTCACTAATATCTTACATATTTTGTGTTTTTCTTAACAAGCAATCTCAATTTATTACTTGTATGATTTTCATATATCTTTTGATACAAGATTGAGATTAGTGTGTTGTATGTTTGAGAAGTTGTATTGTGATAGCTAATTAGGTTTTGTGCTTAATCTTGATTAGCTAAACTATTTGACATGTTATTTAGTTTTAATATCTAGGATTATTCTAATTGCATATTCATCATCTTAGATAAGCATATAGGGTTTCCTTTGCTCTATGTTGCATTTGGATATTTATATATTCACTTAGGGTGTTATTCTCTTCATTGAGAAAGTAAGTCTTTTGTGTAGCTTCTGGGATTAGGTTGCTTAGATCGCAAGCAAATTGGACTAGGTTCACTTATACCGGGATTAGGTAGGTGTGTGATTACTTCCGGGATTAGGTTGTAATCGTTTTACACATTTAGTGGATTCGAGGTTCGAGTGTGGCTTACTTACTAGCCCGTGGTTTTTCCCGTGAGGGTTTCCACGTAAAAATCAAGTGTTATTTAATTTTCGCATTTTATACTTGATTTATTGCTTTATCTAGTTAGGGGTAATTTCGTAATATTGACTTCACACGAAAAATTGGGTAATAAGTTTAAAATCTATTCACCCCCCCTCTAGATAGTTTTATATACACCGTGCTGTAATTTGTTTCAATGCTGGATTGTCGTGGCATAGAAACATTGTTTTCGTAGGGTTGTTCTTGTTTATTAAACATTTTCATGCATCATGTTTAATTTTATGCTGAACATTCGCACATGTTTTGAAATTATGACTGAATAAATTCTTAATTAATGTTTTTTCAGCCATGTCAACTACACTATTACAAATCATAGCCAATGAAAAATTAACTGGTGATAACTACACTAAATGGAAACACAATATCAATGAAATTTTGGTCACCAAGGACCTTAAGTTTGTGCTTACGGAGGAATGTCCTCCAACGCCAAGAGTTCGTGAGGCATACGAGAAATGGGTCTCATCTGATGAGAAGGCCCGAACATATATGTTAGCTAGTATGACAGACGTGCTTGTCACAAAGCACGAAGCAATGACTTCCGCATTCGAAATAATGGAGTCATTGCAGGCTATGTTTAAGCAACCCTCTGAGCAAAAGCGGCACGAAGTTGTTCGTTCCGTTATGCTCGCTCGTATGAAGGAGGGTACATTAGTTTGGGAACATGTCCTGAACATGATGTCCTATTTTAACACGGCAGAAATCAATAGCGGAGCCATTGATGAACCCAGTCAGGTGAGCATCATACTGATGACTCTTCCGAAGAGTTTCGATCAGTTCAAGAGCAACTATGTGATGAATAGGCTTAGGTTCAGTCTCACACATTGCTCAATGAGCTCACTACCTTTGAGTCCTTGACTAAGGACAACAAGGGCAAGACCGGTGAAGCAAATGTTGCCAAACCATCTTCCTCTAATAATAAGAAAAGGAAAAGGTTTGTTGGTAAGGCGAAGGGTAAGCCCAAACCCAAGAAAGCCCAGACCAAAAAGAAGGCGCCTCCATCGACAAGAGCAAGGGAAAATGCTTCCATTACGACAAAGTCGGGCACTAGAAGAGGAACTGCCCTCAATATCTAGATGAGGTAGCCAAGAAGAAGAAAATGAAAGGTAAATATGATTTACTTGTTCTTGAGTCGTGTTTAGTGGAAGATGATTCTTCACCTTAGATAGTTGATTCGGGGGCCACTAACCATGTTTGTTCTTCTTTGCAGTGGACTGATTCTTGGACACAGCTTGAGGAGGGAGCCTTCTCTATACGTGTGGGGTCAGGGGATGTCATGTCGGCACAAGCAGTGGGCGTAATTAGATTGCGTTTTTGTAATAATAATTTTATATTGTTGGACAATGTATTTTTCATTCCTGGATTTACACGGAATTTAATTTCCGTTTCTAAGTTGTTAGAACAATTTTATTCTGTTTCTTTTGATAATAAATAAGTTATTATTGCAAAGAATGGTCTGAATATTTGTTCAGGAATCAATGAAAACAATTTGTATGTGGTACGACCGTTAATACATACAACACTGCTCAACACCGAAATGTTTAAGGTTGAAAAACCAAAAACTAAACGACATAAGATTTCTCTAGAAAACGAAACGTATCTCTAGCATCTAAGGTTTGGTCATATTAACCTTGACTGGATAAATAGACTAGTTAAAAGCGGATCTTTAAGTGAGTTAAAGGTTGGCACCTTTCCTGTTTGCGAATCCTGTTTATAAGGTAAAATGACTAAGAGACCTTTTACTGGAAAAGGGCTTAAAGCTAAAGAACCACTTAAGCTTATACATTCAGACATCTGTGGACCGATGAATGTTAAAGCAAGGGGTGGTTATGAGTATTATGTCATCTTTATAGATGACTACTCGAGGTACGGATATGTCTACCTAATGCAACGGAAGTCAGAAACTTTTGAAAAGTTCAAAGAATTTCGAGCTGAAGTTGAGAACCAGTTAGGAAAGACTATCAAGTCTCTACGATTAGATCGTGGAGGTGAGTACCTTGACTAAGAGTTTGAAGACTTTATGGTTGAGTATGGGATAGTGTCCCAACTCACAGCTCTTGGTACACCACAACAGAATGGTGTCGCGGAGAGGAGAAATAGAACCCTAATGGAAATGGTGAGATCTATGATTAGTTTCTCATCATTACCAAATTCCTTTTGGGGATATGCGTTACAAACAATGGCATACATTTTGAATGTAGTGCCATCCAAATCTGTTCCTAAGACACCCCTAGAGTTGTGGAATGGTTGTAAAGTTAGTTTGCGACATTTCTGTGTTAGGATTATGCTCAATAGCAAGAGTGTAATGTTGTAATTAACAATCTTTTTCATATTAATAAAGTGATTTCTGGTTTAACAAATCGTATAGCATTTATAGTTTAATATTATAATTGTCAAAGTAAATAATCATAAGGTCTAAAGACTATGGGAAAAGAAGAATTGTTCGTACATCTGGATATGTATGTGGTAGACACAATTCTTTAGTTAGTCTTGAATAATGTTCACAACTTAAGTTAAAGGTTGGGCACCTTTATCTTGTTAAAGTTGTAGAATTCTTTTGCTAGCATTTGAGTGGGATCAAATGAGATATGATGAGTCTAAAATCATCGGAGTGTCTTCGAGCAAAAGGATCTAGTGCACTGGGTGCATTGAACTGGATCACAATGAAATATTTTATCTATAACCGTCAGTAGAGTAAAGTCTTTTCATTATCAAGACAATCGGAGAGTCTATCTTAATCCTGAGATAAATGATGGACTTATGGTTGCAAGTGATATCATTTGAGTTATCAATGAGTACGATTATATCGCATAGTCTATCCTCGATAGTTTGGTGATATTCATTTGTTAATCGATAGAGGACTTCATTTATAGATATGGACATCGTGGCTCCATTTAATTAAATGAGAGTATAATATCATCATATGGATGATTTGAGGTAATTGGATATTAAATCTCAACGTTGAGTTTTCGATAGTGTCTATTGAAAACATGGCTTCTGGACAAGTCAAAATATCCAAGTTCAAAACGTGGTCATATGAGTAAATATGGTAACTTGGAGAGTTATAGGCAGTCTATGAACTCTTGGCGATTACTGATATTAATCACGAGGATACACTATCTCCTATATGATTGTCTAGGGTATGAATGAGGAGCATCTTCCTTTTCTATCTTTATTTAAGAGTTCAGTTTTAGCTCTTTAGTGGAATGAGTTAAAATTAATGGATCGGATCTAAGTGAATCATTTGTTGATTGTGATTAGGTTATGTCTATTGAAGCTTAAATTTAGATGGCCTGCCAAGATCCCCAATCCACACAGACTTGCATGGATCACTTGATATATTCTACCGGACCAATTTAAGGGTCCATCTAGAATTGCATTTAATATATTAAGAATATAATTTGCACATTATTTATGTAATGGGCTGCTCAATTATATTTATATATTAATGAATGACATGTGGGCTTGTTTCTTTTAGTAAGAATGGGTCTGGTTCACATGTGGGCTTTTTATTTAAAGTTCAATGGATTAAATGAAATAAGAAAATAATATTTTGGCCCATTTACTCTAAGTGGGGCGGCAAGGGTTATTTTTAACCTAATATATTATTTTGTTTCATTGTTTTAATTAAATAAGAATTAATTAATTTATTAATTAATTGTTTAATTAAAGAAACAAACCTTTTCTAATCAGGAAATATATTTCCTAAAAGTAAAAGTAAAAGACTTGTTTGATAAGGAAATAAATAATTAGTTTTATTTATTTAATCAAATAAGAAATCATTTTATTTAGTCAAAATAAAAGAATAAAAGATCTATGAGTTGGATTAGGGTTTGATGTCTTAAAAACTAGATGGAAATTAGGGTGCAACATAAGCCTATGGTGGGCATGTATTTTGCGGCAACCCTAGTTATTTCTAGGTTAGGATTTCGGCAACCCTAATAGAAAAGAAGAAGTAAACTTAGGCCACCTATATATTGACAAGTATAGAATTCGGCCACTTCATGTGTTCTTGATATAAATTTCTTCTTCTTCTCAATTCATAGAAAGATTTTATTCTACTAAAACAAAAAGGTGTGTTAGATTATTCTTTGATAGTATACTATTTGCTTATTCATCAATAAGCTTGTGTGTACGATATCGATCTAGGTTCACGCGAGTTTCGATCATTAGATTGAGAACTCAAAAGTGACCGGAATAATCTTAGTCATTCTTTTGATTGTTTTTGTGACTAACAAAGAAAAGAAAAGTTTGTTTTGTCCATTCACAGGTTTGCAATTCAAAGAAAAGGGAGACCACGCTCCTAGGTGATCCACGTTCGTGCTAGGATTGAAGATCTTTCGGATCACACGACAAAAGGTATTCTACTTTTTGTTATTGTATATGTATGTTTAATTAATTAAAGGGTTTAAGGTTCATAAAAGGAAAAATTTTTAAAAGTCACCAAATCTATTTTTTAGTATCGCTTCCGCTGCGTGTACTACGGTATTTTTCCCTACATTCTGCGTATGGGGTGTCCATCACACGTGCTGAAGAACAGAACTGGAAAGCTAGATCCCAAGTCTGTGGTCTGCTTGTTTGTAGGATACTCCAAGGAGACCAGAGGTGGATACTTTTATAGTCCTGAAGATAACAAAGTATTTGTATCGACAAATGCAACGTTTCTTGAGGATAACTGTATTAGTGACCATAAACCTCATTCTAAAATTGTATTGAATGAGTTAGAGCCTTGTGAGACCAGTACTCAGTCAACAAGAGTTGTTGATCCATTAACATCTAAGAGTCAGATGATTCCTAGTCAGGATACACTACCACCTAGACGTAGCGAGGGTTGTGAGATAGCCTGAACGCTATTTGGGTGTAAGTGAGGGACAAAATGTTGTTGTTAGGATTATGCTCAATAGCAAGAGTGTAATATTGTAATTGACAATCTTTTTCATATTAATAAAGTGATTTCTGGTTTAACAAATCTTATAGCATTTATAGTTTAATATTATAATTGTCAAAGTAAATAATCATAAGGTCTAAAGACTTTGAGAAAAGAAGAATTGTTCGTACATCTGGATATGTATGAGGAAGACACAATTCTTTAGTTAGTCTTGAATAATGTTCACAACTTAAGTTAAAGGCTGGGCACCTTTACCTTGTTAAAGTTGTAGAATTCTTTTGCTAGCATTTGAGTGGGATCAAATGAGATATGATGAGTCTAAAATCATCGGACGGTCTTCGAGCAAAAGAATTTAGTGCACTGGGTGCATTGAACTGGATCACAATGAAAAACTTTATCTAGAACCGTCAATAGATAATAGTCTTTTCATTATTAGGACAATCAGAGAGTCTATCTTAATCCTGAGATAAATGATGGACTTATGGTTGCAAGTGGTATCATTTGAGTTATCAATGAGTACGATTATATAGCATAGTCTATCCTCGATAGTTTGGTGATATTCATTTGTTAATCGATAGAGGACTTCATTTATAGATATGGACATCGTGGCTCCATTTATTAAATGAGAATATAATATCATCATATGGATGTTTTGAGGTAATTGGATATTAAATCTCAACGTTGAGTTTTCGATAGTGACTATTGAAAACATGGCTTCTGGACAAGTCAAAATATCCAAGTTCAAAACATGGTCATATGAGTAAATATGGTAACTTGGAGAGTTATAGGCGGTCTATGAACTCTTGGTGATTACTGATATTAATCACGAGGATACACTATCTCCAATATGATTGTCTAGGGTATGAATGAGGAACATCTTCTTATTCTATCTTTATTTAAGAGTTCAATTTTAGCTCTTTAGTGGAATGAGTTAAAATTAATGAATCGGACCTAAGTGAATCATTTGTTGATTGTGATTAGGTTATGTCTATTAAAGCTTAAATTTAGATAGCTCGCCAAGATCCCTAATCCACATGGACTTGCATGGATCACTTGATATATTCTACCGGATCAATTTATGGGTCCATCTAGAATTGCATTTAATATATTAAGAATATAATTTGCACATTATTTATTTAATGGGCTGATCAATTATATTAATATATTAATGAAAGGCATGTGAGCTTGTTTCTTTTAGTAAGAATGGGTCTGGTTCACATGTGGGCTTTTTTAATTAAAGATCAATGGATTAAATAAAATAAGAAAATAATATTAAGCCCATATATATATGATGTGGGTGGCAAGGCTAATTAATTAGTCAAAAATATTATTTTATTTTATTGTTTGATTAAATGAAAATTAATTAATTTATTAATTAATTATTTAATTAAAGAAATAAAATCTTTTTCTGATCAGGAAATATGTTTCCTAGAGTTATACTATTGGTAGTAGTATACTAAAAGTAAAAGACTTATTTGGTATGAAAATAAATAATAAGGTTTATTTATTTAATCAAATAGGAAGTCTTTTGTTAAGTCATTAAAAAAAGATAAAACACTTATGAGTTGAATTAGGGTTAGGATTCTAAAGTTGATAGGAATTAGGGCAAAGCACAAATCCTCTTGAGTAGAGGATTCGGCCAACCCTAGTCTCCCATCATAAGGAGAATTCAGCCAACCCTAAAAAGGAGAGAAGAAATTTTCGGCCACCCTATATAATACATGCTATAGAATTCGGCCACCCTCTCTCTTCCTTGATTAATTTCACTTGATCAATTTCTTCTTCTTCTCATACT
Source organism: Acer saccharum (assembly GCA_030490815.1). NCBI lineage: Eukaryota > Viridiplantae > Streptophyta > Magnoliopsida > Sapindales > Sapindaceae > Acer > Acer saccharum. The sequence continues at coordinate 26,306,399 of CM059869.1, read as the reverse complement.
CATAGAAAAGGTTTTATTTTTTGGCAAAGACACAAGAGAGAAGAGATTATTCTTTTTCGATAGTACACTAATTGCTTATACATCAATAGGCTTGTGTGTACAACTTTGAATAAGGTTCACGCGAGTTTCGATCATTAGATTGAGAACTCAAAAGTGACCGGAATAATCTTTGTAGTCTTTTGGATGTTTAGTGACTAACGTTAAGAAAAAGAGATTTTGTTTATCCATTCTCAGGTACGCAATTCAAAGAAAACGGAGACCACGCTCCTATGTGATTCACGTTCGTGCTAGGATTGAAGATCTTGCGGATTACCATCGACGTAAGTCAATCAGATAATGTGACAAAAGGTATTCTACTTTTGTTAGATAGTATATATGTTTAATTAATTTAAAGGGTTAAGGTTCATAAAAGGAAAAATTTTAAAATATACTAAACTTGTTTTTAGTCTCGCTTCCGCTGCGTGACCGTATTTTTCCCTACAAGATGTTGTCACTGCTGATAGTATGGATGTTACATTAACATTTAAGAATGCAATGGAAGATCCTGATAAAGTACTCTAACTCAGTCTGAGAACTTGTAGACTTACCGGATTGGGTGAAACCCATAGGGTGTAAGTTGATCTACAGGAGAAAGAGAGGAGTAGACGGGAAGGTAGTGACCTTCAAGGCAAGGCTAGTGGCCAAGAGTTATACCCAGAAAGAGGGGGTCGATTATAAAGAGACCGTCTTGCCAGTAGCCATGTTTAAGTCTATTCAAATTATCTTATCCATTGCTGCCTATTTTGATTACAAAATTTGGCAAATGGACATCAAGACTGCATTCTTGAATGGTAATCTTGAAAAGAGCATCTACATGATGCAACCAGAGGGATTCGTGTCTCTAGATCAAGAGCAAAAAGTTTGCAAGTTGCAAAGATCCATTTATGGAATTAAGCAAGCATCTAGATCTTGGAACATAAGGTTTGATGATGTGATCAAAACCTATGGTTTCGAGCAAAACGTTAATAAGCCTTGTGTTTACAAGTGCATCATTGACAAGAAAGTAGTTTTCTTAGTTCTTTGCGTACATTATATCCTACTAATTGGGAATGATGTAGGGGTATTATCGGAAGTAAAGGGTTGGCTGGTTAGCCAATTCCAATTGAAAGATTTGGGAAAGGCGAGTTATGTTCTAGGGATCCAACTTATAAGGGATCGTAAGAACAAACTCATAACACTGTCTCAGACATCGTATATTGACAAGATTCTTGTGCAATTTTCGATGCAAAACTCCAAAAAAGGTAATTTACCTTCTAGATATGGAGTTCACTTGTCTAATGAACAATGTCCTATGACACCTCAAGAAGTTGAGGATATGAGACGTGTTCCCTATGCGTCAACAGTAGGTAGTCTCATGTATGCTATGTTATGCATGAGATCGGACATCTGCTTCACAGTGGGAGTAGCCAGCAGATACCAGTCCAACCCAGGATTGGATTATTGGGTTGCTGTCAAGACTATTCTCAAGTATCTTCGGAGAACGAGAAACTATATACTAGTGTATTCTGGACAGGATTTGATCTCGTTAGGATATACGGATTCTAATTTTCAGTTAGACAGGGATTCTAAGAAATCCACGTCTAGATCAGTATTCACCCTTGGTGGTGGAGCCATTGTGTGGAGGAGTATTAAGCAATCTTGTATTGCTGATTCCACCATGGAAGCTGAATATATAGTCACTTGTGAAGCTGCTAAAGAGGCTGTTTGGCTCCGCTAGTTCTTGAGCGATCTGGAAGTTGTTTCAGATCTGGATGAGCCAATCACACTTTATTGTGATAACAGTGGTACTGTGGCTAATTCCAAAGAACCAAGAAGCCACAAGAGAGGTAAGCATATAGAGAGAAAGTATCATTGACACGCCCGTGATAGTTCTATAAACTAAGGTAAAGGATAGGACATGCGAGTGTTTTCACACTTCGCATTTGTACGAATCGTTAGACTCGTATAGTGGTTATAAGTAAGGGTATCGTTCCCACGAGGAGGTATGGTACCTTAAATTGGTTATAAGTCTTATAGAATATATACAAAATATAATTACACTAATTACACTAATTACATGCAAGAAAACTAAATAGAGGATGGTTGCAAGCAATTTAACTAGCTAATGGCTAATGATTACACTAAGATGGCAAGAATGGAAATACAACTAAGTTAACTAAATTGACTACAACTAAGGGTTGTCAATCCCTTAGGCAATTAACTAACCTATCACTAAGCTTACCAACTACAATTATCTAAACTACACTAACTAAACTAATTACCACTAATGCTATGGTCATGCAAAAGTGATAATGAGAGTGAGTGGTATGGGAGATAAGATGTTAGGATATTGGTATACAAGTGCAATCACCCAATTAATAAGTTGATTTCAATTAAGCACATAGATTGGTCTTAAACCTTGAATAAAGACTCATACATCAATAGTCATTCATGTATGATCTAAATTATATTATATGTTAATCAATTGGTTAATTAAATCAACACATACATAACTTGAAGCTCAAACATAGATAATCAACAAATATCATAGATAATATTACAAGTACACCATATCCCAACATCAATTAATTAGTTACACATATAATTACAAGCTAAAGGAAATAAGAGAGAAAGAGAGACAACCCAATATCTTGGAGAAGTCTTCATAATAATTCAAGCTCCTCTTGCTTTCCAAGGCTTGAAATCAACATGTAACCAAGCTTACTTACTAGCTAAGGTGGTTAAGTGTTCTTGGTGAGAGTCTAAGGTGTTCTAGGGTTTCTAGGCTAATTTAGGTATTTTGTTGGATATTAGGGATTGTATTTTTGTTGGTAAAGGATGAATATATATATAGTGGGAAGGATTGGGCAAGCTTTGGAAGAAAATATCCTCTAAGTCGGTTAAGCTCGTAGGTTTGGATGCTTTGCCTCATGGGTTTGTGCTCGCCGGCGGAAGTCGCAGCGGAAAATTGGAGTTTGGCCGTGAGTTTGCACCTTCTGGATCGCGGGAACTTTCCCTCGGCATGAAATCACGGACTTCTCGTGAGTTTGGACGACCTTGCGCGTGAAAGAAGCTGCTGGAAGTGAGCTTGCAAGCTTGGTTTGGCTATGGAGTTTGGAGGACTTGGAGGAGATGGAAAATGTTTGCATGGAGTCTTGAAAGTGGGTCCATCGTGACCGGGAGGAGATAGGCTACTGATCTAGGCAAAGAATGCCAGAAAAATCACCGAAAAATGGTCAGAAACATTTGGGTCAAACGTCGGGTCACGTCCGGGTCGGGGCGAGTCACATGCAGGTTGGGTCGACCCGGCTAGAGGTAGAAGACAACCTGACGTCAGGTTGACGCGGTCCTTCGCCAAAACGACGTCGTTCCTAGGGTGACATGGCAGCTGCGCTGTGCTTTGGCTGGCATTTTACAATTTGTTCCCCTGATCTTTTCCTTATTCACAGAATATTCAATTAAGTCCCAAATATTGCACTTTAGCCCATGATTTGTCCAAAATGACAATAATGCCCCTAAACTTCCTTATTTACCTGAAACATTTATTTAATCCATTAAATACCCGGTTTTACCCAAGAAACAAGCATAAAGTAATAGGAATTAGGGGTATAAAATAGATACTTTTATACCCCGATCAATCATCTCATTAGAGAGATAGTGCAGAGAGGAGATGTGATCGTCACTAAGATAGCCTCACTAGACAATCATGTTGATCCATTTATGAAGACTTTACTAGCTAAAGTGTTTGAAGGTCACCTAGAAGGTCTAGGGTTATGAGACACGACTCACATGCTTTAGTTCAAGTGGGAGATTGTTGGGGTTTTTGCCCTAAAGCTTGTAATTTGTAAATATGATTTGAACATAAATAAAAGAAGTAGTGCATTCATTCATTTTTTGTCATACTTTATATATATAACATGTGCACTTAACATCTAAGATTGCCAGATGTAATTTCGAACTGAGTATATGAGTGTCATATACAGATGGATGTAGTTTGAAACGAGCAATCTTATCAATCTAAAGAGTCTGTAGATAGCAAATTAAGCTAGGTACTTTTTTTGTGGTTAATCTACAGCTGTAGTCTATTTCGTAGTGTACAGTGATCCTATCCTGGATCATTCATATGGAGATATGAGAATGGAAACACCTTGTATGATGTGATCATATAGGACTGGGCCATGATCTATATGAATCTCTCACTAAGATCCGTTTAATGATGAGATTCATATATATAAACTAATGATGGCTATATGTGGGTGATCTTAATCCTGAGTGTCTTATCGACTCCTTCATATTAGATCGTGGTCTTTGATATACCATGGGTGAGGTCGGAGTTGCATTCCTGATCAATATGCTCCGTATGTTGGGATTGTAGTTTGGCTTGTGTCTAGGAAGGTTTGTACACAATAGTGGAATCCACTCATTCTTGCGAGAAGTAGATGGTTGTTCCCTTAAGGGTTGATTCGGGGCTTGAACAATATGAGCGCTCTCCTAATTCCATAAGGAATGTAGGATTTATTGTTCAATAGAGAATCAATGGTACTTAAAGAAAAGATATAATTAGAGGGGTATAACGGACATTATGACCCAGCTTTAATTATGAACTACTTGTGGAGGATTATACCATATGTAATAGCTATATGGATGGACTCCGAAAGTTATTGGTTTGTGTAAAAACGTCTACAGTTAAGAGAGTGCAGCTTCGGGTTTTTAGTGGAATAACACCTAAGTTAATAATCATGAAATATTAATTAAAGAGTTTAATTAATTATTTCTAGGGATTATTGAAGCTCAAAATACTGTGGGTCCATTAGGTCCCCTTGCTAGCCCGATCGATTTAGGTAACAAGGGCCATGATTAATTAATTGGATTGTCCAATTAATTGTGTTACGAAAGTGACGCGTATCAATTCGGGAATTAATTGAATAATGAGATTATTTAATTAATGATTTTAATGATTATGACAATTAAATAATAAGATTATTTAATTATGTAATTAATTATTGATGGAGGGTGTTAGTTGATATTTATATTTGAAAAATGGGATAATATGATTATCTTATTTTTTAATTAATTAAATATTAATTTTGAATTTAAATAGTTTAAATTCAAATTAGATGATATCTGTTAATAAAATAAAATAAAGATTTTGTTTTTAAATCAAAAGATATCATCAATTTTTAAAATAATATATATATGATATCTATTTTTTTTAAGGTATGAGATACAAAAACTAACACGCAAAAAGAGAGAAAATTGAAAGCAGTGTGCGGCCACTTAAAATAAAGGTTTTATTTTTTGTTGTTGTTCTTCACAAGATAAAGTGTGGCCGCACTTCACCATTAAAAGAACAAGTGTTGTCTTTTTGTGTGTTCTTCTCTTTTACCTCCATATAGGTTCCTGAATACCGTGACGTGCCCATACGCCGTTATCAGTCTCGGGAGATAGCGAGGAAGATCAAGTGGTTCAAATCAGGAGCAGATCGTATTAAAGTGAAGGAGCCTCCTATGTAGGTATGAAGAAAATTGTTTCTTCTCTTCTCTTTTATGTATTTTGATTTCAATTTCTTGTTTTTATTGTTCTGAAAACTAGATCCTAGGGTTTACTAATCGCAGTATTTCTTTATGAAATATATTTTTTTTAAAAGTTCCTTCCACTGCGCGATCAGTAAATCGGGGTCCTAACATTACTAAGATGTCTACATCCGGATGATGCTCAATGGGCGTTGAATGAGGTAACCGCGGGGGACTGTGGTAACCATTTGTCAGGCGAGACCTTAGCTTACCAAGTTCTTAGAATGGGCTACTTCTGGCCTACTTTGCATCAGGATGCGAAGCAATTTTCCCAATCCTGTGAACCTTGTCAAAAGACAGCAAATCTCCACCACTTGCCACCGGAAAGGCTCACTTTAATCAGCACTCCTTACCCTTTTGCCATCTGGGGGCTAGACCTTATTGGGCCACTTCCCACTGCTCCTAGTCAAGTTAAGCATACTGTAGTAGCAATAGACTACTTTACCTAGTGGGTGGAAGCAAAGTCCCTTACCCAGATAACTGAGGCAAACACCACGAGTTTTGTCAAGGAAAGCATTGTCTACAGGTTCGGTACCCCGATGGCAATAATAATCGATTTGGGTAAACAGTTTGACAGTGCCAAATTTAGAGAATTCTGTGAAGAGTGGAGTATCAACCTCCATTTTGCATCAGTGGCTCATCCTCAGACTAAAGGGCTGGTGGAAGCTACCGATAAGTCCATCAAGAAGCTCCAACAAAAGAAAGGGAAGTGGGCTGAAGAACTCCCAAGTATGTTATGAGCATATCGGACCACAAAGAGGACTGCAACTAGGGAAACCCCCTACTCACTGGCTTTGGAACAGAAGCAGTCTTGCCCGTCGAACATAGGCTGACATCTTTCAGGGTCCAACACTTTGAACCAGAAGATAATGAAGCAAAATTGAAAGCCAGTCTAGACCTCCTCGAGGAGAAACAAGAAAGGGTTGCAGAATAGGTAGCAACCTACCAGAGTAGGATAGCCCAATGTTTCAATAGAAAGGTCAAGACTCAAAACTTTAAAGAAGGGGACTTGGTCCTCAGGAAGGTAACTCAGAACACCCTGAAAGAGATCTAACGGGGTACTAGCTCCCAACTGGGAAGGTCCCTACCTAATAAAAATGGTGGTTTGAGGGGGGGGGGGGGGGGGGGGGGGGGGGGGGGGGGGGGGGGCTGGGGGGCTTACAAACTGAAAGACATGGATGGTTACCCAGTAGACCACACCTGGAATGCCAATCACCTCAAAAGGTTTTACCTTTAGAGTTTGAAGAAAGATTTATTTCGGTTGGTATGTTTATAAATATGTACCCCGAATTTGCTTTTTATCATTCCTTGAGAAATTCAATAAAAGTCAGTTTTGTTCTCCTACATGATTCTCTTGAGTTCACCTTGCAAATTTCGCCATTATTGATCGCTTCAAGACCAGGAAGACCCACATGACACTCCTGCTGCCTTGGTCGAGGTATACCTTCCTCCAGGAAGGATATGGTTCATAAATGCCTAATTGGCGTAGTCACTTACCAGACTAAGGATCTGGATTCGTGGCCCTAGTTGCCCACTACGTCCTCAAGACCAGGAGAACCTATACAGACCTCTTGAAGCCATGGACGGGGAATACCCCTCTCCAGGAGAACCTGGTGCTAAAGTGGCCTTAGTTACCTACCAGGACATATCGCTAAAGGATCAGGAGACCTTATCGGGATACCTGGTACCTTACTTCGCCATGCATACATATGAGAACCTAGTGATAAAGTGGCCTTAGTTGCCTACCAGGACAGACCGCTAAAGGATCAGGGTACCTCATCAGGATACCTGATACCTTACGTTGCCATATATCCATATAAAAACTCTAATGAGAAGGGAACCTTGGATGCTTACCAAGATTGGTTCGAAACTAGGATTCCCTATGCTGGGAGTATCAAGTATTTGTGATTCACAGCATCCTGATTTTAATGTCCAAGCAACCTCGGCCACCCATCAAGATCAAATTTTCTCTTATCAAAGTTAGCCAGTACTGGATTGAAATTTCTTGATTTTTGTTTACTAAGTCTTACAAGGGGACTATCGTCCAAGTTATCTTCAAAGATAGTGTTAACCCAAAATTGTCACCGGGGTGCAATTTAGAATTAATGGAATGTGAGGGACCCAAATCTAATTGGATCTGGGCTAGCAGGATACTCTATACCCCGGTACCTCGCAAGTTCTTTGAAATCTATTAGGCGTGATAGGGGGTTTGTAAATGATGGATCCGGATCGGGATTCGATAAGGGCCAGCGGGATACTTAATAGTCTGATACTTCGCTGGGCGTCACGATCTCGATATTATAATGGATGTGAGTAGTAAGATGGATGATTTCTCATATGATGGATGCATAAAACAAAAGCTGTTTATATACGTATATGGATCTTGATCACAGTGGGATCTTACAACTTGGTATTTGAATTAACAATATTGTAGTAGGAAAAAGTAAAGCATATAGGGAACAAAATGGAGATGGAGCTTTTCGTGCCTGTCGATAAGTAGTAAAAGTGTGGCCGTCCCTTTCTTAGGTGAATGTATGATTATTATATAGGCCTCTTTCTTACCGAGCACTCTTAGAACCTCGGTCTAGGGTTTTAGTGATGCATGGGTCTTCTGTTGGGGCCCGACTCTTTTGTCGGGGAACTGATCCCGAAAGATCAGGTGGTTCCTTCTTTCCCGGTTCCAATTGAGTTGACTCCTATTAAAAATAGGATCCTAAATCGACGGGAACGAATGCCGCGTTGTAGCTTAAGTTTCAAACCTGAACGGTGACGTTTTAGTGTCTGTTTTGTATGTAGTCTACCCTTCAGGGTGTCTCCTTCCCACTTCAGCGGGGTCAGTCTACGGGGGCCCTGGTATATATTTTGCCATGTGTAGGTCATGTGTTTTGCTGGTCGAGGTACTCTGGGTACCCTGCATTCTTCGTGCCCCTCTCGAAACGATGTTTACGGATACCGGGGTTTTCAAGTAGCAGGGTGCCCGGATACTTGAGTATCGGGGTACTCGAGGTAACTAGGTACTAGAACTCCACGATGGCCGTGTCTTCCAAGCCCCCATTCATCTTTTGGCTTCCTGGTGCTTTCCATGGTCCCGGGAATTCTAGACCTGGCCGGGGTGGGTAGAGGCTCTCCTTCTAGCCCGTCAATTAGCATGCGGAGTACCCAGACATTTTTGCTTCTACTTTGGATCCCGGCTTTCTTCTCAAAGCTAGTGGAAAATTCTTCCTTGATCCCTGCCAATTTTGGCAGTTAACAGAAGTCCCTCCTGACTTGAACACCGGTATCTTGTTGGGGTTGGAGTCAGGATACCTAAGTCCACTCGAAGGATTTTCTGTCTCGCCTGCTTGTCTAATCTCACCTAGTTGGCTTCCATGGTCGATGGGAGGATCTTTCTTGGATTTGGTAGCATTTAACGCTCGATCCATGTGTTAGATAACGCCTGTCTTCTGATTTTAAATTGGTCGTTTTCGGTGCGATTCCCTCGAAACCGTCATGATTCATTTCCGACTCCGTCTCTTCCTTTGCCTCGATATCTGTCCACCTTTGTTTATAAATGCACACTTCCTTCTTCCTTCATACGCTCACGCCTACTTAAACACTTTAAAGCTTCTGCTTCTGATTCTTTCTCAAATCTTCCTTCCTAAAAGATCTTCTTTGCCTTCCTTCTCGTACTCAAATGGCCTCATCTCCCAACCGACCAGCTTCTGAGCCGGCCCTCCCTGAAGATAGCCCGGCGGTTTTTGCCAATCCTCCATTTCCTTCTCCGAATCCCCCTGATAGTATTGACGAAATGCTTGACGTGGGGCAAGTGGAATCAGGAGATGATTCCCCGACATCCAAAGAAACGAAACGGGACCGGGATGAGGGTGACGTCGTTGAGGACGGTACTCTGCTAAAAAGCCGTCATTCTAGCCAAAACCAGACATTCGGGTCGGGTTCTGGTGCTGGGCCCGAAGACCCCGCCCATATCGTTGATAAAGATGACGACGACGTTGAGGGTGAGGCGGAGGAGGGGGATACCCTAACTATCAGCCTAACAGGGGTTCGCTTAGGCCCATTGTCCTCCTTTCACGATGGCCGGATTGTCCCGGATTCCGTCTGCACATCTGATACCCTCACCCGGTTGAGGAGGACCTTTAGGATATCGGACTACCTCTCGCTGTCTCTCCCTCATCGGGGTTATGACGTTTACTCCCCCTCTGAAGGTCGTCTGCTAATCCATGTAGCCGCCTTTGAATGCAGGGTCCGGCTTCCACTTCACCCTTCCCTCCGTCGAATCCTAGTAGCTTTGGAATTGGCCCTACTCCAGATCTCTCCTGGGTTTTGGAAGAACTTGACGGGGTTCTTGGTGCTATGGAGAGAGCAATGTGAGAGGGATAAAATACAGAGGGAAGCGGGCATCGACGAGATTCGCTACATTTGCCAGATAGACAACCTTTCTCCCCAGGGTCAATTTTAATTGAGACCCAGTAACAAGATGAAGTTTGCTGTACCCGGGGCAAACGTGAAATATAATCCACCCTGGAAGGACGAATGGATAGTAGTCGAAGGGGAGTGGGGCCGCTCGGTACACATCGGGGGTACTGAATACCCCGTTCCCACCCAGTTCTCTCCGCGAGACAAATGGACTTCAGAGGAGTTGTCTCCTGAATCAAAGGGGATTCTGGCAAGGATCCAGGAGCGGGGTTATATCAATATGCAGTACCCCTCCTGCGATTCCTTCGAAGGAGCCCGGTTAGAGAGGTATCTGAGGATATCTGTCGTTGATCCTAGTGAGTGATCTTGCTTTGCCAACATCATTCTTCCATTCTTTCTTTCTAAGCTTATCATTACATATTTTCTCATACATGTATATATTTCTTTTTTTGTTTCAGTCTCAACAGTCCCTCCACCAGCATCTCCTCCTACTGTTCCGGGGCTACCTATCCTGGTTTCTCAAGCACCCTGTTCTCCCATTCCTTCTCCGCCAGGCATCGGGGCCACCCCGGGATCGTATCTTCTGGCACCTTCCTCCCCTCCTACCTTGGCGGGGTCTACGCTGCGTTTTCTGGATCCTTCGTTGACGAAGATGGTTGCTCGTCTCTCTCTTAGTGAGATGTTGGCGAATGCAGCAAAAGCAAAAACTTTTCCAGTCCCCAAGGCTAAGCCGGTACAAAGGCTGTTGCCTCCAAGTCTTTGGTTGCGGTGGGCTCTCCCCCTCCTCGGATTACTCCAGCCAGGCGGACTACAGGGGTGGAGAAAGACAAAACTTAGAAGGTTAAGGTAACTGCCCCCAAAACTACCTCCACTGATCTCCCTTCTGGCTCAAGGCTACAAGATGGCGGGCAGGACGACATTGTTGCTAAATTCATAGCAGCCTGTCCTGGAGGAGGTTTACATCAGATGGCCACCTTGCCGACAGATATCTTAGCTACCAAGGGTGCCGCCCTACTTGCCGAGGTATATATCTTCAACTTTCCTACTTGTTACATACAACTTCCTTTTAGGTTCTAACTTCCTTTCTTATGTAGAGGTTCAAGTTTGTCTTGGCCATGGGGTGGCAAGCATCGGCCTTAAAGGAGGCCAATTTGGCCCTTCAGGCTTAGGTGGAGGAAGCCAAGGATGAGCTGGCTCGGGCTGAAGAGAACGTTGCTTCCCTAGTGCGAAACGCGACTGAATCTGAATCTCGGAGGCAGGATGCCTTGGTGGAGCTAGAAAGAATGCAGCGCGCCTATGACACATAAACCATCATTTCCACGCGGCGTAAAGCTGAGAGGGAGTCTGTCAAGGCAGAGAAGGCAGTCCTCCTGGATGAGAACCGATTCTTGAGGGGTTCCGTGAAGGTTTTAGAATCCCGATTGGATTCTTCCTTCACGGACGGATACTTTACTGCCTCCTACGAGGTTGCCCAGGCTTTCCCTCCTCCTTTTGACCTGATGACTCCTCTTGGCTAGGATCGGGATCATATTATGGCTAAGGCAGCAGCCCTTTCAGACATTGGCCCTAATTAAAGAGGCCCCTCACAGGATGTCTCTGTCCAAGATCCATCTCCTCTCCCCCCTATGGCTGGATCTGAAGAAAATATTGAGGGGGAATCTCAGGATCCTCCTTCCGCTCAGAAAGATGTTGGGCAAGCCTCTGCTCATCACTCGAAGGGGGTGGGTGTAGGGAAAAATACGGTCAACGCAGCGGAAGCGAGACTAAAATCAGTTTTAGTATAGTTTAAAATTTTTCCATAATTTGAACCTTAACCCTCTAATTAATTAACATATAATACTAAAGATATCATACCTTTGTTGTGTGATCCGATTGACATTGCGTCGATGGTAATCCGCAAGATCTTCCAATCCAATCACGAACGTGAATGACCTAGGAGCGTGGTCTCCCTTCTCTTTGAATTGTGTACCTGAGGATGGATTAACAAAACTTTTTCTTTTTCGTTAGTCACAACAAGTTCCAAGAGACAACAAAGAATGTTCCGGTCACTTTTGAATTCACAATCTTTAGATCGAAACTCGCGTGAACCTTATTCGAAATTGTGCACAAAACCTTTTAATGTAAAAGTAACTAGTGCACTATCGAAATAAGAACAAACTTCTCTCTATTCCTCTTGGCCGAAAATCACACTAGTCTAAGAGTTGGATTCTATTTTTCTCAAGAAAAAAATAACTCTCAATTAAGCATTAGGGTTGCCCCATTCTTATTGCCATCAAAATATATTAATATATATATATATATCTATATATATATATAAGAATCCTGATTGCCACATAAATAGTATATCTATTTTTTCAAAACACTCGTTATGTCTTATATATAATATATATGTATCTGCAATTCTTTGCTAAATATGCTATATATATCTAGTGCGTAAACTTTGCACAATATATTATGTATATCTAGTTGCTTTATCAATATATATCTCTATATATATATTCCGATCAATATATATCTCTATATATGTTCCGATTTATTGCCATATATTATATATATATATATATATTTATTGAGGCCAAAATCCTTTACCATGTAGGATTCGTGTCTTTTGACTTAAATCCTTACCCTAGGTAGATTTCCTTGGAATTCCAAACCCTAATCCAACTCTTTAGTGTATTTGTGACTATATAAAAGACTTTCCTATTTGACTAGATAAATAAATCCCTTATTTATCTACTTACCAAATAAAGTCTTTTATTTTATTTATACTACCACAATAGTATACTACTAAGAAACATATTTCCTAGTCAGAAAAAGATTTTGATTTTTAATTAAATAATTAATTAATCAATTAATTAATTTCCATTTAATCAAAATAATAAAAATAAAACAATATAATATCATATATATATCTCGGCCATGTGCCATATATATTAATATATCTATATATTGTTTTTCTATTTTATTAAATCCATTGGACCTTAATAAAAGGCCCACATGTGAACCAGACCCATTCTTACTAAAAGAAACAAGCCCACATGCCTTTCATTAATATATTAATATAATTGATCAGCCCATTAAATAAATAATGTGCAAATTATATTCTTAATATATTAAATACAATTCTAGATGGACCCATAAATTGGTTCGGTAGAATATATCAAGTGATCCATGCAAGTCCGTGTGGATTGGGGATCTTGGCGGGCTATCTAAATTTAAGCTTCAATAGACATAACCTAATCACAATCAACAAATGATTCACTTAGGTTCGATCTATTAATTTTAACTCATTCCACTAAAGAGATAAAATTGAACTCTTAAATAAAGATAGAATAAGTAAATATTTCTCATTCGTACCCTAAACAATCTTATTGGATATGGTGTATCCTCGTGAAGAATATTAGTAATCGCCAAGAGCTCATAGACCACCTATAGCTCTCCAAGTTACCATATTTACTCATATGACCACATTTTGAACTTGGATATTTTGACTTGTCCAGAAGCCATGTTTCAATAGACTCTATCGAAAACTTAACGTTAAGATTCAATATCCAATACCTCAAAACATCCATATGATGATATTCTACTCACATTTAATAAATGGAGCCACGATGTCCATATCTATAAATGAAGTCCTCTATCGATTAACAAATGAATATCACCAAACTATCGAGGATAGACTATGCTATATAATCGTACTCATTGATAACTCAAATGATACCACTTGCAACCATAAGTCCATCATTTATCTCAGGATTAAGATAGACTCTCCGATTGTCCTGATAATGAAAAGACTATTATCTATTGACGGTTCTAGATAAAGTATTTCATTATGATCCAGTTCAATGCACCTAGTGCACTAGATTCTTTTACTCGAAGACCCTCCGATGATTTCAGACTCATCATAACTCATTTGATTCCACTCAAATGCTAGCAAAAGAATTCTACAACTTTAACAAGATAAAGATGCCCAACCTTTAACTTAAGTTGTGAACATTATTCAAGACTAACTAAAGAATTGTGTCTACCTTATACATATCCAGATGTATGAACAATTCTTCTTTTCTCATAGTCTTTTGACCTTATGATTATTTACTTTTGACAATTATAATATTCAATCTATAAATGCTATAAGATTTGTTTAAATCAGAAATCACTTTATTAATATGAAAAGATTGTTAAAAACAATATTACACTCTTGCTATTGAGCATAATCCTAACAGTGGGCTCCCCTGCTGTGTCCAGCTTACCTGAAGAAAGGCAGGAAAAAGGGGAATAGATGGACGGATCCCAGCAAGAAAAACACACAGGAGGAGGGGATTAGATATGACTTTGCTTTTACTTGAATTTGTTTTGTAACTTTTTGTAGTCCGTAAGTAAGGGTGGGCGCCCTGTTTTAACTTAATGAAATTCACCCTTTTTGTGATCACTTCCTTTCTACATACGTTTGCTTGTAGAGTTATGTCTTTATCTAAGGTGGTATTCACACATTTGAAATTGGTTCAAGTGAAAATTATCCCGATTCCAGTTTAGCTTCTTCCTTAACTCGCTGGTGGACGGTAGTTTTTTCAACTTGTCTTGAATACAATCCTTGGTCAGTGATCTCTCTTAGTAGAAATCACCTATTAGATATCATAATCTGACCATTGCTCGAATTTCCTACCAGGAATCCCGGTGATGGGTTCACCTTAGTCACTTATCAAGGTGAAGTGTCTGGCCCTTAGGAGTAATGGCCTAGTTCCCTGATGCTTTGTCCTGAGCGGCTACTAAAGCCATTTCAACTCGGAAGTTTAGATGCAATTAGGAGAGGTAGTAGCACGATGTAGGGAGATATCGGGTATCCAAATGGAATACCTTGGCTTCTTGGTGGACTGTCCTGGTAGGCAGATAAGACTACTTTGACACCGGGTTCATCCTGGAGGGGGGTATTCCCCGTCCGAGGCTTCAGGAGATCCATATAGGTTCTCCTGGTCTTGTTGAGATAGATCCTGGCGAGTGACTACACTCCTTATGCATTTTGAGCACCAGGTCCTTCCTGGAGGAGGGTATACCCCGACCAAGGCAACAGGAACGCCATATGGCTTCTCCTGGTCTTGAGGCGAAAAGGAGCAATGAAGTCTTGCTAGGCGAGATTAGGAGCACTAAAACTGACTTTATTGATTTTCTCAAAAGCAAATACAAAGCAGAAAAGGTTGGGGTATATATATCAGGAATATACCAACCGAGACAACATCTTTCTTCCAACTTAAAAAGTAAGACTTCTTAGAGTGATTGTCCTTCCTAGCACGATCAACTGAGCAACCTGCCATATCTCACAACTGCTATGCGGGATACTTGTCAAGCCTTCCCGTTTTTCCTCTTCTGTGTTCCCTGACTATGCCATCCTGTATCCCGATTTATTACCATAGTGGACATATTGTTTGGCCAACGCAGCAGGGTTGGCTGACACTACATAACATGTGCGGGCTGCTTGCTGATCTCCCCTGACTTCTCCTACCTCAGTCCCAATCGGGAACTTTAAGACATTGTGATAAATGGACAAAACTCCCCTGATACCTGATAAAAATGGCCTTCCCAAATTGCATTATAGGCGGACGTGGTGTCAACCAATATGAACTTAGTCATGATGTTCTGTTGAAGAGGGGCCTCTCCAATTATCACTGGCAAGATGTGCGTCCCTATTGGCATTACGGAGTCCCCTGTAAATCCGTATAGGGGTGTAGTGCAACTGTTGTAACAAGGATTCTTAAGATTAAGCTTCTTTAATGATCCTTTAAACAGGATATCCACACTACTTCCAGTATCTACAAGGATATGGTAGACCCGGCAATTAGTAATTTGAACCGTGATCACCATTAGATCGTCATGGGGTTGTACTATGTTGTAAGCATCATCTTCGGTGAAAATGATCTGGGCGGATCGAGGGTATTCACGGGATCCCCGGGATACCTGGAACACATCCTGGCCAGTGGCGAGCTTCGAAATCTTCCTAGCGTAATTCTTTCTTGAATTATTGGAAGTCCGGGCTAGAGTTGGTCCTCCACTGACATGGATCTATTGCATCAAATCCTTTCCTTCATCTTTCCTCTTTTCTTCCGCATCCCGCATCTCCTTCTGCACTTCCTTTCCTATCTTGATGTTGTCCCACACTTGTTGCAAGAACTCCGTTAACAGTCCTCCTTTTACCAAACTCTCAATCTGGTTACGGAGGCTATAGCATTTAGATGTGTTGTGCTCGACATCCTCATGAAAGTCGCAATACTTGTAACGGTTTCTCTTATCAGTTGGGAACTTTATCGGATTAGGCTTTCTGAGCAGGCCCTTATCGCGGATGGCTAGGTATATGGTTTCCCGGGAGGCATTGAGTGGAGTGTAATGGTTATACCAGTCTTCCTCCGTTGATATGCGGGTTACCTCTCTTAGCGGATGAGTTGTTCGGGGTGGAGTTCTTCTAGTAGGATATCTCTCTCGGTACTGAGGAGGTGGTGGCGGCCTGTATGTTGATCGATTTAGGGGAGGGTTTTGTACTCTCCTCGCAAGTGCAGGCTATGGGGATTCCTTCTTAGATCGCTTAGATGTCCGGGCTTCATCATGCTCAACCTTAATTCGGAGCTGCTCATCTATGTCCACCTGCTCCAACGCCCTATCATAGGCCTCATGGTATGTCTCAGGCAGGTGTTTAGGGAATGACCGGAATAACCTGCCGGCCCATAAGTTTCTTCTGAAGTTGGCGAGAGTTTCCTTCTCGGTGAATACTCCCATCTAGATTACTTCCTTGTGGAATTTTTCTACGTAAGATCTCAATGTCTCACCCTGCTCCTAGATCACATACTGCAGAAGGACGGGGTCCTTATGGCGAGGCTTGATTCCCTGGAACTGGGCACAAAAGTCGGTAGTGAGTTTTGTGAATGAATCTACGCTTCTTGGGGGTAATTTTCTGAACCAAGTCTTAGCACAGTCGGTCAGTGTAGAAGGGAACATCCTGCACATAGCTGACCGGGTAGCGTTCTAGATTTCCATCTGGTGGACAAAGCTCTCCATGTGACTCACGGGATCCTCCGATCCAGAATATTTCTCAGTGGGCATTTTGAACTTGGGGGGCAACTCGGCTTCTCGAATCCTCCTGGAAAATGGCGCATTCATCTCCCCCAGGGGGTTCTTCCGAGTACCCCATTGTTTTCCTTTCTTCAATTCCTCGAGCTCCTTCGCCATCTTAGCCATCTGATCCTCAAGGCGTTTGGATCTGTTGTGTCCGAATCGTGCCACCGAGTCCTCACTGTCCAAGGTTTTTGATTTCCCATCAGATTCCTTATGTTCCCCTTTCTATCGACGGGCACCCCGTTGGTCCTTCCGGGACCCAGTACTACCGCCTGCGTCGGGCTGAGAATCCCTTTTCCTTACCGCTAGCCTCGTTGTTGACTGGGCTTTTCTAGGTGGAATGTCGATAGCGGAACATTCCACCAATCGATGTCTGAGATTTTTGGGATAATTCTATACCGGTAATGGCGGTCCGAGTCTGTCAAAAACCGGGACCCGAGTACTTGGTCCAGCTCCTTCTGTGAACCTGGGTGATTCAAAAGGTATCCCTTAAGCAATCATCCGAAGGCGGAAGCTTTCCACATAGGCAGCAGCTTGTTGCTCTATGGCCTCTCTAGTGGCCTTTGGGACCGCGGGGTCCTGTGGTGCTGGTCCGGAACTCGGTGGCGGGATTGGTACCGGGATCTGGCTTCTGGTTCCTTTCCTTTTCCCATGATTCCTCTGGGTGGAAGTGAGGGAATGAGGCCCGGAGTTCGCGGGCTGTCCTTGGGAGGATCGAAGCCTCATCTTCTATCTTCTCCTGAGTTGAACTTGAAAGCTTGTTAAAGGGTGGGGAGTCTTTCCCACAGACGGTGCCAAAGTGTTAACCCAAAATTGTCATCGGGGTGTAATTTAGAATTAACGAAATGTGAGGGACCCGGATCTAATTGGATCTGGGCTAGCGGGATACTCTATACCCCGGTACCCTGCAAGTTCTTTGAAATCTGTTAGGCGTGATAGGGGGTTTGTAGATGATGGATCCGGATTGGGATCTGATAAGGGCTAGCGGGATACTTAATAGTCTGATACCCCGCTGGGCATCACGATCTCGATATTATATTGGATGTGAGTAGTAAGATGGATGATTTCTCATATGATGGATGCATAAAACAAAAGCTGTTTATATATGTATATGGATCTCGATCACAATGGGATCTTACAACTTGGTATTTGAATTAACAATATTGCAATAGGAAAAAGTAAAGCATATGGGGAACAAAATGGAGATGGAGCTTTTCGTGCCTGTCGATAAGTAGTAAAAGTGTGGCCGTCCCTTTCTTAGGTGAATGTATGATTATTATATAGGCCTCTTTCTTATCGAGCACTCCTAGAACCTCGGTCTAGGGTTTTAGTGATGCACAGGTCTTCCTTTGGGGCCCAACTCTTTCGTCGGGGAACTGATCTCGAAAGATCAGGTGGTTCCTTCTTTCCCGGTTCCAATTGAGTTGACTCCTATTAAAAATAGGATCCTAAATCGTCGGGAACGAATGCCGCATTGTAGCTTAAGTTTCAAACCTGAACGGTGACGTTTTAGTGTCTGTTTTGTATGTAGTCTACCCTTCGAGGTGTCTCCCTCCCACTTCAGCGGGGTCAGTCTACGGGGGCCCTAGTATATATTTTGCCATGTGTAGGTCATGTGTTCTGCTGGTCAAGGTACTCCGGGTACCCTGCGTTCTTCGTGCCCCTCTCGAAACGATGTTTGCGGATACCAGGGTTTTCAAGTAGCAGGGTGCCCGGATACTCGAGTATTGGGGTACTCGGGGTAACTGGGTACTAGAACCCCGCTATGGCCGTGTCTTCCAAGCCCCCATTCATCTTTTGGCTTCCTGGTGCTTTCCATGGTCCCAAGAATTCTAGACTTGGCCGGGATGGGTAGAGGCTCTCTTTCTAGCCCGTCAATTAGCATGCGGGGTACTCGGACATTTTTGCTTCTACTTTGGATCCTAGCTTTCTTCTCAAAGCTAGTGGAAAATTCTTCCTTGATCCCTGCCAATTTTGGCGGTTAACAGATAGTTCAAGTCTGGGTTCCTCTATGGCTAGGTGAACAAACATGAAGCTAAGTACTGACAACATCCCAAACAAGCCTTAGTGAGGTTATTAACAAACATATAGGTATCAGATTCTACCAGGGTAAACTTTAAGCAAGTAAAGAAATATAATTGCAAAAATAGAGGCTTTCCATTCATCAATCAGGGTGCCTAACCCCCATTTCTGGGCTACAAAAATGGTATGAATATAAAGAAAAAATATATAAATGATAACAAGTCATGCGTTCCCCTTCTCCTCTACCTCCTTCTCTTGGCCGGCTGCATCTGATTCCCCAACAACCCGGCTCCTGCATCAACTTGAATCTCCCCAGTACCTGGTACCCTGGCTTCTGTAGGAGCATTTTCCTCCTCCACAGAAACAATCTCAGTAGGATGCACAAGATCATGCGTTTAGTTTTCTTGAGTAGCAGGAGGATCTTAAACCCTCTTCTCGATTGTTTCAACTAGGTCAGCAACAGGTAGATCGGACCCCTGATGTGGAGGGGGATCCAGGATGGTGGCGTCTTGAGAAGGACCCCCTAATCTGGATCAACATCTGAAAGTTGGGCAACTTTGGCCATGATTTGATCCTGGTCCAAGTTGAAGGCAGCCTGTAGGTCAAAGGGAAGAGGAAGAGCCTTGGCGACCTCGTATGAGGCAGTGAAGTATCCATCCATAAAAGAGGAGTCCGCCCCGGCCTCCAAGATGCTCATTGAACCCCTGTAAAAATTAGTTCTCATCCAGAAGCACAGCTTTCTCCGCTTTCATAGTTTCTCTCTCAACATGACGGCATGTCAACTTGATCGTTTCTGTGTCATAAGCACGCCTCATTCGCTCCAGCTCCACCAAGGCATCCTGCCTACCGGATTCAGCTTTAGTGGCAGATTAGACCAAAGAAGTCACACTCTCCTCGGCTCGAGCCAGATCATCATTGGACTCCTCCAGTTTAGCCATAAGTGCGAGGTTGGCCTCCTTCAAAGCTGTTACCTGCTGCCCCACGGCCAAAGAAAATTTAAAACCCTATAAAAAAAATGTATAATAAGTATCACCTAAGAAGATTATACCAAGCAATCTGAAAGATCAAGGTTTGTACCTTAGCAAGTAGATAAGCTCCCTTAGTAACCAGGATGTCTGTAGGCAAGGAAGACATTGACTGCAAGCCTCCCCCAGGACAAGAAGCAATGAACCGGGATACTATATCTTCCTGGCTATAATCCCACGACACCGATCCAGAGGGAAGATCAGCAGGAAGAGTGGTGATGAGGCTGTTTGTTACTCAACAAAATGATGTGTTTTGTTCTTTTGAAAACCGTATTTTAACCACTTAAAAATCCTTTAAGATAATATTTCTTAGCAAGTGGTAAGCAAGATTCGTTCCACAAGGAGATGGAGAATGTATTGGATCAATTGACTAATCTTAAACAATAAAATAAATCATTGAAAATGGATAGTTGTTTGGGTTTTATAACCAACAAAATTGCAATTAAAATAAACATACAAAAGTGATATGAAAAATAGAAGACTCAACAATCTTGATAAGAGAGATGATAAAAACAATTAATAGAAGCTAGGGAATAGATTGAGTTACTCATGGAGTTGGGTAATGCTTCCAAGCCTCAATAATGACCAATCTCATTAATGCTAACCATTTGTTTTCTAAAGTGTGTTTAGGTCATTACTATGAACACTAAACACATTCCCACCTCAATGCCTAACTGATTAAGGAGAGGGGGTCAAGGTGGGATTAGTTGAGTACAAATCAAGGATTGGATTAATGGGGTTGATATACCCACCACTAATCCATCCTATTCACTAAGTTCTTCAACCAATCAAAGGTGTCAATCCAAGATTGGTTTCACAACAAATTATCCCACATAATATTATGATCTACTAGTGCTATACAATACAAATCACAATAAGCATAAGATCTAAATATAAAGTGAAAAGGAAACAAGTAGAGATTCAATTACAAATAGCTAAGCAAATACCTATAACCACAAGTTCCTCAAATCTATCCCCTAAATTAGGGGTTTAGTTACACATAATTACAATCAAATGAATAGGAAGTAATAGTTAAGGAAATCACCCTTAGGCCTCCTTCTTTAGAGCTTGCTCCTTCCTTTCCCTTGATGCTCCTAATGTCAAGAATGGTATAAGAGAATGTGTCTAGATAGGTGGGTGTCTAATGGTAAGTTCTTAGGATTATGCTCAATAGCAAGAGTGTAATATTGTAATTGACAATCTTTTTCATATTAATAAAGTGATTTATGGTTTAACAAATCTTATAGCATTTATAGTTTAATATTATAATTGTCAAAGTAAATAATCATAAGGTCTAAAGACTATGAGAAAAGAAGAATTGTTCGTACATCTGGATATGTATGAGGAAGACACAATTCTTTAGTTAGTCTTGAATAATGTTCACAACTTAAGTTAAATGTTGTGCACCTTTACCTTGTTAAAGTTGTAGAATTCTTTTGCTAGCATTTGAGTGGGATCAAATGAGTTATGATGAGTCTAAAATCATCGAAGGGTTTTCGAGTAAAAGAATCCAATGCACTGGGTGCATTGAACTGGATCACAATGAAAAGCTTTATCTAGAACCGTCAATAGATAATAGTCTTTTCATTATCAGGACAATCGAAGAGTCTATCTTAATCCTGAGATAAATGATGGACTTATGGTTACAAGTGATATCATTTGAGTTATCAATGAGTACGATTATATAGCATAGTCTATCCTCGATAGTTTGGTGATATTCATTTGTAATCGATAGAAGACTTCATTTATAGATATGGACATCGTGGCTCCATTTATTAAATGAGAGTATAATATCATCATATGGATGTTTTGAGGTAATTGGATATTAAATCTCAACGTTGAGTTTTCGATAGTGACTATTGAAAACATGGCTTCTGGACAAGTCAAAATATCCAAGTTCAAAACGTGGTCATATGAGTAAATATGGTAACTTGGAGAGTTATAGGTGGTCTATGAACTCTTGGCGATTACTGATATTAATCACGAGGATACACTATCTCCAATATGATTGTCTAGGGTATGAGTGAGGAACATCTTCTTATTCTATCTTTATTTAAGAGTTCAATTTTAGCTCTTTAGTAGTGAAACTAAATATAGCTCGGTGTGTATAAACCTATCTAGAGGGGGGGTGAATAGATTTTACGCTTTTTACCCAATTTTTCGTGTTAGTCAAAATTACGAATTTACCCTCAAGATAAAATAAACAAGCAAGTGTAATATGGTGCGGAAATTAAATCAACACTTGATTTTTACGTGGAAACCCTCACAGGAAAAACCACGGGCTATGTAAGTAAGCCACACTCGAACCTCGAATCCACTAAATGTGCAAATGATTTCAACCTAATCCTGGAAGTAATCACACACCTACCTAATCCCGGTATGAGTGAACCTAGTCCAATTTGCTTGCGATCTAAGCAACCTAATCCCAGTTGCTACACATAAGACTTACCTTCTCTTGAAGAGAATACAACCCTAAGTGAATATGTGAAAATATCCAAAATGCAATATAGAGCAAGGGAAACCCTATATGCTTATCTAAGATGATTAATATGCAATTAAGAACAATCCTAGATATCAAAACTAAATGACATGTCAATTAGTTAAGCTAATCAATATTAAGCACAAAACCTAATATGCTAGCACAATACAACTTCTCAAACATACATCATACTATTCTCAATTTTGTATCCAAAGCATACAAAATAACAATCAAGTAATTAATTAAGATTACTAGATAAGAGAAACACAAAATATGTAAGATATTAGTGAAAAGCTTACCAAGCAAAGTATGATGAAGATTCCATGCAAGATGACATCTAGATGATCTAAGATGATGCTAGATGATGATTGATGATCATGAAAAATGTGTTTGAGTAATTAAAAATGAGTTCTTTGTGTATTTTTCTTCTCTTGAAAAATATCCTAAGTATGAAGCATGAATAAGAACTCTTGTAAGTGACCTAAAATCAAGTTAGCATATATATAGAGGCCATAAGTGAAGTGAGGTCGTTTTGAAAACTCGCCAGAAAAATGCACTGTGCGCTGGTGGACCAGCGCAAGACCAGCGCACAAGCACATTTTGGCTTGAGCGCTGGACGACAGGCGCTGCCACCAGCGCCAGTCCAGCGGCGCACACCTGGGTGATTGGCGCTGGTGGCCTTGCGCTGGTCCACACCAGCGCACGACCAGCGGCGCTCCACTGGGCGTTTTGCGCCGGTGAGCGGCGCTGGTCGACCAGCGCACAGCCTACATTTTTGTCCCCACAAGCAATCATGCAAGGGGAACAAAAGTAAACTAATATGCATCCTAAAAGCCTAAATGCTATGATGTTATAAACACAAGATGCAATCATAAATACAAGCAAGAAGAGATGAAAATAAGCATTGATGCACAACAAAAAGAAACACAACATACAAGGATTAAACATATGCATGAGTTGTGAGTGTGTGCAATTATCTCTTCAAGACAAGTAAGCATTTAGAATATTACCTTTGGTGCTTGTCAATAATGAGGTCTTCAAAGGGCCTAATGCACTAACAATAACATCTAAACTACCCTTACAAAGAATCCCCACAAATGGTTTGATCACGAAATAAGCCAATTAAAAACAACGGGAATCCTTACAAGTGGAATGAGTTAAAATTAATGGATCGGACCTAAGTGAATCATTTGTTGATTGTGATTAGGTTATGTCTATTGAAGCTTAAATTTAGATAGTCCGCCAAGATTCCCAATCCACATGGACTTGCATGGATCACTTGATATATTCTACCAGGACCAATTTATGGGTCCATCTAGAATTGCATTTAATATATTAAGAATATAATTTGCATACTATTTATTTAATAGGCTGATCAGTTATATTAATATATTAATGAAAGGCATGTGGGCTTGTTTCTTTTAGTAAGAATGAGTCTGGTTCACATGTGGGTTTTTTAATTAAAGTCTAATGGATTAAATAAAATAAGAAAATAATATTGAGCCCATATATACATGATGTGGGCGGCAAGATTAGATATTAGTCTAAAATATTATTTTATTTTATTATTTGATTAAATGAGAATTAATTAATTTATTAATTAATTATTTAATTAAGAAACAAAATCTTTTTCTGATCAGGAAATATGTTTTCTAGAGTTATACTATTGGTAGTAGTATACTAAAAGTAAAAGACTTATTTGGTAAGAAAATAAATAATAAGTTTTATTTATTTAATCAAATAAGGAAGTCTGTTATTAAGAATAAAACACTTATGAGTTGAATTAGTGTTAGGATTCTAAAGTTGATAGTAATTAGGGTAAAGCACAAACTCTCTTGAGTGGAGAATTCGGCCAACCCTAATTAAATCAAGAGGAGAATTCGGCCAGCCTTAGTAGAAAGAGAAGAAAATTCGGCCACCCTATATAAGTCACCTTACAGGGTTCGGCCACCTGAGCTCTCTCACTTGATTCACTTGATCAACTTCTTCTTCTTCTAATTCTCATAGACAAGTGTTTGATTTTTTCGGCCAAGACACAAGAGAGAAGAGATTATTCTATTTTTGATAGTACACTAATTGCTTATACATCAATAGGCTTGTGTGTACAACTTCGAATAAGGTTCACGCGAGTTTCGATCATTAGATTGAGAACTCAAAAGTGACCGGAATAATCTTTGTAGTCTTTTGGATGTTTTGTGACTAACCTTAAGAAAAAGAGATTTTGTTTATCCATTCTCAGATACGCAATTCAAAGAAAAGGGAGACCACGCTTCTAGGTGATTCACATTCGTGCTAGGATTGAAGATCTTACGGATTACCATCGACGTAAGTCAATCGGATCACGCGACAAAAGGTATTCTACTTTTGTTAGTTTATATATATGTTTGATTAATTTAAAGGGTTAAGGTTCATTAAAGGAAAATTTTTTAAATATACTAAACTTGTTTTTAGTCCCGCTTCCGCTGCGTTGACCGTATTTTTCCCTACATAAGTGACAAAGGTATGGAAATGGAGAGAATGGAAAGAGAGGAATAGGTTGAGTGTAGTAATCAAGACATTTGTGTTGAGGTTTTAGATGGAAAAGATGGTTCAAGTTTGGAGAATGGAGGAGGTTGAAGAGTGAAAAATGGATGAGAAACTAGGGTTAGATTTAGTAGGAATTCGTGCTCTTTAAGAATGGTGTCTCTTCAAGTTTGGAAGAAGAAGAATATATATAGGAGCCTTGGACATGTACTAATAACTGCTTGAAAATCCGATGTGGCCAGGTGTCGCCACTTCCATTGTCCCCATTTGTCATGGCAACACAAGTGGCGACAGGCGGTTATGCCTTCTGAGATTCATATGTCGCCACAATCTTCATCTTTTTCGCCATATTGCAGCTGGCGACAATGAGGAAACTTGTATGTCGCCATGGCGACACAAAGTGGCGACAACCCCTGATGCTTTCAAAAGACCTTCTGTCGCCATGGCGATACTTGTAGTGTCATTTCTATGTCGCCACTTCCCAAGTGGCGACAGTAAGTGGCGACGCTTGACTTCCTTTTGTGTCGCCATATGTCAAGTGGTGACATCAAGTGGCGACAACACCTGATTGAATTAGCCTGGAATAAAACCTTCTGTTGCCATGGCGACACAAGTGGCGACGCTTTATGGCGACACAAGTGGCGACGCTTTGTGGCGACAATGCCGTGTTTTGCCAACTTGTGAACCTTTTGAACCAAACTTAACATCTTCTTCACAAAAGCTCTTGAGACCTAAATAAACCTGAAATGCTCAATTTAACACTATTAAATACGGGGACACGCCCGAGAATCAAGCATAAAGAGACGGGAATGAGGTACAAAATCATACCAAATTTGACTTGATCATATATCCTCAAACCTATCTTTTGCTAGTCCTCGAGCAAAATAATCACAAATCAACCCCAAAGACAAGCATCAAGACATTTCAAAGGTTTTAATACTCTCTAACTTATCCAATCAAAAACTTTTCTTATGAAGATTAATTATGCAAAACCATTATGGAGAGATTAAAACAATAATGCATTAGTGAGGATTTTAAACATGTAAGAGAATGCTAAGTAAAGATTAAGAGCATGCCACTCTAGATATTATTGTACGTAATGCGACCTTACATTCAAAATGCCAAAGCTTCAAAGCAAAGGTGCTATTCAGTTTAGAATGTAATTCGCCTCGATAACTAATCCTCACCCGATTCTCTCTTTTCTTCTCTAAGATCCCTAGGTTTTACTCAAAGCACATATGCAATATGAATTCATGTCATTGATATCTAATTGATTGCACATGATGATATATAGAACACAATTTCTGAAAAGTAAGCCTTATGAATGGAATTGCAAGCCATGAATTAAAAAGAACATGATTCAACCAAATTTCACAAAGTGGACACTCCTAAATATCATGAAGGTCTTTCTTTTGCTTGTAATGGGGCCTTAGGTGATGGTGAAACAAAGAATGGGGCAATGGATAACAAAACACCAATGATTACATTAAGGTATACATTCTAATTATGAGTTCCGATTCTTCACACATAATGTTTACACACTAGGCGTCCAGGCTTGCAATTTCAATTTGTATGTGCATTCTACTCTAATTTTTCATTTGAGTAGCTCATTTCACTTTCATTTCCTCTTTAGGACAATTGTGCCTAATTCTTGGTTCTCTTTTCTTTACTTTGCCAAACTTTTCTTTTCAAGCTTCTTTTCTTTTGCTTCTGAAACAAATTATAGCACGGTGTGTATAAAACTATCTAGAGGGGGGAGGGTGAATAGATTTTAAACTTATTACCCAATTTTTCGTGTGAAGTCAATATTACGAAATTACCCCTAACTAGATAAAGCAATAAATCAAGTATAAAATGCTGAAATTAAATAACACTTGATTTTTACGTGGAAACCCTCACGGGAAAAACCACAGGCTAGTAAGTAAGCCACACTCGAACCTCGAATCCACTAAATATGTAAAACGATTACAACCTAATCCCGGAAGTAATCACACACCTACCTAATCCCGGTATAAGTGAACCTAGTCCAATTTGCTTGTGATCTAAGCAACCTAATCCCGGAAGCTACACACAAGACTTACTTTCTCAATGAAGAGAATAACACCCTAAGTGAATATATAAATATCCAAATGCAACATAGAGCAAGGGAAACCCTATATACTTATCTAAGATGATGAATATGCAATTAGAACAATCCTAGATATTAAAACTAAATGACATGTCAAATAGTTTAGCTAATCAAGATTAAACACAAAACCTAATTAGCTATCACAATACAACTTCTCAAACATACAACACACTAATCTCAATCTTGTATCCAAAATATATATAAAGATCATACAAGTAATAAATTGAGATTGCTTGTTAAGAAAAACACAAAATATGTAAGATATTAGTGAAAAGCTTACCAAGCAAAGTATGATGAAGAATCCATGCAAAGAGACATCTAGATGATCAAAGATGATGCTAGATGATGATTGATGATCATGAAAAGTTGTTTGAGTAATTAAACATGAGTTTTTGGAATTTTTCTTCTCTTTGAAAAATATCCTAAGTATAAAATCTGAATATGAACTCTCTTAATTGACCTAAAGTCAAAGTGGCATATATATAGGGTGTCAAGATGAAGTGTGGTCGTTTTGATAAGTGATGTTAGGATTATGCTCAATAGCAAGAGTGTAATATTGTAATTGACAATCTTTTTCATATTAATAAAGTGATTTCTGGTTTAACAAATCTTATAGCATTTATAGTTTAATATTATAATTGTCAAAGTAAATAATCATAAGGTCTAAAGACTATGAGAAAAGAAGAATTGTTCGTACATCTGGATATGTATGAGGTAGACACAATTCTTTAGTCAGTCTTGAATAATGTTCACAACTTAAGTTAAAGGTTGGCCACCTTTATCTTGTTAAAGTTGTAGAATTCTTTTGCTAGCATTTGAGTGGGATCAAATGAGATATGATGAGTCTAAAATCATCGGAGTGTCTTCGAGTAAAAGAATCTAGTGCACTGGGTGCATTGAACAGGATCACAATGAAAAGCTTTATCTAGAACCGTCAATAGATAATAGTCTTTTCATTATCAGGACAATCGGAGAGTCTATCTTAATCCTGAGATAAATGATGGACTTATGGTTACAAGTGATATCATTTGAGTTATCAATGAGTATGATTATATAGCATAGTCTATCCTCGATAGTTTGGTGATATTCATTTGTTAATCGATAGAGGACTTCATTTATAGATATGGACATCGTGGCTCCATTTATTAAATGAGAGTATAATATCATCATATGGATGTTTTGAGGTAATTGGATATTAAATCTCAACGTTGAGTTTTCGATAGTGACTATTGAAAACATGGCTTTTGGACAAGTCAATATATCCAAGTTCAAAACGTGATCATATGAGTAAATATGGTAACTTGGAGAGTTATAGGCGGTCTATGAACTCTTGGCGATTACTGATATTAATCATGAGGATACACTATCTCCAACATGATTGTCTAGGGTATGAATGAGGAACATCTTCTTATTCTATCTTTATTTAAGAGTTCAATTTTAGCTCTTTAGTGGAATGAGTTAAAATTAATGGATCGGACCTAAGTGAATCATTTGTTGATTGTAATTAGGTTATGTCTATTGAATCTTAAATTTAGATAGCCCGCCAAGATCCCCAATCCACACGGACTTGCATGGATCACTTGATATATTCTACCGGACTAATTTATGGGTCCATCTAGAATTGCATTTAATATATTAAGAATATAATTTGCACATTATTTGTTTAATGGGCTGATCAATTATATTAATATATTAATAAAAGGCATGTGGGCTTGTTTCTTTTAGTAAGAATGGGTCTGGTTCACATGTGGGCTTTTTATTTAAAGTCCAATGGATTAAATAAAATAAGAAAATAATATTTGGCTCATATATATAATGTGGGGCGACAAGGCTAAATTTTTAGTCAAAAATATTATTTTATTTTATTGTTCGATTAAATGAGAATTAATTAATTAATTATTTAATTAAGAATCAAAATCTTTTTCTAATCAGGAAATATATTTCCTAGAGTTATACTAAAGGTAAAAGACTTATTTGGTAAGAAAATAAATAATAAATTTTATTTATTTAATCGAATAGGAAAGTCTTTTATTTAGTCAATAAAAAGAACAAAAACACTTATGAGTTGAATTAGGGTTAGGAGTCTAAAGTTGATGGGAATTAGGGTAAAGCACAAATCCTTTTTTGTAGAGGATTTTCGGCCAACCCTAATATCATTACAAGGAGATTTCGGCAACCCTAATTAAATGAGAAGTAAAATTCGGCCACCCTATATAAGCAATCATATAGGGTTCGGCCACCCCATAGAGAGTTTTATTAGATCAATTTCTTTTTCTTCTCATACTCATAGAAAAGTGTTTGATTATTCTGCCAAGACAAAAAAGAGAGAAGAGATTATTCTTTTGATAGTACACTTGTAAGGATTCCCATTGTTTTTAATTGGCTTATTTCGTGATCAAACCATAAATGGGGATCCTTTGTAAGGGTAGTTTAGATGTTGTTATAAGTGCTTTAGGCCCTTTGAAGACCTCATTATTGACAAGCACCAAAGGTAATATTCTAAGTGCTTTCTTGTCTTGAAGAGATAGTTGCACACACTCACAACTCATGCATATGTTTAATCTTTGTATGTTGTGTTTCTTTTTGTTGTGCATAAATGCTTATTTACATCTCTTCTTGCTTGATTTAATGATTGCATCTTGTGTTTATAACATCATAGCATTTAGGCTTTTAGGATGCATATTGGTTGACTTTTGTTCCCCTTGCATGATTGCTTGTGGGGACAAAATTGAAGGCTGTGCGCTGGTCCACCAGCGCCGGTTGACCAGCGCCGCTCACCGGCGCAAAACGCCAAGTGGAGCGCCGTTGGTCGTGCGCTGGTGTGGACCAGCGCCGGCCACCAGCGCCAATCGCCCAGGTGTGCGCCGCTGGACTGGCGTTGGTGGCAGTGCCTGTCGTCCAGCGCTCAAGCCAAAATTGGCTTGTGCGCTGGTCCTGCTCTGGTCCACCAGCGCAGGTCCACCAGCGCACAGAGTATTTTTCTGGCGAAATTTCAAAACGACCTCACTTCACTTATGGCCTCTATATATATGCTAACTTGATTTTAGGTCACTTACAAGAGTTCTTATTCATGCTTCATACTTAGGATATTTTTCAAGTGAAGAAAAATACATAAAGAACTCATTTTTAATTACTCAAACACAATTTCATGATCATCAATCATCATCTAGCATCATCATAGATCATCTAGATGTCATCTTGCATGGAATCTTCATCATACTTTGCTTGGTAAGCTTTTCACTAATATCTTACATATTTTGTGTTTATTTTATCTAGTAATCTCAATTAATTACTTGATTGTTATTTTGTATGCTTTAGATACAAAATTGAGATTAGTATGATGTATGTTTGAGAAGTTGTATTGTGCTAGCATATTAGGTTTTGTGCTTGATATTGATTAGCTTAACTATTTGACATGTCATTTAGTTTTGATATCTAGGATTGTTCTTAATTGCATATTAATCATCTTAGATAAGCATATAGGGTTTCCCTTGCTCTATGTTGCATTTTGGATATTTTCACATATTCACTTAGGGTTGTATTCTCTTCAAGAGAAGGTAAGTCTTGTGTGTAGCAATCGGGATTAGGTTGCTTAGATCACAAGCAAATTGGACTAGGTTCACTCATACCGGGATTAGGTAGGTGTGTGATTACTTCCGGGATTAGGTTGTAATCGTTTGCACATTTAGTGGATTCGAGGTTCGAGTGTGGCTTACTTACATAGCCCGTGGTTTTTCCCGTGAGGGTTTCCACGTAAAAATTCAAGTGTTAATTTAATTTCCGCACCATATTACACTTGCTTGTTTATATTATCTTGAGGGTAAATTCGTAATTTTGAGTAACACGAAAAATTGGGTAAAAAGCGTAAAATCTATTCACCCCCCCTCTAGATAGGTTTATACACACCGTGCTATAATTAGTTTCAAAACTAATTACTTATTCATCAATAGGCTTGTGTGTACAACATCGAATTAGGTTCACGCGAGTTTCGATCATTAGATTGAGAACTCAAAAGTGACCGGAATAATCTTTATAGTCTTTTGGTTGTTTTGTGACTAACAATAGGAAAAAAAAAGTTTGTTTGTCCATTCTCAGGTACGCAATTCAAAGAAAAGGGAGACCACGCTCCTAGGTGATTCACGTTTGTGCTAGGATTGAAGATCTTGCGGATTACCATCGACGTAAGTCAATCGGATCACGCGACAAAAGGTATTCTTCTTTTTGTTGGTTTATACATGTTTAATTAATTAAAGGGTTAAGGTTCATCAAAGGAAAAATTTTGAAACATACTAAATCGATTTTAGTCTTGCTTCTGCTGCGTTGACCGGTATTTTTCCCTACAAGTAACACCACTAATTTGCCTTGGGCGCTGTACGTAGAGCGCTTCTAAACAGCGCCTGTACAGCGCCAAGAAACTGATCTTCTCGGGTCAGAGATGGGCGTTGTACGAACAACGCTCGTGCAGCGCCTGCCCAAAAAGCATCAGACCTGATGCATTAAAATAAACATTTTCAATCAGGTCTCAGTTGGGCGCTGTACGAACAGCGCTTGTGTACAGTGCTCGTGCAGCGCCTCTTCAAAATGCATCAGACTTGATGCATTAAAATGACCATTTATCCATCAGGTCATGTGGGCGCTGTTCGAACAGCGCCTCTGTAGAGCGCTCTGAACAGCGCCCTTTGCAATGCAAGAAATCCAAGGCTATGCATGACAAGGCAATGGACAATGCAATAAGCAATCAAAATAAACATGCAAGAAGAGATGTTAATGAACATTAATGCACACCAAGAAGAAACACAACATACAAGATTTAACCCTAAGCATGAATTGTGAGTGTGTGCAACTATCTCTTCAAGACAAGTAAGCACATAGAATTTTACCTTTGGTGCTTATCAAAAATTAGGTCTTCAAAGGGCTTGAGCAATAACAACAACACCTAAGCTACCCTTACAAAGAATCCCCAACATGTGGTTTGTCCACGAAATGGGCCAATCAACAAATGGGAACCTTACAATCTCCTCCTTTGGCTATTTCGTGACAAAACTACCACTCACATTGATTCCTCACAAAGAAATAGAAACTACGGGACTACAGTGATATTCTACATTACAAAGAGATAAGAAATTGCAACTTGAAGTCTTCAACCTCTTGTAGAATAATCAATCCTTGAAAATAAAGTTTCTAACATATCCAAAACAAGTAAGAGTGAGATTAATCAAGTGAGAACAAAAAACAAGCATTTGCATATTAAAAGATTAGGCATAACATTATGCAATGTATGTGTATGCAATGCTCCCCCTCAACGGGTAACTCCCCCTCAATGTATATTCTCCCTAACAAGCACAATTGCTACTACAATTTGCAACTCCCCTTACCATATCCTACTCCCCCATTTTGTCATGATATAGGCAAAGGAGTAGTCCCCAACCGGGTCACTCATAGCAACGAGAGATAGTAGCATGCAAGATATTTTCATAATCAATATAAGTCACTTTATACATCTCAATTAATTGGAGAGAAACAAGGAGATTTATTTGAGTAAATGTGTGAATCAAACATGCTTTGCATACAAGACATGTAGCATTCAAGTCCAAAATACAATGGTATTTGGCAAAGCAAATGACAAAGGTTTCTAATAAGAATTCAAACCAATTTCACCATTGTCATGAGAAAAGCAAAGATATAGAGTTTTCATTGATTTTAATTTATGAGCAACTATATCCAACTTTATAAGCGAAACATGGCATGAGCGACTTTGCACCCTATTTGATTTTTCCGGATAAGATATCCGTATGATAGTAGTCATGTTCAACCAATAAAGAAAGAGAGACATTTGGAATATAAATTCCTTTGAACGGATACAAGATCCTTTATTCATTTTGAGTCTCATAAGCTTTCACACAAGTTTTGCATTTTAAGAATATGCAATCATTAATTCATGCTTTTCATGTGAGCATGTTATATGAATTTCATGCTTTTTCATTTGACATTAGCATGTTATAAAAGAATCATCATGTCATGGAGATAACCATAGGTCATTCAAATCATACTTCCTATGTACATCTCCTAGTCCAAAAATGCATGTTTGAACATAAATATGACATGGGTTGTAAACAAGCAAGGTTCACACTTATTAAATTGAAAACATATATACATATGTGCAACCAAGCTTACTCAAGCAATTAAAAGAAGAAGCATAAGATATTTCAATTTTTTTGCAAGTTATAAGAATGCAAAATAGCTCTCTTTGCTTAAGTTCCCTGTAAGGTTCCCATTTGTTGATTGGCTCATTTCATGGACAAACCACATGTTGGGGATTCTTTGTAAGGGTAGCCTAAGTGTAGGTGTTATTGCTAAGGCCCTTTGAAGACCTCATTCTTGATAAGCACCGAAGGTAATTTTCTATGTGCTTACTTGTCTTGAAAAGATAGTTGCACACACTCACAACTCATGCATATGTTTAATCCTTGTATGTTGTGTGTCTTATTTGTGTGCTTTAATGTTCATTAACATCTCTTCTTGCATGTTAGTTTGATTGCATCTTGCATATCCAATTGCCTTGTCATGCTTAGACTTAGGATTGCATTTTTGCATTGGGCACTCCCAAAAGCGCTCTACAAAAGCGCTGTACGAACAGCCCCCGTTGGGCGCTATACAGACCTGATCGATTTAATTCGGTCGCTGTACGAGCGCTGTACGAGCGCTGTACAGGGCGCTGTACAGGGCGCTCTACGTAGAGCGCCCCTCTGTTTTCTCGTGAGAACAGAGCAGGGGCACTGTACAGGCGTTGTACAGAAGCGCCCTACGTACAGCGCCCAAGGCAAATATGAGGCCAACTTATCAAAACGACCATACTTCGATTTAGCCCCCTATATATATGCCACTTTGACTTTAGGTCAATTACAAGAGTTCATATTCAGATTTCATACTTAGGATATTTTTCAAAGAGAAGAAAAATTCCAAGAACTCATTTTTATTAACTCAAACACTTTTTCATGATCATCAATCATCATATAGCATCATCTTTGATCATCTAGATGTCATCTTGCATGGATTCTTCATCATACTTTGCTTGGTAAGCTTTTCACTAATATCTTACATATTTTGTGTTTCTCTTAACAAGCAATCTCAATTAATTACTTGTATGTTATTTTATATATTTTGGATACAAGTTTGAGATTAGTATGATGTATGTTTGAGAAGTTGTATTGTGATAGCTAATTAGGTTTTGTGCTTAATCTTGATTAGCTAAACTATTTGACATGTCATTTAGTTTGTGATATCTAGGATTGTTCTAATTGCATATTAATCATCTTAGATAAGCATATAGGGTTTCCCTAGCTCTATGTTGCATTTGGATATTCATATATTCACTTAGGGTGTTATTCTCTTCATAGAGAAAGTAAGTCTTGTGTGTAGCATCCGGGATTAGGTTGCTTAGATCGCAAGCAAATTGGACTAGGTTCACTCATACCGGGATTAGGTAGGTGTGTGATTACTTCCGGGATTAGGTTGTAATCGTTTTACACATTTAGTGGATTCGAGGTTCGAGTGTGGCTTACTTACTAGCCCGTGGTTTTTCCCGTGAGGGTTTCCACGTAAAAATCAAGTCTTATTTAATTTCCGCATTTTATACTTGATTTACTGCTGTTATAGGTAAAAATAGTCATGATGGACACGTCAACACCATGGAAGGCCAGGTCAGCAGAGGTCAAGAGAAGTCAACTTATGGAGCAGAAACCTCCACGATAACTTACTCGGAAAAAAGGATAAGTAGTCCGACCACAAACAAAGACGATCAGCTTGAGCAGCAGATCAGATTCAGGCGTACTCGGGCACACTCGGGCACACTCGGGAAACAATAAAACAGTCGCCAACACTTGCAATCAGCAGCCAGCAGGTCCACAATAAGCAACGATGTGGACCATTAGAGTTTAAAAAGGAAACAAGCAGTTCTCCCGTGAATAAAGGAGAAAGAATCCCGTTCAGAATTGGACACAGCCGAAAAAGGAAAACATAATCTAAATAGGACTAGGAAACCGCTTGAGACTTGGGGGCCACAACACTAAACCCTAGCGGTCACCTTAAAACCCTAGAAACAACATGTATAAATACCCCCTCTATTCATAAACAGGGGTACGTGAGAAGTAGAATAGAGAGAAAGAGGATCATAGTGCAAAGTTCTTGTAATCATTCTTTATCGTTCTTCATCTTGTAATCGTGATTCATAGTGGATTTGACTTTGTTGCTAAAGCAACAATCCCGTGGATGTTTCTCCAATCTTTTGGAGTTTTACCACGTAAATCACTTGTTATTTCTTTACAATCTTTGACTATACTCAAGTATAAACTGCAGTAATTCAAAAAACGAATCATTGACTTGGTGATCACCAAAAATCACCGTCAACAATTGGCGCTAGAAGGAGGGGAACCCAAAAATTTGTGACGACAATGGCTGGCGACGGAGATGGTAGTGATTCCAGGTACAGTCAAGGCATGCCAAGTAACGAGTTGGAAGATGACACCGCGCTCAATACGACGGATGCAACTCTGACGAAGGCAGACCAGTCAGCTGCCCTGGCTGGTATTCAACGTTTACCTACAGCTAATGAAGAAATCGCGCAACGACTCCGCGCTTCTCTACAACAACTCATATCAGACGCAGCAAGGTAGGGAATTGACCTTTCTGTTATGGAAGGTTTGATGTCACCTCATGAACTGTCCGCCCCAAGCCAGCAGACAGCAAGGCTGCGTTCCGCAGTGGTGATACCAACCCCTGATGCTCCCCCAAAGGCGAGACGAGATCCTACAGGCAGACCAGAGATGCTATCTGAAAGAGTGGCCAGGAGAAGTAGGGAGCACAGAGAGGGGAATGATTCCGACAAAGAGTACGATCAAGATCGGGTAGCCGGGGATCGAGACCGCCTTAGGAGGCGTGGTCACCGGAGAGACCGGTCATCCTCTGAAGAAAGTGAGCAGAATCATCATCGTAAGCGCCAAAGGGGCACAGTCCGGCTGCATGGCCTAAACCGAGATCATAGAGAGTTGAATCCCGAGGAGAGGGGCCAAAAACTGACCATAAGCCAAAACTTCAATGCATTAGGAGAACCTGAAGGGGACAGGGACATACTTATACAGAGCCTCACCCGGGAAGTTCAGAATAATCGTCGACAAATGGATGCTTTGGTCAGGCGGTATGGGCGTAATGAGCTGTCAGATGATGAATCCGTAAGCCCTTTCACCAATGGGGTTTTGAGGATGCCTTTCCCAGAGAGATTCAGGATGCCCCACATTGAGCTGTTCAAGAAGGATACCGACCCAAAAGAACACGTCCGGAGGTATAGGAGCGCTATGGCGCAATATGTTCATAATGATGCACTACTATGTTTGAATTTTCCCCAAACTCTTGGGGATCTAAGCTCCCGGTGGTTTGGAAGATTGCCAGCAGCAAGCATAAGTAGCTTCGGCGAACTAAGCAAGGCTTTCTCAAGGCAGTTCCTCGGGAATGTACACAGAAAAAAGTCAGTGGCTCATTTATCCCAACTCAAACAGGGAAAAGACGAGTCGCTGAAGAAATATCTGGGGAGGTTCGGTCAGGAAGTGTCCGAGATTGGAAGTGCAAATGACGAAGCAATAATTGCCGCGTTCATTAACAACCTTCAGAACGGCCAATTGTCCTTTGACCTCAGAAGAGCCCGACTAACCAGCTACGCCGATATGATGGACATGGCAGGGGGTTACGCCTTGGCCGAAGAAGAGGAAATTGCCACAGGAGGTTACTTCGTACATGGCGGTCGCCCAGAGGGATCCAAAACCAAGGACCAGGCAAAGACGCCCGATACCAAAGGTGACAAACAGAAGAATAAAGCACGGGATGGTCGGGATGGTCGGGATGGACGACGAGCATACGACCCAAAAACCGATCAACCACGGCAGAAGTTCCAGGGCCGATACACAAATTATACCCCATTGAAGAAAGATCAAGAAGAAGTCCTGGCAATCCTAGAAGAGAAGAACATGTCCAATGAACCGCCTAAGCAATCGACATATGCTCGGAGGGACACCACCAAATATTGCCGTTTCCACAAAGAAAATGGGCACGAGACATCCAAGTGTTTCCAGCTAAGGGACCACATCGAGACTCTCATTAGGGAAGGGCATTTGAAGGACATTGTTTTCAAAAAGACGGACAAGGCAGATGGACAGAAAGATAGCCGACAGGACGGACGGCCGGCCAAGAAAACTTAGTCCCAAGAAAGCCGAGGATGAAGGGGCAATTAACACCATCTTCGGAGGACCAGCAACGGGCAAGAGTAACAGGGAAAGGACCCAAGAGATTCGGGAGGCCATGGAGGCACGGAGAGACCTGGATGTCAATTCTATTGAGCCCGACCCGAAAAGAATCAAGGAGGGCTGGGACCCGATCGTGTTCACAGAAGCCGACTCACACAGAGTGGATGTTAGGCCAAACGACGCGCTAGTGATCATCGCACGGATCGGCCACAGAGAAGTTCATCGAATTCTGATCGACAATGGGAGTTCAGCTGACATTCTTAGTGCAGAAGTATATGACCAGCTGAGGCTAGACAGGAAAGACCTACAGCCGTTTCCCACACCCCTTAGAGGATTTGGAGGAGTCGAAGTAAGGTCGCTTGGCACGGTAAAGCTACCCGTGAAGATCGGAAAAGCCCCTTGCCAGAAAACAGTGCTGCTCGACTTTGTGGTGGTAGATACGGAAAACTGGCCGTATAATGCTTTACTGGGCCGACCATTTTTGAATAAAGCCAAGGCGGTGACAGCAACTTATGCCCTCATGATGAAATTCCCGACCGAATATGGTGTGGGAGTGGTCAAAGGGTCACAAGAGATGGCCCGAAGAGCAAACTTGTCAGTGTATAAAGATAGGGAGGTACGCCAAGTATACATGGTAACGGTCCAACAAAAGGCTAGAGAACCTGAAGAACAGGCAGAAGTGCCGAAAGATTTTGAGTTGGATCCCAGAGAAGGACCGGAGGACAGGGAAGACGAGCCGACTCAAGAAGTGGCACTAGACCCAGAAGATCCGGGTAGGACAGTGAAGGTAGGGGCAAGTTTGAGCGTACATGTCAAAACCTTACTTATTACGCTGCTAAGAAACTACAAGGACGTTTTCGCTTGGAGTCATGAAGATATGCTGGGGGTAGACCCGAAGGTGATTTCACATCATCTTTCCACCAACCCAGAGTTCCGACCCGTGGTACAGAAAAGAAGATTATTCAATCCAGAAAGAAGCGTCGCAATCAAGAAGGAGGTGGAGAAGCTGCTTTCCGCGGGGTCGATAAGGGAAGTCAAGTATCCGGAGTGGGTAGCCAATGTAGTGTTGGTCAAGAAAAAGAACAAACAATGGAGGATGTGCGTAGACTTTACAGACTTGAACAAAGCTTGCCCAAAAGATAGTTTCCCACTACCGAGGATCGACCAGTTGGTAGATGCGACAGCAGGACATGAATTGTTGAGTTTCATGGACGCCTACTCGGGATACAATCAGATCCGGATGAATAAGGCAGATGAGGAAAAGACATCGTTTACCACGGACCAGGGCTTATATTGCTACAAAGTGATGCCATTCGGATTGAAAAACGCCGGGGCAACGTACCAGAGGTTGGTAAACAAGATGTTCGCTCGGCAGATTGGGAAAAATATGGAGGTTTACGTGGATGATATGTTGACTAAGAGCACCACTGCAGAAAAACACACGGAGGATTTGAAGGAAACCTTTGACGTCCTAAGAAAGTATCAGATGAAGCTCAACCCAAGCAAATGTGTGTTCGGGGTACCTTCGGGAAGGTTTCTAGGTTTTCAGGTGCACCAGAGGGGAATCGAAGTAAATCCCGAGAAAATCAAAGCATTAGAAGGAATGGCTTCACCCAAGACACTGAAAGATGTGCAGAGGCTAACGGGATGCCTTGCGTCACTCAACCGGTTTATAGCCAAGTCAACAGACAAATGCGCCCCATTCTTTAAAGCAATAAAAAAGGGAAAAGGGCTCGAATGGAGTACAGAGTGTGAAGAAGCCTTTCAAAAATTGAAAGAGTATCTGGGGAGAGCACCCATCCTTTTAAAACCGGTGGTGGGAGAAACATTGTACTTATACCTCTCGGTCACCGAAGTGGCGACGAGTTCGGTGTTGATCCGACTGGAGGAAGGAATACAAAAGCCAGTGTACTATACAAGCAAAGCGTTGTTAGCGGCGGAAACCAGATACTCACTGGCAGAAAAAATAGCGCTAGCTCTGATCACATCGGCCAGGAAGTTGAGACCATATTTCCAAGCACATACAATAGAGGTATATACAGATTGCCCACTGAAACTCATTCTTCAAAAGCCAGAGGTGTCAGGAAGACTGACCAAATGGGCGGTGGAGCTCAGCGAATACGATATCAGATACACACCAAAAGCGGCCGTCAAAGGGCAGGCAGTATCCGACTTTATAGTAGAATTCACCGAGCCAGATGCCGAGGTAAGAAGGGCAATGGAAGATGAACAGACTACTAAATTCCAATGGAAATTGCATGTAGATGGGTCATCAAACACGCATGGCAGCGGGGCAGGAATAGTCATAACGACCCCCGAGGGGGATACTGTAGAATGTGCCATGAGGTTCGATTTCAAGGCAACCAACAATCAAGCAGAGTATGAAGCCTTGTTGGCCGACCTAAGGGTCTGCATAGCATTAGGGGCAGATGAGCTGGAAGTTTACAGTGATTCACAGGTCGTGGTCCATTAGGTACTGGATGAATACCAGGCCAG
Organism: Acer saccharum; assembly: GCA_030490815.1. NCBI lineage: Eukaryota > Viridiplantae > Streptophyta > Magnoliopsida > Sapindales > Sapindaceae > Acer > Acer saccharum. The sequence goes on along the minus strand of CM059869.1, from coordinate 26,266,332 downwards.
GGAAGAGCACATGATAGCTTATTTGGACATTGCAAAAAGACTACTTAAAAAGTTCAAAGCGTACAGAATCTCTCAGATCCCTCGGGAAGAGAACGAAAAAGCAGATGCTTTGTCCAAACTAGCTTCAGCCACCATAAGCATTAGATCCAAAGCAATACCAGTGGCACACCTGACTAAACCAAGTACAGCGGAACCCGAGGAAATCATAATAGCAGAGATCCGACCTAGCCCGGGCGACTGGACATACCAACTCAGAAAGTACTTAGAGGAGAACATACTACCGGAGGATGCTGTGGAAGCTAAACGCATCAGATACAGGTCAGCCCGGTACACGATTCTGAGAGGAGAATTATATAGGAGAGGATTCTCAAAAGTGCTGCAGAGATGCATTTCCGGTGAAAAGACTGGAGAGATCCTGAGAAGCATCCACAGTGGAGTGTGTGGGAACCACACTGGGGGTAAAAGCTTAGCACACAAAATACTTAGGCAAGGATTCTACTGGCCGACTCTGTTCGCGGAAGCACAGCAATTCGCAGAGAGTTGCGAAACATGCCAAAGAGTAGCAAACGACATTCGGCGACCCCCAGAATTGCTTAGAAGCTTAACCTCGCCTTGGCCCTTTGCCATGTGGGGACTCGACCTGATAGGACCAATGCCCACAGGAACGAAGGGAGGAGCAAAGCATGCTATTGTGGCAGTGGATTATTTTACCAAATGGGCAGAGGCAGAAGCACTTGTACACATCACCGAGGCAAACACCACCAGCTTCGTTAAGAAGAATATAATATATCGGTTCGGGATCCCGAGCATCATCATAACAGACAATGGAACTCAATTCGACAATAAGAAGTTCAGAGAAATGTGTGAAGAGTTCAAGATCGCAAACTACTATGCATCGCCTGCTCACCCTCAAACCAATGGCCAAACGGAGGCCGTGAATAAAGTGATCAAGCACACATTGAAAGCAAAACTAGAGGCAAAGAAAGGTGGATGGGCAGACAAACTGCCCGAGGTGCTATGGGCATACCGAACAACTGTAAGGTCGTCCACAGGGGAAACTCTTTTCGCGCTGGCATTCGGGACAGAAGCTGTTATCCCAGCAGAAACTACTTTTACATCCCCCAGGGTCCAGTTATACAGCCCCGAGCACAATATAGACATGCTGCAGTAGAACCTAGACGAGCTTGAAGAGATCAGAGATGCAGCACAAGTAAGAAATTCCGCATACCAGCAAAGGGCTGCTAGGTACTACAACTCTCATGTTCGGGAGCGGAGATTCCAACTCGGGGATCTAGTGCTGAGAAGAGTATCCCCAAATACCAAGGATAAATCATCGGGATCCCTCGCCGATAAATGGGAAGGGCCATATATCATCAAGAGAATCGTAGGGCACGGGGCCTACATGATAGCCCGACCAGAAGGTAGCCTGGTACCCCGACCATGCAACGCACAATATCTGAAGATCTTCTATCCCTAAAAGAATCCGATTATGGTTCTACAGTTTATTTATTCTGCTTTAGCTCAGTTTTTAGTTTCTGCGTTAAAATTTCAGATTTGTTTATTAATTTTATATTCATGATCATCTAATAAAGTTCAGTTGCTAATATGGTGTGGCGGAATCAATAAAATCCATGAGCAACATTTCAATGGCGGCCACTCAAGGCGACCGAATAAACGCCAAAAAGAGTCGGGCGCTATAAGGCCGCGAAAGAGCGGACGAGTGGTGCTCGAAGGGTGGAAAAGCTGTAGTAGCATGCCCGCCTAGTTAAGGCGATGCAAACGCGTCCCTTAGCAAAAAGGCAAAACCGAGGCACCAGGACAACTGGGAAAATGCTCAGAGCGCCGCTAGAAAGACTAGTGAGATGCGCAGTCGTGTTGGCCGGTACAAATTACCCCAACGATTCGACAAACCCTTGCACAGATAAAACCAGGAGACGTCCTAGGTGACTTGTGCAAGGACCTCAACGTATGGTCGTGGCGAGCCTCGACGTAACGTGGAGGTTAAAACAACCCCAAAAATCAAAGAGTATAAGCCAGTTACATAAGATACTCGGCAAAAGTTAGTTACCAGTTAAATAAGACACTCGGTCTAATTGATATAAGCCAGTTACATAAGATACTCGGCAAAAATTAGTTACCAGTTAAATAAGATACTCGGTCTAATTGATATAAGCCAGTTACATAAGATACTCGGCAAAAATTAGTTAAACCAGTTAAATAAGATACTCGGTCTAATTGATATAAGCTAGTTACATAAGGTACTCGGTAGCAATTAATTACCAGTTAAATAAGATACTCGGTCTGATCGGGTAAAAAGCCAGTTACATAAGATACTCGGCTGAAATTAATTGCCAGCCATAAGGTACTCGGTCAAAGCATAGCCAAAGATTCCCGAAGGATCCATAAATTCAAAGATGGTTAGTACAAGCAGACGGTCGTCCCATTTAGGCATTGGTCGTACAGTAAAATAAAACAGTAAGAATGTAAAGAGTAAATTTTGTTCTTATTTCATGTATAGAAAAATACAATGTATAAAAAGTACACGAAAAATATACAAGTGTAGTTACAAAAAAAAAATGGGGGCTTGGAAATCAAGAGGAAGGCGCCGGGGGTGGTGAGCCGCTTCTGCCAACGTCAGGGTCAGGCTCCATCACATACTCGCTCAGAAGGCTGTCATCCGAAGGCCACACGATCACATCTTCCTCGTCATCCATCCAGTGACTGTAGTCGGTACCAGGAACGGGTCCCAAGTCGAGTCTCTCATTGTTGAACCCCGCCCTCTCACTGGCGTAAAAAGTGGAGAAAGACTCGGCGGTAGGAACCTCAAGGTGCATGGGATGTGGCGTTTTTCCTTTACTTCTACAATACGCCCGCCACTCCTTCATCTGGATCCGAAGAGACTCCAGGGATGTGTCCACATGCTTCCTAATTGAGAGGCTCCAGTTGGCCTGGGCCCGATCAGTCGCCCTGTTCTTCTGCTTAAAAAATTCACCGGCCGAGACCATTCCACGCTGGAATTCCCGAAGAAGTAAAGCATCATAGGCTGGAGATCTCTTAAAACGGTCAACGCTTTATAGCTCCATTTCCAGCCTAGCTCCCTTCGACAGTTCCTTAGCCGTCAGGGCTTGACACTCCAAGTCTTCGATTCGGCGTTCATAAGTTGACTTGGCGTCTTCGGCATTTTGTTCGGCCCGAAGCAAGGCTTCCCGGGTGGATGACAGTTGATCCTGCAGAGTCCTGACCTCCTCCGCAGCAAAAGATGCCCATTGCTCGGCTTCCATTTGCCGTGCTAAGCATTTATTTAGGAGCATCTGACTCGACTTGGCCTTCTCCTGACGAGCTAACTCAGCCCGAGAGCAATGATCTTCGCTCTCTTTCAATTGGGCTTCCAGCCTTCTTATTTTCTCCGCTTGGGCTTCGCCAGCTTGGCAAGCCCCAGACATCTCGGCCACCATCTACAACAAGTCAACAACAAATAGAAGTAAGAAAAGGAAGAATACGAAATGACGCATATAAGCGAAGGCGTTACTCACGTAGGAAGTGCTGTTAAAAAAATTACGGAGTCGGTCAGACACAGTCCTGGTCCTGAAATGACTCCAGTGATCCTCCCCAATATAGGCTCGGCCTGAAGCCATGGCCCTGAACATGGTCTCGGGGGTGGGATCATCGATTTGGGGAGAGAAGCCCATACCACCTACATCGCCTTCGGGGAGTTCGGCGGATGGGGCCGCCCGAGGAAGGTCTGTTGAGCCACCAGCACTATCTCTGACCTGCTCCCGCGGAGGGGTCACGCTCGCATCTTTTTCAACATCACCCTCCCCCTCATCCTCCGAAGAGGAATCAACATACGCAACTACTCGGGGAATCTTGGGGTAAGGGCGACCAGAAGAAAACGAAGCTTTCCTCTTCCCAGTCTGCCCAGCTTCAGTGTTGCTGTCCCCAGGGGTGGAAATCGGATCAGCAGGGGCTGGAATCTCCGAGGAAGAAGGATTCGGCTCGACTGAAGTCAGAAACTCCGGAGCTACCGCACCTGAAGGCCCCCCAACTGCTTCAAAGGGGACGTTTGGCATATTTGCAGCAGAGTGGGGAGAACCATAGGAAGATCCCCTACCTTCTCTTTCCCCTTGGAAGAAGGACCCGCGGGATTGCCCGAATCAGCAGAGGTCCTACTTACTCCAAAGTTCCCCGAAACACCCGCGGCTTCCGCCGAACACACAGTCGTTTCTTGATCATGAGCCTCCTCGGGCACATAATCGGGTACTCCCTCCTCGTCATCTCCCTCGGGAAGATTCTCAGGAGTACCCTCATCAGATTCGTCTTCGGGAGGGGCTATCCCAGCATCTCGCTGGCGAAGGACTGCTTTTCGACTCGCCTCCACGATGCCTTTCATCCGGCGTGCCAGAGCATCGCTGACTATATCTACATCAAACACTTACAAAAGGGGAGAAAAAGGGAACCCGAGTTAGCAGACAAACTTAGGAATCAGGTTGCCAATAAAAAATACATACAACAAATAAACTTACGGCGTCTGCGGCACGCAGAAATCTGAGGGAAGAGACGGGCCTTAATCATCTTCCCCTCTTTGTAGAGATAGGGTTTCCCCCTTTTTCTCCAGAGGGCGGACTGCTGCCCGAGCCAAAGTCTTCAGCTCCTCGTCTGTAAAAGCTGAAGTCAGATGGTTCCACTGAGGCGTACAGAAGTACCGAGGAACCCGGCAAGTCATCTGAGTGCCAACCAAGTCAAAGCTGATCGACTGGCCCCAGTCTTTGCCCACGAAGAACCAGCTGTTCTTCCAAAATTTGTTTGAGGTCGGGAAGCCCCAAACAAATCCTTTCATCTTTTCGTCCGTAGTCGGTTCGACTCTACCCTTGACCACGACGTCTTTTGGAATCCAGAACTCGGGCTGATTCGACTGGAGAAAGTAAATCCCGGTCTTCCCCACTGGCCTCAGCGAATAGAAGTGACGAACCTCGCGAGGGGTGGGAGGTGGCCGTTTCATTTTATGCCACATGTGCCACATGCACATCAGGATGTGATAACTATTCGGAGTTAGCTGAGCCGGAGCGAGTCGGGCTTCAGCCAAGAACCAAGTGATGAAAGGCTGGAGAGGAAGAGTAACACCACAGGTGAGCATGGACCCGTAAATTGCCACGTGGCCAGGGGGTAGGTTCCATGCAGCCCGACCTTCAGCTGGAATCAGCGAAACCTCATTGCTGTCCAGATCGAACCGCCGCATGTATCGCATTATCTCGTCAGGGCCGACCACATTCGGCTCAACATCATAGATGCAAATACGCTCGGGGGAGAAGGGAATGCGAGCGGCCCTGTGCTCCTCTTCAATGTCGTCCTCGGTGATCCTTTGGGCCGCCACTCGGCTTTCCCGAGAATGCGAGTCTTTGTAAACTCTGCGAGTGCTCATCCTCTTTCCTGGTCTTCTGCTCGGGCGAATATCAGTACAAGCAGAAGAAGAATCCGACCAAGCTTCAGGCTGGTATGAGTAAGGTGGCGATGAACTAGCAGAAGCAGAAAGGATCTCTAAAGCAGGAGGAACCTCAGAAGTTGCAGGTCTTTCCGGAAAAAGTCCAGAAATGTCAGCGTCGATATAGCGCGGCTGATCAAAACGGGGCTCGTCTAGTAACCTGTGAACAACCGACGCAGTGAAAGTATCATTTCGCTCAATAGCAATCATACCAACAGTAAAAAGACGATATCTAGCTCCAGAATCCATAAAGACTAACCTTGGTGTAGCAAAGAACGAAGACGATGCAGATCGCAGAAGAAGGGTCTCCAAGGAAAGATCTGGGGGTTGAAGCAGATAAACTCAAGAACAGCAGGGTTAGAAAAACGGGCTGGTAAACAAAATAGAGCACAGAGAATCAAAAGGCACAGATAAAGTTTCCGTCGAAGAGCACGCGAAGATAATGGAAGAGGAAATAAAAGCGAAGAATGGAAGAAGGAAGTGAAAGTGAAAAAAGCGAAACCAGAATATATAGGCGACGTCTCGATTTCAAAAATACCAAAACCCTAGGAGAGGTTGCAGAAAAAGCGGGAAAACAGAGGGGCTTGGACTGATGACGTAGGTTGCGCGCAGGCGAGCAGAAAGGTCACATCCCATAAATACACCGTACCACAGCCAAACAAAGAGGGACAAGTGGCAGCAAGAGAACGTCAGGCGCCACCAGAGAGCAGAAGCATCGCCATCATAAAGATTTGAAATGATTGATAAATCAAATGTGTACGGTCGCAATTAAGACACGTCATTTAAAGCTCTGATCCAAACGAGGATACTTTAATGCAGGAAACGACAAATGAGGATTAATCATAAAGAAATATTGAGGTTAAATATTAGACCCGAGAGGGCTTGACTAAGCATGATCGGCTCAAATATTTAAGGGGGTATTGTTATAGGTAAAAATAGTCATGATGGACACGTCAACACCATGGAAGGCCAGGTCAGCAGAGGTCAAGAGAAGTCAACTTATGGAGCAGAAACCTCCACGATAACTTACTCGGAAAAAAGGATAAGTAGTCCGACCATAAACAAAGACGATCAGCTTGAGCAGCAGATCAGATTCAGGCGTACTCGGGCACACTCGGGAAACAATAAAACAGTCGCCAACACTTGCAATCAGCAGCCAGTAGGTCCACAATAAGCAACGATGTGGACCATTAGAGTTTAAAAAGGAAACAAGCAGTTCTCCCGTGAATAAAGGAGAAAGAATCCCGTTCAGAATTGGACACAGCCGAAAAAGGAAAACATAATCTAAATAGGACTAGGAAACCGCTTGAGACTTGGGGGCCACAACATTAAACCCTAGCGGTCACCTTAAAACCCTAGAAACAACATGTATAAATACCCCCTCTATTCATAAACAGGGGTACGCGAGAAGTAGAATAGAGAGAGAGAGGATCATAGTGCAAAGTTCTTGTAATCATTCTTTATCGTTCTTCATCTTGTAATCGTGATTCATAGTGGATTTGACTTTGTTGCTAAAGCAACAATCTCGTGGATGTTTCTCCGATCTTTTGGAGTTTTACCACGTAAATCACTTGTTATTTCTTTACAATCTTTGACTACTATACTCAAGTATAAACTGCAGTAATTCAAAAAACGAATCATTGACTTGGTGATCACCAAAAATCACCGTCAACAACTGCTTTATCTATTTAGGGGTAATTTTATAATTTTGACTTAATACGAAAAATTGGGTAATAAGCTTAAAATCTATTCACCCCCCTCTAGATAGTTTTATACACACCGTGCTATAATTAGTTTCAATTGGTATCAGAGCGGGTTCCTAGACATACATAGGTGATCCTTGCTTATTTTGGTGTGTTTTGCATCTTGTGTGATTTTTGATCATTCATATATTTGCATTCATTTCATTCATTCATAAACACTATGAATGGAAACGGTGGAAATGGTGGTGGCAACGAAGGTGCTTCTAGCACAAGGCCTCCACTTCTTACCGGATTGAACTATTCCCAATGGAAAGGGAAGATGTAATCCTACATATGCCAAATTCATGGCCGTGCATGGATGGCAGTGGAAGACAGATATGATCTACCCATGATGACTTCCGGTGGTGGAGGAGAAGAAGTTTTGAAGCCTAAGGTGCAATGGAACGCACAAGAGTTTGAGGCTTCAAAGTGGAATAGGAAGGCGATGCATGCCATCTTATGTGCTATGGACGAAAATCTGATGCATGCCATCTTATGTGCTATAGACGAAAATCAATACAAGTTGATTCAAAATACTAGGATAGCTAAGGAGGCATGGGACATCCTAGAGATTGCACATGAGGGAACCAAATGGTAAAGGACTCTAAGCTTCAAGTCCTCCAAACTCAATTCAAGATGCTTAAGATGGAGGAGAATGAGTGCTTCAACGACTTCGAGATTAATTTGATGGACATAGTCAACCAAAGTCATCAACTTGGTGATCCATATTAGGATAGGAGAATCAAGCAAAAAATTATGAGATCTCTACCCGATAGGTTTGAATCGAAGGTGACGGCTTTAGAAGAAAATAGTGGTTATAAGGATATGAAGCCGAGTGAGGTGATTGGGAGACTTCTAGCTTATGAGTCTAGGAAGGGTCCTATCTCCACACCTCCTAAAAAGCAAAAAAGAATTGCTTTGAAGACCTCCAAGGATGAAAAGGAGGCAAAGAAGATTGACTCGGATGAAGGCTTTGCCTTGTTTGTAAAAAGGTTCAACGAGGTTATGAAGTTTAGAAGAAAGGGCTTTGGATAAAAATGTCAAGATTTGAAGAAAAAGAGCTCTTTCAAGAAGTTTGAACCTAGGCAAGAAAGGACCGAAAGGAAAGGGGTTCGTTGTTTCGAGTGTGGTGGCATAGGTCATTTTGCCCCCGATTGTGCTAATCATGTTGAGAAGAAAAAGGGGAAAGTGATGGCCGCCACTTGGAGTGGAAGTAGTGATGACTCCTATGAGGGAGATGAGTCTTCGGATGATGAAGAGCTCATGGCTAATCTCCTAGCTTTTGCCTCCTCCCATAAAAGCAAAAGTGCTAGTGAGAGAGAGGAAATGAGTCAAGAGGAAAATGACTCAAGTGGAGAAGAAAGTGATTCCTCTTCTAACTCCATAAATGGATTTGTGGAGAAAAAGGTGCTTGCTAAATATCATGCCGAGTTTAATGATTTAGCAATCAAGAGTACAAGAAAGATCAAGATGTTGAGAGAAGAAAATCTTGAGCTTGCATCTCAAAATGACCACTTAAGTGAACAAGTGGAAAGATTCAAGAAGATGGAAGATAAGCTAAGAGAGGAGTTAGTCTTATCTAGGAGGAATGAAGATAGTCTAAAGAGGGAGCTTGAAGAAGTTAGAGAATCTATGACAAGGATGGATTCTATCACCAAGAAGCTTGACCACATGCTTGGTGTTGGAAAGAGTCCATGTGACAAGAGGGGTCTTGGGTATGAAGATGGCAAGAAGATCTCAACCTCTAACAAGACCGTGTTTGTCAAGAGCTTGAAGAACGAAGAAACTTCATTTGTGCAAATTCCTAGGAAGAAGTTAGAAATAGGACAAAGTTCAAATGCTTAAGTGAAGATGGGGCCAAGAAGGCAACCTCAAGCTCAACCCCCTAGGGTCCCTCAAGCCAACATTCCTCCACAAATGGCTCACAAAGGAAAGAGACCTATCATGCAACCTCAAGCTAGGAAGCAATCTAGACCGGTTCAACAACGAAGACGGATTGAACCCATTCATCCACAAAGACAAGGACAAGGTATGATTCCTTATTTTACTCCTATTTGTCACTTTTGTGGATTTGATGGTCATATTAGACCACATTGCTTTCGTTATATTAAAATGTGCAAAACTAGAAGCATGATAGAGAAGAAAAAGAAAAGAGCCATTATGCATGTTCCTAGGAATGATAATATTATTATGCATGATCCTAGAACATCTAGAACCCATGTACCAAAGACCACTAAGAAAGCTAAGATTGTTTCTAGGTGGATTAGAAAGAATGAAATTGTTTGCCATGTTGCTCAAATAGCCTTGAAGGCAAATTCTTCTAATTTTTGGTATTTAGATAGTGGGTGCTCTAGGCACATAACGGGAAACAAGAGTTTCTTCGAGACTCTTGTTATGTAGGAAGGTGGATATGTCACTTTTGGTGATGGATCCAAAAAGAAAGTTGTAGGGAAAGGAACCATTTTCGTTCCCGGTTTACCCTCCTTATCCGATGCTTTATTTGTTGATGGCTTGAAAGCCAATTTAATAAGCATTTCACATCTAAGTGATGCAGGATATTCCGTCTTGTTTTGTAAAGATAATTGCTCTATCCTAAAGCTCGATGGACAAACCTTGTTGAAAGGTATGAGATCTAGTGACAATTGCTATTGTCTTGAAGCTAGAACAGTCTCAAACAATGTGTCCATGGATGAGCAAATAGAGTTGTGGCATGAAAGACTTGGCCACATGAACTTTAGGGATTTAAGAACCCTTGGAAAGTTCGAGTGTGTGCGTGGCCTCCCTAAGCTTGGGAAGAAAGCCAATGGTATTTGTGGACCTTGCCAACAAGGAAAACAAACCAAAAGCATGCACAAAAAGGGCAAGTATCTCTCCACCAAGTGTTATCTTTCAGGATGTTCATAAGTGATGGGGTCATGATTTCTGAATAAAACAAAACATATATAAGTAAATAATCATGATAAAGCACTTTTAAATATTTATCTTGAATTAAATAAATAACTCAATCATAAAATTCAACGGTGATCCAACACCCATAAATGTTACGCCTCCTTTGGGAGTTTGCACCATTTACTAGTTAGACTAGGTCCCACCTAACTGTTAACATAACAACCAGCGTTTTCAATTTTAGCCTTGCAATTTTACTGACAAGAACTCTTGGGAGGATATTAATAAAATTACATTGAGTGTGTTACCAAGATATCGACCCTCAATTTTCTCTCACGAAAATCCCTCCTTGGGGAGTAGATCTCGTTTGAGTCCATTGTCTAGTCTATCCTTATAAGGAAGTATATTGCTAAATTCCATTCATGGACGCCCCTTGGGGGGATTACCAATAAATAATAAAGCTCAACTAACCTTGGAGGCCATAGGTGTTACAAAAACACCTTCTCCCACTCAATTATTTAAGGCGTGTGATTAAATCTCAAAGAATGATTTACCAAGTTATCTAGATGCCAATTTAGATACCTAAATCATTCAATGCATGTTCATACCAAAAGAGATATATGAGTGGCACTCCTATTCTATATGTCATGTTATTATACAATAACAAATATTGTAATATTTAAGCATAAATTAAATAGCAACAATTTTGGCCCATCCTAGAAAAACAAGTAAATTACAATTGTTTAGGAATACAAGATCTTCAAGTGGCCCATCAACCATACGCTCATCCTTCGGCCTTCTCCCATGGGCGTGCACAGCCCACAACCCCACAAAGGGGCTGCCATGCGCAGCCCATAAGGCCACACAAGGCTGCCGTGCACAGCCCACCATGTAATGGGCTTGCCATGCGCAGCCCAATCAACTCCTAGGGTGCACACGGTGCTCGTTCTCGGTCCCGGTTGCTTCGTTTTTCTTCGTATCTTCGAATCTTCAATACCCGAATACTTTACAGCAGTATAAATAATAAAATACTGCAGTATTAAATTTTTTTTTATTTTTTATTCACTGCAGTACTTTTACAAAAATAAAAACTGCACATATAAATTAAAAAAAACTGCAGTAAAAAATACTGCACTAAAATAAAATAAAATAAAATATAAAACCTAGCAACTACCAAGAAGGAATTATGGCGATGATAGACCACCCTTCTTGTTACAATTCCATAACAAAAATACATTGAAAATCTAGGACCAAAATCGAGCAATAACAATCCACATAAAACATATATAAATCCATACATCACATGTAATTATATATGTGAATACCTAGAGTGCCATCTCTTTCTAAACATCCATAATCACAATAAAAAGAAATAGATTCACGTATATATACGTTAATTAATTAAAAGGGTTCAACCAAGGCTCTGATACCAATTGTAGGGAAAAATACCGTAGTTACACGCAGTGGAAGCGAGACTAAAAATAGATTTAGTAACTTTTAAAATTTTTCCTTTTTATGAACCTTAAACCCTTTAATCAATTAAACATATATATTATCTAACAAAAGAAGAATACCTTTTGTCGCGTGATCCGATTGACTTACGTCGATGGTAATCCGCAAGATCTTCAATCCTAGCACGAACGTGAATCACCTAGGAGCGTGGTCTCCCTTTTCTTTGAATTGCAAACCTGTGAATGGACAAACAAACTTTTCTTTTTCTTTGTTAGTCACAAAAACAATCAAAATAAGACTAAGATTATTCCGGTCACTTTTGAGTTCTCAATCTAATGATTGAAACTCGCGTGAACCTAAATCGATATTGTACACACAAGCTTATTGATGAACAAGCAAATAGTGTACCATCAAAGAATAATCTATTCACTCTTTTATATTTTAGTAGAATAAAATCGCTTTCTATGAATTGAGAAGAAGAAGAAAATTGTCTCAAGAACCACTAGGGTGGCCGAAATCTATATGTGGGAATATATAGGTGGCCGAAATTTTCCTCTCTGTCTATTAGGGTTGCCGAAATCTTGCTCTCTTTTTACACTAGGGTTGCCGCAAATTACACTCCTAAAAGGGGTTTGTGTTGCACTCTAATTTCCATAAAAGAATAGACTTCAAACCCTAATCCAACTCATAGATATTTTATTCTTTTAATTGACTAAATTAAAAGACTTCTTATTTGATTAAATAAATAAAATTAATTATTTATTTTCTTACCAAATAAGTCTTTTACTTTTAGTATACTACTAACAATAGTATAACTCTAGGAAATATATTTCCTGTTCAGAAAAAGATTTGTTTCTTAATTAAACAATTAATTAATAAATTAATTAATTCTTATTTAATTAAACAATGAAAACAAAATAATATATAGGTTAATATATTAACCTTGCCGCCCCACTTTTCTAAAATTGGGCCTAATATTATTTTCTTATTTCATTTAATCCATTGGACTTTAAGTAAAAAGCCCACATGTGAGCCAGACCCATTCTTACTAAAAGAAATAAGCCCACATGTCTTTCATTAATATATTAATATAATTGAGCAGCCCATTACATAAATAATGTGCAAATTATATTCTTAATATATTAAATGCAATTCTAGATGGACCCTTAAATTGGTCCGGTAGAATATATCAAGTGATCCATGCAAGTCCATGTGGATTGGGGATCTTGGCGGGCTATCTAAATTTAAGCTTCAATAGACACAACCTAATCACAATCAACAAATGATTCACTTAGGTCCGATCCATTAATTTTAACTCATTCCACTAAAGAGCTAAAATTGAACTCTTAAATAAAGATAGAAAAGGAAGATGTTCTTCATTCATACTCTAGACAATCATGTGGGAGATAGTGTATCCTCGTGATTAATATCAGTAATCGCCAAGAGTTCATAGACCACCTATAACTCTCCAAGTTACCATATTTACTCATATGACCACGTTTTGAACTTGGATATTTTGACTTGTCCAGAAGCCATGTTTTCAATAGACACTATCAAAAACTCAACGTTGAGATTTAATATCCAATTACCTCAAAACATCCATATGATGATATTATACTCTCATTGAATAAATGGAGCCACGATGTCCATATCTATAAATGAAGTCCTCTATCGATTAACAAATGAATATCACCAAACTATCGAGGATAGACTATGCGATATAATCGTACTCATTGATAACTCAAATGATATCACTTACAACCATAAGTCCATCACTTATCTCAGGATTAAGATAGACTCTCCGATTGTCCTGATAATGAAAAGACTTTTATCTACTGACGGTTATAGATAAAGTATTTCATTGTGATCCAGCTCAATGCACCCAGTGCACTAGATTCTTTTGCTCGAAGACACTCCGATGATTTTAGACTCATCATATCTCATTTGATCCCACTCAAATGCTAGCAAAAGAAAACTACAACTTTAACAAGATAAAGGTGCCCAACCTTTAACTTAAGTTGTGAACAATATTCAAGACTAACTAAAGAATTGTGTCTACCACATACATATCCAGATGTACGAACAATTCTTCTTTTTTCATAGTCTTTAGACCTTATGATTATTTACCTTGACAATTATAATATTAAACTATAAATGCTATACGATTTGTTAAACCAGAAATCATTTTATTAATATGAAAAAGATTGTTAATTACAATATTACACTCTTGCTATTGAGCATAATCCTAACACATTCGCTATGTGAATGGGACTTCTAATTATGGGATTTGGTACTCATTTGACGCTAATCCTAGTCTTGTAGGATATAGTGATGCGGATTGGGCAGGAAATTGTGATGATAGGAAGAGCACATCGGACGGTTGCTTCTTTCTAGGCAACAACTTTGTGTCTTGGTTTTGCAAGAAGCAAAACTCGATTTCCATGTCCACGGCCGAGGCCGAGTACATAGCCGCGGGGAGTGGATGCACACAACTCCTATGGATGATGTAAGGATTCCCGTTTTGTTGATTGGCTTATTTCGTGGGCAAACCACAAGTTGGGGTTTGGTTGTAAGGGTAGTCTAAGTGATTTGTTGAAGATCAAAGACCCTTTCCAAGACCTCAAGAGGACAAGCACCAAAGGTATATATCTAGTGCTTACATTGTCTTGAAGAGATATAGTTGCACACACACACAACATGCATAACTTTTATTCTTGAATGTTGTGTTTATATTTTGTGTGCATTGTGCTTTATTGATTTATTTAATATCTCTTCTTGCATTTAATTGATTGCATCTTGTTCTATGAAATGCCATGACATGATAGGCATTATGATGCATTCAATACCCACACTTGCACTTCATGATTAGTCTTAAGTGTGGTGTAATTCGTTTCCATTTGTGTGATCGGAAACGTCCGCGCTTGCACGATGGTGTGCTTGTCTTAGCGCGATGGTTGACCACTTGAGAAGATCTCATTCTTCTCTTGGATAAGTGGTAGCTTTAGTTTGGTTGGGTTGATTGGAGTAAGGTGTCTAGTTTCAAAAGATTGGATTTCAATGTTTTAAGTGTTTTCAAAACTGACCTTTGCATGGTCGTGTGACCATAACTTTTTACACAAAGCTTCAAAATGAGTTTTGAAAATTTCTGTACAAACTAGACACCCATACCTTTCCAACGGTATATTATTCGTAATATTTCATGACCGTTTGGATTGGTTTTGAAATTTCCAAAGTGACCACTAAAACAGGGCATCACAGCTGTTATCCGAATCTGACCTTTGGTCACTCAAATGACCATAACTTTTTCTACAGTTATCCAAATCATGTTTTGTTAATTGGAGTAGAAAGTAGACTTCCATACCTTTCCAACGGTATATTATATGAAAGGTTTCGATGTCGTTTGGTCATGTTTTGAGTCGCTTGAAAATCAAGCTTTGTGCTGTGACCCTTCGCCGCGGTTTCAGTGCCGCGGTTTGTGACAGCGGCGTTCGAGCGACAGTAAGTCAGTGCCGCGGTTCTAGTGCCGCGGTTGTGAAACCGCGGCAGTCGAGCCACAGACCAACTGCGATAGTGTGATTTAGGGGCAAAATTGTCTTTTCACTTGCCCTGTTCTTGATGTCTATAAATATCACACTTTCTCATTATCTGAACAAGTTCTTTTACTCTTAAGAACCCTAAACTTCAAAGATAGATTTTGAGAGAAAATCAAATCAAGAACTCACCTTTAACCACTCAAATCAAACCCCTTTTGCATCAAATTTCATATTGCATCTCCTATGTCTATATAGAGTGCATCCATGTATGGGTTTGCATCATCACAACTTGCTTGGTAAGATTTTGATTAATTTCATCTTATTTTAGTATTTTAAATACCAAGCCATCTCTTTTAAATTACTTGTATGTTTTAGATCATATGCTAAATACAAGAAAAGAGATTAATTGTGATGAATTGATTGAGTGTTGTTTTTGATAGATATCTAGGTTTTTATAATCTATGATTATCTATGCTATTTGACATGTCATTTAGCAATTGATATCTAGGGTTGATTTAATTTGAATATATCATCATCCTAGATAAGCATCTAAGGTTCCCTAGCCTTGTTTGTTAATTGAATATTCATACATATTCACATAGGGTTGTGCATCTCTTTTGAGAGATTGAAGTCTTGGTCTAGGGTTGCTATTACAGGCCTGCGGGTAGTAGTGGTGGGTTACAGACCGGGATTAAGCTGTAAACATCATTACAAGTAGTGACTGCGAGGATCGAGCAAATTGGAATAGGGTTGCTAATAAAGGCCCGCTGGGTAGAAGTGAGGGGTTACAGACCGGAGTGTTAGACGAGGTCTACATAGGTTGTAAACTTCATTTCAATTAGTGATTTCGAGTTCCGAGTGTGGCGCACTAAACAGCCCGTGGTTTTTTCCCAGTGGTTGGGTTTCCACGTAAACATCAAGTGTCATTTATTATTTCCGCATCTTATTACACTTGTATGTATATTTGACTTGCTAGGGGTATTTTCGTAAAATTGACATGCACGCGAAAATTGGGTAATAATTAGCTAAAATCTATTCACCCCCCCCCCCCCCCCCTCTAGCTTTATATATTAAACACGCCTTGAGTATTTAATTACTTACAATTGGTATTAGAGCGGGTTCCTAGATATACTTAGGTGATCCAAACTCATTTTGGTGTGTTTTGCATTTTGTATGTTTGTTTGATTTCTTCATACATTTTGCATTCTTCTCATTTGCATTCATTCAACGCAAACACTATGAGTGATTTTGTGAGAGAAGAAATTGACTCCGTTGAGGAGTTGCCTCTCTTACTAGAGAGATTTAGGAGATTTGTGAAATTAACCACCTCACCTCCTAAGAAGAAGTTGACCACCTCACCTCCTAAGAAGAAGAAGACAATTGCTTTGGAGACTTCGAAGCATAACAAGAAGGAGGTTATCTCAATTGAAGACATGGGACTCAATGACAAGCCAAACCAATGAGTGTCTTCAAGAGAGGGGATTCAGTGCTACGAATGTGGAGGATTCGGGCATTTCTCCCCGGAGTGTGGAAACTTGAAGGATAGAAGAAAAGGGAAGGCGTTGGCCACCTTATGGGATAAATATGAAGATGACGAAAATCCTTCAAGTGATGAAGAACTTGCCATCATCTACACGGAATTTGGAGCCAAGAGTGTAGAGGTTGAAGAAGATGGCAAATTTGCTTTTCCTTGTGATCCCCAAGAAGAACTAGGCATAGAAGTAGTTGGTGTAGCTACTCATCGGGATTTGGCTCATTCCTCATCAAGAGACAAATTTGATGATCTTGATGAAGGAGATGACTCCATTGGTGATATGGAGATTAGAGGAGATGACACAAGTGTTGAATATTTGTCATCTAACTCCACAAATGGAAGTGTGGAGTGTTTGGATCTTAATGACTACAAAGTCAAAGTTAGGAGCTCAATGATGAGGAACAAGGAAGAAATTAGAAGATTAAAAGGAGAGAATCTAGAGCTTTCAACACTAGTAGACCACTTGTGTGAAGAAGTGGTAAGATCCATGGCGGATGAAGATAAGCTAAAAGAAGATTTAGCCTTATCTAAGAGGAGAGAAGAAGAGCTAGAAAGAGAGCTTGAAGAAGTTAAGGTCTTAATGGCTAAGATGACTTCAAGCACTAAGATGCTTGACCACATGTTGGGAGTAGGAAGAAAGCCAAGTGACAAGAGAGGTCTTGGCTACATTGATGACAAGGATGCCTCCTCCTCAAGCAAGACATCCTTGGTCATGGACATGGACTTCAATATGTCCCCTCCTCCTCAACACCCTAGGAAGAAGATGGACCTAGGAGAGTGTTCAAGAAGTGCCCAAGTGGTTGAGGCACCAAAAGGTCAAGCTCAAGCTCACACCCAAAGGGCTCCTCACACTATCTTCCCTCAAACTCAAAAACAACTTGGGAAGAGTTCAGTCATGCAAGCTCAGACAAGCAAGCAACCTCGTCTTGGTTATCAACAAAGGAGGAGAGATCCTATCCAACAACCAAGACAACCACAACAACAAGGGAGAGCACCTATCCATGCTAAAGGGAATGGTATGACTCCTAACTTTATCCCCACTTGTCATTTTTGTGGTATTGTTGGTCATATTAGACCAAGTTGCTTGCATTACATTGAAATGTGTAGAGCTAAAAGCATGTTTGACAAGAAAAAGGCTAGAGCTAAGATGCTTCATAAAAAGGAAGAAAATCATTTGCATGATCCTTTTTCATCTTGTACTCTAGAACCTTGGTCCACTAGGATTGACTTTGTGTCACCTAAGTGGATTAAAAATGATGAACCCGCTTGCTACGAGACTAACAAGTCTCAACTAGGTTCAACTAGGTCCAATGGACTTAGAAGGTCTTTAGGACCTCATACCCTTCTTTGAAGAGGTATGGAATATTGACCCCATATGGGGAACTTAAGCAAAGAGAGCTATTTTGCATTCTTGTCACTTGCAAAAAATTTGAAATATCTTATGCTTCTCTTTTTGTTGCTTGAGTTAGCTTGGTTACACTATGTATATATATTTTCTATTCAATAAGTGTGATCAATGCTTGTATTGCAATCCATGTCATATTTATGTTCAAACATGCATTTTTGGACTAGGAGATATTTACATAGGATATAATTTGAATGACCTTTAATGATCTCCATGACAAGATGATTGCTAAATGACATGCTAAATGCTAATCTTAAAAAGCATGTTTTGATGATTGCATTTCTTAACTGCAAAAAATGTGTGAAAAAGCTTATGAGACTCAAATGAAAAAGGATCTTGTATCCATTCAAGGATTTTACAATCCAAATGTCTCTCTTTCTTTATTGGTTGAACATGTCTACTATCATACGGATATCTTATCCGGAAAAATCAAGTAGGGTGCAAAGTCGCTCATGACATGTTTGGCTTATAAAGTTGGATATAGTTGTTCTTATATTGAAATCAATGAAAACCTATATCCTTGCTTCTCTCATGACATTGGTGAAATTGGTTTGAATTCATATTAAAAACCTTTGTCATTTGCTTTGCCAAATACCATGGTATTTTGGACTTAAATGCTACATGTCTTGTATGCAAAGCAATTTTTTGATTCACACATTTTCTTTAAATAAATCTCCTTGTTTCTCTCCAATTAATTGAGATTGCATAAAGTGACTTATATTGATTATGCAAATATCTAGAATGCTACTATCTCTCTTTGCCTTGAGTGAACCGGTTGAGGGACTACTCCTTTGTCTATATCATGACAAAAAGGGGGAGTAGGTTGTGGTAAGGGGAGTTGCAAATTGTAGTAGCAATTGTGCATGTTGGGGAGAATACTTATTGAGGGGGAGTAACCCTTTGAGGGGGAGCATTTGCACATACATACATTGCATGATGTTGTACTTAAATTCTTAAATGCAAATGCTTGTTTTATCTCACTTGATTCATCTCACCTTTTCTTGTATTGGAAAGTATAGAAACTATGCTTTCAGGGATTGATTGTTCTACTTGAGATTGAAGACTTCAAGACTATTTATCTTATCTCTTTGTAAAGTAGAATATCATAGTAGACCCGTAGTTTCTATTATGTTGTGAGGAATCAATGTGAGTGGTGGTTTTGTCACGAAATAGCCAAAGGGGGAGATTGTAAGGATTCCCGTTTTGTTGATTGGCTTATTTCGTGGGCAAACCACAAGTTGGGGTTTGGTTGTGTTAGGATTCCCGTTGTTTTTAATTGGCTTATTTCGTGATCAAACCACATGTGGGGATGCTTTGTAAGGGTAGCTTAGATGTTGTTGTTATTGCTTAGGCCCTTTTGAAGACCTCACTATTGACAAGCACCAAAGGTAATATTCTAAGTGCTTACTTGTCTTGAAGAGATAGATGCACACACTCACAACTCTTGCATATGTTTAATCCTTATATGTTGTGTGTCTTTTATGTGTGCCTTAATGCTCATGAACATCTCTTCTTGCATGTTAGTTTGATTGCATCTTGCATATCCAATTGCCTTGTCATGCTTAGACTTAGGATTGCATTTTTGCACTGGGCGCCCCCAAAAGCGCTGTACAGAAGCGCTGTACGAACAGCGCCCATTGAGCGCTGTTCAGACCTGATCGATTTAATCGGTCGCTGTTGGGTCGCTGTTGGGGCGCTGTACGTGGCGCGGTACAGAGCGCTGTACGTACAGCGCCACTCTGTTTCCTCGTGAAAACAGAGCAAGGGCGCTGTACAGGCGCTGTACAATGGCGCTCTACGTACAGCGCCCAAGGCAAATAGTGGGCAAACTTATCAAAACGACCACACTTTGTTTTGGCCCCCTATATATATGCCACTTTGACTTTAGGTCAATTACAAGAGTTCATATTCAGATTTCATACTTAGGATATTTTTCAAAGAGAAGAAAAATTCCAAGAACTCATTTTTAATTACTCAAACACCTTTTCCATGATCATCAATCATCATCTAGCATCATCTTAGATCATCTAGATGACATCTTGCATGGATTCTTCATCATACTTTGCTTGGTAAGCTTTTCACTAATATCTTACATATTTTGTGTTTCTCTTATCTAGCAATCTCAATTTAATTACTTGTATGTGATTTTATATTTGTTGAATACAAGATTGAGATCAGTATGATGTATGTTTGAGAAGTTGTATTGTGCTAGCATATTAGGTTTTTGTGCTTGATATTGATTAGCTAAACTAATTGACATGTCATTTAGTTTTGATATCTAGGATTGTTCTTAATTGCATATTAATCATCTTAGATAAGCATATAGGGTTTCCCTTGCTCTATGTTGCATTTTGGATATTTTCATATATTCACTTAGGGTTGTATTCTCTTCAAGAGAAGCTAAGTCTTGTGTGTAGCAATCGGGATTAGGTTGCTTAGATCGCAAGCAAATTGGACTAGGTTCACTCATACCGGGATTAGGTAGGTGTGTGATTACATCCGGGATTAGGTTGTAATCGTTTGCACATTTAGTGGATTCGAGGTTCGAGTGTGGCTTACTTACATAGCCCGTGGTTTTTCCCGTGAGGGTTTCCACGTAAAAATTCAAGTGTTAATTTAATTTCCGCACCATATTACACTTGCTTGTTTATATTATCTTGAGGGTAATTTCGTAATTTTGACTAACACGAAAAATTGGGTAAAAAGCGTAAAATCTATTCACCCCCCCTCTAGATAGCTTTATACACACCGTGGTATATTTAGTTTCAATTGGTATCAGAGCGGGTTCCTAGACATACATAGGTGATCCTTGCTTTATTTTGGTGTGTTTTGCATTTTGTGTGATTTTTGATCATTCATACATTTGCATTCATTTCATTCATTCATAAACACTATGAGTGGAAACGGTGGAAATGGTGGTGGCCACGAAGGAGCTTCTAGCACAAGGCCTCCACTTCTTACCGGTTTGAACTATTCCCAATGGAAAGGGAAGATGGAATCCTACATATGCCAAATTCATGACCGTGCATGGATGGCGGTGGAAGACGGATATGATCTCCCTATGATGACTCCCGCGGGTGGAGGACAAGATGTTTTGAAGCCTAAGGCGCAATGGAACGCGCAAGAGTTTGAGGCTTCTAAGTGGAATAGGAAGGCGATGCATGCCATTATGTGTGCCATGGATGAGAATCAGTACAAGCTTATTCAGAACACTCAAATTGCCAAAGTGGCATGGGACATCCTTCAAGTTGCACATGAGGGAACCGAGGTGGTGAAGGAGTCCAAGCTTCAAGTCCTCCAAACTCAATTTGAGTTACTTAGGATGGGAGAGGATGAATGCTTCAACGACTTCGAAATCAAATTGATGGACATAGTAAATCAAAGCCATCAACTCGGAGACCCGTATTCGGATAGGAGAGTCAAGCAAAAAATTATGAGATCTCTCCCCGATAGGTTTGAATCAAAGGTGACGGCCATAGAAGAAAATAGTGGCTACATGGATATGAAGCCAAGTGAGGTAATTGGGCGTCTCCTTGCATATGAGTCTAGGAAGGCTCCTAGCAACACTACTCCTCCTAAGAAGTCTAAAGGAATAGCTTTGAAAGCATCTAAGGATGCAAAGGAGGCAAAGCATGAATCGGATGAAGACCTTGCCTTATTTGTGAAACGGTTCAACAAGGTTATGGGGTTCAAGAAGAAGAAGGGATTTGGGTCAAGAGGACAAGATTTGAAGAAAAAGAGTTCCTTCAAGAAGTTTGAGCCTAGACAAGAGAGGACCGAAAGGAAAGGGGTTCGATGCTTTGAGTGTGGTGGGATTGGTCACTTTGCCCCCGAATGTGCGAATCACAATGAGAGGAAGAAGGGTAAAGTGATGGCCGCCACATGGAGTGGGAGTAGTGATGACTCCAATGAGGAGGATGAGTCTTCAAGTGAGGAAGAACTCATGGCTAACTTCCTAGCTTTTGCATCTTCTCACAAGAGCAAAAGTGCTAGTGAAAAGGAAGATTTGAGTCAAGAGGAAATTGACTCTAGTGAAGAAGAAAGTGACTCCTCTTCTAGTTCCAAGAAGAAGTTTGTGGAGCAAAAGGTGCTTGCTAAATACCATGCCGAGTTCAATGATTTAGCACTTAAAAGCACAAGAAAGATTGAGAGGTTGAGAGAAGAAAACCTTGAACTTTCGGCCCACAATGACCACTTAAGTGAACAAGTGGAAAGATTGAAGAGGAGAGAGGATAAGCTAATTGAGGAGTTAGACTTGTCCAAGAGAAGTGAAGAAGGCTTGAAGAGGGAACTTGTAGAAGCTAAAGAGTCCTTGGCTAGGATAGATTCTAGCACCAAGAAGCTTGATCATTTACTTGGTGTTGGAAAGAGTCCAAGTGACAAGAGAGGTCTTGGGTATGAAGATGGCAAGAAAATCTCAACCTCTAACAAGACCGTGTTTGTCAAGAGCTTGAAGAATGAAGAAATTTCATTTGTGCAACCTCCTAAGAAAAAGTTAGAAATAGGACAAAGCTCTAATGCACAAGTGAAAATGGGGCCAAGAAGGAAAACTCAAGCTCAACCTCCTAAGGTTCCTCAAGCCAACACTCCTCCCAAATTGGCTCACAAAGGAAAGAGACCAATCATGCAACCTCAAGCTTGGAAGCAACCAAGACCGGTTCAACAACGAAGACGGATTGAACCCACATATCCACAAAGACATGGACGTGCTCAAAGGCGAGGTATGATTCCTTTTTTCATTCCTATTTGTCACTTTTGTGGTTGTGATGGTCATATTAGACCAAATTGCTTTCAATATATTAAAATGTGTAGAAAACAAAGCATGATTGAAAAGAGAAAGAATAGAGCCAAGATGCATGTTTCTAGGAAAGAAAATATTGATTTGCATGATCCTAGAAATAGTAGAGCACATGTACCAAAGACCACTAAGAAAGCTAAAATTGTTGCTAAGTGGATTAGAAAGAATGATAATGTTTGCCATGTTGCACAAATAGCCTTGAAGGCAAATTCTTCTAATTTTTGGTACTTGGATAGTGGGTGCTCTAGGCACATGACGGGAAACAAGAGTTTCTTCGAGACTCTTGTTATGGAGGAAGGTGGAAATGTCACTTTTGGTGATGGATCCAAAAGAAATGTTATAGGGAAAGGAACCATTTCCGTTCCCGGATTACCCTCCTTATCCAATGCTTTATTTGTTGATGGCTTGAAAGCCAATTTAATTAGCATTTCACATCTTAGTGATGAAGGATATTCCGTCTTGTTCTCTAAAGATTATTGCTCTATCCTTAAACCCGATGGACAAACCTTGTTGAAAGGCATGAGATCTAGCGACAATTGCTATTGTCTTGAAGCTAGAATTGTATCTAATCATGTGTCCATGGATGAGCAAATTGAGTTGTGGCATGAAAGACTTGGCCACATGAACTTTAGGGATCTACGGACCCTTGGAAAGTTCAATTGTGTGCGTGGCCTCCCTAAGCTTGGGAAGAAAGCCAATGGCATTTGTGGACCTTGCCAACAAGGAAAGCAAACCAAAAGCATGCACAAAAAGGGTAAGTATCTCACCACCAAGGAGCCACTTGAGCTTCTCCACATGGACCTCATGGGTCCCATGCAAACCGAAAGTTTGGGTGGAAAGAGATACATTTTTGTTTGTGTTGATGATTTCTCTAGATTTACATGGACATATTTTCTTAGAGAAAAATCCGAAACTTTTGATAAGTTTAAAATGCTTTGTACTAAATTGCAAAATGAAATTAATTCTAACATTAGAAGCATTAAACGGATTAGAAGTGACCATGGGAGAGAATTTGAGAATGCCACCTTTGAAACCTTTTGTAATGGTTTAGGCATCTCCCATGAATTTTCTGCTCCTAGGACACCTCAACAAAATGGAGTGGTTGAGAGGAAGAATAGGGTCCTCCAAGAGATGGCCCGTGTGATGTTGCTTAGCAACAATGTCCCTAGGAACCTATGGGCCGAAGCCATTAACACGGCTTGCTATATAGGAAATAGAGTGTTCCTAAGGCCCGGTACTAGAAACACCTCCTATGAGTTATGGAAAGGCAAGAGGCCAAATGTTAGCTACTTCCACACTTTTGGAAGCAAATGCTACATTTTGAATGACCGTGATCAACTTGGCAAGTTTGATGCTAAGAGTGATGAGGGTATTTTTATTGGCTATGCCTTAAATAGTAGAGCCTATAGAGTTTTCAATTTAAAGACTCTAAGTGTTATGGAATCATCCAATGTCGTATTTGATGATACTAGGCTCAAGTCTAATGATCATGAGGAGGAGGTTATTTTTAGTGATGATTCTCCTTTGGAGAAGGTTGTGGTGTCGCCTAATGTTGGGACATCTAATGTCAACAATGATGGCACACAACCTATTGATAGAGTTCCTCTCTTGGACTCTAAAGAACCCGCTCCATGGGTTAGGAAACTCCATGATAAAGAAGATATCATTGGAGAGGTAAATGAGGGTGTTAGGACTAGACGCCAACTTACTAATCTTATTAGCTATACATGTTACACCTCTCAAATTGAACCCAAAAAGGTTGAAGAAGCCTTAAATGATGAATTTTGGGTTCTTGCCATGCAAGAAGAGCTAAGCCAATTCGAAAGGAATGAGGTTTGGACTCTAGTTCCTAGGCCTAAGACCACTAATGTCATAGGCACCAAATGGATATTTAGGAACAAATCCGATGAGGATGGCAACATAGTGCGGAACAAGGCTAGACTTGTAGCACAAGGGTACTCTCAAATTGAGGGTATCGACTTTGAGGAGACTTTTGCTCCCGTTGCCCGCTTAGAGTCCATTAGGCTTCTCTTGTCCATCTCTTGTGTGCACAAGTTCAAATTGCACCAAATGGACGTCAAGAGTGCCTTCCTCAATGGCTTCTTGCAAGAGGAAGTGTTTGTTGAACAACCTAAGGGGTTTGTGGATGCACACCACCCCAATCATGTCTATCGCCTCAAGAAGGCACTTTATGGGTTGAAACAAGCACCGAGGGCTTGGTATGAGCGCCTCACTCAATTTCTTGTTGACAACAACTACACAAGAGGTAGTGTTGACAAGACACTATTCATCAAGAGAGACAATGATGAGCTTTTCATAGCTCAAATATATGTTGATGATATAGTTTTTGGCTCCACCAACAACACCAAAGTCCAACAATTTGTTGATGTCATGTCTCTTGAATTTGAGATGAGTCTTGTTGGTGAGCTTAGTTACTTCCTAGGTTTGCAAATTAGGCAAATGCATGATGGGATTTTCATAACCCAAGCCAAATATGCTAAGAACCTAGTGAAGAAGTTTGGTTTAGAGAAAGCCAAACATTGTGATACACCCATGAGTACAACTTTGAAGCTAAGCAAGGATGCTAGTGGTAAAAGTGTGGACCAAACTCTATATCGTGGCATGATAGGTAGCTTGCTTTACTTGACCGCAAGTAGGCCCGATATATCTTTTAGTGTGGGTGTGTGTGCTAGGTACCAAGCGGATCCTAAGGAGTCCCACCTCTCTTCCGTGAAGAGGATCATTCGCTATGTGAATGGGACATCCAACTATGGGATTTGGTACTCATTTGACACTAATGCTAGTCTAGTTGGCTTTAGTGATGCGGATTGGGCAGGAAATTGTGATGATAGGAAGAGCACATCGGGCGGTTGCTTCTTTCTAGGCAACAACTTGGTGTCTTGGTTTTGCAAGAAGCAAAACTCGATTTCCTTGTCCACGGCCGAGGCCGAGTACATAGCCGCGGGGAGTGGATGCACACAACTCCTATGGATGAAACAAATGCTTGTAGACTACGGATTCAACCAAGGTACTCTCACTCTCTTTTGTGATAACATGAGTGCTATTAATATTTCCAAGAATCCGGTTCAACATTCTAGAACTAAGCATATTGACATCCGCCATCACTTCATTAGAGAGCTTGTTGAAAATAAATGCATAGTACTTGAACATGTAGGTACTAATGATCAACTTGCGGACTTATTTACAAAACCCTTAGATGCTACTCGATTTAAAACTCTTAGTAGATCTATTGGGATATGTCTTGTGGAGTGATGTTCTATGATTGACCCCATATGGGGAACTCAAGCAAAGAGAGCTATTTTGCATTCATGTAACTTGCAAAAAATTTGAAATAACTTATGCCTCTTCTTTTGATTGCTTGAGTAAGCTTGGTTGTACATATGTATATATGCTTTCAAATTCTATAAGTGTGAACCTTGCTTGTCTACAATCCATGTCATATTTATGTTCAAACATGCATTTTTGGACTAGGAGATTTACATAGGAAGTATGATGTGAATGACCTATAGTTATCTCCATGACATGATGTTTCTTAAATAACATGCTTATGCTAAATGAAAAAGCATGAAATTCATACAACATGCTCACATGAAAAGCATGAATTGATGATTGCATATTCTTAAAAATGCAAAACTTGTGTGAAAGCTAATGAGACTCAAAGTGAATAAAGGATCTTGTATCCGTTCAAAGGAATTACATTCCAAATGTCTCTCTTTCTTTATTAGTTGAACATGGTTACTATCATACGGATATCTTATCCGGAAAAATCTAATAGGGTGCAAAGTCGCTCATGCCATGTTTCGCTTATAAAGTTGGATATAGTTACTCTTAAATTAAAATCAATAATCTCTATATCCTTGCTTTTTCCATGACATTGGTGAAATTGGTTTGAATTCAAATTAGAAACCTTTGTCATTTGCTTTGCCAAATACCATTGTATTTTGGACTTGAATGCTATATGTCTTGTATGCAAAGCATGTTGGATTCACACATTTTCTCAAATAAATCTCCTTGTTTCTCTCAAATTAATTGAAGTGCATAAAGTGACTTATATGTATATGCATATCTTGCATGCTTCTATCTCTCGTTGCTTTGAGTGACCCAGTTGGGGACTACTCCTTTGCCTATATCATGACAAAAAGGGGGAGTAGGAAATGGTAAGGGGAGTTGCAAAATATAGAAGCTTTTGTGCATTTTGGGGAGAACATACATTGAGGGGGAGTAACCCTTTGAGGGGGAGCATTGCATTTATCATTCATTGCATACATTTGCTAATGTTGTGCCTAAATTCTAAAAATGCAAATGCTTGGTATTGTTCTCACATGATTAATCTCACACTTTACTTGTATTGGAAATGCTAGAAACTTTATTTTCAGGGCTTGATTGTTCTACAAGAGATTGAAGACTTGAAGTTTTTACTTTCTTATCTCTTTGTAATGTAGATAATCATTGTAGTCCCGTAGTTTCTAATTCTTTGTGAGGAATCAATGTGAGTGGTGGTTTTGTCACGAAATAGCCAAAGGGGGAGATTGTTAGGATTCCCGTTGTTTTTAATTGGCTTATTTCGTGATCAAACCACATGTGGGGATGCTTTGTAAGGGTAGCTTAGATGTTGTTGTTATTGCTTAGGCCCTTTTGAAGACCTCACTATTGACAAGCACCAAAGGTAATATTCTAAGTGCTTACTTGTCTTGAAGAGATAGATGCACACACTCACAACTCTTGCATATGTTTAATCCTTATATGTTGTGTGTCTTTTATGTGTGCCTTAATGCTCATGAACATCTCTTCTTGCATGTTAGTTTGATTGCATCTTGCATATCCAATTGCCTTGTCATGCTTAGACTTAGGATTGCATTTTTGCACTGGGCGCCCCCAAAAGCGCTGTACAGAAGCGCTGTACGAACAGCGCCCATTGAGCGCTGTTCAGACCTGATCGATTTAATCGGTCGCTGTTGGGTCGCTGTTGGGGCGCTGTACGTGGCGCGGTACAGAGCGCTGTACGTACAGCGCCACTCTGTTTCCTCGTGAAAACAGAGCAAGGGCGCTGTACAGGCGCTGTACAATGGCGCTCTACGTACAGCGCCCAAGGCAAATAGTGGGCAAACTTATCAAAACGACCACACTTTGTTTTGGCCCCCTATATATATGCCACTTTGACTTTAGGTCAATTACAAGAGTTCATATTCAGATTTCATACTTAGGATATTTTTCAAAGAGAAGAAAAATTCCAAGAACTCATTTTTAATTACTCAAACACCTTTTCCATGATCATCAATCATCATCTAGCATCATCTTAGATCATCTAGATGACATCTTGCATGGATTCTTCATCATACTTTGCTTGGTAAGCTTTTCACTAATATCTTACATATTTTGTGTTTCTCTTATCTAGCAATCTCAATTTAATTACTTGTATGTGATTTTATATTTGTTGAATACAAGATTGAGATCAGTATGATGTATGTTTGAGAAGTTGTATTGTGCTAGCATATTAGGTTTTTGTGCTTGATATTGATTAGCTAAACTAATTGACATGTCATTTAGTTTTGATATCTAGGATTGTTCTTAATTGCATATTAATCATCTTAGATAAGCATATAGGGTTTCCCTTGCTCTATGTTGCATTTTGGATATTTTCATATATTCACTTAGGGTTGTATTCTCTTCAAGAGAAGCTAAGTCTTGTGTGTAGCAATCGGGATTAGGTTGCTTAGATCGCAAGCAAATTGGACTAGGTTCACTCATACCGGGATTAGGTAGGTGTGTGATTACATCCGGGATTAGGTTGTAATCGTTTGCACATTTAGTGGATTCGAGGTTCGAGTGTGGCTTACTTACATAGCCCGTGGTTTTTCCCGTGAGGGTTTCCACGTAAAAATTCAAGTGTTAATTTAATTTCCGCACCATATTACACTTGCTTGTTTATATTATCTTGAGGGTAATTTCGTAATTTTGACTAACACGAAAAATTGGGTAAAAAGCGTAAAATCTATTCACCCCCCCTCTAGATAGCTTTATACACACCGTGGTATATTTAGTTTCAGGTTGTAAGGGTAGTCTAAGTGATTTGTTGAAGATCAAAGACCCTTTCCAAGACCTCAAGAGGACAAGCACCAAAGGTATATATCTAGTGCTTACATTGTCTTGAAGAGATATAGTTGCACACACACACAACATGCATAACTTTTATTCTTGAATGTTGTGTTTATATTTTGTGTGCATTGTGCTTTATTGATTTATTTAATATCTCTTCTTGCATTTAATTGATTGCATCTTGTTCTATGAAATGCCATGACATGATAGGCATTATGATGCATTCAATACCCACACTTGCACTTCATGATTAGTCTTAAGTGTGGTGTAATTCGTTTCCATTTGTGTGATTGGAAACGTCCGCGCTTGCACGATGGTGTGCTTGTCTTAGCGCGATGGTTGACCACTTAAGAAGATCTCATTCTTCTCTTGGATAAGTGGTAGCTTTAGTTTGGTTGGGTTGATTGGAGTAAGGTGTCTAGTTTCAAAAGATTGGATTTCAATGTTTTAAGTGTTTTCAAAACTGACCTTTGCATGGTTGTGTGACCATAACTTTTTACACAAAGCTTTAAAATGAGTTTTGAAAATTTCTGTACAAACTAGACACCCATACCTTTCCAACGGTATATTATTCGTAATATTTCATGACCGTTTGGATTGGTTTTAAAATTTCCAAAGTGACCACTAAAACAGGGCATCACAGCTGTTATCCGAATCTGACCTTTGGTCACTCAAATGACCATAACTTTTTCTACAGTTATCCAAATCATGTTTTGTTAATTGGAGTAGAAAGTAGACTTCCATACCTTTCCAACGGTATATTATATGAAAGGTTTCGATGTCGTTTGGTCATGTTTTGAGTCGCTTGAAAATCAAGCTTTGTGCTGTGACCCTTCGCCGCGGTTTCAGTGCCGCGGTTTGTGACAGCGGCGTTCGAGCGACAGCAAGTCATTGCCGCGGTTCTAGTGCCGCGGTTGTGAAACCGTGGCAGTCGAGCCACAGAGCAACTGCGATAGCGTGATTCAGGGGCAAAATTATCTTTTCACTTGCCCTGTTCTTGATGTCTATAAATATCACACTTTCTCATTATCTGAACAAGTTCTTTTACTCTTAAGAACCCTAAACTTCAAAGATAGATTTTGAGAGAAAATCAAATCAAGAACTCACCTTTAACCACTCAAATCAAACCCCTTTTGCATCAAATTTCATATTGCATCTCCTATGTCTATATAGAGTGCATCCATGTATGGGTTTGCATCATCACAACTTGCTTGGTAAGATTTTGATTAATTTCATCTTATTTTAGTATTTTAAATACCAAGCCATCTCTTTTAAATTACTTGTATGTTTTAGATCATATGCTAAATACAAGAAAAGAGATTAATTGTGATGAATTGATTGAGTGTTGTTTTTGATAGATATCTAGGTTTTTATAATCTATGATTATCTATGCTATTTGACATGTCATTTAGCAATTGATATCTAGGGTTGATTTAATTTGAATATATCATCATCCTAGATAAGCATCTAAGGTTCCCTAGCCTTGTTTGTTAATTGAATATTCAAACATATTCACATAGGGTTGTGCATCTCTTTTGAGAGATTGAAGTCTTGGTCTAGGGTTGCTATTACAGGCCTGCGGGTAGTAGTGGTGGGTTACAGACCGAGATTAGGCTGTAAACATCATTACAAGTAGTGACTGCGAGGATCGAGCAAATTGGAATAGGGTTGCTAATAAAGGCCCGCTGGGTAGAAGTGAGGGGTTACAGACCGGAGTGTTAGACGAGGTCTACATAGGTTGTAAACTTCATTTCAATTAGTGATTTCGAGTTCCGAGTGTGGCGCACTAAACAGCCCGTGGTTTTTTCCCAGTGGTTGGGTTTCCACGTAAACATCAAGTGTCATTTATTATTTCCGCATCTTATTACACTTGTATGTATATTTGACTTGCTAGGGGTATTTTCGTAAAATTGACATGCACGCGAAAATTGGGTAATAATTAGCTAAAATCTATTCACCCCCCCCCCCCCCCCCCCCCCCCCTCCTAGCTTTATATATTAAACACGCCTTGAGTATTTAATTACTTACAGATGAAGCAAATGCTATAGACTACGGATTCAACCAAGGTACTCTCACTCTCTTTTGTGATAACATGAGTGCTATTAATATTTCCAAGAATCCGGTGCAACATTCTAGAACTAAGCATATTGACATCCGCCATCACTTCATTAGAGAGCTTGTTGAAAATAAATGCATAGTACTTGAACATGTAGGTACTAATGATCAACTTGCGGACCTATTTACTAAACCCTTAGATGCTACTCGATTTAAAACTCTTAGCAGATCTATTGGGATATGTCTTGTGGAGTGATGTGTTCTATGATTGACCCCATATGGGGAACTCAAGCAAAGAGAGCTATTTTTGCATTCTTGTAACTTGCAAAAAATTTGAAATAACTTATGCCTCTTCTTTTGATTGCTTGAGTAAGCTTGTATATATGTTTTCATATGTACATATGTATATATGTTTTCAAATTCTATAGGTGTGAACCTTGCTTGTTTACAATCCATGTCATATTTATGTTCAAACATGCATTTTTGGACTAGGAGATTTACATAGGAAGTATGATGTGAATGACCTATAGTTATCTCCATGACATGATGATTCTTTTATAACATGCTAATGTCAAATGAAAAAGCATGAAATTCATATAACATGCTCACATGAAAAGCATGAATTGATGATTGCATACTCTTAAAATGCAAAACTTGTGTGAAAGCTTATGAGACTCAAAATGAATAAAGGATCTTGTATCCGTTCAAAGGAATTTATATTTCAAATGTCTCTCTTTCTTTATTAGTTAAACATGGCTACTATCATACGGATATCTTATCCGGAAAAATCAAATAGGGTGCAAAGTCGCTCATGCCATGTTTCGCTTATAAAGTTGGATATAGTTGCTCTTAAATTGAAATCAATAATCTCTATATCCTTGCTTTTCCCATGACATTGGTGAAATTGGTTTGAATTCTAATTAGAAACCTTTGTCATTTGCTTTGCCAAATACCATTGTATTTTGGACTTGAATGCTATATGTCTTGTATGCAAAGCATGTTGGATTCACATATTTTCACAAATAAATCTCCTTGTTTCTCTCCAATTAATTGAAGTGCATAAAGTGACTTATATGTATATGCAAATAACTTGCATGCTTCTATCTCTCATTGCTATGAGTGACCCGGTTGGGGACTACTCCTTTGCCTATATCATGACAAAAAGGGGGAGTAGGAATGGTAAGGGGAGTTTCAAAATTGTAGAAGCTTATGTGCTTGTTGGGGAGAATATTCATTGAGGGGGAGTAACCCGTTGAGGGGGAGCATTGCATACACATACATTGCATAATGTTGTGCCTATGTTTTTTTAAATGCAAATGCTTGTTTTGATATCACATGATTAATCTCACACTTTACTTGTTTTGGAAATGTTAGAAACTTTAATTTCAGGGGTTGATTGTTCTACAAGAGATTGAAGACTTGAAGTTTTATTTTCTTATCTCTTTGTAATGTAGATAATCATTGTAGTCCCGTAGTTTCTATTTTTTGTGAGGAATCAATGTGAGTGGTGGTTTTGTCACGAAATAGCCAAAGGGGGAGATTGTAAGGTTCCCATTTGTTGATTGGCTCATTTCGTGGACAAACCACATGTTGGGGATTCTTTGTAAGGGTAGCCTAAGTGTAGGTGTTATTGCTAAGGCCCTTTGAAGACCTCATTCTTGATAAGCACCGAAGGTAATTTTCTATGTGCTTACTTGTCTTGAAGAGATAGTTGCACACACTCACAACTCATGCATATGTTTAATCCTTGTATGTTGTGTGTCTTATTTGTGTGCTTTAATGTTCATTAACATCTCTTCTTGCATGTTAGTTTGATTGCATCTTGCATATCCAATTGCCTTGTCATGCTTAGACTTAGGATTGCATTTTTGCATTGGGCGCTCCCAAAAGCGCTCTACAAAAGCGCTGTACAAACAGCCCCCGTTGGGCGCTGTACAGACCTGATCGATTTAATTCGGTCGCTGTACGAGTGCTGTACAGGTGCTATACAAAGCGCTGTACAGGACGCTCTACGTAGAGCGCCCCTCTGTTTTCTCATGAGAACAGAGCAGGGGCGCTGTACAGGTGCTGTATAGAAGCGCCCTACGTACAGCGCCCAAGGTAAATATGAGGCCAACTTATCAAAACGACCACACTTCGATTTGGCCCCCTATATATGCCACTTTGACTTTAGGTCAATTACAAGAGTTCATATTCAGATTTCATACTTAGGATATTTTTCAAAGAGAAGAAAAATTCCAAGAACTCATTTTTATTAACTCAAACACTTTTTCATGATCATCAATCATCATCTAGCATCATCTTTGATCATCTAGATGTCATCTTGCATGGATTATTCATCATACTTTGCTTGGTAAGCTTTTCACTAATATCTTACATATTTTATGTTTCTCTTAACAAGCAATCTCAATTAATTACTTGTATGTTATTTTATATATTTTGGATACAAGTTTGAGATTAGTATGATGTATGTTTGAGAAGTTGTATTGTGATAGCTAATTAGGTTTTGTGCTTAATCTTGATTAGCTAAACTATTTGACATGTCATTTAGTTTGTGATATCTAGGATTGTTCTAATTGCATATTAATCATCTTAGATAAGCATATAGGGTTTCCCTTGCTCTATGTTGCATTTGGATATTCATATATTCACTTAGGGTGTTATTCTCTTCATAGAGAAAGTAAGTCTTGTGTGTAGCATCCGGGATTAGGTTGCTTAGATCGCAAGCAAATTGGACTAGGTTCACTCATACCGGGATTAGGTAGGTGTGTGATTACTTCCGGGATTAGGTTGTAATCGTTTTACACATTTAGTGGATTCGAGGTTCGAGTGTGGCTTACTTACTAGCCCGTGGTTTTTCCCGTGAGGGTTTCCACGTAAAAATCAAGTCTTATTTAATTTCCGCATTTTATACTTGATTTACTGCTTTATCTATTTAGGGGTAATTTCGTAATTTTGACTTAATACGAAAAATTGGGTAATAAGCTTAAAATCTATTCACCCCCCCTCTAGATAGTTTTATACACACCGTGCTATAATTAGTTTCATTCCCCATATGGGGTCAATCACAAATCACATCACTCCACAAGACATATCCCAATAGATCTACTTAGTGTTTTAAATCGAGTAGCATCTAAGGGTTTAGTAAATAGGTCCGCAAGTTGATCATTAGTACCTACATGTTCAAGTACTATGCATTTATTTTCAACAAACTCTCTAATGAAATGATGAGGGATGTCAATATGCTTAGTTCTAGAATGTTGTACCGGATTCTTGGAAATATTAATGGCACTCATGTTATCACAAAAGAGAGTGAGTGTACCTTGGTTGAATCCGTAGTCTGCTAGCATTTGCTTCATCCATAGGAGTTTTGTGCATCCACTCCCCGCGGCTATGTACTCGACCTCGGCCGTGGACAAGGAAATCGAGTTTTGCTTCTTGCAAAACCAAGACACCAAGTTATTGCCTAGAAAGAAGCAACCGCTCGATGTGCTCTTCCTATCATCGCAATTTCTTGCCCAATCCGCATCACTAAAGCCTACAAGACTAGCATTAGTGTCAAAAGAGTACCAAATCCCATAGTTGGATGTCCCATTCACATAGCGAATGATTCTCTTTACGGAAGAGAAGGGGACTCCTTAGGATCCGCTTGGTACCTAGCATACACACCCACACTAAAAGATATATTGGGCCTACTTGCGGTCAAATAAAGCAAGCTACCTATCATGCCCCGATATAGAGTTTGTTCCACACTTTTACCACTAGCATCCTTGCTTAGCTTCAAAGTGGTACTTATGGGTGTATCACAATGTTTGGCATTTTCAAGACCAAACTTCTTCACTAGGTTTTTAGCATATTTGGCTTGGGTTATGAAAATCCCTAATTGTCTAATTTGCAAACCTAGGAAGTAACTAAGCTCACCAACAAGACTCATCTCAAATTCATGAGACATAACATCAACAAATTGTTGGACCTTGGTGTTGTTGGTGGAGCCAAACACTATGTCATCAACATATATTTGAGCTATGAAAACCTCATCATTGTCTTTCTTGATGAATAGCGTCTTGTCAACACTACCCCTTGTGTAGTTATTGTCAACAAGAAATTGAGTGAGGCGCTCATACCAAGCCCTTGGTGCTTGTTTCAACCCATATAGAGCCTTCTTTAGGCGATAGACATGGTTAGGGTGGTGTGCATCCACAAACCCCTTGGGTTGTTCAACAAACACTTCCTCATGCAAGAAGCCATTGAGAAAGGCACTCTTAACATCCATTTGGTGCAATTTGAACTTGTGCACACAAGAAATGGACAAGAGAAGCCTAATGGACTCTAAACGGGCAACGGGAGAAAATGTCTCCTCAAAGTCGATACCCTTAATTTAAGAGTACCCTTGTGCTACAAGCCTAGCCTTGTTCCGCACTATGTTGCCATTCTCATCGGATTTGTTCCTATAAATCCACTTAGTGCCTATCACATGAGTGATTTTAGGCCTAGGAACTAGAGTCCAAACCTCAGTCCTTTCGAATTGGTTTAGCTCTTCTTGCATGGTAAGAACCCAAAATTCATCATTCAAGGCCTCATTAACATTTTTGGGTTCAATTTTAGAGGTGTAGCATGTAAAGCTAATGAGATTAGCTATTTGACGCATAGTCTTAACACCCTTATTCACATCTCTAATAACATCCTCTTTGTTATGGAGTCTTCTAACCCATGGAGCGGGTTCATTAGAGTCCAAGAGAGGGACTCTAGTAAGAGGTTGTGTGACCTCATTATTGTCATTGGACGTCCCAACATTGGGAGTCACCACAACCCTCTCCAAAGGAGAGTCATCCTCTAAAACTTCCTCCTCCTCATGGTCATTAGACTTGAGCCTTGTATCATCGAATGTTGTCATTGATGATACAAGGCTCAAGTCTAATGACCATGAGGAGGAGGAAGTTTTAGAGGCCCATTAGACTTGAGCCTTGTATCATCAATGACAACATTCGATGATTCCATGACGGTTCGAGTCTTCAAGTTGAAAACTCTATAGGCTTTACTATTCAAGGAATAGCCAATAAAGATACCCTCATCACTCTTAGCATCAAACTTGCCAAGTTGATCACGGTCATTTAAAATGTAGCATTTGCTTCCAAATGTGTGGAAGTAGCTAACATTTGGCTTCCTACCCTTCCATAACTCATAGGAGGTGTTTCTAGATCCAGGCCTTAGGAAAACACGATTCCCTATATATCAAGCCGTATTGACGGCTTCGGCCCATAGGTTCCTAGGGACATTGTTGCTAAGCAACATCACTCGGGCCATCTCTTGAAGGACCCTATTCCTCCTCTCAACAACTCCATTTTGTTGAGGTGTCCTAGGAGCCGAGAACTCATGGGAGATGCCTAAGCTATTGCAATAGCTATCGAAAGAGGCATTCTCAAATTCCCTCCCATGGTCACTTCTAATCCATTTAATGCTTTTAATGTTAGAATTCATTTCATTTTGTATTTTAGTACAAAGCATTTTAAACTTATCAAAAGTTTCGGATTTTTCTCTAAGAAAATATGTCCATGTAAATCTAGAGAAATCATCAACACAAACAAAAATGTATCTCTTTCCACCTAAACTCTCAGTTTGCATAGGACCCATGAGATCCATGTGGAGAAGCTCTAGGGGCTCCTTGGTGGAGAGATACTTGCCCTTTTTGTGCATGCTCTTGGCTTGTTTTCCTTGTTGGCATGGTCCACAAATTCCATTGGCTTTTTTCCCAAGCTTAGGGAGGCCACACACACAATTGAACTTTCCAAGGGTTCTTAAATCCTTAAAGTTCATATGGCCAAGTCTTTCATGCCACAACTCTATTTGCTCATCCATGGACAAAATGTTTGAGACTATTCTAGCTTCAAGACAATAACAATTGTCACTAGATCTCATACCTTTCAACAAGGTTTGTCCATCGAGCTTTAGGATAGAGCAATCACTTTTACTGAACAAGACGGAAAATCCTTCATCACTTAGATGTGAAATGCTTATTAAATTGGCTTTCAAGCCATCAACAAATAAAGCATCGGATAAGGAGGGTAATCCGGGAACGGAAATGGTTCCTTTCCCTACAACTTTCTTTTTGGTTCCATCACCAAAAGTGACATATCCTCCTTCCTCTATAACAAGAGTCTCAAAGAAACTCTTGTTTCCCGTCATGTGCCTAGAGCACCCACTATCTAAATACCAAAAATTAGAAGAATTTGCCTTCAAGGCTATTTGAGCAACATGGCAAACATTTTCATTCTTTCTAATCCACCTAGAAACAATCTT
This sequence comes from Acer saccharum, assembly GCA_030490815.1. Classification (NCBI taxonomy): domain Eukaryota; kingdom Viridiplantae; phylum Streptophyta; class Magnoliopsida; order Sapindales; family Sapindaceae; genus Acer; species Acer saccharum. The sequence goes on along the minus strand of CM059869.1, from coordinate 26,229,034 downwards.
AGCTTTCTTAGTGGTCTTTGGTACATGGGTTCTAGATGTCCTAGGATTATGCACATCAATATTATCATTCCTCTGAACATGCATCATGGCTCTTTTCTTTTTCTTCTCAATCATGCTTCTAGTTTTGCACATTTTAATATATCAAAAGTAATATGGTCTAATATGACCATCAAATCCACAAAAGTGACATATAGGAGTAAAATAAGGAATCATACCTTGTCCTTGTCTTTGTGGATGAATGGGTTCAATCCATCTTCGTTGTTGAACCGGTCTAGATTGCTTCCAAGCTTGAGGTTGCATGATTGGTCTCTTTCCTTTGTGAGCCAATTGTGGAGGAATGTTGGCTTAAGAGACCCTAATGGGTTGAGCTTGAGGTTACCTTCTTGGCACCATCTTCACTTAAGCATTTGAACATTGTCCTAGTTCTAACTTCTTCCTAGGAATTTGCACAAATGAAGTTTCTTCGTTCCTCAAACTCTTGACAAACACGGTCTTGTTAGAGGTTGAGATCTTCTTGCCATCTTCATACCTAAGACCCCTTTTGTCACACGGACTCTTTCCAACACCAAGTATATGATCAAGTTTCTTGGTGCTAGAATCCATCCTAGCTAAAGATTCTAAAGCTTCATCAAGCTCCCTCTTCAAACCTTCTTCATTCCTCTTAGATAAGACTAACTCCTCTCTTAGCTTATCTTCCATCTTCTTGAATTTTTCCACTTGTTCACTTAAGTGGTCATTATGAGATAAAAGCTCAAGATTCTCTTCTCTCAACATCTTGATCTTTCTAGTGCTTTTGATTGCTAAATCATTAAACTCGGCATGGTATTTAGCAAGCACCTTTTTCTCCACAAATCCATTTATGGAGTTAGAAGAGGAATCACTTTCTTCTCAACTTGAGTCATTTTCCTCTTGACTCATTTCCTCTATTTCACTAGCACTTTTGCTTTTATGTGAGGAGGCAAAAGCTAGGAGATTAGCCATGAGCTCTTCATCATCTGAAGACTCATCTCCCTCAACAGGAGTCATCACTACTTCCACTCAAAGTGGCAGCCATCACTTTTCACTTTTTCTTCTCAATGTGATTTGCACATTCGGGGGCAAAGTGACCTATCCCACCACACTCAAAACAACGGACCCCTTTCCTTTCGGTCTTCTCTTTCATAGGCTCAAATTTGTTGTAGGAACCTTTTTTCTTGAAGTTTTGACCTTTGGAACCAAAGTCCTTTTTCCCGAACTTCATGACCCTCTTGAATCTCTTAACAAATAATTCAATGTCTTCGTCCGAGTCATTCTTCTTTGCCACCTTTTCATCCTTGGAGGTTTTCAAAGCAATTCCTTTTTGCTTTTTAGGAGGTGTGGAGATAGCACCCTTTCTAGACTCATAAGTTAGAAGTCTCCCAATCAACTCACTCGGCTTCATATCCTTATATCAACTATTTTCTTCTAAAGTCGTTACTTTTGATTCAAACCTATCGGGGAGAGATCTCATAATCTTTTGCTTGATTCTCCTATCCGAATATGGATCACCAAGTTGATGACTTTGATTGACTATGTCCATCAACTTGATCTCGAAGTTGTTGAAGCACTCATTCTCCTCCATCTTAAGCATCTCGAATTGAGTTTGGAGGACTTGAAGCTTAGAGTCCTTCACCACTTCGGTTCCCTCATGTGCAATATCTAGGATGTCCCATGCCTCCTTAGCTATCCTAGTATTTTGAATCAATTTATATTGATTTTCGTCCATTGCACATAGGATGGCATGCATCGCCTTCCTATTCCACTTTGAAGCCTCAAACTCTTGCGCGTTCCATTGCGCCTTAGGCTTCAATACTTCATCTCCTCCACCACCGGGAGTCATCTTAGGTAGATCATATCCGTCTTCCACCGCCATCCATGCACGGTCGTGAATTTGACATATGTAGGATTCCATCTTCCCTTTCCATTGGGAATAGTTCAACCCGGTAAGAAGTGGAGGCCTTGTGCTAGAAGCACCCTCGTTGCCACCACCATTTACACCGTTTCCACTCATAGTGTTTATGAATGAATGAAATGAATGCAAATGTATGAATGATCAAAAATCACACAAAATGCAAAACACACCAAAATAAGCAAGGATCACCTATGTATATCTACGAACCCGCTCTGATACCAATTGAAACAAATTATAGCACGGTGTGTATAAAACTATCTAGAGGGGGGGTGAATAGATTTTAAACTTATTACCCAATTTTTTGTGTGAAGTCAATATTACGAAATTACCCCTAACTAGATAAAGCAATAAATCAAGTATAAAATGCTGTAAGGTTGATAATTAGTGTTGGCATTAATTCCATATGAAAACGTGTTTATCTTGTAATGTTTAGTGGTTAGTAATTGAAGAATTTTGAAGACGAAGGACATCTCAACCACAACTCATTCAAGAAGCCGGCTTTTAAGAGATTCGGGCATTATTGGTCGACAAAGGTATTCAAGGACCTCTTATCTCTTACAAGGCTAGGCACACACTCACACATATCATACTTGTGTGTTCCATCATGATTTAATTTCATTTACATATCACTTTCACACACTTGGCAAAATATGCTCATGCATTCATATTAAGTTAATAAACTTTGTGTTTTGCATTTTCTAGGACTATGTCCGGAAACTAGCATATGTGTGTGTTTTTGTATTTGTATATTTCCATATTTTGTGTTTAGTACTTGAACATGTTCTTATTTAATGCCTTATTGAGTTCCGGTCGTTTTGGTTACTCATTCATAAGGTTTCGAGTCTAAACAAGTTGACTATGCTACTTTTTGTTCTCTTTCGTTGAGTTGACTTCATCAATGATTTCCGAGATGATTTCTCAACCGTTTTTCAAAGTTGTATAGTCATTGTCATGCGTAAGAGAGTCACAGTTCATAATCCAAAAACGGATTCAAAATTGGAGTTCGGACGCCCAACATACGGGCCGAAGAACCGAGGGAGCGCGCGAGAGGACAGCCCAGGCCGTGGGCCACTTGGGCTGGCCGTTGATGAGGCCGTGGGCCCCATGGCCTGGAGCACTCTCTACTCCCGTGTGGGCCACGCGCCCCCCATGGCCAGGGGGTGACGTGGCACCACATGATTGGCTGATATGGTCTCTCTCTCTCCTCCTATTTCTTCCCTCTCTCTCTCCATTTTGAAAATTAAGAAGAAACATTTCAGAAATCCCGTAAGCTCTCTCTCCAACTTTTTCAGATTTTCGAAACACCATATCTTCCTCATCCGGAGTCGGATTTGAGTGATTCAAGTTGGAGAGTGTTCGTATTTGAGTTCTCTAACATCTCCAAGTGGTTTGGTGGCTGTTTGATCGTGATTGCCAGTGGTTGAACACTGATTTCCGAACCAGCTGCAAAATCCGAGGTAATGGTCTCAACTTTGGGATTTCTTGGTTTTTGACCTTCCATTTGCTTGGGGTTTCTTCTTCTATATCTATGTTAATGTTTGGTAAAAGCTATTGAGAAAGATAGCTTGATTATCATTCTAATTGAAAGTCAATTTGTGGATTAATGTTGACTAGATTCTATGATTCTAGGTTTTACATGTGTTTGTGAGTTGTATTGTGATTAGAATGGCATCTTAGGTTGTTTGGAACTTAATTGAATTAATTTTGTGTTAAAATGACCTTGAGATTTGATTTGATCCTTTTATTGATAAAATCTAGGATTTGTGTATTTGTTTGTGATTTAGAGAATATAGGTTTTGATTGATGTAAATCTCAAAACCTTGCTCTATATTTTTGACTAGTATATTGATTGATTTTAATCTCATATATCTAGCATTTAATTGTATATTGATAGCATCTTGAATTTGTACTTCATGAACATATTGTGATTCAAGTGTTGTGTGTGAATGAGACTTTGAGTGTATGTGTTAGGTGTTTCACATGCTTAGGTTTCTATTCATGTATTTTGCATCTAGACTTGATTATTTGTGATATCACATGTTTAGGTCTAGTTGTGCCATAGAATGTATTGATCACATGTTCTATGTTGTATTGATTGTTTGCATCATTTGCATTCACATGATCGCACTAGGAAGTCCTTGTAAAAGGCATGAAGTCTTGGTTAGAGTCGGGGTGACTCGGATAGCCAAGCAAGAAGTCTTGCCTAGAGTCGGGATGACTTGGATAAGTAAGCAAGGAGTCATGGCTAGAGTCGGGAGGACTCGGATAGTCATGCATGGGAGGCTCCCTAGAGGCAAGAGTGCCTTGGATAGGGAGTTGGCTATTGTATTGGTAGGCCTAGGCGTATGGTTAGACATAGACTCCGATAGAGCGGGGTACACGGGAGGTGTATGCACTCTTGAGGAATTTCTAATCTACCATCGATGTTGGTTGTGTGTGGTGTCCAATATATGGTGGTTTCGCATCATTGAGGGATTTCACACTTTCCAATAGGGTTGGGTAGGCTTAGACTTCACTAGGTTGGGTGAGCTAAAGATTGGTCACTTTGTGAATGTTCTATGTTTGCTTTCCAATAATATAGTACCCAATGGTTGTAGTTTAACTCGTGGATGTTTCCTCCTTGGAGGTTTTACGACGTTAAAAAATCTCTTGTGTTAATTCTTCCTATCTCTTTCTCTTATATTTTAATTGTATATTTTATTATCTTGATTCATAATATTCACATGTGATGTATTGTGAAGCAAGACTTTGTATAGTGTGATTAGTGAATTCTTTCTATAGATCAATTTTTGTTTCTTTGATTCTTTTATATATTGTAATTTTTGTATAGTGACATTTTGATCACTCTTGTAACCCATTGAACACTTATTGAAACACAAGCTTATTTTGTTGTTGTGTTTATTTGTTCTTATACCTCACATAACTTGTTGATATACTTAGACCTTGCTCTTATGATTGTATTATCGTATTGTCTTTGTATGTCTTCCTTGGCTTATTGTGTTGTGTGTAAGGCTACCTTGAGGGACAAACGAAAGTTTGTTCAAGGGTTTGAAAAAGGTGTAAAAACCTATTTACCCCCCCTCTAGGTATGCTTTAAGTAATTTAACTTCGTTTGTATACTTTCATTTGGTATCAGAGCGGGTCGTCGGACGGCACTCGACGAGATCCGATTTATACTTACGAGTGGATTGCTTAGGTTTTTGCTAGTATGGTTTTCCAAGATGATGTGATGACCGAAGGGGCTTCGAATTCTAGGCCACCTCTTCTCAAGGGTCACAACTATGGGTTTTGGAAATTGAGGATGAAGGCTTACATCCGATCTATTGATAAGAGAGCTTGGATGACCGTTGAAGAAGGTTACCTTGCTCCTATCAAGATTGAGGATGGAGTGACCGTTTCCAAGCCTAGGAGTGAGTGGTCTACTAATGAGTTTGAGTTAGCAAAATGGCATCATCGGGCGGTGAATGCTATTTTTGGAGGTGTTGATAGTAGGAAATTTTCCTACATTCAAAACCTAGAAACCGCTAAGGAGGCATGAGAGGCTCTCCAAGTCACCAATGAGGGGACTAAAGCGGTGAAGAAGTCTCGTCTTCAATTGCTCACTTCCCAATTTGAGGTTTTGTAAATGGGTGAGGAAGACAAGTTTGTTGACTTCCAAGATAAGCTTCTAGACATCGCCAACCAATGCCAAGCACTTGGTACTCCTATCTCCGGTGAGAGGCTAAATTGGAAGATTCTTAGATCACTTCCAAAGAGGTTCAAAGCTAAGGTTACCGCCATTGAAGAGAGCAAAGACGTTGACGTCATGAGCATAGATGAGTTGCTAGGATCTCTTCAAACTTTTGAGGTGTGTATGAAACCAAAGGCTAAGAACAAGGGTTTAGCTCTCAAGGTTGTCAAGGAAGCTAGTAGTAGCGATGATGATGAGGAGATGGCGTTATTGGTTAGAAAGTTTAGGAAGTTCATGAGGAAAGGTGCCAAGTCAAGTGGCAAGTACTCAAGGGACAAGGAAGTTAAGAAGTCCTTTACTCCACCTCATGAGAGGAGTGGCCATGCTAAGAGCAATAGGAAAGTTCAATGCTTCAAGTTCAAGAAGCTTGGACATTATGCTTCAGATTGTCCTAGTGGAGATTCTAAGAAGGACAAGAAGGGAAAGGCTATGGCGGCTACATGGAGTGAAGATGATGTCTCTAGTGATGAGGAGAGCTCAAGTGATGAGTCTTCTAGTGAAGAAGAGCTAGTAAGCAACTTTGTTGCATTCATGGCTTCTCACTCTACTCTAGAGGATGTTAATCAAGATTCGTTGGATAAGGAGATTGATCAAAGTCATCAAGAGTGTTTAAGTGATAATCCATCATACATTGATCTTTTGGCTAAGGTGAAGTTTCTTGAGGAGAAGTTGAAATTAGCCTTGAGTGAGATTGATGAGAAGGAGGACTTGATCAAGATTCAAGTGGATGAGTTTGTTGTTACAACTCGTAGGCTCTTGCGTGAAAAGAATGCTATTGAAAAGAAGCTTTGCAAAGTTGAGGGTACTTTGCTTGAAAAGGATAGGATCATCTCTAATATGAACTTAGGGAGCTCAAGTGTAGCGGTGGTTGAAGAGAAGCTCATAGAAGCATCACTTCCTACTAGCGAAGCTATCATTGAAGAGAAAGCTCCTAAGAAGAGACGTTCTAAGAAGAAGAACAAATTGAAGAATAAGGTACCCCTTGAAACTCCCATTTGTCCTCCACCACCACCACCGGAAGGTAAAATCTCTCCTTTTGTTCCCATATGTCATTTTTGCAATACCTTAGACCATATCAAGCCCAAGTGCTATAAATTCATTGAATATTGCAACTTAGAAAATGCATCTAGGAATAGAGAGATTGGACAAAATTCTATGCATGCTAAAGCTTTTGAATATGGAAAGCATGATAATTTTTCAAAGCATGTTAAGAATGTCCGGAAGGTGAAGAATGCATATCCTTCAAAATTTGACCATGCATGTGTTGCAAACAATGTTGAGAAAAAGAGTATTAATGATATTATTGTGAATCAAGTTGTGGAAGAACTTTACTCTAGGTTCAACATTGTGGTCAAAGAGAATCTTGATGATGTTCGTGTATGTCCACCCAAGACAAAATTTGTCAAGGCTGAGTGCTCTTACCATTAGTGTAAGTTGCACATGTGAGTTAGCTTTAAGACTAGTGTTGTTGTTAAGAAGCTTAGCTTTTTGCTTTGTATCTTTACAACTTGACATGAACTTAGCTATCTCACTTTGTTTGTTATGATAGTCAAAATTTGTTGATTAACTTTTGAGAAGTTTTTTTTTGGAATCTATATGGTAACATTGTTGTTATGGCTTTTAGAGAAAGTCATTTTTTTTGTTTGTTTGAGTTGGATTACATTGTCTTTAGTCTCTTGGAATCGACACACCTATAATTTGTAGTTATGAGGACTTACAAGCTAAGAGGACTCATAAAAAGGGTGAAGGCATTGTATTTGGTGAAAATAGCTTGCGAAGGTATCTCTATATCATATTACTTGCTTACTTGATTTTTCATCTATCAACTCATTGTTTGTATCACATTCATGAAGCATGTCATAATTGAGAACTAATATAGTGTTTATATGGTACTCTTTGACATTTGCTAGTTTAAGATCTTTTGGTGATAAGTGTTCACATTGATCTTATTTCATGAAGTGTGTTGTTATTTGTATGATTGTTGAGTGGCTAATTTTTGAATAATGTGAGCTTCATATTCTTTGATAGCTACTCTCTTGAGAAGTAGAGATCTTAAGTAAGTCTCTTTACTTGCTTCTAAATCATGTGCTTTTAAGCCTTGAAATTGGTTTCAAAAATGCACTTTGCTTCTCTTGTATGTTTTGTTAAGTATGTTGAGCTTGATTGATGTTCGCTTTGGATACACCTTGAAGTCCTAAGGACTAGTACATTTAAAAATGACCAATGGTTGGTATCCATTTGCTTCGGCAACATAGAACTCAACGAGCACCCTCATGGAAAGGGCTACACACCTTGGTTGTGAAGCCACCCAATGTAGGAAAGGGCTACGCCATTGTGATGAGTGAAAGCCGCCATGAGGTGTATATGTTTTTGTTAGAAAAATCAAAAAAGTGTTGAATTGAATCATAAAAAAAAAAAAAAATCTTTGATTCAAGCCTAAATAAAAAAAAAAGGCTTTTGGAGTATAGTTGAATAATCAAATGAGCTCGGGTTGACAAATAGAAATGGGTTGACGAGCCACATGCACACACACGCTCACATGTTGAAATCTATTCTCTTTATAAGCAAAATTTCGGATGATAACCGGTTTGACCTTTTTATGGAAAGGCCTAAGATGAATAGATGTTGAAATTGTATGCATGATTGATTATCAAACTACTTCTTTTCATATACTTGAAGCAAAATCTTCACACACTCACGTTTGCTTAATTAGTATTTTTGATACTTTAGCAATTTTTGATGACATATGAGAGTGATTGAAAATCTTGATGTAACTCTCTTAGATGTGTGAAGCTTATTTGCAAATCTAATAAAAATTGCTTGTGATGTGATTGTGTGGTGATTTTTGTGAACATTTGTCTATCTTGATTTTAGATGAGGCACTTGTCAAGAGGGAGCATAATATGCTAAATTCTTGTTCTCTTTTATGACATGTTCACATGTTCTTCAAGGTTGTAATTGTTGGCATTATTCTTATTTTTGATAAATCATGAAGATGCTATGATAAATTCTTATTCGCATGATGATTTATTGAATATAGTGTTTTGCCTTTGTATATGTTTATTTGTTCTTTATTTGTTTCTTTGTTTCCTCTCACTTTGGTTTTTAGTTTGTTTTGTGTAGCAAGATTATGGGAAAAGCAAAGAAGATTGGTGGAAATACTTCTTCAACTCCCATTGCCAAGTCCAAACCTACAATTTCTTCCAAAATTTCTAAAGGTAACAAAGTGGATGAATTGGGAATTTTTGGTTGCAAAAAGCTAATTCAGGAAAGAGGTATTGACTTGGACTCCTGTGTTGGATCCTATGTTTATGATGTGCTTAAGAGTAGAAATTGGATTTCATGGGTGAACATGTTAGGAATCTCTAATGAGACTGTTGTTAGAGAGTTTTATCATGCTTACAAATCCGGTTCTATTGAGACTAGTCCTACTCTAAGCATAAGGAAAGTTGTCTTTAACGTTTGTCCTAGGAAGGTTAATGAATTTCTTAACTTGCCCGATGACATTGAATCGGAATTCCTTGATGTTGATATCTTGGAAAACCTTGATTTAATGGGTAGGACTTTATGTGATGATAGTAATTTTGTGTGGGGGAAATGTGCTTTTATTAGGCAAGGTGAGCTAACAAAAATTAGTGCATTTTGGCATTTATTTGTATGCTCCAATCTTGTTGTTTCTACTAATGCTTCGGAGCTTAATAGAGACAAAATTAAGATTGTATATGCCTTGGTGACTAACAAACCTATAAACCTTGGTGAATTGCTTGTGGAGCAAATTGAAATTGCGGCTTGTACTAGTCGTTTGGACAAGAAATTGGCTTTTCCGGGGTTTATAACTCAATTGTGCTTAGCTAAAGGTGTGAGGAATCTTGATGGTGATGTTATGCTTCCTCCCTCAGAGAAGTTGAGTGAGAAACGTATGGCAACCATGTCGTACAAGGACAAGGGAAAGTCTAATGATGTGCTTAGGCTTTTTGGTGATTCTCTTGATTCTAACCATGTCCCTAGCTCACCCGCTCTTCCTAGTTGGGCTTTAAAATTGAGGAAAGAGGTTGAAGAATCTCATAGGTTGATTGAGGTGTCACAAAGGAAGATTGAAGACCTTAGTGCCAAGCTTGTTGTTCAAGATGAAAGGATCAAAGAGTTGGAAAGAAAATCAACTCCAACAAGGCAATATGTGAGATCCGCACACCGTTATTCTTTCCTTGGTGGCACAAGTGGCTAGAGAGCTTCATGAGGTATATTTTCTTACTCTTTCCCTTTGGCTTCATATCATGTCAAAAAGGGGGAGAAATATGAGAAACACATGGGAGAAATCTAGCTTACTTAGTCTTATTTTAGTTGTTTTATATTTTTGTATATTTGGTATCTAGCTTGAACTATATGGCATGTAATATTTTTTTTTGTTGAATCTTGGCTTAGAATATTTTGATGGATAGTATGTATTAAGGGGGAGCATACTTGATCCATTTGAACTTATATGTTACTATTTTCTTGCCTAAGATTGGATATTACCATACTTGTTGTCTCTTGGATATTCTTGTGCTTTCAAGTTCTTTTTAGGTGATATCAAGAGAAGACCAAGTTGAAGTTCAAGACTTGTTTTTGGTTGTTAATTTGTGTCTATATGTGTAACTCATTGTACTCATTGTGACCAAATTTTCTTTGTAATTGTTTTAGTGTTTGTTTAGGAGTTCTGACATGGAATTTGCCAAAGGGGGAGATTGTAAGGTTGATAATTAGTGTTGGCATTAATTCCATATGAAAACGTGTTTATCTTGTAATGTTTAATGGTTAGTAATTGAAGAATTTTGAAGACGAAGGACGTCTCAACCACAACTCATTCAAGAAGCCGGCTTTTAAGAGATTCGGGCATTATTGGTCGACAAAGGTATTCAAGGACCTCTTATCTCTTACAAGGCTAGGCACACACTCACACATATCATACTTGTGTGTTCCTTCATGATTTAATTTCATTTACATATCACTTTCACACACTTGGCAAAATATGCTCATGCATTCATATTAAGTTAATAAACTTTGTGTTTTACATTTTCTAGGACAATGTCCGGAAACTAGCATATGTGTGTGTCTTTGTGTTTGTATATTTACGTATTTTGTGTTTAGGACTTGAACATGTTCTTATTTAATGCCTTATTGAGTTCCGGTCGTTTCGGTTACTCATTCATAAGGTTTCGAGTCTAAACAAGTTGACTATGCTACTTTTTGTTCTCTTTCGTTGAGTTGACTTCATCGATGATTTCCGAGATGATTTCTCAACCGTTTTTTAAAGTTGTATAGTCATCGTCGTGCGTAAGAGAGTCATGGTTCGTAATCCAAAAACGGATTCGAAATCGGAGTTCGGACGCCCAAGATACGGGCCGAAGAACCGAGGGAGCGCGCGAGAGGACAGCCCAAGCCGTGGGCCCCACGGCCTGGAGCACTCTCTGCTCCCGTGTGGGCCACGCGCCCCCCACGGCCAGGGGGTGACGTGGCACCACATGATTGGCTGATATGGTCTCTCTCTCTCCTCCTATTTCTTCCTTCTCTCTCTCCATTTTGAAAATTAAGAAGAAACATTTCAGAAATCCCGTAAGCTCTCTCTCCAGCTTTTTCAGATTTTCGAAACACCATATCTTCCTCATCCGGAGTCGGATTGGAGAGTGTTCATATTTGAATCCTCTAACATCTCCAAGTGGTTTGGTGGCTGTTTGATCGTGATTTCCAGTGGTTGAACACTGATTTCCGAACCAGCTGCAAAATCCGAGGTAATGGTCTCAACTTTGGGATTTCTTGCTTTTTGACCTTCCATTTGCTTGGGGTTTCTTCTTCTATATCTATGTTAATGTTTGGTAAAAGCTATTGAGAAAGATAGCTTGATTATCATTCTAATTGAAAGTCAATTTGTGGACTAATGTTGACTAGATTCTATGATTCTAGGTTTTACATGTGTTTGTGAGTTGTATTGTGATTAGAATGGCATCTTAGGTTGTTTGGAACTGAATTGAATTAATTTTGTGTTAAAATGACCTTGAGATTTGATTTGATCCTTTGATTGATAAAATCTAGGATTTGTGTATTTGTTTGTGATTTAGAGAATATAGGTTTTGATTGATGTAAATCTCAAAACCTTGCTCTATATTTTTGACTAGTATATTGATTGATTTTAATCTCATATATCTAGCATTTAATTGTATATTGATAGCATCTTGAATTTGTACTTCATGAACATATTGTGATTCAAGTGTTGTGTGTGAATGAGACTTTGAGTGTATGTGTTAGGTGTTTCACATGCTTAGGATTCTATTCATGTATTTTGCATCTAGACTTGATTATTTGTGATATCACATGTTTAGGTCTAGTTGTGTCATAGAATGTATTGATCACATGTTCTATGTTGTATTGATTGTTTGCATCATTTGCATTCACATGATCGCACTAGGAAGTCCTTGTAAAAGGCATGAAGTCTTGGTTAGAGTCGGGGTGACTCGGATAGCCAAGCAAGAAGTCTTGCCTAGAGTCGTGATGACTTGGATAGGTAAGCAAGGAGTCATGGCTAGAGTCGGGAGGACTTGGATAGTCATGCATGGGAGGCTCCCTAGAGGCAAGAGTGCCTTGGATAGGGAGTTGGCTATTGTATTGGTAGGCCTAGACGTATGGTTAGACATAGACTCCAATAGAGCGGGGTACACAGGAGGTGTATGCACTCTTGAGGAATTTCTAATCTACCATCGATGTTGGTTGTGTGTGGTGTCCAATATATGGTGGTTTCGCATCATTGAGGGATTTCACACTTTCCAATAGGGTTGGGTAGGCTTAGACTTCACTAGGTTGGGTAAGCTAAAGATTGGTCACTTTGTGAATGTTCTATGTTTGCTTTCCAATAATATAGTACCCAATGGTTGTAGTTCAACCCGTGGATGTTTCCTCCTTGGAGGTTTTACCACGTTAAAAAATCTCTTGTGTTAATTCTTCCTATCTCTTTCTCTTATATTTTAATTGTATATTTTATTATCTTGATTCATAATATTCACATGTGATGTATTGTGAAGCAAGACTTTGTATAGTGTGATTAGTGAATTCTTTCTATAGATCAATTTTTGTTTCTTTGATTCTTTTATATATTGTAATTTTTGTATAGTGACATTTTGATCACTCTTGTAACCCATTGAACACTTATTGAAATACAAGCTTATTTTGTTGTTGTGTTTATTTGTTCTTATACCTCACATAACTTGTTGATATACTTAAACCTTGCTCTTATGATTGTATTATCGTATTGTCTTTGTATGTCTTCCTTGGCTTATTGTGTTGTGTGTAAGGCTACCTTGAGGGACAAACGAAAGTTTGTTCAAGGGTTTGAAAAAGGTGTAAGAACCTATTCACCCCCCCCCCCCCCCCCCCCCCCCCCTCTAGGTATGCTTTAAGCAATCTAACTTCGTTTGTATACTTTCAAATGCAGAAATTAAATAACACTTGATTTTTACGTGGAAACCCTCACGGGAAAAACCACGGGTTAGTAAGTAAGTCATACTCGAACCTCGAATCCATTAAATGTGTAAAACGATTACAACCTAATCCCGGAAGTAATCACACACCTACCTAATCCCGGTATAAGTGAACTTAGTCCAATTTGCTTGCGATCTAAGCAACCTAATCCCAGAAGCTACACACAAGACTTACTTTCTCAATGAATAGAATAACATCCTAAGTGAATACATGAATATCCAAATGCAACATAGAGCAAGGGAAACCCTATATGCTTATCTAAGATGATGAATATGCAATTAGAACAATCCTAGATATTAAAACTAAATGGCATGTCAAATAGTTTAGCTAATCAAGATTAAGCACAAAACCTAATTAGCTATCACAATACAACTTCTCAAACATACAACACACTAATCTCAATCTTGTATCCAAAATATATATAAAGATCATACAAGTAATAAATTGAGATTGCTTGTTAAGATAAACACAAAATATGTAAGATATTAGTGAAAAGCTTACCAAGCAAAGTATGATGAAGAATCCATGCAAAGAGACATCTAGATGATCAAAGATGATGCTAGATGATGATTGATGATCATGAAAAGGTGTTTGAGTAATTAAAAATGAGTTCTTGGAATTTTTCTTCTCTTTGAAAAATATCCTAAGTATGAAATCTGAATATGAACTCTTTTAATTGACCTAAAGTCAAAGTGGCATATATATAGGGTGTCAAGATGAAGTGTGGTCGTTTTGATAAGTGACACCACTAATTTGCCTTGGGTGCTGTACGTAGAGCGCTTCTAAACAGCGCCTGTACAGCGCCAAGAAACTGATCTTCTCGGGTCAGGGATGGGCGATGTACGAACAACGCTTGTACAACGCCTACCCAAAAAGCATCAGACCTGATGCATTAAAATAAACATTTTCAATGAGGTCTCAGTTGGGCGCTGTACGAACAGCGCTTGTGTACAGCGCTCGTACAGCTCCTCTTCAAAATACATCAGACCTGATGCATTAAAATGACCATTTATCCATCAGGTCATGTGGGCGCTGTTCGAACAGCGCCTCTGTAGAGCGCTCTGAACAGCGCCCTTTGCATGTAAGAAATCTAAAGCTATGCATGACAAGGCAATGGACAAGGCAATGGACAATGCAATAAGCAATCAAAATAAACATGCAAGAAGAGATGTTAATGAACATTAATGCACACCAAGGAGAAACACAACATACAAGATTTAACCATATGCATGAGTTGTGAGTGTGTGCAACTATCTCTTCAAGACAAGTAAGCACATAGAATTTTACCTTTGGTGCTTATCAAAAATGAGGTCTTCAAAGGGCTTGAGCAATAACAACAACACCTAAGCTACCCTTACAAAGAACCTCAACATGTGGTTTGTCCACAAAATGAGCCAATCAACAAATGGGAACCTTACAGCTTCTCTTTTTCTTTTCAAATTTCTTTGCTTTTCTTTGGTTTTTAAATTTTCTTGCTTTGCAATATTCTTTTGCACATATTTTCATGCCTAGGTACACACCTCCACATTTTCAAGTATAAGATCTTACATTGATTCCCTAAGCCTTAGTAAATCATTTGGTCAAGGTAAGTCAATCATTTAGGCAATATGGTTCATGTAGACGTGGTTCATGAATGAAAGGCTTAAAACGTATTTGGCTTCAAAGGGGCTTGGGAGCACACACATTAGAGGGTTGGAAGTATTTAGGTCAATTAGTGGTTCACACATGCATTGCCTAAAATCCTTTCTAAAGGCTTGTCCACAAATCAAAATAAAGCATCCACAAGTAGACCATAATATTCTATGGCAAGCAATATTTATTTGCAAATGAGACCTATACATGCTTGAATGAGTGTTTGAAAGTGAGTGTTTAGAGAGTGAATATTTGAAACTCGAAATCCGCTTTTCAAGGCCGTGTTTGTGTTCCTCACGGGAATCTCCACTATTAATTCCTAGCCTTTAAGCAACATTGATAATTCATCCTAACAATTTGAGAAAAAGATTAACGCACTTTGTTCAATGACACCCTAAATGGCATGACGTTAATCTAAACCAAACAATGGCAAAGATGCACAATTCCTCACTACTCATGTAAAGATCAATCTCAACAAGCAAAGCATGCTCAAACATGGCATTATCGCAAAAAATTTGAAAATTTTGGCTTCAAGTTTTAAAACCAAGCAAAATGGTGTTGCGCAAATGTACCCCCAAACCTAAATTGGACATTGTCCTCAATGTTTATGGGAGGTAAAAACTATACAAAGGCGCAATTCACAAACAATTCTCATATGATCAAAAATGTTCAATGTTTGTCAAAAATTTGGCAAAATGCCCTCTCATCCTATTATGCACAACTCATCCAAAAAGAATATTAAATTATTACAAGTATATCCTCAATATTTCATTCAATCAAAAATCATCAAATAAGCACATTCATCCTCCAACTTCTACCAAAACCCATCTCACACCCTTATTCTAAACAATAAAACTAAAAAGCAAAATAAAATGAACAAAGAAAGAAATTATACTTAGGTGGGGTGCCTCCCACCAAGCGCTTGGTTTTACGTCCTCGCTAGACATGCTACTTGGATCGGTCAACCGAATTCCATGGCTTCAAAAATACACCAACGTGAGATTAGATCTTGGAAATATTTGGTTCGCATCGATGTGTTCCTAATCACAACAAGCAAAGGCAAGTAAATGTGCACTTGAAAACATGGTTTAGAAGGTTTAGAAAACAACCTATACCAATTGCTTTTGTGTAGGCGGTATGGACGAGCAATGGGAGGGACATAAGGCATGGACTCCTCGTATAGGAGCAGTGCCTCAAAAGAGACATCATCCGCGTCCTTCATTTGTTCTTCCCTCTCCTCCTTTTCTATTTCCTCTCCTGAAACACTAGGTAAATCATTAGAAAGTTCATGGCCAACTTCGGTTTCAACATTTTCACCATTCGAAAAGATGGTGGGGGCATTTTCCTTCTCCGGATGGCTCAAGGACTCTTCATGCATCTGACTTTGTATAGCTTCGGCGATGATCTCAAAGTGCCCTTCCATTCTTCTAATTGAGGGTTCCATCTCTCATCTTGTTGTTGCCACATTTGATCTTGATGTTGCCATCCTTGTTCGTCGGCTTGTATGTTGGCTTGAGGTCTTTATTGGAAGGCTTGAGCACTTTGAATAAAATCATTCAAAGTCTCCTCTTGAGATTGCACATAAGCATTAGCTTAAGTGTCTTGATCTCTCCTCCAATCCAGCTTGTACGAATCGGCACACCGTTCATAGCTTGACCCTGTTGAAATCTCCACATGGTTCATGCATAGGCCAACGATTGTAATTTGAAGCTTGGGCTTGTCCTCCATCATTAGAAAGCTGTCCTCTTGAATGGCAACCCCATGTCTCGTGCCCATACATTCCACAAAATGTGCAAGCTATAGCCCCTTGTCCTATTCCCGAAGTCCTTGAAGCGAACAACTCCATTTGCCTATTAAATTCCTCCAAGTGCATAGTGAAAGGATCCATTGCTCCTGAAAAGACAACAAAATAGAAAAACGACACAAGACACAAGACACAAAAGAAAACAAAACTAGAAAATCTAAAATTAACAAAAATGACAAACAACTTAGAAATTCTAACAACCAAAAAATAAATGAATAATACAAGAACTACAAAAATCTAACAAACAAACTAAAAACTAGCAAAAGATAAAATTAGAATGGAAACAAATGTTAGTAGGCTATCTAATAAGATTATAAACTACAAAGAAAAGTCAATCAACTCAACAATCGCTACCATTCCTCGGCAGCGGCGCCAATTTTGATGAGGTTGTTTGTTACTTAACAAAATGATGTGTTATATTCTTTTGAAAACCGTATTTTAACCACTTAAAAATCCTTTAAAATAATATTTCTTAGCAAGTGGTAAGCAAGATTCGTTCCACAGGGAGATGGAGAATGTATTGGATCAATTGACTAATCTTAAACAATAAAATAAATCATTGAAAATGGATAGTTGTTTGGGTTTTACAACCCACAAAATTGCAATTGAAATAAACATATAAAAGTGATATGAAAAATAGAAGACTCAACAATCTTGATAAGAGAGATGATAAAAACAATTAATAGAAGCTAGGGAATAGATTGAGTTACTCGTGGAGTTGGGTAATGCTTCCAAGCCTCAATAATGACCAATCTCATTAATGCTAACCATTTGTTTTCTAAAGTGTGTTTAGGTCATTACTATGAACACTAAACACATTCCCACCTCAATGCCTAACCGATTAAGGAGAGGGGGTTAAGGTGGGATTAGTTGAGTACAAATCAAGGTTTGGATTAATGGGGTTGATATACCCACCACTAACTTATCCTATTCACTAAGTTATTCAACCAATCAAAGGTGTCAATCCAAGATTGGTTTCACAACAAATTATCCCACACAATATTATGATCTACTAGTGATATACAATGCAAATCACAATAAGCATAAGATCTAAATATAAAGTGAAAAGGAAACAAGTAGAGATTCAATTACAAATAGCTAAGCAAATACCCATAACCACAAGTTCCTCAAATCTATCCCCTAAATTAGGGGTTTAGTTACACATAGTTACAATCAAATGAATAGGAAGTAATAGTTAAGGAAATCACCCTTAGGCCTCCTTCTTTAAAGCTTGTTCCTTCCTTTCCCTTGATGCTCCTAGTGTCAAGAATGGTAGAAGAGGATGTGTCTAGATAGGTGGGTGTCTAATGGTAAGTGACAAAGGTATGGAAATGGAGAGAATGGAAAGAGAGGAATGGTTGAGTGTAGTAATCAAGACATTTGTGTTAAGGTTTTGGATGGAAAAGATAGTTCAAGTTTAGAGAATGGAGGAGGTTGAAGAGTGAAAAATGGATGAGAAACTAGGGTTCGATTTAGTAGGAATTCATGCTCTCTAAGAATGGTGTCTCTTCAAGTTTGGAAGAAGAAGAATATATATTGGAGCCTTGGACATGTACTGATAACTGCTTGAAAATCCGATGTGGCCAGGTGTCACCACTTCCATTGTCGCCATTTGTCATGGCGACACAAGTGGCGATAGGCGGTTATGCCTTCTGAGATTCATGTCTCCACAATCTTCATCTTTTTCGCCATATTGCAACTGACGACAATGAGGAAACCTGTATGTGTTGCCACTTCCTCTTGTATGTCGCCATGGCAACACAAAGTGGTGACAACCCCTGATGCTTTCAAAAGACCTTATGTCACCATGGTGACATTTGTGGCGTCATTTCTATGTCGCCACTTCCCAAGTAGTGACAGTAAGTGGCAACGCTTGACTTCCTTCTGTGTCGCCATATGTCAAGTGGCGACGACACCTGATTGAATTACCCTAGAATAAAACCTTCTGTCGCCATGGTGACACAAGTGGTGACGCTTTGTGGCGACAATGCCCTATTTTGCCAACTTGTGCACCTTTTGAACCAAACTTCACATCTTCTTCACAAAAGCTCTTGAGACCTAAATAAACCTGAAATGCTTAATTTAACACTATTAAATACAGGGACACGCCCGAGAATCAAGTATAAAGGGACGGGAATGAGGTATAAAATCATACCAAATTTGGCTTGATCAAGTGGCCGCAGTAGCAGCACCCTTTTCTTTCTCTACCCTGGTTGGGCACCTGGCAGATACTATTGGAGGAGAAGTAGGAGGAGAAGCCCACTACAGTAGGCTTGGTAGCAGCAATAGGGAGCCTTGCCTCTGGGTTTGGACTGA